>CM067381.1:32801699-34295029 GCA_034510155.1 Eucriotettix oculatus
TTCCACACAGTTGGCAGTGAAGAAGTGTACGATGTAAACGGCAGGCAGTGTGTAGCCAACGTAACCTGGGAGAACATCACTACCCGTGTAAACTAACCTTAAGACGAGAATTGATCAACAATAGTAACAATTTAAACAGTTGTACTGATTTTTATCTGCTTAATAAGATGTTGCATTTTTTAAATGCCTTAATATTGAAGCGTAGAAACTTATTTTATGACCCTATATTATTAGTATGGGTAGTCGGAGAAGTGATTGCCAATAAAATTAAAAATGGAAGGTTTTCCTGGTGAATTTAATGAAGAAAATCTTCTCGGGTTACCATCCCGCTAATATCGTAGAACAGCGACGTATCCATAGTTTTCACTGCCATATTGTCTTGATGACGGCTCTGAAAGCCGTCGAAACGTCGCTGTTCTACGAAATTACCCGGATGAAAACCCGAGAAGATTTTCTGCAGCCACAAAATTGTTTGATTTGCAGTTTTAATTTGGTGGAGCAAGTTTTCTACTGCGGTTTTAATCAAATGAAAGAAGATAGTGTTTGTATGCAATTTCAGATTAGCGGAGCAAGTTTTCTACTGCGGCTTTAATCAAATGAAAGAAGATAGTGTTTGTATGCAATTTCAGATTAGCGGAATTACCATTGGTCGAACTTCATTGAATCTTATTGGAATTTCAGTCACCAGTAATGAGGGCAAGTGTCCTCCAAACGAAGAATTTGTTTGCTAATAAGATATAACTATTTCTTCTCAAAGAAAAATAATGTTCATAGTATGTCACCGTGCGTAATTTTATTACGATGTACAATTACACATCTGAAAGAAATTCACTGAAGGAGATACAAGAAAAGATTGAATTTTGTTCCAACTCGCATAATAAAGAAGGCATACAAAATATTAGAAATAAGCTGCTATATACAGTTTCTTGTCCTTGTAATCAATTTAGGGATGATTAACTTTGACTGCCAATTGAATTTAAAACTAGAAAAATAATTGTATCACATCGCATTACAAATTTTCAGGTGAGGGGAAAAAAAATTGTAATAGTTTACTGTGGACAATTAGCAGTTGAACTTAGGTTTAAAGGCGGAAGACTAAATATTAACAATGTTACAAGTTAATTTGAATACTTCTCGAGGTATGTATTGCTGCAAGACTAACTTTAATAATGCAATTCTAGAGTAACAGGGCAAACAGTATAGTTCTTGAAGGAGTGGATGTGTATTGTCACTCTGCTAAGCCTTAATAGTCTCTCTTTCTCGTATTAGTTCTTATTATGTATAACAATGTATAAATACAAAAAAGGATATGACACTGTCAAAATAATTAACACAATGGGTGAGAAAACAGGAAAGTACCTGAAATATGTAATGTGTCCACAGCTGTTGGTCACCCGGAGTTCAAGTTGCCTCCAATAATTTGAAGAAAATCCTGTATCCATAATGGCGTCTGCCAGCTTTATACTTCAGGTAAGTCACCACCTTTCTTTCTGTCCTTCCTATTTGTGTTTATTATTTTGATTATGTAATATCTTTACTTGTATTAATACATACACATATAAATTGAATACAATTCACAGATGTTTCCTATTGTTAAAAATACACAACTTTTCCATTTTGTGTTATCGTATTTATATAGATATTTATCCAATTTATTATTTTAAAACACTAACCATATTTAAATGTTCTCATTCCATTGATACATTATGAAGACAAAATATATTGCTACTGAATAATCATTAAAATATGAATTAATTTTATGTTACTTTCTCAAATAATGCCCATAGTCATTTATCAGTTCAATTTAAAAGCATTACATTATTCAAATAATTGTTTTTCATGAAAGAAAAAATCCATTTGACTTTACTGCCTTATTATTGTCAAATTTTGAAAATATTTTTAAACCATATTTGAAAATTTAATGTAAATAATTAAATGCATATAAAATTTATTGGTAAAAATGAACATCAATTACAAAAAACACGACATAGCCAGTACATACTACAAAACTATTAAATAACGGTGGTATTACATGACTAGTTGAGATTCAGTTCATGTCTCATTGCACACACTGGATAAACACGTCTACGAGACTAAGTTGGAACATGAACTAGACTGTACACAAAGGTATATTGTTGATTCTTGATCTTCATAGTGAGATTTACAGACGGATACGAAAAGAACTGCAACATAAAGTACAAAGGTTGGAATTTATAATGTATACAAAGGACACAGTCTTATTAACTAAGTAGCCATAAACTTAAGTTAATCATAAATGGAAGAGAGAAATTATGTTAAGTACAGTTTTATTAGAGGATTGGCAGATTGGGCTGGGAAGGCCACATAATTTGGATGGACAACAAGAGGACATGTAAAGCCGTGTTTAATGCTAAACGGGAAGGAACAAGACAACCTGGACGACCCAGGGGTGATGAACTGGCAGAATTTCGCCATGAACAAGAAGGAGTGGCAGGAAATTCTGAAGAAGGCCAAGGCCCACACCAGGCTGTTGAGTCAATGATGATCTATATACTTAAATCATTGTATGAAGCAAATGAATACACAGATAACAGTTTTAATTCATTTCTGTTCTGATGTTGCAATCATATGTTTGCTCTGAAACTAGGTATAAGATGTTAAATGGTAAAAAATCTGTATTGTCCGATCAGACACCAAGTGAAAATTCAATTAATGAGTAATTAATTGATTCAATAATAAATTGAAACAATATTGCAGAAACTGTATTAGTGAAAGATATCAATACATTTCCAAATTAATCTACACTCACTTGGCAAAGTCTGATGATTTTGATATTATATGTTCAAACTCTGCAAAAGATAGGGCTCCGTCATCGTCGAGATCTGCTTCTTCAAGTATATTCTGTATCAGATGTTGCATGTCAGTTTCACTAAGCCTTTGTGGCCCCGTAAGACGCTCCACAACTTGGCGCAAGTCAGCCACTCCGAGCATGTCATCACCATCGAAGTCTAGAAACAGATGTGGAAAAATGCATAATTTTTATGCAATTATAAAAAAGTTGAATATATTTAATGTCAAAAACAAAATTCTAAAAATCAAATCCCTATATGGGAAACGATCATACCTACCAGTAGTGGGACAATTAAAGATTATTTATACAAAAGGAATATACACCAATGATTGGGATTTAATGAGCACAATATGATTATATGCAGATATCAATAAGAGACAGGATTGTAGCTTACCTTAGTTTAAAGATGCAATCCATTTAGTAAAGACCACACATACACTGATTAGAATAGAAAAGAAATGTAGTGGACAGAACTTATCTCATTGCTAAATATAGGTACCAAGAGGGTGAATAATTTTGTGGGGTATTTTCCCCTTTCTTCAGTGAGAGAAGATATTTGGCATCTCTATTGCTAATATTGCAAATGATAACATTCTCCAAAAATATTCTTTATCAGGCAATCCAAACTATTCTGTACTGAATTAAATAAAAGCTTTATTATTTTTATTTTGGTTTACATACCGAAGATTCTGAAAGCATGTTCTGCCTTAACTGCCTTTGGTGCTTCATCACTAAAAACTGACATCATATCAAGAAAATCTTCAAATGTGCAATCGCCATCATGGCTCGAGCTGAATATGTGACAAATTCTGTCTCCAAAAGGATTGACGCGCAGTTCTGGATATTGGAGAATCTTATTCATGGGCAGTTTGGCATTCTTGTTGTGGCCAACTTTTTCTGGAGCCAAAGCTTTGAATTTCTGATGAGCACTGTGAATTAAATATACAACATAAAATAAATTTGGAACTGGTGGAGTTATAACTCGTGATTGGTGCACAATTAGTGATGTCACTGTCTTTTAACGTAAGTAGAATGAAGGGAAACTGGGACCCATTAGGTTTGAGGATAGTATTTTCCTTTAGCCATAAATTTTATTAATTTACTCCAATGATAAGGCCTCAATTTGCAAGACAATACCTTAGTACATTTGCTATTTTTTAAAAAAGAACTAATTAATCATTGGTTAATTAATACAAATAAGACTCACTTTTATTGATTAACCATTTCAACTCATTAGTTTTCAATAATATAATTAAGTTTGTACTTACTACAGAACTTCCTTCTTCGTGAAGTAGGTGAGGTCCTGAAACAAAACAATACTCTATTTATTCCAATCAATTGCATATTGAACTACATATAAATATCACATATTTCTTTATCTATGTGAGCTTCTGCATTAATGTTAGACATACATGCTGAATAAGTTTCAACACACTTTGTGGATTAAGTAATAAGGTAACTGATAGAATCCTTACTTGATAATCTTGCAACTCTTCTTCTGTAAATTGGCTCTTGCCTTGACCCATTATAAATCTGTATATTTCATTGATAGTACATTTTGTATTTGAGAAACTTATAGTTCTATGAGAATTTTCTAACCCTTCATACTGAATCGGAATGAACAGCAATCATTTCAAGGAATTCACATTTGACGCAATTAATTTGTAAACTTCAATATTTGACATTACGCAGGTTTGCCAACGCGTGATAATCAATTCCACTGAAATCGCACTTTCACAAAATTTTAAGATACCAGAAAAATATTGCTAGCGTTTAAAGAGAAATTATAGGGTAAATTTGTGAATGCATATTATTAAATAGAACTATCCTTGTTAACTAATATTATTATTCTGTTTTATTAAACTATTTTCAGGGCTTTTAGTACATCGCACTTACAATTTACAGTTGTTTTTGATTCTATACTATACTATCAATCTCGCGAAATCTGGATCAATAAATCATTAGTGCATGTGAAATGAAGGGTTTAAATAGCAAATTTGCTTTTCCCATAATGTTTAATTTCCCATAAGATCGTTCTCTCACATATTTTGTCATTGAACTGAATCAGTTTTTAAAAAGCTGTCCTGTTAATTGAAAAAAAAATTTTTTAAATTGACGTGCTATAGAAATCACTCCGAGGAGGTAATAGTTTTTTCTGTACATCTTTAATCGCCGCCAATCCGCTCTTTTCACGTCAGCGTGCACCATGCGACAGTCAGTGGAGCCAACTTTGACGTTTACGTGTTTTTTATTTTTCTTTAATCATTTCCAAGTGCATGCTGGAAAACGGTAACAATAAATAATTCATAAATAAAAAAAGCATGTTGCACGTATGTTTCTTACGCAAAACTCAATTTCAATATTAATTTACCAAAGTCTCGGAAACTCCCCTAGGAATGAGTTTTGAGTAGAAGTTTGATGGTGTGATTTAAGCGCGCATCAAGTGATGAACTCAATATTTTGATCAAAATGATTGACCGTTTGGGACTTGCGATTAGCGCTAGTTTCCTTGCGTGAAAAGGGGGCCCCGAATTATTTTAAAAATCATTAATAATAATATTTACTACTTAACAATATTGCCAGGGGAGTTTCCGAGACTTTGGTAAATTAATATTGAAATGGAGTTTTGCGTAAGAAACATATGTGCAACATGCTTATTTTATTTATGAATTATTTATTTCTGTGCGTTAGAACCGAAAATTGCAAGTTATTTAATCTTGAGTCATATAGCGAGTAGCAAAATATTGAGGCACACAGCGGGTCACACTCTCCCTAGCCTTGTAGATAGGCATTTCAATTTGGTTTCTTACGAGTCTAATAACTACTTCCAAACAATTTCATTTTCCAAAATCTACGATTTAAAACTAACATGCTTACTAAAAAATGGACAAGTTAATTCATATTAATAAGGTATTCATAAGAATAGTAATTCTTCTACCTCCTTAGACGGGTCTGATGTTAACCTTCCAGTTTGCTAGAATCGTTAAAAATTTCAATTTGAACGATTTGTTGAGAACGAGGGCTTTTGTGGTGTAGATGATACATACACAGTTCTTGGGTTTCCAACTACGTCAATTGAGAATTCAAACAACGTTTCCGTGGCCTGATGAAGATTGCAGCACAAGCCATGGAAACTGCCTTTAAATTCTTAATTGACCTGGTTGGAAACCCGAGTTGTTTATTTTAAGTCTATTTCAATCAAAATACTGGATTAATTATGCAGCCTTTGGAGAGGCATAATTGACCTTCACTAATTAACTAAAATTATAAATTTGGAAAGTTTTTTACACAGATTGTATTTGGTAGGGTAAGAAATATTTCTAATGCTGCAGATGTGTTTGGAAAGTTGACAATTATGTGAATTGGGTTAAAATCAGTTCAATCACAAGATTGTCATTTGCGTCCCCCAGGAAAGTGCCGCCGATGATAGAGCAGCCACTGTGGTTAAAATAGTTTCTGTGAATTTAAATAAACAACACCACCTCTATATTATTTCAGATATAGTAACAACTACTGCACCCCACATAACGTCAGATTTGCTCAACGTTTGTTTTTCTATTTAAATCGACAATTTAAAAAATTGAAATCTTTCTCTGGTTACATATTACTACTATTTTAGTCTCTAGCCATAATATTACAATTTTTAAATATTGTATTTACTTCCTAATTTTTCACAAGTTGTATGTAACAAAAAGTGCTATTTTCTGGTTGCCATGTGTTGCAAGAACATTTCTGATAGAGGTTTAGCTTTAATAAAGCAGGAAACTTTGAGATCATTAGTTTAATATTTAAATTTTTTTATTTTATATAATAAGCCAAAAACAAAAGGCTCTTAAATACCAGTATATAAATCATTTGTATACATTTAAACGCATAACATTTACACATTGCCAGTCACTCCTCACAATTAAATAGTTATGTTTGTACGACATAGGACGCACGGCAGGTACTAATCTGCCGCAGAGAGCTACACGTGTCCATACAGCTGTAGCAATTCTTTCCCGTAGTGTGTTATCACGTAATCGTGGTAGTACATCATGATACACAGGGGCTGTCCCAAGATCAACGAAGCCCACACGATAATATTGCCCCAACGTGGGCCAAACCTCTTCTCCACGTATTTGCTTAGCATTGATAATGGTACCTGGAAAAAAAAATTAATTAAATTGACAGCTGAATAAGGTAACAATTTTCATACTTGTGTCATGATATGATACTAACCTGCCCCATCATTCCCATGAATGCCCACGTTTTAAATGTTCTTAATGGCACACTGACTAGGTATTCATGAAAAAAAGCACTAATGAAGAATACCATTATACTGGCCACTGTTCGGCCGTATCCCATTTCCACTAGAGGTATGTACAAGTGTCTGCAACATCAAAAATAGCATCAGAAATTCAATGAGTATTTAATTAATAATAATCTGTCGATAATGACTTTTCTGTTGCCTTCAATGTGTGATTTATTGTTTCTGTAGTTTCACTCTTTATGGACTCATGAGTTAGAAGAAGCAATTTGCATAACACATGTAAAGGTGGACATTCCTGTTGTGAAAAATGCTCCTGACGAGCCACTGAGTTTGGACCAGGATAAACAGATCAATGTTATTCATTGACCAGTTTCAACAAGAAATGTATGCACATTGCAAAAGCATGGAATGTATATCAGATTGGTTCGGAGTCTTTGAGCCCAGGAAATTGAATGAAAATTACAATGAGCTTTGTGCATGTGGTATGGTGTCCTCATAGAAATTCGCATCTCACTTTAGCATTGAGACTTTTCTTAACTTCTCACATGATGCAACAGAAACAAATGAAGTTTTTTTTGAGTCTATCCACTACGATCCTAGCGTAGGCAATTTGCAGTCGCACTTTTTGTCAATAGAAAATTGTCGAATGAAAATGTGTATCAACGTAAGGTTACGGTTCGTAGAAGAAAGAAAAGTTGTTGTTACAACTTAAATTTAAATTATGCTTTAAGATATCAATTGAAATTCATTAATAAACCTTTAACATTCTAGCGAGTTATATAGTTGCACATTAGTCGGCTGCGGGTGACTACAACGTGTGGTCATGTACTATTCCTTCACCTTTCCGGGTGACATTGTCTTTGCTTCATATGCTCCAAGAAATTAAGAAACGGCAGTCATTGAAGACTAGCAGTCAAATTGTTCCATATCTCTCCTGTATTTTGAAAATTGAACAAATATAATAAGGCACAAAATTCATCCTCTCACCTCACAGCCCATCGATGAACTGGCATGTTCCACGTCCTCCAAAATGTGTCTATGTTGTTGGCGTTCCACCAGTCATTGTAGAAACTACGGTCTGCAAAGTGCAGCAACTCTCCCATCAGATTCAGAAATGAATGAAATGTGAGATAGAAAAAGATGAGCCACAGTAGATGATTGGGAATCTAACCAATAAAATTGATTACCAGATTTGAAAAGTTCAAGAACATACTTTAATATGCGCTATATACGTACAGCAAGTTTGAGGAGCCTCTCGGTGGCCTTGGCTATGTCCATGTTCTGCGACAAAGATGTCTTTTAGAAAGCGTCAGTAAATAGTACAACACTGTGGTGGAATTCACTTACAGAGAAAGGAATCAACGAGTTCTTCACTGATGGGATAATCCACTGCTGGAAGAGGCACATCATCACCTGCAGCCCTACTAACACTTCAACCAAGCGCTTTATCAGAAATCTGAAAAATTGAATTAAATATTACTTATTCACAGCTATGAGAAATGGCACTAACAGTAATAAAATATGAAATATCAGATCAATAGATAAATGTTAAATACCACACAATGTTACTTTCGTTAGATGAAAAATTGCTGCAAGTACAACACTGCTCGAAACCAGATGACACTCCTTTTCAAAATGTGAATATCCATATGGGATTTGCATGATGTGGTTAATATAAAGTGATACATATGTACACCATTTTGAGGTGGCAGTTTGGAGGAATTTTTAATATGGTGCATTGTAGGCAGTAGGCTTTATTCCAGAACAGACCCAGAAGGAAAAGGTTGAAATTCAAATTATGTTAATAATGCACTAATATTGAAGACTTGAAGCTGTCTAAGAGAAACTCTTCATCAATTTTACACTTTTTGATGTATTTCACAGTAAATTTCATTACAGCCACCCTAATCTGTATTAAGTCTATATTAATATTTATTTCATGTATATTTGTAGGGTGTTTCATTTAAATACAATTTTGTTTCTAAATTTTTTTTTTACATAGGTAAATTGTGACTACTAACAAATTAAAACTATGATACTTTAACAATTGTTGTAATTTAATTACGGCAACTGACCTTTTCCTTATCCTATTTGTCCGAGGAAAATTAAGTTCGTAACAAATTGTTGGAGCGAGAATATAGTAGTACAAGTCTCGTATGTTGAGGTTATCTGGATACTGCACCAACTTGTCCTCCACACTGTGGTCCTTCACCTTCACGTTTCGTATTTCACTGGAAGCTGCTGTAAAAACAGTGAGAGATTAGAACCAATGTGATTAACATAACAAAGTGTAGGTAAATTCATGAAGCAAAATTAGTCTGTGCCTCTACAGTAATGGAATATTGTATTTATGCAAATATGAAAACAGTAGATCAGTTAAAAACTAATTTTTTCATTTTATATTAGTCTGTAGTGCATACTGTTTTTCATACTAACAAAAGTTTTGTAACGACAAGCTGGTCCTCCTGAGATGGCTCCGAGGCACGTTCCTGCTTGTACGGCACCACAGGTTCACTTGGACGTATGACCACAACTTTAGGAACAGGACAGAGTAGATCATACATACTGCAGTTGCTCCAACTGAAACACAGAAAACAACAATTGGACTAATGGTACTCAACAATAATTAACATTTATTTCACTGTAAATTAATTATAATAACTGTATTAAGAGTACAGGCTAGAATATGGTATCCGATAACACAGGAATTAATATAAGTTGAGGAGTAAGAAGTACACTAACAGATTTGTCATTCTAGGATAAAGTGTTGCAAAATAAATGGTGTACTATTTTTAATTAGGAATGGTAATGTTAGATGAGAATGGCTCTATTCTATGAACAATTTGTAAAAGTATTTATTGCTAGATTTCAATAAAAACGCTTATTGAAAGTTTTGAAAAGGTTGAGTAGGCTTATTATATACAACTGGATCCTTTACTCAACAGCTAATCACTAATATGGAAACAATGACTTCACTTTCATTAAAGTTTTCTAATATCAGAAACCAAGCGTGTATAGTTTCATTTTTAGTTTGCAGACACAAATCACTTAAAGCTGTGCATTAGTTAAGAAACACACGGCTAATAAATCGGCAATAAACCAGTTAACATTACATGGAAAATATTAACAACAATTTATTTTTATAAACATGCAAGTCAAAAGATAATGGTTATCATATTAAAAATTATACATTTATTAACATAGTGTAACTAATCCTAAAACTAAAAGCAACCCACAAGTACATATCAGACCAGTACAAAGTTTGTGATAAACTCAAAGACATGAAAAAGTGAATTAATATTGTAATTTTTTAATCCAATACTAAAACTAACTAATTAAATCAAAGAATAGTAGTTTTAAATGAAGCTAAAATTTTTGTAAAAATGTTTTGGTAGCAAATTAAAAAGCAACTTACAAAGGCTGAAGTCTGTGGCCTTCACATTTATTACTATCATCGGAATCATGACTAGGACGGCCAAGTTTGTGACGTGCGCAAACATCCCAAAACCGTGTGGAATAATTTCCTACAATGTGTAGACAATTTGTAGTTATTAGTGTGCAGGGTATTGTGTGTATTATGCAGAAAATTTTGTTGAAACAAAGATTACTTGAATATTCACAACAATACAATTTTCAATACAAAAATTGGTGAAGGTAACTAATATAATATTTAAGTATTTTTTTTTACAAGTATGGTGCAAATTTATAGTGCTTACAATGACTTGTCGAGTGGCCACTTGCGTTGTCATGTTAATTAAAACAATTAATAGAGAAAGGCAGAGATAGAAAGTAGGTGACTTACCTGAGGTTCATAGATGGTAGACACCTTGTGAGGTTTAGAGTACTTGAATTTTCGGAGGTACCGCCCCCTTCATCAGAAAGTTAGGAAGACACATCCAGTGATCGGCTAGCCGACGACTGAGCCAGCCGATCACTGGAAATGTCTTCCTAAATTTCTGATGAAGGTGGCGGTACCTCCGAAAATTCAAGTACTCTAAACCTCACAAGATGTCTACCATCTATGAACCTCAGGTAAGTCACCTTCTTTCTATCTCTCTGTCCTTTCCCCATTAATTGTTTTAATTAACATGACAATGTCATTTCCTGACATATATATACACCTACTATAAGATCCCCTGAACCCCTTTAATTTGACACACAAATTTGTATTCACAGTGCAGATATGGTTAAATTTTAACACATGAATACAATGAAGGTTGTTTCTAAAAACACACATTAGAAAATGGCAAGCAATAAATGAAATAAATATTATTTCCCAATCCAGAAATAATGATGTGGCATTCAGTCCATCCATGCTAATATCCTGCACAAGCCATTTCATTTATACATAATACATTACTCTCTAATCTGCTCAGCATACTCTATCCTTAGCCTCCCTCTTCCCTCTAATGCTAATTTTAAAAGACCCTCATGTCTCAAAACACTGCCTATTAATCTATCCCTTCTCTTGGTCAAAGTTCTCCATATTGTTCTCTCTTCTCCGATTCAATCCAGAAATATTTAGTGACTTTTATTATAATTAAATATATAAGTCACATGCCTTAACAATTAAAAGAGTAATCAACAATAAAACAACTTGCATGCATGCTTCTTCCACATATAATCAACTCTATTAGACTTGTTGCATTTTTTGGAGAAACACTATTAAAATTAACTTAAACCAAATTTAATTATCTAATTCCTGTAGTTTGTACATTTGCTTACATTATATGAAAATTTTAACTAATAAATTGTTCAGTTGCAGTCATTCTTATATACATAAAAAAACACTAAAATAAATTTATTAAAATCGACAATATTTAAGTTATGTACTGGAATTAGTTCTATTAGAGTTTTTATGCTTCTGAATTGAAATTTTGTGCTGAATGACTGGTATTGTTGTAGACACATGCATACCTAATAGTTTCCAGGATAACAACAACATGCATAACTTTGAATGAATGCTCATTGTCAACTACGAGGATGTGAAATAGGCACACTTAGCAGCACACTTATCTGCAAACGAAACAAATTATCTTGGCACTTACTATTTCACTGGCTTTCATTTAACTGAAGCAGGAACATTTCTTACACATCAACTGTAAATGGCAGCAACAGTTTGCTTTCAGAGGGGAAATTAATTTAAGAATTCACATTAGGAGAAAAGACATCCCAGATGTAATGAAACTTTTAAGAGGCTGAAAAACTTACCACAGACAGGCCTTTTTCTATAAGAAGAGCAAGAACTACAGGTACAGTTGAATCTGAAAGTGAAGAAGGGTATAAAAATTTACTTTTAATCCTTCCAGATCGTAATAGTAAAGAATTGGTAATATTAACAGAAACTTACACAGGAGCAAGATTAGTGATGGATGTTCAGATGTGCCTTCTTGTTTCCCCGTCAGAACAACAAACCACTGGTACGGGTCTACACGGATGCCATACCTACAGAATTCAATTGCTGTAATAAATTAACCATTTTGGTTTCCAATTTTCAAAATAAATTGACCAGGTAGTCAAAGAAAAAACATTAATTGAAATCTCACAAAAACCTTATTTCTATTTTGACTGCAGATCAAAGAAAAAAATATATTCCTCTTAACACCAACTTCGTGATTCACGACTTAAAAGATTAAAAATAAAAACCATAAGGATAAATACGACCATCAACAGACAAACATTGAATGCTGTATATTCAATGTTTTTCTGTTGATGGTTGTATTAATCCATAATTATCTGGATGTATGTTTTGAGTAGTGTGAAATTAGCTGACTTACTTTATGAAGTTCTCCAACAGGAGCCTTATCCCTCCCATAGAGAGGAGCAGGAAACCCCAGTTGACCAGACCCGTGAAGTTGTCGAAGCCTGAAGACCACGAAAACAGAGAGTCTCTTGGTTTGTGACATCTGAAATGCAAACAATATATAGTGTAATGATGCATTGAATAATGTAACTGACCAGATTGAAATCTAAACAGAATATAAAATAGTCTACAATTGTCCTTGTGCAAGTTTGTAGCTTTTCCAATAAACGAACCAATCCAGAAACTATAATCTATCAATAGAAAAGCTTCATTTGTAAAACTATTGTGATGAATAAGAACACATTTTGCACTAGATTATAAAAACAAACAAATCACTCAACATTGTTTCTTAATTTTGGGAAAGAAATGAATAAGTATAATTGGTTCCCAACAATGTTTGAGTACTAAGTACACTCCTGTAATTGCTACTAGGAAAATACTTTTAATATGTAAAAATCATTGGGACATAAGGTTATTCTGAGAGAAAACGCAACTGTTGCAATAAGAAGCAACTAAAATCTGGAGGCTTTTTTTGGTAACAGGCTACACGAAGGTGATCCTAAAACAGGCAACTCCCCTTTAATAGAATAAGAAAGGAACTGAAAAGGGGGAAAGTAGCCAAGGGTTGACTACAGCAACCTAAAACAGATGCAGGTAATACCCTTGAAAACCTGTATCAAGTAGATTAGTATTATTCTCATCCCCTTCCAATTCACTTGAGAGTAGTATTCTGCAAGGTCTCTGCGTCCCCACCAGTTTCAGGAGGCAGCTGACCGACTCATCCAATGGTATCAATGAACAACTCTTACCGTACACCCCACTGCACATTAAAATTTGATTTCGATTTTGCCCGTGGTTTGTGGACGAGTTACTAATGTCGTGGGAATAGTCAGAAATCAACAATTACAAAGAAAAAGTATACCAACAAAACTGAAGTATTTTTCATCAAAGGAAATATTACTTTGTCAATTTTGGGAATATAGACACATGCAAGTTTCCTGTCTGTGTGTAACGTCTTCCTTGCAAACCATTTCCGTTCCCTTCAGCCGAAATCAGGTTTTTTTTTTTCAAAGTTTGAAATGTCCCTCGACCAAGGACAATGTATTGACACACATACAGAGTGGCATTAATTACGTTATAACTATTAATTATTATTCTTCCTCGTCTCTACAGCATTGGCCTATCGGGTCGACTGCGGACTATCGTGTTACTTTCCGAATTTGGAGGCATACGTGGTGAGCGTATCGATTCTCCAGCAGTCTTAATCCCAGTCTCCGTGACCGTGACGTCACAAACATGCCAGGATAGCCACTGGACCAGTGATGGGCCAGAGGCGGACCCCTGAAATGTTTTATCCGGCCCGCGCAACATTAATCCTAATCGGACGAATAAAAAAAATTAACATTTCTCTCTTTTTCGTTTTAGAAAAGCAGTCACAGTTTCATTCATAACATTCTTATTCGTAATATTTCAGTCATTAATAGGGTTTAGTATCACAAAAATACAAGAATTTCGTAAAATGTATCACGGTTATTTTAAAAAAAGATTATATTGGCGCTCTCTTTAAAAAGCTAGCCCATCACTGCACTAGACCACAGGAGGCTTGCCATAACTTTTAAGTACTCCCTTATTTTTGTCGTCTAGTGGACTGCAATTGTGGTACCTTAAAACGTCTACTAAGGATACAGCAAGGAGTAAAGCTCCCTCTTATTAAAATTACGCCAACGTAATTTAATTAACTGCAGATAACGTTGTCATGCGTAATAATCAATTGTCCGTTCCTTTATCGACGATGGGTGAGAAGTTCGAGCTGCTGCGCGATGCCAGAGATGATTGCGATGTCGAGGGGAAGACTAGAGGAACGCAGTACTCAATATTAATGGGCAACGAGTAGTGACCGATGATAAAGACGATACTTACACGAGGAGACATGAGAGTTGACTATGTATTTTGAACTCTGTGTAGTGTTTGTTTACTGTGACACCCAGCTTTGGCTTCCTTATTATCTGTTTGGTTTTATTACACGTATGAATGCGTGTGTCTGCCCACGAGGACTAGTTGTTTCCCTAAGGCATAACCTGGAGATTTCTCCCCGTCACTGTTTGCACCTGATTAGATAAAGTCTTCCCAAGACCTCTGTCATAACGATTGCGGATTGCACTTCTCAGGATTCGACTAAGCACTTTAAAATGGCAAGGCTGTGCAGAGGAAGCTTGTCTAACATTATATACTTTTTAAAAAATACATAATTTTACATCAGGCCGTATATTAAGTCTTTCAATCTAATACATTAATATTCAAGACGGTAAATGTATCTTAGTACGAGACAGTGTTTCATAGCAAAATTAATAGACACAGAATTAAATTTTAAAATACGGCCAATATGTCAGCAGACAAATTCAATCAACATTTAGTTGTGGTAAATGCAACGTTTCATCCTTTTTTTATTATTTAATTCATTATAAGTTCGCTATATTTTGCAGGGTTAGTCTGTCTGTTAAATTAAGTCGCACAAGTAGTTATTAATTTGAGATACAGTTCGGAAAGAGATAACAACCATTTAGGCTTCTGAGAAGATTATCCTCCATTACGGACTTTGAAAAAGTTGTCGATAACATTTACGTCTTCATACCTTGTGGCAATCAAATTGCAAGGAGAAGAAATAAAAACCCCAAGGTTTGCTGGTGATATTGTGGTAGTCAGAAGAAGACTTGGAAACCATAATAAATGACATGAACGTGGTCCTGGAGGACGAGTACAACACGAGTATTAATAGAGTATTAATAATGGTCACTGAGTAGTGTGGGAATAACAAAGGGCCTTAGATTGGAAAGGGATATTTTGAAGGAGGTGAAGGAATTTTGCTACTCGGGCAACGTAATAATTAGAGTAGGATAGCACAGGCAAGGAAGGCTTTCGCAAAAAAAAAAGAGGGGAAATTACTTATGGCTAATATTAGTACTGGGAAATCATTCGTATGGAGTGTGGCATTATATGGGTGCGAAATGTGGACGATAGGAATTGCAGAAAGGAAAAGTTGTCGAAATGTGGTGCTTTAGGAGAATGAGATGGGTGGATAGAGTAACTAACGAGGAATTTCTAATGCCTTAAAGTTTTTCATTTTCAATTGAACCTATCAAGGTGACGCCTTGGAGAAAGGCTTTTAGTAGGTGTGAGTCCCACACTACCCACAAGTGCGGACCCTTCTGGGTGCCCATTAGGATTTCCACAGTCGCCCTCGAAAAAAAAAACAAGGTGAGTAGCCGTGACAGTGACACCTGTCAAAAACAAGTTGTTAAATTTGTAACATTTCAACATTAAAATGTCAGGGTCTATCCAAAATAGTTAAGATTCGCATGAAGTCAAGAGGAAAACATAATTTTTATTGTTTTTGGGGGTGGGGGAACGGGTCTAGTGACTTCTTCCATACACGGGTTCTCGTGCTCGTTAGAAGTTACTAATAGTCAGTTTCTATTTAAATAATGAACTATACTACGTTTCGGCTCTCATTTGAGATTTCTTCAGGTAAAAAAAAGGAATTAATGTTGGACCACACTCCTTGGGCAACTCATTATTTATATAAAATAAAAACTGACAGACGCTGTTATAACTCATTTAATATTTATTTAAATGTCATAAATTAATTACTAATTGAAAATAGAATAAATGCCTTTAGAACCAAAAATTTTATGGCATTATTAAATTCTCAATTTTTTTTGGGTGAATATATAAAACTATGAAGAACTCTGGTATGCAAGACGCATACGCATGTAGTCAAGTTCATGTAAAAAATTGGTGGGTAACTATATTGACACATTTAGTTTTATTTTTGAAAACTCCCACTCAAAATCCACCATGCAAGGTCAGAGGAACTACACGGCACACCAACAGTTTTGACACAGCAGCTTACATGTTGCCATCACCTTGGTTTACTGGCTTGAGCAATGACTTATTAAGAGGCTAATACTGGAATGTAGCAGAGCCGTGACCTTGTCTGCTCTATCATACTTGGAATATGCATTGCGCTTACATACTGTCTGTCTGTCTGTCCATGCAGCGCCTCTCGCCCACTCCCCTTCTTATCACACGCAACTGACAATTCTTTTTTCTATACAAAAAAGGAAATCCCCGTCATTCGTAAGGGCGTGAGAATAGTACCTTGGGTTTTCCCTACATCTCCTTAGGTGAAACACCGGGTTGGATCCTTAAACTATAGCCCCTTAGTGAACCCTTGGCTACCTTCCGCATCCCGTCCCCCCTTTTTCAATTCCCTTCCCAAGCTATTAAAGGGGAGTTGCCTGTTTCAGAATCACCCTCGTGTAGTCTCTTAACCCCCCCCCCCCAAAAAAAGAAACCGTAATCGTTTTACGGAATTGGTGAAGGTTAAATTTCATGTTCGAAAAATTCTGTACGTCGCGACAAGATATTCAGCGACATGGTCTCTGGTAACACTGAAGCAAATGGATTGAGAAGGCTGGTCCAAGGATTCTGGAAGATACTTTTTACCGCTGATGTAGTGACACGTAATTTGTAGGTTTATTTCAGCCTTCAATTCAGGTTAAGAGTGTCAATGCCAACTCCGAGCATAAAATGCTAATTCACTCCGTTTAACTTCGCCGGGTTCCTGTGTAAATATTAGTCGCACGAATGTGGATTCCTTTCGATGGACACGCTCGTGTTTACCACTCGTAAACGTTCCTTGACGTTGCAGTATTTTCAGCCTACTGGAGGAAGCCTCGGGAATATAAACGACTCGACAAGATTAAGGGGGAACTTCCAAGGTCATCGCTCCACAAGACCTGCCTTATCGCAATCATCCCCTTCTTTTAGCCCAAACCTCTTGATATGGCTAAGACGAGCCTGACGCAACTTTGAACGTTACTCAATCCTGCGCAAGCCTTTTCATTTCTACACAAGGGCTACATACCACATCCTCAATCTACTTAGCGTATTCCATCCTTGGCCTCCATCATCTGTTCTTCCCACACACACTTCCCTCTAATGCTAATTTTCCTAGCCCCTCACGTCTTAAAGCGTGGCCTATTAATCTATCCCTTCTCTTCGTCCTACCATCAACATTCTTCCATAGCCCCAAATTTCAAAGGCTTCTATCCTTTTTCTTTCTGCAACTCCTATCGTCCACGTTTCGCACCCATATAACGGCACACACCATACGAAAATTTTTAGTAATGATTTCCTAATACTCATATTTCTATTAGCCGTAAGTAAATTTCTCATTTTTTTGAGAAAGCTTTCCTTGTCTGTGCTATCCTACAATTTATGTCTACTATACTTCTACTATCCGTAGTAGCATAATTCCTTACTTCCTTCAAAATCTAACGTCCTTTGTTATTCCACTGTTTCCTGTACTACACTCCATTACCTTGCATTTCCCTCCATTAATCCTCATGTAATACTCTTCATGTTCATGCTATTTCTTACGTTTTCCAAGTCTTATGACTCCCCTAATATCACAATATCATCTGAAAACTTCAAGGTTTTTATTTCTCCTCCTTGCATTTTGATTCCCTTTCCATATTCATTTTCTTACTTTCTTCATCGTGAGTTTTGTATATAAGTTGAAGAGCATGGGCGACAGACTTACTTCCTCTTCAATAACAGATAGAAATCAAGTAGAAGCATTTTAACTCTGAAATGTACATATTCACTATATTTTTTCCTAACAATGAACAGGTTGTAAAATTTTGCACTATTCATCGAAGTGATTTAAAGCCTCGAAGGATAGCCCTACGGGATAAGCCTTGCCATTACCCGGTTACTTTTTAAGTATGATCAATGACGTACAACTGAAATGGTTTTCTCCAACCTTTGAAAGGTTGTCAAGGTCCTCCTCTGCTGTATTCCATGTGCACGTCTCAAGATTAGAGGAAGGAAATCTATTACATGTGCGGTTCTTCGCTGTTGAAAAGCGTTAAGACATTTGCATGTTATCGTGAAATTAGTATGTATTACTTGTAACAAATTAAAAATTAGTAACGAAAGGCATTAGCAGTATAATGTAGAAATAAAATTTGGTCTACATAAGTAAAAAAAAAGAGTACATCAGAGCGGTTTATTTTAATTAACATACTTGCATAGTTTGTTACAGAAAACCGTGCTTATTGTGAAATTTCATATAAAGGAGAAAAGAATAACGAGGATTTATATTGAAATAATGTGTTAATAAGTTAAGTACCGAAAATGTTTTACTGTACTAAATAGTATATAAAACTACCTAATAAAATTTAATTAAACTTAATAATAAATTGAATAATTCTACTATTCATTAAAAAAAAAGTTTAGAACCAAAGATATACGAGAGGCTGAAATGAGTACCAAGGCCTTATGGACGTCGTAAGTCTTCACGGATGGACACAGAACTCGTAGTTATTTTTCTTTGTGAGCGGAAGACGACGCTGCGTCACATTTCGCCGACTTTACGTGTGACATTTAACATGTTACTATACCAACACTTAAGGCACTAACTACATTCAGAAACGAGAATATCTGGAGAATCGTAATCGTGTTTAAGAGTCTTTGATTCGCATGGTAGACTCTCAGGTAGCGAAGACTTCGGAAATTATCCAATTGTAATAAATAGCTTTACAAAAATATACGAATTCCCTCTCAAACTTTGTATACTACCAACCAAATGAATTTTTCCCCGTCATACCCAAAGGAGCTGTGGAATACAGCCTTGTGGACAGATCCATACATATTCTTTCATCAACCCAACAAATATTGTCAGCAATATTTTTTATTGCTTTATTAATAATTGCACAAATATTAAACTGAACAAACTAATTCTCTACTTCTACTCGCCCCCAATCTCGTCAATTCAAAATTGTTCTTCTCCATTGTTACACGCCAAGTTCGTACAAATCTTAAAAGAATATTAAATACCAATCTACCGATACACTTTCTTTTCTCAATAAAAGATACACCTATGGTAACAAAATTCCTCGTTCTGATTTTTTTTGGGTAACGGTCTCATAAGGGTGATCTTCAAACAGGCTTCTCCCGTTTAATAGAATAGGAAGGGTATTGAATAATGGGGGATGTGGAAGGGTAGAACAAGGCTTGACTAGGGCTACCAGGCTATATTTCAAGGATTCTACACTAAAGAGATGCAGGAAACGCCTATAAAACTTCTGAACAGATACTGTAAATATTAAAATAGTAACCTAATTGCTCGAGTAAATCTAATAACGTTTGTTTAAGAAAGTCATAGCGGATCTTAGAAAATCTGAAAGATGCAATCACCGTTATATGAATAGTTTATTGTGGATTTATGCTGAACTCCAAACGTTAACTCTTGTATCAAAAGCTAAAAAAAAATGATTCGCGACACTTTGGCTGCACTTTAAGAGATAACAAAATGACTTAGCATAACTTATCAGTCACATAGGTCGATACTTTTATTTCTCAAATATGGACTGTTCCGCTTCTTGAAAAAGACAAATCCTGAAATTATCCAGTTGTTTGTCAATCTTGCCAATCATTTAGGTAAAGGAAATATGTAAACACAATTAAAACTTAAATAACATAAGAATTAGCGCCTCATCATTGTTGTTGTATTCAATCCTAAGACTGGTCAGATGCAACCCATCATGCTAATCTATTCTGTGCAAGCCTTTTCATTTCTACATAGCTTCCACAGCCCACGTCCTTCCAAACTGCTTAGCGTATTCCATTCTTGGCCCCCTCTTCTATTCTTCCTCCACACACTTCGCTCCAATGCTAATGTTACAAGACCCTCATGTCTCAAAACGTGGCCTATTAATCTATCCCTTCTCTTCCATATTGTTTGCTCTTCCCCTATTCTTCTTAGAACTTCCTCGTTAGTGACTATTCACCCATCATATTTTCGGCATTATTCTATAGCAAAATGACTCATTATAACAGGCAATACAATAAAAGTTTCTACAAAATGAAAATTAATAAAAAAAATTGTTGTCAATAGTTAAGCCAGACTGATATATTATGATTAGAGATAGTACAAAACAAAAAACAAAGAATAACCCAAAGATGTGACTAACAAACGCTATTTAATACGCAATCTTACATTGAATTTAACCAAGAAGTATATTGTTTAACATTTACAGAAAATTCTTGATATTAAAAAACTAAATTTTAATATGTAAGCCCTCCAATAATAGATTTTTAGAAATGACAAATTCAAGGTCAGGTTTTATAAAATTATTTAACACTAGCAGAGTTTAATATTTTTTTTCATTTGTTCAGAAAACAAGTTACAGATTCTGTGTATAGTATGTCACACGTTTCGTCCGTCTTTGTGACCCTGTTTCTGGCGTTATCAGGACCGCTGTTGCGAAACGAAGACAGTGACCTCATGAGAAGGCATGGGGTCAGTTTGGCTGAAGTTTATTATACTTGTGTGGGAAATAACCTCCGCAACACACATTTCAGAGATACTTAAAGACGATAATATCTATCGTAGTATTATTTTCTTGCACTTTAATAGCACAATATTGAAATGGAAAAATTCACATGCAAATTACCAATAAGCCTAATACGAGGTTGCTACTTTTGTCTGTGACAGAACATGTAATCTGAAGATTCATTACTGACATGTCGGTAGGGGATCTGTAAAAATATACACTGCGAGTACCTGAAGAGACCCTTTAAAAGAAACTCTGCGGGTACCTGAAGGGACCCTGTAAAAGGAACAGTGTGGGTACCTTAAGGGAGCCTGTAAAAATACTCCACAGTTATCTTAAGGGAGCTTGTACAATAATACACCATGGGTAGCTTAAAGGAAGCTTGTAAAAATACTCTAAACAATACCTCAGATCTTAATGAAATCAAGAATATTCGCTTTTGTTTTGCATTAGCAACTTTGCAAACGATTATATAGCATGAGTTAGTTATTTTTCCCGCAAGGTCAGTAATAGATTTAAGTCTCCAAACAAATTTACTTCCGTGATTATATTTGCAACTGCGAAGATACACAATCCCCCCCTTCCCAACCCCCTCAGGATACTACCAACAAAAGCTCAACTTTTTATTGAATGAGTAAGCAAGGACGTTTGCAGTGCAACATCATCAATCGAGTTTCCTCGTCTTGATACTACCACCCATCACCTTAGATGTGGTGGAGACTGCGACACGTCGACACAGTGTTCCGAGTACATCGTCCATGCTCTTTTTCAATGGAATCTGCGTCACCGTGACTCAGTGAGTAGTGACAGAGTCCCGATCAAAGGTATTCTATCGATCATAAACGCCCGTCGTCGGCCTTGATCCCAGATCAAAGATTTCATCGAGTCCGCTATCAGATCAGTGCAGCACTAATTAATACTAAATTAATCTATCGTGTGTTTCACTTAGATAAGTTAACATGTCACAGTCTGATCTTATTACGCAAGGAAAGTAATTTCCAATACGATTCTGACTAAAAATCTGAGTTTGTCTCGCTGTAATGCTTGAACAAGTGATCCTCGGGCTTCCAAGCGAGTAGAATTACATTATATTACTAAGAGATGGAGAAGTAAAGAACGCACAGTAATTAATAATTCTCTACAATCCCGGACAGGAGATTAAGTCATCGAAATTAATTCTACTCAAAAGTCCAAGATTTGAATATAAGTAGATATATATTTAGTCTCTGCAGAAATTTTTTACAATTAAAATTCATAGCAGATTTAGATCTACTATGACCATAATCAAGAAAACAGCCAACCCGAATAAACCACAACTAAGAACTTTATAGAAACATTCACATTTTAAAAAGCCAAAGGTTCTGATATATTTTTCAAATTGTAATTATTTACAATAAAAATAACTTAATTGTTCAAGGAATATAAAGTTTATATGGCTGATTACGAATTACATTATATTGCAATAGGATTCGTTTAGCTTATAAATCAGTTTCAATTTTGCTATTAATGAATAAATAATTTTTATTAATATCTGTAAGAGGAGCTTTCGGGGTAAGGTACCATATTCACCTATTTATGCCAGAAACTCCTTTACGATACTAATATATATTATCATTTATTTGTTTATTGGAAAATTAAGACCAAATTAAGATCTAAGCGTATCGTATTACATTTTTTACAGGATAATTGATACATATTGTAAGTACTTCGTGAGCAATTTCTTTAGTTACATTATAATTAATTGAAAAAATTTTAGTGTTATAATTACTATCGATTGGGCCAGTCGTGATAAAAAGAAAAATCAAAGAAATAAAAACAAGATATTGAAACATGGAATCAAAAATAATTAAATTCACGACTCCGTACGAAATTAAATTTTAAATACCTTCGAGAACAGTTCCGGAGCAATCCTCAAAGAAAACTCACAAAGAATGAAAATTATGAGTTCAAAATCTAACCAAAACAGAGAGAAAACAAAGTCTGTATATACCTGCATATACAGACCTTGAGAGAAGAGTATGGAATTTTTTGACCAACTTTCTGAGAAACCAAAGAGACACGAATATATTCTTAACATTTTCATGATATTCGGCTTCAATACACGATTTAAAGGAGTTAAAAAACAAAGTTGGAATATAAAGATGATTGCTGATATTGAAATGAGTGAATCTCCGGCGAGTTCACAAGACGAAAACTAGGAAAAAAGTTGAGAACACCAATACAAGGATTTACAAAATAAATTATGTTCCTACTAATTATATCGTGACGGATAAGAATATTGTAAATTATTTATTTAAAAGAATGAAAAAATAAACATTTTATGTCAAAATGTATTGATAGTTATTTTCTCCGAAAAATGACATCCCTGTATGGAATTCATACTAAAACCAACAGAAAAGAGTATCAAATATTTAAACATGGCTTTGGAGACCCGTGTTATTTATTCGTGGTTCGTCTTTGAGTAGTCCAACATTCTAGTCGGATGAAACGGCACCTCCCGTGTAGTAAACAAGCTTCAATTTAAATACAATTATGTACAATCTCGGACTCGTTCTACGTCCTTCAAGTTCTGCTTCTCTGTAGGATCAATAGAATATGATTAAATAATACAACTTGAAGCATTCAAAGCGGAGGAAAAACAAACAGGTCCAACACCAGTTTGAGTCGTGGAACGATTTAATTGAATGTCTACGAACCGCGCGCGAAATACGCAATGGAAATCGAACTTGCCAAACAGGACTGAGTTTACTCTACAGCAAACTACCTGCAGAAATTAAAACACAGTCCCTAAGGTTTCGGAAAAATTTACTGCAAAATCGCCGTTTCTAATCTGTACACGAGCACTTGAATTCCACTTACTGATAAATCCATTTAAAAATAAAACTCGTCACATATCTAACTTATGTAACTAATATTTATTTATCGTATATTTATAAACTTGACTTATCCTATTCTCTGTATAATGTTTTGGACCAAATAAATTGAACTCAAAGCTTGATTTTCAAACCACTGATGGGCTGACCGTAATTTAGCAACAGTCGAGAAAAACAATGGCACTTTTAGAGATTAAAATAACGATAATTACGTGAGCGAAGAAAAGTATACCTCGTTTTACAATTACGGTTCGCCAACAGTTGTAATAGAGCGGGGGGAATTGTACGTACACAACATGAAATTGTTTGAACATTTAAATTATACTAATTGAGTAAAACCGTTAAGAAAGGGATCATGAGGTAGCAAATAAACAGACCAAACTAAGAGAAAATAAAAATCAGACAACGTTTCTAATATTCTTGCTTTATTTCTCAGGTGAGTTATCAAAACGGTAAACTTTTTAGTTATCAGTCACTCCTACTCTTAATTTAGGCTGCCTATTGGCTACTTCATTAGTCATTTGTTAATTTTCACCTAACAAAAACTAAACTTTTACTTTCTTCCAAGCATTTATTTCGACCACTAAATTATATAATTGCTTATTAAAAGTGTTTAACTCATTTTGTCTTGAAAAGAGGACAGGAAGGGGGGGATATAGTGACAAATGCATACACAACTTAGCTTAATTTATTCGATTCATAATTGGGTTTATATATTTGCAGCAGTCCAGATTTTATATTGGGTGTATATAAATTTGATCCCAATAGTCTTTAATTTCATTTACAGAAGTAAACGAACTGTCGAGGAAGCACTGACATACTTTGTATACAGTGAAATGGAAGCGAACCCGACTTCCCAACAGATCAAACCGACCGACGAATTTTTCATCTATGAACCCAAATTACAAACGAGAGATGTGAGAAGCCACGCCTACTTCACAAGTGCTGGAGGATCTTTGGATAGACGACAACGGGGGCGAGATAAGCGGACAGTTATGAAATCTTTTACATGGCGGAAGGAGAAATGTGTGACACACGCACGGACCGTCGGCTGACTGGCTGGTGAGAGTTGTCGGAAATGACTGCAGCTATTACCCAACCGTCAGCGGAGCACGCTTCTCGGCCTCGTGCCATGTCCCTCTACCTCCCAAAGAAAAAGAGCTTTCAACTCACGGCGCGACAAAGATATTCATTAAGAGCCTTCCTAAACTAGTGTCCTCTACTATACCGACATTTACACTTTTCATATGTGATAAATACCTTCTTCCACCTCCAATACGACAGTGAATTACTGCTAAATAAACCTCTCGATTTATAGATACTTTTCTCAGTTTAATCACAAAACGTAAAACATGATCACGGGTCCCCTGGGGGAATAAGAAAGTGTAATTGACGAAATGGGGGGGGGGGGGGTGGTTGTCTTACGAAAACCACCGGGGCACTGACTGAAGGTTGATCAACCATGCAGCTATCTTTATCCGGTGCACCCTAACACAGTTAAGATAATATTTTTTTAACCGGTACATTAACCTTTGGCGCGTAATACTTTGAAATGTCGTATTAGACAGGTTAACGAAAAATCACAGACTTCATGTCTATACTATAAATTGGTTTCCTGGAGTTGTCCAGCACAACGAGAGGCGTGAAGCCTGCGGAGTAACTTTCCGATCGTGAACTTGATCTGACGCAACTGTGCTGCAAGGTGACTTACGGCTTGTCAGGCTGTTTGCGGCGAACCTTGGCCTCTTCCTCTTGGATTTCTTCGGCACGCGTAACGCTCTTCGCCCTCCGCAGCCGCACTCTCGCATCGTCCACCTCTGCAGTCATCTCGTCCACTGATCACATCGTCCCGACTCTGCCGCGCAGACCATGGCATGGTGGCGTGCAGTACCGCGGGCGGCCAGCAGGTGGCAGCAGCACTGACTACCGCGGCGGCCGCTTTAAACATACGGCGTCTTGGGTTTCCTTAGGATGTGTCCGAAAGAACTATACAGAAAATGGAAATATTCTTATTTTTTACTATATCTGCCAATTTTATTCTTTTAATTGAAATATAGTTTCCTGACTTTAAGCTTACAATAAATATTGGTCGACGTTAAGATCAAATTTTTGCTAGAAAAAATTAAATATGTTAATTATATATTAAATTTATGTGCTGACTTATTGGCTATCTTTTTATTTACTCTTTTAATTTTTCTCTAGACTATATTTCAAAACTTTCCAGGTATTCATAGTATTGAGTCTGTGAATAAGTTTTGCTTGTATATAAATATAACCTTGTGCAACAGTAAGTGCAGGTTTTAGACTGTATGAGGTCATATATATATATATATGTATGTATGTATATGTATAAGGAAATGGCATTGTCATGTTAATTAAAACAATCAGGAAAGGAAAAAGAGATAGAAAGTAGGTTCATAGATGGTAGGCGTCTTGTGAGTTTTGGAGTTCTTTAAATTTTCAGATGCACGGCCCCCTTCATCCGAAGTCGTCAGCTAGTCAATCACTATAAATGTCTTTCTAACTTTCTGATGAAGGGGGCGGTGCCTCCAAAATTTAAAGAACTCCAAACCTTAGAAAGTGCCTACCATCTATGAACCTACTTTCTATCTCTCTTTCCTTTCCTGATTATATAAACATACGTCATGTTCTAAAGGTTCTAATTCAATGTCTGTTTTAAAAAAATCTGTTTCAATTTCAGCGCCCTAGGGTTAATTTTCTGTACATTTTCCTCTACAGGGAGGAAAAAATCTGAAGGAGGCATAAAAACATGCTGAAACGTTGTTACAAGTAAATTTTATAATAAATGTCTGTAAAGGGTCATCAATTGTTTAATCATACATCATGTTCTTAAATCAATTTTTAAATAGGGTGATTTTCAGTGTTAACTGTAATATGGTACATATGATTATTTTGTAGAAGTACAAGAGGTAAAATGTTTAAAAAATTCATTTATACAAAAATTTATAAAAACTTGTTTGTAGAATGCAATGCTTCACTTGTATTTTTATTTACAGATGATTTTGGCATAAATGCCAAAGGGTATGGTTATTTTATTGATGACTTTGAAATAAACAACTTGAGGATTGATGGCCTGATAAGAGGCTGAAGCTCCAGTTTTATGCAATCGTGAAATAAATACACAAGAGTATCCTTCTCCCCCCCCCTTTCCATTATAAAAAAAAGCCTGTTCCAGATGCAGCACTTTACCACATTAGATTTGTCAGTAGGTCTTCTTTATTAGTCATTGCTGTGATAAGCAACGTTATTTCCCTTGTACTGTAACCATTATTCATCAAACTTTTATAACATACTTAAACTGATTGACATAGTCTAACTGTTCTCCACATATAATCCAATTTCATTTTAGACATTTCTATTCCATATTCCACATATGACACACACAGCACTGGCAGGTTACATTTTACAAGATAGTTTCAATGAGATTAGCAAATCAATCTAGATTTTTGTAGTAAAATTAACTAAAACTGAACAAAAAATCTCTGCCAACAGGAAAAAAGACAACCAGTATAAGATTGGTCTTATATAAAGCCTAACAACTTCCCAGTTTCTAGCAGAAAGCAATGGATATAAAAATGAAATAACCTCACAGGTTGGATTAATTTAAAATTAAATTGAACTGATAAATTAAGCAGAGGAATTTTCCTCCAATGAGTTGAGCATTTACGACAAATATTCCATAGAGTTTTGAGCATCCAAATGCCAATAAATTAATAGCAGAAAAGCTTAACAGTCAAATTTACCATTAATAAAAACAGAAAGGAGGAAATAATTAATAACTTTTGTTCATAATATAGCACAATCAAAAATATTTTTTAAATAAAAATTTTAAAAAATCACTACAAGCATTTAAGATAATGTCATCAGTTGTTTCAAGCAAATTAAAAAAGTTTTATGAAAACAGTTAATCTTGGCATCTTTTAAATCATACAAGCTGCATTATTAGACAATTAAAAAGGCAAATCAACAAAACTTTCAGCTATAGGAATCCAAAACTGTATGTTGCCAAATGTTACAAACTTCACAATTAAATATCAAGAAATATATTTGATAGCAACATCTATAAGTATTTTAAATAATTACTTAACTGAAGGATAATTAAGCACACAGCAGAAAAGTGAATTTAGTGAGGAGTTTGCTCAACACCTGCATCTCTATTTTCTAGATACCATCTCAACATGCTGAAATGTGATTGACGAGGAAAAAGGTTAATTGCACTGTACTAATTGTTAAGTTTATCCACAAATAAAATTTAATCAAACATTAAAAACGGAAGCAGGAGTGGGAAAGATTAAACCTAGCCAGGAAAATCAGTGAAAAGTAATTTGAAAAGTTAACATATAATATACACAGTCATCTTGGATACATTGTGTGCAGCAAGCAAAGATACAAGTTAATATAATTGTAAAACAATACTTTTTCAAGAAAGATAAATGCATACTTCAGGATGTACAAACATTACATTATTTGCACAAAGTCATGTTCAACAAATGGCGTATGTCCAGATATGATATACACTGAAATAAATTACAAAGACACGCAGCACATCTTTGCACATATATTGTCAACATCTTAAAATAAAAATATATAATTTTTACAAGCTTTGGTTTGTAATGGTTTGTGTTTATAAAACTTAAACTTTTGAGCCTCAACAACAGAATTAAAATACCACATTTCAATCTTACAACTTGTCATTTTTTATTTACATTCACCCTCGGAACTGCCATTCATACAAAGCGCACAGCACCTTGACACAGACGATGAAGCAAACTCAGGCTTGTACATATATTTGTGGATATGCTTGACAACAGACTTAAACACATAATATTCAGTCTGGATAATCATCACATACTATAGATGTCAAACAAAATAGAGTGGTGGGAAAGCTGGGCCAGCCAGCTCACAGAAATACAGAAGCAAACTAAAGGCACATAATAGCGTTGGAAGGTTAAACATCCATGTACATGTACTGTGATTCAACAAAAAAATAATTTATTCCATAAAATATTTCACACACACTGCTAAAATTTAGGTATTTCTTGTTTAGTTCGGTTGGGCACAGAAGCCAGATTTTGTAAATCATCAAAAGACTTTTTAGCAGCACTAGAGATGTCGTCCATGGAGCGACGTGCTGTAACAGTGATTCCATCCAGCGACTTTAATAGGTCATCTGTACTCTTCACTGCACTACTTGCCAAATCTTTAACTTCTAAATCAATTTTACTGATGACCCATTCAATGGCTTGTCTGCCCTGAAAATTAAAAAAATTAATTCAATAAAAGATTAAAATGTTTTCAGTTATCAGAAATTAATATTCTTTATGAAAATATCCCACAGGCAAAATAAGAGATACAAAATATATAAAAATAATAAATACTGTATTGTAACATTAAAGTTAAATTGGCAATTACTTTTAAAAAACTGCAAAATTGCTCCTACTTATTCACACAGAATATACACACATGAAACTAAATATTCACGAATATACACATGAAACTAAATATTCACGAATATACACATGAAACTAAATATTCACAAATATACACATGAAACTAAATATTCACAAATATACACATGAAACTAAATATTTACAAATATACACATGTGAAACTAAACATTCACCAATGAGTGAAAAACTGTATTAAATTAAATTCTGTACAGTAATCCAAAGTGTGTAAAAAGAGACGACAATTATGAATACTTTGTTAACATATCAAACTGTACTTTATATTAATTTAAATTTATAAATACTTAAACTACTATGTGTAAGGACATAACTTACTTTGCCAGCATTTAAGGAAATCCTATTCGTAAGAAGATCTTCAACATAATTATTCAGAGGTACTCCTTCTACTGTGACAACAGCTTCCTGTTTTAGAAGTGTTTTGTTTGGATCTTGTGGATGAGGCATATAGCTTACAGTTTCATCAACAGCAACATAACGGCAAAATGTAAGCTAAAAATAACACTTCAATCAGTACTTTTTACAAAAAAAGGAATAAGCATGCACTACTATCTACATAACTGACCAAGAGTCTATTAGTGCATGGTACATTTTAAGCTTTTACAGATAACATTACTATTTCTCTATCTGGAAAAAATCCCAGACAATTTTTCCACATCTCAATTACAAATTGTAAATAATTGTTTATTATTTTTGCCATAAATGTAAATGTGGTATAGCTAAATATTGAAGTAACACAATAGACATTCACGAGAACACTTTCACTTAATATGCTGAACTTCTTTACTCAAAAGTGGCACCCATCTTTCCTTTCTAACAATAATAATTGGTGAGCACATTTTCCAGGCAAATCTGTTCCAAATACAATTCATGGGTAACCTAGGCCAAATGTTGATTCAATAACGGAGTCATAAGCCATAGAAGTAAACAGCTGCCCAGAGGTTAGGTAAGACCACGCATAATATGATGTAAAGGTCTTTAGTTTTCAGCATTAATTCATGAAGCAATTGTGGTAGAATAAGGTGTTTTGGCATAATTCATAGGGCAAAGGGGTGACAAATTTTAATTGCAAATTAAAATGCATGCATGGGGCAAATTGGATTAGTTATGAGTTGTAGGATCATATTACAGAAGTGTTAATGTTGTAAATTGGTTTCATTTGTTTGTTAACTTCTAGCACATCTTAATCCAATAATGTTTTGATAGAATCTGTCAAGCAGACGATGATGGCAGAGCCTGCTGTTGAAATACTATTGAACACTGGCCAAGGTTGAAACCTGAGAATTGTATTTGGAAATAACTGGTTCCTTCAAGGATTATATGAAGAGAACAATACATCCAGATGAATTTTTTGAGAGAGCTTTACAATTTAAAGAGTTAATTTTGTATGTAAAATTATGTTCATCTGAAATGATAATTAAAGCTTAATAATTTTAGATAAATATGAATTGTTAAACCAGCAATAAGTTTACAGAGCATTACTAACCATTTTAATATGTAAAAGGGAAATTTCATATTTAATTTTTAATACATATAATTTTGATATACTTGTGAATAACATGTAATTTTTTACCAACAAAATTTTTCATACATTTCTTTAATGAAATACATCGTAAACCATAAAAATAAAAAAGAAATAAACAAACAAAACAACCAGAAGCACAAATAAATATGGAATTGCCGATTACTGTTGCCTTTAGACAGATCAAACACAATTCACCAACTAGTCTTAAACCACGAAGGAATGGATTTAAAGTTATGAAAACATTAAATAAAACTATAAGTGTTGCCAATATCAGAAACAAAATTATAAGCAGCTTTGTTTGGGGACATTGTGAACAGTTAATGGTAACAAAACAAAAAGCATACAATGATAGCAAATTGCATTGTCGTAAGCAATAACTGTATGTTGACAATAATAAATTAGAAGAGAAATTTGACATGTACAGAAACTTACATTTCGTGTCTTCAGAACCATTTCACGAGTTCCAGGATTAACTTCAGAATGTTCACTAGCATAACATATACTAGGATTCCCCAGAATCTGTAAATAAGAATTTTATATTAAATTCACACTTTATATGCACAGTATACTTTACATAACAAATCCCAAATGTAGCTAAAGGGGAAATAAATTCTCCAAACATATACGTTAGGATTTTCCCTTCATTGCACACATGTTAACAGACATGTCACAAGTTAGAGGCGTATACGTGGTGAATCTAACTCCACCAGTTGTCGCAGTATGACATTGAATGAAGGTGATTAACCAGTCTGTCTAAATTAAAACTTGAAAATCAAATGAATCATTCAAAATGTGTATTGGGTGACCTATTCAAAAAATGTAAGTAGTCACCCTCACAATTGAAAACTGGAATGGAGAATATTTAATAAATATCACATTTGCTTTCTTAGTTTAACTTCTCTTAAAATTATGCCCAGACACTGTTAGCTAATGTTTTGGTTAAGACCTTTATAAGTTTCTGGAAGCCTTAGATGATTCATACTTGGACTTTGGATCACAGATTACGCGAGCAATGAAAACAACTGAAATAATGCTCTGCAATAACTTTAACAAGTTTTTTAACTTAAGATAATACTTGATATTAAAACTTACTCTTTGAGCCCATCTAGGAAATCCCCATTTCGAACTGACTAAACGATGCGTGTGTAATACACCATCTACTACTTTTCTATCCACGACATCAGTTCCAATAACTGCTGGATTCATAGGATTTGGATATTTTCTCCATGCAGCTTGAGCCACAGTTTCCCACGGATGGCTACACAGTAATAGAAACCAATTGGTGAAAATTACATCAATCGTGTGCAGAAAAAAATACATATTTCATTGTTATAACTTACTTGAAGGTGTGTTCCGATGTCCAAATTTTCATAGTTATTAAAGCCAATAGTTTCAGGTTAGTCAAACGACTGGGGATTTCAATGCCAACCTCCGCAATAATATGCACAACCTTCAGAAACCTCCACTCCACATCAAGGAAACATTGTGACCAGAGCAAAGATGCTACACTGCATCAGAGACCTTGCTCCAGTTTATATTAACCCTGTCTCGTTTCTCAACACACCGAGAGGAATGTCGAAACTCTTCAATGAAATAACATCGTGCCAAAAATAAAATAAACGCTGAAAATATGTAGAAATTAAGATGCTCTTTTCTTTAGTGATATTATGCACTACAGGTGTTGTAACTTTCAGCATCATAAATAATAGTAAACGTTCGATACAAGAAAATTATTGCAGTACGTTAAATAATTAAAGCGCGTATTTATAAGTTCTTCAAATTGTGCAATTTTAAACACAAGACACTTCTTTTACACGTGCTTCTCGTATTACGTAACTTTTACATCACTACAATTGCTGCCAAATTATGCTTTAAACACTTGGCAACTCTATTCTCTATTCTTGCCAGTTCTGAGCTTGACGAAACGTACAGCTCCTACACTCGTAGACTTCGCGCCCACTAACCATTTTTCACCACTGCTACTAAAAAATCGCTGTTGTACACATTTTATGTTGTGCGCCCAAAAACCCCTGGCTTCACTATGGGTTTAGTTGAAACCATTTTTGTAATCGGTCCTTTGCTAAGAGCATAGAGATGTCAATACTGGGTTCATCCTCTTACACGCCAAACGGTAATGAAGGGTCAGTTCTACGAGTAACATGAATATTATACCGATAAGTATGGTGACAGTATATGACAGTAACCGACATTGTGAAATAAATACAGCTGTGACTGCAAAAGGTTATCTTTATGCAATTGTTACGTCAACACCGTGTAAGTGTAATTATTAATCTCACATTATCCACAAGATCTTCAAAAAAAAGTATCTGCGTGCCAAAACCAAGAAATCTCAATGAACAGCCATTCGATTCATAACTAAATGAAAAAAAAAATTGTATTCTGATTCCAAATTAAAACCATTTCCGCCCAAAAGGGAACTCTCCTCAGCAACATCGTCAGAATAAACCGAATTAGTCAAATTTGATGCTGTTACATTCCTCGTCAGTGTGGACTTTCTTACGTAGGTGAAACACTCAAACAGTTTAAAATAACCCAAGAATCACGTGGATAAACTACCAAGTATATATAAACTTTCTGAGCATTCGTTGGACTTCGACCATCGGCTTTCCTTTGATATCCTCTGCAAACTGTATATACAGAACGACTTCCTGGAAACGGAAAATAAAATAAACATTCTATATACAATTGTCCAGGCCGTTTCCCAAAATCTTTCCGAAAATTGGATCATTCACACATTTCCTTTAACTTCACACAACAAAGTCCATCTTAAAATCACCTGGATGTTTTTCAGGACGATCCCTCTTCCACTTCAAAGTATGTATAGCAAAACCCGTATCATTTTGAGTAGAATGCGAAGGCCTCTATAGACACGCGTCTCTATGAAATGGGCTAATCTTACTTCACTCCTTCTAGGAGTGATCGGACTTGTGCCCAATTCTTATTGGTATACTTCTTCTAAGACGAGCAAAGCGTTTTATTTTGCAAAACACTGGAGTCTTTCTTCTTGGGCAACGGAAGGCACAAACAAAATACTGTGTAATCACTTCCGTGAATTCAATATTCGCCGACTAAATAGTTACGCGATTACGAATAGGCGTACACAGAAATTATTCATCGCAATGGATCAGTCAAAATTAATTTGTCCATCTCGGCATAATAGGGGAAGAGAGAACAATTTGGAGGACGTTGACCAGAAGAAGGGGTAGATTAATAGACTTCCTTTTGGAGAGATTAGGGTGTTGAAAAATTAGTATTAGAGGGAAGTGTGTGGGGTAATAACTGAAGAGGGAGGCCAAGATAGAATTTGCTAAATTTGTTAAGGAGGGTGTGGCAGCTACATACAAATGAAAAGGCTTGCACAGTATATGTTAACATGTAGAGTTGCATCAGACCAGTCTCTGGACTGAATACCACAACAGATAGAATAATTAAAATAGTCAAATTTGTCAGAAAATTATTTAGTTCTTATAATTGCAATTACAACACTTGGACAGGTAAATTTTTAAATAGAAAAAACCGTTTTCTGCTGTTTCCATTAAAAAATGTACGTAATGAAGTTTACAAAAAATGGAAAGATATAAATGTACTTATATTAACTAAAAAGTAATTAATTGCTTTTCTGGCAAATTTGGCTGAATTTAAATTATTAATAAATAAAATTAATACATAAAGTATATTTCAATGCCCATCGAAAGAGGCATGGGACTGTTGCCACACCCACATCCTCTTTCAAAGCTGTGTTGTAAACAGATATTGTCAGAACAAAATTACTGGTTTACAGAAACTAATAATTCGCATCAGCAAATTGTGTTATCTGAATAAACATTACCCCACTAAAGTGTCTTCGTTGCTGATTCAACAAATGTAAAGGAACAAAATGTTCCTCATTGAACTACCATCATCTACTAACTGCTAATACGTAAGAGCAAGCTGATTTAAAATTTTCCAAAATGCAGCTTCTATTGACAAATCAATTTTTACTGAGACCCATTTGTAGGACAAGAACATTACTTGTAATATATAGTATGCTTTGGAACCATTTCAATGTTGTGAACTACACACACAAGATCAGCTGAATTTGAGGGCATCTTGTTTCTCAGTTTACATTTAATTCATTTCAGTTCTCATTTTAAATATCTCTCTCTTCATAATTCTACGTTAAACAAGCTAATTAATGTACTGCAGTCTAAGGTTTGCGCTAATAATTCCATAGTTTGTTTATTTTGGGAAGACTGAAAATCTCTCAAAGCCCCCAAAGATTTTCTGTACTTATCATTTTCAGTAATGTAAATATTAATCTGAGTTAAAATGAAAAACAAAATAAAAAACTTTTGTGACACAAGGTAATGTCCGGAAACAAGGTGATCTTGAATACCCAGCTGCAGACTGGCAAAAAAAAAAAGGCTAATCAGTCCTGGCCTAGCCTTGATAATGCTTGGTGAAACATTGGCAGAACTATACTCAGTCCGACAGCCCAATACACACTGTCTAATAATGAAAATAAACAAGTTAAACAACCTAATTAGTCAGATATAAATGAAATTTTAATTAGAAAAATTTAGCACATAGTAACGACAATAGCCCTTGCTTCCTTTTATTGGAACCTCTTCAGGTGTTATGTTTCTGTATTAAGCACTCATCTTTTTCTCAGACAATTCTTGAATGACATCATTCTTCTGTATTAACTACATACTAAATTTTTATCATCAAACTTTATTTCTAACTAATTAAGGCAGTTGTACTCTTTTTTTTTTTCAAATGTTAACATATTTATAAATTGAAAAATATATACAATAGGAGCAAGTGTACGTCTCACAGTTTAAGAAACAATTCTTTTATTATTTAAAGCAACATGTTAGAATAGGAATTAATTTTAAATTTAAACTACACATTTGTCTATTAAAATCAATTAGTTAATAATAAATATAGACATCTTATATAAATCACTTTGACAATTTGCACATCTTAAAAATTTCAATATTTTAACAAAGTAGCTATATTATGCCACATTTTACAAATAACTATAGAATACTACAAGCTGAATCACAGACACAATATAACTAATACATTTTAAGTTTGATTATATTAATAAAATCAAGCATATTACATACTTTGGTTTTTGTCCAAATTCCTTTGAACAAAGTTAGGTGAAATATTTAAAAATTGTTTGCAGTTTCACTTTAAAAAATTTCTATAATGATCTGCAGTCTTCTTCAAAGTGTGCACTTTATAACAGTGTTAATATGCAAAATGTTAATACTGACAATTAAGAAAGAACTTTCTAAATGATTACATCTAATTTCCTTGAGCTATACCTGTACTTGCGGATAAATGTCTCCAAGTAAACATAAATGTTTAAACATGATGGCTCATCACCCATTAAGAGAATTTTTGTAAATGAATGTGAAGAAAGAATGTTACAAAAAGAAGTTTATATATTTTATTTAAAGAAAAGTACTCACTTTCTTTTCTAATAAACTGAATTTGAAAATAATCAATGTTATAAATGAATATGTACAAACAAATGTCATGATTTTAATATAAACTTCTGGTACATAGTCTAGACACAGTACACACTCATACAGACACACATCACATTGACTTGAAGTGAAACAACCTTTTTTCAGGCCCGTTTTGTATCAGAAAGTACCCGTACAATGCATCCAACACCTCCAATAGCATATGCTTTCTCATGCCACAGTAACAGATGTCCACTACTACCCTCAGAAGGTGTTTCAAACCCTCGGTACACATACTTCATGAGGACATCAATTAGGTCTCTGTCTAAAGCAGCCACAGCCTCTTCTATCTGTGAAGCTTTAATAGCTAGAAGAACCCTTAAAGTTAGATTAAGGGCATTATCCTGAAATGGTTTATTGATTGTAGAGTGAAGATTCATTGAAATGATAAAATATATAACAAAATGTGACAGAAAGAGACAGACAATAGGGTGGAGCTTGAGGAGGGGCTTGGTGGGAGTGGGGTATGACTGTACCAAAGTGGTTGTTAGCCTAAATTTAATATATGAAGTTTAGTGCTCTAGTTTGGTAATACAGGTTATAAATACATGAATGTTTAAGATTTTTCAAATAAATACAAAACCAGTAAGTATAATATATAATGTACCTTAACTTGTTGATTCTTTGAACCCAATGGTGCCATCTTTAAAACAATCTTCAGAGCTTCAATATGACGCCCTCTGATTTGTCTATAAGGAATAAATTATTTTCAATACATAACACACTTAAGTAAGACATGCAAAAGGGTGGTAATATTGGTATCATACAAATTCACAATATATAAATATGATCTGCTAACTTAAGAAGCAATACAGTGGCAATCAAGAACACCACCACATAAAAGTAAACAGGTTAAATTAGACTTCCTTTCAAAAATGTTTAGAAGTGAAATAAATGGTTGTCTATATGGGTGGAATTTTGGTCACGCACATACTCGCCAGCTGAATGTCATACCCCTAATACATTATATACATTTTCCCAATCATTAACTCTAAAAGTGTGGTTACAATGAACAAAAATTGGATATTAAGAGATTCATAATTGAAAAGTGTAGCTTAAATGAAGGAAAATCCTTAGATACAGGCGAGTAGGTGCAACATTTGAACTCCATCCATTTTATTGAATGCTATATTACAACTGTTTTCTATTCAGTTTCTTCAAATATCAAGGTATATCAATAGAATCCCACAAAATTCATTTTGCAATATCTTCATATAGGTATTATTTGGTAAATAACTTTCAAACTGACGTTCTCATGAATTTCATTGGATCAATTACTTCAAATCATAATTCTATATTTAACACATATATTTATATGGATTGCAACAGCAACACAAATTGTTGTATAAAATAATTTATTCAAACATAAGAAACTACACTAAGTGAGGTGAATATTGCTACTACACTTGGCAATATATAGCTCAAAGAGCAGGCATAACAATTTTTACTCGTAGGTAAAATGAAAAGGATACTGATTCATTAACGTAACAACTTCCGATTCATCAGGACCAATTGGTGGAGCTTGTAATTCAATCTGTTCTTCTTCTCTGTAATTATCTTCATTATATTGGTCGACATCTATTTTTCTAAACGCTGAACTAGATGTATTTTTTGCCATTTTTCTTTACTGATGTTATGAAGAAATTTCACATCAGCCGACACCCATCAATTTTAGTTTACCACTCTGGATGAACATATGAACATCTCTGACAAAGATGATAAGCTCAGTTAAGCAAACTATAAAAATATTAAAAATTAGTAAATGATAGCGGTCTTGAATTATTAATTTAAAATTACTAGCATATTTAAATTTTATATTGAAAATAAAAAATTTAATTTAATACCTATCTAACAGAAATTATGAAATCATTATCCCAAACATGAATTTATCTTTGACCAGTGCAAAGACTATTACTCCAAAGAAGATTTAAGATAGTATATCAACGCAAACGTGTAGAGGCATCCTTTCTTTAACTACAGCCAAAATGGTAGGTACATGTGTTGTAGACTTATATGTATGGAAATCTACTCGATCGGTTTACAGATCTGTAAATTAAATGCAAAATTCTTAACGGAAAGTAAAATTATAACGAGTGAAATAGTTATTTTTCTTCTTATTAACCGATAAAAAGTTTGACTGAAGTGAAATACGGTTCTCTTTAACCTATATTGTTTTTACAAATTCTGTTACGTTTTTGCAGGGGAAGGTTAAGTGTTCAGAGTTGAGGACAAAGGATAAGAAAGATTTGCTCAAGCAACTCGATGAACTCAAGACGGAACTTACCAACCTTAGGGTTGCCAAAGTTACAGGAGGCGCTGCCTCAAAATTGTCGAAAATGTGAGTATCTACTTAATTTAAGATTAAATTTTATTGATTCTTTATCTTTCAATTTGTTTTATAAATAAAGCAGTTAGTACTCTTGAATAATTGCAATTATATGCGCCATTGTCAGTGGTATTTACGGAACTGAACAAACTTTTTTTATAGTTTTATGATCTTTAAATGTGATTTGCAAGCCAACACTATTTGTTTATACTTAATTGAAACCTTTCCAAAATTTGCTTAGGTTGTGTGTTTATAGTTTTGGGATGTAGTAGGTTGTATCTAAGTTATTTTTCTTTACAGCCGAGTTGTTCGGAAAGCTATTGCCAGGGTATACATTGTAATGCACCAAAAGCAGAAGGAAAATCTTCGTAAATTATTTAAGGTACGTTGTTTTGTAGTTGTGGGTACTGGAGTGTTTATTTCTCTATTGAACACCTTATATTCATAGTTTGTTATCTTCTACAAGTTCACTTTCCTAGTGTCATTTTATTTGAATCTAATTTTCTTAAAGAAATTTATAGTGATTGGTGGCATACTGTCATAATGTCATATATTGAAACAATTTGCAATTTTGTGTCTGTGATGAAATACTTATCTGTAATACACTTTTTCAGAATAAAAAGTACAAGCCTTTGGATTTGAGACCTAAGAAGACACGTGCTATCCGCAGAGCCTTGACGAAACATGAAAGCCGTCTGAAGACAAGTAAGGAAATAAGGAAGAGGTGTATATTCCCTCCTAGGAAGTTTGCTGTTAAGGCTTAACCTTGTACACTTGTTCAATAAAATCTTAAATTTGTATGTTGTCTTTTTTCTTATGCAAAATATTTAACCTTGTAATTGAAAGGGACTAGTTTTTACCATTGGTAAACAGCTTTTGACATTTTGTGATATTATTTTTTAATGAGTTGTGAATGCCAGTACTAAAGTAAACGTTTCTATTAAATTCCTGTTTTTATGCACTTTTAATCTTAATGTTGATTTGACCACTAACTGTGTATATATATTTATTTGAAGAACTTTGACTTTGACTATCGAGTAAAACTGAAAATGGGTAAGATCAGTGTTTATTCTTGTAAGATGTGGAAATACAAAATTGTTTTGGAAATTAAGTTTCTGCTGCTGTTAATTAATGCAATACTGCTTAAATAATTAAGACAAATGAATTAATTTCTGGTGTTCGTTCTATAATTCTTAATTTTAAGTTCTTTTGTATAACCACAAAAGGAAGAGATCTTTCATACATTGTCATTAAAGATAAAACTAACTGGTGGTTTCCAATGCTCTCCTGTGAATAGTAGCATTTACTGCTATTGAATTGTGCCTTAAATCTATTTTTTTGGGGGGTTAACAGGCTACTTGAGGGTGATCCTGAAACAGGCAACTCCCCTTTAATAGCATAGGAAGGGAATTGAAAAGGGGGGTTGCGGAAGGTAGAGCAAGGTAGCCAAGGGTTAACTAGGGCCCCCGGGCTATGGTTTAATGATCCTACCCAGTGTTTCACCTAAAGAGATGCAGGAAAACCCTAGAAAACCTGCATCAGGTAGGTCGGGCATTGGGAACTATTCTCACGCCCTTCTGAATGACGTGTCTTCACCAGAATCAGGAGGCAGTTGGCCGACTGATCCAATGGGATTAGCAGACAACTCTTGCCATATGCCCAAGGTCCCACCATGTTAACATATCCACTGACTTAATATGAAATGACTGCGAGTGCCATCTTTTTTGATAAATGATTACATTCTTATTTCAGTGTCTATACAATTATGCAAGGCCAAATAGTACCATAATAATTTTTTTATGTTTCATTGCGTGGTCAGTCCTGGCAATTGTATTTCTACTCTGTGGAATAGCAATGATCAGTAACACTCAAGTGTCGGTGCCACATGGATGCAAGTCTGAACTTGCCACTTTAAAGTGTCATTGGCAGTGAACGTGTTATCAAGTACACTATTTAAAAGATTAAATTTATCCAATTCACAATTAATTTAATTTTATATTATATAGCTTAATGAAACGCTGGCTTTCATAAATTTTTAATAATTATAGCTTACTGAACTGATATATATTTAAGTACTGGTTATCTGTGAAATATTGTTTCATAGACATAATTCACTTCCTTGAATACTGATGGGCTAACTTATGTTAAGATGAAATATTTGTAGCCCATTGTGTGAGTTGAGAAAACTATAAAAGTGAGATTTTAGAGGTGGTTGTTCAGATCGACTGACTGAGAGATTGATCTTACAGATGCGGTATTCTGACGGCAATGATACTTCAAATAGTCAGAATGGACAAGGCAAAAAAATTGGATCAGTGTAGTATCTTTGCTTTATTGCGGCAGTGTGGTTTGTGTAATTTGAAAACCTTGAGGGCTAAGTTGTCACTAGTGAAGATACTAGTAGAACCTCCTTGTCTTTATGAAAGTCGGAAAGAACCACCCAGCCAGGAGTACATTAATTTTTATTTTGGTACAAGAAATATTAACTCTCTATAAGGCAGGAGAACAAAATCACTTCTATAACAAATTTATACAATGTAAAAGTATCTTCTGTCGCACAAGGAACAATATTTCATTATTTAGTGTGACAGGTTGGATGAGGGCTAAGTTGTCCCTGGGCTGTCATTAACCTAAAAGTGATGCAAATCAGACACTAGGAAATCTTCATCAGATAAGTCTGTCTATAGGAACTCGTATGATGATTGGAGTGGTGCTTCGACTTGTGGAAACCATAGTTCAACACCAGAGAGAGTCAAAGGTTGTAGAGTCTAAGACCCAACTCCCAAAGGCCAAGATTGATGAGAAACTGTGGGAAAGCTAAGAAATAAATGGCTCGAGAAGGATATAAGGAATTGCTAGAACTTAGAGAGGTGTGACAGACCAAGGCTCGACGTGGTCTAGCGCCATAGAAGAAGAACATGCGAATGAAATCACAACCCTTGCCGACACAGGCTGATTAATAAGTAATGAACTTGATGAGTGAAATGGACGAAGTTGATGGAGCTTGTGAAAGCCGCGTGCTGAACGTTGCGTCAGACTTGGGACTTGCACGCGACTATCGCTGGTCCACTCCACCCAGCGGGCGCTTATTTCACCATCCACCTCAATGCAGGTTGTTTAAAGTCGATAGTTACCCTGCAGAAATCTGTGCTTGTCATTTAAAATCGGGTACAAATTATTCTTGTCACGGTAGTTGCCTCAAAGTCACCTTCATCAATGCTGTTTATCATTCGTACAATAACGGCATCAATTACCAATATTGAGGAATAAACATTTTCCTTCATTAAGCCAATTTACATTAAATAATAAATTTAAATTTTCATAACATTATTTAGCGGGAAGTTGTGTAAAGATTCGTGACCGATTTATTTTCTGCCAATTTGTCAACAAAAAAATCTATGTTTAATCTCGTGGCTTAAAATGAAGAGGTACGGTATTCTCTCGGTGTAATCCTTGTTCGAGGTGAAATATATTTTCGTCTTTGAGCGAGGGCAGTGACCCCGTGGCTGGCTCCACATTTCACTTCCAAAAAGGGTCAACGGACACGATTTCTTCCTGTTTTTTTTGTTGGTTAATTTCGTATAAAAACTTTTATCCTAACATTATTAGTTTGGTACAGTAATTGTTCCAGTATATACAAAATCATAATAATGTATATAATTCACACGTAAACATTGAGGTAGGTTCGTCCATTGATTAGCCTACTTTAGCAGATGGGTTTGGATGTTTTTTTTCCCCGTGTGTATCTGAGAGGCGTAAGATGTGGGTGGGCGATGGTCGACAGGCGGTGAACTGATTATCGGAGAATATATGAAGATATAGTCGGCGGGCATGATTGTATGGTGGGTTAGGAGTTCCTGAATGTTCAGAGGGAAGGATGGACTCGTCGGATGGTTGAGGGTGTTTTTGATTAGGGAGGTTACATTTCAGGAAGTTTGATGTTATGGTGAATGGCCGAATTTCTAAGGTGTTTTTGATGGACATCATTTCAACTCCGACAACAACATAGTCAACATTAATGACAACTATAGCCAATGTTGTATTGGGAACGTGAACGAAAGTAGGAAGTAAATGAAGGTCATTTCCCAATATTAATCTGAAGAATATTACGGGTATGGCTGGTCCGATATATGTAATTGTTTGATCTCTAGACTACAGATACTAATTTTCAGCTAGAAAGAGTTTTGAGAAGTCCTAGACCCAGCGTTGAAGTGTTTATCAGGTACAACAGAGATAGAGGAAGGAAGAGGTTCGGGCAAGGAGTTGGGAATCGAGGCGGTCCATTGTTTGTCTACGTTTGGCCTGCAGATGTCGCAAGAGTAATTGTTCTCTTTTCGCAATAAAACTTCCTCCTTTCGTGATGTTTGGGCCTTGTTTTGGCGCAACTACGAGGGTGCTTTCTCCTCCACAGTCCAGATGCCGACAACACCGCCGGTCGCATTTCGTTTATAAGTGGAGCCAACCCGTACTTCGCTCATGGAAGTCTTCCATTGGTGTGAGAAATTTCCGTGGACTTGACGGTTTTCTACGTAGAAGAGAAAAATCTCCTGTATGAGGCTGAAAGTTTTCTGTATCATCCATCCTCTTTTGGAAAATCCAACTCGTTTCGTGTGTGACATTAATGTCTCTCCTGTTACCCGAATGTCGCACTAGAAATTTCTCGAATTTAATGTTTCTTTCAAACGGCAACAGGTTTCCGCTTCACAGTTTATGATTTTCAGTTCTTTAATTGGATTAAGTCTCCGTTATCACGTTCAAAGTAATTGTAAAATAACTTGATTATTCAGATTTTAATTTGCAGAGAACGTAATTTATTCTTTATTGGATGTTCTTTCTGGATTTGACTAGGAACAAAGACAAAAAATAAATTAGTTCCAAGGGCCAATGTTATTGATGTAGCGAATGTGACTATCTTTGACAGAGCACTCAACTTTCTACTGTGTAGGTAGATGACTTTCCCGATTTCGTTTGGAGGCTCCTCTTTGGGATTTCTACGTGAGGCTAGTAAGTATAATTTCTTCCTTGACTGCCACTAAAGAGAGGAAGAGCTCATCTAACGATTTTTACATGGAACTTTGTTAGAAAATTTCGAATATCTTCTTTTAATAGCCATAGACTATTGTGAAATAAAGCGGAGTTGTTATTGTGGTATTCAGTCCTAGACTGGTCTGATGCAACACTCCAAGCCAACCTATCTTGCGCAAGCTTTTTCATTTCCTCATAACTACCACGTCCAACATCTTTACAAATTGCGTAGCGCATTCATCCTTGGCTTCCCCCTCTGTTCTTACCCCGCTAATACTGCTAATTTTACAATACCCTCAAGTCTCAAAACGTGACCTATTAATGTATCCCTTCTCTTGCTCAACGTCTTCCATATAGTTCTCTCTTCTGCTTAGAAATTCCATGGCAGTGATTCCATCCGTCCATCTCATTCTCCTACAGCACCACGTTTTAAGCTTCTATTCTTTTCCTTTCCGCATATCATACCGTCCACGTTTCGTACCGATTTAACGTCACAATCCATACTAACACTTTTAGTAATCTCCTAGCGGAGTATAACTGTGTAGTTTGTGAAGGATCACCCACTACAATTTTCCGAGAAAATAAAAATCAGTTGAATATGGTGAGAAGTAGTTTCGTAGAAAAGTAGTTGTCTTGTATAATATTAAGCTTTCTTTTGAATGTTACCCTTTAGCTCTCAAGTATATCGGTTTCCCAGCTTATATTTGTTAATAAACAGCTATAAATTTAATGCTGACTTTTTTGACTGTCTTTTTATTTATTATATTATCAATGTTCATTCGCTGGATCCTTCACCCTATAGTACGTCTCGGCGTCGTTAATCGTTGTGTTTTTTAAAAAAAAACAATTAGCCCAGTTGAAAAACCTAGGATCGTTTACTGAATCAACATTACAATCCTACGTTATTTGGTCATTTTGTACGAATTGTGTGAGGCTATCTGCTTTGAATCTCCATCGAGATCCAGACTATGATTGGGTGATAGAAGAGCGACGTTCTTCCGGAGACGCCGAGCTCTGGTGTTTCAACCTCTGAGAATTTGTCTTCCTCAGAGCTGTGCCTACTCATTGTCGGTAGTCGCGGGTAGGAAAGGATTCATAAACCAGTGCCTAAGTTTTCTGCCAATTAGCCTTCCACCGTTCTGCTCCGTTGGCCCGTAAATTCTTTGACTATCGACATTTGCATCACCCTGAGCTTTCCAGCAACCATATTATCACTTGTTATTTCAACGGGCACGTGCCAATTTACCGGAAGTCGAGCCTCAGTGCCAGGTACGCCGAAAAAAATAATTACGCATTCGAATCTGATGTCTGGGGACAACGGTGACAGGTTGTATGGAGGATGTGATTGAGCAATTATAAAGGCCACGAAACATTTAAAAAAATTATAGGTGAATTACTAAACATAACGACAGAAATTATACAATACGATCAAGACAAACTCGAAAAAATTATTTTGTAGGTGGAGTCAGCAAATTACTTTGGAAAACCCCAGTGTGACCAGTGAGAAATCGTTGAAGGAATGATTATAGTTCACAAAAGCGAGTGTGTCAGAATGCGAAAGTTTGTGACATCACCGTGTATTGAGACAGCGAAATCCGCTATATTTAATCCCACGAAATATGACGTCAATTTGTTTCCAGTGTGCTGCTATCACATGTGATCAATTATATTTCGCAAAATGCAAACGCATGAATTTTGGTAAACAAACTATTTTTTAAAAAATACGCAGGATTGTATATTTCAGTTTTGATTAGAGTCGCCTTTAAACATAAAAAAACCTAAGTTTGTGGTCATTTAATACATTTCAGTTCTCTATGAACGATAAATATACTAATTTAAAAAAATATTTGCAATTTATTTTTTAATATTGGAGTAAAAGTAGCGTTAAAACACGAAATTTACAATTTGAGTTAGTAATATTGTTAATTCTAAATTTTCCAACGATTTTTTATACGGAGGTTGTAACGTGTGATTTATGTAATAACTAAATAATTTGTTTTGACCAATTTCAGGCTTTATTCTTAAAACAATTTAGCAATGAAATTTTGCAAAATGCTGTTTTCTTGCTAACACGAAGGTTATCAATATTTCTTCTTCCAATGGCTCAACAGCACTCTTGAGACGGCTGCGGACTGTCATCTGGTGTGACACATTCCGAATTTGGGATGGTCCTCGCGACCATTATCAATGTTTCACCACAGGATAAGAAATTGAAGAAGGTACGAATACGAACCGAAACGTTGTTTTCTTCTTTTTAAATTGTTTTTAAGAATGAAATCTGAAATTGGTCAATAATTTTCTTTAAGATTTTTTTATGATAATAGTAAATGATTCCAATTTCTTTAAAAAAATTCTTAGGTTAGCAAATCAAGGGATTAATCGCCTAAATTAAATCACGTCCGTTCAGATAATCTGCAGTAAAATTACAAGAGTCTTAAATACTGTAGACTGAATGCAGATCCAGTTGAACGTGAGGGACCCAGGAAGTAGCTGTGGTTCAAGTTATTCGTGTATTCCTCAACATTATGCGGCAGTTTCCGAGATTGAATTATTTTTGGTGTGTTTGAAGGAATGGTTTGTCAAGTATATGTCACATAGTTATATTTTCTGACTGTTTTGAAATAATACACAGTGAAAAGGGTCTAGAAATCAGAGGAATGATTAAATTTATTGGCATAGGTTCGTTTGTAAACATTTCCTGTGTGCTTTTATAGTTATAATACCAGGTGAGGTCCCAAACTAAAGGACGAAACGTCGTGTAATGAACGGATGTCAATAAACTTAATAATTCCTGTGATTTATAGCTGTTTTTACCATTTGTGTATCGTTTAGGAATGCTGGGCGTGACGTACTGAGTCACAGCGACTTGCGGATGTTGTAATGGAGGCGAAAGTAACCGGCGCCTGCACGCATAACCCACAAGCCGGAACAGTCTTTGTATTCCACGTTGCGATCAGTCATCGCATCAACGATGTGATTGCCATTCAGAAGAAACTCGCAAGAAGTGTAGTGGAATTTTTTTTCTCTCTCTCTCTCGTTCTTCGGGTTGTCGTTACTGTGTCGGCATGAACGGGTTTCCTCGTTAATTTTAGGATAATCTTACGTGCGTCTTTACCTCGGACATTCCTAGGCCTTGGATTTCACAACAAATCACCGTAATATAGCTTCGACATTGCGAGAGATGGTATCGACGTATTACAAGAGATACGGGGCAGCGCAAGATGGCGGATAACGAAGGCTGCCATTTTAAGCTATCGCCAGCTGAATCGGTCACATCCTAAGGTGATGTGGTATTCAGTCCTAAGACTGGTCTACATTCTAACCTATCTTGCCTTTTCATTTCCGCATAATTACCACATCATCTGCTTAGCGTATTCCATCCTTGGCCTCCCTCTTCTGTTCTTATCCCACATCTAATGCTAATTTTACAAGGCCCTTATGTCCTAAAACGTGGCCTGTTAATATATCCCTTCTTTAGGTCAACGTCCTCCATATTGTTCGCTCTTCCCCTATTCTGTTTATAACTTCCTCGTTAGTGATTTTATCTGTGCATATTCATCGTTTTCTTTCAAGTTGTTATAATATCCAAACATAACACAAGTGTAATGTGTTACCCCAGAACCTTTTTAAAACTTTTTTGCTTTTAACTCAATATGTTAAGTGTTATCTATGTTTGAATGTTGTAATAACTTGAAATAAAAACCTGAATAAGGTGTTAATATGCACCGAAACGTCTGTTGTCTCTAAATTATAATTAATTTACAATTAGAACTATTTATTCTCTGTTATATTTCAAGAACATAGAAATTATGTTATTAATAGCTGGGGTTTTTTGATGTCGCTAGAGTATTTAATTTTTATTAGCAATAACCTCTTGGTCTACTTTAAAATCAACCGACAAGTATTAACTAAGCAGTGCTTGTTTCTGGGTCGTAAGAAACATGTGCACAAAGTTTGGCAGTAATTTCTCCTCGTGTTATGATATTCATGCGGAACATGCAAAATTACATACTTCCAAACACTCGATTTTTATACTTAGAGTCTATTTAATGTATAAGCAGGAGAAAGTTGAGCCATCTCTTTTTTTGTTTAGCGTGGTGTATTTCAAAGAAGGTTTTAATTTGGTAATAATAAATTCAAAGCAGTTAATAATTACACATATAAGATGTCCGGGATATGCTGGAAAAACCTACTTTCATAGCTAGGAGGGAGGATACGTGTGGGAGATTTCAACATTCTCACATGCCGAGGCACCAGATGTTTGCATTCTGATCTTTGTTGTGCTTCAATTGAAGCAATTCTTCTTATCTTTGAAAATAAATCAGTTGTTAGATGATCGTAGAGAAAGACAAGTCAGAGATCACCTACGATATTCATCAGTGATCTCTGGATTCTGTTTAACAGCGCTCGATCACGGGTGGAAAATAAAGAACGACCGCATGATTGAAAGTAATCAATGAGACGCACCGTTTCATCTTCCTCGGGCAGATCTGGTCTGATGGTCACGTACCAAGGCGCATATTTTGCCGTGAGGCATCAACTGAGCAGGAAATCGGTACTGTCTGGTGACGCAATCGAGCTGGAATCTCTGCATCAGCCTCTCACTTGGTTATATAAAGCAAACTGCACCACTAACCTCAAGTGCATGTATTCCTTTCGCTCAGGAACACGACAATAACTGAGTAACTTGACCATGTAGACAAGAAGGTATCATTAACAATACAATCATCTTCCATCATCAACATATCAAACAACAATTTCATCAACAGTGATGAGGAAGTGGTTAGTTTCCCAAATTAAGACTTCAACTTTCTCCATGTGCAAGTTATTTATTAGCTATTATAAATCCCAACCTTGATGAGATTGGCGTTGTAGATTAACATAGAAGCGAAAATGAAAGGGAAAACATCCATACGTGTTATACTTCTCCAGGAAATAAGTACAGTTTATAATTCTGCCCTCCTCTCTCTGTCTTCAAGGAACAAGGAATTAGTGTTGGTGTGTAATGAGATGTTTCACTGCATCTTCCACCCCATACACAATACAGTAACTTTCGTTTCTTATTACAGCGGCATTGAAACTACACTTTGTGGCAACTAAAATGAAAAATAACATGCTGAATAAAGTCTAAATTATATAAATATAAATTAAGTGCCCATTTGTACAGGTGAAACAGATATTTTGTTCATCCTCAAATTTGGGTCCTCATAGGTCGAATCTTCAGATCTTTAAGTTCATACAAAAATTTATAAATTTACAAATTTTTTAAGTGGGTAACACGCTATATAAGAGGGATCCAAAAACTTGAAACTCTCCTTAAATACCATAGGAAGAAACTGAAAACGGAGGGGTGTGTGGAAGGGAGAGAAAATCAGCCAAGGATTGACTAGGGACATCGCGTTATAGTTTAGAGATCCTCCCCGGTAATTCACCTGAAAGAGACACAGGGAAGACCCTAGAAAATCCGCATCAGGTAGGTTACCCTTCCGAATGACGGGAAAACAAGTTGCTGTGGGGTCGCAGCATTCCCTTCTCCATGTCCTCACCACTTTTAGGAGGCAGTTGGCCAACTGATTCAATGGGATCAGCTGACAAATGGAATACTACAACACACACCTCCAAAAGATTTTTTGAAGAACGTTTCGTTTGGCCGGTGTTAGAATCGTTATCATCTATACAACTAATTTTTCATATTAAACTATGTTTATCTGAAATGTTAATTATATCTTTAACATTTTTGAGTTAGTTCATATTATTATAATTATCAAGAATTTCAACAAGTTTTTCAAAGAACGGTCGAAATATAACGATCTATTAATTACTAGGCCTTTTAACAGGCCAATTATTAATTACAAGTTTAATTTCATACAATCTAATTATGTTACATGTGTAATAAAATTTTATGAATAAGAATTTAGTAAAAGGTTAAATTTATTGTACCTTTCATAGAATGTCTGTTGTGACAATTGATGTGTTTTTTCTGAGTAGTTATTTCTTTGTATCCTTACGATATTCTTTTTGGTGTGTCGACATCTACTTTCGTCTATAAGGAGTAAAGATTGGATCTCATCAACGCTTAATTAGCTCTTTGTCTGTTTTATGTACTTGTCTCAATTTACATTTATGTATTTATTTTATTAATTATTATTTCAAGGAATTCTGTCCATAAATACGTGAAGCTGTTGAATTTCAGGCCCAGACATGCTTGTGTTACGTATAAAAATAATTTAATTGTGTATCTGTGAATTATATTAATTGTATGTAGCCTAACGTTACAATAAAACTATTTAATAATTTAATAGCTGTATCATTTGGCATCAGAATATACGTAATAATTTACAATAAAGCATAGAATTAGTGTTTTATGTGTTCTGCTTGGTTATAGAAAAAGTTTCATGTTTTCCTGAAATGGTCTCTAGCCTGCAACTGGATTAATTAAAATTATCTACTGTATGCGTATATATATTATAATTGAGTCAGCAGGTAAAGGTTGGGTGAAATTAAAAAAGTTATTGGAGGGAAATAGATGCAGGACGTAGGGATGGGGAAAATTAGTGCAAGTGGTATTATTATGTTCATCATCATGAACTGGATCAGTGTTGACCAAAGAGATTATGTAAAGAAGACTCTTGATGAATGGAATCGACCAATAATTTAAGTAGACTTCAATGCCAAAGGGACTTTCCCAATAAGAGGGAAAGTAATGGTCATATAGATGCAAGGGCAGGCACTTTGTAAGTTCTCGCATCGTTGAGAGGAAGACCTGGCGTGGAGTTCCCATTCCTTCCCTGCAACCGAGAACGGAACTAGTCCTCATGATTTCGGGGTTGACTTGACTGTTGCGGGGAAGGGAGTGTCCAGATGAACGTCTGACCCTGGACCAAGGTGAAGGCCGCGAGAGATGGAGCAGGGACGAAGAGCGAAAGCGAGCTGGATGGACCATCGCGGACTTTCTCCCGAGTACCGTGTAAAATACCGAGACCCGAAAGCCGATCCTACGCCGTACGCTACACATCTGCGTGAAAGTGAGCGAGTTTCATGCATGCGTGGAAAGTGGTCCATGACCTTGACGGCGCGTCCGGGAGCCCCACTTGAGATGCAACTTCCTTCACTAACGTTAATTAATGTTGATCTGACTCTCAGGGTTGTCAAAAGAAACATTATAACAGATACTGGTGTTGAAAATAAAATAATTTCCGACCGATTTTTTCAGACAGTTTTTATATTTTTAATCAAACAACGTTTCGGCGCATATTAGCACCTTCTTTAGGTTTACCTCCTTACAACAAAATTATTGTTATATCCAATTATTAACAATAAACATAAAAATGTTATAAACGCCAATTCTTTTTATACCAAAGAGAGGTCCGAGGCAGCCCTAGGAACTTATTTAGCCACAGTTTGCACAAGGAACGAAAGAAAAGGAGAAACATACTAGCAAACACTGTGAATTTGTAAAAAAACTTTGCGATAAGAAAAATTGATAAAGCGATCAACCGAACACAAAAATAATATAAGGAAAAGAGTTTTGTAATAATTGTAAGTACAAAAATCATATCCTGATCTGCCCCACTCCCTGGGCAAAACGACAACTATGTAAGCTTCTTTTAAAAAATTCATCAAAACCTAAATTCGTTGTTTTAAGTTGTGTTGATTTTAGATTAAATAAATAATAAGATACTCTAATGTTTTATGCCTTTATGAAGTGATTTTGTCCGTTATTTGATAAAAATTGTTACTTGCTAACGTGTTGACGTAGGAATCAGTCCATCGTTGTCAGGATTGACGACTATGGTTAGAGGTCAACGAGAGTGCGACTTGTGTTGTCCTAGTCTGGAGTGGTTGGTCAGAGAACAGCTTCACTCAGCGTTTGCGACACAAACTCACCGGGGACGGTTTACAGATTTAACAGAAAACAAACGGGACAAATTGTCCTAAATGTCGTGACGGTCAGAACTCGACTAGGTGCGATCCTTGGAGAGGTAATTGTAGAAAGTGTGACTGACCGTCACAATTGCCCAGAGCATTGCGTAAACCTGTTGGCTCACACGGAATCGTTCCTTGTCCAATCACACCCACACACAAGGTATGGGCGAATTGTCTCGTGTGTTGTCCAAGATATCAGGAATGTACAAGAATGATCCTGGTGAAACTTTTTATCACCAGCTACTGCAGGTCCTCATTGGAACTGAGATTCTCATTTCAAACCAACCTCATAGTTACAAGCATAAAATTAATGAGAAGTTAATGAATCGCTGAGTTTTCTATATTTATTGACGTAGCCACGACCAAACGTGTCACAGACATTCAATGTTCTTTATATGTGGAGGTTTAGAAAATGTAAACATTGGAGGTAATAAATAGTCTTGAAGCTTAGAGAAAGTTAACATATAACTTGGGAAGAGCAAAAGGAAGAAGCGTTGATCTTTAAGACTGTTGAAAAGAAAAGCGGATTATATATCAGGCGAAAGTAGCGCGAAGGTGAGGTTGATGCCAGAGCAGCAGCAAGAAGCGACCTACAAACATCGATCATCAGTGTCCTGTCCACCTTTACCGTCAATACATGACATTATTTACTTAAAATGCATTTGAGCTCCTTGTTCACAACAGTCAAAGTAACATTTTTACACGCGGATAAGTTCATTATAATTTACTGGATTGTTTCAGGATTATTGGTTATGATTGCTGGTTGCCTAGACAACAAAAGAAACAAAATTATTTCACTTCTGAGACTCGCACGAACAGGTCAAAAACTGCTCGCCGGTAAATTTGAATGTTTTACGTCAATTGATTGCAATAAACAATGCATTTTTAATAATTACTGTCGTGGTCTGGATATTTATTATAAGTACTAACCGAACCAGCACAAGCGAACGTCAACAGCGCAATTCTTCGGTAACACATCCAACTATTTCACTATTTTTAAAATATTATATTTGCATTGTCGTTTGTTCCTTTTCTAATTAGTTTTAATTTTTAAATACGGATTTTTATTTTTTAGTTAAACCTATTGAGATGAATAGGGGATGGGGATATTATTATTTTATAATGAAATATTATTATAAAAATGAAATTATATTTAACAGTTTTAAATATAAGTTAGAATTTGCTCAGTTTAAAGTTATAAGCCGGCAATTTTTTAATGATCAACATTATATATTGTAGCAGAGCGATCGTTTCCGGACAGCTGTTCCGCAATATTGGAATTTAAAAACTTTTAGGGCGCAAGGTATATATTTTTTTGTCATTTAGAGTTTTAATTAATTCAGAGCACGAAAATTATGAGTCAATAGGGTGTGGTTACTCATTCATCCTTACTTTACGAAACACGATTTTCTTCTACAATAACCAACTGACGACTGACTGTCCGCTTCCGCTTACATCAGCCAATCGACAATGTCTCCTCCACAATAATGCGTCCCGGGGCATTGTTGCGCGCTCCTCGTCCAACACGTAGCAACTCACAAGCTACAAAACCTGGCTTGCATTGTTTTTATCTGGGACTGTAACTTTACATGTTACAATATATATATATATATATATATATATATATATATACGATAATTATAAAAATTAAATTCGTTACAACTAGATCCAAGATCTCTACACCAGAGGGTCGTTTTAAATATGGGTCTTCTCATAGAGCAGAATAAATAATCCTACTCGGAACTGGCAGTACGAGAAAATCGGCAAAAGGTTACAAACAAAGGTATTTACCGTGTCGTCTCATCTTGCCTGGACCTTCCAGCTGCCAGTTCCTCGTTGCTCCGGACTGGCTCACGCCTTATTGTCTTTGTTATTGTCCATGGTCAGAGCAATTTACAATCTTTAGCTGTCCAATCTTAACCTCCGATCATAACCTTCACGTCCTTAGTCATCAATCAAACCATCATGTCCTTAAAACACCAACCACCTTACCATCCGCTGTCGCCAAATTTCATGGAACGTGGGAAAAGCCCTAATAGCGCCGTTGAATGTGACTTTTATTACCCTTGTCTGTAATCGTCACGTAGCTTGCCTTTGAATCCGTACCACCAAATTCCGAGTAGATGTGTGTTATCGTTACACTATTTTAATTATTATGTATAATTATTTATAAAAGTAATATGTTCAATCTGTAAAATTTAATAAACTACAACTATTTGCCTTAACCGAAATACTGAATAAATTCTGATGTTTGTCCTGTGGTTTTACACGCGTCAAATATCTGTGAATTATTTATAGTGACAATGTCCAGTATTCCGTGGATGACTTCCTGAGAGGATTGTTGAGTATGTCAGACTCTTTAACCGAGCGTATACAGCTACAAGAAAGTTGGTAAGAATATTTTAGTAACATCAAGAAATTCCCAAACACGATATCGCACCAGAGTCCACAATTTTACGGTGCACTTGGAAAGCAGTATAACGAGTGTTTTCACAAGAAAGTGGCGTGAAGCTGATATAGCGCTGGAATAACCGGATCGGATCTCCTCGCCGGACTCTGAATTAAAATTGCACTAAGGGAACACTCCACAAGCAGAAAAGAAAGTCATTACGGTCGGCGCGATACGAAGGAACTGTGTGAAAAATACGGACTCGTGGTATGTAAGAAAAAACTCACCAATTACGAATTAACTTTTATATAGAACAGGCGATGAAAAAAGTTATAACGGAATATGGAAAAGGAATAATGTTACAAGGAGAAGAAATAAAAACCCTGCGTTTTATCGATGATATTGTAGTATTAGGGGAGTCAGAGGATGACTTGGAAACCATAATAAATGCCATGACCGTGGTCCTGGAAGAAGGGTACAACATTAGGATTAATAGAGGGAAAACAAAAGTAATGGAGTGTAGTATGGGAAAGAGTGGAATAACAAAGGGTATTAGATTGGGAAGGGATATTGTGACGGAAGTAAAGCAATTCTGCTACTAGGGAAGCGTAGTGACTAGGGATGGTAGAAGTATAGTAGACATAAAAAGTAGGATAGCACAGGCAAGGAAGGCTTTCGTGAAAAAGATGAATTTACTTACGGGTAATATAAGTGTGAATATTAGGAAATCGGTGCTAATAATGTTCGTATGGAGCGTGGAGTTATATGGGTGCGAAACGAGGACGATAAAAGTTGCGAACAGGAAAAGGATAGAAGCTTTTGAAATGTGGTACTATAGGAGAATGCTAAAATGGATAAAATCACTAAAGAGGAAGTTCTAAACAGAATAGGGGAAAAGCGAACAATATGAAGGACGTTGACTAAGCGAAGGGATAGATTAATAGGCCACGTTTTAAGACACGAGAGTCTTGTAAAATTAGCATTAGAGAAAAATTGTGTGTGGGGTAAGAACAGAAGAGGGAGACAAGGATGGAATACGCTATGCAGATTATAATATATCTTTGAGAATGCTGAAAATCAGGGTGGATATAATCACAAACGAGGAACAGAGCAGGGGAAGAGAGAACAATATGGAGGACGTTGACCAACAGAAACGATAAATTAATAGGCCACGTTTTAAGACATGGGTCTAATAATTTATTATTAGAGGAAAGCATGTGGGTTGGGAACAGGAGAGGGAGGCCAACGATGGGATCCGTTAAGCAGTTTATTTAGGATGTGGTATTTATGCGGTAATACTTGCAATTTTTTGAATCGAACAGTTTGAAAGTATAACGACGTACCCTAATTACTTTCAAACAACAAAAGAACTTGAAAGTCGCGTGCATGTGTGTGTGTGCCCTGATTATTAATTTCGCTGAGTGGAAATTTAAGAGGCTCATGACTCGCCGTTTTACTGCATCGCTTGGGGCAATATCCCCTTCCTTTCCCTGAGCCGTGAGGTCAACGAGTGGTCTTGTAATAACTCCACAAATTATTACGGAACAGAATTGTATCTACAGGACTCCACCTTGCCTTAGGGTCACATCATCGTTAAAGTGACGTATCAAGGACGCTGTAACTACAGTCCAGGCCATCACAGAAAATTTTTTTTTTACACACGTTGACCAAAAAAGGAGAAAATTGACAAGTGATAGCATTTATTCCTTCAGAATTCCTTCGTTAAGTTCCAAAGAACGTTGTAATGGACATTTAAGGTTCAGGAGCGAAAGTAAGTGAATAATAACACTCAAATTCAAATGTTTTGTCCATTAATAGTTCATCACTCACAGCTGACAAACAAAAGGTGGTAAATTTCGTAGTGGTCTCGCAAATTCGGTCCCCACAAAGATGTGCGTGTCCAAGCGTGCAGTCATCAGTTTATTAAAATAGTTGTATGCCAGAACACAACTGTTTTAATGGCTTTTATTACGTAATAACAGATGAATATGGCTTGATGTGAAGTGGAAAACTCCTTTTTTGTTAATATTGAATGAGGACTTAATAAATGGTTTTTTAATTAATTTATAAAACTATTATCTTTACAGATTTTTAGTTGTGCTAATTTCGAAACAGTATATACAATATGAAAACACAAAAAACAACAAAAACATGAAAATAAAATATTGTATATAATTTACATGGTTACATGAGGGTAGGTTAATCCATTTGATTAACCTACTTTAGCCGAACAGGTATCTGAGGGGCATACGACGTGGGTGTGTGAGGATTGACAAGCAGTGAACTGATTTTTGGAGGATTAATGAGGATGTGGTCTGCGGGCATGATGGTAAAGTGGGTTAGGATGTGCCTGAATGATCAGGGGGAAGGATGAGGTCAATTGGAAGTTTTCTTTTGAGGCGACGGGAGCGTGGAGGTGGAGGAGGATTGCTATGAAATTGCTTAATAAATGTTTACCATCACTTATGTGAAAGTATCTGAACTGATATGGAGTAGTTATACAAGTGAATTGTTAGCGAAAAGAAGAGACCATTCGTAACTATCATTGCGAAAGATGAGAAAATTTAGGTGAGTTCATAACCATCCTGCTACAGACGTCAGTTCATGGCCGACGTAACGCCTCACAGAACTTTGGGAAAATGATCGTCCTGGTCAAATAAAAACTCGGGTTTATTAATTGTCTGTAGAGAATGACAGTGCGACTAACTTAAGCAATTTATTTTTAGTCAGAGAAGTGGAAATACTTCAAAGTAAAGCATATCGCAAATTTTATAAGAAAGACAAGAATGGAAAAATGTCAACAGGACCAGGGACTCGAACTCAGGACCTCCCGATATCCAGCCGGGTTCTCTACCAACTGAGCTAATCCGAGTAGGAATTGAGAGATGTTGGATCGGTTCTTGGACGTCGACTCGGATTATCTCAGTTGGTACAGAACCCGGCTGGATATCGGGAGGTCCTGAGTTCGAGTCCCTGGTCCTGTTGACATTAAAATTTATTTTTGTGTTACTAAGTGCTGGACTGTTGATACACTGACCACGTATCACCCCAAATTCGGAATGTGTCACGCCAGATGACAGTCCGCAGTCACCTCGGTAGTCCTAGGCCCTCAAGAGGGCTGTTGAGCCATTGGAAGAAGAACTGACTGCTGGGTGTGTTACCCGCGTAATTATTTATAATAACCCCGTACATAACCCCTAAATAGTCAGGACAACGTCGTTAACCCGTATGTTGAACGTCAGAACCAGACACGGTGACTCACATTAAACCGATTGCCACACTAACATCGATGTTCAAAAGGGGTTAAGATCATACACAAACAGTGCCCAGAAGAGTTTTTATTCGACCGAAAACGTCGGCCGTTTTTTTGCATATTTAAAATTTCGGTTCCACACCTAGGGGTGGTAGCAGTGTCTGACTCCAATAATGTTGATTTCTAAGTCGTAAAGAACACGTGTACAAAATTTGGTCGAGATTGCTTCACGCGTTTTGCGGAACATACATTCAAACGTGCGAAATTTGAGCTTCATGTACACAGAAACAATTAATTTCATTTATAAGACGAAGGAAGTTGATCCATCTCTTTGGTCTGTTTAGCGTGAAATAAGTTATAAATTTAATGAACGTTTTATTTAAGTAATAAAATATCCTAAGTGCTTAATAAATAAACAAAAGTGTTGCATGACTCTCCAGTCATCCTCAAACACGGCGCCATACAAATACGACGAGCTGGGTCGCATATAGTAAATTTTATTTTGGAGATGGATATATTTTCTTTATCATTGCCTTCAATTTTTTAGTGTTGGGTTCTCTATGTTCAGCCCTTGTGTTAAACGATTGAATCAACTTCTCCTAAAATGTTTTCATTAATGCCATTATTTAATTATCCCATTACAACACCTCCTTTAGGTCTTTCGTCTGTTTGACAGAATCGTATTCAGTTTTCTTTATACTTTCGCTGACAGGAACAATTGGTTCCTACTCTGAAGTAAATTATTTCGTGATTCTCGCCAGGCAAGTCCGAGGATGACTCCCCACGTCATCTTCTTCAGTCAACAAAACGTCGATGTTTTCGGCAACTTTACCGCCAGGAATCATGGTAAACCTTTAGCCTCCAAGTAACTTGTCTCATTTTATGGTTACAGTCTCAAAGTTGTATAAATTCTGACTGGTTTAGAGACGAACGCTATAATTTCCCGTTTTCGGCGTGGAGTGTTCAATCACGTCAAGCGCCTTACGTCCGTACGTGAAGTGTTTTTATTCTCTTTATGACGGTGTTCCGGAAATGACGTTACCTTGAGAACAGGGACGCTGCTGCCTGAGTGCACGACCTCCGAAGCTTCCTCTTACGGCGTGCTTGCTTGCTTTCTAAACATCCTCCACGCTTGTTTGTTTTCATTCAGGGCAGTAACACAACCGCTCATCAAACTGCATCTTAGTCAGTCCGATTAACTGCCGCTTTCCAGTGGATTGGCTAACTTTAACGAGAGATTTCAACGCCGTCCGGACCGTTCCGAATCACTCGCATTACTTGCAAAAGAAAGCACGAGTCGGAGCTTTGCCAACTATTCTTTATTCACAGGATCCAGTGTCCATTTCTACAGTTATGTCGTGTGTGATTACTTTCTAACTGATACAGCATAATTCTGCATGTCGCTGTCTAAAACAACACAAATCGTAACGTTACTCGACCTCGACTCTACTATCACAAACATGAGCCCAACTGTGCAACATCTCTTTTCTTTCTTGTCCTCTTATACCTTCTGGTGTCGAGATCTCTCCATTCTTTTAATCACTTTGAGTTTTAAGTGTCCTGGGGATTCGCCGACAGTACTCAAAGATACATTGTTAGCAAAGTTTTCTCCAAATAAAATTCGGAAGAGGGGCGGAGAAAGGTCGGGGCCGGGCCAGGCCAGCGGGCAGGGGTGCCACCCTACTTTAGCCTCCCGGTCCAATAAACCTTTCCTTTCTTACTTCACCATTTTAAAAAATTGTACACAATTTTGGAGCGTTGCTACATTAATTAAGCTTATATTTTATACTTACGACTTTCAACCGCTATAAGAGTTAGTAGAGGTCCAATAATAAATTAATTTTAAAACAATTAAGAAACACAGACGATTAAAACTTTGGGGATAGGTTTGAACGGGTTTGCACTGTGATTTGTTAAATTTTTAGACCATTTGAAACAATAGTTTGAAATATATGAGTTTTCAGAATCGAGATATATGAAAGAAGGACAAAAAACCGTGCATTTATTCAGTTTTTTCGCCAAAACATATGCATAAAATGTTTTTAAAATTTTTTATTTTGCTTATCACATAATGGCATTAAATTCTGCGTAAAATAAAACCTTCCACAATAACGTAGGTCATTCCGAATGGCCACAGTGAGGCTTCAAACTCAGGGCCTCTACTATTTTGACGACGACAGTAGACCACACAGGCCGGCCATCTTCTCTTTATAAGACCTAAATTAACTCTGCAACTCTTGACATTTCATATGATTTCCGGAATTAATACAATTTTTCTTCCTTTGACTTTGACTAACTCACGCCAAAATAGAAATCTCAGGTTATTTTGCTAATCCGCAAAATATGTTTCAAACTGTTATTTCCGTTAATATCTCATTGGAAAACGTCAAAAGTCTTTTCACAGACAGGTCGTATTTGGTAAGTCTACAGACTCCCGTAAACTAGTTCTTAAGGTATCTATTCCCTAATGACGGCTACAACTTGTCTTGTTGCTCGTATCGTTGGAGTATTCTATTATCTTTTCCGCTGGTAAATTATTCTTTTCGCTCAAATAAATGTTTTTCTTGTAATTATTTTCTTCTCCTCTGTCTCTACTTTCTTCCTTTCTTTCCGATTCTCTACTGTATATACCCTTTTTCTTCATACTCCGACCATGTAATGTCCAAATTCACTCTTCCTATAACGTTACAACAGCATTGTTAATAAATTTAAGAACTAGAATAAAATCTGTACACTCCTCTCAGTTCCAAAATTTTTAGCCAATTTTCAGTTTTTTTATCAGTCTCAATAAAATACTTCAAAACTCCTTAATTACACATTTTTAAAAATTAATACTTTTGTATTTCATCTCCTTGGGGTTTCAATCAGTCTCAGTAATATTGGAAAGTCCATTCATAAATATTTATAAATTATGTCAAACATTGAAAAAAAACGTGCACTCGACCAATACTTTTGTTATAATCTTCTGAATATTTTTTTTTGTAAAAAATATCACTTTCCAATTGAAAAATGTTGCATTATTTGTCAACATTAAAATTTTAGTCTTTAATAAAATAAATTTCAAATAAATCAAAATGAAACTGAATGACCTACATTTGCGGATATTAATATTTATTATCAAAATGGCCGCCTCATTGTTTAATTTTACAAACAATCAGTGTATTAAATATTAATATATTATCCACTTTGAAATGGACAATTTTTTTTTCAGTGTCTACGGCCCTGCGGTCCTCATACACATGGATCTTATCTGGCCTCTGAGTAGAAACAATCCAGGAGGCCCATGTTTAAAGCCCTTCCATTTTCCTTCAAAATTCTACCTTATATCGATTGTTAACAACCTCCCTGACCTCACCAAGTTATAAATTGATCCGAGTGGCGAGTGTGTTGTTTCACAGGATGCTCGTACATGTGTGTTAGAAGTTAGTCCTTGGTCGTCCTCAGCCGACTGGCCATCGGGGTCCCGGCTTCCTTCCTCAGCACCATTGTTTCCCTAATTAGCAGAGCCCTCCTCACAATTAAACCCCGTTACACGGGCCGTTTCCTACTTTCACGGCGCAAGGATTATTCATCTCATCGCCTACACACACGCCGCCCACGTGACCCGTGACTCACACCAACTAACTTCCCTCTCTTATGAAACTTAATATTCACACACACACGTGTATTTTTCCTCCCAGCAACAGAAAAGATCGTTAACAGTAATTATCTGCTAATGACTTAGTTTCCAACAAATAATTAAACTTTTTTGACAAATTGCCTGTGGCTAATGGACGCTTAAAAGCGCAAATGCATGGGGAATTAGTAATTCATCTGGATAAACAATTCTTCGGTTTCCACCCGGGTTAAATGCAGTGGAAGCCACGACGTTTCGATGGCGTACTCTGCCATCGTTCACTTTCACTTGAGAACGATGGCAGAGTGAGCCATCGAAACGTCGTGGCATAAAACTCCATTTAACCCGGGTGGAAACCTAAGAAGATACACCGGGAAAACCTTCGATCTTTAATAATTCATCTAGAGACTAAATTAACACCAAAATAAAACTACTCTATCCACTCCTCAACAGAAACGCACTAATCTCCATCTCCACCAAAAGTCTCCTTAACCTCTCCCTAATCCACCCCATAGGGTCCTACGCATGCTCCATATGGGGATCAACTGCCAACTCCAATCCAAATAAAATTCAAACCAAGCAAAACAGAATCCTTAGAATCGTTTCCAATTTCCCCTGGTACCTTAGAAACCCGGTAATTCACAATGACATCCAAATTCCACCACAATAACATCCCCCTGAATCAAAAGCTCCATCAATCACTCCAATGACACCGAAGCCCTGTTACATTTAACAACCGCAGACTCAAACGAAAACTACCAATCGACTACAACCTTCCACTCTCTCATTCAGGTATAACCTGGCATTAATCTCTCCCCTAGTTAGCTGAAACCTCATTCTCCGACTCTCAATAAAAACCTCTAATTCTCTGTTCTCTGATACCTCTACTACCCTAAATTTTGATATTCACCGCCAATAATAAGGTAAACAAATATTAATTACCGCAATACAAATTTATTTTCAGAACTATGAAATTGTAGTCGTGTTAAATTCTTTATACCATGTAAAAACAACTGTAATGTCCTCGGATATAAGTTATCGTAATAAAGAGAAAATAAATCTGGAGACTGTTCATGGTTATTAATCGTGTTTGCTTAGGATACGTATGGAAGGAATTAGTTTCCCATTATTTAAGGTGAAGAATAAGACCCTTGGCCTGAAGTGGAACAGTGACCAAGAAACAGCTGCTAACTGGAGGTTTGAACAAGAAAGAAACGAAAATGTGAAGGTCCGACGTCTTGGTCGTAAACCATAAGAGAATAGGAACTTGTAAAGTTAAAAGGTGAAACGGATTCAAGTAGATCAGTGTCATCGGACTCGGCAGCTGCGTGAGTTTCTTGATATATGGTGGTCAGTGAACTCATTCGAGGCCAAGGATAGAGGGACGGTCGTCTTAGACAAGGACTTTGTTTAGTCTTCCCATTTTAGAGACAAGAACTTGACGTGACTATCAAATATTAAATGAGAATTTAGGAGTGGAATTGAACTGTTGGGGGTTGGACAATTAACAAAGCTGACTTACCATTGCGTCCCGAGAAAGAGTGAAAACATTCCTGAGTGTCGTCATTTCAGTCTAAACCGATTACGAGAGTTAGATCAGCTGTTTTGCTGATGGATTTCGGGCGATCGAAAGGAATTTGGACCACGCACGAGCGAGACTCGTCATTCATCGAGAGTGATGGGACAACTCTCTCTCCGTCGCGCATCCATCCTACTTTCCAGTCACTCTGGTGTCCACTTTCTCGAATCCTATACATATGATATATCCCCCACGTTCTGACGTTTCATTGCATCGCTTCTTGTACAAGCTTTACTCTCGGTTAGTCCGTCGCAGAACCAAGTGCTTCCGGTCTTGTTCACATTTGAAGTGCACATGAGGGCAAGTCCCGGGTCCCAGACTCGTCGACTTGGTCGACCTTGAGGGAGTTTGTCGTAGATCATGGCCCGGCTATCCGTGTCCTGGACAACCTTGGCTGGGATCTGATGTTACCACGGAGACTTGTTCAGACATCAACCGATCCGGTAACAACGTCCTCCACTCGTTTAGCTGTAACGGACTTTTACGTGTCAAGTTTTATACTACATGTAATTACTACATCCAGATATACGGGCTTCCCAAGGACGAGCCTCCGTCACTGTCCGAAATTCTCGTTTCTTGGTCTCCGTCCTCCCTAAACTTATCTCATTCTTGACCCGAATGTTAAGTTGTACATGAGGCAACAAATAAGAAAAAAAAAGACAGTATTTTCTGGACGTATGTGGACGCCGACTGATGACGTCACCGTGAAGACGTGTTGAGTACCACCAGGAGTAGACCCGCAGCAGAACATTGTCGGTTTGCAAGGTGAAAGGTGAAACAAAATGTTCTCAAAAGAGTTCCTTTGGACAGAGCTCGTGTGATGTTATGGGACTCTAAGAAGTAAGCTTAAAACTAAATATTAATTTATTTAAACCATACACAGCTCTTTCAATAGCTCTGAACTTGGTTGCCATTCAAGCTAAATTTCCCCACCTGATGATCGTTTTCCATGCATAATAACATTTTGAATTAATCAAGTAATATATTCGAATTAATATATCTAACTAATACATTTCAATATAAATCTTTTTTATTAAATCGATTAAATTAAGAAATTAAATAATTTCCGACCGATTTTTAAAGACAGTTTTTATTTTTTAAACGTCGTTTAAATTAAAAACTGTCTGTTAAAATCGGTCGGAAATTATTTAATTTGTTAATAAATCTTTTTATATGCAAGATGTGAATATTTTATCTCAGGGTTTCTCTTCATAAAGCACGGTTTACTCACGTTGGGTCAGCGTCTTCAGGCACATGACATGGTGGGTGACTTCTTATTATTCTCGTCGTCTTTAAGCTCCCCGAAGGTCGGCCACGTTTTGCTGTCTCTTCACCACGCACTCGTTATAGACCTATGTACCAAATGCAATAAATTAAACGTCCCTATACAGACAAAGTGTTTGTTTGAACCGACGTTTCGTCACCATAATTGGGTAATGGTACCACAGAAATTTTAAAACAAAGTTAACAAATTTCTAAACCATATAATCTGAAAAAAGAATGGACTTGTAATAATAGATTCAGACACATTTCGTGTGCTCATCAAATCGTCGTACCACGGTTAGTTAATCAATAATGGTATGAAAGTATTTTCAAAATTAATACTTTGGGCTATTCCTTACACACTTCACCTTAACAGTTTATGCAAAAGGAGTCATTTACAACGAGATTTAAAAACTAATTTCATTTAAGAACAGAAATATATTAAATCTTGAATAGATGGAAAATAGTACAGAAGACACGTTAATAAAAATATAAAACGACAGAGTACGTTGGCAGTGAACACACTAAATATTTTTAAATTTATCACAGCAACATAATCCCTTTGATTTTAAATACAATTGGTACATTGTTTGACATGTCCTACGAAGCCACGAGAAAAAAATCCTTAATTTAGTAACAAGCCACATATACACGTAATTTTCTGCTCGTTTGAGCCTTCATTGGATAATTTCACATGCATAAACATGACTAATGAGGATTTGCCTTGCTACGTCATCCATTAATAGTCACGACTAGTGAAACAATTCATACTCATTCCAATTTTATTGCAGATTTTACGTCAAAATAAGTTTGAGTCATCACAGATATTAAATTTTCGAACTTATAAAAAATTATTTATTAGGTTTGCATCGACTGCGTGGTCATTATCGACCTTTAGTAACAATTATTTACATATTATTATACAATTATTTATTATAAAATAAGATACTTATTGTGTCCATTTTTCTTTTCGTTAACCACTAATTAGTTATTTATCTTCATGACATTCCATTTTTTAATTTAAAAACACAAAATACAATACATTTAAATTGAATCAAAAATCTTACTGTCCTTACAAAACTTAAATCTTTTTATGTAGTTAGATTTCTGTGAATTTCAGTTCCAGGCAGAGGCAGCCATGTTTCATGTTTACTTCGCAGCAGCGACATTTATTTAAACGGCAGTTTTAAAGTACGATTTATCCACTTCGATTCGGTACAGAAGTATTAATTGCTATTTTTCTATTAATCCAACCTAATTGCTTTTCAAAATAAATTGTATTTCGTCTGGTTTCGGTTCAAATTTACTTGATATTCGCCATTGCACCAAACCTTCTATTCCCTACTGTTTCTCGACTAAATTCAGTTTCATTTCTCTTGACCCTTCTTTATCACACACACTTTCTCTCCGCATAGAGCTGTCTCTCTCAGTGGCTATTGTACTTATCTCTGAAAGCTTTACACGATAGTTCTGAATCTCGACTTTCCCCTTTCCTTTTCCCCATGGATCTTCCTTATCCTATCTAATTTCATATTTTCTGCGTTCACAGCCTCATAACCTCGTAAGTTAAAATTGAAAGAGTAATACATTCTGAGATTCTGGAAGCCTTATAAATGGTTTCCTTTATGTTCGGTCAACGACACGGACGCTGTGAAAATATTCCAATTTATAATTCTGAAATATTGCTTTTATTTCTGTCCTAGACCACCCGCTTAACGTTAATGCTGTTTTGAAGGAGTAAAACGGTCTTACCGTTCCTCTCTCAGGAGAAAGGAAGCCACTTACCGCAAACGGTCCCAACACAATGAATTGACATTAAGGCAAAATCACGTTCTGCTGAAACTGTAGAAATAAAGACTAGAAAGGGATGCTTCGAAGCACAGGCATGCATAAATCCTTGTCTTGTCTGTATCAATTAGAAATTAAATAGCATAATACCCCAAAATAACAGACCATTTCGAGTTGCTTCCGCAAAGCATTCTTTTGATTCGGTAAAGGCAAAGATATTATATTATTCTAGAATTGTTTCCGACAAGCTTCATAATTGATCTTACTTCAAAGAAGTTAATGTACAATCTGAAACTGTCACAATCTCTGGTTCATCTACTAAAAATTTAATATACAGCAAAATAACCATTTCCAGTATCAAGTAAATAATAAAATATCCAAAAATAGACCTTATGTTACATTATGAAAAACAATATTTTCTCCTTCATTGCAAACTATCACATCACAACTTCCTAAAAATCTTCGAAGAATATTAAGTAATTTTTATTTACAAATATTATAACATATATCTCTTTGTAAAACGTATAGTAAATTCTCGTACATAGGGCAAACTAAAGGATCATTAAAACCCCCCTGTGTTCAATATAAAACACTCGATTGATAAAGAACTCCAAAGATTCTTTTAAATGGAAAAATGCAAAGGTACAGATACTGGGATTTCAAAAGTTCTATTAATCTGACATTTATAATTATAAAAATTCACACCAAAACAGTTTATTCGACAGAAATCCAGTCACTTTATTATTCGACACAGGTACACTGCTATATTAATTTCCCACATTTTGGGAGCACTTTCGTTATGAATCGAGACACACACACAAATTTACTGGGGTTTTAACAAAATGAAAAAAATTATAAAAATTGGAAATTTGTAGCGGAAATAATATCGTAAAATAAAAGGTATTCAAATTTCCGTTTATAAAATTATAATTCCGTTAAAATATAGATTATTTAAATTTACAATTGTGAATGTGTTGAATAATATAGTCGTTTTCTGGCTAATTGTCTGTTTAGGTCTTCCTTTACAAAAGGTAATATTCAAGAATTATATACGAAATGCTTTCAATTAAATCTGCAATTAACATACAAATATGATGGTATTAAAATTGGCAGTTACTGATTTGCTATTGTTAATCTAGCTTCTTTGCGTTAATGTTAACATCTTTGCCTTCGTTTGTATGATTTGAATTATGCAGCGTGCGTTTCAAGGGCTCTTAGTTTCAACACGTGAAGAAAGCTTCAACGTTTGCTGTTATTTTTCACGCCTATTCCTGGTAATTTTTTCGCAATTTTAGTATTTAATTTTCGATGAATCAAATGTGTTGTGGCATTAACGGCGATGAATCCAAGTTATACTTGCTTATCTCGTCCAGAATCCCATCAGTCTAAATTTTCTTTTCGTGTTGAATAAAAATTAGCCGGGATTTTAGTGTCCAGTGTTACGACCTTGTGATTAATTTTCTCGTGTCAGCCAGAGTTGAAGTGTCGGACGCCGCTGCTTTCTATTGACAGACTTAATTGACAGCCCAGTGAAGAATCTTACGATCGTGGAACGTGTTCAGCGAGTGAAAACTAAGGTATCTCGACATTATTCGATGAATATTTGAAATCTCAATGTTCTTTTTTACCGCCATTACTTCTAACGTCTCATGCTCCAGAAATAATCTTTGTAAGGGATACGAATTTTCACGAATTTTTTGTATTGTAGTGTAGTTATCATGCCAGATTAATTATTCAGAATGACTTATATAGTCATAGCATCAATCATCAAAGTGGCACAGAGAGACTCGGCAACATCTATGATGCTACTTTCTTTGTAACATTTTTGATAATTTCATTTGGTGGGAACGTCCTACGTATGTTTAGTCACATATTTCATCTGACTTGATGAGGTCCACGCAATGTGGAGACGTCGTGCTTTAGTAATGTTTTAATTTTTAAGATTGTATACTGTCTGTATTTGACCATAAATTGTCCTCGAATATTGTAGCAGGCATATTGGACCATAATAAATTATAGACTTGAAATAGAAGAATTGTTAAGAGAGAATTTTTAAAATTATGACGTATAAGGCATAAAGGAAGGAAGAAAATACGATAAAGCTGATGGAGGATGGGAGCAGTCAAAGTCGCTACCTAAGAGTATATTTGGGGGGACATGTGACTATTTTTGTAAAGCAATGGCTATATATATATGTTGAAGAACGAGAGTCTAAACAATCCCAGTTTTGAGTATGGTGTGCTTTCAGCTTAGTTCATTTAATTTAGTCGGAGACATGAGAATGGTTTTCCGCAACAGAGATGACTCCGTAAATAGTATCATAAACGACATCCCGAGGGAACGACGATCAAGAATATCACCATAGAGGAAGCGCCGTGATGATCACGGTCCAATAAGGACGCGTAAAAACATTGTGGAACGGCGTGTCACGCGAGGCTGGTGACCAATTTTTGGTTTGGAGGATCCTCAACAATCTGGTCGAGACCCCAGACCGACTTTGGTCGCAGATCCGAGAACAGAAGGCTACTGAGGTCACCTCAAGTGTTGGCGTGGAGCTTCAACATTGGTAAGCCGCGACTTCAGGCTTCCGAGTAACGCGCCGGATAGCAACTGAATAAACCATCCTGGGGAGGGAGGGGAAGGTCGCATGTCTATCTGAGAATAGGCTGGTCAGTTAATTATTTTTTTGTATGTGTAATAAATTATTTTATTTTAAGTAACTGTATTTATTTGAATCTGAGTTTAGTGTTTGAACAACTGCAATAATAATAGTAAAAGATGTTAAAAATATTATTTATTTTTAAATATATTCAATTTTATCGAATTACAAAAAAGAATAAAATAATTATTTTATTTAAGAATAAGAAAAATTTAGGCGCACTGTGACGCGTAGTCTGACGTCATCGTCGTGGGTGTGTTCACGTGAACCCTAAAGAGTTTCAACGTCTTTCATGGCCGATGGAGGTTCGCAAATATATTCACAACCGTACCGCAGACTTCACCTCGGCCAAGGCTGAAATTCAAAGTCGAGTTAGATTTCACGAGAACCAGTTCGTTGCTCGATCCAATGTGATTACAAAACAACAAAAGTTCCTATACATCCGCCATTAAATTATCAACATTGGCAAAATATATATAAATGTGTCTATGTATGCGCCCGAGAGTTACTTAACGCTGCTGAAAGTGTTCCAAAAAAGTACCAGAGTAATATTTGCATTAATATCACGTCTCAAAGCTTTATTCCCACGATACAGAAATTGTGGACTCTGGAATACCTCCTTTCTCTTACTTTTCTCATAGTTACCATTTACACACAATCAAAATCTGTGGTGCCTTACTTTTAGGCCGTCGAGACACACAAGCTTAGAATTGGAGAAGGATAATTATGAAATTATATCTCGGCTCCTTCACACTGACGAGCTGAATTTTAATTTAGCATCACAATGGTAATCAATTGTACTGATGAAATATTCATCCAAATATTGAAATTAAACTTAATATTTATGTGACATTTACTAACACAATAATGCATTGGGCAAGAACTGAGAAGATGTTTAGTAACTGACAGTGCAATTAAGACAATTAGATTGTATAATGACACTACGCTCGTCCCTAATTAGGGACGTCATTAGGCGAAAGAAGATGAGACTTTAATGCTTAATATTATAATCTAAAATGCTCTTAATAATTGTAACACTACAATTAGTAAGACACATTTTGTTAAAAAATTTAATTCCTGAAAATGGATGTAAGTATTCATATATGTATTATTTTAACCGATTTTTATTTCTTTACATCTGCATGAGAAAATATAAAAATAAAATAAACTGAAATAAATATACTGTCACTTGAGGTTGTTTTAATAAATTTAATTATTTTAAATGTACTTTTTAGAAAAAATAATATTTTCCTCATATTAAACCATTTAAAATTATTTATAAGTTAACATGTCTCAAAAACTTTATTAAATGTTTTATACCGTCCTAATTCTCAGAATCCTAATCATTTGATGAGTATGTTACTCTCTCTACAGTTTACCTATTTCTGTACACTTTGTTAGTTTTCTTCGCTGGTAGAGATTTAAAACAAGCGATATTTCAAACCTTCTGTATAAAGCAATTAGTAATTAGGTGAAAAGAATTAACAAATAATCTAAAAGTTCCAAACTGAGGTGAATAATACGGAACTACATGAAGGCTCTGCAAAAAAAAATATGATATAGTTTTTGTGGGAGAAGCGACTCAACCAAGGGAGGTTAAAGAAAACTTTTTCCTATCCGGAACACAGCTACAAAGTTTGTTGCGAAGTTTTATATTGTTCCCTTTATCTTTGGCTTTGTATTTATGGTTGTTTTTATAACAGTCAATATATGTTTTTCGGTCGCAATTTTTGTACGTTGAGCACAGCAGAAATCTATCGCGTTTGTCTCGTGAAAATATTTATTTATTTATTTATTTTTTCCCCTTAATGGGTTTCAATGAAAGGGACGACATGTCCTGCTACGGTCATTAACAGGAAAGAATTTTTTTATTAAATTTAATTTTATCTCTGACTTACTAAGTTATTGCAATCATTTATTTTCTATTAAGTCAGATTCATATAACTGATAATATTGGAAATATATTTTTCTCTATAAGGAAATTTATTAATTTAAAAAAACGTTCATAATCAACAATTTTATTCAAACAACTTCGTTCTCACCATCGAAACGATACAAAAAGGAGCATTCGTCTATCGCGGCACATAATGATCAGAAAGGAACCAAATCGTATATACATAGTGTGAATAACCCAAAAAGAAAAACAGAATCAGCTGAAAAAGTAAGGATTTAAATGTACCTTCAACTCCCTCCATCATTACAATGTACGAAAATAAGTAATTGCTGACGGAATAAGAAAATATATGTACAGAGTTTTCATTGCCAAAAAATCTTAATATATACAACAATATATTAATTAAATACAAGACACAGAATTTTTATTTACTCTTGGATAAAAACTCATTGTGTGATGCCAACCCAAGAAAAATAACACACTAAAACTTTGTAATTTACTTACATACAATTATCGTCTTTTGTGAATATTACAAAATTTTAGTTAATAGATATATACAGTAAAATTGTTGATTCATAAACGTGTTTTGTTTTTAATATCGACACGTTTATCTGTGAAATAATCAAAGAAATTAATTATGCTTCAAGGCTCGAGTAATGTTGCTATTTACATTTCAATACAACTCGGAGGTGTCTAATTAAAAAATTAGATAGTTAATATGTTTAACTGGATGGTACGTAAACCCTCTACAACGGTGAAATTAAATCATAAATATTCTGATTTCAATAATAATATCTATCGGCTGCAACGTTTCTCGACTTTGGTAGCGTCTTTGCGCAGTTATATCTACAGGTTTAATATCTGTATTGTTTAACCTGATGAGGGTCCACATACGGACAGAAACATGTTCTTGTTAAATAATTATAATTAAAAATTGTATGTGTCGGGCTTATTAATAACTCATTGAAGACAGTCATTATTTTAAAATTATTGAAGTACATAAATATGAGCTGATAATTCATTACGGTCTGCCAAGTCGTTCCACTTTTGAAGAGTAATGTTTTTATTCTCAGCTTTTAAGAACGGAACAAGTTGAAAGCCCTCCCGTATGTTGCATTACGTGACATGCACTACTTCTAGGTAATTTACCCGTTTGAGGTTTCTGTCTAGAAAGAAGACGTGGAATTGGCGCAGTTGGTCTATGACACCAGAATCCTCATGGACTGTGGCAGTTGGTCCTCTCCGTCAAGACACGGGTAATTTGTAACTTCTGTGTTCTCAATCTTGTATCAGTGCATCATTTTTTAAGGGTTGCCTTCTGCAGGGTCGGAACCACAGTCAAAATTCATGTGAAGTTACTCCAATTTCTGGAAAGCTGACGATCTTCACCGTGTCTTCCCTGTCTTATGGATGATCTACACGTCACGTAATTCAATCCTGAGCTAATTTTGACCGAAGCTAGACGTTTATTTTGGTATAATCATATGCCGTGATGATTTCCTCGTTACTCGAGCGTTATTTTTTTCACCAGTGAACCCATCATTTTTTATAATTGTCAACCAAAAACGATCTAGTGGGACTCTGTTTTAATTGCAGTATGATAACAAAGATCAAACTTCTCCATAAGTACGAAAAGTTCCGCGCACGTCAATAACTCGCGACCATTTGACATTGTGAACATTTTTTTGGAAACGATGACCACCTGAGACGTGATGGACCAGGTCTACTTTACTCGTCATTTGAACTGAGACTCGTTTGAAATTCTTTCGTGTCTCAGTTTAAGTTTTGTCAGTTCTCCTCATTATTCCGTGGACCACACACCAGTTAAACTGATTATTGAACTGACCGAAAACTGAACGGAAAACCTGACACAGTTGTAATTCCCTACGAAGTCATTTGTGCCAACACGAGAGATCGGCATATCAGTGATTTATTGAGAGAATATCAGATTAGAGGAGGACGAGAATATTTACTTGACAGCACGAGTACTAAAGAGCTTATTTATATCTCAGAAAGTCGTCGGGAAGATACTTTCTTTACGAGCGAAGGCTCAGCACAGGGTCGTATATTACCTCTGGTAAAAGATTTTTTACGTGCGAATCTCTCAGGGGATAACCTTGAACCCTGATTACCTCTATACCTAAATATTATTTTTATATCTATACAAACGAAAATTAATCTTTGACGTATTTAACATAATGGGAATAAAATTTAGACATTTTCCTTTACAATATATCACACCTTGAAGAGATCCCAAATATAGTGAAGAAACTTTGTAATTTACTATAACTTTTATTATAAACTGCAATTTTTAACCTTAAAATAATTCAGTTAATATCTTTAATCAGTTTTGGCCATTTTTAATTATTTTATACTTTATAGAGTCAGATCTTAATAAATTTTAATTCAGTGTTCTTTAATGCTAGCAAATAATACAACGTGAATTGCAACCCAAACAGTTTACTTTGTAAATAACATTATGTTTACTAGATAATGTAGATTTTCCCGGCGAGTAGATCGAATATAATGATCTCGGATTTCTACCCGGGTTATATCAATTCTAAAACACAACGTTTCTAAATCTATCACCGCCATCCACTTCAGGTAACTAATTATATTCAACATAACGTTTATCAAAATTTTAGATGATATAATTAATGTAATGCATAATATGTATTCAACATGAGAAGAATTTTGAAAAAATCAATGTCTCAATTATTTAACAAGTTAATTTGATTTCTTAAAGGTAAGGTATCATGTGAAACTCATTGTTAAGAAGTAACTTGACAACTTTGAATATGATTTTATTCTATCTAATTCAAATATATTGTAACTTGCTTCTTGTCTGTCGGTTCTTCCATTTGCCGAATAGTTCCTTTAAATTGCACTTACGTCTCGTAATATACGTGGACTTAGGAATATTAAACGTAAACGTGTAGCATTATTTCAAGATTTAATATTTTGTCGGAGGAGAAAGGAACAATAATTCCTTACAATGTTTTTAATTAATTAATTTTCTCTTTAGGTTTCAGTTATCTATATAGATAAAATGTAAAATATGCTGTGCTCTATGGGGTGGTTCGAACACGCTGCAACCGATAAGATTTGCCATTATAGGTTCGTATACCCTTTAATTGCCGAGAGAGTTTGGTGTTTAGCGGTTATCACCCCTAGAGAATTTTTCCGTCGTGCCAAGAAATCATCTACTATGCAACTTATTGTTTGTCCCCTATGTGATCCTATGGAATTATACGATTGCCATGAAATTTTACTGAATTGTAATTGTTCTGCCCAGAGATGGTTCCTGTCGATCTTACGATAATTTAGTTTCCTTCCTTCCTTACCCCCTTTCAGACTACCCAAAACACATATAGAACTTCGAGTATAAATTATGACTTCACGTAGCTTGTCAAACGACATGATTAAACAGCTGTAAATAGTGAAATACTGATTAAATTTAACTAAAATTTTATTAATAAATAAGTTACATTGCGAATGATTGCGGCACGAAAGACTGTGGCGATTCGCACTCAATTTTATTTTGAAGGCATGAATGTACGCTTGTGAGACCTTAGAAGAGTTTCTTCAACTTAAAAAAATAACTGACTGTGTATTTTTATGTTTGTATTTGCTAGTTTAAGGTACGAGGAGATTTAGTGACTCGATTAAGATCCCGAGTAATCGCGATGATTATGACGTCATAAAGTAGGGGACGTGAAAAGGTAAGTTTTCAAAAATATGATGCTCTAGTGGTTGATGGTTTAATCACACTTTGAAAAATTACGTACTGTAGCGAGCACAAAGATAGCAAAGAGGAAGATACTCGCCAATCAGCGACTCTCACTCTCATCATTCACTAACCAGTAAATAAATCAAAGCTTTAAAACATGTTACTATATTTATGAATTTTTTAAACAGAGTTGATAATGCCTAAGTCAAAAGTTAAAGATGAAAGCCATGTATTGCGATTGGAATGTGTTTATTTCCCAGTATAATGTACTAATGTTCCTTTTATTCATCTATAGACTTACAATCTACATTTATATACAGAGCATTAAGTAAGTTAGTTATAATGTAGTAAACGTCTAAGTGGAAACATGCATTGATATATCTCACTTTTAGTTTTTTCGGAAGTCTTTCGGCCATACTCCTTGCAGTGGTCAAGTTATAGGACCAGTGGTATACAACTCATATGAGTTTATATTTACGTTCACTGATTTTTTGGTTATAGTTGTCAGATATTCGTTGTATATCGTCTCTTATTAAAGGAATCCGGAGATCCGTGTATGGAGTATGGATCGTAAAGTACCATGGAGCGCCTGCAATTGACCTTAGTACTTTGCATACTCAGTTGGGTTTAAAGGCCAAGTTCTTCGTTACTCAGAGATAGTTTTCATCTGTGACAAAGGAGTCAATACATTTTACCTGAATTTTAGATAGAGTTTACAATATGCTCCTTCCTTGCAGATGGAATGCGCTCATTCTTCATTGCCACTGGTGGGACTCGTGGTTTGTCGCATGGTAAACATGATTTTGCTTGATTGAGTTTGGTCCGCCATCGTGTACCAGATTATGAGAAGGTTTGGTTGTTCTTGCACTGCTACATCGTCGGAAAAAGGAGACGATTTTCGTATTATTGTTCTCTAGAACATCTGCAGTAAGGATCAGGGAAAGCAGACGTCCCAGAACACTACCTTGAGGAACATCAGAATTGACGGGGTGAAACTTGGATTGTTGAAATAAAGTGCCTGTTTGAGGGATATGATTTGATAAGAGAACAATAATTGCTGGATAGGGTGACGAGCAAGCCTCTGTGCCAAGCCTTGTCTAGGAATACAGCATTGCAGAATGTCTTGGAGATTTCGTTCACTATCCAGAGAGGTACTAACCAACCTTGAACATATTCGTTTTAAAACTTCCTACGATGATCCTCGTGCTGCAGCCCGATAAGGATTCAGCCCCCGGCTCAGCTTTCTTTGTTTGTCACCTCCGTAACCTTGAACCGTGCATTTTAAAACCTCCGAGGAGCATATGTGAGAAGCACCGTCGTCCCTCGGCCGATCTGGTTTGGGATGCTGCCCCCGCCTCGCCCCCCGCTCCCCGAGGAAAGCTATAAGAGCAAGAGTTGGGGCTCGCCTCTCAGTTTCTCATGGACAAGTGTGCTCGTGGTGGCAGCAGTAGAAAGCTCCGGAGGCCGCCGCATGGTAAGAAACGTTCGTTCTCCTTCCATCTTGTGTGGTGTCTCGTATTCCTACGAAAATATTACCCGTCCATCAAAACCGGTGCTACAAGAATCGCTTTCGTAACCGATATCCTCTGCTAATTATTTTCGTTAATGTTTTACAACAGTAATATATTTATTACAGAACAACGGTTGGTAAGATAGACAGTTATTTGAGAAAACTGAGGGATTTACTTCGTCTCTACAAGTCACTGGGGCAATCCCCTTCATTTCTTGGCAATTGAAATCTCCCCAAAGCTCTTCAATTGAAGATACGTCTTCTCTTTCTTCTTGAATAGTTTGGTGCAACACGATGCAGTTTAGAGGAATACCATCTCTGAAATTACTTTTGTAATCCATACAGTTGCAACCGTATCATTAACTTACTATTTTTGAAAGTGTTCATGAAGACTTTTTGTAAAAGTCCCGGTCGGTTTTCCAATCATTCACTTCGAGTAAGTCCTTACGATTATTAACGGTAAATTCTCAAATAAATTTTAAATTTATGTTAATTTACTTATAATTACTATGCACGATTTATCACAATTATAGTAGGAGCTTTCGGCTCCCTACGGCCATTATCTACAAATGATTATTAAAAAGCCATAGACATTTACCAGGATCTAATACATCTTATTTTACATTTTTACACAAACCAATGTTAGCATCAGAGGACGTGTTCTTCCACTTCTCCACAATCACGTACCGACAGTAAACTGTACATAAGCTTATGTAAATTACCACATATGTAGAAATGATTTGTTTTTCCGATAATTAAATTAAATAATTAAATCAAATAAATTTAACCCCCAAATAACTGAATCGGCGTTTCGTTACCAGGTTTGCGAGTTCCTCAGATAATGTTAAATTTTGACATTGCTTATTTAAATTAATAAAAAAGTCTTTAAAACATAATATATTTGCAAATCCTTTGATTTCGAGGTTTAAAGCTGAACACTTTAATTTTTCGAATTCCAGGAAAATTTAAGAGACTCTGAAGGATTGTATCCAACAATCTTATGAATAACCCACAGTGTTTAACTGACTTTGTTGTTTTATATCGTTGAAAATAAATATCGATCAAACCACACTTCGATGTTATATATTTCTTTGAACGTAATTACACTGAAAAATTTTCTGCCGTATCTGTGTTCAGTATATATATTATATATATATACTTAGAGATATTTCGGACTACATTGTACTGTATTTAAGTCTTCTGTTGGGTTACGATTTCAGAGGTTGTGGCTCAAATATATCTGTTACAATTTTCCTAGAGATCTATTGCGGCGTTTTCTTACTTAAAGTTTTATTAATTAGTTACTTCACGTCCAAGTACAAAAGTAAAGATTTACTTAACTCATATATCTCAGCGTTGTCAAGTTTTCAGGATCATCTGTGAGGGACACCAGTATATCGAATCGAATAGTGATTTATTTAACACATTAGCAATCGGCGAAAGAAAAAAAAACATCAGAGGTAACAAACACTCTGGCCAAAGATACACTTTTTCTCACCTTCCAAACTTCAGTAAACACTCTGATTATGTAATAAATTTTTATGCTTATGTTTTATTACACTACGAAATAGCTTGCTAGATCGTCTGAAATGCTTAAGAATTTTTTTCTTCAGGATATATTTATATAATTACATCGTTCATGTCGACCAGAACCTTCTGATCATTAACTGTAATTTCTTTGACATAACGTTTATTGCGGGAGACACTGTTCAAAATTTTATTTTTAGTGTACCGGAAAAATTTAACAGACTCTGAAAGATTTTAACTATCAATCTTACGAATAATCAGTGTTTCACTAAATTTGTTATTTGTATATAAACGAAAAAAATTGGATTTAAATCAGTCTCAATATTTTATTAATTTTGATTATAATTTTTTTAATTATAAAAGGATCTTTGGGAACATGCCGTAGTCATTCAAAAATAGAGAGACAAAAGTTATGTTTAGTAAATGAAGTACTTTTCATAACTTATAATTTAAAGAATATGTAATGTTTCGATTAATGTAGTATTTTTATTTGTAGCCGACTATATGCCGAAAGCTCCTTTTTATATTTCAAAAGAAATTTAATAAAATATTTTTTTTATTAAAATTAAGATTGAGGGAATGAATGTAACCGACCTTTAACAGACAGAAGCTTATCGTATAAACATTATCAAGTAAAGCGACGTTTCGGCACCTATTTGTACCCTCTTCAAACTCAAAAAATGATTTCTCAAACAAATAAAGGAAGGAACAGTCAATGTTTGTCTGTGAACTGCTCGTTGCCGCGCTCACGTGCATCTCTGGCAATGTGACAAAGACTTTTTAGTTGGGATTACAGAGTATCTGAAGTACAAGAGCATTTGGTGATTGGGAAGAAAGTTCATCTTCGTCCGGATTTCCGACGGGAGTGAATTGGTTGGTATCTGGGCGTGTGAGAGGAGGACGCAGGAGGCACGTGCCCAAGTGCGATTTTCCCCGACGGAGAAAGCCGTGCTGATGCATTCTCCGAAAATGGGATCACGGCACGTTGTCCCAGAGAAAGTGGAGGACTTCCAAGGACGCACCCCATTCTCATTCGCCCTGGGCGAGGCGTGGCCTTGGGACAACACCTCCTCAGCATACCTCCTTCTGAACGCAACGACGTCCTTGATTCAGAATTATTTCATTTATTCTCTGCGTTCCCCGTCGTGCCTGCACTGTTCTGTTATCAACACGGTTAATGCCAGACTCGAGGAAGGAAATTACGAATAATGAAACAAATTGCAGAAGTAGACTCTGCAATTCAAGCCATAAATATAACCATATACACCGATTTATTTAAAAGATAATACATGGTATAAAGTCACATACACTACCAACTTTAGGGTTTCCAACGTAAGTCATTATTGAAGATAACATGAAATTGAACCAATATTGCCTCGTACATACTTTGACAATTGAGGTGATACGCCATATTGGTTCTATTTCCTTTTATCTCCAATAGTCTATGTATTTCTTCAGACGGCTTAAGTTGAAACCCCGAAAGCTTCTAGCATATGTGAGGTTTAACCACGTAATAAAGGTTGAATAAATCAAGAGATGACTCTGAATATGGTTACATTTTTGAATCATCAAATACTTGAGCCCTAATTCAGAAACGATTCTTGAGTTTCCAGCAGTGTTTTGTCGATAGTTTCGGTAATTTGATATCATCATCATCATCACCTGTGCGGTTGTGATTAGAATCCGAGGAGGAAAAAACCTATATGAATATAAAGTAAACGTCTCTCTAGCTTTAAACCGTAAATGATAAAAAATTAAACTTGGTGATCACATGGTTGCATTTGTGCTAACAGGTTAACTAGGTGATGACAGCAAAAAGTTATCTGTTGGAAACCCCGAGAGTTCTTGTCACAGGGAAAGTCTTGGATATTAAATCCTTCATCCATGGAAGAGAAAACAATTACAAAGCATTTCTAATAAATCAGTAAATGCTGACAAATAAGTTTAAAAATAATAGAAGCAACACAATCTAAACGATTATCCGCTTTTATAGCGTGACGCCATTTCTTGGTCTACTCCAACATTATCCGGAAGAATCTCAATTATTATTAAAAAAAGGAAGATGCAGAAACCCCTTATAAACACAATAAAATTATCAAGGTTTTATTTTCACGTCATATTTACTTAAAAATTATAATGCAATTAATTACCAGTTTCAGACTGTTTATGCGTTTAAAAACTAAAAACGTCTGTGCTTAAAGTGTTCAAATTACAAAAGGAGAAATAGTCAAAATACAGTCAATAATTTATTGATAAAATAAATACTGCAAACCGTTTCTACTAGCCTTGTCAGGTGGATGACAGGAGACCACTAATTTATATTCTCTATTTTTGCTACTTTTCTTTATGGAGGATATTTAATGAGTTCATAAAAACGTTTAGGTACGTTCTTCTTCAGGTCTTCTCTTATTTATTCACTCTTGTTTTGCGGGCTCTAAAGTGTACAGTTTGTCGAGAAGAGCCTCGTGAAACTGTCGATTTTAGTGTTATTATTAAACATGTCGTGTCAAAGAGTTTTAACATGTCGTGATAATTAGAAAAGATAATGATAGAGATCATTAACTGAAATAGAGATAATTCCTTCCAGCATCTGTTTGTCCCCTTTTCTGTTTGAGTTTACTCATCTGTTTGCTACCGAGGGAATAGGTACGAATTTCTATTCTATCATCCAAAGACGAATTTGGACTGATGTACACAGAACTATATTTAAAATGAATTAAATTAGCAATAGAGCAATTTAATGGCTTCCGATTACAGTCTACTTTTCTTTTCTTCATAACGTGAGCCACGTCTGAGCCATTTGGGTTTTCTTATCTCTTTAATCTTTGTTTGGGTGAAGCAATAATCTGCAACACTGTTTAACAGCAGAGTAAAAAAAAATTGAATCGCTTTGGTAGTTCTTCAAAGTACCTGAGGATCTTTTATGTTGGTAATTAAATAATAGGCTTATTCTTGAATTGTAATGTCACCGGAGGAGTGGCGTGGAAACGGTTTCACCGATGTCGCCATTCCGGACTCGAGTGAGCGCCACAATGGTCGTCACCTCAACCTTCCGACTCGGCCGCTTACCTAATCGGTGCAGACGTGGGTGTGTCTGAGTCACGAAGCTTGGATCTGAACCAACACCACTGCAAAACCTCTACATGGACGCTCAGGCAAGCCGATTTCATCCGCTGTTCTCTTCACCACTTACATTGATGCTCTTAGTTACCTCACACAGAGTGTAGTGGTCAGTTACAGCAAGGAGATTCTCAAGGACAAGGCCGTTATTGGTTATCATAAATTCTGTGGCTGAATAAAGTCCATTCATGGGTCGTATAGAACAGGCGATGAAGAAAGCTAAAACGGAATATGGAAAAGGAATCATACTGCAAGGAGAATAAATAAAATCCCTACGCTTAGCCGGTGACATTGTACTATTAGGGGAGTCAGAAGAAGACTTGGAAACCATAATAAATGGCACGACCGTGGTCCTGGAGGAAGAGTTCAATATGAGGATTAATAGAGGGAAAACCAAGGAGTGTAGTATGGGAAACAGTGGAATAACAAAGGGTGTTAGATTGGGAAGGGATATTTTGACGGATGTTAGAATTCTGGTACTTTGGAAAGCGTAATAACTAGGGATGGTAGAAGTGTAGTTGACATAAAGAGTAGGATAACACAGGCAAGGAAGGATTTCGCGAAAAAGAGAGGGATTTACTGACGGGTAATATAAGTGTGAGTGTTAGGAAATGGTAGCTAAAAATGTTCGCATGGAGCCTGGCGTTATATGGGTGCGAAACGTGGACGATAGGAGCTCCGGAAAGGAAAAGAATAGAAGCTTTTGAAATGTGGTGCTATAGGCGAATGAGATGGGTGGATAGAATCACAAACGAGGAAATTCTTGACAGAATAGGGGAAGAGCAAACAATAGGGAGGACGTTGACCAAAGGAAGGGATAAATTAATAGGCCACGTTTTAAGACATTAAGTTCTGCTAAAATTAACATTTGAGGGAAGTGTGTGGGGTAAGAACAGAAGAGGGAGGCCAAGGATGGAATAATCTAAGCAGAATAGGGACGGTGTAGAATGTGCTAGTTTGCGGTAATGAAAAGGCTTGCTCAAAATAGCTTAGTATTTTGGCTATTATTTAATATTAAATCAAAATCATAACTAGAGGGCTATAAGTGAGAGATTTTAATTTAATAGTTTCATTTACTGCAGTTTCATAAATTCATTTATTAGCTATAACTTGAAATTAAATTAAGATCTTAACTATAGGGCTATAAGTGGAAGATTTTAATTTAATAGTCAGACCAGTCTTAGGACTGAAGACCACCACAACAACAAAAGAAACGCTTCTGTTTCAACAGTTTCATCTAGATAGGCCGTCAGAGTTTCTTAAGCCAAGGTCTTTCCGCTGAGGAGGAAGATTAAAGTCTCCCTGTCCATTGGCCAAAGACTCACTCCCAAGTTGTCTCAGTTCTATTTTTACAAGAACGTTACACTACAGAGCAGTAATTATTACCACGGTGACCTGGAAGAGGAGGGTTTAGTCGTTGGAAGCAGGGAAAGGTGTTAAATCCGGGTCGGACTACTTACCAGCTGAGCGTCAGATTCTAGTTACAACCGGATGATCAGCTCGTGTCCAGGTGCACATTCTCCAAACCTTTCACAACGTTTCCCGTCCCTAAGTAAATTACGTCTTGCATTACACTACTGTCCCTTAAAATCTCTCTCAGGACGATGTCCAAGTACCTCAGCTCCTCGTGTAAAACTTGTAAATAGTAACTGGTGCACCATGCAAGGACTTCCGTCCAGATACATCAAACGCAAAAGTGAAGTTAAAATTTGAAAATATGATTTTATTAGGGTTAGAATGGAAAAGTCTCGACCGGACCAGGAATGTGGTCCAGGACCTCCGCTAGGCTTTGCTACGGTCACCCTAATCGCTGAGCTATCCTCGTCCAGTGCGAACTTTCTCCATCCCACAATTTTTCTAAATCACATTCTTCGCAGCCTAATTTTAAGTTCCATAGCCTTTAACCGCTGAGCTTTGACTGAAAGCGTTTTCTTATTTATAGTTGCACCAACAACTGCTAAAGGTCATCATCAACTGTCTTCAGTTAGGGTAACTTATTTCTGTCTTAGAGCAATACTGTATGCGAACTCAAAAATAACACAACGTCCAGGCCCTTGCCGGGATTCGACCCCGGGACGAGGCAGCGTACCACCACATCACAGCATTTCTTCTCTTTTTTAAAAAAATTATTTACATTAAAGATAAATTAAACGACCATGCATGCAGACAAAACAGAAGTTTTTATATATGAAATTCAAATACAAGGAATGGCCAAAAGTCAGAAATGGAACAATTTACTTTGAATACGAACATAATTTCTCGGGCTTTAAGTTTAATAATAAATAAATTAAAAATACGACCTAATAAGTCAGCAAATAAATTGAGTTAGTATTTATTTAATATAAATATAACGTTCCATCCAACTTTGCGAACTTCTTCAGGTGAATTTTTAAATGGAAGAACTAATCACTAATTTCGGCCGTGACCGTCGCGGTAGATAATTCCGCGACACCCAAATTACTAGTAATAAAAATATTTACCTGAAGAAGTCCACAAATTTGAAAGAAACGTCGTCTTTAAGTAAATTAAAAATTCTAATTAAATTTATTTGCAGACTTATTCGGCCGTATTTTTATTAATTTATTATAACTTTGAATACGTTTCGACTCCCCCAAATTTAGGAACCTCTTCAAATATTTAAAAATACTCATATCGCTACTTAAATCAGACGTAAAATAAAACATTTAAAAATATGTATATTTATTTTTCTGTTAGTATCGATATATGTAACTCCACTTTTGTATTATTAATTCTTGTAGTGCCAACTTGTCTAAATTTGGTTGATAGTATACACTACAATTAAATAGATTATCAATTAATTAAATATTAAAATGAGTTAGACCAGCCTCTTTGTCAGTTTTTAAAAATTTAAATACTAAGCATTACAACGTTTCGTCTCTCATTTGAAACTTCTTCAGGTAAAAATTTAGCTGTATATGGAACTTGACTCCACGACTCCTTCGGACGAAATCTTCAGTAAAAAAACTGACTGAGTCTCATTTAACTCACTTATTATATATCATAATTAGTGTTTTACTCTTTAACGTAAAAATTTGAATAATTGAATGGTTAAGATGCAATAAATAAAAATTCAATGATTCAATGATCTAAGAATCATAAATTGAACAAATAGACAAGGAATCAGCCAAATTGTCAGAAAACCGCTATATATATTTCACTCATTACAAAGTTCCTTTACGACATTTCTTCAGGTACATAGAAACTAATCAAATGCCTTCTGAAGGTAACTACGGGCAAAAATAATTTTCAAGAAGTTATAAGTTTAAAGTGACGATAACATTAATACCTCAGTTTACAATTAAATAATTAAAATATAAATAAAGCAGAGTTGGATACAAATTCGTACCGATTAAACATTAGATAGAAATATTGAGGAACCTATGAATCCTCCTCCAAAGCGGAAAACATAACTGCACGACATGCTTGAGGAATGATTATGTCGTCGTGCGCGAGCAGATCCGCGAAACGAGATACCGTTTGCGATTATCTCTCGAAATTGGGATGCTAATCGATGCTAAGGTATGCTTCAAGGACGGAGCCATAGAATTTGGAGATATGATCTTGGAGTCCTGTAATGTTTGGCGAAGCGTGTAGCCGGAGGATAATAACAATCTCCATATTCAACAACACGGTAGCTCCATTAATTCCCACGTCTGAGAATCCACTTAAATCCTTGAATCAGAGATATTAATTGAATCCATTTCTTTTTCTTCTCCTCGAATAATTACTGCAGCGTTCGTATTTTTTTTGTAGAAAAATATAAATTATAGTTACCGTTTGCCTTTGAATTAGGGAACTATCTTTCTTTCCTTCCTTCACCCTTTTTATGGTATTTTTACTAGCAACTGGTGTCGCCTCACATGCAGTCAGTCTCAAATGCGGTAGATAGCAGGTGGCAGCGTCTGGACTAGGGGAAGTAATGAGACTAAATAGGTTTTAAACAGATACTATTTACATTAAGTTTAACCTGCACGTTGAGTTATTACGAGGGTGATTTAAAAAATTTATACCTCCTATATTTCTTCTTTTTTTGATAATTCTTAGTAATTTACACATGTTTGAATTTCCAGTTTCAATATAGTCACCCTTCTTCTCGTGGTCTGCTAAGTGAAGAGCACGATGAGCTTCCTTTAGTGGTCCGAACAGATGGAAGTCTGTTGATGCTAGATCAGGGACTGTATGGCGGATGAGGCAGGACTTCACACTGTCCTCATCGGTGTGCATTCTCATGCAAAAGAAGAACATCCGCCCTTACTTCTATCGGGCAAACTTGCTGAATACGTCCTGAGGGTACTGACGTGTTGGACAGAATTTATTGTACATCCCTCCTCTAAAAATTCAAGCAGAATCAAATCCTCTGCGTTAACCGCTTCACTTTTAACCAGCCAACGGTGTTTGCCCTTTAGCTTCGTTACAGTGACGAATCCATCGCCGAACATCCACTGATGCATCACCACACACACATATTTCAAATCCTCGTTTGAAAATTCAATCACAGAACGCTGTCTTGGAATGTCAGCCAGCTTCTAGGAGAATGCAGGGCTGACAACTGTTCACTTAGGAAATTGTTACTGTGGTGGATTGGAGGAGAATGTTTCAGAAATCGCATAAAATTCATAACATTCACATAACGAACTTATTTCATTTACTGAGCAACCCTTGTAAGAAAATCGTGTCGTAAATAAAGCTATTCCCGGTTGGTAGTTTGAGGGTGCACGGTTGTGTGTTGATATAATTAAACATAAATTTGACTTTGTTCTAGAGAATTATCAAAATAAACTGTCGTTTGATGTGTTCAATTTTTTCATCCTTTACCTTTTGCTCAATTTTTAAGCCTATAGATATTGTATTCTGTATTGAATTCTTTGACCGTTTAAATGTTGATGTAATTGGTAATAAAACTCTTTTTCGGTCAGTTTGATAGCTTTTTTTAAATGGTAGCTTTCGGCAGTCATACCGAATGATTTGTTATACCATTAGGATGAATATGGCAGTAGAATTGCCGAAATCTGCCATTTTTAAAATAAAATAACTCTCAAAACAGTGACCGAAAAAGAGTTTTATTACCCATTACATTGTATTCTGTCTAAAGACAACTTTAAGGTTATTTTTAAAATCATTTTGTGTCCTCTTTCCTGAGTAGATATTTTTCCCGTTAATTATTTCCAGAAAATTATTAATTTCCGAGTTTCAACCACTTTCCATAAAGGCACTAATAAGATTAATGTCGTGAAAGCAAATTCAATTTTGTGTGTCCTAATGACATACTGGTCCCTTTTTTGGCAGCACTAACGTGTGCAATTATGAAATTTTACGGTAATAACTTTCTGAAAAGCGACTACTGGAAAAATTGTTAACTGCTGCTGCTGTGTTTTACCGTTTGCAATTACCGTGTACGAGAAAGCCGACCGGCGCTCGTGTGTTGTCGAGTTACGCAAGAGTGGTTTTCTTTTTACAGGCCTTTCCCTCTATTCCGGCTCCTTTGCTATGGCGATCCTGTTATTCCTTACAGCCTCCTCCGACCTTGACATCGCGGAAACCGGAGTAACAAAGTCTTGGCACGATCGCTTACAACCCAAGATCACTTTCCACATCTCTAAAGATATTCACAACGGTTTCTCCCGATGATCATTTTTGGTCCTATCAATAGCACTGTTGCCAAAAACAAAGTTCATTTTCAAAACGTTCAAGCACACTATTTTGTGAAAAAAAAAGATATTCCCAAAGAAGACAACGTTAGATTATAAATAATAATAATTAACAATAAATTAGATAAATCCGCCTCTTTGACAGTTTTTTTAAATTTAAATATTAAACATTACAACGTTTCGTCTCTCATTTGAGACGTCTTCAGGTGGTAAAAATTTTGCAGTACATTACTACTTCTACTGGTTTGTTAGAATCAATTTTTTCGGTCGAAGGAGTCCTGGAGTGAGGTTCCATGTACAGCTAAATTTTCAAATGAGAAACGAAACGTTATACTATTTAAATTTTAAAAAATCATTTCTTGTATATTTAATTGTCAGGTATACTATTTAATAATAATTAACATCTGTTAATAGATAGACATTTTAATTTATAACTAATTATTTCAATTTAACTTAACGACATGCTTCTGTCCATGTATGTTCCCTATTTACGTTCACAATAAAGATATTTAACTTTGAGTTATACAAAGAGTATCTTAAATAGATTATTTAAGATACTATTTGGAGTCATAGCTGTACAAAGATACTACAGTACAATCAGAGATTATAAAAGATAAAAATAACTAAGATAAACTGTATAAGTTTATAAATTTTATCTGGTTGCTTTAATAAAATTATACAGTAACAATTATCAGTCAGAATTGACGACATATTACTCTCTTTTAGAGAATTTCTTCAATCTTGTGTTGTTTAAAAGCCATTACTCCTCCTCGTGACAGAGAAACTCTGGACTTTTAATGTCACTCGTGCTCTCAGAATCACTTTCACGGCAAATAATTTGCACAGAGCCAGATGGCGATGTCGCCGCCAATCGCGAAAGAGATTTCAGACACTTTAAATCTTTGGAAGCTCTCTCTTCTTCTTGGTTTCGAAGTTTTTTTTACTATAACTTTGGTTTATCAGCAGGGTCAATTTGTTTGTCAGAATAAAAGAACTTTCAGCGAACGTTCTGACGTCATCAGGTAGACTTGGACGCTGCTCTATTCATACACCGACGGTTGATAAACTAACAATTATTAATTAAGTAGAAACACCGGGAAAGCCTACGATCTTTAAAGATGAAATAGTTTCTTCACGGAATTTATTAAAATTTTTGTCAAAAGACTGATAATTAATTTATTTTGATAATATTTTTCCCCCTTATTTTTATCAGTCACTTCAATCTCGTTCTACAGGATTCGATAAGTCGATTTGAATATTACGATTATTATCGACATTTAAATTTTTACGTGGCTAAATTTTAGGACTAATTGAAAAATTTTTCGGCGATGTATGTTGCCGTTTGTGCTTGGTGAGCACATGACCATCAACTTCTGGAACTCCGAAGTTCGAAAAATGCTGTGTGTAAGCCAGCACAGTCGGGAATCCCATATTAATCCATTGAAGAAAATTAAAAATTTTATATACATGAAGGTTGTATAATATTTTTAAACATTATAGCATTGAAAAAGCCAAATGTTTTATAACATAGTTTTAAACTAATTTCCACATTTATATTTATAAAAAATTGTAATGTTTAAAAAAATGGTAATTTTGTTTTGTAGATGAATACGAAAATTGCCGAAAGCTTCTTCCGAATAAAGTATGGAAATCAAAATTGAAATATAGTTTTGTTTTATTGAAGTTTTATATAAAAAAATTGAACATAGCTCAGTGATTCACAGACGTGAATAGTGAAGCTGTCTCGTATCCCGGATTCGGTTGAATTATTTGAGGTGAAGCAGTCGCGTAGACTCGTGTTCTGCGTGTAAGCAAAGGGCAAAGGCGGAGGAGTTACCTCGCAATTGGAGCAGCAATGTAGTAGTTCTACTTTCACTTGGTTCACTGGATACGCTCCGGGAACTGACTACGTCCGTAGTTAAACGTAAAATCCCTCAGCTATGAACTCAGCTCACGGCCATCCAGGTGAAAAATCTGAGTAATGACAGCAGTTGGAAGTAACGGTTCAAAACTCGTTAATAATAAGGGAAACTACTGGCTGAGATTTAGAGAAAAGTCCCGTGGAGGCTTTAACAGTCACGGAAGAGAAACTGTGAAGGGTCGGCGGTCGTCATGTCACCAAGGGCCGGATGATGGATTCATGGCGAAGGTCTCTAGGACACGCTCGCAGACAACAGCGTAATTGATTTGTTGGTTGGCTGGTCGATGTAGCAACACTACGTCTCTAAACGTAGCGAACATTTGGATTACGATTAATTCCACACATCTTACTACACTTCATTATTCGGTGGCCACTCGTGAGTGCTACATCACCATCAGGCAACCATTTTTATGAGGAAAATATTAAGAATACTCCATCATTTACAGTGTTGCCAATACTCCGCGGTAAATGGCTCAATTTCCAATTCCGTCTAGACAACATGTAATAAACCCCGGCCAAGGAAATAAATTCACTAATTGACAGAAAGTCGCGGAAGACCTTCTAGTTAATGCGGCTCTAAACAGAATCAAACGTAACATGTAATGGTGATAAATTTTTTCAAAATGTAGCATCGAGTTGATACACATTTCTGACACGACTGATGTGCAGAATCGTGCGATTGTTTCCTCAGTATGACGAGAAACTTCGAAATACTGTTCCTTACGTGTTTTTTATTTTTAAAAAATTTAAAAACTGATAGTATTTTTGTTTTGAAATTATAAACTACTAAAAATTATATTGCATACAGTAAGACTGAAATGTTCAAATTCATTTAATTTCTCAGCAATGATCTCATAGAACGGCGTTGTTCTGTCTGTCTGTTCTGTCTGTCTACTCAAAAGAGGTAGTGTGTTGAGATACATTTTTATTCCTTAATTTACCCTGTTTGTACCATTTTATGTTTCACGGGGGAATCCAAGTCAAAAACTTAAAAAAGTAGTTTCTTTATTTAATTTCATATATTATCGTTTTCATTTATTACTTATAAATAGAATATGAGAAGCATAAACCGTTGCTGCTCCTGGTTTCCCAGAGCGATTACAGTAGTCTATGTATTCTCTGACCTCTAGCGTCATTGGAATCAAATCCGTGGCGCCCAGTGTAGGCACGTCATTGAAATAGGGTAGCGCGTCATTAATTTCCGTGTTGTATTTTTCAATTCCATTTTAAGGTTTTTATTTTGGAATTTTATACATTTTTCTTTACTAATTTTTGTTTTTTATAGCACTTCCTCTGTTGAGCTTTACGGGTAGTGCAAGGGGATGGAGAAGAATACTGCACATACACATTTCTCAGACTCAAATAATCTACCGAGTTCAGACATGGCCTACTTGCGGCATTGCTAGGAGCGAGTGCGCCGCAAGACGGGGAATTCGAAGCAGAACACAATTAAAACAAAATTATTGTAAAGGTTTCTTAACATTTTACTCTATTTATTTATGTGCTGTGGCATATGAGCTCTCCTACAACGATGACCTACTTTTTACACACGTTTCTTTTGGTCAATACACTTTCTTCAGTATGCTCTTAAGAGGTGTACTATTGTGGGAGAAAGTCGCGACCTCTGACAGGCATTGTCTTTCGAAGATGTCTTTGACTTTTACGGGCGGGGTGTTAACATTTGGAAATATTTATATGCATTTCTAATAAGCTGCAGTATAAACTTAATAAACGATAAGTTGTCATTTTGGGAAGTAGGAGCGTGACGCCACGGAAATGAAGTGACGTCACAGCGTTCCTCTATCCACATCAGCCGGACATCGCTATTAATCTTCCTCAGAGTCCCGACTGAAGTTGATGCAGGTTTTTTAGGTTTTCCGTGCACGAGTTTCAGGTAATTATTAACTACAGTCAAGGGGTCCTAGTCAACCCTTTGCTGGCATAGCTATTGAAAGATATTTAATTTGAACCAACGTCGGGGGACTAGAGCCAAAGACGTCGTTACCAATCACAATCACATGGGGGCAGCCAGCTCGTTTTCGATAGATCAATTACCGCACGACCGGTAACGGCGTTGCGTGTAATTGCGTTGCGTAAGGTGACCTTGGTCCGCCCCCGCGCTGTTCGCTTTGTGATTGGAAGGTTAGGAAGGATAACGGCGCCTCCGCATCCTCGTTAGCGCTCGTGGCCTCAATTTCTAAACAACACTCCACCAGGGAAAAACTGAACGAAAGAAATCTCCGTACAGGTAGAAAGTCTAGCATATTCAACGCGTTTCCCTCCTTATTGTCCCGTGGCCCAGAATCTCAAAGGATCCTGAAACTGAAACCGACTCTTAAAAGTTCTCTTTCAAGCCGATGGCACGTTGCTTCGTCACGCTCCCAACGACGAGTAGTTTACTGAAATATATAAACGGCTCCCTCAGTCAAATATAAGTTTTCCGCCTACTCTCCAAATGACGTATCAAATTAAACCGCAAATGGGAAATAACAAACTGTACCCAATCTACAGTTCAGTAAAACGTAAAAAGAATCGTCCATCTGAATGTTCTTATGCCTTTTCCAGAATTCTTTCCAACGCGTGTTCGGTCCTGTATGGGTCTCAACACTTAGAATAGGGCGGACGAATGTCATTTGTTTAGCCTCCACTCTATTGACGAAGTGAAAATGTATCTTTCCCTTCCTTGTTACTGTATTTATTTAATCATTTTAAATTTTTTCTAATTGTTATGCCCAAATATTTTCAGATTTTATCTTGCGGCATTTTATAATTTCCTAATCTGTAGTTTATAGGCGGCACGATTCTAATATCTATAAATTTTTCTTTAACAGTGGCCATTGAGCTTCTTCATCACGATTAATTCATAATTGATACGCACATCGGCTAAAAGTTTTATATTTGAGTTAATGCTCAGCGTCACGTCATTTATATAGTTATGAGCGTCAATGGACCAATAATAGCTCCTTGTGTTACTTCTTTTGACTCTCAAAGTTGATTGTTTACCTTCATTTTAAGCTTGTCTTTGCTCAGAAATTGCCGAATCTATCAACGTCCATTTTTATGCCGTTTATTTTCTGCAAGAGAAGGTTGTGAAGTACTACATCAAATGCTTTTCCCAAGTCAATATTTATCACATCAATTCTACTGCCATTAACAATTCTGTCCGAAAAATATTGGCGTGCAGAAGTTAATTGACTTTCCCATGACTCCATGTTGACTACTGGTATTAGCAATTCCTCTGAAAATTACCTCCACGGCTCGATCTGGAACGTTCTGTGTCTTCAACGAATACAATGCAATGTGTCGAAAAATATTCAAAAAACGTCTTTCAACGATATTGCAGGATGACGTGGATAGTTCCCAATTTTTTATCGTATTTTTCGTCACGTTTTGTCACGCCGTATTTAAAAGACCCATCCAATCGGTCAATTAGCCGATGCTAAACGGTGAAAGGGTCCTCCATCCCGAGCAGAGACGGACGTCGAAGGGCAAGTAGGTCCTGCCTGGTCCCGCCCTGGCCGCAGGATAGTCGGCGAGCCTTTCTCCTGGGCGAAAGTGCACGCCACTGCAGCTCCAGATCAAGGACAGCGACCAGCTTCCTGCACAGACCAGACACTCCAAACCAAAACGCCATGCAAAAGGAAAAAATAAACGTTTGCTTTCCATCACCTCGGCCAGATCTGCGCAGTGGTTATTACTGGAGACAAGAGGCAAAATCCATTGCGTATATCTTGCAAAGAAACACACTTCCTACATCTGTGTACCATAATTTCAAAAACCATCAGGTAACACTGACCTACCCTATAACATCCTAAATGTAAGATCTCGTACCTCGTAACTGGAAACGTATACAAGTTAGCGCCGCTCCAGCGTCATCAAAAAGAGAGTGGAGAAACCAACGATAAAACATAAAAATTGAACTCATGCTATAGATGCGGTTTGAGGAATTCTGCTAAAAAAAATTCCAATTACTTGATCTGAACAGTCAATAGTAATTGCCTCTGGTCTCTAAAGTTTCAGATTGTACCTACTGTCAAAAATTGATAGTCTGGCAATAGCTGGAAGTATGGTAGATTTTTTAAAATGTAACTTGTCTCCTTATAAAGATTTTAAAAAATGATAAACGTTTTTTAAATCCTTTTTTTTTATTTTTGGGATCTTTAGCGCTTGATATCTAGGCAACCCCTATCGCGCCTGTGTTGGGTTGGAAGCCGTACCATCAGGAACCTCTTGTTCCCATACAGACTACTAATGCCAATACTTCATCAGGCGTACAGTATAATAACAAAATATACTGACCAATAAGACAGAAAAATTTATAGTTAATCAGAGTCTGCAATTTTTACATCGGCATTGATGAATAGAAAGATATTAAAATTCCTCCTCAATTTGACATTTAGCAAAAAACAGTTATACAGACGGTTCTTAAAAATTAATTTTTCCCTTAAAAAATTTTAAAATTATTTTTAAGTTTAAGCAAGATCTTCAATTAAGAAGTTCCGAAAAATATTTACTTTCACTCATCACACACACCCAGTTAGAAGGTTAATCACGCAATACGACAGAAAGATACGACCTTTCTAGTTACGTTATTATAATTTTCGATCACCTCGTAAAAAATAAATTGAGAAGGTTGCGATCCTAAATTCCCACTGTGCATCTGTCGCGATATAAAATAACAATTTTCTTTGGCAAATTTTAATTAATCCAAAACAATTCTTAATTCCTTGGCAGAGACTCTCCTCTCTACTGAAAGTCCTTCCATCCGCCTCCCGTCTCCAAGGATAAAAATAATGTTTCTCTCTGACAAAATTGAAACAACGTCAGATATTGATTCAAATTTTTTATAAATATTGAGCCACGATTTATATAACTGGTATGTAACAACTTAGTGAATTTCAATTGACAGTTATATGTAATATAATTTATATATATAAGTTAATAAATAAAAATACGACCAAATGTGTAAGGAAATTTAATTACCATTTAATTAATATAAATATAACTTTATGGTTTTTATGAGAAAATGTCAATAAATTTAGAAAATTCTCTACCATTCATGAGAAAATTTCAACCTAGTGAGTATATTTCCTCCAATATTCGTAAAAATTTTATTGTTTACTGGTAATTGTTTAACAAAAGTCAAAAAACTACGTTCTCTTGTGAAAATCTCAATAAAATTAGCAAATTCTCAATCAACCAAGTATATATAAACTCCAAGAAATCATGATTAATTTTTCAATATAATTACCGAGTTCTCAAACAAGTGTACACCAAGTATTTACCAGAAAATCACGGTGCAAGTAGTGATTTCTGAACAAAGTATACATAAATTCAACGTATGCACGAGGAAATGTTACTGAAATTTGTAAAATTTTAACACGATTACCTTTTTTGAACGTTAACGTATCTTAATGAAAATGGTATGTTATCGATCAGGTAAATTTTTAAGTGGATAAATACATTGTGAGTAGTTTGGAGTCCCGCGACGGTTACGGCCGAAATGTATAATTATTAATTTACTTTGCGTGAGAAATATGATTTTGGAATAATTTATATATGTTGAAAGGACTGTGACCAGTCCTGAAGACTGGATGAGGTGGAAGTCATGGCAGCCGGCTGGAGGACTTTCCGCCAATCAGTTTATTCGTCGCAATGTGGTAACCGTGTGGGAGCTCACGTCATTTGATAATTCTGCTCGCATGTATGGTCATTTTGAAACACTCGGGTTAGCTTCCTGCTTTCTCCGCCCAGCACGTGGATGTTCTTGTCCTTGCGCAAGCGCGGTTTCGCGACGGAAGTGAGACCAGTTCCACAATCGTGCGGCTAAATCCGAGTCTGGGATCAGGTTGTACCAAAATCCCCCGTGCTCAGGCAGTGGTCACTCAGCTGTGAACACTAACTCTCAACATTCTCCCCGCGAATAATAATACTTAATTTTTAGACCTTTTTGTTTGAGCCAGTTTTTCCACAAATTCTGTGGCCTCCTCGTTGTTGCTGAACTTTTATCCACGTAACCCCTCCTAGAAAGGATCAAAAAAATTAAAATCGTAAGGATGAGGTTATCTCTCAGCTTGGCTGGTCTACCTTGTGCTCGAGCTTATTACCGATAACGTTTATCAACTGTGCCCACAGCCACTGAACTCTTCAAAGTTTCATGCTTCGTAACCAATTCTGTCGGTTCTACTTGTCCTTATTGCACTTTCTCCCTACTTTAACTGCACGTCTTACGCAATTGGTAACGCGTTATGCAATAAGAAGCATATTTCGGTTGCACAATTATGACATCGAGCTAAATAGCAGCAAGAAAGTACGCGAGGAGCAACTTTTTATTCTACGATAATCCGAACGCCGTCACAAATAAAAGGAACCCAGAAGAAGTAATTAAGATAATGGCTGAAGTGCTGAACAGTTCGAAAACGAAAGACCTTGAAACAATATGGCGCTTACGCAATTAGTTTCAAACAGGAAAAAGGAGAATTTATCATACCCTAGCAAAGAACAGTTGCCTGGTAGGTTATCATTTTTTTTATAAATGTCCTATTTTTATTATTCGACTTTCAAACGGGTTGTATAGAACTTTTTAATGTTTGATGAAATCATCACATATAAAGCCAAGGATTTAACTTTTAAAAACCGTAATCATCTGTAAGTTGATTCACAACATAAAAACGCTTCAGATATATATTCTTTACAGTTTAAACGGAATAAATAAAATAGCTGGAATCTTATGAAAACAAAGATGAATGATACTAAAGAGCTAAAATAAAAAATAATTTTTCATTTTTAATACGCAACGTTTCAGCAATATCTTACTTTATCTAAAATTTTAATATAGTTCCATTTTATAATATGGTTGACATCCAAAATGTGCTACGAAATAGCTTTCATGTTCTTATGAAGAAGTTTTACCTGCCACGCTTGATTCACTGAATATTTGCAATCTTTTAGTTCATTTTTCGTAATACTTGCAAATCAATGTCAAAAACTTTGTCTTTAATTCAATTTCTTTGTTATTTTAGTTCATTACTTTAATCTGTTGAAGTAAATAACTTTATGACGGTCACTTACCGGTGTTAATTTGGTCGTAATATGAAATCTATTTTCGTAGGAGAAATAAAGAAACTCCTCCTTAAAATTATGAAAAATTTTTGTCTCGAAATTTAAATTTTTTGGGAAATCTTTAATATTGTAATACTAAGGGAATCTTACGAGTGTTGTAACCTTCTTGTTGAGGGGTGCGCCTAAAATATGATGTTATGTGACGTGATATTCGTGAAATACGCAGACAATAGTTTCTTCTTCGTGCAGAAGCACGCCTCACGACACTGGCGGAAGTCATGTTTTGTCGAGGCTGTGGAATTTCCTGTTTTCATTTTCGCTCTCGGTGGGCAGACTGTTACGTGAGGCGTGGTTTAACACGCCCCATCAAGCGAATTTGGTGAGAGGCCAAACGATCTATTCACTAACATTGACGTCACTCACTGGTTTACCTAGAAAGTGCCGCTGAGGATCTGTGATCATGTCCAATTACCGAGTTCCTCTGCTCTGGGAATCAATGTGAATTCCTGTACTAGACTATTTTTTTTTCTAAACTGTCCTAAGTAAGCTACATTCTTGTAAAATTTTTAAGTGCCTCACGGAGACTCTACAATCTGTAGATTACACAAAATTTGGGTAGTGTCAAGTATTTTAACATTTAATAATTCATTCCCATGTATTCTTTTTTTGATGGAAACTCCACAAGGTACCTTTCATTACGCCAACATTTATCGCAAATTTAAAAACTGCTGAAAGTGATAAAATTGAGAAAATTTGAGGCTTCAAAATAAACTCAAAGCTTTTTTCTTTTTAAAGTTGAAGGGTGTGAATGTGAGGAAGGGGGCCTAGTTGACCCCCTTAATTTCTAATAAAAATTACGAACAACATTGGGCTACATTCCTATTTTAGTAATACTGTATTTTATTTTATTAAATACTTTTTATCTAAAACATTTTTGTATCTCGTAACTTGTGGCCTTGTATAAAAAACATTTCGCAACGGTTAAATGAATTAATTTCCAAGATGCAAACACGCTTATTATTTATTTTAATCGACATTTTGTCACTATATTTGTGACTTCCTCAGGTTACACATTTCGGTTGAAGGCAGTCGTGTTTGGATTTTTATACAGAGAGCATCATTTTTTATTCATTAAAATTTAACATTATATGAGGAAGACGAAACATTGCTTAAATTTTAAAAAATCTGTGTCCCTATCTGGTTATTAATTTATTTAATTTGTTGGAAAAACAGACGTTTATTGATGTCACATTCGCAAAAAATATTCATCACGTAGCACATTTTTCAAATCTGTAACAGAGAATAATCAATATTGGCAAAGAGATCACGCTTGATGTTACGTGAAGCGGTGAAGTGTGGTTAGACGCTAAAAACGTCTGCCCCGTATCTCTATCAAACGATTTCACCGAGAGATTTTCGAAGTTTCGAAAGCCCAACTCTGCAGAAACTTATCGTAAATAGAGCAAGAAAAAGTTAAGGCCGTTTTATACTTTCTAAACCTGATGATCCCTTTCCTATTCGTTTCCACTTATCCTTCTGAGATCGAGGCGATAAAGACGATACAGTTGTCATCTGCAGTTCTTTGTATCCACTCCGTGACATTTCGGTGCGGAATTTTTCTTGTTTGTCCCTAAGGCGAGAAAACGGTCCTGCTTACACTCTTCGTGTATTAAGGGTATTTCCTACAAACTATTTGGAAGCATGTTGACGTATTTCCTGCCTTAACTTTCAAACCTCCAAATTAAATTTTCGCAAAAGAATTATTCATTTGGTATTTCCACTCATAATACGTACGAACCCACTGTTGAACTGGTGTAGTGAAGCTTCAAGGTCGTATTGGTCCCACCGCCCTTGATATTTGCGGTAACAGTTGCTTTAAACATATCAAATGATTCTCTCTACTTTTTGTAACTTTGCTTGCAGCTATGTTGGTGCTGGGAGTAGTGTGGGTGGTCGCCGTGGTGTCGACGGCGACGGCGACGGCTGCAGATGACGGCGCCGCGAGGACGAAGCAGGTGCGCTGGAGCGCGCCCGTCGCCGAGCGTCGCGCTGGCGAGTGGGTCCCTCTGGCGGCGGCGTACCAGCCGGGGGCGGGACTGCCCCCGGAGGCCCGCGTGGGGCCGCTGCAGTTCGTGCCGCAGGGCAGCGAGCCCGAAGCCGTGCAGCTGCTGTACGTGCCCGTGGAGACGCTGCGACAGCGTCAGCAGCAGCAGTCGTTCCTCAACTTCCAGCAACAGAGGACGCTGCAGGTGCAGGGGTCGCCGTTCCCGGGGCTTCCACAACAGACGTTCCTCCAGGAGAAACTGCCGTCCGAAGAACTGCTTCAGCAGGCAAACAGCGTTCAGAGGGTGACACCCTCCAGGCAACAGTTCCAGTACCAATTCAAAGCCACGCAGCCACAGATAAACGAGCAGAAGGATGACGAGTCAGAGGAGGACCCGAGACCTGACGTCCCTTCCGAGATACGCACACAGAACCTTTTCGCGTCTACGGCGCAACAACGAGAGGAAACACAGGACGTGGCTAAGCCCCGCACTCTCTTCCAGAGAAAACCATCTTTCAGTCAGAAACCAGCTGTAGCGGAGGAGGCTGAGGCCGAGAGCTCTGCCAGCCCAGCGTTCATCGAGCAGACGACGACGGCGACTCCGCCAAGAAGCAGACAGCCCCCGCACCAGCCTCCGCTCTCCATATTCCTCGGCGGCGGTGATTCTTCGTTGACCGCGGTCATCGGCGCGTTGCGGGACTCCGACTCCGTCGCGGTGCTGGAAAACGCGGGTCCCGACGCTCCTCGTCTGTTCGTCGGTCCATCCGACCTCGCAGCACCCAGAGGATACGGCAAGTTTGACCTCCCGTACCTATCGTCACTTGACGGCAACCGCGTCGAGAGGAAAGTAAACGAGATGCCTTTCTTCGTTGCCCCTCTTAGTTTTAAACCACCAGCAGGATACGCAAAAATCCCGTTCCCGCCACCTCATGTCGGCTCCATCGTGGTGACCAACGTAATACCGCGTGGCGATGGCCTTCAGTACAAGAACCTACCTCCCATCAACCCACAACTGCCGAGTCTCGTCAACTCCCTGCAAGAGACGCGAAGAGGACAACAAGCCGTAGCAACGTCGGCGCCGTTTGTCTCCTCAACTCCCGACGGCAAGCTCCGTGGCCAACAATCCAGCGAAGAAGCCTTGACCTCCGACGAGCTCGAGTACGAACAAGACGAAGAAGATCCGGTCGTCGACGTCGAGAAACCACTTGTAAGGGGTCAGGGACAAGAATCTGTTAGACAAAGTTACAACCAACAGATCACACAAGTTTCAGACGTTGCCACCAATAAACAGCAACAAGACCAGTTTTTACAGTCCGGCCGAGGGAGAAATACACCACTTATTTCAGCGGACGGGCAAGTCGTGCAGCCTACTGTAGCCCCTTCGAGAACCTACTCCAATAATCGTCCATTGGAATATGAAAATTCTCCAATCAGGGAAAACAGTCAAGCAGTTCGGGCTCCTGCTGGTTCGTATCAAAGTTCATCCGTTAGGCAACAAGACAGTGTCGTACCCTCAAGGACACACAATAGCAACCATATCCAATCAAACTCTTACTCGGAGTCCTCACGTCACAGAGAAACGACTCCTAATGATCGAGCGCCGGGTCTGAGTACTTCTATCAGACAACAGGATAGTATCGTACCTCCGAGGATACATTCTACCAACCAAGTCCAAAGCAATCCCGACTTACAGACAACATTGCTTGGGGAAGGCAGCCAACCAAGCAGAGTGCAAGGTGGTTCTTACTTGGCTAACTCGGGTAGGCAGTTGGATGATCGGACTCCCGCAAGAACTCATACTAGTAATCAGGACCAAATTAATAGTCAATTCGAGACCCCCCAAGTAGGACGAACGCGAGGAGGCGCTTTCCTGACATCATCTGACAGGCAGCGTGATGGTTTGTTACAGTCGAACAACCAATTGCAAGCCAGTGGTAATTTAGATAAGACGGAGGTCAGCAGTGCAGCAGGTAGAACTAGAGTAGGAGCGTCGTTCATTGCAAGTTCTGAGAGACAACAAGATGTTCCATTGTCGTTAAGAGATCAATCTAATAATCAGTCTCCGACCTATGAACGGTCTCAACCCGTGGCTAATACCCAGGCAGGACGCACCAGAGGCGGAGGCGCTTTCTATGCAACATCCGACAGACAACGGGATAGTCTGCAGCCATCACGACCATCAAGTGGTAATTCGGAGACACCGCAAACGACTGACGCCGATCAGTTTGTAAGAACTAGAGACGGGGCTTTTGTTAACACTGCCATCAAGGACGAAAGTACGCTGGTACCTGCGCGAACGTATTCCAACAGCGAGATACACACCAGCAGCGACTTCGAGCCCAATCAATTGACGAGTAACAATCAAGCAGGGCAAGGGACAGTCCGTGCTACTACGGACAGAGAACTACATCAGCAGCAACATACAGCTGCAGTAACTTCCAAGGTTCAGCAGAACTTCGCAGATTTCGATCCATCTATTCGAAACACTAATAGCGAAATAGGCCACACACGAGGAGGAGCGTTTCTCAGTACCTCCGACAGGCAGCGCGCACATAGTAACGAGCCACCTCAGGCGAGCGACGAGAACCAAAGGTTTAACGACGCCGACTCTGGTCGCTCACAGCAGGCAGTAGCCAGCGGCGGAGTTGGCTCTGTCCGGCAAAACGTGGGCACAGAGGCATTCAGGCTACAGGACGAGCCCAACGGCCCTCTCAGAACAGTCTACATCCAGCAAGCTGCAGACAGCGGTTCCATTAGGACTAATTTGAAGCAAGAACCTGCAAGTCCCCAAGGATATTTAGGCGTGAACTCTAATCAGCCCGTGAGCGACGTCAGTGTTACTCCCAGACCCCGAGTTCAACTGCCGGACATCTCTCCGCAAATAGGTCTGCCAACCGCTTCCCGCAACCCAGAGCAGGGATATTCTGTTGTTCAGACGGCGGCGGAGGAAGTTAGTCAAGAGGACGAGAGTTTGTACAGCAAAGTCACCGGGCGGCCAGCGTTGCAACAGTACGATATTCGTTCACAGGGAGACGAGTCTTATGCGCAACTGCCACGCCAGGAATACGCAGACCTACCAGAGACCACTCCGAGGGCAACGACCACTACTACGACGACCACCACGACCACAACACCTTCTCCGAGGCGCGGCCCGTCCCGGGGTCGCCACAGGCTGAACACGATCACGACCACGACGTCAACGGCGTCACCTTACCGCAGAACTCAGTCCCGTGGGCGGCGGCCAACGCACCACAGTCGTGGCCGCGTCCAGACGACGACGACGACGACCGAAGCGCCCTACGTAGAACCCTCCTACGAGAAGCCAGCATCGCAATACGTTCCCGCCACGTCGACCACTCTGCAGGGCATTCTCAACCCACTGGACTTTGCCACAACACAGTTGCAAGGTGGGCTTCAGGTTATCCAGGCAGAGGAACAGCCACTAAGGTTCCAAGCAACTACGGAAGCCGACAGCTACCCGGTGGTCAACCAGCAACGCTTCAGAACGAGAGGATCGCAACGGGCGGGTCAACAAGCTAGGTCAGGGACTTTGAGGAGGCCGTCCAGGCCGCGAGTGGCTGATGAGGACACCGTAACTACTCCACAGCCGCTGGTTACTACCCAAAGAATATACGTCGCACCAACGCAGGAACCTGTTCCTCAGTCCCGCCCCAACTATTACCAACTGGCGGAATCACCCGTGCCGGAGAGAGACTTCAAGCAACAGAACGAAGCGTCATTTGAGGCCCCTGTTCGCTACCAAGAAATCATTAACGGTGAATTCCAACAACCAATCGTCCGCTTGCCGTCTCAACCTCCATCGCAGAACGAAGGAGGACTTCGTGTCTCGATATACCAACAGGAACCACAACAGTCTCCAGAGGTATCTCAGCTGCAGGATGGCTTCTTGACCACTCCCAAGTATGCCACACTACACAGAAACGTCGAGACATCTTACGAAGAGGTGCCGGAGACTACCCCTACACCTACAACAACCACGACGACGACGACTACTACGACGACTTCCACCACTCCGGCTTCGTTCATACCGAAAGTAGGGCGGACCAAGACGAGGGGCCGTGGTCGCCCTCGTGTCCGCCCTCTGCAAGACAGCGAACCGGAAAACTACCCTTCACGGCTTCCCGTCAGACTCCCCGCACCCACCACACCGCAGCCCGCGGCCACCACCGAGGAGGAGGAGGAAGAATACGGATTCATCCGACCCATAGAATCGATCGGGGCTCCGTTCAGGGCGGTGGAGAGTCTTCCAGCTCGTAAGCTGGTGGCCAAGGCTCGACGAGTGGGAACAGACAGCAGCACTATATCTTCACTTCCGGACCAAGTGTACACGATCAGACCAACTAAAAGACCTACCGTTGAGGCGCCCGTCGTCAGACTCACCAACGTCCGCGGTAGGATCCGACGCCCGAGCAAAGGTTCGGCACCTGAATCAACGAACCACCAGGGATTAGTCCTCAACTTCCAGGGTTACAACGACCCTGAGGGAGGTGCTGAGAGTCAGTGGCACGCGTCTGTCTTCAACACCCTACCGGAAACAGACGACAAGGCACTCGAAGAGCATAGCAATGACACCAATGCGAGTCTTAACGATAAAATCTATGAAGAACAAAGCAACGACACAACAACCGAAGTTCAAGAAGTCTCCACAGACTCCACTGACGCAGTTCCTACCACAGATGTCCCGGCGGATGACCTCACCACTACGACGACTGTCACAGAAAATCCAACAACAGCAGCGCCAAGCTCCACCGAGATTACAGAAAAAACTAAAGATATTTCACTTCAGGTAGGTATTCAATCTTAAGAAAACTTACCAAAGTCTTTATCCTCTTTTCATTGTTAATAGCTTATTATTAAACAAATTTACTATGAACGGTAGAGGGAACGAACAGTCACTTGACGAATGACTCAGACGATAATAATTATTTTTTATAACATGGCTCACGTATAACACTTTCAAGCAATTATATATTTTTTTTAACGCAGGGTATAATGAAATATCCAAGTTTTATTGACAGTAGGACGGCCGAAATAAAAAAAATTAACTGTCCGGCGATGATTATATTGACATTGGTTTACGTGTTGTTAAAATTAGAAAAAATTAAATACATTGCTTTGGTGCATTTTATATAGATTTACAGCTGAATGCTCGCGAATAAAATTAATAATAAAGTATATATATAAGAAAAGTATATGGACAGTCCAAGCTTCAGGAAGATGTTAAAATTTTCCTTTCCAATAAAAATAAAAGTAACTCAAAATTCTTTATAGCTTTCTAGACAAGAACAATTTAAATAATTGTATTATAATATGCACGTTAAGCAGTCAATTCATCAGTCACTCCCACGCCGTTTTATATTTCAATGATCAAGTGGCCTAATTCTTGTCAGTTCCTACAAATTTATCACTTCCCGTTTAATTACATTTATATCATCCTAGTCAGAGCGGAACACTTTTATTGTGGGTGGAAAACATTGCAGGAAGAATGGTGATTGGAAAAATACCAACCAGCAACATATAATTTACAATTGTTTGGTACATTCCGTCTATATACATATAATTACGAGATTATTCGTCTGGGTATTAAAAGCGCTACTTTCTGCTAACGACTTAAGACAAGCTTTCACACTGCTTCGCAAATAGGCTGTTTCTCATTGAAGCGGTCATTATGCAAATAACTCGCCTTTGCAAACGGCCCTCATTGCGAAGAGAGAGTTTCTTCACTACTTTTTCAAACAATATCCATCTATACAACGAAAAGGTTTTCATTCATTTTAGTCATAACTGCATTTTGTGACACTAGCCTTGTCCCATTCGTTTATTTAGTCAAACCTTCCCATCACTGTCTTCGTCCTTCTATATTTTCTCGTAATTCAAGGAGAATGAACCAACTGAGCCACGATAAACAGGAGGGATATAACATTTGGGTTACTCATTCCTAATTGACGTCACTGCAAAAATACCCGTATAATCAGCTGCTGTTTAATTTAATGTAACTTACCCATTAAAAACACGAAGATCTAGCGTAGGCTCCGATGATATGATTTAGGAATTCATGCTTCCGAAACTGGATACAGCGTCGATCATCTGAAGACTGAGCCGTGGAGCAAGCAATCTTCAATCAAGCTGTCTGTGTATTGTTAAAACAACCAGAGAGAACACACCTAATCAAAGACCTCACACCTCTATATGTTATCGCAGTTTATATAAATAGAATAAATCGTAGAGTATCTTTATTTAAGATACCCTTTGGAGTAAATAAACATTCACAGCACCGAAACTTAATTTAATAAAATTATTATAAGGCGTCCACTCCATTCTCTGAGATCACAGTATTACTAAACGACTGATTCTTTGTGGGAGCACTGGGAATATTATAATCTCCATCCAATCCATGTCTTCCTCCGTAAAAATGTACGACTGCCCCACACATAGTTCATGTAGCATTCAAGCGATTGTCAATCAAATTAAAAGGGCCATTTCAATTTCAAGTTTACCAACAATTCCAAAATTTAAAACTTTCTTCTCGTAATTGCGTGTTAAATGTTAACTTCTGAGCCTTTATTTGTACTACCGGGAACATAATATACATTCCATGCATATGATACAGTTTTCATGTTCTGGTTTTGATAGAACAGTTAATAACTATGAAAATAAGTGTAACGAGAACTGAACCCTGTGGCACTCCACATATTACAATGTCAAAATTTTAATGAAAAATGTAATTCGGCAGTGATGAGTGGCACTGAGGTAATTAACAGAATATGTACTAATTTCAAGAAGGAATAATAAGTTCAGCATCTATCAGCACTTCTTACGACAAGAGATTATTATTAACTAGTGAAAAGAGAAAAAAAAGCTCATTTAACATCATTCGTTTTTCTCTGAACCATTGATGTGTTTAGTTTTATTAGCTGCATTAGTATACTGTATTTATTTTCCACCTTCAGAAACCCGTGGCCGGTCGTCGAGGAACCTGGGTTCGAGTGCGAGCACGTAAGAGGCCCCAGGACATTCTGGATGTTGCAGAGTCACAGAATGTAGCTATGGTAGGAGGAGCCAATGTCATCAACACTGACAGAATTGATAAACAGCAACAGAAGGTGACGTTGGTACCAGATGGAGACAGAACGACAACGAATCCTGGTAATTGTATAGCAAATTCCAGCGACTTACTCTGATTATATAATTTAACTGATTTATTCTATCACCATTCCACGGTACATTAATGAGAATAACATAATTTTCCCTCACTATGAGACCACACACTTAACATATTGTAAAGAATAATTACTTTAATACATATTTTTTAAATGCGTTTAATATAAAATAAAAAAGTAAAGATACAAAAATTTACACAATTTTGTTGGTGGTACGATTTTAAAAAAGAACAAAAATAAATTGCACGGACGCTTTTTCTGGGGGTTATTTACGGTTGGGAGATGAAATTGTATAATTTAATATAGTGGCAAGACATTAATAACATTTTCGTATAAGTTTATTTCAATAATTTTTCCTTTTCTATGAAGTGTCCAGAATGAGACCGCCGAGATATCTCTGTGTTCTCGTCGAATTTGTCTCCTCACGATCACTTCACATTCTTGAAAATATTCACTGTACTCCGCTTTAAAGAATCATTAACATTTCACTTCACTTTTTTATCTGGACGCACTATAACTTTCCTTCACGATGTGCATCAATCGGCTATTCCTTTTATTTGCTCTCCAAGGAGCTACGGCGACAACTCAGCTCTCAGTCACTGGCTTACTACGCATCTATTTACCGTCGACTCGCTCTCCCCTTTTCTGGACAAAAGCATTATTTATGGTCGTCAAGTCCGCCCCTCCTCTTGCAACACTTGGAATACGCGAACGACCATAAAATTAAAATAAACAATTTTAACTCTTTATAATACATTCATGAAGAAAATTATTAGACATGTCTGCATTGACACAATTCATCAACAATGGCAGGTCACATGCCATCATAAGCCACCAATTGAGCAGTAGTTGAAAAATAAAGATACAAGAAGGCTACATAAAGAAGCCTTCAGATGTGTTCAGTGACAAAACCTTTACAACCGAAACCACATGAAATAATGCTCCTCATATGGCTTTGAAAACGTCTGTAAAAAGACTAACAAGAACTCTATCCTTGCAAATAAATTATAATAAACTGAAAATAGTTTGCCTTAATATACTGTAACAAATTATTTTTTAAATTGCCCTAATTAATGGATTGAGAGATTGTTACACAATGTTTAATCAATTAGCTCTGATGTCATAATCAGATGTACGGATAAAAAAAGGTATTAACCTTTGAAACATTGTGCTATAATCTCTTACATGTAACAATTGGATCCTGTTACAAAATATTAAAAGGTTACTTGACAGGTATGGAAAGCATTGGGATAAACGTTACACACAATTGATGCCTACTACTTTTTGTGTTTCAAAGGAGGAGAAAAGATTGAGGATGTCGAAGGCACCACGGAACTCACCGAGGGTGTCACAGGACTCTCCGAAGTCACCACGGTATCAGACACGGTGCCTCCTGAGGAGGTGTATACTCTTCCGGCCCTGTTTACGTCCTACCTGCAACCCCAGTTACATGACGATCTCGTGCTCACAGATGGGAACCTCAGGGGTTTGCCCCTCGAAGTGTCTACGTCAACGTCTACAGAGATCTCTCACGAAACGGAGATTTGCTACCGTGGCAGGTGCATCAAGACGAAGTCACTGGAACCTGACCAGTTGCTCACGTTGTGAACAATAGGGAACTCTTTGTGAGACACTGAATGTGTGTGCGTGTGTGTGATCCTGTTATTTATATGTGTATAAGTGCTCAAGTAATTTAGATCATTGCCATTACTTAATGTCTTCATTGACAATACCATTTTGTACATCTCACGATTCCACAAGGAAAATATTTTTTAACAATAAAGGTTCGGAGAAATGCTGTTTTGGCATAAAACCAAGTGCCCAGCCTTGTGTGTTGTTCAATTTCTTTTCCTGACTCTGATAAAGTAGTGATTATGTTCCAGCCAAACTTGAACCTACATATAATGAAATTACATTCATAAGTAATTTTAAAAACATAATTTTAACATAAATTTGATTCTGGGGAGGTTGAGCACACCTACATATGTGACATTATGATGAGGGAGAAAAGCACATAACCATGAAGTTTAAAAACAATGTTTTATAGTTTTTGGCTTGGGGAGCACTTTGTAGTAATTAAGTTCACATTTCATAAAAGATTGTACTCCTTAAATTTGTCTGTTGTTTCATGTCAGTGAACATGTTGCTTCTTTCTCTATGCTACCAAAGAAATATTTGTTTGTCCATTCTTCATAAACAAACAACATTCAACTCAATTTTACATTTTCTTTTCTTAAGGTTCATGGATTCAGTAAAGTTTGAAATCTATAGATTTACTATTGCAAAGACAAAAGAAAAGTGAGTATCTACAATAAGCATTGTGTATTGATGTAGCTGTACTTGTGGAAAATACACAAAACTTCTTTGGACGAGCACTGAATTTTTCAATCTAGCGGGACACAAAAACATGACGTACTTTAATAAGTTTCTGTCCATTTGTAACAGCCTCAAATCAAGTAGATTATCTAAAAATCTGATGAATTCTAGAGGTATGAATCTAAAGGTTAAAAAATTACCAAACAAAAAATAAATCATAACAAAATAGTAATAAGCTGAATGGTATGCTTTATAAAATGTCACAAAACGGTCATAAGAACACAAGTACACAACAATAAGGAAATGATAGCATATAAACTTAACAACTCTGATTAAATTGTCAAGGAAGCAGTGTGACACTAGGAGCAAGCAACGACAGCACCATTTGAGAAACTGCAGCTTGCCACCCTGCCTCTTCAGATATCCAGCGATTGTAAATGTCCTGTGCAACAGCTAGAGGATTACCTGAAATTATGTTAACATGTGAAAATTAAAGTTACAATTTCAATTTCCTAAAATTTGAACCAAGCCAACAATAAATAGTAAAGAATAAGTTATAAAATTAATTATTATACATGTGGGAAATTCAGTTCAACTAAAATTTTTATGCATCATATGATAATAGAAATTAAATTGAATAAATATAATAGTTGAAATCAGACTTAAAATTATAATCAACAATGAGTAATAGGGTATTGTGGTTATTCAGTTTAAACTATATAAATAACTTATCAGATTACTTTTACACTAACCATTAAATATTACATTTTATAAAATAATATTCTGAAGGTTATTTTTGGAAAATTTTTTAGAAGGTCACATACAGGACTTTTGATAATAAATGTACTAGTATTACAAAATTATCTCTTTACATATATGATAATTTATTCAAATTAATGTGTAATAGAGAACAGATCAGTTAGCAAACCTTGTGGAGTGACTGGAAAAGGTGTTCTGTCTAGTGTGAAAGGCTCCTCAACCTGCTTGAAAACCACTGTTCTGAAGGATCTCTCATCAAATGGGAGTGGGCTGTGTAAGGAATTGTTCAAAGCTGCCATAAACATCTCCCAACGAGGCAGGTAGTAGTGTGACACAACACCTGAATTATGATAAAACAAGCATTAGAATTAAAATTTACAGTTTTTCTGGTGAGCTGGAAGTGTGAATGTAATTAAGATTTAGTACCAGACCACTGCTTGGTGGCATAGTCAAGGATTTCTCCACGGGGCCCCCACAATGTTATCTGATTACGAGCATTATATTCATACAGTTGTTCTTCCTGAAACAAAAGAGGTCGCACGGTTGATCCATTTTGCAGTTGAATAAAAATACACACATCAATTTAATGAAAATAACAAAGTAAGTCTGAGTCCTTGAAAATTAAATTAAATTTTTACTCTAACATTGTCTAAGTGAACTGGAAGCTTCTCCTTACTAATTCTGTGGTTGCTAAGGATTTTGCTCCTGCAATCCATGGCCCAAGAAGAAAAGCTTCACTTGTAGCCAAAATAGTGTCCAGGTCTCTCAAAATTTGAAGAAACTTCTCTGAATTTTGTCTGAAATAAATATAATGTGTGAAATTAAAACACAGAAATCCACCACCCACAAAGTATTGGGAATATTAAATTGATGTCGTCCTAAATTCATATAATATGTTCCAAAATGGAATGATATTTATTTATATAATTGTCATTATACACAACCAGTTAGTTTACAATCACCTTTGAGACAAAGGGAATACTTACATTTACCAACAGAAGTATGATTAAACTATTTTAATTTGTGATCAGTATTAACATGATTCATCATAGCAAACAAGAAACTAAAATATGGAAGAGGTAAATACTAATAATAGTGAATTCTTGCTTTGATAGGATTCAATTAAACCTGCCAGAATGTGTTAATAAATGCCCATAATTTTTCAATCATACAAATTGATGTCTTAACATTTTAGATTCAATATTTGTAACCAGATTGTTGCTGAAATGCAATTATTATCAGTTTTTTCGTATTATTTTATGTTTTACTACAGTCATCTTATTCTTTCTTAAAATGTTATATATTTGTGTGTCAAAAATATTTCCTAAAAAACTAACCTGAACATTTCAGTGTTCTTGCTTCTGTATGAATTAACAACATTATAATAAATCCCACTTCCAAGATCTTGTAGTGCCTGCCGAGTTATATCTACGACATCATGCTTATAAGTGTCCACCTCCGGGAATGTTGAAGATGCTGCAAGAATCTTTGTCCATGCTTCTCGCACATCAGTAGCATTGTACCACATCTGAAGGAAAAAAGGGCTAGTTTGTGAATGCTAAAATGTTATTCACTCTGTTAAATAGTTTAATGAACCTGCAGCAGCGACATAATAATTTATTGGGAAAGATAAAGATGGTGTATTACCTCAATTCCAAAGTTGAGCTGGATCAGATTTATTATACAGATAATTGGTTCTCACTTCAGTGTTATACCTTAATAAAACAATACTCCAAACAGATTTTAATGGTTGTGCTTTTAAATCATTAACAGTGATTCTGCAGGAAGAAGTATTGTTCAGGCATGCTACAGTCTACTCCAATGAATGGACATTAAAAACGATAATGTTTCTTTGTATATTAATATTTATTATACCATTGCCACTTAACTTGAAATCTTAATACTTACTGCTTCTGTAAGGTGTAAAGATGGAGCAGAAGTGATGACAAAGTGTCCTGACATATGGTGGCCAGTTTTACAGTTGTACACACTGTTCTAAAATATTTTAAAAAAGATTTTTAAATCAGGCTAAAAATGTTTTAGTCGAGTAGAAAAGATAATACTGTTCTGCAGAAATCAAGTTATTTGCTTTTGTTGTCTAAAACTTCACTGCTTCAGCTGCAAACTTTCAGTAATTGAATGAATCTTCATTAATTAAACATACTCATAAATCACTGCCCTTGTAGAAACATATATTTTATATTTGTTTCTCTGAATACTGGGAGATAAAATTCATACTGTTATAGCTTTCTACATATCAGTGTTTGTTCTTATCTGTTAAAGATCCAATGGCTGAAATAGTTCATTCACCAAAAGGAGAAACATAATCAAATAAAAATCCTTAAGATCAAATAATTATTAAATAAATTTTGCTAAATGACTAATTTGACAAAAAAGGGGTGTCTATTCCTATCACAGTTGGTTTCTACTGTCATAACACATAATTGTAATTAAATTGAATGTGAGATCTTATTAATTGAAACTGTATATATATGTTAGAAATTTATATGCTAAGTAAATAAAAAGGTAAAAGGTAATTACTTTTTGAGCAAAAGATTGAGCTTTAAATTCTGTTTCAGGTATGGTTATTTCAATTATACTTCCCAGAACTATAAAAAAATTGTTTACTTAAACCTTTTCGATGACTCCGACAGAAACAATATAGTTAAGTATCTTGAGACAGTCTTCATAAGTTGAAAGACATAGATGACATGTTAAAAATATTTCTTGTTGACATTATTGTCCATTGTGAAAAACAACTATCTTCCACTATTCTTAACAGAGCAAATAAAACACAATTCCTATTATTTATTGACTATTTAAATTTTCCTAGACTTATGGTGAAAATCAGATTAGTGAATAGAGTAATTAACCAGTAAATTCTTAGCAGAATAGAAGAAGAGAAGAACAATAAGGAGGTCTTTGACCAAGAGAAGGGACAAATTAATAGGCCACATTTTGAGACATGAGGGTCAAGGATGGAATGCTAAGCAGTTTAGGGAGGATGTGGGACGTGGCAGTTATGTAGAAATGAAAAGTGTAACAAAGACAAGTCTAAGGACTGATTACTTCAACAAAAACATATATAAAACATTTGTACAATGTGTTATTTTGTATTAAAATTTTATTCAGTACAAATATAATTTAAATACTATGTTAATTACTTGTTACTTAAATAACTAAGCTACTCACATGAAGAAGAATTATCAATACTGATAACAGGATTCATTTTCAAGATTTATATAAACATAAAGGAATCACTATTTCATTGTATTGTGACCATTGCAGATTGTTAGTTAACAATTTAAATAAAAAAAGATACTAAATTAAAATTAGAACTGTAAACTCACCACAAAACTTATCCTCACAAAATCTGGAAGTTATTTCAAATGTTTTTAACTATGTTCTTTTATCATGTATACTAGAAATAAATCTAAGTTTTCATTCATTCATGCAATACAGTGTGGCATATAATTTGCCTTTGGTTCCCACCAAATAGTCCATGCAAACCCAACAACCATGCTTCATACATGGTTTAAAATTTACTTTTCTGTAGATTCAACCACTGCCTTTAAAGCATAAAAATGACTAGTATCTAGGAAAGTATTTTCTTTTTTTCATTGCATGCAACTATGTGTGGCTATATATATACTAGTATCTCAAAATGCAAATTCCTTGTTTCAGCACACTCAAAATAATTTGTCTGAAATAAGAAATATATATAGTACATTACCTTTTTCTACTTCTATCTTACAAAAATTAGGGTTATGAGTTTTCTGAAGATTTTAACTTAATAAGAAGCAATGCAAGAATAAAAAATAAATAAGTACATGCATTTAAAAAAAAGCCCTTGCAATCATGCTGAAAATGGTGCTTTATTACCCATGGTTTGAGTCTAAGGCTCGGCCGCCGGCAAATGACGTATTTTCCCCTCACTTTACGAGTATCATTAAAGGCATAAACACTTCTCTGGCAACAAATAATTTCAAAGTTGAACATTCTGCAGAACAGTATTATCAGTATTATATATAAATGTAATAACTTACTGCAAGAATTTTCCACGATTCATCAGCATTAACATCATAAGCTCCATATCGACGAATGGAATAAGCTGAAAACCTGTAAATTTTGTGATCCATGCATGATCATACTACCAAGAAAATAATTCTAAAACATTTTAAATAAAACTGAAGTTCATGTCAGCAAGAGACATGTACTGTTCCTGATCAATATTATGAAGATTAAGAGCATAATACAGTAATTTATACATACTGTCAATTGCAGCTCTCCAATTCTAAGTCATCTAACTCATCAAGCTTATCAAAAAATAAATACTGTACAGTCAGCTCATTTTAGCCTAATGAAGGAAATGTGCCATCATTTCTTCCTGTATATATTCTAAAAGACTGTCTTTATAAGAAAGTGAACTATTATTCAGACTAATGAAACTCCTTAAAGCATTATAATTCTTTAAAAGTGAATATTCCTGAACATTAACAAATACAAGTATTGAACTAATAATCTATATAGCTTGCTATCAGGTTAAACAACTGAACAGTGAGTCAGATTATACCAGGCTTATGCATAATTAAAGTTAAAAAATTGATAAAGCATATGCTTTTGTGTTGTTTTCCTTGAAAAGTCATATAGCTTACACTGTCATGGAATTTAACTTATGTGTATGAATATAGGTCAGAGTTTTTTAAATGATAAAGTTTCTCACCATTCTGGAAGACTAACTGGCTCATTTCTCCAAGCCATTTCATTCATGAAGTCATACATCACATAATTTTGATTAATACCTTCAGGAGTAAGACCTGTACCTACCATGGTACTGTTAGCCATTGTTCTGCCATGAAAAACACCCTGAAATCATTTCATAACTCCATTAAACAAATAATATTACTAAAATTTAATAAGCAGAATTCTTTTCAATTCCTATTCAATTTACAAACTTACATTAGTAATTACAGAATCATATTTCTATATTGTTAAAATATAACTGAAGAAGCATACTTTGTAATATTATGATTCACCTCAAATTTAATCTTCTTACCATTTAGAGAAACAAACACTGTATAGTTGAACTGTAATGTTACATTAACAACAAATCACTGTTCCCCAAATGAAAGTCTTCTGGTCATAAATGGTGATTTCGTAGATATGGCAACCACAATATAGATAATATAGATTATTTTTATTCAAATACTATTTAAACAACAGAAATAATTCGTAAAACAATCTCAAACCTCTGTTCACAATGAGAATTTTTCATATGACGACACTACTACTTGTTCACTTCTAACACTGCATCTTGATTATTGTTTTTCTGAGTTTGTTGCAACATAGGTAAAATTTAATCAAAGTGCCTATAAAATAAAAGTCTATAAAAAAATGAAATAATCTGCTAGATTAAGATATTCCAAATCAGCAAAGTTCAAAGTAAGGTGTACTGACATAATTTCTCTCACAGACTGTATGACTAGTCAACTTATTGGGCATTTCTTACCCTGTTCACATTGTCCACTGCTCCATACAGACCCAAAGTACCACCAAAATTATGAAGCATGCACCAAATAAAGGGCTGTCCAAAGTATGACTCAAAACGTTCATAGTGAGGAGTTAATTCTGACTGGAGATCTAATACAAGCATGTGACCCTGAAACAGCAAGTTTCTCATAAGTTAATATTTCGTATGCAAGGCAAATAATTGAATCCTACTTACAGTTGGAACACCTGTGAGATAAGCACGAGCTCTTTCAACAGTCCAAAAGCCACTTCCAAAAAGCCAACCTTGAAGCATCCTACATGAAAGACAAAATAAATCTCTAGTTTTATTATTAAATAAAAATATGTTAATTTTTGTGACTATTTTTGAGACTATTGGCAATAAATTATGTAATATGTAAGTCAATATGTTATAAATTAGAATCTAAATAATAAAAATAATACCAAATAGCTTGTGGATCAACATTTGTCATAGCTTGGTAAGTTGCAGAACTCACGGCAGTTAGATATTCTGGAGTATTAAACTTTGGATCCATTTCATTGAAAGTGTCGCAGTTGTATATATGATCAGTACCAAATTCAGCAATAAGCTGCAACAAATTTAATGTGTAGCAAGTCAATAATTTAGCAACAATCTACAAAACAAAAAATATTTATAAAATGTAAACAATAAACATTTAATCGCTCCATATTTTAGCTAAAATACTATTTCCTAATTAGCCAATCTGATTTAAAATAATAGCTGTCATATTAGGAAATAATATTTTGTTTTTTAATTATATAATAAATACAAATAAATTAATACAGAAAGGTAAACAAAGTTTCGAGATTGGTTCAAAAGAAAGTGAAAGTAAGATTACAAGATCAAGTAAGATGAAAAAATGAAAATTTTCCACTATTTTATTTTAGTATACACACTTGACAAATAAGCACTCAACAAACAACAGAACATATAGAAAGTTTGTATAAGTTCACATATTGTTTTCCAATAATTAAACTCTTTTCATAATTAACTTAAATTCAACGCATCAAATATACCCATTGTAAAACCTATACGTTTCATAAATAAAAAATTACCTCTTGTAAAAATGCTCTGCCAACTGTTTGAAACAGAGGGTCTGTAGGATCCAAGAGGTATGGGCTGCAAAAAAAAATTAAACTAGATCAAGAAAGGTAAAATGTAGAAATACAAATTTTTAAATATTTCACTATTTTTTCATAGTTTCTTTTTACCAGACACTATCAATTTATAACTCTTTAGCAATAAATTCAATTAGTTACTTTCATTTTATCTTTATGGAGTAAAATGAAAATAATTTTCATCAAATTTCATGATAAGACGAAATAAATAAACACTGTCATTCCATATTTCCATGAACATATGTATGAACAAATGCTTCCTATAGAGATAAAATATTTTTTTTAAATAGTTAATCACTAAAATTCTTACAGGTCCATAAGAGTAAAACATCGAACTTGATACTTCTTAGCGATATATTATCAAGTCAAATGACTCAACATAATTTACTTAATAATATTCATTACATAAATTAATTTCTCCTCTTGTATATTTTTAACTATGTCTTTGCCATGCTACATAAGAAAAAAGGCACAAGATGTTCTAAACTCAATTAACAAAGTCAATAGGTTTTTCCAATTGGATTGTGAGATATCTCAAAAGGCCACACAATTAAATTTAAATTGTTCATAAGAAATACAAAATTTTTTAAATATATTTTTCTTTAAAACAAAAAAGTCATGAACTAAAAACCAAAATGGATGGCCATATACGCTGAAGCTTCTAATTTTTTTCAATATTGATGTATGGTTTGCAAATATTAATGTTTTCATTGTTATGGACAAATATATTTTTTAGAATGATAAAAATAGATGATGTAGCTTACCAGCAGTATTTATCAGCAAATCCAACCCAATCACCCATCAGTGTCATGTTGACTTCTGGATACAATCTAAATAATGACAATAAATGTCCATTTAATTCACAAAGCATTGAAAAAATCAGTTTAATAAAACTTCACAATATAGTGCCCATGATGTAAAAGTTGTTCTGCGTAGAATCAAGAAGAACAGTTTCATTTATAGATTGCCACTATAATGTATACGATATATAATACTAAAATTGTTACAAAGGAGAAGAAACCTTTTTTGTTTATTTTTCATATCAGTCAATACTTTCTTAAAATTGTGGTGCTGAAACATCATTTAAATTAATAAAAATTGTGTCTATATAAATGGTTTGTTAATTTATCTCATTTAACTGTAGATATTAACTTACCTTTTGAAAGCACGCGGTACATGACCTGCAAAAGCAGGCAAAACAGGAATAATACCAAGTTCCCGCATTCTGTTCAGAATTCTGTGCTGTAGCAAAAGACTCTGTGAATGCCAAGAATTTGTTAGAGGTCCTCCCCATCCTCTCATGTTCCCCATTCTGTTCCTATAATTAAAACACAAAAAAAGGTTTTCTTAGAGAGTATATATTTAAACAATAATGTTGTGATTACAATCAACCATATAACTAAAGAGAACTTTATTAATATTTTGTTAATTATGCCTTTGTTTCTACAAATAGAGTTTTGCTTGCCAGAATTAAGTGCTTCTTCTTCAACATTGCTAAAATTAAAATAAAGACAGAATCTGGGAAATTGCTCCTCCACTAAATAATACATTCACAGATACTATGAAAAATAAATCTGAAAACTTACCAAGCTAAAAATGCAGGTCCAGCAAAGTGCTCATTAATATCAGAGTCAGTAAGATTTAATCCTTTATAAACACGTTGCCATATGGCCTCCTGTCCAGTAAATGCTAATGCCAAATTAATTCCATTAAGTGCCATCCAATCAATCTCTTTTTCCCAACGTTGCCAATTCCACCATGCAAAGCTGTAGCTTACAGTGCAGACATTCTGGTAGTAACGAAATCTGAATATGTAATATGAAATAAATTATATTTTATGCTTATTCAATTCAAATCACTGTTGTATAAAGTCATGGTTAGTAAATTAGTTACTAATAAAATTTGATACATCTAGACATGATAGATAAGCAATTAAATTTTTAGACCCAGTCGTCGACATGCCGATCACTGGAAATGTCTTCCTAACTTTCTGATGAAGGGGGCGGTGCCTCCGAAAATTCAAGTTCTCTAAACGTCACAAGGTGTTTACCATCTATGAACCTCAGGTAAGTCATCTTCTTTCTATCTATCTTCCTTTACCATTAATTTTTTAATTAACATACAATGTCCATTTCTGACTGAAATTAGATCCAACCTCACAAGGTGTCTACCATCTATATATATATTCTGCAAAACACATGAACACACCTCTCTCAACTAAAAATTGACTTATATTTTACGATTCAAAGGCTACAACTTGAACTTTGCAAATGTAGCATACTGATCATGTAAATTAGTGGTAATAAAGTATTAGATAGGGGTATGGGTATTTATAGAAGTTCATGAATTAAAAACAATTTTATACCAAATTGCAATCCAAAATTGAATACAACAATATATTTAAATACCTGTCTTGAGAAGTAATTGTAATGTTCACTGCTGGTAGTTCCTGAGGCAGGTTAAGCTGTGTTGCCTCCCATGAAACATGACAATTACAGTAGTACTTTAGATAGTGGTGCAATCCCCATGCTACAGCCACACCAGTACTACCTGTAATTTTCACTACAGAATTTTGAGTCGTCTTTAAAATCTATAAATGAATTCAAAAAGTGTGTTACAATGTTTAAATCCATATATATATATATAGTGAACTGATAAACTAATTAAATGTGAAAAATTACTCAATTTTACTTATGTTTGAAATGACAATACAGTCCTTTCATCAAACTTAAACTTCTTCAATCTATATCCTCAATGCACAACAAACAATTTTGTTTATGACATAAATTGTGGTGTTCCATGATTTACTCCAAAAACTTTGTGCAAATGAGCTTGTTTCCCATTCATAGGATTAAAGACAATGCAGAAATAATTTTGATATCCAATAGAAATAATGTGAATATGAAAAGCAAGTATGTACTAACCTGAAAAGTATCCCTTCCAGGAGGTGCTATGTTTGAATCAACAGTAACATTGAAAAGACTTGCTTTGTCATATAATAAACGTTGGATAAGACCAATTACTGCTGTCTCTTGGACTCTAACATCTTGTCGTATTCTCAAGTGACCCAGCGTATCTTCAAAATCTATGTTAAAGATCAAATAACAAAACAAAGAGTCAATTATCACACTTTCATTAAACAAAACATACCACAGTCTGCTCTTTCTACTTCTGACTAGCTAAAGGTTAAAAATTGGCCTGTGGAAACACACACATTGCTCAGGGTGGTTAAAATTAGTGTGTGCAATAAAAGTGTCCACCATCACCTTTATTTTGTGCATATTTTACGTCTACTTTGACACATTATTAATACATAGTTTCTAAATATTACAGGGATAGTGAAGCATGTTAACAATTAGTCAACTAATTAACCATTCTAACCTTAACATCCCAATTTGAAATTATCTGAGAAACTGTTGTAATATGTGTATTCGGCAAGAGCGTATTATTGTAGATAAAATTTTGTGCTTAATTGAGAAACCATTGGGGAAGTAAAAGAAGCAAATACAATATGCATCAAATGCAAAGAGAGAATATTTTATGGTACAGTTTTCAAAACACACTATTATATTACCTGAGAGGAAATAATATTTTGAAATCAATACAGCATAAATTTGGATTAAAATTGAAGATAGTAAAATACTGAAGTGAAATAAAAGTAAGTTTGAAAATAAATAAAAATCAGCCAATAAGTCAGCACATACATTTATTACTATTTAATTAATATAAATACAATATTTCGTTGCCCTTTTGAGACTTCAAAAGGTATAAAAGTTTAGTAATCCATGTCCTTCACTCCTTGACTCCCTTGGCCAAAAAGCTTAATAAAGCTTGAAAATTTTGTATTTATTTAATCCTATTATCTTGAGATACAAGAATAGGACAAGTCAAGAATTGCGATAAATTAATAGTAAATGATATTACACATAATATAGAGTACATGAATTCTTAAAGATTTAAAGTTAAAAAACATACAGGCACATGTTAAAGTTAATGGTGGATGGCATTTAGACATTCATTTATGGAATAGAAACACTGTTTTTGCAGTAATTTCATAACAGTAAATCTAATTTACATAGTTTTACTTTATAACATAAAATTACATGACCCACTGATTATCAGATGAGCTATGCTTAGTTTACCTTAAACATCTAATGTTTCTTTACAATAAGTATGCAAGGAAAACCTCATATATTAAAATTAATAAAATGAGGAGCTGTTGTATGTGGAGAGTGCTTTATGAAGTATAGGTGCAGACAAGAAGTCATCAAAAGTACAACAGCTCAACTATGGAAACATTTAAAAAAAATAAAGTTTCAACCTAAAGTTAATTTTGGAACAATGCAGCAGATAACTTTGTCATCCTTATAAGGCATGATGTAATATTTAGTCATAAAAATCATTGAGAAAGCCTGCATTCTCCGTTTTCAAAAATATGACATATTAACTATCAATATAGTTTTTAAAACAGTATGTACTTGTACAATACCAAAGTGAAACTTGGGCATAGGGTAAGCACAGAAAATATGACTTATCAAATACTCTAAAAACAGAAAATGCTAAAAACAAAAATAAATAAGTAGAATTTTAGAAAATGTCACCTAATGCTGAAATATTTTTAAGAAACTGATTTTATAAAAAAAAGAATATGGCAAAAATTATTCCAATAACACACTACAATAGAAATCTTAATATTAATTTTATATTAGTTACAAGAAATTCAGCATTTAATAAATATTTACTCGGAGTAAATAGTCGTTGTAATAAATGTAACTAATTATATAAAAATTCATGTGCACACACCATGACAATAATTCGTTTTAATCAGAATAGCGACTAAAAGGGCGCAGACGAATTTCATTCTCATCGTTAACGTCAACGGCGTCTTCCTTCAATGTCAACTCACAACTAGTGACACGAGTCCATAAAATTAAAGCACGTTTCAAACTTTGGAATGTCTCCTCTAGATAAGATACGCCGGTATTTTTTGCATATGTTGAGTCATGATAAGAAAAACAGTACAACAGAAAGTATACGGCTAATCTGGCAGCTAATAATAACAATATAATTCAATAAAGCGAAAATGTTTCGGGTCTATTATGAAATTTAAAGGCTCAGCTGTATAATTTCTTTAATCAGCTAGTAAGGACAGGATTATTCAACCAACTAATACTTTTTTTTAAAATGAATTTAAAACTCCATGTCTGGGGTTTTGTGTGCACGTAATTTGTACTTTCGCCAGCTTTTTTCAGAAAAGTTTGCTACTTTGCAGAGTTATTAGGTTTAAACGAATATTAACTTATAACGTGAGAAGCTATCTCTTCTCAAACATGCCATTAGAGTTTCCAAAAGTATTATATTAGTCGGGTAATAGAAAATTAATTGAATAATGATTTGTCGTTAGGAGAAGTGTTGAACGTAGGAAATGAATTTTACTTCTAAATAAGCCAATCTGATAATTGGATGACAATCAACGATATTATTTAAGTACATTTAAAAATTGTTATCAGTCACTCTAAATTGAATAATCTATTTGTGAAGATATATTCCAGATAATTCTTCCTTCTCGCTTTATAGCGAAGTGGTATATTTTTTAAAAGAATGTTACGTAATGCCTTAATTAGCGTATTGTATAAAGCTCCCGTCATTAATGATGAACATTTAATTGATTTCACAATCTTGTCACGCACCAAATCCCTATAATTTGTATCTGAATGTATTATACAGAAAGAACGCTCAAAATTGTTAAGTTTAATCCATAATATATATTACATAATTATAGATAATATAGAAAAATGCATTAATGTTTATCCATTAGAACAATTTTAAAAAACTCGTCGTGTACAATTAGTTTCTTGTGCGTGAGTTCTTAATCCTGTAGTTATTAAATAATGAATAAATCTACATCACAGATCTTTATTTTATTGGTCAAGAACATAATTCAGACTTCTACTACGTCTGTATTTTTCTCGATACTTCTTAAGATGGCTCGTTTCAGGTAACTTGACCTTTGAGTATCTCCATCAACGTCATCAGTTCGTTTTTTAAGGTATGACCTCCAATTGGTGGGGCGAGTGTACATATATAAGCTTAGTAATTGAATTTTCTTTATATTATTGGAGTCAACAACGTTTCGGTGAAATTCGTTTCCGTCGTCATATGGTGTGCCCATATGAATTTTGCGAAACGTTGTTTATTAATAAACAATTGACTCGACTGATACACCAAGAATCATCATCAATAGACTGGGAAAACCTACGTTATCATCTGTGAGTTAATGTATATCCCGTTCCGGGATTCGAACCTGTAAGTGAGGTAATGACGCTTAAGTATAATCTCTTGGTTTTATGTACACACAATTTATTAATTTTATATCAGGCATATTTTTTTTCACTTGTCAAATTTTGTACAGATTTTGAAATTTACCTATTTTTGTAAACATTTGAATAAATGTTATGATTACTATATTCATAATACATTATTTAGGTACTTAGTATATTTTTACTATTATAATTAATAATAGTTAATATATAAATTAATAAACTATAGGCACATATTTGATACAATGGAACGGCCGCCAAAGACACACACCTTACACTGTCGAGTACAATCTTTGAGACCGGATGATCACTCTGTCAATACTGTAGTGTCTTTGAAAGAGAGTGTGTTTTGTGTTATGCGATAATTCTTTTTATAATATCCATACACAATTCTTTTATTGTCATTTAAGACTTCGGTGGCAGACGTCAATATTTTATCTATATTAAGTCGGCGATGTCAAAAAATAATGTAAAGAGAATTGTTTTGATCTGCTTTTTATGTTCAAGTTATGCTTTACATCTTGTGGAAGGAAATTAGTATTTTGCTCTTTTGTATAAATATTTGTTTTGATTACCATATTTTGAAGTTTAATCTGTTAAAATATTGTTTATCGCTGATCTAAGTATTTGTGATGTAGGAAAACATTTGTCCTGATCATTGAATGAGACATGAATGTAAATTTAGCTGACATGAATGGTGAATCTAGTAACAGTGAAAATGATCAACACAATGAATGTAGTAAGCATTGCAACGGCCCATCTAATGGGGCTCGTCCTAAAATGAAACATATTGTTTGTAATATACCCAATGGTGTAGTAAATAATGTAGAAAATAATGAAACAGCAAAAGTAAATAATAACGAACCTGTTACAAGTGAAGACAAGTGCACTAAAACTGACTCTAATTTAGTTTTTCCAGTTGCCAAAGTACTGAATGGTATAAATTCAAACAAAACAAGTTGTTCTGATGAAGATAATTGTATGGACTCTTATTTGCATAACAATGTGAATTTCAACAGTCAAGTAGATAAGTGTCCTTTAAAGGTGAGAAATTGTTCTGCTATTGGACCTCCAAATGGGCAAGAACTTGATGTCAAAAATGATAAATGGAGAGATGACAGTAGCTCCAGTGATACAGGAAATGAAGGAGAGGATATATTATCTGCAGCAGATGAATGTTGTATATACACGTACAAGGGTGATCAGTTAGCAGACCTTCCAAGTTCATTTTTCAGACTCGATATTCAAGGTGGTGTTGAACATAGTGCCAGCGGGAGTGAAATGCCTCGTACAAGGCATGTGTGTGAAAATCAAGAGAACTGTGGTAGTTCTTCACCTGAAATGGATTTTTTGGAAATGGATTTTGACCCTGGCCCATCATGTGGCCAGTATTCAGATGATGAGGACTCTGATTCCTGTGAATTAAGGGATGAAGAAGCTGCATTTTCTCCACTAGAACCTGCAGAGTTTCCTCAGGAAAGTGTACCTGTTCAGGTGTCTGCATGTGAAACTGCAGATTGTTTTCCCAGTACTAGTTCTTCAACTCCAGAGGATTCCAATGGAGCTATGTTACCTTTACCTCCCACTCCACCTCCTCCTTGTGTACTGTCTCAAGGAGCTTTAACTCCTGCAAAAATTAATCCTGATACAGTTTCCCTACCATCATCTACTAGTTGGTTACCTAGAGATACTAGAGGCCATCATTGCACTGGGGCTGATTTGTGTTCTCCAGGAGAAGTTGATGATGGAGGTTATGAAAATATTTCAGACAATGTAAATGCTTCCTTGTATCACTGTCTTATGGCTAAAAGACTGCTTATGGGGAAAAAGTCTTTCTCATCAGAAGACCCTCCTAGAATGGTATGTCACTTTCTATTGTTTTAATTTAACAGGCCAGTACATTAATTATTTCAAGTGTTTTATTAAAGTCTGGCAAATAAGTTGTACTTAGCATCTTCAGCTATCAGAAATTGATTAATTAAATAAATACTTTGAAATTGGCCGTAAATTTATTTATTAGATTCAATTACATAAATCCTGTTAATTGATCAAATATTTTATTATATGCATTAATTAACAAATAAACAACAAATTGACCAATATGTCAGCATATTGACTGATTTGTAACAGTTGTATCTATATCATTACCATGGGCTCCACAGAAGGGTAAATGACTGGGATATTATTCTTTATGTTTACAGGGCAGTTCAGAAGAGGGAAGGACAATGATATGGACTGAGCAAGAGGCATGTGCAAAGAATGTCACACAGATAGGAACTTCTCAGTGTGGAGCGACAGCTGTAATAAATGTTCTGGTAAAAATTATTAATTTATTACTCTTATGTATCATTCTTTTTATTTAGTATTATTTAAATCATTATTTCAATGTTCCAATATCCATTGCCCATTAGAAGAATTATTCAAAATATATTGTTTTCTAAAGATGTCTAACATTTGCTTAGATGCAGCATATTCTACACCATCTTTGCTTCTTGAGCAAGCCACATCATGCATATGATTGGGAATGACATAATAATTCTATTTCAGTAATTCACAATGTGAATTACATGAATCATATTTATTGTTATATATATTAATTAAAAACTCGATGTTAATATTTTTACAAAATAATTTGACCTAGATTACAATCCAGAAGAAACTGAAAATAGGTTTGAAACCTTGATATTACAATTTACCTGTTGGAATATCTTTATCAAACATGACAATTAGATGTAGAGTCATGTGAAAATATGTGCAATATGTGATTCAAAAATATTTTCAGTAATTTTAATTTGCAATTTAAATTAAGGAAAAGCTTAATTCAATATTTTTTAAATTCCAAACTATTTCATTAATATTTGCACATATAATAATTATATGATAAATAATTATAACTGAAGAAATTTTGTTTGCAAATTCATAGGTTGCATTCAACATTCCATATTCCATTGACAAAGTGAAGGCTTCTGTGAAGACACGATTTCGTGCTGAATCAGCGCCCTTACCTCAGTATATTGCTTCCAGATCTGTTGCTGGAGCAACTCATGATGATCTTATCCGAGGGCTGCATGAAGCTTCTAATGGTTTGCTTTATGCACGATTTGTTCATATGTACCCAGAGAGGGTTTCTTCTTTAACACACTGGTTAACTCGTTGGATGAGGAAAGGTGAGATCTGGAGTTGAATTTGTTATTAGTAAGTAAAATGGTACACAATATTGTATTTGTGATGGAGCTGTTGTCTATCTAAGGTTAACTTATAATATTCTGGCTAACAACCACTTTGATGCTGTCATGCCCCGACTCCCGCCAAGCCCCTCCTCAAGCTCCGCCCCGCTGTCTCGTCTGGCTTTATCTATTGTTTGTGTTAAAATTTATCATTTCGGATTCAATACATTCCCCGTCAAATGTTTGTCATTTAGTAACAGATTTCCCTTCATTTTATAGCTTTGAAATAATTTTTCAGGAGTAATCTGTGAAAAATTGTAATTTAGTAACAGATTTTCCTTCATTCTATACAGCTTAATAACCAATTTAAAGACTATCGTTGAAAATTTTGTAATTTGGTAGCAATTTATACAGACTTGAAAAATATTTTCCAAACTTGATTACAGTGGTTCCATAATGTCAGATAGGTTAGATAGATTGTATAAACTGTTGTGAGTCGAGTGCGACAAGGAGAGGAAGTGAGAGAAACGACAGGCAATGAGCAGGATGATGAGGCGAAGCCATCACACTAGTCTAGTTACAGTATTTTAAGTAAATATCAGAAGTCAAATAGGAGAAATAAAATTAAGTGTCTCTTAAATCATCTGGTTACATTAATGTCAAACATAGTGTTAATTAATTTATTATTGTTATATAATTTAAACTTAACATTTCTTCTTTCATTAATTCTATTTCTTTTTTTTAATATAATGTATGCAACAAATACACCGGGAAAGCCTGTGATATTTGTTACATTGCAGATGCTTTGTAACTGGGTAATAGCAAATCAAAATGTTGATTTAACATTTTTCTTTAAAAAATATTGTAAATTTGATAGGTGCCATACCAATTGCCACTCTGAATCTTCAACGAGGAGTTGCTCCAGGAATAGTTATTCCAGATGCATGGCATCACCAGATGATATTTGGTGTTGGACCTCAAGGCGTATATCTTTGCAACCCATTGGAATGTGTGAGGGAAGAAGTTTTGTGGCCACAGCTGAGTAGTCCATCTGAGTTGATGATAAGAAGACATGATGTGCTGGTGAGGTGGGACATGACTACTGACCTTCGGTGCTTGGCTGAAACCCCATGGAGCAATACAAATGTCTTAGGTAAATATTTCTGTTGTCCACGTGAGTGTCATCTCTCAAATTTTCTGTACTGCCATACCAGTGATTTATTATCAATGTGTTTACAGAATATTTGCAATATATTTTGACTGTGTATCTCTGAATGCATTGTGTTTTAATTATTATATTTGTCCAAGTTCATTTCTATGTGAATCTTCATGCATGTTTGCAGTTAATTTAAGAGTAGGAATATTTTAGAAATATTTGTAAATATTTTTTCTGAGACATATAATGTTTATAAAAACAAATTTACTACACTTACAAAGTTTTGGTAGTTATCTGAACTAATTATTAGAAGCTAAAAGAAAGAAGAAAATTGATTGATATGTTTGCTTTTACAGTTTTTTGATATAGATTATATTCACTGCTTAGAGTTTGTGTATATTTTGCAGGTCAAATTGTAAACACAATACGAGAGGCTAGTAGTTTGCGAATACGCAACCAAGAACTGACAACTGCTTCTCATATTGTGATACCAGCAGCCTACTCTTCTGGTATTACTCTTGTTATAAGCCGAGAATCTCCCAATTTTCCTGAACTGCAGAACTGCGTGGACCTTCTACGAGAGGGGTAATAGCTGGCCAATTGTCTGCACATAACTAGTCTAGTCCAGCTTTGTAATATTTCTAGATATTATGTATAGACTTGATACAGCACGATATTTTTAACATGCTGGTTTCATTTGTGTACCTAGCAGCAATAAAGATGTAGTTGTATATCCATGTATATTAATAAACAAATTTGGCTTTTCCATTATTTTCTTATACTGTTCATTCTTATATGACATTACCAATTATTTGCTACATTTTAAACTGAAGTTTGACTTTGAGAGGCTTGTGTGAAATCAATGGCAGCGTGTCACATGGTTTGAATCAAAATTAAAGAAAATATTTATATTAAAACCTGTGCACACCGTTTTATAGGAATGGTGGTGTAGCTTGTTAATTAAAATATACTCTGAATTTTAGACTCTTTGTGAACTTTGTAGGTTACACCAAAATAATTCAAGAGTACAAATAAAAATTAAAAGTTTAATTCAGGATCAAAATTATGAATATATTTAATATTTGTTACACTGCTGATTTAAAACAAAAGCTTTCAATAATTTTGTATAATCTCCTCTTATCCCTTACATGTCCAGAGGAGCATTTGTCATGAGCCCTTGCAAAGACTCCAGCACTTGTTCATCAGCAGTAGGTATATTTTGTGGTCTTTGGTTATTTGCTTGAGTCTCTAGTCCTTCCTTTGTCACAAGTTCTATGCCAACCTTGGAGTCTAGAACCTCTGTCCCTTGTACTGATGATCCCTGTTATGAAATCAGACAATTTTATTTCCATATACCATATAAATATGTATTTTATCTATATATGATATTCCACCACCAAACAATTTCTGTTTAATCAGTTTACCATTTCAAATTTTACCAAGTGTACACAAATAGTATTCTACATTTGCTTTAAGGAACAGATTATATATTGTGAAAGTGGATCACGTATCGGGTAAATAAATAGTAAAACTGCCCAAGAGTCAGAACATTTATGAAATTTATTAACATTGGTTCATTATACTACATGATGTTTCGTCCCTCAACTGGTCTATTAATATCTTTAAAATAAACAAGAAAATTGAGAAGTAAATTTTGCATGCATGTCACATGAGTATAGTTTTCATTTTTTCCTTTTAACAAATTTTTGTATCTTGTCTGAAACCACTGGCTTCATTCTACTTTTAAGCTTCACAAATGTAGTAAAAAAAAGAGGAGCTGCTTGATACCAATGATATTGTTTGAAATTGGCCAGTTTCTGTTGTGCTATTTCATACATAAGTAAATAAAACACTTGGGCCCAAAGTTATGCCTAAATTAATATTTTACTGTCAGTATGAGAAGGGTTGTGGGACGATTATCACTTTGAGGTAGAAATTGAAGTTTCATTTTCCTTTTCATAATGCAACTGTTATTTCCGCCAAAGTCTTCATCTTACAATCATTCTATCTAACAATTAAATACCAATAACAAGAAAAAGCTCTTACGACTGAAGACAATTTGGTGACTAACTTTTGAAAGTTGTGTATAAATTCAAAACCATTCCTTCACTCTTGTGTAGTTATATTTTTGGTACTTTTTCACTATTGCTGTAACTTTGTTAACATTTAAGCTTGTATTTACTTACCATAGTCTCTACTGTTGATGTGAGAGAGACTAGAGATTTGTTGGCTGGAGGATTCATCCAAGGATCGTTACGAATTGCCGAAATATAAAAGCGGCTTCGAACCGGAGCCAAGATATTAGAGATAAGTGATTTACATGCAGATGAGACTAGTGGTTTTCTCGGGAAGCAAACTTTACCTTGAACTTGCTGTTGAATAAAGCATGCCATAAACATATTTTTTTCACATAATTTCTACTAAGAAGATATATTATAAGAAACTAAAGTTCAGAAGCTACAATAAAAAAGCATTACCTTCAATAAATGTTTGTAGTTGTGATCACTGAATGGAAGCCGGCCAAATACCATGGCATATAAAACTACACCCATAGACCAAACATCTGATAGCTGTGGTTGGTATGGAATTCCAGATAGAATTTCTGGAGATGCATAAGCATAACTTCCACAAAATGTGTCACTCAGTGGAGCAACACCATTTTTTGGGTGCATATTTCCTTTAGCAAATCCAAAGTCCGATAGCTTTATGTTATACTCGGTATCCATCAGAAGGTTTTCACATTTTATGTCCCTAATTGAGAAATAATGGTTAAAAAATTTTGATTTACTTATATATAAAATAATTCTTTCTGCAATGAATGTCCTCGCTTGGAAAATACTTCAGATGAATTTTAGAGAATGTGACCTCTGAATATGTTTATACCATGTAATTATTCATTTTGTTCATGTATTTCATTGGATCAAAGATTGAGATGTACACACACATTACTCCTTCTCTTGAGTTCTCATTTACATGCTAAATTTGAATACTTGAGAGTCTGTAATTGGGTCTTTCACCTTTTTAACTTCTCTCTTTTACTTCCAAGTTACAAAATGTAGATGTCATATATTGATATAACATTCCTGTTATTGCTAGCTTTAAAAGACTCCTTATAAATAATAGTATTAACAAAAATATTTCAGAAGGCTTGAACTAACACAAGTACTAACCTATGTACTATGCCCCGCTCATGACAGTACTCAATTGCATCCACAAGCTGTGCGAACCACCTTCGACTTCGATCCTCATCAATGTGTAAGTCGTGGCGAATGATTGTAAGAAGACTGCCATTTTCAGCATACTGCATTACTATGTAGACTCTTAAAATTGAAAGTTTAAAAATTAATTTATTATCAACTGGTTCATTTATATTAAAATTGAAACTATTAAAGCACTCATATTGTTTTAAAATTAGAGAAAGCATTTTTTTTTGTCTTTCTCGTATCACCATGATTATTTGTTATGAGAAAATTTTTTTTTCATGTAATGAAAGGAACCTAACATATTCTATTGTAAATTTGTTCGTCCGACAACTTCAGAGGAGCTTCCTTCTCCCTTAATTCAGGCTAGCTCCATAGAAATCTGTGTGTGTGGTTGGTTCTTGTTAATTACCTACATCTGGTCTCCCTTTGTTGGAACCCTTGGCAGAAGAATTGTAGTGGGCCAGAGACGGGTAATGATTTACTTAGACATTGCATACAACCTTTATGACCAGATAGCAGTCTAATGGACTGGACATATTACAATAAAACTCTAGATGGGAAAATATTCCTTGCTCCAATAGGATTTTACACTATCTTAATTTACCACAGCTATTTTTTTTATTCTCATAAGATACCAGGAGAAAAACACCTCAAAAGTTTATTCAAAATATCCATAATCTTCATCTCATACATCTCCATAAAACTTGAATTATGTAACATGTGTACATATCAGTGAGGTACAAAGTTGGTTAATAAATTTTTTATAGTTGATTGTTACCTGTGTGTAGTTTCAATTGCCTGCAGAAATCTGATTAAATTTTTATGCCTCAGACCTTTGACCACTTCTATTTCCCTTGGTAGAAATTTTCTTAAGTAGTCACATGGTGCTTGAAACTTTGATATAATTTTAATGGCTACATCACACTTGTATCTCTCTGAATGTGCAACCTGGAAGTAACAGGAAAATGACATTTGTATTTTTTAATGTATATATGATTTGTATTCATCCAACTTAAATTTACTGCATTTTATTATTTAAGTTTTTGTTTGTTATTGAATTTGTCAATTACTGCTCCATAGTTAACAACTTGCAAAACAATTCTGCTATTTTTTAAATTTATATTTTCAGGTAGCATATGGATGAATTTTATCACATTAGTTAACATTATTGAGCATCAAGAAACTTTTGATTAGAGAGATACAACCAGTTTGTTGCGATTTAAAGTTTTCAGCTAAGCATGTGTGGTTAGAAGGGACACTGTTTTAATGATTATCACTTGTTACCATTTTTTCAGCAAAATTTCAAAACATTCGAGTTTATATCCCCCACAGAATTGCTTTTGTTACAGTCTTATTTTGTAACTTTGTTAATTCTGACAGAAACTATGGTTTGTAATTGGGTAAGGTCTGGCAACCTGCTTATGAGATAAAGAGCCAGCTGCAATGAGTCTGGGAAGAAATTGTGTGGCATTTGAACTTTGCAAGATCTTCGGATGGCAACATGAGAAGAGTTCTTTTATTAAGCATATTGTAACGTCTACAATTTAGTATATTGACATTTTTAATGAACAAATATAATTTTTAAATAAAGAAAAGTAAATTGTATGATGAACAAAATTAATGTACGTAGTTTTGTCATGGGGTAAATTATATCTGACCAAAGAATATTGTTTAAGTTAAAACAATCTTTAGTTAATTAATATTAAATGATCACATGATAATTTAACCTGGTGATTACAATATGGAGGGCTTTGACCAAGAGAAGGGATAGATTAATGGCCCATGTTTTGAGACATGAGGGTAATGTGTGGGGTAAGTCCAGAAGAGGAGGCAAGGATGGAATATGCTACGCATATTAGGGAGGATGTGGGATTGTGGTAGTTATGTAGAAATGAAAAGGCTTGCGCAGAATAGGTAAGAATGGAGGGTTCCACCAGACCAGTCGAAGGACTGATTATTACAAATTAACATGGACAATGAAGGCTTTTTTTGGAGGACTGAAATTAGAAGAGTTGTTTAACGAACCCATCCTCCTCTGATGGTAGACCTACCTCCACCAGAGCCAACTCTTAAAAACATGTATTTGGCAAGCCTTTTAGCTATGTCACATCTCCTTCATTATTAATTCTCAATTTATCATCACCTGTTCTTCTATTTTTAAAAAGACCTATGTTAAAGGTTACTAGTAAACAATCCTTTCGCACTATTTTGTGAGACTGAATAATGCGCATGCGCATTTCTCATTGCGGACAGAACACGTGTGCTGCAGCCATGACACTTTTCGTCGGGAGGAAATGTTTTAATGTGATGTTTAATGCTTTTGAAATCAAAGCAGAAATTCGCGATATTATAGTCAAACAAGTGGATACCTTTTTAATGGACTCACGTTGGCTTACGGCGGGCAACTGAAGACTGTCAGTCTAATCCATCATTGAGACTGACAGTCTTAAATGACCGTGTACACCATGGTATTACGGGAAAAACGTTCCTAATCGTATCTCAGTGACCGCATGTTCAATACGACGAAGAAACCGACGAAATTTGTTATGATCAACCGCAACATTGTGACGTAAAGCAACAATTTATTATCTTAAAAAGTTCTTTGGTTTATGGAAGAGCGTGATATAGAGGATTGCCCGTTTGTTGTTAATAAAGCAGTCAGTATGTACGTACCCTGACGGAGGCGTATGATCCGGCACCAATGACTCGCCCGATGGTGTATCCATGAGTCTCTAGGACTGAAGGTCTGTGGGAGCTGCTGGAAGTGCTGGGTTCTTCAGTCTCCTTGCTGGTCGTAGCAACTTCAGTGGGACTCGATGTTTTGGGTTCCTGTGCTGTGGTTGGAACGGCATTGAGCGGAGGAATCACTGGCACTGGTCCTTTTGGAAACGTAGGTGGAACTACTTTATTATCGTTAAGAGTCATCGCTGCTCCGCATGCCTCTGCAGATATTCAGAAATCTGCACAGTTCATGTCCTATTTTTGAAGACTAGAATTTCGTTGACGTTCATCTTGCATGCTGTGGTTGCTAGGGAACGCACGGTTCTTTGTTTAGGTACTTTCTGTTTGTTGCGATTTAAAAAAAAATCTCTTTACGATACACAATTTTCACTGTACACACAAACGTTTTCTACTTACTGTCATAGTTGAACTATAGGTGTAAAATATATACGTACTACATCTCACTCTTCTACGGTTCATTTAACTTCTCCAAATAATGCCATCACAAATTAAAATTAAATAATGCTCAGTCAGAAATAGACGAATTTAATTTTAACAAAGTCGTTTCGTCCCCAGCTTTCGGGAACTCTTCAGTTGATTAATTAAAATCATCTTAAAATTTTCGTGTTTCTGCCAGCAACATCCGGGGTCGAGATGAGGGGAAAAGTTATATTTGCTACACAACATTTGAAGAAGAATTTAATAAATGAAATGAAGAGATCCAGAAAATTGGGGACGAAACGTCATAGAAATCAGTCTGATCAACTGAATTATTTTTATTAATAGCGTGATTACAATTTCCAGGGACAAATTACAGGCAGACTGTGCGATCGCATTCTAAAAGTGATCCTAACGAAATATAAAACTGCTTCCTTTATTAAAAAAATCAACAAAGATGAAATTGGATTTTTTAATCGGACAATCGTAAACAAAAAGCCAATATGTCAGATTTTTTAACACTACTCATAAAGAAGTAAATCAAGTTATATTCAAATAATTGAATGAAATATTACACTTAGATAAAACGACGTTTCGTCACCAGATTTCGGTGATATTCAGGTATTAAATTTTGATGAAAAGATTCAAAGTGTGTGTAAAAAAAAACTTGACCGCCCCCGAGGTCAGTTTCAACTGAAACGTCGAAATTTAACAGCTGAAGAAATCCAAAACGAGGTGACGAAACGTCATTTATTCTGAATTTTAAAAAAAGTATATGTAAAACTAGTCGTTAATTTATTTCATTTAACTAATCATTTAGGTTTTCTACGACGTTTCGTTCAGATTTTTTTAATTATTCGGGTGGCTACATAAATAATCCATTTCCAACGGAACTTAAGTTTTGAATGGATAGAAATATAGAAGAAGAGGAAAATGCTTCATGGACTATGGCGGTTACGTCGTACACAACTTAAATAAATACTGTAAAATGAGCTGACTTATTGACTGTTTAGTTTATTCGTCAATTTATGATTGAAATATAAAGAAATTTGGCGCATAGTAAAATTAAATTAAAAACTCGGAGTTGATGAACTCTAAAATAAATTTGCAGTTCAAAATTGTTCAGTCGTACCCATGCTTATTTAATTGAGCAATAATTAATTTGACGGGTACAATGTTGAAATTTTATATTTAGAATGTAATAGTTATAGATTTTCGAATGAAATACTTAAAACCAGATCTAATTATTGGGTCTGTAATGTCACCAATAATTAAAAAAAGATTCTTTATTATTATAAATGTTTTGTTTCATTCACCAAACTGTAACATTTGAAGAAATTACCCGAGGAAGTCCCAAACATGGTGACGAAACGTAGGTTTAATTGAACACAAATGTGTGAAGTTGGGTCGTAAATTAATTGGTTTTAATAATCGAGAAGAACAGAGGTTACTTGTTTTACTATTTAGAAATAAATTTAATATCGTAACCTTAACTTGTTATAAAAAGGAGCACAAAAAAGTTGAGGCTAGAAACACAAATTGAAATTCAAAGCCTTCCTCATATCGTAAAGCAGCAAAATTTTTGGTGATGCCATGATACTTATACTTGAGTTAGAGAATGATGCGTTACCTTAAGGATCTAGGGAGTAATAAAAGTGATTTACATAGTTGAAAAAACTTGGAATAAGGCAGATTATTATTTAGAAAAAAAATCAGCAGTATGAACACAATATTTAATAAGGGTTTGATCTGCTATAACAAGCAACCTGTGGATATAAAAAAATGAGAAAGTGTAAACCAGTTTAAGAAAAGAATGTAAGTGTATGTTAGGAACAATAATTTTTAAGCTTTAAATTTTTGTTAAGTAATTTAATTGTTATACATTATTTGTTGTTATTAGCTTATGCTAAATAAATGGAAATAAAAAAATAGCTCGTTTACATGTTGGAATACGTTGATCGCAATTATGCCATTTATCGACTAACTCATTTAATTGCAGAGTTTAAATAATTATTGTATATTATATTGTATATATATATATTACACCCTGCCGCATCCATTCCTCAATAACAGTCTTTCTGAATTAATTTACAAAATATATTATATTACAGTTACAAACGTATATGATCTGATTTAACCTTAATTATACAAGTAGGTCTGATAGGATTAACTAGTGTTAATAACAATTCAAATTATATGCGAGTTGGTGGAATTAGTATATACCGAGAGGTTTATAAATGAAATTCACTGACTTTGAGTCAAACTGTAGTTTTATCTTGACACTTTTTGTATTTTCACTCTTGAGGTTGTTTGACGTCACAGACATATTGGTCTGACATCGAATGACGATTTGACAGCTGTTGGCAAATCGAAACAGTTGCCTCTTAAATTCTTTGACTGCTGCGTATTTATATCGTGACGTAGGGTTAAGCTATTACGATTTTTATTCCCTGAAGATAAAAGTTTCTATTGTATTCAAGTAAAAAATGTCTTATGCATATTTGTTTAAATACATTATAATTGGCGATACAGGTGAGCCCTTACAATTTTTTGCCTATATATGAGTGTAAAATGAAAGGAAAACTCATTTCATGAGCTGGGTGTCACCAACGTTGTGATCAAACAAGTACAGATTTCATTGTCCCTTTGTTTGTGTGTAAAATCGATTCGTGAATTATACACTTTACGGAATGTTAACTTAGTTATATTGACGAGTATTGTTTTATTAACAATATTAGTTATTAACAAAACAGATGGAAAAGAATAAAATAGTGGAGTTGAAATTTTAACGCGAAATTCTAGTAATTATTATGACTTTAAAATTAGATTTTCCTTAAAGTTTACCAACAACTAACTTTTACATTCTATACCACAAAATTAATTTTTCAATTTATTGAACTGTGATAAAATGTAGTATTCATTACTTTAACTCAATAAGTTAAAGACATTGTAATTGTGTGAATAATACATGTTTACTTTTCTTAGCAAAGTTCAGAAAGGCATTTTGTATTTTTTTGAAATAAAATATATGGTCTATTAATCATGAGTTTCTGTCTGATGTGTTTTTATCTTGTCTGAATGTTTAACTAGTGTCTTTTGGCTCAAAAAATGGAGATAGGCCCGTACTTTATGTCACAATTTGAATTATCTATTCTATATTTGTAGTTTGTACAAGTCTATTATTTGTGTATTGTTTACAGGTGTGGGTAAATCTTGTCTACTGCTGCAGTTTACAGACAAAAGATTTCAACCTGTTCATGATTTAACAATTGGTATGTAAAGAGAACTGCTAGTTTATTAAATTAGTATTTATATTTCAATTTGATTTTATGGTTAACCTATCTAATGAGGATCATTCACATTACTTTAGTAACTAAGTTAATATATATTTGTCAAGTTAAGATCTTTCTAGAATTTTAATCTGGACATAATTTAATTGGATATAGTATAAGGGATACCAATTGTTGGTTACATGGTGATTGAATATTTGCAGGTGTGGAATTTGGTGCTCGTATGATTACTATTGATGGGAAACAGATAAAACTACAGATTTGGGACACAGTGAGTGAGCATATACAGCATTCATAACATTTGTTTTATTTTACAATTTCTTTTTATTCATTTTAAATTTTAGGCTGGACAAGAGGCATTTCGTTCTATTACCCGCTCATACTATCGAGGTGCTGCTGGCGCCTTATTGGTCTACGATATTACAAGACGTGAAACATTCAATCACCTTACAACTTGGCTAGAAGATGCCAGGCAACATTCAAACTCAAACATGGTTATAATGCTTATTGGAAATAAGAGGTAACACAGAATAGTTTATTAATAGTTTTTTGCCAATATTATTTCTCTGTATTCCTCATTTATTTTTACCATTAGTGAGACTGGCAGGTCTTTATATTATAAAATAATATTTATACATGTTTTAAATAGTATTTGTAGTGTATTAGTTCTAATATTCTTCCAAGCATTTAAATATCAACATTTTTTTAGCAGATTAAACAGGAAATTTTAAATGTGTGAAAGTGTATTAGTTTTTGGTTTGGTATGTTTTATATCGTTGATTTTCTATTCTACAATTTCTTCAGACACTAAAAACCATCGTAAATGAAAACAGGTTCCGATTTTTTAGTATTTCTTTATTCTTCACAAATTTTGATTAACAAAATGATGATATGCTCCAGTGACCTTGAATCTCGAAGGGAAGTTGTGAAAGAAGAAGGTGAAGCATTTGCAAGGGAACATGGCCTTATATTCATGGAGACTTCTGCCAAAACTGCTGCAAATGTTGAGGAAGCCTTTATAAACACAGCCAAGGAAATTTATGAAAAAATTCAGGAAGGAGTCTTTGATATCAATAATGAGGTTGGTCCTACTATAATTTTTCTCAAATAAATTTGTCAATGAACATCATAAATTATTTTAGAATTGTTGCTATTTTTTCTGCTGAGGAATTTGCTTAAAGCTTCCTGAATTTTTGCTCTTAATACTTTTGTCAGATTCCTTTATATGAAACTGTTTCATCTCCGATATATAAATATTTAAATTTTATTCGCAAAGAATTCCAAATTGCATTTTTGAATTATACTGCAGGAAATTAAGTATTTTCTTAACCTTTAGTTAAAGGTTTTACCATTTTTTTGGTGTGTGAATACCTTATTTTAAGACTACATTTATATAGGTAGTTCATAGTAAATTGTGAATTTCATTTCTATTTCCTATAATATTTGTAAACTTAATGCAATCATGAGAAATATTTTGCCCAGACAATGAGTGTTTGTAGCACTCATTAGATTACATATGCTTCTTTCACTGTTACCAAAGTGTCACATTTTATCATTTCAGGCTAATGGCATCAAAATTGGCCCTCAGCACTCGCCAAGCTCTCCCAGCATGCCAACTGGTGGTCAAGGTGGAGCACAGGGAGGTGGCTGCTGCTAGGATCTGATGCCATGTGCCAAGTGGTGTACATACTGGCTGGCAGCGAACATATATATTGCAAATATATATGTTTTCGCTATAAGCTTTTATCCTTTAATTGGTGTTAATCTCTTGGCAGATTTGAGAGTAAGGAAGTTTATTATATCTGGATTATCCATACATTTACTCGCACACTGAATGTACCATTTCTTAATATTAGTCATCACTTTAACATTGTAACCAATTATTTTTTTGGGTTTGAATTCAAAAACCTTTAGACTGTCATCTGAATGAATGTAATATTTCTGTTAAGTGGCAACTTACATGTATTTTCTGTGCGAGTGAATAGTAACTGTATTCTACTAGTCAACTAGATAAACTCTTCGTTAAGTAAGTACACACTAGGTTTTGATATCTTTGGAAACAATCTGGAGGGCAAAGTGCAGTATGTGTTGTCTCAATTGTGTAAGAGTCTCGTTGCCTTTATAATGATTGTTTTGTATTTTTTTACCACAAGAGCATAGCCTGTGGTATCAAGAGAAGGTACAAATAAGATATCCCAAATGAAAAGTATAATTTTCTTTCGTCAGAATTTTGGAAAACTATGCAAAGGTAGTAAGTATACTGATGTTCGAAGTGTGGAAGGCAAACATTTTCGATTTATATATTTTAAGTTAGTCTGTTACTTCTATGAAATAGTTTTCTTAAACCTATAAAATATCAAATTAAAAAACTTTTAATTGTTTTTGTTATTTTGTATTTGCATTGATAAGGAATAAAAATGTATTTAGTTGGTATTGTTGTATTTAAACTTATTTGGCCTAATGTCCTATTTTCTTGGAACTTTATTTTCAAATCGAGCTGTTGTACATTAAACTGATGAGAATAATGATGCAGACAAAATAATTGATTTGAATGAGAAAGAGGTGTATGCATAGTTAAATCAGTGTCAAGTTGGATTGAGTTTTTTTTAAATTTTAAAATTCTATCAAGGGCCAAGAAAGAGTTTTCCCACAATGCTTGAATTAGTTTTGGGTGGCAGTATGTACGAACTACTCAAGTTATGTTGTAACCATCTATGGTACAAAATTTTCATTTTTGGACCTCTAATTATTATTTAAGATACATGCATTTGCATTCTTTCCAAAATTTAACACTAGAAAAAATTGATTATATATCTGACCAAGTTGCAAAATTGTAGACTAAACATTGTAATTCATAATGTGTTTTGGAGTTGAGCAATTTTATAAATGTCAGTCTAATTGAAATATTGAATGTACAAATATTCCGACAAAGTGCCAAAAATAAGTATGTTTTGAAGACTAATTATTTTACCAACCGATTTTGAAAGAAAGAATTGTTTCAACATATTATTTATTAAGAGAATAATGTTAGAAACAAAAAATTGTTGCAGTGATATATTGTGCTTTAAATGGAGCAAGGAAAGAGGTCATTCATTTGAATATTAAATAATATTGTACATTCCAATATGCAACCCATCATTCTGTGACATAACATTTTGCTACATGAGGGTGATCCTGAAACAGGCAATTCCCCTCTAATAGCATAGGAAGCGAATCGAACATGAGGGATGCGGATCCTACCCGGTGATTCACCTAGAGATGCAGGGATAAACATATGATAAAAAATTAAAGTGATAGAGGAAGACAAAACTATTCTTATCATCAATTCCTTAAAGCAGCATACTGTTTATCTAACCATCTCATGAATTGATTTATTATTTCGTGAAATACTTCATAGTTCAATGAACTTCAAATGTTCTAATAAAATAGTAGTAAGAAATTTTTCAATATGCAAAACGCCCAATCTTTCCAGAAAATAAATGATTTTCACGGTAATAGTGTTCTTATGAGTAATAACATCCTATGTCTATACTCAAATTCAACACATTTATGTTTTTCATTTCCGGAATGTCCTATCGGAGACAGCTGAGTGTTAACCTCATCTGGAGAACTTTTTTATATAATAATTTCAGTGAGCGTGTTTAATATAAAAAAATGGTATGAAAAATTATATTTAACGAAAGTTTTCATAGTTTAGAATTACAGTTTTCAGTACGTCAAAAGAATTCAAATTTTAATTATTTGATTATTTCTTCATAATTTGTAGAAACGGTAAATTTCACGCATCAGAGATCTTACTATTTCCGTCATTATCATCAATGACGAAAAAAAACGGGCTAGTTTTTTTTAAAGGCCATTCGCATAGGTTTGTTTACATTGTAAAGAGTAAGACGATTGGTCAGATTTCCTCTCTTCCATCCAATAGAATTGCTGATATCATCGCTATCATGTCCAAACCAAAGACGAGTTCCGGGTGGTGAGATTCGTGATAATATGGGTGCTAAGGCAGTGATACAATTTCCTCCGGGAAAATCTGCAAGAATTTTAAAATGGACAGTAAAAGAAGGATCATACATATCTATGGGTCGAGTTATTTTATTATACGACCTGGACCCAGATTCTGGAGGTGGTGAACAAAAGAAACTCAAAGCGAAAACTGTAGGAGTCGTGAGCAAGCTGTTGGCTAAAGAAGGAGCAATTGTTGAACCTGGGTAAACAAAGCAAGGTTTTTGTTATAAGGTTTCATATCTTAGCACTTTAAGAAAGAAAAGTACGTTTGCAACTATGTAATTATCCTTAAATATAGAAACAGTGTTGCCAACATAACAGGACAGTTGGTAAACAAAACCATAAGAACTATAAGAAATTCTTATTCCACTCACTATAATATTATGTAAAGGAAATTATTTAGTAAAATATGTTAATACGGTTATTTATAAAAAAATAACTACTTTAAATTATTACCTTACACGATTTGTTTTTATTTTTTCTGCTTTAATTATGCTTATGGATTGGGAATATTGACTTTTATGTTACATACATATCTATACAACTAATGTATAACTTCGATTTATACATTAAAAAACCTTTTAATTTATTTAATAGTCATTGACTACTTAAACTTTATTTTGTATTGTCTGTTAATTATGTAGGATATTATCATTGAAATAAAGCCAAATTTGTCAGCAAAACATTTTATGGATTGATCTCGGATGTTGTACCTACTAATTTAAGCCACACTTTTCAATTACAAGTCATTTAACATTTTTGAAAATAAATATCGGGAAAATGATAACGATGTATTAGGGATATGACTGTTGTGACGAGCTGACTAGTAGGTTCGTGATCAGAATTACTATTTTGTTAATATGATGCTTCCCCATCTTTGTGGACTAGATAAACAAATTTTTTCATTATATTAAGTTAAAATATAATTTACTGTTAAATAATGTAAGTGTATAACAGATTTTCATTTTTAATTAGAATAAACCATTACATAATATGGATAATTTAGTGTCGAAGACTTTGTTCAGTGACAGTTGCAGCCGAAATGTTTTATAAAAATGTATGTAGAATATAATTCTCTCTGCTTATAGGTGTGAGCTGTTGGAGCTTGAAGATTGTTCTCATGCAACTGTAATGAATGCCATGTGTGCCGAATGTGGTGCCGATCTCAGAAAGGATGAGAGCCAGTCTGAGGGAAAAGCTTCTGTACCTATGGTTCACAGTATACCAGAATTGAAAGTTAGCAAAGAGGTAACATGTATTGTATTTTGCTTATGACTTTCAAGTTTTATTACAAATTTGTTTTGGAGATTCTAAATATTAGCATTAATACATCAGGTTGAAGTTTTGATCAATGTATTTGAATTTTGAAGAAATAATTCATTCATTTTAAAGTGTGTATTCACTCCTAAGGTGTAGTTATTATGTATTTATTGTCTGTTGTTAAATTGTAAGAACAGACTAAAATATGTCATATGTTAAGGAACAATTGTACATGTATTTTCGTATACACTCAAATATAATTATATGTTATCACAATGCTTTCATTAAAATTATGTAATGTCATGTTGCAAATAAATTTTTGTAGCAAGCAGAGACTTTGGGGAAAGCTGATGAGGAGAGACTCCTGGGAGACAGGAAGCTGGTGCTGTTAGTTGATTTGGATCAAACACTTATCCATACAACAAATGACAACATTCCTCCTAATCTGAAGGTAATATAACTTTTTTGTTATTGATACATTTTATTGCTTATTCTATTGTTGTTCATAATATGCTACTCCAATTCAGATCAATTCATTTACATTTATAATAAATGTTCAAGTTCTCCATTCTGAGAGTCAAAGAAATAATATTAATATATTAAATTCTTGATATTCCAGAGGCATTGCCTCCCTCCTCAGAAGGACAGGAAAACATTTCAAGTGACTGCCGCCATCACTTATTAATTGTTTTAATTATCCTGACAATGCCTTTTCCAATCACTGGAAATGTCTTCCTAACATTCTGATGTAGGAGGCAGTCCTTTGAAAATTTAGAACTTCAAACCCTACATTATATGTAGCAATGTAACTCTGCCTTGCCTTTGGTTCAGCTTCACACTCTTGTCTGTATGAAAATAGGGTGTCAATTAATGTGTTTAAATAAAAATTAACAAAAACTGTAAGTTAAAACAAAACAACATTTAATCAATCCAAGTTATACAATTCATCCATAATACTCTTCAATCTTTCATACACTATGGTACTTCACCACAAACTCAATAAACTCATCATTGTAAAATAATCAAAACCAACTCAATCAAACTCTAAATGCTTGTCGGTGTCTCACCACCTACTTCTGTGGCTTGTTTGATACTCCACTACTACATGCAGTCGTGAAATGCTTGTGAATCCGCAAATGCAACTTCACTCCATTACGTCTCACCAGTGACTCCAAACTCAATATTTTAGTTCTTCACCATATTGCAGAAACCAGGTCTCCTGACTTCATGGGCCAATCAAGTACAGAAATTGTCCTTCTTTCTGTGAGTCTGCAAATCCTTAACACTCACAGTTGGTTCACCCAACACAAGAAAATCACATGATCTGCATTGCATGTGACACTATAGCCAGCTTTATGGCTGGCTCGCAACAATGCTGTTGTCAATTCAAATGTATATATATGCACTCAAGAGTTGTCAGATAGCCGATCACTGGAAATGTCTTCCATCATTGTAAAACACTGTAAACACATCGTATATACTACTTTCTGAAGAGCTTAATATTAGTCATTTACAATATTACAATATTATTTGTCTCCTTTTATTACTATTATACCAAATTTATGGTTATCTTATATTTCATATGAACATATATTTATTAAATATTCTTTTAGTCTATACAGAAATTTATTTGTATTTTTTAGTCATATTAATTTAATTTCCTGAACTAACATATTTCAAAGATTTGCAAATTTTTCTACTTTTTTCTAGAGTTTCTTCATATTTATGGAAGTCATTTTTATGTCTGTTGATATGCTCCTGAGATTGCTATTTATTTTATCATTGTCACAATGAGTTAGCACATGAGTTTGAGAACTTCATACATGTCATAATTTTCTTATAATAAAATTTTTCATTACATGCCTCCTTCCTATTGATATTATGAATGTATATTATTGCTTTCTTTTTCAGAAGAAGTAGCCTCTTTAACTTTTCTTTACTAATTTCCCACCAGATTTGTATACCATAATGTATATATAATTCGTATATTTACTTCATAAAACATTCTGAAATGTAAAATGTCTTATTATCTACACATTTTGATTTTTTTTTACAATATCCATTATTTGATTATTTTCCATTTTTTGCAATGTTTTATAATTAACATACAGTTGTGGTTAAGTCTTATATTTTTTTTCAGGATGTGTATCATTTCCAATTATACGGTCCTCAGTCTCCTTGGTATCACACTCGAATTCGACCTGGTACACAAAAGTTTCTCAGTGAAATGAGCAAATTGTACGAGTTACACATTTGTACATTTGGAGCTCGTAATTATGCTCATACCATAGCAATGTTCCTTGATCCAGATGGACGATATTTTTCTCATCGCATCCTATCCCGTGATGAATGTTTCAGTCAGAACTCGAAGACTGCTAATCTCAAGTGAGTATTGTACTCATTGCAGTGAGAATAAATTAAGAATTTAATGAAAGATAAATCAGACTACCTCACACGTGGACAGATTTTGTTATTTATACTAAGTGTGTTTATTGTAAAGTGCTTATAAATGGAACATTTTCAAGTATGAGATATAATAATTTAAAACACAAAACTTTTGTTTATCTATAAATACCATTATACACAATATTCCTCTCTCAAAAGTACTATACTTCACTAGCAAAACGCCTATGATGCACTATTTTTGGAAGTGTCTGAACTTATTCACTAATTCTGCCACAGTTTTATATTTAGTGAACCATATATACACTTACAGAACACAGCTTTTCATACAATATTGCTAGTGTATTCATATTCTTACTGTACAATTTACTTTGAGGTAGTTGTAAAGTTGGACATTATATATTTTTTGAAAATTGTAAGACTGTAATGCTGGCTTGGGTGAAGCTAAGTATATTTATTACATTTCATCACAATCAATGCCTATGAAGAAGCGCTTGTTGTAACACTAATTAAATATGGGTAATTTGTCCTTATAAATACACAGCTAATATATCAGAATAATAAAGTTACAAATTGACCTCCAATAGCTCATTAATTGATTAGAAGAAATTGTGTATTTGTTTCTCCGCACAATTCCGATTTCTGTTATGCAGAGAAGTGGAAGTTGGGATACAGGAAATAGGTGTTGGAAATTCCCATTTTGTCGTGGATCTTACAATGAAAAATTGAGATCATTGTAATGGCATCTCTTAATCATTTTCACCTATTTTTTAAATTTGTGTAATGGCTTTCCAATTATTAGGCAATTAGTTTTTAACGTTTACGTTTTATCATAATTTGTGTTAGTAACTTGGTTCTTATATTTTGTCTGTACTTATGTATTTAATATTTGTTGCAATAATTCATTTTTAATACAAATTTGGTGATTTTCAGAGCCCTCTTCCCTTGTGGTGATAACTTGGTTTGCATAATTGATGATCGAGAAGATGTTTGGAATTATGCTGCTAATTTGATACATGTTAAGCCCTATCATTTTTTCCAACACACAGGTGATATCAATGCCCCCCCAGGCTTGGCCAAGTGTGAGAATGATGATAAGGAAGGATTTGATTTCTCAAAATTTGGTGAGAATAATAATTTGAAATTTATCTATGTAATTTTGGCTAATTGAGAAAACTTTGTTAAAAATTTTACACACAAGCCACATGAAGTAAATTCATCAACATCTAAATGCAGAGATTTGTAATGTGTTTTAGGCAAATTGTTTTTCACATTCATTATTTTGTATAGCAATATTTCTGGGCTTAGTTAGATATTCATAAATGGTATTGATAATTTTCTTATTTTAGAACATTAACTGCTACAATTTGCCAATAATTACGTTTTTAATATATTTTTCATTTTGAAATATGCTTTTCTTTTCAATATTCTTTCTTTTTCTACTCTAAATTACTTGTATTGTTATATTTAGTAAATTTTAATTTTTTAAAGAATAATTAAGTTATTGTAATATTTTCTTAACTTTGTTGCTGTCTCATAATTAAAAATTGTTTGATTACATTTTCTCTAAACTTATATATTTTCGGTTACATTAAATAATTTTTTAATTTGTCTTTATTCACTGTAGGTGGAAAGATTAACAAAACCTCATTGAAAGAAGAAGAAGTTAAAAATAGTGAAAGAGAATCTCGAGAAAAAGTCAACTGTGTTTCAGATTTGAAAGACAATACTGAAGAGATAAGTTTAACTGATGCCACCATGGCTGATGGTGTTCTAACCAATGGAATGAATGATGGTAATGAGGTTATAGAAACTAAGACAGAAACCACCATTGTGGAACAAAGTGATGTAAAAGAGCCTGTGGATGGTGCTACTAATAGTGGAAAAAACTTAGATAGCAGTGGTGAAATGAATAAAGAAATTAGTGGTTTAACAATTAAAGAAAGTAGTGGTGAAATTAATAAAGAAAGTAGTAGTGAAACAAACAAGGAAAGTAGTGGTGAAACAAACAAAGAAAGTAGTGGTGAAACTAATAAAGAAAGTAGTAGCGAAACAAATAAAGATAGTGGTGGTGAAACGAATAAAAATAGTGGTGGTGAAACGAATAAAGAGAGTAGTGGTGAAACGAATAAAGAGAGTAGTGGTGAAACGAATAAAGAGAGTAGTGGTGAAACGAATAAAGAGAGTAGTGGTGAAACGAATAAAGAGAGTAGTGGTGAAACTAATAAAGAGAGTAGTGGCGAAACGAATAGGGAGAGTGGAGAAATTGTAAGCAGTGAAGCTGGTGATTGTGTCCGTAATAGTATACTAGTTGATGGCAGAACTTCTGAACAAAATAATAGTAATAGAGATAGTGTGAAGCAGCCATGTGACACTGAGAAACAAACCATGGAAAGTGAAGGACAGAAATTGGAAGATGTCAAAGACTCCGTTGAACAAAAAAGTGACGTAGTTGAAGTGGAGGATGGGGATGATTATCTCATGTACTTAGAAGAGATTCTTAGAACTATTCACCATGCATTTTATGAATTATTTGACCAATTAGGAGGTAAGGTTCCTGATTTAAAATTAGTTGTACCCTATGTACGAAGGAAAGTTTTAACTGGTACCAGTTTGGTACTTAGTGGACTTGTACCAACCCACGTGCCTCTGGAAAGTAGTAGAGTATATCAACTTGCTGTGTCATTGGGTGCAGAAGTTACTCCAACCATTACATCCAGATCCACTCACCTGGTAGCAGTCCGTCCTGGTACAGCGAAAGTACATCAGGCACGTAAAGAAGGTTTAGGAAAAATTAAGTTGGTTAGTCCAGAGTGGTTATGGAGCTGCGCTGAGAGATGGGAACATGTAGATGAGCGACTTTTTCCCTTACATAACAAAGGTGCCTCTCAAGCCAGTCGTCACCCTCCTGCACACTGTGGGAGCCCAAATCGCTTGGGCCGTTTTATGGATACCATCAATCCTCTGATGTCATTTTCATCAGAAGAAATTGCAAATATGGACAAAGAAGTAGAAGATATATTTAATGAATCTGAAAGTGGTGGTGATACCAAGTCTGAAAAAGTTGTAGAGGACAGTAGCAGTGATACAGTTGAATCCCTGTCAGGTATGCCAATAATTTGGATGGTAGTTCATTATTATTTTTAGATCACTTTTTCTATAAGTAGCTTCATTATAAGTAGATAATTAGATATTTCATAGTATGAATGTTTGATTTATTTTGTAGAAGAACGCCCACACGGTTGGAAAGAGCCTAAACCTAAACGGCGAGCTGAAGACTTGGACGAGGATTCACCCAGCAGCAAGTTCCGTCGTGGAGAAGCATTGCCAAGCGATTTAGATTTGGGGGATGAAGAGAGTGTTGGAAGTGATGATCCCCCAGATGAGGTTGACGACGGTGATTGGAACATGATGGGTGCCGCTCTAGAGCGTGAATTCCTTTCTGGTGAATGAATTTGTATTCGTAATAATGCTATCAAAATTTCCCCAGTGACTTCAGGAACACTGTAATATATATTTTTATAAATTGTTTTATGTGGACTAAAGGCATTCATATTGTAACCTGTCACGTATTAGGAGTCACATTTATATTTAATGTGAATTGAGGGACTATTTATTGTTAGATGGGAAGTGCATATATTTGTTCCAATGATCTTTAATTTGTAATATTCTGTAAATAAATTTATCTTTTGTTCTCATTTGACAAAGCTAAAAATCATCTCCATTTGCATTATGTACCTATCACATTGTTGTATTTTTAAAATAATAATTTATTTCCAATGATGTGGAGTTTTCTTATTCCTTATAATAATAACCTTGTGCTGATATAATATATTACGAAAAATAAAATCATCATAAAAAGACTGAGGCACATATGGTCCAGCCCCCCTGATAATTGTCAACATTCATAGATATAAATTATAATACACTTTGAATCTTTATGACTTGAAGTGTGAAATATTAAGATGTTAATGAAGATTAAAAAGCTATTCCAGTAGCCTTGAGGTTTAATAGAGAACAGATAAGCTTATTTGGATATGTTACACCAAAACGTGGTAGCTTTTAAGTCATTCCATCTGTATCCGGAAAGGTATTTAAATGACACGACTAAAAAGAAAAACAGACAAGAACTACATATCATTTTATTGTTAACAAAGAAGACTGTAACAATTGCACCAACGCTCAGTCTGATTTCTCGCTCTACTTATGGAATAATTTGACCTTTGGCCATTTTTTTTGTTTTCACTTCTAGCACGAGAAGTGTAATATCACAATAATCGGTGCTTCACTCTAATAAGCCATCTTTTTGGATCTGTGAGTCTTCTTAGGAACTATTATCATTTTACGAAACCTATTTTAATTGGTTGGTAAATTTTCTATGTACGAGAACGTAATTCTGTTGCCTTCAATCAGAATTATCGGGAAAAAACAAAGTTCTATATCACCATTTTTTCTCCCCGAAGATACATGAAATGGCCGTCCTTTTGGATCATGTCGCGAAACTCAGTCGAGGGAAAAGGTACAATAATTATCATTATCTTTGGTTTTACAGTTAATAAAGTGGCCCTGAGACATCAATAACTGACAAAGCAATTGATAAAAATAACATTTCGCAACGTTTCATCTTTAATTTTAGGATTTTAAGTGGTTTAAACAAACCCAAGTCATTCCATTAACATCCACCATAACCTGATATTATACATGGTGTAACATAAACCCGACGGAAAAACATCACGAATGGATTCCTCAAATCAGAGGACAAAAAATGTGTATAGCTAAGTGTGTTGCCTCGAACTCTGATTTTAAATTTGTTTGTGATTGTATAGTTTGCGTGTAAAATCCTTCACAGATGACTATGGCGTAAGCAGAAAGCTTCTGAATGTATGGTGAATAGTTATTGAAGGCTTAAGTGCTTTACTTACTTAATAATAATAATAATAGTTCTCTTATTTAAAAATGGAAACCGGTTTGTACTTAAAAAAAAAACCATCCGTCGTAGATGAGGTTATGGCTCGGTAGATGGTGGCAGTATTCTGATCCATCACGAATTCCCCAATATTGGAAACTTACTGACATCTAAGCAAAACCATTCACGTCATTTTCTGTTAACAAAATTTATCTCAAAACGCGAGGGAAATTGCCCAAAGTCTTGAATGGCAGAGCGGGGAAAAGACCTATTCACACGCAGCAGTGACGTGACATCATCACATGATTTTATACCAACAGATGGAATAAAGAAGAACCGATCCATCAGAAATGGGAAAAATGCAATCATGGGCGATGAGGCAAAATTTTTATAAATGATTGAGAACGTCATTTTTGCGCATGTACAATGGTTTGTTCGTTTCATAACAATAAAGTTACAAATTCTAAAATGAATAGTTTCAACTTGTGTCGCGGCGCTGAGAAGTCACTGCTAAGAGCGAAGGGGCCTTGTGGCAGTTTGTATTTTTATATTCTTTCAATTAATTTGGAAAGTTCCTCACTCTCATCCTTGAGGTTAAGCGATCGAGAGAAACGAATGCGAAGAGATCATTTGTCGACTTTAGAGGCCTCTGGCAGTCACAGGTAAGTCAGCCACCTCATGACCAGCGCCGACACGAGGATGAAGCCTGCTGCGTTCGAAACGACGCGAGTGGATCCACAGATCTGTCCTGGCGCTGCCTGGAATTCGGAAGCGGCTCCTTTGGCGCTGGCTTCGGTGGTGTCGCTGTCGCCAGGTGCGTCGTCGTCGTCGTCGTCGTCTTCGTCGTCGGGAAACCCGGGCCCGGTGAGGATCAACGCCGACCGCGGCGGCAGCGCCAACTTCCCGACGCGGACGGTGGCTCTGCAACAGACAAAGCAGACGGTGGGTGGTTCACCTGGGATGGGAGGGATGGTGGCCTCGTAGTACTCACCCTCGTCGCAGTTTGGCGGAGCTGCTGGCCACCAAGACGCGCATCTCACACGGAAGGTCTCCCACGCCGCGCAGGTCGACGGTCTGGCGTCCGTAGCCCAGGTTCACCAGCAGAAGGACGTCGTCGTTGTCGTCCTGTTCATCCCCGTCGTAATCGTCATCGTCGTCGTCGTCATCCTTATCATCGTCGTCGCCGTTCTCATCATCATCATCGTCGTCATTGTCATCGTCGCCGTTCTCATCATCATCATCGTCGTCATTGTCATCATCACCATTATCTCCATCATCGTCGTCATTTTCTCTGTTCTTTACGTCATTATCATCGTCATCTTCGTCGTCGTCATCATCGTCATTTTCCGTTTTCCGAACGTCTGTCTTACTTTTGTTACCCTTTTTTGCCTTTTCGCCGTCATCATTGTCGTCATCGTCATCATCATCGTCGTCATCGTCATCATCATCGTCGTCGTCATCATCCTCATCAGCTTTCTTCTTAGATGACTTTTTCTTTCCCTTCACATCATCTTCTACGTCATCATCGTCATCGTCCTCTTTCTGTTTCTTTCCTTTTCCTTTAGTAGTCTTCTTTGGAGATTTTCCTTTGTCGTCGTCGTCGTCGTCGTCATCGTCATCGTCGTCCTGATCGTCGTCGTCGTCTTCCTCATCTTGTGTCTTAGATTTCGTCTTGGCTTTCCTCGGTTTTCTCTTTGCCGGACGTTCTTCTTCTTCGTCGTCGTCGTCATCGTCGTCTTTCTTTGATTGCTTTGCCTTCTTCCTGCCTTTTGTCTTTACAGGTACTTCTTCTTCCTCTTCGTCATTTTCATCAGAATCCTTGGCTGTTTTCTTTTTACTTTTTCTCTTTCCAGAACTCTCTGCCTTCGTGGATTTTTTTGGTTTCTCGTCTTCATCGTCGTCGTCGTCGACCCCATTATCCTCATCACTTTTATCTGCGACTTTTTGTTTCTTACTTTTTTTCACGTCCTTAATCTCAGATTTCTCATCATTGTCGTCGTCATCGTCTTCATCTTTTCCGTCGTCGTTAGCTGAACCTGTTTGATCGCCTTCATTATCATCATCTTCATCGTCACCATCATCATCATCAGCATCGACTGTTGCCTGAATTTTATCCTTTCCATTGGGTTCCGCTTCGTCTTCATCATCATTGTCATCATCATCGTCATCTTTTGTTGTTGATGTATTCTTCTTTATTACCTTATTCTTTTCTCCTTCGTTATTATCGTCGTTATCATTATCATCGTCATCGTCGTCTTCGCCGTCATCATTATCATCGTCATCGTCGTCTTCGTCATCATCATTTTCCTCTTCGTCGTCGTCTTGCTTTCCATTTGATTCAGTCTTTTTGCTTTTACCTCCACCTTTTGTCTTTGAATCCTTAATACCAACTTCCTCCTCCTCATCATCGTCATCATCACCGCCATTGTCATCGTCATTATCAGCGCCATTGTCGTCGTCGTCATCGTCATCGTCATCGTCGCCGTCTTTGTCATCGTCATCGTCGTTATCATCATCGTTGTCTTTTCCGGAAGAGGTGTCGTCGTCCATTTCCCTACAAAAGGTAAGAGAAGCATCTTTTATGCCACTGAACGTTTGCTTCTCAAAAGAATTATATAAACATAACGACCGATTCACACAAAAATATAGTTATTATTCAATTTATACAACGTTTCGTCCCGTCATTTGGGATTTCATCAGGTAAATTATTCAAGGATTTAAAATTTTAAGGTATATAACTAAACATTTTGGACTGTATTTTTTCCGGTTATCCGTTGGACGCAGACCAGGACAAATACATGGTACATGGTTCATAATTTTAAGTCATGAATAAATTGGCGTGATGAAGTCCCAAATGTGAGACGAAACGTAGGAATTGAATAATTTTTTTATGTGTATAGTTGTAAATTTAATTTTAAATACTAATATTCTCTTGACTTATAAATTAGCAATGGATATAATTTCTTTTAATTTACATGCTTTGGTTATCTAAGTTAGGTTTTGATGGAAATATAAATATTAGGTACAACGAATTTTATTTATTACATCATATGCTTATAATTATTACGTCTCATAATTTGTTATTTTACTAGACAATGTGTCGCCGCTTACTATATTCTTAGTTGGCAACGAATTAGAAAAGATTTTACTTAAAATTAAAATTCAGATTTTGAAGAAATATTCGTAAACAGTACACGAGTGGATTTTAAAAGGAGTGCAAATAACAGAATGATATTTCTAGGAGATCCTGAGGAGATGCGTGACCACGTGCCAGCAGCAAGATGGCGGACCGTTACCTGACAACGGCGAGCACCCAGTCGGACAGCGGACGCGTGCGTAGAGCGCCCTCACGTAGCACTTGGGTTTCGCGAGCCTTTAGAAGGCGTTTGTAGATTCCCAAGTGGCTGTCAGGTTCATCGTCCTGGTCGTCAACGTTGACGTCCTTGTAGTTGTCGTTCACTGGCATCCATGTCACTTCTCCGGAAGAGAAACCTGCAGAAAGAGAACCAGGATCGCGGTGACTCAACCGCTGGTTGGAAATTGAAAAATTCAAAAGCGTCAAGGATCTGAAATATTCTGCACCGAAAATAATAACAAACAGCAAACATGAAACCTGGAATACTGATGACAAAAGCAAGTAATGGCTGATGAAACAACTGAGATCATGATATCTGCAAGACTTTGATAAGAGCAGGATTGACTTAGGCTACGGGAGTGATATTTGACTCCTTGTGGAAAAATGAATATCAACTGTAAATCATTGAAAGAGGAATATTAAGAAGGATCTTTGGACCAATATTTGTAAACGGAATTTGGAGAATAACGTATAACCACGAAATATACAAACTATATGGTTAGCCTGATATAGATATGGCGGCTGGCGCATATGTGCACATGTGCTACAGCACATGAATTAATTTAGGAGGAATTATTTGTTGTAATTTTAAGAAACTTTAAAATAATAGTATTTTAAGAGTGTAAATTTCTGCTTCGAAGACAAAAACTGCCCACCTTCCGGCATACATCTGAGCTACATTCTTTACAGCACGTAAATTCTGTCTGTAATGCGCATCCGCAGTATTTCATGTTCAACTCCCTGCCCGCCCTCAAACAAAGAATTCTATGAGTTACAGTAACAGCGCGTCGAGCTACAGTTTTAAACGTTTTTGACGAATTAATATTACTGTTTGTGGGCCTGTGGTTTATTTGAAGTAATCAAAGGTTATTTAAATGAAAATAAAAACGTTTAACAGACGTCATTTCAAAGATATCCATAATTCTGAGAAAATTACCTCACGATCCTGCACACAATATTTCCATTATATGTGGCTTCTTCATAAAATTAACTTTATTTATTTTAAATGTGTAAGAAGAAAAATATTTTTGTGTTAGGATTTTGCGCCAATTTAATTTTATATATTCACAATTTTGAAAATCGTTTCTATTAAATGATATGTAGACAAAATTAGATATGTAGCATACTACGGGTCGTGGAGAAACCTGCGTATGTTGCAGTATTAGTAATATTCCCTGGTAAAAATTGTTCCTTTAAATACTCACGAGTCACCATTGCATCTCTTTAGAATATATGTAAACATCTGACGACGCCACTCAAGCCAGACGGAACACGACGAAAAGAACGACCAAAGGCGATGTGGATCAATTCAATGGAGAAAGATCTTTGGGAGTGAGGATTCTCACCAGCGTTGGCAGAGTCGTCCCACTGGAAGGGCGTCCGGGCAGGGTCTCTGCTTATCACCCAGTAGCCTTCCTTCCCCGCTCTTTTGGCCATCGGGTCCTTCGTCTGTTGCCAGCTCACGTCTGTGTCTTGCATGCCGATCTCCTCGCCATTGTAGGTCACGAAGGAGCCCGGCAGTACTGCCAGAAGCATGTTGAGCACGTCCGCCATTCCCTGGCCGTAGCGGGACGCCACTCGAGGGTGATCAGGACTCCCCACCTGCGTTCAGAAATTATTTGTTTTCACGATTGAACCCGCAATCTCCCGGGGTTTCGTCCTTACCCTCCAAACTGGAAGATCGCCCTCCGGCCACTCTTCGTCCATCCAGTCGTCGATGAGGTCATCCAGGTCTCTAGCGTCGGTCATGTTGTCCAATCCGGTGATCAGCGAGAGACTGAGTGGTAGATGCGCGATGCCCACGTATTTGTCGGCGTTGTTCGTCGCGTCCGTCAGCAGAACCCTGAAAGGGAAATGATGGCTGCTGTACTCGAACCACGGCAGAAATTAACCGCAGTTGAAACGTTCCTTACCTACGGTGTCCGTTTTCTGAACTGAACTCATCCAATAATTCCCTCCACTCTCGAACCAACTGGAAGTTCTCGGGTTGATTCTCAGTGTATATGTGCTCCAAATCGTCGTAATGCTGCCCGACGCTAGATTCTTCTTTAATTTGTTTCCTCTTTCCGCTAGCTGCACTGGACTGCTTGTTATCTTTAGATCTGCTATTCTTTGACTTTGATGGTTTTATTTCATCATCGTCGTCGTCATCATCATCATCATCTTTTTTCTTTCCTTTACCCTTTGGTGACTTTGTAACCTTTTTACTAGGTTTTGGCTTATCGTCGTCGTCGTCATCGTCATCATCATCATCATCATCATCATCATCATCATCATCATCTCCTTCATCGTTGTCATCACCCTCGTTATTATTGTCATCATCGCCGTCGTCATTGTCATCATCCTCGTCATTATCCTTATCATTTACACCATTACTTTCACCCGCACCAGCAACATTTACATCTGCCGTAGGAGTCGGTTCTTGACCACTTCCTTCATTTGTGTCGTTATCCTGACTTTCATCGGCATCGTCTATTTGGCCGACAGACCCTGCATTCGCAACTACGTCTCTTTTTCTTCTTTCTTCCTCGAACTGTAGTTTTTCTCTTTTGGGTCTACTTTTTCCTTTCTTCACAGTTGGTTTTTCTTCTTCATCATCGTCTTCGTCATCATCATCTTCATCGTCGTCCACCTGTTTAGCTTTTTTACGTGATTCAGATTTACTCTTGCTTTGTGCAGTTTTTTTCTTTTTAGAATCATCACCGTCGTCGTCGTCGTCATCATCGTCGTCGTCGTCATCATCGTCGTCGTCGTCATTATCTTTACCCTTTGTTTTGGATGACTTACTTTGTTGCTTTCCTTTCACTGATTTTACATTTACATCATCATCATCATCGTCGTCGTCGTCGTCGTCATCATCATCATCATTTTTTGTCTTGGATGATTTACTTCGTTGCTTGCTTTTACCTTTTCCTTTGTCATCATCATCATCGTCGTCATTATCATCTGGCTTTGACTTCGGTTTCTTCAGCGGTTTCTTACTTTCAGGTTCTTCATCGTCATCACCATCAGCGTCTCCGTTTTCATCGTCATCATCATCATCATCATTGTCGTCGTCATCATCATCATCGTCGTCGTCGTCGTCATCATCATCGTCGTCGTCTAAGGGTTCATCTAGGAATTTTATATCTTCAACAAGATGCGAGGTTGAGTCCACTCTAAAACCGTCGACACCTTTACTCATCCAGAAACTTAATACGTGCTGCGAAAAAAAATGGAATTCAATCAAAGGTAATTGACAACAAATTCTGGATGTGCGTCTTGTTGTATACATACCCTGAGATCTTTTTGGACATATCGGTTCCTCAAGTTGAGGTCAGGCTGGTGCACGTCGAACTGGTGAAGGTAATACTGTTTGCGTTGCTTGTTCCACTGCCACGCGGAACCTCCGTACACGCTCAGCTGGAAAAAATATGGCTGGGCTTCAACATACGAAATAGCACTTCAACAGTAACACCAATTGCACAAATAATTGCACAGAGAATAACCATAAAATATATACTTTACAATATCTCTGTGCTACAAAGTATTTCTAGAGAAAATAAAAGACTTTGAGATTGAACTGGAAGTTTTTAAAGTCAAAGAATTTAATATCGAATTTTGTAATGACAGGACCTACATGGGAAACTGTTATATGTATTGGCGAAAATTAATTATGGCTTATGTGTTGACTTGACGATATTGGGAGGTTGATAAAGCATACTGAATTTGCACCACCTTATTCATAAATAAAATACAATCTTATAAATAGAACTTAATCAGTATTTTATTAATAAATAAAATTAATGTATCAAGATCGAAAGTCAGATATTATTTAATTTTACATTTACTACAAAATATTGTATCTAAAAATTAATAAGTAAATATAATACATATAATAAACACGAGTAATTTCTCTTGACTATACTTAGGAAACATGTCCTCTAAATTAATGAATACTAAAATCAATTAACGTCTATCAACCTGTTCGCCAATCAATTGTTTTACGGTAATATTTCAAACAAATAATTAAATTTTTTAGAAGATTTACTACGTTTGGATAAACATAATGTTGAGTGTTTGTATTGTAGAGTCTGCTGTATCGGGCAAACAAAGCGTACCAGAATTGAAGTATACTTTATAAAATTCAATCAACTTTTGGATAACGAATTTTAACAAACGTTGCATACATGGGTAATTAGAAAACTGATTGAATTAATATACATTAAGTTTATATGTAGAATGTAATTGCTATACCTGCTTGATGAGCAGAATTCTGGATATTAGGTCCAATATAAATTCAAGAAATGTAAAAAAATTGAACACAAAGTTTAAATTCCGTACCTGACTCAGTTTTATTGTATTCGAATCACATTGCTTTCTAATAAATAAAAAATACAGCTTTAATTTTGCCTGAATTTTTTATAATAATTATTATTTAATATAATTACGACGTTTAAGTCCACCTTTGTGAACCTCATCAGTTAAATTTTTAAATGGACAAAACTTTCTAGATAATTTTGCGTCCTGCGACGGTTACATCCAGAAATATTGTAACAGTTTTGTCCTTTCAAAAATTTACCCGATGAAGTCCACAAAGACAGCCGAAACGTCTTAATTATATTAAATAAATATTGATTAAATTTTTTTGCCTGCAAAATAAGGTGTACTTTTTTATTTATTAGAAAACAATGTCACACATCTCTCATTTCGGCGCTGGAAGTTATTGGAATAAGACTATATTTTTATGGTAAAACGTCTTAAAAATATAATTAAATTTTGGTAATTATGTAAGTAACCAATTAATTATTTTACGGTAATATTTCAATAAAATAATAATTTATTTTTCTAAAGAAGTTTTACAACGCTTGGATAAACATAATTCTGTATTGTATTGTAGTGTGCTATATCGGGCAAACAAAGCGTAAGTTTCGAACCACAAATTAAGAATACTTTATTAAATTCAAACAACCTATGGAAAAATAATCTGCTAACAAAAGATGTATACATGGATCATTACAAAATTGATTGAAATAATATACATTATGTTAATAGATTTTTATTAATTATAAATCAATGTCAGACAATTCTCATTTCGGCGCTGAAAGTTATTATAAGAATTATATATTTTTATGTTAAAGGTTTATAAAAATAAATTATATTTTGGTAATTATGTAAGTATCCATGTTATACTAATTATATTTATTTGTTTAGAAGCCAAGTATTAAGCTTTTCATCATGCTCCTTTATTAATTTTTATATATAATTGAAGATGGTCCCTGAACATCGGTAGTTAACTTTTTGAAGTAAATTTCAATAAATTCTACAATACATCAATTACATTTACAAATGGTATTTTTTTTTCTGCAAATGGCCTGGTTCATACTTGCTGCGAACCAAATTACGAGGAAGTACGCAGTGCAGACTATTTCTGGATGTTATTGTTGCACTTGGCAAAAATACGACGAGTAACGTCGAAAGGTCTTTACTGTATATAAAAACGCTGCAAAAAATTTTTCAGAGTGTAACTACTGTTGCTGGACAGAGAGAACTTAAATTAGGGATCTTTTACTGCATTCTTTATAACTGAAAGCCCTTGTGGAACAGAACAGGAAGAAATGTCAATATTAATTAAATATGCCAATACTCTCCCATTTACTTCGACCTTGTAATTATCATAGTATTCAGCAAATTTCTCAAAATGAAGACCGAAATAATGAAAAACCAAAAATTTTGAAACACGATTACAAAGAATCCAATAACATTAATTTGTTTTCAAAATACAATGTAAGATACCGTTTAAAAAATTGAAATAATTTTTTTCGTAAATATAATTACAAATATTTGAGTGTTAATCTTTAAATAAATTTCAAGCCAGTATTTGGATATTTTTTACTTCATAAAAAATATTTTAATGGTAACATATTTAAATTATTTGCATATCTACATATCTTACTAAATTACAAATTTTCTGTACTTCTCCTTAACATTTTCGTCTATTGCATTTTTACATTTACTCATTTCATCAATTTTTGTATTTTATTTCTTGTGTTATCCATGCTTTCCTATTGGTCTGAGCTACTCTTCCTACTTTTTCGTCGGCTGCTCTAGTTATTTCTTCCTTCATGAGTGCCCAAATAATGTAATGTTAATCTGATATGTTCTCGGCAACTGACGACAATTAATGTGTCATATATGTATGTATGACGTATATGCCTAGTTCGTATGATTCCCCTTGGGGCGTAATTTTAAATACCCGCCTATGTTAGTGACACATTTGTTTTTAGTTTTCGGTCGGTTCTTGAAGACTTACCCAGTTGTTTGGAGGTTTTCCCTTGCCTTTTCCGTCCTTCCAAACATAATACTTGCTGTAAGGATTTATCCTCTTAACAGACTTTTGGAACCACTCGTGCTGGTCACTAGAATGGTTTGGTACAAAGTCCATCACTATCTCCAAGCCTAAAATCAGAGAGACCCAAAACTGCTTTATGTTTGAGATTTAACGATGAGAGAAATTATTATACTCGGGACCTTGTGAAAATAAAAATTAACTCATAATTTACTAGTTACTTACGAAAAAGATTTCCATACAAAAGGTTCGTTTCTGATACGACTTATCAATGTTGAACTACCAGAAGTCAAATACCTTTGAGGCGTCATGTTACGAGACAGTGTACCATATCTGTGACGACTAACTACTTTGGTTTCGAAAGGGGGCCATTTTGCCTCAGACTTGCTAGAAAGAAACTTGTATTGTTTTTGTGGAACGATGAGTTTTGTATCATTTGTGGCAAAATAAATTGATTATGGGTTCCATGTTTATTTATTTATGGGGAATACCCACCCCCCAAAAAAACATTATTCTAAACCAAAGTAATTGGTCTCCAGAGGTAGGGGTAATTACCGTGTCGGCTTAGTGCAGCTCCTTCCTCCTAATTGGGTCGTCTTCTCTTCAGGTCACAGCCACCACTGTTATTCTTCCTGGTTCAGGAAGAATTTCCGTTTATCCTCCTGTTCCCGATTTGCCTGTCCAAGGATGCCGATCATCTGCTCGAAATCTCTCACAAAAAATTGTCTTGCCATCACTCCCGTTTCAGCACTGTCGAAAAATCTGTCGAAATCTCATCTCACCTCTCTCGAACAATCTGTCCGAATATAAATACTTTCCAAAAATCTGTCCCCAAAACATCTCTGCCAGCCTTTTTAAAATTTCCTCCTCACTTCTTTGGTTCATATCACCCAGGTGGCAGGGATGGATATTGACCGATCACATTTATGGTTACATATGGGAAAGGATACCCACCCGATGCCGCCAAATCTCACCAAAATTGGGAAACAAGCAAGGCGCGACGTAAAGTCTACGATTTATTGCCCTTGGCTCAAATGTTGTCTCGTTTCTTTTGACTCCGCAGCGCCAACAGTCCGAGGAGATGTGTCTGACAGTTACAAGTTTTTATAATTTCTGCTAATATTTTCATAGCTTATCCGCTTCCTACAAACTTAAGAATTATAGTTCCTTGTACCTACAGCCCCCGTTTCTACATTTTGTACAGAACTTTTTCAAAGAAGTTCAACAACACGTTTAACCGCTGAGATTTCACAAAGTCAATCATTATGGCAGCAATGTTCGTGGGTTGAGCACATTGGAAAGTTTAACCGTTTATATCTCATGAAATAAATAGTAATTATGTTTCACAAAGTTTCATATGATTGTATTTTATATGGCACGTGCGTAAAATTTGGTTATATTTTTAGATTTATAATAATTTATTGCCGCAGCTGAAGAGGTTCCAATAAGAGGAACGACACGTGACGATCTATAACTATCTATAAACTTTTCTCATCACATTTTATTTATTTTTGATTAAGTTGTTGAACTCATTCATGAACCTCATGATAACATACCCTTTTCCTGAGCCTTGGACACCAACTCCTCGAAGTCTGCCATGGTTCCGAAGACCGGATCGACTTGATTGTAGTCGGACACATCGTAACCCTGGTCTTTTAAAGGCGAACTGTAAACTGGTGAGAGCCAAAGAGCGCCCACGCCCAGATCATCCAAGTAGTCCAGTTTCTCGATTATGCCTGCAATGAAAGAGGTCATAAAGTACGTTTATCGATATCCACGGCTGATAATGTGAATTGTTACCTCGGATGTCTCCGATTCCATCGCCGTTGCTGTCCTTGAACGAGGGTACGAATATCTGATAGATGACCGTGTTGGTCCACCACTCATCGGGTTCTGATGAATTGGTCGTGACCAGAGGAGCCGCGTAAGAGTTCGCCACCAGAAGCCCCCACAACAGGAGCGTCAGCACAGCCATGGCCTCAAGCACCACTGAAAATGGAACAGAATTTCCCAGAATCGAGACAAAAAAATATTGGGTATCAGAGGTCACTCCGTAATGGAGGGTTTCTGCCTGATAATGTTAGTTGCCGCTGTACTCGTGAGTAGGAAAGCAGCATATTAGCGCGAGGCCCGATGCCAGCGCCGGTCATGGCGTCGCGCCACGTCGCCCACGCCATATACCATGGGACTATTACAAGTCACGCCCGGCAGCCTGTTCTCTACATTAACCTTGCTTTATCAACACCATTGCCTGCCCATTTATCTCCACCCCACCATCTTGGTATTGGCTGGGGTACAAATGTATTTGTTTTCTTCCCCCCCCCCCACCTTCGTTCTTTAGCCTGTTTGATATCAAATCTCGCTACAGTGTACCACGCACTACATATTCCTATTCATTTCAGGTGGTTCTTAGTGTCATTTTGAACTCATGAAACGGAGCCGAATTAACTGTAAAGTGCAACCTCAAATTATACTGACGAACAAAATATTAATTAAATTTTTTCTGACCGATTCACATTAATTTTTTTAAATTATTTAATTTAAATAATCCAGAAGAAAGACAAGAACTGAAAAATGTCAACCGGATCAGGGAATCGAACCCCGGACCTCCCATTTTCCGGGCGGGCGCTCTACCAACTGAGATGATCCGAGTCCAAGGACCGATTCAACATCCCTCCATTCCCGTAAACAGGAGTCAGTCTCACATACAATTCATTCATCAGATTCTTCACACCCTAATTCTAGGAGCCCGCGGGAGGTCCGGGGTTCGGGTCCCTGCTCCGGTCGACATTTTTTTCCATTATGCTCTTTGTTCTAAATTACTATACGCACTTGCTTGAGTGTGAAGCATTTCTACTTCCTTCGATTTAAACAATCCAATCCTCCATTAATAAATCTGACGTTATGAGTGAAATTTAGAGGTTTGTTCTAGCTAAGAAAAGGCCATTTATTCATTTACATTATTATGATAAATGTCAGATTTTTTTCGTTATTATGAATTGAAAACAATAAATAAAAACTTTTGAGAGGATTTCTTATTTCACCTCCCTGTGGCTCATATTAGTAATTGTAGAATCTAAATTAGATTTCTCTCCCTTCCCTCATCTCCCTCTCTATCCCCCCACCCCCGCCTCTCTGTTTATATATATATATATATATATATATATATATATATTCAGTCTCTGTGTTGAAAAATAACGAGCAACCTAAAGAATTTTCTATTGTGAGTAAGGAAGAGTTGCAATTAGGCACCAAAATAGAATGGCCTTGTTAGAGAGAGAGAGACAGTGAGTGTGTGTGTGTGTTTGAATTGTATTCGTTTCAGGTTAGTGTTTGAAAGAGAGACTATTTTTTAATAATTCACATACACTTCCTAAAATTAAATTTAATAATAAATTATTAAATAATTAAGGTAATCTGACATAAGCCCGACAGTAGACGTTACTCAAGACATACAAGCGACAACCAATTTAATTATAAATTAGAAAAAAAATCTGGATGTCTGTTCGGTTTGTTTATTTTAATGAAAAGGAATTTTTTTTCAAAAGTTTAGTGAAATAATTTTGAAAACCTTTATATGATTAAAAAATTAAATTAGGACTTCACTCATTTGAATTCCAGTGTGTACCCGCGTAATGTGAATTTGATTCATTTAAAAATATACAATCACTTTTAATAGAATAATATTAGTGATTTGAAAGTAAATAAAGTCAAGGGATGACAAAAGATTAAGGACAACGAATTTCATGATGAAGGAAGGATATCAGGGAATTGGTTATATTTCTAAAGGCAAGAGGAGTCAATTAAAAAATGTCTAGTGAGGAACATGAAGCTAATGGTAATTTTAAACGTATAATAATGTTAACCATGAAAAACCCAACAGTTTATGAAAATGCAGCAATATTTACGGCGACAGTGTGAGATGAAAGTCGGGTAAGGCTTATTGGATACGAAAAAAATTATTCAGAAATCTAAGAGGCTAAACTCAGCTGATATTTATTTTTCTTTTAAAATAATTTCAGCAGCTTGACGGTAAAGCTATAATTTACGGAGAGTGATGGGTGTGGCCAAGTTATGTCAGTTTTTCCCCAGTAGGGGATAAATTTAGTAATTACGGTATGAAACAAAGCTGGATACTAATTTTTTAATCAGCTATTTCTTGGAATTTTCAGTTACTCTTTGGTGCTGTATTAATTAAGTGTTCAGATTATCCAATTCAATATGAGCGTTCATAAAGATTATCAAAACCTGAGTTGACTTAGGAACCGTGAGCCAGTCCCTAATAATATAAGTTGAAATGTAATAAATTATGCAAACCCTTATCATAATCTTCTAGTTAGAGAAATGAAAAGGACAGCCAATCTCGTCAGAATTAAATTTTAATACAGATAAAAAAAATTAAAACAATAAAATGTGTTGTTCTTTCTTTACAGCCTCCTAAGGTGCAAAAAGAAACACCATTTTACGAATATAAATACTCGAATAATACTGATTTTACATATTTAATGTAAATGATGCAATGTGTTTACTTTAAGAAGACTTAAAAATCTCTTCCTTTTCAATTCATGATATAAATACTAATAAATGTATATTCTCATTCAATCTTATTATTCATATCATGTATGTAAATTCTAGATTTATAAAAATCCATATGGGCACCTGAAGAGGTTCCAAATATAGGAACGACATGATGTGCTGTATTAATTCTTAGTTTTTTTAAAAAATTATTTTTTTAAAAATTTAATTCTGACTAAATTTGCAGTATTATTAATTTATTTTACTGAAGTCAGATAAATATACATATTTCTTATTAGATTCTTAGAAATATTATCTTTGAATTATAAAGTTGGTAAGTCATAACGAAAAAACTCTCAAAGAGAATGAATACTGACAAATTCAATTGACTTTTTATAAATATGAAACAATGTTGTAATTTAAGGCGTGAAGGTTGGTGTAATGGTATTTTTTATGATATTTAACGTAACAGTATGTTAATTTGTGCTTATTATAATTAGTCTTGTATATATTAAAGATGAAAATTAGTCGGTATAGCTTCTGGAACGTTATGGAAAATACATAAAACTGAGGGAGAAAGACAATAAGGACAGAGAAAAGTGGAATTTATTAAGTAAAGCAGTATAAATAATTATGTCAATGGTTGGCTGAAGATTGGGAGAGTTCAACAGTGGCAAAAGGTAAGATAGGAATAGCGAAAGAATCATTCGGAAATAAATATAAATTATTCTTCGTCAAAACACCTTTAATTTGTTCTCAAACAATCACCAAGTACTATGTAATGATCACCATCGGGGAGCTTTCGTCCTTACGGATATATTCTTTCCCGAAGATTATAAACAAATGATGATCATTGTATAGTACTTAGTGATTGGTTGAGGACGATTCAATGGTGTTTTGACGACGAATATTGAAGATACTGTCCCTTTTCTGCTTTATGATATGTATTATTTGGTAATAGAAATGTGTATATTTTATTGAGAAAAAGATTGGTTAAATGCTGTGTTCGTAGTGTTGTTGTGTATGGATGTGAAACATGGCAAGTGGGATAGAGGCGTTAGAGATGTGGATAAGGAGAAAAGTGGAGAATGTAAGGTGGGTAGACGTAGTGAAGAATGAAGAGGTACTGAGAAGAATAGAAGAGGAAAGGACTTTGTTAAACTAAAAACAGCCAAGTGGTTGGAACACGTGATGATAGGAACTCGAATTCTTACTACAGCTTTGGCAGGATCAGTGGAAGGAGTGAAGAGGAGAGGGAGAAGAAGATTAGAGCTGATTGGACTACGAAAATGCATGGGTCGGATTTAATGGAGGAGCTTGTAGCAGCAGGAACCACCAGCTTGGCAGAACACCAAATGATGGTGATGAATTATCTATTATTACGTCACAAGGGGAAAAGCATCGATCAAACTCTTTGAATAGAAAATACTATTACTTAACGAGCAGTGTTGCTCTCTGGCGGAAGCTAGAGTAACGACATGGCAAGATTTTTGATTAATAATTTGATAAGACTCAATATATTTTTGCAATCTATTATCGCATGACATACCAACTCTATGGCACCGAACAAATAAATAAATACTTTAAATGTCTTTTAAGTGTGCCACGTGACGTAAAATCGTGACGCAAACTATTGGTAAAGATGTACATAATTAATTTATATTTGTACCTAAATTACCAAGGACTGATTCATATTCCTTATTTGAATGAAAGTCTTGATTTTCTTGATAAATCAGTGAGGGAGAAACTCGAATTTTAAGGATGCTATTGTCCAGACTATGCTAACAAATCAGAGCTCAGGTAAAATTGATTAATATCAAAAAAGTGGCAAAGTGTAAGGAAGACCTAAATGCACAGTCAAATTATATTCAACCAAATAGCCGATTAAAAAGTTAATTATATATTATATTAGAGGGTAAATCCAGCTTTATTAATTTGTGAGAAGGATAGTGGCACATCAAAATAAAAATGTCTGTGAATGGTAGTTTTATTTAATGACTACTATCGACCACCACAAGAAGATAGCACCTCCGGTATTACCGACGTGAGGCTAATGAAATGTTCACTGGTCACAAGACATCTGTAGTATTGCATGCTCCAAGAGCAGCGAGTGTTCAGAAAATGAACATTGTTTTGCCAATTGTTCATATCCATATGTTGTAGACCGATTTCGTGTGAAATATCATCATGTAGCATTTCCTAAGAATTCGATGGTAACCTGACTAATCGACCGTTTCCATGAAACCGGATGAGTTGCAGGCAAGAAGAGGTGTGCACGACTTTTTGATTACTCTTCACATGAGCTAAGGGTCACGTCTCTTTGATACCCGTAATATGAAATAACTATCAGATTTTCGAAACTACCAAACATTTAGGAAGATATCGGAACACAGATAAACTAATTTAAGACCTTTTTTACAAAAAATAATAATAAATCAAAATAACATTTCATTGACGGATTTAAAAAGAGATTTAAACAATTAAAAATTCTTTTTAATAATTCCATTCCGTAATACTTAAAATTCCGTCTGCATTTAAGGGATTCATTTGCAATGTTAAGGTTCCTGTCTCCGTGTAATCGACGTCGGGTAAAATTCCATCGTCAGGTGGTCACAATTTTCAAATTCGGCTTTTTTTGTGTACCCCGTTTAGATACTAAAATTTTGGATTGTTTGGAAGGACTAACGGAAGATGGCGAAAATCCCACGGTTCATCTCGTATTAGTCGACAGTGATTTCGAGAGGAAGGAGGAGCAACGCTTTGGGTTGCACCAGAATCGTTTGAAAATATATTTTAATCAGGGAACTGGAGAGACAAAATTTGAAGATCATGGTTGTGATAATTTCTGAGTGGTCTAGAGAAACGTGCTGACGACTGCTGCGAGGCCAGAGGGAGGAGAGGAGGGAATGGCCCCGCTCCAGAGATGACGTCACGGATGACGTGTCTGTCTGTCTCCAGCCTCACTCACCCCGTGGTGCTGTGCTGTTCCCCTGGCAGAGCCGGAGCCACTGAGGCCCGGGCCCGAAATCCTCGCCCGGCTGAGGCTATTCCTGGACACACCTGGCCATCTCACCCAGCGCCATCTCAACCCCTGCTGGCAGTCACTGTCAGTCCTCGAGCCTTCCCCCGAACGTGGACCACGTTTCCAAACACATTCCTTCAGATAATCAACCTCTTTTAACAAAACATGTATACAGGATTAATTGGATGAATATAAAAACTAGAGATTATCCTAATTAATTGCGGTTTATATAAATTCAAATAATATTTTATAAATTACTAGGTGGGTGCCTGGTGTTGCCCGGAAATATTTTTTATCTTAGCACGTCACTGCATTGAAATCGACAATACATTCAGATTACATTTTAGATATATTGTTGTTTCAATTAGTCCTCAGTTGAGGAAACGGGATACGTTAAACCTTAAATCAAGTAACACGCACCTTATATCAAGTGACACACGCACACTAGAAAGCACAAACACACGCATAGACAATGGAGATTTCACTTCTTGGACTCAGGGAAATACACGAAAAAAACAGTAAAAGAGTAAAAAAACTGTACAGAAAGTTGTTATACAATTATCGATTTCTATTGGCCAATGTTATATTTGGGATATAAGGTGTACCTTTTTCTATTATAATGAAACATACGCGTTGTAATGAAACTCAACATCTGTTTGATTTTACTTGTACGGAATGTTCTGGTCTAATTTCTATAGAACCTTAATCATTTCAATTGCGACTTAACTAATTGAAGAGAATAATTAAATAAAATGTCAGTTCAATTTAAGCATTATTTCACGTTTAACAGCTACATAATTAACTCGTTTGACATGGTTCGTGAGGGCATATTATATCCTGTTGCAAGTTCTATGTGACCTTTGTGGCCGGAAAGGGGTGAAGGAGGGAATCTATATCTTCAAAAGATGGATAAAAAAACGTTTCTAGGGTGATCGCCTCTGCAAACTAAAATTTTGCGGTAATCGGATGAATGGTATAGGAACGCATAAGGGTTAACCGTATAGGTCGCACCCCTCTCCCTTTTCAATTCCCTTCCTATGCTATTAAAGGGGAGTTTCCTGTTTCAGGATAACCGTCATTTAACCCGTTGCCAAAAAAACACAGCTTAGAATCCAGAGGAGTTCTGGAAAGTGCACAAGTGCTGACTTCCTCCTACTGACCTTTCCACCCCTTTTCGCCGCAAGCAAAGGATTTTGAATCAAGTCTCCCACAATCTGAGATGAGCTTGAGCAGTTTGAAGGATGCAGGGTCACACACCTTGGCCATACTGTAATGATTGTTTGCTGATCCCATTGGACCAGTCGGCCAGCTCAAAATTTGATCGAGGCATGGGGTCGGGTTTGTTGCGTCCCCCACAACAATCCAATCTCCTGTCATCAGAGGGGCGTGAGATGCAAGTTTCTATAGAGTTTTCCCTGCATTATTTTTAGGAGAATCACCGGGTAGGACTCTTAGACAACAGCCCGGGGTTACCTTGCTCTTACCTTCCACATACCCCTTTTACATGCTATTATAGGTTACAGCCATCAAGGCGGATAACCGTCACCGAAACTGTCTTAAGCATTATGGCGTCACCAGTGACGTCAACATGGCAATTGACTTTGCGGATTCTTGGATCGACTTAATTTTTAGATACAGCCGATGAGGTTGAACGTAAGGAAGAAACATTTTGTGTTAATGTACATTTTAATAAATACAGACTTTGTACAAGTATACATTCCTTTTATTTAGTACAATGTTAGTGCCAAGGTAGGCGTTGAACACATACCGCTGTTCAATTTAACAACGTTGCTGAAATACCCAGATATTTCCATCAATGTCACGATAAATGAATCTGCCCACCAGCGGTGACGTGACGTCATAGTTCCAGAGATTATGCGTCCATCTCTCAAAGTACATTGACTTACTAATTAATTTAGCTTCCTTGTATTTTGTTGCAATAATTTAATTCAAAACGGCTAAAAAAAATTTCAAAAATTTTTGTAACTATGAACGTTTGGCCATATTCATTTATAGAAACAATTATAATAAAAAACACAAGAATAAGAATACTATTTATATTAATCAACATTAATAATTTTAATTAAAACGACACATTTATTATTAATTTACCAACCTTCTACTTAATCGAACGATATTCAATGTCTAAACCTTATTTTACGATTTAAAGCTATTTTTGTAATTAATAACATTTTTAATGAAATTTTATACATAGTATGACATGTAAAATGTATAATACAGTGACAAAATAATTTTTTTGTTACTGTTTGTAAACTAAAAAAATTAAATAATTCTTTAATATGTTAATCGTGTTTTTAAAGTTTTTAACTTCACAGGCTATATTATTAGAGGTCCCATGGCTAAAATTTTATTGAATTATTTTTTTAAGTATACATACATGACTATATACACTCCGCATTTTATTAGTAACAGAAAGAAGCGTTCATGAATGGACCACCCCTAGTAATTCGATGTCACTGGAAATGAATGTATTTTTATTACGAGATGCGGCAGCACCAACTAATCTACTTTAGTGACGTTCATGGAGCAGTACATGTGTCGCCTCCTAGAGGTCACCACTCGTCTCTTCCATTTCAAACATTCTCTTCGGAAGCCTGCAAAAGTATAAATTTTGCAAATGATATTTGATATTTTAGGACCATAGTCATCACGTATAAAAGAAGAAAACTCACTGTAAACAACGTTATATAATTAAAATTACATATAAATGAGGACTTCTGATAGTTTTCATTAATATTTATAATCTAACTGCGCTTACAGACAAAAATTATTTATAACTTCATTTAATTCGATGCTGAATAATTACTTAGAACACTGCTTTATTGTAAAATAAACAGCAACATCGCTATTAAAATTATTATATCTTTGAGGGTTTTATGTGTATTATATGACTGATTTTAATTTTGATGTAGAATGATACAAAAAACCTTGGTTTTAAATAGTTACAAAATTTTATATAAATCCAAAATTATATTTCAATTTTGATTATGAGTTTTATTACAAATTAAAATGAAAAATTAAATGAAACATTACAAAAAATGTAATAAGATGTCAACTTAAATTTAAAAATATTAAAGTAATGTAATCAAACAATAAGTGGGGGAAAGTTCTTCTCTACAATTTTTTAATAAAATTCATATTCAAAATAGAAATATAATTTTGGTTTTAATTAAATTTTGTGACTGATTTAGAACCAAGGGAATTTTTTTATCATCGAACATCAGAATTATTACATCTTATCTAACGCTTCTCAATTTATGATTTTCTGAGGTCGTAATCCTTTCTAATTTCACCCCTCCCGGGGCGTTGTTAGTTCCCTTTCTGTAGAGGATTTATTTGGCCTTTGGCAGGAGGTTATTGTTAATTTGTTTTCCTTTGTAATTCTGAGTTGACTCACGCAGCTGACTTTTCTGTGCGCACTGCTGAGGAAGGAGTTGGCGAAACTCGCAGAGGAAGGCGAACCTGTGCTTGCAGCGGACGACGCCCCAGAGGCGCTGGGCTCCGAGGACGACGCAGTCCTGGTCGGGAATCACCGCACCCGGCTCCCGCGGCGCCCACGCTCTGTGCGTGTAGCAGCTCAGTGGCGCCCCTGGGACATGACTCTCTTCATTTTAAAATTACTCGACATAATGTAATTGTTGACCAGTTTAACAACCACTTTTAAAATTTAGATTAAACGACGTTTCGTGACGACATTTGGGGCTTCGTCAAAAATTTACAAAATATGTACGTTAAAAATATTAGTATTAATAATACCTGTGGCGGCCACGAAGACGCCTTCCCTCGCGACGTCGTCCAGCCCGACGAATGCGCTCGTCTCCGGCGTCGGCAGGATTGCAGCCAGGCTCCTGGTCCTCGTCTCTCCCACGACGTGAGCGAGTTGTCCTCCCTCGGACAGGCACGTTGCCAGCGCCACGCTGTGGTTGGCCCGTCGGGGGTGGAAATTCACAACCCCCACGCCCTCCACGCACCGCTCCGCCTCCGACGCTGCACCGGACAACCACGGGCAACAAATAAAAATATCTTTAGAATTTAGCCGAAACATTCTTCAGCGTCCCCAAGGTCTGCCGCTTTACTGTTGAGGGCAAGTTTCAGTTTTCCCAATGACCCTGAGAACTGTCACCAATTACAGACAGGTTGAAGAGTTACACTGAGAGAAGTCCACTGGTCCTCCAGTTTGGAGGTGTTTGGCATGGAACTAACACCTCCCATTCTATAAAACAACTCTTGTTATGGTACTCAAATGCAATGGCTCCGCAGTCTCTGGAAGGCGGCTTTGGCATGCAAATGGACAAGGATATGGAACACGCAGACGGAAAAAAAGGAGCTCGAGTAGAATATTAGAAATAGCAGCAGACTAAAGGTCGAGAACAGAGAATAATGGACAAGCATTGTGCGAGAGGCCAAAGTCCTAGGACGAAAGAAAGAAATTCTTCCTTATTTCGTGTAATCGGCTAAATAAAACAAGTACTGAAGGCTTTCGCGAAAAAGAGGAATTTATTTACGGGTAATATAAATGTGAATATTAGGAAATCGTTGCTAAAAATATTCGCATGGAGCGTGGCATTATGTGGGTACGGAACGTGGGCGATGGGATGTGCGTAAAGGAAAAGAATAGAAGCCTTTGAAATGTGTTGTTATAGGCGAATGCTGAAAATCAGATGGGTGGATAAAATCACAAAAGAGGAAGTTCTAAACAGAATAGGGGAAAAGTGAACAATATGGAGAACGTCGACCAAGAGAAGGGGTAGATTAATAGGCCACGTTTTGAGACTCGAGGGTCTTGTAAAATTAGCAGCAGAGGGAAATGTGTGGGGTAAGATTCCGGAATCAGAAGTAAATATTTTAGCACGTCTTAATTGGGGTTTTACATGATACCGCCTTCCGACTACCCGGTGTCCATTATGTAAAGGTCAAAAGATGCCTGAATATGAATTAGCAAACTGGAGAAACATCAGAACAGTGAATTTTAGAACATAAGAGGGAGGCCAAGGATGGAATACGGTAAGCAGATGAGGGATGATGTGGGTTGTAATAGTTAAGAGGAAGTGAAAAGGCTTGCGCAAGATAGGTTAGTATGGAGGGTTGGATGAGACCAGTCTTAGGACTGAATACCACAATAACGTGGTATTATGACACTAAAAGTGTCACACGCACAATCCAAATAAACATTTTTAACTACAGCTTAAAGGAATTAATTAATTAGCGAATAATCAGGATAAACGCGGACTATTTGTCAGAAGTAGCAGCATGGACATGTCAGGTCAGACAGGAGGACTTACGCAGCACCTTGTGGTAGAGGCTGTGGTAGTCGAAGTCCTTGTCGGGAGTGAGCGTGGCGAGTCGCGGCGCAGTCTCGGGACAGGCGTGGAGGTGGCACAGGTTCCTGCCCTTGCTGTGGCTCAGGGCGAGGGCTCCCTTCTTCACTGCCAGGGTGGTGCACCTGGCCAGCGTCAGACCTCTGGCGGAGGCCATCACGCTCAGCGTGGACCTGGCGCAGCGGGCCACCAGGCCGAACCTCAGGGGCGTCTGCGACATCTGCGCGCACGGGCCTCCTACCACGGCACTCGCCAGCACCACCAGCGTCACCAGTGCCACCAGCATCATGTCACAAGTCTTCCCCGGTAACGAGGCATGAATGAGTGTTTCCGAGCGTGAACTATGGCAGCTTCGGTGGAATTGCTCGCCTCGTTGGCGCGGATCTGACAGGCGTCACGCCAGACTTGATCGCCCTCGTTTTCCCTTTCATCGTCCAACAAAAACCTTCGACGTGTTCATTAGCTGAACATCCGTTCCACTGAAATTCATTATATACTCATCTTTTACAACTCAGATTCTGCTTATCCAAAGCCTCTCACCGGAACTTCCAGCCTTATAATTTTTCTGCGGATTGATCTATTCATATTTAATTTTCTTTTATAATTAATCACCACGAAGTAATTATGTATACTAACCGCTTACTATACAGTGATACAGCCCTCGGCGAGCCTTGGCCTCCCTTATAACCCTCCATACTTCTCCATCCTTTCATTATTCTCAAATCGTCGAACACAGTCTATCCACCTGAATCTTCGTATTCCTGTTTTCCTCGTCTAGTAGTGTCTTGCATTTTTTAGGTATTCTATTTCTCTTGAATTCTTTCCATATGACACCATCATTACAGCTGTTGACGTTTAGTGTCTTTGTCGTTATGAAATTGGCACTCTTGAGTGACTTACAGATCTTAGGATTATTACCTGCGAGGGGCGCTCCTTGGTGTGCGGGAGTTGGGTTTGTGACCTGTGCCTAGGAGCACCTGGAGTGGCCAAGTGTTCTAGTAGGACAACACAATGCAATATTCAGTGTGCCTTTATAGTTAAATATAATATTGATAGTGAATTACAGTGCATTTTTATTTCATCCTGTTATAAAGGCAATATCATAATACAACAAAAACAACAGCCATCGAGAATTTATAAACCTCACCATATCGTCTACTTTAATTAATTAATTTCATGATCATATCTCATGCTCCACAGCCCATGTTCAACCACAAATCAATAAATTATTTTAGGTTCACGTTTCCTCAGGTTTTCCTGTTCCAGTATATTCATTGTCCAGGTTTCTGCACCATATGTATTCACTCCCTTACTTATCTTTTGTTTATGAATAATTTAGATTATTTCTTCAAAGAACTTATTAATTTTTGTTAAAAGACTGATTTTTATTTCGAATGTTAATCAGTTACAATTCCCAAAACTATAATTTAATTTTGATTTCAAATTTATTTAGCAGGATATTTCGGCATTTCCATAGTCATCCTCATGTAATTTAGTATATATATAATTTCTAACTTTCTTCATGGATTGTACGTGATTCCAGAATGTTCTGGACTACACAGAGTATTATGAGCTTCGGAGTTCAATAATTATTTTGTTCACGAATTGTCACATTGAAAATAGTTTTTAAATGGGTCCTGATTTTGTAATTTAGCCACGTCAAAATTTTAAATCAATATATTATTGAACTGTGTTGGCTTTTCACTATTATAAAGGCATCAGATAAAAGGGGCACACAAGCCGGTCAGTAATAGTTTTGGTTATTGTGGCTGATTAACAAAGGGAAATATTATTATCATAATTTATATTTTGTGGTTGGCAATTTAATCTTCATTAATTTCAATTTTGCAAAACCCGCTCTATTGTCTGCCTGAACCCTATCCCTGATGGTCACATCTCTTCTGCTCTTATAATCCATTATGTTTCCCAGGTATCTAAATTTAGACACAACCTCGAAGACAATTCCCTGAGCGTGCGGCTTTCATTTTGTTTTAGTGGTTGATATATTTAGTTTTCAGAATATTACCTACCAATCCCATTTCTTGTGCCTTACGTTCCAATTCTTCATACGTTCCTATTATTTTATTTTTAGATCTGACTGCAGTGAAGTGGCAACGTCATCTGCATATGCACATAAATTACTCGGCTTTGTGCCCCTTTTATCTGATGCCTTTATAATACTAAAAAGCCAATACAGTTCAGTAATATATATCTGTGCGTGTGTGTGGAGAGATAGAGTTAGAATTTTAATTACAATTTAAACTGACTGGAACTGGACAAAAAATGTCCTATCAACATCTGAACGGAAAAGGACAGTGTATGCGAAACGACGTTAAATTGTTTCTATGAATTCTCATTATTTGGCCATGTAATTAATTTATTTCGCTGTCTTCTGAAAAAATTAACTACCGCATTTATAATTTTTATATATAAAAATTTAAATAAACTGATTTTTACTTTTAATTATCAATTATTGGTGAATGCAATTGTTTTAAAACGGTATGTTCTGAAAAACTAACTACATTTTAATAAATGGCTTCCGATTATGTGAACATATTTTATTTAAACGTTTATATATGCAGAGTAATTTTGGAACTTACCTTCGGGGATACATCACATCGTTCTCTCTCTGATTTGAAGGTTCTCACTTAATGCGAAACCTCTATCATTATTGGGCGGTGTATGGTCTGGGGACGCAGACTTCGGGCATACGGTAAGAGTTGTCCGCCAATTGCCTACTAAAAGTGATCGAGGCAATGAATGCCGCTACACCAAGGCAAACTACTAACCCGTTATTTGGAAGGACGTAAGACAAGTACCCAAAAGCCCGAGTTACCTGATGAATCTCTTTCAGGCGAATCACCAGGTAGGACCTTTCGTCGGGAATACCTCGTACTGTTTTTTTTTCGAAGTTCTCACATGCCGAGACACCTTCACCTATTTTGGGAGGTCGAAGACCTTGGGCAAAAGGTAAGAGTTCTTCGCTGATCACATTGGATCAGTCGGCCAACTGCCTCCTAAAACGGGCGGAGACACGGAGAAGGAAATGCTGCGTCCCCACAGCAAGCTCGTCTCCCGTAATTCGGAAGGGCGTTAGAATAGTACCCAATGCCTGATCTACCTGGTGCAGGTTTTCTGGGGTTTTCCCTGCATCTCTTTAGGTGAAACACCGAGTAGTATCCTTAAACTATAACCTGGGGCCCCTGGTCAACACTTAGCTACCTTCCTTTTTAATTCCTTTCCTATGCTTTTAAAGATGAGTTACATGTTTCAGGATCACCCAAAAAATGGCTGTATTCTTCTTCTTTCCGCATCCTTTTGGTTGTAACTTTAGATCAACCTAGTCCTATGGTGAACTGCCAGCTTTATTTTACGATCTGTCCTGTCGTATTTCAGTACTAAAATGATATGGGTTAATCTAAATTCGGTCCTGGCTGTCAAGCAGCTTGGTATTATAATCTCAAGAAGCCGTCAATTTTTTTTTTCAATTTTGTAAGTTTTATAAAAATGGAACAACTTGGAAGACGTTTTAAGTGGTGGATTATAGAACAACGGAGAAGCAGCGTTAAGTTATGCTTTATTTTTCTTCTAAATGGATTAAATTATTTTAGTTTAATTCCACATTTCATGATAACGAGAAAAAATTCCTATGATTTTGCACTTGGACTTCCTGGTTCTCACCCTTCACGTATAGCACAGGAGGACATTTAAAGCACAATTAATTTGCCAATGCCAAAAGAATCAGTTTTAGGATGATTTACGTGAATGTAATCCAAACCTATCTCTTGGGTGATCCACATAAGCAGATTCTGAGTCGAGCTGAAAGAATTACACAAAAAACAGTACAGAACAGCGATTGGTGTTTTATTGTGACGTTGAAGGCAGAATACAGACTCAAGACTTGGCGGTGATTGAGTCAAGGCAGGTTTTCACTTCGCCGAAGATGACGTCTGGGTCTTGTTCAGCGCTGATCTGGAACAACACGTTAATGCTGATCTTAATCAGATCAAATCAACTAAATCACTTTAATATAATTTTTCTTAAAATTTGTACGTACAGTTTTGCACTTGGCTGCGAAATGTTCGACAACGGGTTTGCTGTGCGTGAGGAAAGTGGCCAGCCTCTTCTTGATGGTCTCCTCGTTGTCGTCGACGCGGCCTGAAGTCTCTGCTCTGTGCAGCAATCTCTTGGTCATCGTCTCCGGACTCGCGTCAAAGTTGAGGATCACCGTGCACGGTCCGATCTGCAACGAGAAAGACCACAAAATGTCAAAGGCTGAATCCAGAGAACGTTTATTTAAATGCAGAGCTATTCACATGATTCATTCTAAGGAATGTTTGGAAAGTCGTAGATAAATGCGATGTTGCGTGCCTCCGGCCAATTAAGGGCACGTGGTTCAATTTATAAAGACCACTCGTCACGTTCGCTGATGCCAGGACGAGATATCGGAAAACATGCAACATTTCTCCATTACAAATCCAGATGATCAATAATGTAACACAAAGGAGGAACAAACAAATTATGATAGGTAAAATGATGTTTAACGTATAATATTTTCAATAAACATGAAGTCAACTGTAAGTATGGATATACAATAAATAAAAAGACGGCCAATAAGTCAGCATGTAAATTTATCACTAGTTATTAAAAATCGACGTTTCGTCTCCTTTTTGAGACTTCTTCAGGCGTTTAACTTAATAATTCATCATATTTACTCCTTGACTGCCTCAGACGAAAATATTATTGAATGTACATGTGACATCAACTGTTGCATTTCGAAACGTCATTTTTGAATTAATATTGATAAATTTATATGCTCACTTATTGGCCGTCATTTTATTTTTTTTATATTTTAAAGTCAGAAAACTATGTTGTAAGTACAAAAAGAAAGGTGCATAAGATCAGACCCAATACCTAACATGCCAAAAAGATTTAGCACATATATAAAGAAATTACTAAAATTTTTAATATATTAATGACCAAGAATAAAAAAAGGTCTGCTAAATAACTAGTTACAATATTTTATGTTTCTTTCTTTACATTGCGGGTCATCATCTCTCCAAAGAAATCGATTCAAGATAACCGCAATTAGAAATAGGTTAGACCTCTCATTACTTCCAAATCTCTCTTGACGTCTGACATGAACTCACTGTAATTCATTTAAAAATTTTGCATTCTTAAAAATGTTTTTGTATCTGAAATCTTCGTTGTTATCATTAGTTAACGTTCAGGATTAACCCAGGTCTGTGGCTAGATATCCCTGATGTTTCACATGAACAATTCACCTTGATAACAAAGCTCTTTTTTCTTCTGTTTCATTTCGACTCTTGGTTTGGTTTTTGATACGGACAACAATTTTTTTTGCAGAAAATTTCTACTGGAGTATTTTCAAGGAATTTTCCTCGTTCTGATCACTCGCGGGACAGGTAACGATTAAATATTCCTCAAGAAATAGTGACATGCGTCTTCATGAGAAGGTACAGTTTGTTGTTAAAGAAAAAGGATCTTTTCATCCAGAGTCTAGCTCTCAAAATTAATATACGACTTACGGAACGAGGTGTGTGTAAAGAAAACTTGGGAATTTTTCACTGTGATTTCAAGGGCTGGATTTAGTGCGGTTGGTGAATGGTGACCGGACTGGAGTAATGTAATCAAGGCAGATAGATTCTCTCTATCACCATAAATTGAAATTTCTTCTTCCAATTCCACCGCACCTTTTGTTCGAAGGTGGTTCCTTGCGCCAGCTCCCTGGGGTAACCGTCGATGAGGAAACCCTTGGAAGAGCCGACCTTGCTGAGCATGGCCTCCGTCAGCAAGTCCAGCACGACGTCCTGTGAACGGGAAGAACGACATTAGTCGAGTATGGGTCCAGCGGTGACGCGTCTCAGCGCGCAGACAGCCAGGCAGGTCTACTCACCATGGGCACCAGATCCCCGCGTTCCATGATGGCGGTGAGCTGCTTACCACGGGCTGAGCCGGACTCTACCTCAGCACGGAGCAGGTCTCCAGTGGACAAGTGCGTGAACCCATACTGTGCCACAATGCGGTCGCACTGCGTGCCTTTACCAGAACCAGGACCACCTGCAACAAAGTCGATGCGTGACACTTCAGCTCATTCGGAACACCATTTTATACTCAAGAATTTTCGCAGCTCACAATGGAAAAAGAAATTTGATGTCAGCTTCAGTGATCTCATCGGTCATCTCCGATCCAGACTCTGCAAAATTTATTCTTCTAGTAGTGTGATCCCTTGACAGTTAACCGACAATTTCTGTGTGTATTTAGTAAAAAAAAGATATCGTTCCTCAGATTCATACGTATTTTTAACAAAGAAAATTATTGCGTATACAAAACGTTCGTGTGACTTAACAACAATCCAAGAAAAGAGGGAAGGATATAGAAAGCCTATGTTTCGATTAGTAACAGATAACACCGATCATGCAAGCGAGGATCTTCTTTCCTCCAGAAACAACTGTGTTAAGGATCCACGTCATCGCCTTTAAGGGAAACCCTGCTATAATAATTATCTAACAATTAAATATACAATGAATGAGTTAAATCGGAGTAATTGTTAGTTTTTTTTAATTTAAATATTAAAGGCCGAAGGAGTCATAGAGTGGGGTGACAATTTTACAGACAAATTAAAATGTTTTATTCAACTGCTATACGTTTCGTCCACATTTCTGCAACTTCAATGATTAAAACGGAGAGTTCTTCAGGTATAAAATTTTTTAATGTATGAAATTAAAAGCATGAATCATGTTAAAAAAAGAAGTCCAAATACAAAAGACTGATTCCACCTACGGTTACAAAAGAAGTGTCAACCATGAAAGATGCGGTCGGTGGCTCCTCTACATTTTAATAAAATTCATGTATAGTAAATCAATTAACGACTGTTTTTACAATATTAAACAAAATCAATTACCGACTAGAAACACACAAAGTTTTTATCTCGTTGAATTGACGTTTCGTCACCACATTTGGGACGTCCTCAATTTTGAATGTGAATTGGAAATATCGCGGTGGTACCAACAATTAATGTAAATAAATAATAAAAATTATAACATTAAATATGCCTCACTTATTGATAAATTATAAATATTTGGATTAATAAATACCAAAAATGAAGGGATATATGCCAATTTATTACTTTTCCGTAGGGGAAATGACGTCACGGGTAGTATTAAACTCGACGTTAGTCAAACTAAACACACAACTACAAAAAACTTAAATGGGAGGTCTTTGGGAACAGAGAGAAACCATTTTGGTGAAGGAAATTGGAATTAATGCTGGATAATTAAACTTGGAAAAGTAATTTTCAAAAAAAAGATTAAATATGAAGCTGAATAAAAACATTGTGATGCATACTATATTGTATTTAATGTTAATGGGATGGGTCATAACTATACATATGAGAGATAGCTGTATAGGATTAATTGAGAGTCAAAACCTATTAAAATGTTTGAAATGAAATGTTTAGTCTCTGAAGTGAACACATTTTTGGTGACAATTTCTATGTCTCCGATTTAATTAAGTATTTTTTAAAAAACTTTACAGAATATAAATGTTAATTTTAAAGTGATGACTTACCCAGAACCCAGATGATAGGTAGATTTGCTGTCTTCAGGGGGGTCAAATCGTAAGTCTTCCTGTCAATCTGATCACCCTGGAAATGATAAAATCGCCAAATGAAGTAAAAGTTCAACTCGTTATTGTCAATCAAAAGTGGAAGAAGGTGTCTGTAACCTTTTTCGGACAGGCGCATTGGGCGCTGAACCTCATTTCCAATTACAAGGACTTAGCACTTCGTAATGCATGGCAGTATGAATCTGGAGCTGTGATCTGTTTGTCCCGCCGATAATCCATAACAGTATCATAAAAAAACCTTCAAACGTAAATCACGTTTCACTATATATATACTGGGAAATTTGTGCGCTGACCAAATTTCGATACTTTGGCGACCGTAAATACAAAAGTGTCAAAGATTGTGATAAAATATATCTTGCATTAATTTGTAACGTGAGTCGCGGAAATGCTATTCTAAGGGCTTTGAAAGCAGCGATATTGTCTTTTTGTCATGTGCAATGTTCTCAAATGAGAATATTACGTTGTAATGTTCAATATTTAAATTTAAAATTCTGAGAACGAGGTTGATTCAGCTCATTTATTATATATTTGTCAGATAAACTATTTTAATATCTTTTAATACTAGAACAAAGAGAAATATAATAAAAAAAATATAACTTACAATTAATAAAATGTCAAATTGTAAAATTTTATAAATAAATGGCCTTGAGACAGAAAGCTTTATTACAAAAAAATCCAATTTACAACTTTTCGCCCTTTTTTGGAACCTCTTCAGGTATATCAATTTTTAATCTTTATATGACAAAATTATAAGTATCTGTTAGTATTACTATACATTTTAGATGTTATTTCATAATCAAAATATAAAATTAGTAAGTAAATAAGCTTAGCTACGAGGTAAATCTTTGGGTAATGTTAGTAGGGTTCATTACAATGTTAATGTGAAAAGACGAGATCGGAAGAAACAAATGGAAACTCTTGTGGCGGTAAGCGAATGAGAGGAGTGAAATAGACAAGAAACGTTACCTCAAGGGACAAGTAAATAATGAATGACAACCAAACTCTTACAAATTATATGTGACAGTCGCAAGAATTTTATTGGATGGCACAAGGAACGGCTTCAAAGTCAAATCGGCTCCCGTTTGAAAAGCATTATGGATGTATACATGGTTTGAAGCTGATCCTATTTCTCATAGTGTGGTTAAATATGTCCTCAATATTCACTCCAGTAAATTATTTTACTTGACGGCATGTAATTTATGAATCCTGTTCGCAGGAAGTTTGCCAAAGGGAACGAAACATGTTGTTCTAGATTCTTTGCTTTTGAAATATTCTCTAACTATTTTGACATTCTGTTTATTTTCTACAAATTGATCAGACGCGATTTAAATATAGAACAAGGAATATAATGTAATATTCTTATTACATAAGATTCCATCGCGTAGTCCAATCGTTGGTGCCAAATTGTTTTCTCGTCTTAAGAAGAGGGGCCTATATTTAGAAACGTGATTGTCTTCGCACGAAACGCGAGAAGAAGTTAGAATGCACCTGTTGTTTTCAATTAGTACTGCAGGTGGCACCGAGTCAATTAGTTCGTAGAACCGCGGGGGAGTTAAAAATCGCATAAAAAATACAGTACAGCAAGATATTACTTCAGAGAAGCTTTTTTTCGGTTGTATATAATCACTTCCAGCAACCGTCTTACTTCCCGTTATATAACTGAAGACCAACTGGACTACAAGTGTCTCTTACTTGTAAAACAAAACGAGCTTAATATTCTGCTAAAAATTATTTTCAAATTTAATTCTCTTAAATTATAAAAATATTTTGTATAAAATTATATTATAATAGAAATAAAAATTAAATGTCAATATTAAAGGAAAATATATTAATATTTTATTATAGTTTAGTTATTATATAAACATATATAGTTAATAAAAATTAAATTTATATGTTGTGAATTATAATCTCATGAATAAAATTGGTGTATGTTCGAGCATTAAAATTTATACGTGTAGAGCAATTTCGACGAAATTTTGTACCACTTTCTCCTTACAATTCGGAAACAAACAGGGATGGGCTGTGGTGGTGAGGTGGGGGAAGGGGGGGAGGGAGAATTCGATAGTCCTGATGAAGTGATGTGACCGACTTATCGTAGGTGGTTGTGGTAACGTAGTTTAATTTTAGTCTGTTTGGCATCGTTCCCTACGGTCGGCAGTCAGCTGACCTGGGTTATGCAACAAGTTCACAGAAACGATGCGAAGGTCAACTCGTCTCCTACTTTGTTCAAAGTTTTCCTAGGAAAATCACAATCTCCGTACCACCGGAAAAAATTTCATCTCATCAGCCCCGTTGTGTTTACATATTAAGCGCCTTACTACTAATTAAGTAAGCGGGAGTAAATAGTTTCTAAATCGTAGACAAATATTTTGTTTTACCTGAAGAGTCCCTGGAAGAAAACGAAACGTCGTAATGTTTTGTAATAAATTGGTTTTCTGACACAAGGCTGTTTGTTTGTTTAAATTATTCTGACATTTTCAGACATTTTTTATTATTATAATAATGTTTTGGTATCAATGTCAACCACTTTCTTCACCATATTCATATTTATTGTGATAACTGAAGAATTTAAATACAAACGCAGCTGTGGCTAGCCAAGGGAAAATTCACAGTCACACAAAATATCCCTTTTGATTGGAGAATGGTAAGTCCAACAATTAAAATTTTTAGGTGAGTAATAAGAGATCTCAATAGTGATTGATTCATAATGATAACACTGTTGAATAGTTTTCACCTTAGATTGTGGGACACGGGAAGGTCAGTGGCCAAGCAATGTAAGCCAATGCGGCTCGGCCAAGAGCATGGCGTCCGGCCAAAGACATTGTTTACGATGTAAAACAAGACCGACACCTGTCACAGGGAACGTTAAACTCGCTGGTCTAGCCTATTACTGATTTATGAACAAGTATATATTCCAAGTCCCTTTACTGTGGTGCCATTTCGAAATCGATATTCCTAGTCCCGAGTTCAGAAATAAGATTCTTAGTCACCTCCAAAATAATATTTTATTTTAACTGTAGACAGCTTCTTATTTAAGACTGTAATCTCTCTGATACCATTATTTCCCCCTATACCCATCACCATCAATTCCTTATACTTTTTACTCAATCTTTCTTATACATAAAATTAGTGTATAATGGCCAAAAGCTATACTTTTTTAAAATTTACATTAGCACACGTTTCCGTCCTATGTTCTGAGACGTCTTAAGTTGTTTCTAAAAATATAATGAATAAATATTATGAAAATTCTTTGAAGTTAACAAGAATATTTTCCATTAGAAGCTGTACAATTTTCTTTTATATCGATTTTTTTCGCACATTATAGTATCACTCATAATTATCTACTTTCCTGGGTTCTGAAAAAAATATTTTTTTTGTTGGTTCTAGTGCTGTCAAAGACTGTTAAAAAATACTTTGTCCATTATTGACGCGACAATTCTGCCGTTTCCTGGCCTTGTTGCGTGTCACCTGCCGCATTCCGTCATTATCCAAAAAGGATCGCGTGAACTAAGACATGAATGAGGTCATGCAGTGACATAAGTCACGTTCGTGTCTACTAGCTTTAAACTTTGACTGTGGGTCTTTTCATGACTTCCAACCTGTATTCCATTTATCTTTGTTAACTTTGCATTTTATAACCTTTCATTCTCCTGTAATATATTTGTCCTGTTATATCTTTAAATTTTAATATCCTTGTCAAAAATTGCTGTTCCATATCCGGACAGGAACAAATCGTTGTTAAATAAAATTAATGAGTTTTCATTTTTAGCTAATAATAATTAAGGGGTTTATTAACATTACAGAAAACGTTTAATCTTTTCAAGTGGTAAAAAGGTGTATAAATCAGAAGAATTAATAAATTTATTGACAGCAGTTCCATAAATTAATTTTTGATTATTTAAGAAAGTATATTGAATTGATGTCAATATATTTATTAATTCTACTGACTTACAGGCCCTTTCATTATTACGAAACAGTCAGATAATATGACTAATATTCCATCTCTATGTACAAGGGTCTCTTCATCTGCATACAATGAACCAAATGTGACTTCTTACTTTATTTTTTATTTGATTAACCCCACATTTCTTACAATCTGTCGAAACAGAACAATAAGTAATTGATTTGTACAGTCAGATAGAAAAAATATTAACAATCACTTGGAGGGATATTTAACTCTACTTATCAATTATTTATTATTTACACACCTTAATTTTTTGTATAGGTTAATGACATTATAAATTACATAATGATCATTACAAACTAAAAATTTGGGGACTTCTCATCCCTTTGCGTAACACGTCTGATATCTGTCCGTAAGGGATGAAACCTCCACGAATTTATAGTTTGTGATGACCATTGTATAATTTACGATGTGACAAATTTAAAAACGAATACAAAAATGAAGGTGTATAAATAATAATCCAAATAATATTGTTCTCCTTTTTTTATTTTCATAAACTATTTATTGTTCATTTTGAACTGAATGTAATAATATCTTTTGAACAACAAATGAAATATTTATTTACTATTTTTAATTTTAAATTAAGAGTATTTTTAATTGTAACTCTAACTTTAAAAGAATTATGAAATGTGTGTTCAGGAATTGATTGTGTAATAAGTCTTTCAGTTTCAACCAAAATCACTATTTTATACTTTAATTTAATTTTCTTACTTAAGACTCATAATGTTCATAATTTTATTTATTAATTTTAATTATCATAATAATTATTAATAACTCAAATTATATTTAAACCCGTTTATAGGCTAAGTCAAATATCATTTTGGATAAATAAGTCTATTTATATAAAAAATACTTTAAATATTTGAAAGGCAAAATGTTGTGTATTTGAAACACCTTTTATCTGAAATTAAGTTTATTAATTAAGAAATAAAAAATACGCCAAGTAAGTCATAAAATAAATTAAATTAATATAAATACAACGTTTCGTGCAACTTTGTGAACTTCTTCAAGTAAAGGTTTAAATTTAGCGTCTGTTACCTATAATGAAACAATTAATGATTATGTATTTAAATTTAAAGAATAAAGTCTGTACAAGGTCATTAGTTGTTATTTTAAATTAAATTTATAGAATTAAGTCTGGACAAGGACATTAATTGTTTAAATCTTCAAGTAAATTTTTAAATGGATGAACTAATTACATTATGAGTAATTTGGTGTCGCGACTGTTTTCCCGAAGAAGTCCACAAAGTTGGCTGGAACGTTGTATTTATATTAATTAAAGACTAATTCACATGATAATTGTAAAATCCTTCGGTTTTATCAGTCACACCATTTAGTGAAGCAAAACTATACATGTACCAATTTTTAATGTTTCAAATAATTTGTGTTTTTAAATTTGTAGGTGACTATGGCATATGCCGAAAGCTCCTGTGAAATTGAAATAAAAAATAATATATAGTTTTGGTTCATTAAATGTTGTGACTGATAAAACCTAGGGATTTCACCATTATCATATAAATTAAAAATCAGTGATTTAAAAATTACTAATTTACTTGCTGGTTTATTTATTTATTTATTGTTGTGTCTTATGCAAAATGACTTGTTTTGAATTACCCTTGCACTGTCTTGAGGGACGATTGGTCCTTCGTCAAGCAACACCTGTGTTTGATTCTTGTACCTTGACGAGGTTTTTATTCTGTACAAGACTTCACAATATGTGAAAACAATTGTTGTTACAAGGGGAACATAGAGGAACGTCTAAGATGATAATTTCAAGTACAGGCGTGACCAGGTTAGGTTATAAGCAGCAGCGTTCGACTAGTGACGGACGGATAACTGCGGTGTTTGTGAGTGAGAGCAGGTCTGCTAGGCTACCGTAGGTTAGGAGCACTACTCACCATGTTGTCCCAGACGGTGTTCCTTGAGGCAGGTTGGCCAACACTGCGGACGCTCTACTTCCCCGATATAAATACGAGGAGGCAAGGTTGTCTCTATATTGGCACTGGACTGGCTGGCCTAGGGCAGGAAGCAACACACAGCTGTTAGAAATACTCTAGCTTGGTCTATTAGCAAACGCACACACACATACAGCAAGCTGGCCGCTACAGGGGTTACACAAATACAATCCCCTCTTCTAGTGACCTCGGAGTGCGAGGATGAGGCAGTGGATAAAGCAATGGGAAGTAAGGGGAGAGAGGCTCCACTTCAAAATAACTCTAGTTTACCCACCTTGTTCCGAAGCCATTTGGCAATACTTAGCCCGACGTGTAGAGGAACCTGTAGAGCGATTTAAACGAGAAAAGGAATAGGGACGGGAATGGGTATAAAAATAAAGAAATTGCGTACTAGATGACGAGGGTTAATATACGGAAACAGCACAGAAATAGCATTATTCATAGAACCAACATGAGTGGGAGAAATAAACCAGCTTTGGCACAATCAGAATAAAAAAAACATTGTAATTACAAGATTGCTTGAATAAATTCCAAAGGAATCGATTAACACTGACGTGAAAAAACGGATTCAGCAGTAGGTGACTGCCTACGGCGGCTAAACCGTCAGAAATAATAATACCAAAATATCTCGAAAACATCTTGACAAACATTCCTCCAGGCTTAACTTTTTAAGCTGTTTGACTAAATAGGGTTTGTTTCTTCACTGTTAACAAAGAAAGAATATCCAGTTGTCGTTATATAAAAACGTTACTTCCCTTAATTTTTGATCAAAATTTGAGAATTGCTTTAAGAATTTTTTAAGCTATACCCATAAGTGTTTTTATCGGCGAAAGAAACTTTCCTAATTTACAAATAATAACTGATTATTTAAAATTCATATCTACTCAAAAGCCTCTCAATGGATCAGTCATTTTGGCCGCTGAACATGAATTCAGTAACAAATTACATCTGAAGGAAATTCTCCATGATTTTTCAGGAGTTAAAGAATATGTGCGGCAGACTGCATTTTTGTCTTACACCCTTCTTGTTATTTTGGATAAGGAAATAATTTTGAAAGGTTAATTTCTGAGGTTCTTTATATTAAATCGAATTAATTTGCTGTAAATGTAAAATAAGTCACTTCTCAGTTAAATTCAATTGTATGATGGTTTATTAAATAGTCTTTGTTAATTACGTCTTTGGAGTATTCTTTGTTTTGTCCCGTCTTTGTTCATATTATTTCAGTGCGCCTTTATTAAATATTGACAAAGATCGCAACGGTTCGTAGAAAATTCTACTTCATTCTAAATTTTTATTTTGGTTCAGAATTGTATTTTATAATTTTTATTTTATTGTATAGTCAATTATACGGGTATTTAATTATTGTGTTATTTAAGTTTTATACAGAGGTTAATTGTTCTTGTTTAAGTAAAGCTTTTGAACATTCAAATAAATAATTTGAAGAAGTTTACGTCACTGATAAAATATGGGGGGTTATGTAATTATGAAATTACCAAAAAAAATCAATCGAAAATTCACAAAATGGTTGCTTTTAGTATGTATTTTTTTTTCCAAAATAATGGCATTGTTATTTTTGGATGAAAGCACGTCCTTGTGGCAGAAGGTCAAGGCTTGTGGTTGTCGCGTGATTTACTTTGGAAAGTGGCTTGACCGACTGATTTAGTTACAGAGGTGGAGTAATTAACTCTCTTGCCAAGGAGAATAATAAGATCAGTGATTATTATGAAATTGTAAGAATGGTTGACGACGAAAGGGAAAACACGAGGAGTCTCAGGATAAACCTAAGATATACGCGATTTATACTACGGGAAATGTTTTTCCGACTATTTTAGTAAATGTAATGGCCGCTGGCTGATATTAATGCAAGCTAAAATAAATTTTTATGATTTAAAAACCATTATAAGTACAACGTGGGATGAGAAACCAAGAAAACACTTTTTAATGTCAATTTTATTCGTAAAAAACTAAATTTAATAAATAGCCAAATCGTCAGTATGAGAACTTTGTGCTCAGTAATAGGATACACAATTTTAAATATTTATATAATTAATAATAAAATATTGTCAATAGGAAACCAAATAATTTCATTACTATTTAATTAATACAAACAAATACTACGTTTCATTAAACTTTGACGACTTCTTCGGTAAATTAATAAAAAAGTATGAACTATTTACATTTCGACGGGAAATTGACCCGCGACACCCAAAATACTCTAATGAACATAATAAATACTACAACAACAATATTAATTTTATTTATTCATGAAAGCCATGTGAAGTTCTCATATTCATTTATAAGACTGTGTTTAGGACAGTTCTCGTCCAGGAAATTAAATTTGAGTTTGAGTAATGGTAGGGGCTGAAGTGACTTCCCTCGAAAAATGAAATCAATATTAAAAGCCCATTAATAATATTAAAAATTCAAAGCAAACTGAAGTTCAGTTAAATTACACTTTAAATTTTATTAAATTTAGAGCGCAAGGATTCTCATCATTTAAATATTAAATATTACAACGTTTTGTTTCTCAATTGAGACTTCTTCCGTTAAAAATGTAGCTTTACATGGAACTTCACTCCAACTTCACAGCCAAAAAAAAACTGACAAAGAGGCTGATTAACTCATTTATTGTATATCTAATAGTCAGATAAATTATTTAATGAAAAGTTTTTCATTAATATACTCAGGAGTAGTCTTACTTCAATTTTTTTTGGAAACGGACTCTGTGGTCGCTTGTTTAATACAACCAAAAGAAAATTCTAAAACTTTTAAAAGAAATGTATCAACTAAATGACTTGTTTCGCAATTACGGTGTAGATAAATATATTAAATTTCGTTCAAAATATTAAAGATGAAATTAATTTTCTGGAAAGACAATGTTATCTACAATTGTAACACATTGTATATCGGACAAACTAAAAGAGCTTTAAAAAGTCGCATTAAGGAACGTAATAACAATATCAAATTAAACATTTAAAAGTACACACTTGTGTCCAAACACATACATGTTAATAACCACTATTTCGATTGGCAAAATGTGAAAATTTTATACTAAGAAAATAATTACTTGTCGAGAATTATGAGTGAACTGTTGTATATCAGGTGCAACCTCAAGCTATCAATGTTAAAAATGACACGAATAATTTGAGCAAAATTTACGATACTCTTCACATGTAAATTAAATAATATTTTCGGCTGAGGGAGTCAAGGAGTAAATATGATTTATTGCTAAATTTGTAAGTTTTTAACCATGGTTTATATATATAAATTAAAAATTGTAACATAATACTTGTATTTAGTTTATTGTAATATTATGTTTTAGTATGTCCGAGGAGGTCTCAAAATTGAGATGAAACGTCACTTTTGTTAATAAATAGTGATATATTTAATGCTGACTTTTGGCCGTCTTTTTATTTATTGTATCAATTATTGTTCATGAATAATTTAACGATGGAAAAGTTGTTTCTTGCCACAGAAACGGCTTTTGCTATTTATGTCGGAGAAGCAGAGGCGCCAGTGTTTACCACTGTTGCCCTAGGAATGAAATGCCACGGAGTGTTTACTGTTTTGGCTCGGGACCAAGAGCGCGAATCAATAGTAGGCGAAGTAGGCCACGGTCTGCCATTCAGCTCCCACGGAGATCAATAAGGCCTGGGGCAGTACGCACAGATCTGTGTTACCTCTGGACTTAGAGGCAGGCGTCAAGACCTTGCACACTAAGACTGAGCAGCCTTTGGTGCGGGGATGCCTAGCGCCAGGGGGCTCCAAGTATATAACTGGGGTTTCTCTCTGCTGGCTTATCAGCATGCAAAACTAAATATTTTATATTTTAAGTTTTTTAAGTTTCACTTTAACTCCACAGAATATGAATTGCTACACTGGTTGCTTGACCATCTCATAAAAAATCTAATTTTGTCGATGAATTCCCTCATGATATCGTACTTCCAAAATAATTTTCTGAAATTTTCATTGTGTCCAGTTAAAAATTGGCGGTAATTTATGTTTTCAGGCGTCTATAATTCTCTTAATTACTCTGCACTGTGTTGTCCTATCGTTTTCAAATAAATTGTGTTGTGTTCAGTACATTACAGTCAACACATTGAACCTCTATTTACTTACATAACAATATTTCCTCATATACGAAGGTTGTCGTTGTGGTATTCAGTCCTAAGACTAGTCTGTCGCAACCCTCCGTGCTAATATATCTAGCGCAAGCCTTTTCAATTCCGCAGAACTACCACGTGTGAAAGATGCCCAGTTGAGTGAGACCCTTGATGAGGAACGAAGAAGACGTCAACGTCATCCAGTTAGCGGCTCTGGAGCGAGAACGAGAGCCCTTGAAGATAATTGCTGACACGGTGACAATGAAGAAGAACCAAGACAAAGACCTTAATCGCACACATTTAGGTCGTAATTTTCTCTAACCGACCCGACTACTCGTTTAACTCTTGATGCCAAATCATTAGATTTGCTTTTAAAAATAACAGTTTTTCCGACATTACCAGATTTAGTCATACTTGAGATTCTCTTCCGCCATTTTTTTTGTTGAGTAACGTTTCCAAGTATTTTCAAGTGCAATTATTTATTCGGTACTGAAAGAGGTATAAATATTTTTGTTGCATTCCCTTCCATTTATTTGAGCAATATTTATTCTTTTTTTGCACAACGAACTATTATTTCAACTGAGATTTTCTTTAATTGTAAAACGTTCGACAATTAAAAGCAGGCAATCAATTAAGATTAATTCCAGTCGCAATCACGACAATATTGTAACGCGTTTTACATATTAATAGATGGTCTTATAATATTGCGGATCTTTATCATATAATCTAATTAATTTACTGAATTTCCATTTGATCGTCCGAAGGAATCATGGAGTGAGGTTCCATATACAGCTAAATTTTTGCCTGAAAAAGTCTCTAAGGAGAGACGAAACGTAATTTTAAATATTTACATTTTTTAAAGTGGCAAAGAGGCTGATTTAACTCATTTATTGTAAATTTAATTGTCAGATAAACTATTTAATTTACTGAATTTATTTTTGGCTCTAACTTCTATATAAAACAGGCGACGAAGAAAGAAAAAAAAGGAAAGCGGAAAAGGAATCATACTGCAAACAAGAAATAAAAACACTAAGGTTTTCTAATGACATTGTGGTATTAGGGTGTCAGCAGAAGACTTGGAAGCCATAGTAAATGGCAATGAACGTAGTCCTAGTAGAAAATGAGGATTGATAGAAGGAAAACCAAGGGGATGGAGTGCAGTACGCGAAATAAAGGAATAACAATAGGCGTTAGAATGGAAAGAGATATTTTGAAGGAGGTTAAGGAATTCTGCTGCTTGGGCAGCATAATAACTAGAGTAGGATAGCACAGGCAAGGAAGAGGAATTTACTTATTACTAAAAATGTTCGTGAGGATTTATCGTTATATGTGGGTGTGAAACTTGGACGATAGGCGTTGCAGAAAGGAAAATGTGGTGCTGTAGGAGATTGCTGAAAATCAGATGGGTGGATAGAATCACTAACGAGATAATTATAAGCAGAATAAGAGAAGGGAGAACAATATGGAGGACTTTGACCAAGAGGAGGGATAGATTAATAGCTCACGTTTTGAGACATGAGGGTCTTGTAAAATTAGTATTAGGCCTCGGGCACGATAAAAGAGACAAGCGGTGAGCGGTGGGACTCCGAGCGGCAGAGTAGTGAGCGATAGAGAACCCGGGAGCGGCATCGCCCCCTGTTTAGTACAGGATGCACTGGCTCGTCCTGCATTCCCCATCATGGAGTCGTCGTGTGAAGTAGCCAAGCTTCTCTTGCTCAGTGACAATAGTTGCCTTTTATGGAAACGAATTTTAACGAAAGGCAAGAAAAACGTGGAGTTCATCCCATAAATAGGAGTAGAAAATTTTACGGAATCACCATCTTTTTAGAAATTTAAGAGATGAAGAAAATAGGTTTTTCGAATATACGAGAATGTGTATGCGAACATTCGATTACGTGCTAATAAACACTAAACCATTTTAATGAGGTACTTATAATTAAATTTACATCTACAGTTTTATGAAGAATGTAAGTTGCAACAATTGTAAGCATAATTTCAGTTAATAAAATTATCAATTAATTCATAATAATTGAAATTATTGTATTAGATTCAAAAGTATATTACGCGTATCTGTCACATAAGTTTTATTTCATTTCCAATTTTTTATATCAGTACTTACGCCTTATAAAATTTTATATCTTAGAAAGCAATTTAATTAAATAAAAATGTATATTAATAAATGCTCTCATCATTTTATTGTATCTGATAAATGATTACTTATTTCGTCGGATACTTTGGAACCTCTACATCACTTTAAACCTGAATTAAATGTACAAATTATATTCGTTTTTAGACTAATTGGGATGTTTTTAAAGTTGCAAGTCACGGGCGACAAGAAATTGTATGTAATAAGTACATTTAATTGAGGTTTAAAATGGCCCAGTAGGCCGAAACCTACCAACAAATAAAATCATTATTTTTGAAGACTTGTTCATTGCCTTCAAAATATATCCTACAACAGTCTTCAGTAAGCAAATAAATATGTTTGATTTTGAAAACTATGTGCCTTCCAAAAAATTAAACCAAAATTAAAGTTCTTAAAAAATAATCTTAAACATTTAATAAACAAATGAAATGATTTTTTACTAACGGAAATTACAGTGGCCTAGTCCTGTTTTTTGTGCATTCAGTTGGGCTCGAGAGTTTTCTTATAGTCCCTGCCGCTCAGCAGGGGAAAAAAATTAATGTCCGGTGTGAGCGGTGAGCGGCAAGCTGAGCGGCGGAATTTTAACCACTCTGCCGCTTACCCTTGTCGTAGCCAGTGGAACCGCGGACCCATTTAATTGCATTGGAACATTAAAGTGGGCGGTGCCACTCTTACTACCTGCTCCCTGCCGCTCGCCGCTCGCCGCTTTTATCGTACCCGATGCCTTAGAGGGACGTTTGTGGGGTAAGAACAAAAGAGGGAGGCCAAGGATGGAATACGCTAAGTAGAGTTGGGAGGATGTGGTAGGTATGAGGAAATGGAAAGGCTTGCGCAGAATAGGTTAGCAGAGACCAATCTAAGGATTGAATACCACTATCAACAACAACAAAGGGTTTAATATACAACATTTAATTTTGATTGTTTCATGTGCTATATTATTTTATGGCATAGTCAAAACAATAATCCTGCTTGGAATTAAATGATTTCCGACTATCCTATAGAGTTGTCCTCACGAGGTATTTTGAATGTTATGAGGGGAACAACAGGGCGACCGTTTAATAGTTTCACGTCACGGACGGACAGTCTGTCTGACCTTAAGCAAATTGCCTGGTTTCCGGGGAGATTGCGCCGCACTCACGCGAGCAGTTTGGGAAGCCGTAGAAAAGAGAGAAGGCGCCAAGAACATAAACAGGAGGGGAAACGTCCATACACAGACGGATTAGGGTCGTAAATAGCAAACACCGGAAGCAACGGTCAGGGCAGCCAACAACGATAACACAATATCAGGACATACAGCGATATTATTCCCGTTTTTACATTTTACAAACAGGCCCTAAAAGGAAAGTGTCTGAAGCCGAAGGAAGCATTTATGTGTAAAGACATAGTTTGAATATCTATTTCTTAAACTAAAAATTCAAATAAGGGCGATGTAATGCTTTACCTAAAATTTTGAGTAGTTCATTCGGCAGGTTCAAGAAGTGGATCTCGAATGAAACTTAAGGCCTACAAGAACCTACTGACACTGAAGAAATAAATCTGAACGTGTCAATCTTTTCGAACTGTCACTCTCGTCTGGTCTTAATTTACTTCCTAGGTTGGTGTTGATGATAAAATACTTAAACTTTGTAGTTTGAGTGCAGACTGATTTTAGTAGTTTTAAAGTTAAAGGACAAGGGGGGCTAAAATTTGAAATTCCTGTAACTGAATTGCTACTGAGCAAAAATTTTAACAGTGTATTAACAACACACATGTGTAGCAATGTACAAAATTCTGTTTTGTTAACTTGTTTTGTGTTGAAATATTTTGATATTTTAGCTTTTCTTGCATTAATATGTAGGACTGACCATTTTTATCAATTGTCAGTATTATTTTTTAAATTTATTAAAATTGTGGGGAGTAAATAATTTTTTTAGTAAGTGCTTCTTCATACGGTTACTTGAAAGTTGGCACTTTACAGCACTTTGAAATTATTTTTCACCTAAACTACTTGAAAAATTAGAAAACTAATACTTGTATTTAAAGGTATTAGCATATAGAGTGTGTACAAAAATAATGAAGACAATATATTAATATTTGTGACGCATAGAAGGTTTTTGGTACCAGAAAACATGAAGCTGAGAAAACATTTGTCTGAAAAAAGTAATAATTTATTAATTTAGAATCAAAAATTAATTAAACTTTTCCTGGAGCATTGTTGTACCTTCCTTCCTTTGTTTGGTAGCTTCTTTTTTCGCTAATTTATAGTAATATTAACATGAAAAAAATAGTAAATCGATTTTTTTTCCAGATTCTGGCCGAAATTTCAGTCCCCGTGTCCCTTAAAGCATATTTAAACATGGTGCCGGAATATCTAGCAAAGTTATGCGGGCGGAAACACGGCACGTTGGCAGCCTTATAAAATTAAACCCCTGGGAAATCCTTAAAATTACTCTTAGATTTTATATAATAAACTACTCACCTCTCAGAATTGAACTGCTCGAGGAAATTGAACCAAATATAATATGACGAAAAAAAATTATTTGCTGTCTGATTTTTCTATATAATACAAAGATAAAATAAATGGTCATTTTAAAGTCAATTTAATACTATAGTGACATTTCGTCCACCAATTCTTGTATTTTTTTCGGCCGTAACCGTCGCAGGAGATGATCCACGACACCATTTTTTTTTTGGGTAACAGGCTACATGAGGGTGATCCTGAAACAGGCAACTCCCCTTTAATAGCATAGGAAGGGAATTGAAAAGGGGGGGATGCGGAAGGTAGAGCAATGTAGCCAAGGGTTAACTAGGGCCCCCGGGCTATGGTTTAAGGATCCTACCCGGTGTTTCACCTAAAGAGATGCAGAGAAAACCCTAGAAAACCTGCATCAGGTAGGTCGGGCATTGGGTACTATTCTCACGCCCTTCCGAATGACGGGAGACGAGTTTTCTGTGGGGACGCAGCATTCCCTTCTCCGTGTCTCCACCAATTTCAGGAGGCAATTGGCCGACTGATCCAATGGGATCAGCGGACAACTCTTGCCATATGCCCAAGGTCTTTGACCCCAGTACATATACCTCCTAAAATAGGTGAAGGTGTCTCGGCATATGAGAACTTTGATAAAAAATACCCAGAGAGAGTGCGAGGCATTCCCGACATGATCAGGTAAGCCCCGCAGTCACTCTGGGCTGAAGCGTCTACGAGAAACTCCCGCAGCGCTTTCGTCCTTTCGACACCAAATTCTTCAGCATGTAAATATTTCAATACATTTAATAATCATTTCGGCTGACGGAGTCAAGAAGTAAATGAATGACATGAATTGCTAAATTTTAAGGCTGATGAAGTCTCAAAAGGAAGACGAAAGGTCGTATATATGTTAATTAAGTAGTATTAAATTTATATGTTGACTTATTGGCCGTCTGTTTACTTATTGTAAACTTAAAAAAAGGTGTTTTATGGTCATTTAATTTAACTTTGAAATTAAAAAGGAATCATACGAGAAGTAAAATAAAATTTAGGTTATTCACTGTCTTCTGATTATCTTTATGACTGGCAGTGGTTCATTTCACGTTTCAAACTATCACTGTAGGAATATTCTACCTTGAACTTTGTTTTCCTTACTGATCTTTTACTGTATGACGTCTAATTACAAAGCGTTGTTCGGTCAGAGATCTAATGTGATTCTTAATGTGATAATAAAATTTTCTCACTTGGACTCTATTAGCTACCAAGTATTCAATTTTGAAAGTTGTCGATGCCGCAAGGTCATACCAACATGAAAAATAATCCAATAAGCCGTTGGTGATGAGTCTGTTAAAGCCCTATAACGCCGTGTAGCCGCGTCCGGAATCTCAATTGCCAACTGAAGTGTGACTAAATCCAATGTTCCGGCCACCAAAAAAAATCCTCCATCATGTACGCTTAATTTTTAAACTAAAACTAGTCCGGCTCTGAAAATGAACTTCAATTTCTTACCGGTAAGTTGCCGATATTCGTCTGCCTTTATTTGTTATTTATAACAATTATTTGATCATTATTAACGCCTGTAAGTTTAAATTAATGTTTTAGTGAAGTCCAAAGCAGACCAAAATTAATAAAAGAAAGCCAACAATAATTTAATAAAACTACAATGTATACTCATTATCTTTCTTAAATTTTAATGTTCTTTTGTTCTTTAATTATTGTATTATTTGGCTGTACTTTTATATCTTTGCAATTAATATAATAATTTTGTGTATTGTTAACTTTATTTGCTACCTGAAGAGGGTCCAGATCCGGTACCGAAACATGTAGTTGTATTAAATTATTGTTGGTTTTATTTGATTATTTTTTGTTTTTCGCCTCATTAATTAAAACATTAATTATTTAAAAAATTGCGACTCATTAGTAATTTTCTATATAAATGAAAAACTACAGGAGTCCATAATTCCATTCTTAATGTGTCATTTTCTGCAGACTAAAACTTTCTCAGTTCTACTCTAATAGGTACTAATTTCTTTGTCCTCGCTTTTGAAAGTCGTCGACACCTAAAAAAACGCTAGATAAAAGTAGCAAGAAAAGACTCCTATAAGCTGTTTGTGATGAGGCGCAACATAGGTTACATAACTTCTAATAAATAAAATTAAATGTTTCTATAAGCGTCTGTTGTAATCAATATAGTGCTTTCTCCTGATGTTGTTTGCGTATAATTTCAACCCCATTCACTATGATAGAGCTGCGTATAGGGAGACGTTACATTAAATGAGTGTAATTGTGTCATTCTACGTGCTACTTAAGTTGTACTTCAGCCCCTTGGTGAGGGTTAAAGTCAGTAACACGAAAACAACGGACATTCCACGTTATGGAAGCGAATGAGCAGACTTTTCAACGTGCCCGTTGAGTTGTAGTTTATCCCTTAAGAGTTAGAATGAGGCGAAGTTCAGTGCACGATTGCGCACGAATTCTATCAAAGTTTGTACACATGTTACTTATGATCCTGGTCGAACGCTGCCCGGATGAAACTCCCTTAGAAAGTTCAGTGGTAGGTGTCGGGAATATCTTTCAATTTCATGACCTTCCGGAGCTATTTTTTTATTGACTTAAAATACCGAGAGTAACTTAGTCTTTTTTAAGAAAGTAGAAACTGCCCTTGTAGGCAGTCAAGTTTACATTTTTATACATTTGTCTTTTTTTTCATCAAAATTTTATATCCTGAGGAAGTTTCAAATATTGTGACGGAACGTCGATTCAACTAAATAACTTTGTCTGTATCTGGTCGTAAATTTGCGAAAACGCCCTACAGTGGCTTCGAAAAATAGAATAACATAATAAGTATAATATTAAAATTATTCTTTATTTCGCAAAAACTGACGTCTCGGAATAAATGACGCTTCGGGAAATTGACGTGTCGGGGAAACGTCAATCGGGATATTTACCCATTGTGGACGTGTCGGTTATTGAAAGGAAAGTGTGGAGTGTTTAGAGGATGCTGAAAACACGCTGAAATGTCTTTGGGATAATATCACTGTTCTCACATGGAGTCTCGTGACGTGTGCGCGTACCTGTAATAGAATACTTTTGAAGTTAAGTGACTACTTTAATGCGAAAGTGGAGGATTTATCGGAGTTTGCACTCACTATTGGTCTCATGTCCACAAAAAAAATTGACCACTCATAATGTCGAATTCGTTTTCACTCAATTTCAGTTGACAGGCACAGTGCAAAAAGCGTTCGTGGAGACGACGACGACGATGAGGAGGATCTTACCTCGCACCGATGCACCGTGATTGTGAGTACAAGAGAAGCCTACATAGAGTGTTTGTTGGTGTACCTCGCCCCGGCGCCTCGCAGTGGGCCAAAGAAGCAGCAGCAGCACGGCGCCTCGCAGCACTGTGCGTCCTCTCCGCATGCACGCAGACTACAGCGCTCGATAACGACAGGGCGCGCTCTCACGGACAGTCACTCACTCAGTCCCTCCTCTCTCTTCAGCACAAGACTCTCTCAATTACCTCGTCTGATACAAGCCTAATTTGTAATTTCCATCAGTTTCCTCCTGGCGGTTGAATTCGCACTGCCGTTTCCGTTGACCCCTAATCTGCCCTGCGAATTCATAAAGGACACCCCGAAGGGTCCGCACTTGTCTCGGTCTCACCCCCACTAAATCGACAGACCCTTCCTTCTATACATTTCTTCCACTACCGTTAAGAATACCAATCACTGTCATTGTAATCATTGCCAAGAGCATCATAATAACGACGTTTCTGCAATCCTTGTTATAGCACGCAAAAGAAGCCAAACTGACCAACTAAAAACTCATTAGATGAAATAGTAGGAACTGCCAATACTAATTCGTCGATAAGGATGTTTATCGCTTTGAGATTATTATGTGATCATCCTGTCGTAGATAAGGGGTTACCTCATCTCTTGAGAGTTATCTAAGTTATCCACCGTACATAATTAAAAAGATGGGTGTCTTTTGCCATCCGCACTAAAAGAAACAATAAATAAAATCCTTCGTCCTGTTATCAACTTCTCGGGAGAAATTTAGACCTTAGCTCGAGAGCAGAACGTATCGTCCGTTTATGTAGGTACTAAAGTTCGTGCATTATCTCTGGCCGTCTTTGCCCAGAGAGATTACGGCTCTAGACTTTTGACTGCTCTTTGGATTGTTCCCACGCTGCCACCAGTCGTCCTTTCTCCTTTAATAAATAGATCCTCCCTCGAGGATTCCTTCCAATTATATTTGGTTCCGTTTGAATGATCACAGAGAACTACAAAACGAGACACGAGTAGATTTACGTCTAAATCAGCTCTACTCGCTCTCTTGTACCGATTTTTTTAGGAAGGGAGGAGAGAGGGGGAAGGGGTAAATAATATGTTCTTATGAAGATCAAGAAAAGAAAGCAGATTTCAAGAAGGAAGCAGTCTGTTGCCCTAGCTGCTAAACAAATATATATATATATATATATATATACATATGAAAGTTAAAAATGAATATGGTCAATGAATCATACTGCAAGGAGAAGAAATAAAAACCCCTACGCTTTGCCGATGATATTGTACTATTAGACACGGGAACCATAATAAATGGCATGAACGTGGTCCTAGAGAAAGAGTTCAATATGAGGGTTAATAGAGGGAAAACCAAGGTAATGGAGTGTAGTATCCCTTCCCTTGGTAACCGTCCCCCACGTTGCTCTCTCTCTTACCCTATTCTCCTTAGAACTTCCTGGTTAGTTATTCTATCCATCCATTCTCCCACCTCTTCTGGGGCATTCTCCTGTAGCACCACATTTCAAAGGCTTCTATTCTTTTCCTTTCTGCAACTTCTACCGTCCACGTTTCGCAACCATTTAACGTCACGCTCCATTACGAGCATTTTTAGCAATGATTTCCTAATATTTACAATTATATTACCCGCAAGCAAATTCCTATTTTTTTTTTACGAAAGCCTTCCTTGCCTTGCCTCTACTCTAGTTATTATGCTGCCCCAAGTAGCAGAATTCCTTAACTTCTTTCAAAATATCCCTTCCCAATCTAACACCCTTTACGATGAAAAATTATTTAATAGAGGAAAATTTTTAGTTTAATACGAATGAAGAATTTATAACATTGAGGTAATTCTCGGAGGATATTTCGAAATTTTCTCGCCTCTTCATAATTATATCAGTCTGCTTAGTAGGTCGAGCAAGTCTAAGCCAAAAGGTGTCGAAATTACGCCGTTATTCTATTATTAGATGCCTTCCTTTTCTTTAACAGACGTGAAACATTGCTAAAATTTTTGTCCTTAATAATGCTTCCTCTGGTTACCTCTAAATATTTCATCTTCCAAATTATCTTTCCAATGAACGTTAATGCCAGATAACGAGGAGGGAGAAGGTTCGGTTGAAATTTTTGAATCATGTGCCTTGTCATAAAATTACTAGGGTCTCTCGGCTCTAATAACAATAACGAAACCATTACACCGCTGGCAAATCGAAATATATGTGAAAAATGATCCTTAAAAGCATCTTGGCAATTTTTTTAAATAATCCCGTCAAAAGTTTTTCAAAGGGACTCAATCCAAACCTAAGTGTTATCAGTTATCAATATCTTTTTTTAAGTATTTCTAGTGGTAATTGTCAAGGAAATACCGGAAGAAAGGTTTTTAATGTGATGTGTTGTAATATTGAGGTATGCAGCAGGAACGTGGACAACAACTAAAGGGGGAAAATAAAATACAAACAGATAAACTGAAATTCCAGAGAAGAATGTTGGAAAGAGATCGGAAATTATAGATACAACGAAGTTGATGAAAATACAGGACAAGACTGTGATTAGTAAACTGCATTGATTTGGACACGTGACGAGAATGAAAGAAGATGGTCCCAAAGTGAGTATTTGTAGGAAAAGTAACAAGAAAAAGCCCACGGGATGGATACAATGGACGAAAGCGTAGAGAACAGGGGAAACAATTAGGAAAATTACTGAATGAAGGAAGGACAGAAAGTCTTTGATGGTGTGTCTAAAATTAAATGTCTAGGAAACATAATACATAGCAGAAAGGATAAGACCATAGGATTCAAGCAGGGAAGAAAGCAAACTTTGCAGACCTGAAACTACTGAAGAGTAAATTACTAACAATTACAGTCAATGTATAAAAATAAAAAAATAGAAACGTTTAATGAATTAGTAATTCAAGTCTCCCAACTTTTTTTTGGGGGGGGGGGTAACAGGCTCATTGGGGTGATCCTGAAACAGGCAACTCCCCTTTAATAGCATAGGAAGGGAATTGAAAAAGGGGGGATGCGGAAGGTAGAGCAAGGTAGCCAAGGGTTAACTAGGGCCCACGGGCTATGGTTTAAGGATCCTACCCGGTGTTTCACCTAAAGAGATGCAGGGAAAACCCTAGAAAACCTGCATCAGGTAGGTCGGGCATTGGGTACTATTCTCACGCCCTTCCGAATGACGAGAGACGAGTTTGCTGTGGGGACGCAGCATTCCCTTCTCCGTGTCTCCACCAGTTTCAGGAGGCAATTGGCCGACTGATCCAATGGGATCAGCGGACAACTCTTGCCATATGCCCAAGGTCTTTGACCCCAGTACATATACCTCCTAAAATAGGTGGTGTCTCGGCATATGAGAACTTTGATAAAAAATACCCAGAGAGAGTGCGAGGCATCCCCGACATGATCAGATAAGCCCGCAGTCACTCTGGGCTGAAGCGTCTGCGGGAAAACTCCCGCAGCGTTCTATTCCTCCTATCAAGTCTCCCAACTAAGATGGCTTGGCTATATATATATATATATATATATATATATATATATATAGAGAGAGAGAGAGAGAGAGAGAGAGAGAGAGAGAGAGAGAGAGATATGAAGATTTAAACCATGTGGAGAAAATTGCCTTCTTAATGTCAGAGGGAAAGAGAGGTGACCATGACTGGACAATGTAGAAAAGTGGTTAAAGAATATTGGAATCTATAGATGGCGGATATTAGCATCGAATAGGAAATAATGGAGGAAACTGATTGAGACTGCCTTGGCTGGTAAGCGGTTGTAGTACTTAAGAAGAAATATGTGGTCATATCGACTACAGAAATAAAAAGATAGCCACACGGTGGACAAAGTCTTTTAGATAACTTGGAAACATAATAGATGATTGAGGGCAGAATGGATATGATCATCAAGGATAGGATTCAAGCATAGAATAAAACATATTTTGTAATGAAGAGTAAATTGTTAACGATAAAATCTAAATAAAAATTGGTGAGGACTGTCATTAAATAAAGAGCAGAAACCTGGACAGTGACTAACATAGACCAGGAAATGTCAACGTAAAACAATGAAAAGAATTAATGGATACGTTATTCAACATGGAGTGTCATTAAATTAATGAAATAATTAAATGAGAGATTTTAGTGAGATTATAGACCGCATTGGTGGGGTCATAGGGAAAGGAGGCCAAAAATGCTCAAAGCAAGAATATTCGACAATGAAGGCAAAGATTGAGGTGCAATGGAGGATTTAGTCATTACGGAAGTGAAAGGCTGGAGAGGGAAGATTAAGAACAGAGAAGTATGGAGGCTGGTAGTAAAGGAGAACCAAGGCTTACCCGAGGTTGCATAGTAAGTACCCTAAAGTCTGGAAACGGGAAATTGAGAAAAAGAGGTCACTGAAGATGTTAACGCCATCAATATTAGTAACACATTTTTTAAGTTAATTCAAATATTAATAATTTCGTTCGAAAGTGATAAAAAGTAAATTAATTTTGAAATGAAGCCCCAAATACAAACTATTCGAGTTCGAACAAGATTCATCTGTTCTCATAGTGAAAATGTCTTCTAAATAATTTATAATAACTAATAATTACATTAATAAAAATTTTAATAACATTTTATGAAGATGGTCGACCGTCGACAGACTTGTGGAATTAGTATAGACCCTCTTCAAATTTCGATCGAACCTCTCTGCTTTGAAGTGTGTGGATATTGTGATATGAAATAACTACTTGCTACATTCCAATTGCATTTTAATACAAATCACAAAAAAAAATCTGGTAAGTTCGGCTACGGGGAAAGTTGTATCGCTTGTTGAGGCTCGCTAAGCAGGAAACATCCACTTAGTGGTGTGCAGAAGTGTCGAGTACATCTCAGCCAGACCAGATTCATGTTCATTATCATACTGCATTATAGAAATAATCGTGGTACTAATCATACATTCATTCCATGTCAAATCACCAGAGGTTACCCACTCGACTATCTCCAAATCATTATTAATAATATTTCGTTTTCCGTGCAGCAAAAGTCTTTGGCCAACTATATTACATCCATCTAGCGCGTTTCCCTTTTTTAAAAAAAATTGTCATAGATGTCTTCTACCTGAATTGATAAGAATACAAAAGAAATCCGAAATCCATGTAAATGAATAATACAGTCCTAAGACAGACCTCATGTTAACCTATATTGCGCAAGCCTTTTCCTTTCCACATACCTACCACATCCCACATCCTCCCCAATCTGCTTAGGTATCCCATCCTTGGCCTCCCTCACACTTCCATCCACAGCTCATTTTACAAGTTTCTTAAAACGTGGCCTATTAATCTATCCCTTTCCTTGGTCACCGTCCTCCATATTGTTCGCTTTTCCCCTATTCTCCTTAGAACTTCCTCGTTAGTGATTCTACCTACCCATCTCATTCTCCTGTAGCACCACATTTCAAAGGCTTCTATTCTTTTCCTTTCTGCAACTGCTGCCGTCCACGTTTCGCACCCACATTACGCCACATTTCATACCAACATTTTTAGCAACGCTGACCTAATATTCACACTTATATTACCCCTAAAAGCCTGAGCTACCCTACTCTTTATGTCTATATACTTCTATCATCCCTAGTTATTACGTTTCCCAAGTAGCTGAATTCCTTAACTCCCTTCAAAATATCCCTTCCCAATTTAACACCCTTTGTATGATTCCATTGTTTCCCATACCACAGTCCATTACCTTGGTTCTCCCTGTATTAATCCTCACGTTGAACTTTCTCCAGGACCACGTTCATGCCATTTATTATGTTTTTCAAGTCTTCTTCTGACTCCCCGTAATACATCAATATCATCGGCTAGGCGTAATGTTTTTATTTCCTCTTCTTGCAGTATGATTCCTCTTCCATATTCCGTTTTAACTTTCTTCGTCGCCTGTTCTATATACAAGTTAAACAGCATGGTCGACCGACTGCATCTTTGTCTTACTCCTTTCTTTTCTTGATACTTCCAAACTAGAGGAGGAAAATAGTGACTATTGTGCGAGAGTGAAATAAGCGTTTCAAGAAATTAGTTTGTAATATTATAAATTTCTATCAAACTCTTAACAACAAAAAAATTTCAATCCCATGACACAAGTTCATTATTTAGAAGAAATGAATTGATCTGTGCAGCATTATGTCCTGCAAAGAATTGCTGACAAACCCAATTTTGATAAATTAAACGAGTCGCACGAACTCAGTTTGAAAATAAACAGACGGCCGCGCATTATAATGCATAAATAATTGTAGTCGTGTAATCCTGTTCAATGAACCTTGTGTACTCGTTCGAGATAAATGCTCCAAACCTTTGAACACAGAAACAGTCACATGCTTATCGTTATAAGTGTAAAGATGACGAGCACTGCAAATGGTCTTTGCCCCCTAGACCGAAACGTTTGATAAATGTCTGGAAACAGCAAACACGTTTTGTTGGACGTTAACGTGACTCTTCCAATTATGTATTTAATTAATTCGTCTTAATCGCACTTCTCTTTATTCTTGTAGACCACGTGCTAATGTTTTGTGCATCATGTTAGAGGGACGGCGACGACCCGCCCCGGGCGGCAAAATTAGACACTAAATAACAAGAATAAGAAGCTCTCGGGATTTCACCAGGGTTATGTCAATCATATGATACATTCTCTAAAAACTAAATAACAACTTGAAATCTGAACTAAATATTTGAACACAAAATGAATTCCTACCCAAGTTTCATTTAGAGCCTTTTATATTTATATAGATAAATAAATAAGGGGGCAGCAAATTTGTCGTACGCCCCAGGTGGCTGAATTGGGCCCTCACCTTTCAAATAATTGACTTCTTAAAAATACATCAACTTCAAATGTGCTTTGGATGTGACACTTTTAAGGCCACTCAGTGTAGAGTGAGATTTTTTTAAAATTTTTATAACTGACATCTGTCATAAAAGTGACATTTTGTAATTAAAATGACTTTAAAAACCCAAGACATGGTGAAAAAACATTCAAACGAAACCTTTCAAAGTTATGTTAAATTTTAAAAGTTTGGCATTTGTGTCTTCACTTTACTTGAATCTTGTTATCAAGTCCAAAGGTTTGAGTTTCTTGAGCCGAAGCTCTTCGTCACCAGAGTTCAAAAGTCACTTCAGTATTTTGTATGTTGTGGTAGTGCACACTGTTGTTTTGAAGGATTGGAATACTCAAATATTTTCTGATGACCTCATTTGGAATGAACCATGGGGTGTTTACCAAGGATCGCAGTACTTTTGATTGGAATCGCTTGATAATGTCTATGTTTGATCTACTGGTTGTTTCCCATATAGCCATATTGGCCAGGTAGTACTTTTATATAGCAATACTTTACTCTCCAGAGAAAGTTGTGAATTTTGTCCCATGAGCCAAAAATATTTTTGGAATTTTAGACCCAATTGCTTGCGTTTGGAGAATATATGCTGTTTCCATAAAAGTTGCCTATCTAGGTGCATTCTCGGGTACTTTATGGTTTTTCCTGCGGTATTGGTTTGCAGTTTAAAGTTACAGCAGGGCAATTTCCTCTTCTAGTTGTAAATGTTACGTGAATTGATTTGAATGCTCACTTTATTCACACATTTTGGATCGACTCTTCTGAATGAAGACAGTGGAAATTTGTAATAAAATGGTGAAATACCACATTTGTGTAAAAAGATGATTAAGCATTTAAAAACACTCCAATTGCATTCAAAATTACACTAAAAAATTTTCTACTCAGCCAATACTCCTATACTGTAAACGAGTTCTTGGAAAATAATTATGTGTACACATACAATATAAAATACAAAATTGTTTAAAAAGGACAACTATATAATCTTCAAATAAATTTAAATATTTTAGAGTAACAATACTAGTTATATTGAATTTATGCAAATTTGGGTTTAATAATTAATTGTAGGTTTGAAAATATGTTTCTCATGAGGATCTATGTAAAATGAATTGGAAAAAGAAAATAGTAGAATAAAGATAAAATTCAGTAGTGTGTTACACTGATTTATTCACGACTAACAGTTTTTATGAACAACAGACCTCACACAAAATAAAAACTATGGCAATAAATCATATGAGTAAATATAAAACATTTCAATTTACTTTATAGAAAAAATATAAAAAAAACAACTTTATAAATATTTGTACTTGGTAATAGTTTTGTATATATATATATTTCTTTCATGAGTCACACTTTAGTCCTCATCAGAGTGGCTTGAGCTGTCACAGATTTCCTCTTCCTCAGAATCACTCAGTTTTAATTCCTTTTTCATTCTAGCCTTGTAGTGAGCATAGCTCTCTCCATAGAGTTTTATATCTCTAGGATTCACATCATTTCCATACACAAAATCTTCTTCTCCATCATCACTTGACAGCTCATTATCTTCATCTGAAATTGTTTAGCCAAATAAATAAATCACTTTATTGTGATTATATTTATAATGAAGCAAAGGATTCAAGATACCTCGGATTAATTGATTAAAGTGAGGATTGTAGTGCAATTTTTAGTGTCAGTAAAATTTTTTGCATGATAAGGATTCTGTTGGTTTGCATACTACAGAAAGCTATGAAGGAAACCTCAGCATGGTTAGGTTGAACTTTGATTGGTCATTTTGTGTTTGCTTTCAAAGTTAAAAATTTCTAGGCTATATAAATATATTGATAAAATGGATTCTTTTTTAGAATTGAAGATTATATCCCCTTAAAATATGGAGGAATCCAATGTTACGTAAATAATTAATATATAATTTACATATAGATAAATCAAAACTGATGATAATAATTCTTAATAACAATATTAAAGAGTAGAAAATAAAATTTGCACTCAAAGAAGTTATTTCTATATGAAGACTAATACTTAAAATTGAATCACAAAAAAAAGTTCTGAATAACAACTTATTTCCAAATACTATGTACACTCACTTATTTTAACACCATCCATCTGCATAGCAAGAATCATATCATCTTCTGTAAAGCTGAAAAGGATGTGTTCGTAGGGTTAATTATCACTGATTAATGTTGTATATTATCAGACAATATAATAGACTTTTAAAAAAATATTCTCTATTATTATTCAGCAATTGGGAAATAATACCTGTGATCAGAATCTGGGTAATCATTTCGCCAATTACTTTCATCGTTAGAATCACTGTCATCATCTGCTAAAGAACTATCACTTTCCTTTGCAGAATCATATAGAAAGTCAGTGTTCATAGCTTGAACACTGACCATGTTGTCCAAAAGAGCATCATCAATATCCTCGACATTTGTGTAATACAAATCATAAACAAAATTATTTTCATCCTGACAAAATAATTTGTAAGTGCATTAGAAGTTTGAACAAAAACATCAGTTGGACTACTACTATTATAAGACTATAATGGTACAAACCTTATCACCTGTTTTGATTACAACTTTACTTTCATCAGTTTTCTTCTCTATATTACTAACAACATCAACAACTACAGTAACACAGTCAGTCTTATCAAGAGACTTGTCATTATTAGTAGTAGGGTTTTCAGTTTCCGAAATACTCGACTCATTTAAAGCTCTATAGCAGTTAACAATCTGAAAACAATAATAAAAATACAAAACTTAGTACAAATATTTTAACATGTAAAAGTATAATACATTTACTTATAATATACATTATGTATAACTCTAAAATATCTGGTAAACCTATAAGTAATAAGGAACAAAATGCCATTTACACAATGTATCTTTTATTTCATTTGCCAAATGTCACATGCTATTATGCAGAATATTTATAAATCAGCCATGTAAAATAAAAGATCATTTCAAATTGATTAAATTTTTTTTTTGTAAATAACCTTCAATTTAAAGTGTGTTAAAAGCAAACCTAATAATTGTTCCTAATTCCTATTAATAAAGACAATGATTACTATACTTGATAAGAATAGTAATTGATAACACAAGTTTATAATAAATTGGGAAGAAATAGATAATTTTGCAGATTACTATGGTAGTTCTATGATACTTTTAGAAAGAGGCAATTACTCAATTATAGAAAGAATTTGTCAATTCCTACCCTTAACTATGTGCAATTAATGTTTAACCATTTACAACACCAAAACTTTTAAGAATCGAAGGAGTTACGAAGTAATAACAAATAATTCACCTTGGCCAGTAAAATGTTGATGAATATTTCTCTATTTTGCAAATTTTAAAGAACATTCCTATAAACCAAGTGGAACAGAGATAAAAACATTATGTAACTTTGGTAAAGAAATGTCATATTTACAATAATAATTCCAATTTAAAACTTAGTGTGTCATAAATGCTTCATTACCTGATATCGACTTTCTTGTGATGTTTTTTTGTTCTGTGCTCGTAATTTTCCACTAATATCAGGAACATGTCTCCAGGATGATTTCCAATTTTCTTTTTTCAAATTATTCACAACTTGTTCAACAACCTTTTCTTCCTAAATTTTAAAAAAGGGCAAATACTTTGTAAACTATGAATCGTAATATTTATTATGTAGATCTTAAGGAGACAAACAGAGTAGTTATAATGGCAATTGCTATTTCAACATGAGCTTCGGATCATTTTAATTAAATGCTCATAGCTGAGTGATACTTTATATACAAAAAATGTAAACCAAGAAAAATGATCAAATATTGATAACTGCTAGTATATCGTACAGGCGTTTGAACTGTGCCAGCAAATGTAAAGACAGTCAACTCTGGTCCATCTTCAGTTTTCTTCCGTTTGCAAGCAATTACGAAAGCCTCTTGAGGTTCCTCTTGAAAATGTCGTTTGACTCTAAGAACTGCAGCCATCTTTTTTATGATATTTTTAACGTTACACAAATAACACGCTGGGACTTTACTGGAGAAGGCGAATCGATGTCATAAATGAAATGATACAAACACAATTCACTGTTAAAAGTAAATTAGATACAAAAGAAACATTTCAATGGTGATCTAAGTTGTACAATTACCACGAAACAAATCAAACAATTGTTAGGTCATAACAGAATGAAAATTTTAACACCACCAGTGTTCCTGCCAAATCTAAATACTGTTTAAAAACAGATAAATGGCATCTCTGAACAACTGTTCTTCTTAGTTATAACATCTCTGGTATGAATTGCTTTCCTTTAAGTTCTTATTGTTTATATTTACATGACAATGTAAACAAGTATAAAATTCAGGGCTTTTAAATTTTCAGTTATTAATAATGACGACCAGTGGAGTATTTCTTGTGTCTGTCACAGGCCAAATTGAATCTGCTGCTTTTCCGGAGATCAACGATATATATTGTAAATATTGTTTTACTTATGGACCTGATTGGGCTATCACTTCGGTAAGTGTAGCTAGTCTGCGCCCGTGGGATTTGCTTTTGCTAATTTACCGACAATTATCTTGATTCGATGTTGATCAGTCAATCCAAAAAAGTACTTTATTAATTTGTAGATATTGTGTATTGATAGAATAGGAAGTTTTTAGAGTGGGTCATATATATAGATATCTAAATTTGTTGACTCATGTATAACTTGCCAAATTAATCAGAACAAGTGACTTTTGATATAACCCGCCCCTCCCTCCTCCCACCACCTTTCCTTCTCACACTTGACATATGGAACTTTAACATATCAAATATGATCTATCTAACATAACTATCCAACCTATCTATCTAACCTATGGGCATGGGGGTATGACATATAATTGGTTATATCAAAGCCTACTTGTGCCAATTTATCCAGTGGTGCCAAGATTGAACTTCCTTGTGTGAAAAATTGATATACAATTAAGAAAAAAGGATAGCATCAACAGTAAATGTGTGTCCATACTTAATTTGTTACAGGGCCTGGAAGAAGGTATTTCTCAAATGTGCAAAAGAAGCAGAGATGAAAGACAGTGCTTTATTTGGAACTTTCCTTTAGATATAACATTTAAGAGTAGCAATCCATTTGGTTGTAAGTATTGAGAGTATAAACTGTCTTTGTGTTTTAGATTTTAAAATGGGTAGCTTGACATTTCAAATTTCCTAATCCAGAAAAAAATAGGTTGTGGAAAGCCAAAGTGAAATGAATGCTGTTATGAAACCAATAACTTGAGCCATTGTTGTTACCTTTACAAAAGTAATGTTTATAATGTCTTCAGTTATTTTCATGTGAAATTTGCTATATATAAAAAATATTTCTGTTAATAATTTTACAGCTTTCTATTAAGACATATTCGTCATATGTGATATAAGTATGATAGTTTCGATTAAAAAGTTTAGAATACAATATGGTATAATTATGTACATAAAATCAATATGAAAAATTAAGGACTATATCTTTCAATTCATTTGTGACTTTATTACATTAGATACTAATTTGTTAGCTAAATTATCTTTAGGGCCACAGCTTGTGTTGAGTGTCTATGGTTTAGATGTATTTGGAAATGATGTTGTACGTGGTTATGGTATTTGCCATGTGCCTATAGCTGCAGGAAAGTACGCAAAAGTGTGAGTAGAGGACTCTTATAATTTTTTTCAACTAAATTTTAGAGACAAGAGCTTCTAAAATGCTGCTTCACTTTAGGCTTCCTATGTTTGTTCCAGAATCAGCTTCTTTGTTACAAAAACTAAGTTGTTGGTTAACAGGCCGAAGACCTGAATTTGTGGATCCACGTGTCTTAGCACAAGGGGAAGGAAGAGAAGGTAAGAGTTACTTGTAGGCATTATTGTTAAAATTCTCAAAATCAGTAATTGAGGATACCTTCATTATGTTTACCATTGCAACATTAGGATGTGCTAATTTGATACTTTACTTATCTTCCATTACTTATTATATTTGACTTTTAGTTACTCGAGTTCGATCTCAGGGATTGGTCAAAGTTCAGTTTAATGTAATGACAAAAGATATAACTGCTGCTGGCTATGCAAACCGATCATCTACAAAAATGACACAGGATGATACGTGATTTTTAATACATTATTGCAGTTAAATTATTTGTGTACAGCACTACCTAGTCATATTTGCAATTCTTGAGGTTTGTTAATACTATAGAATAGTTCAAATATCTCACCATTTATTTGTTACTTCAGTTGAACAAAATAAAATGAATGTAAAATATGGTGGTATAATGTTTTGTTCTTTAGTTTCAATTAAAGTTTTGTGAACCTGCTAATTGTGATAACTGCAGTAATTTGAGTTGCCATTTTCAAAATTATATATATAACACTAATTACAGAGACTAAATTTAAACTGTCAAATAAATTTGATAGCATAACATTGTTCGAATTTGCTTTATAAATAATTATATTCTTTATTCATACGTCTAATAGTAATAATATTGAATTATTAATTTTATAAATGTTTTGTTAACTACAGTTCAATGCTTCACTCCAAGAAAGTGATGTAATGTATATAATTTAACAGATTTACAATCCAAAATGCATTATTGATATAACACAATTACAAATGTGGCATACTTGACAAAGGAGCGTGGTGCCTATTATTTAAGAAATCACACTCTTCTGATAGTTAACTATAATTCTGTTTTATCATAATTGTGTTTGATTAATATTATTATGATGGTTCACTAGGAATCAAACCAGAAATTTAATATTTAATGTACAAATTATTTTCAAATAAAATAATTAATAAAGCTGATTATTCTTTTGATATACTACCCACAAAGACACATATGTGAAATATGATGCATTAATACTCGGAGCTTGTTCTATATTCAATGACAATAGTTTATTTATTGAAGGAAATTAAACAATATGAAAGAAATTTTAAAAAATCAAGTGGATGCACCAATCTGAACATAACAAACACTGGTTAAGTATACACAAGAACAATGACCACAATTGTAAGGTCTTTTTCCTTCCCTTCTTTCAAATCATTGTCAGCAGAATTTTGTTGAAACATAGCACTATTACTTTAGTTTGTCTGCAAAAAGAATTCTATGAAATATGTGCCAACTTATTTATGGGAAACCTGAAACGTATAGGATCCTAGTGTATAGGCCAAACTGCATGGACCGTACAAGTAGCAGGGAAGGTACATAAAGACCGATATCCTATATGAAACAGTATAAACAGCACTGGCGTTTTGTTTTCTGCTTGTCAAGGAAAATTAACAATAATAACAAAAGATGTGTTCAATAAGAGTACATTCAGTACAACAACTTTAATAAAAAGAAAATTATAAACAGACATAATCTAGTTCATTTATTTCTATAGGTCCAATATTTTTTCAGAATGACTTACAATTTGTCCCTGTAAGAAATATTTGACAATATTAACCCTAAGAACATTGATATAAAAATTAATAATGGTTTCCATTTTATTACACAATTTAATGATTTTTTGAGACTCAAAATAAAAATTTAAAGATTTGGTATCTACATTATTATGGTTTATATAATTTTAAATGGGTCGTATAATAAGTTTGGGAATTATGAGGCGTCTCTTTCTTTCGGGGGACTGATAGAAACAAATTTGCGACATACAAATAAGAGGGGGACGAAACTCAAACACTTACTCCACAGCGTTTCAGTTTTAAGTCGGTTGCAAATTAGACAGTGACCCTGGTTACGTTCAAACACTTCTTCATTGAGTACTCAAAAAAGTTGTAGCCGTAAAATTTTACACCCCTCCACGTCCTCGCCCCGAATCGGCGCCGTAAACATTCACGTGCAACCCAGCTAGGGAGTGAACTACACCACGTTCTCACCCCGACTGCCTCTCTTTTTTTCTCCCGCGCCAAAAATTTTCACTTCGGCCAAGGTCCAGCTTTGGTCTCCTTCCCTCACAGTCATCTGTCCCTTTTTCTTGGCAGAAAAGATTTCTGGCGCTTTCTCTCTTTCATTCTCCCAAGCATAAAAAATTGTTTGACGAACTAAATCAACTAAAACTAAATACACGTGCTAAAACATACAAAATTTTAAAAGGATTTATAGTAATATTGTAATAAATTGTAGAATAACTTACGATTACTAAAATTATTAAATTTTGTGCAATACAGATTTCGTGTTTGGTTTTATCACGATATTTCGTCTATCTAGGAACAAAGATAATTAGAACTGTTCATACTTTCAAGGGCAAGTGAGAATCAGTTTGTTTTTTGGATTAACTGGCTACATGAGGGTGATGCTGAAAGTGTCAACTCCCCTTTAATAGGATAGGAAGGGAATTGAAAGGTAGGATGTGCCCTGTTCATATTGGCATGGAATATAATCATTTAAGTGTGGTGGGCAGCTTGAATGCAATATAACACGTTTTCACTTGGACATTTCTAATACTATTATTTATTTAAATAAGAGAGTACTACATTTTTACTGACGGTTTCATTACATTTTTTAACGACTATTTGAAAATTTTCAGAAATTGTATTCTTCTCAGATTTCATTATATGATTTGGGTTATATTATGTATTTGTTAAATAATACTGTTGAACTTTATTATTATTCGAAATGTTAGTTCATTATTTCCTATGCTTTTAATTATATTTCCTCGTGACAGGTCAAATTCTCATAAGCTTGTTATTTTACACATTTCTTCTCATAATCATAAATACAATCACTATTATCTGTATGTGCATTTTAATCTTATATATACTTATATGCTACCGCTTCTAATAATATTAATTTTGAAGCACGAAAGTAGTAGAGTCCGTTTCTTTTTTCTTCTTTTTCTTTAAAAAAAAAGAAATAATAACACCACTACTGGCGTTTGCTTCAATCTTTCCATATGTATAACAACACTTTCAAGAGTTGAAAATTCTGTAAAATTGATGTAGGTTTCATGGAATTGGTAATTTGGAATAAAAGAGTTAAGGAATCCGAAGGGATGGTAGAAAACAATTAGGAGAGAGAATACTTTTATTGCATGTATACAATAAAAAGTCGGGAAAAGAAAAGAAAACGATTTGGAATTATTCAGATATTGCATCATAATGATGTTGCTTGTAATAAATTATATTTTACCAACGTAAATTGACATTACCAACAAGGAGTTTAACAATCCGGGACAGATATCTTTAACTTTGAATATGTTTGAAACAGGTGGTATTTACAAAATTATGGAATGTGTAGTTCTGTGGTAGGAGTTGGTATTAACAAACTCTTTCCTTTTGTGTTTTGTAATAATTAATTTTTATCAGGAAATGACTTTTTTTCGTATATCTTCTCCATATAAGCCATGTATTTAATTTATCAAAGATTATGAAGTATATTTGTAGGTTAGTAATCACATGCTGCAGCTTTCTGAAGTAATTGGAGACAGTAAATAGGTAACGTATATTTTACATGTATCAGAAAATCTTACTCATATCCATGAGGTATTCTCTATTATGTCTCTTGTTAATTGAACGTTCTGTGGAGTTGTTATAATCGTGAGTAGAGGCTATTTTTCAATGATGTTCTAGGTTGTGTCAGGGCGTTTGATATATAAATCATTTTATGCAAGTGCTACATTGTACATAATCATTAAATTGTGTTAGTAATATTGTATACTAACTATATATTCATTTTATATATATAAATTCAAAATTGTAATATAGAACTCAGAATTAATTTATTGTAATATTATGTTTGTAGTAATCCCGAAGAAGGCTCAAAATGGAGATGAAACGTCGCTTTTGTTAATAAATAGTTACATATTTATTGCTGACTATTTTGGCCGTTTTTATTTATTATAAATATTGAAGTCAGAAAACTATGATTTATATTCAATTTTTTTGGTTAAAACGAACTTTGTACTTTCAGCCTGAAGTCAAATTCCCTCCTCAAGCAAGCCATGCCCCGTCTTACCATAAGATTATCCTTCAAAGCCTTATAAAAATGAATATGGAAAATAATTTCATAGATATTAAATTCTCCATTGAATAAATCACTTCAGTTTTCATATTTAATTATTAAAAAATTAGTAATTTAGTATAGGATTATCCTTTATTTTACCCACACTTTCCAAAATGGAGATCAGGAAGATGTATTTTATATCGTGCTTAGAGCTGAGGATTATGATGTAGGGCTTGAGGTACATTTTGTCCCGTTCCTTTTTTTTTAAAATAATTTTCATTTATAATATAAACACAAATTACTTGTTATTGTACTAAACAGTTTCCCCAAATATGTGTTTCCATTTACAATTGAGCTTGTTAAGGTACAATATTAAGGTTATTAATTTTGTGTTCTTGATATATAATATTACAGTTTGTTGTTATTAAATGGAGCCAAATACCAAACGAATATTTTGTGGCAATTTACCTGATGATGTAACTGAACACTCCTTGTCTAAGAGATTTAAGAAATATGGAAAAGTATATTCAGTTGAAATAAAAAAGCGTGCTAATGGATCAACGTTTGCATATTTGGATTTTGAACCTCAGAATGACAACATTCAAGCCTGTAAGTACATATTCTTTTTACTTGATAACTCCAGTTGCAGTAATTAATATTTCTGAACCAAATAATGGGTACTTTTGTTTAATGTAAACTGACATAAGCTTTTTATTATCCAGACAAGCCAGTCCTTATATATTATCAATTACTGTACTATCTGCTGTGTATGTGTTGCCACGACTAAACATCTTCAGCTACTTACTTTTCATTGATACGGTAACTATTTAAGTTAAATGTCAGTGTATACAGGTTGATAAATTTTCATAAGGAGTCGGGCTTGTATGTAAAATTCTTACTGATCATTTGCTAGTTTGACCAAAAACACAAATAGATTCTACATTTATTGCTTACACACAATTTTATTGAATTCAAATTTCTTTCCTGAAATAAGTTTGTGTGTTCCTAATGATTGCCATGTTCAATAATTAAGAACATATTATTAGGTATATATGTATGCTGTGTTTACTAAGTTTTATTATTAGATTATATTATATACTTTCCTGCTTAGCAGTTATTACTGATTTGGCTGAAAATTGCCTATTAAACAAATGAATTTCATATTAAAGTAATGAACATCTTTGAATTATATCCTGATTTGATACTAAATTAATTTATATGTTTTTTCCTGAATTTTAGGTTTGGAAAAAATCACACAGAAGCAGTTCAAAGGACAAGAATTAAAAGTCGAAATTGCAAAGGAAAGTTTTTTGGATAGGCTTGCTAAAGAAAGAAATTCAAACAGACTTATTTCTGGTGCTAATAGTATAAGTAGTTATGGCAACGATCAGACTACATCAAGATTTATGGGAGAAAACAAACCCTCTGTAAAGAATAGTAATGATGTTGCTAGTGGAAGTGATACTGGATCTTCTGATGAAGATCATTATAAAAACAGTTTACCTATGTTTCGAGGAATAAAGCGAGCCCTGCATGAAAGAGAGGGAAGTAAAGATATAATTAACAGTGCATCGGAAAATAATTCGCCAAATACAAAGAAAGTAAAACATGAATCACAGATTGAAAGTAAATCAAAAGCGGATACAAGTAATGAGGAGAAAGAAAAGTTTATTTGTAAAAAAAATCTTTTAATTCAGGGCAAAAAAAGTTTTGAGGCAGAAGAGAAACGAATTAAATCTGTAGAAGACAAAAGAGCTATACATACCAAACAGCTGAAAACAATCAAGATGGCTCTGTCTGCAGTGGCAAGTATATGTATTGGTTCTATTAATCATATTTTGTGTATAAATAGTGGTTAGATATAGATAAACAAAACTATGAACATCAGCTGTACGGATCATTTTCATTATTGCCATTAAAATATTTACTGGATATTACCATTTTTCAGGATAATCCTATAAACAAGAAAATCATATTTGATGATGCTGTTGAGTGTATGGAAGGTACTGTGTATGCAGGCCATGAATCTGTACATGAAATGGTAGATTCCAAAACATCTCTCTTTGATGATGACATTCATAGCTCTGAAGATGATGATTTCAGGATCAAAACTCAATTTGAGGGGAAGAAAGGACAGAAAGTATGTGATATATTTAACTTATTAATCAAGTATAAAATAATGTAAAATGTAACTTTTCCAATAAAGATTAATATTTTGTTACACCAATTAAATGAACAAGACATAAAATAAATCTGTGATTAAATGTTTCAACTTATATTTCCTCCCATAAATAATTAGTATTTCAAATATTAAAATTAAATTGATATAATAATAATAAACTTTCGGTATTATGGCACACAATAATTAAGCCATTGAAGCATTTAGTTGTAAATTATTAATTTTTAAGTACATACTCTAAAACAACCATTTCTTTCCTTAATTAAATATAAAATAAGATTATAAAATTTTGAATGTTACAGTCCATAGCTGAGCTTTTAACATGTTTACTTTCAGCTATTAGAATTGCAATCTAGATATGCAAACGATAAGAGATTTACACTGGATGAAAGATTTTATGAAAGTGATGAAAATTCAAACGCAGAAACAGAAACTGTAGAGGATGAGAAAAAAAGGCAGATAAAAATTTTGGAAAGTGTTCTTGGCACTAAAGTTCAGTCTGTACAAGATAAAATGGCAAATGACTGGTAATGTATAATTCAAAATAATTCCTAAAAGTAAACTGTTTTAATGTAAATGCTGTAATGTTTACACAAAAAAAACCTATGTTATAAAAAATATTAGCAAATAACATTCCATTTATAACAATGGGCAAATAATGTTAGACATTTAGCCTTGTCAGATTTTTTATGTAAAACAATAATTTATGTAAAAAAGATTGCTGTATTTCTACTTTTGTACTCAAAGCACTAGGTAGCATTGTTCAGAATATGTGATTTCAACTGGCAATAGTTGTTGCCAATTAACTGCTTTGATTTTATTATTAGTAAACTGTATTTGGAGCTTCTCAATTTATTCAGCCTTATTTTAGGAAAATGGTGAGATATGACCCAACTAATCCAGATCATAAAAAGCTTGAACTAAGGGAGCCAGTAAAAGAAACAATTAAAAATAAAAAGTTACCAGATATTCTTGTGGAAGAGAAATACCATGATACTGGTCCTGAAGTTACATTAGATAAATACTATGAAGTGTCTGACACATTGAAAGAATCATTAAAAAATAAGGATGGGAAAACGGAATTCAGTCTTTTAAAATTATTTGACTCTGCTGAAGGAAATGAGAGAGGTTTGTAGTAAGGACTAGTTAAACTTGAATAAAATATCTGTATGTAGACTGCTTTACCAAAATTTTTAATTGTATACTATCTTCATCAAATGTAGTGTTAAAAAATTTCATTGATTATTTAAGTTTATTTGCTTTTGACCTAATCCAATAATTTTTCACCTGCTCAGGTTTAGTTATTTAATGAAGCCCACTCAAAATTTTCCAAAGATGATTGAACATCGACTTAATCTCATTAATTTTTTTTTCACAGAAATCTAATTTTGAGTATAAATTAGTGAGAAAGTAGAAGTGCTGTTTTTAAAAAAGTACCAATGCTTACTTGTAAATAACAGAACATTATTTTCCAATCATTACCTTTCTGTACTCCACACTGTTATTCAGGTGTTGTCATTATGGGTAACCAGTTTTAGTTGCACACCCAGAAATTTCTTCAGATGAAAATTTCTCTGCACCATAGGGAGGGGGCTTGAACTGTTCCCAGCCATCATGATTATATGCATTTTATGTTGTATGATGGTGCTTTATTGATTGTCACCTACCAACAAAACAACTTGCAGTGCAGGTTTTCAACTTTGCTAAAATCACAACTATTCTTGTAACTACTATTTGTAATTTTAGATTTATTATACTTCAGATTGACATGAACATTTATTTTATAGTGAACAAAAAGGATGAATACCAAAGCACTGTTGTCAAAAAAGAAAATTTGGCAGATTGGTCCTCAAACCCCTTTAAATATGATTCTAGTGAATCTGAGGATGAAGAAATTCATGAAAAAAATGAGGTAGCCAAGTCAGACAATTTGTCTGAAACAAAAAGTATGGAAGCTTTCTTCTTTCAGACAAATGATATTCGCCTCATGGGTAAGAATATTTGCCAATTGAATTGAAAAATTTGCATTACTTCAGTATGCTACATGCTACCATTGTTTATGTTGCAGATGGCCTTAATTTCTTTACAACTACAGAAATAATTCAGGATAACAGCTTCGCTGAGAAAAGGAGAGAGTTAAAAAGAATTGTAAAAGCAAAAGTAAAGAAAAATTTAAAGAAGAAAGTGCCTTGGAAGCGAAACATAAGAAGAAGGAATTTCAAAGGAAAGTAAACAAGACAGGAATCTTGATTTTGTATTGTTACAAGAGTTAAGTGCTACTAAACATTTTTATTAGCTTTGTGTGGAAGTGTGTATTTACACAATATATATAAAAAAATTGAACATAAATTAACAGATGTACATAAATAAAAATAAAGTATTTTCTTTACAAATGAAACATTAAATCTCTTGAGCAAGTTTGACACTATTTTGGTTAATGTACATATCAAAATTATCTGAACTGGAAAACAAGTTTTGGTCACCTCCTTCATATTCCAAAATACAAACATGGAACTGGTTCAATTTACAAAATCAGATTCCTCATTACTTGACGAGGAGTTAGAAACACAATCATCACAGGTAAGCTCAGCATAACGAACCTTGGACAACCTTCGCATACTAATTTCAGTGTCGTTATCGGTAGTAGCAGCCAACTTTTCTTTAGAACTACTACTGTCGGAGTCCACTTCTGCACCAGTTCCTTGAGAAATATTAACATTTTTAATAAATGGAGGAGGAGGGACAACTGTTCTTGCCCAGTTAAAATCTCTCTCATGTGGACCATCTGGCCCAAACCAAAGTTCATAGTCATCTTCACTGTCCTCACAATCTGAATACGAATTACTGTGTGTATCTACATAATTTTCATTAAGCAAGAACTGTTCAAAGGAATCACTATCATCATCTAATGTGCAATCTCTTTCACACAAGAAAAGGGAAGCAGCAAGCTGAAGCCTCATGATTTCAATAAAAAATCGTGGAACTAATGCAGAAGGTAATTTTAAATATGAAGATACTATTTTAGTTATCATCTCACTTGTAATAGTATTTAGAAAGATCCAATCATCTCCATTTGACTTTATTACATCTTCCCATGCTTCAATTACATCATCTTTATTTGTTTCATCTTCTTCCCTTGGACAAGAACTAATTTCATCATCCCATTCTTCAATTACATCATCTTTATTTGTTTCATCTTCTTCCCTTGGACAAGAACTAATTTCATCATCCCATTCTTCAATTACATCATCTTTACATGTTTCAAATTTGATGCCATCATCCATCAACTTCGTGAGCAACTTCTTTCTTTCATCTAGAACAAGGAAAACTATTTACCTTTTAACATAACTGGAACAAGAAGTCAAAACTTAATTTTGGGGAAACTTACCTGCATTTTTGTTGAAAAACATTTGATGGACAATTTGCCTGACACACAATTGTTGAAGACCTGCTTTAAGATTACCAAATAGAAGATGGGGTATATCTTGCCTTAATGGAGGAGGAATTTGATTTTCAATGTTGAAAAGAGTCAGCTTGTCAAGTTGTGTTTCCAAACTATGTATTGTTGTGGAGTCAAAAAGTGATGACTGACAAATATTGTCTACAATAGGAAAAATTGAAGCAGCCATAACTCTGTTGACTAGGCTCACATAAAATGCTTTTGGAAATTCAAATGAATCATCATGTCTGCCCATAATGAAAACGGAGGAGTACATTCTGTATGCAGAAGAATTTTGCAGCAAAGGTGCACATATGGGTGACACTCCATTTTTCTGAACATACTGTTCTTCAACATGCAGATCTTCAATGTGGGGATGATAGTACCATTTTTCTTGAAGCACTGATGCCCACAATGAAGAGTCTGCTCCTTTGTGGAGCAGATCAATAGCTAACTGTGGTGAACAAGACAGCATGGCTCTCCACAAAGCAGACTCGTTCTTTGCATTAACTGAGTTCAGGGAACAAATCTGGAACAGTTTAAAGTATTATACACTATATGTCACTAGTGCCACTTTATTTTCCTTCAAAGAAAATTAAACAAACTTACATCTGAATTCTTTTCCCAAATCTTCTGCAGCAAGTACAAAGCATTATCATAATCGGCAAATAGTATGAGGTCCATCAATGGAGTAGTTAGATGGCAATTAGGAGTGTTCAAATTGCCACCTGTTATAAATATTGAAATTGTAGAGTTATTCATTTAAATTGGCACTCATAATTAATGAACTGGCTATGCCTAATTTAAACTTTGAGATACATAAAAAATATCTGCAGAAATTAAGTAGTCAATGATAGGAGGGGGTGTTAATTTTCTATTGACAAATCAACTTATGGATTGTGTAGAGTTCAAAAACTTCCAAAAATGCATTCAATTTAATATTAAGACATGTGTGCTAAGATCAAAGTTTAATTAAGTTACATTTGATGAATATTTTGTAGTGCACATACCTGCTTCACATAACTTCAGAATCAATTCCAAATCCGGTTCTGGATCAGAGAGTACCAAGTGGTACACAGTACATTCATTTTGGGTTGTTCGAACACTTGGGTTGCCACCATGCTCTGTAAAATATAATTAATATTAAGTGGTTTAGTAGTTTCCTTTAAAGGCATTGGAAATAATACACATATGGTTACTACCTAAAAAGGTATCGAGTAGAGACAATAATTGCTTCATAAGCAGACTTCCTTCTAGCTTTGGTTCATTATTCAGCCCAATTGTTTGCACAGGTAAACATGGCCTGTAAAAAAATCCCTGATCACATTAATACCATTACATGGACCTTATTATTTATATATTTAAGGACAGGAAAGAGAAGTTTGGTGACTTACCTGAAGTTCATAGATGACAGGCACTGCCCCCATCATCATGCCATTTCCAGTGACGGCCTGCTTGGTGCTTGCCACCTGAGACCTTCAGATAAGTCACCAACTTTCTATCTCTATTTCCTGACCATATTAATTTTTAATAATCTCAAGTCATTTCCTGACGCATATATATCGGCTAGCCGATCACTGGAAATGTTTTCCTAACTTTCTGATGAAGGGAGTGGTGCCTCCGAAAATTTAAAGAACTCCAAACCTTACAAGGTGCCTACCATCTGTGAACCTCAGGCAAGTCACCTACTTTCTATCTCCCTTTCCTTATTAATTATTTATATATATTAGTTTTTGAAAAATGCAAGATCCAAAACTAATCCATACTCAATGGATTGGTAGACCAGTACACCACCAATAATTGTTTAAGTTTTCAGAGAGATTGGGTACAGACTGCCCCCCAACTGCGACGTCAATTGTGGCTTGATCGGTCACTAAAAAGGTTCCATTCAAAGTGAAAATGTTAAATCTAGTGCAGGTATCACAGCCCTATATGAACACTTGAGTGAATTTGAACAGCGAAGAATTGTTGGTCTCCAGGAAGCAGGCTTGTCATACTGTGACATTGCATCTTGTACAGGACATGCCAATTTATAACATGCATGTATAGAACCAGGGGAGAGAAGAAAACGGTCCATCACAGACAATCGGGTACTGGACCATATGACCACAGCAGAGGAAGACAGCCACCTTATCTGCATGGCCATGACGCACTATACAGCTTTGTCTAGAGTCTAATCAACAATGCAGTAATGCAACAAATCTGGACCTGTCAGCATCAACAGTTTGTTACTTTCTTTTGAGGGCTGCCATTATTCAGAAACCACAAATTCCTCAGTCTGCAATGGACATTTGATGCTGTCACGGTGTGATGAGTGGCAAAATGCAGTTTTCAGATGAATCCCACAACGATGGTCACATATGTGGTAGGCGCTACCATAGTGAATACAATATTTGAGCAATGTAGCTTGCCTTGTGTGATGGTTTGGGACACCATTGGATAGAATGTGCAATCTTGTCTCATACGGTTTCAGGGCAATCTGAACAGCAACTGCTACATTATGGAAGTTTTAGAGGTCAACTTCATATGCCATATTTCAGTAGGCAATGCCTGGCCACATGTGGCGAGGATTGTCCAAGCCTTCTTTGAAGAAAATCTGGTATCACAGCTTCCTTGGCCTGCATGATCACCAGACATGTTGCCCATGGTACATGTCAGTTGTTCATCATGGTCCTTCAGCAACCACTTGATGCTTTGTGGACTCTGGTATGAATGTAATGGACAGAGATTCCATGGGAATGTATACAGACCCTCTTTGATTACAAGCCACAATCACGAGTCTCTGATTGCAGTGTGTGGAGGCTTCACATAATACTGAAAACTCAGGGTTACAGATCATGTACAGCTTATTAATGAAAACAGGAAAGAGAGAAAACTGGTGGCTTACGTTTAGTGTACAGATGGCAGGCACCACGTGGAGTGTAAATTCATTAATTTTTTGAGGCACTGCCCCCTTTATCAGAAGCCATCACAGTCAGCAGCCAATAGCTTACAGAATGCTTTTCCTCATTTCCTGACAAAGGGGGCAATTGACTCCAAAAAACTGAAGAAAATCCCGTACCAATTATGGTGTCTGCCAGTTTTATACTTCAGGTAAGCCACCACATATATATGATTAAACTGGATGGTTTATCAGCATTGTTTTCTTAAATGCATTTACAAATTTTAATTTCTTATACGTGCAGAACATAACAAAACTTTGTTATGCATTCATTGAATTTGTTTGACAATTCCAACAAAATCATTTAGTGAAAACATAGATGGCATTCAGTGTGCAGCCAATGGAAGCAATCCGAGTTTAACATACCAATCTTCCACAGTTTCTTCAGTTTCATAATGAATGGTATATTTAGTGTCAAGTATGTACTTTATCAAATATTCCATTGGACTAGGGCTCAACTTGTTATGACTTGTAGGCACTCTATGGTTTACATCTGCTCCACATTCCACTAAGAGTTTAGCTAATCCCAAATGACGCATGAATTTATTATCTGCATCACTGGACAGAACAAGTGCTAATGGCGTACTTGTGAATGGACCTTGGTAACAGAATAATACAAATTAGCTACAATGAACGACAATATATGCATGCATAAACAAATAACATGTGACATAACGAGCAAAACTTGTGGCCTGTCTCTAGGAAGGGAAACTTTTTTTTTACAAATTTTTTCACCCATATTAGGATACCAAACTTGTTGAAGAGAGAGAACCCAAATTTTGAGAATGCTTTAAAGTAGACTGAAATCAAGGATACGGATCACAGACATAAATTAGCTTGCTTGAAACTACCACTGTTCGTGACATTAAATTGATGAATTTTGTAGCGTTACGTTACATTAAAAGTTAAATAACAGGTTGTCATAATTAGCCACAATTTATTATACGAAAATAAACGTAAATATAAATAAAACGCTTTATAGATATAACAATGAAAATACCTTGGTTTAACAAATCACTGTTAGCATTGTCTTTGATGATCTTTTCTGCTTCTTTAAACAAACCACTCCGTAATGCTTTCGTAAGTGAAGTTTCTTCCACGTCTACTACATATCTAAGATTTTCCTGAAGAATTTCTGGGAGATATAATTGAAAAACAGGAATTTCTTCGTTCAATGGTAAATTGTTCCAGTCCATTGTTAATCGCGCTCTATATAACCACTACTTCTCCTGCCTACTTGTTCTTTCAAACTAAATCATTAGAAGTAGCACATGTTCGCGGCGAAACACGTTGGTTCAGGTTTGCCAACTTTTGCCCAGTGCTATAATATATATATATATATTTCGTGTTCTAATTGGAGCGTATGTGATACAGAACATGAATTAATTTAGGAGGAATTATTTGTTTTGTAATTTTAAGAAACCCTAAAATAGTAGTATTTTAAGAGTGTGAATTTCTGCTTCGATTTCGAACTGTCCGCCTTCCAACGCACTCACTCTCGTTGGCTACATTCTTTATAGCACGATAATAATAATAATCATATTCCGTAGATCCTGTAAAGAAGCTAAGCTTCAAGGATGTGGAATGGGTCAGGGTGTACATTTATTACATTATTTTATTGTATAAAAGAAAATATACTTATAACAAATTTTTGTATAATAAACTATTATAAATTATTCTTCTCCGACTCTTCTATAAATTCCTTTATTGAATAGAAGGAGTGGCTAAGCAAAAATGAGCGTAATTCAGTGTTAAATTTACCTTGATTATCTGACAACTGTTTAATTCTGTGCTGACTGCAGTCTGTTGAAGCTTTCTGTGCAATTGACAATGTTTTACATTTTTTATACAGATTATTTTTGTTCCTTGTATTGAAGGGATGAATATCAGTATTATTCAAAATAAGTGCCTATTTGTGATTACAAATAACATCAATGAATAAATGTATTGGCACGTTAAAGTGAAAATGCCTAACTTTTTGAACAGAGTTCTGCAAGAAGTTCGTGAGGAAACCTGACATATTGCTCTAATAACACGTTTTTGACTAATAAAAATCTTATCTACGCCTATTGAGTTGCCCCAAAATATAATACCATATGATAAAATAGAATGAAAATATGCAAAGTATACTAATTTTCTTGTTTTTAAATCACTGAAGGTGGACATTGCTCTGACAGCATATGTAGCTGAGCTGAGTTTCTTAAGTAATTGATTAATCTGATCAGTCCAATTTAATTTATTATTTACTAAGAGACCTAAGAATTTAACAGAGGAAGTTTCATTTACATTTTTGCTGTCGTATTTAAGTGTTATAGATTGTAAAGTTGTGTTTAGTATGTGAAATTGCATGAAATGTGTTTTGTCACAGTTATTTGTTGAATCTTATTTCCCGCCTACATGGATTACAGCAATAAGGGCCGAAAATGAAATTATTAGCGCATTGTTAGTGGTGATAAACTAAAGAAAATGAGCACCTGGTTTAGACCCATTTTAAATAAACAAGAAACAATTCACAATTTAAGCAACGAACTGTTTCTTGATTATTTATTCAAAAACGTCGCCTTCTATGTCAAAGGGAGACTTTGAATATTTCCTTCAAAAATATAGGTCATTATAGGGAAAAAGGGGAATACAACACCTATCTATACGAGATTGGCAATTATTCAAAAATTATTTTGACGGGAATGCCCTATACATCTTTGACGTATTTATTCAGTGTCCGACTGTTCGATTGAAGTATGCGTCGGATTAATTGAATTTATTGAATTACAGACCTCTTTTGCTGAATGATTATTTTAAAAATTAGAAATTACTTTGTAATTCTTTTTTTGTTACTTTTCAATAAATGACATAAAAGTTTATCAAGTTGTAAAATTTGTTGCCTATTGTTTGCCAAACATCTATTTTTTTCTTGTTATTCTCTAATGACCCACGACTCAAAATGATGAATTTGTGTGAACTGCATCGATAAATGCTATAATTTTTTCGTTTGGCGAATCCACGATTGGAACAATGAATAATATTTATACGAAACACGAACCCTTATATTAATTATTAACTGAGCTGAATGGCCACAGAGACCTCTAGGTGAGGGCTGGGGACTAGTATTGCCGGGAAATATTGCATATTTTCGGTACCGGACCGAACTCACCGGCAATATATATAAGTATATTGTAAACTGGTCAGCAAATGATCAAGCTCCAGCAACAATGAGCTACGAAACGCACGGCGCCGTCAGACACGGCTCTAGGCATACTAACTTAAATCTTTTCGACGAATTAACAAAAACATTACTGTTGTGTACTTGTTGAGGTTTATTTGGTTTAATCAAAGTTTATTGAAAATTAAAAACGTTCAACAGGCGGCAATTCGAAGACTTTCATAATTCTGAGAAAATTACAGATACGATCCGCGTTCAATATATTCCCATAATATGTTACTTTTCCTTAAAATTAACTTTCTTTATTTAAAATATGTAATATGTGAAAATTTTGTCGTGCTAGAATTTTGCGCCAATATGGTTATAAATTGTTACAACTTTAAAATTTCGTTTCTATTACACGTGAAGGAAACGAAATTACAGATGTAGCATTTTACGGGTTGTGGAGTATTAAGAACCCTGTAGATATAGTATTATTAATATTTTTTTCCTCCTAAACTTTGTCTTGGGTGATGTAGCACATAACTTTAAAAAGTCACGAGCCTCCACCAGAGGGATTTAACATTGCTTTTGCACAACTGTGAAACGAATGTGAAGTTATTCTGAGAGAGATTTCTTGAATTCACCAATCAAATGGAGCAACCGTTAGCGATTTAAAAATAGGCTTATTGACAACTGGATCAGCACTTTACAGAGTCGTTATCAGAATCATTTTACTTAGATACACTAATTGTCAAAGTAAATGGGAGAGATTTCCAAAATATATTTATTTCACAACCATTTGTGTCCTTCCACATATTTTCTTCTGTAATAAAACCTTCAAATCAAATTGTACATTCTATAATCACGTTAGTACAATGATTCTATTTTTGGTATGTATAACATCATTACCAAAATGTTGTTGTGGTATTCAGCCCTAAGACTGGTCTGATGCAAGCCTCCATGCTAACCTATCTAGCGCAAGCCTTTTCCCTTCCACATAATTAGCACATCCTCCTTAATCTGCTTAGCGTTTTCCATCCTTGGCCTCCCTCTTCTCTTCTTACCCCACACACTTCCCTCTAATGCTTATTTTACAAGACCCTCATGTCTTAAAATATGGACTATTAATCTATCCCTTCTCTTGGTCAATGTCCTCCATTTTGTTTGCTCTTACCCTATTCTGCATAGAACGTCCTCATTAGTGATTCTATCCTCACATCTGGTTTTTAGCATTCTTCTATAGTACCACATTTCAAAGGCTTTTATTCTTTTCCTTTCTGCAACTCTTCTCATCCATATAGCGCCACATTCCATATGAACATTTTTAGCAATATTCACACTTATATGAACTGTAAGTAAATTTTTCTTTTTTGAAAAAGCCTGTGCTATCCTACTGTACTTCTATCATCCCTAGTTGAAGCATTCCTAAAATTCCTTCTAAATATCTCTTCCCACTCTAACACTTTTTATCATTTGACTGTTCCCCATACTACACTCCATTAACTTGGTTTTCCCTCTATTAATCTTCATATTAAACTGTTTTTTCAGGACCCTGTTCATGCCATTAATTATGTTATTTCCAAGTCCTCTTTTGACTCCCTGTAATATATCAATATCATTGGTGAACCATAGGGCTTTTATTTATTATCCTTGCAATATAACACCAAGAATGATAAAGTTTGAATTTTCTCAAAATGGAGATCGGTAGGGTATTATATATTACTTCTGTAGTAATAAATAAACTATTAATGATATATTTCAAAATATCTCCTTCAATATCAAACATTTTATATTTTGAGTAGCTATTAGCTAGCAAAATATATTTTCATCGTGATATTAAATAGAAGTTTTATTTTTTATAATAAACAGAAGATGCGATCATTTGTAATCTTTTATTGCAATTTATTAGCAAACATTACATAGTTTTAACAAAACAGTAAAAATATGCAGCAGATAATTCTATTTATTATACATGGCAAATATAAAATATAATATATTTACAGTCATTTATAATAAGATAATTAAAAATCACAACATTTCATCCAATTAAAATCTTGGACGAAAATTGTACTGTGCAATCTCATGGGATTTATGGACATACAACATGAAAAATGTCACAGCTTGGGTAGTTCATGTGCAAGCAAAATTAAATGATTACACAGGATACAATAATTTCAGCTACTTAAATGACACAACAATAATACTTTTAACAATTTTAGCTAAAATAAATAAACAAAACTGTTTTGAAATACAATACATTCACAGTTAGAGAAATAATTCTATTCTGTATGGTGAAACATTCACTTCCACATAATGTAAATTTGAATTTAAAACCAAGCACATAAACTAACCAGGTTTCTGCAGGAAGTACAAAAACTAGCTAAATCACAAGATATCACTGTGCTTAGAGTTGGTTCATGTATAAAATGGAGCACTGTTCATACAAATAGTTTTGGAAGCAGTGAAAGACCCTGTGTGGTAATAAGAATCACTGCAACGGTGTTCAAAACAGTGCCTTTGTTTCATTTTGAGTCAGTGAGTATCAGTAAACATTGTGATTAAGTTTTCAGTCAACGCTTGTGCATTCATTGCAATATTTTCTATTAGAACCAAAATTGACTCAAAATTAGCAGCAAGGTCTATCCTATTAATAGTAGTAGAATAAATGTTCAGAGTTGTGGTATCCACTGAAGTGGAACCTAAGTAGTTAAGAGAAATATAAATGGTTTTACTATCTAATACATTAATAAAAACCTATTCCATAAATACTTTCTCTTGCTTAAGATAGCATGAACCAATAAGAAGAAAATGTTTTTAAGAGTAATTATCTAGTTTATGCAAAACATTTTTGACCTATAAGATGAAGTCGTCAAATTAGCGAAATACTTATAGATATCTGAATTTGAATAACAACTTGTTTTGAATAGAAAAATATTGTGAATAGATTTAATGATGTGTAGGTATGATAATTATAAGTTATACAAGAGTACCAATATAGCAAACAAAATTGAAAAGATATGAATTAGATGGGTTTGTCATGCAGTAATGTGTTAGAATAAAGTGAAAACGTGGAGAATGAGGAAAGCAGTATGTTTCTTTGTGAGAATCAGTATTTCTCAAAAATTGATAATTATTTTCATAAGATTAGAATGAGAATATGCACCTTGGTTTATATTAATTCTTACTTGTGGTAGATGAATGAGATACAACATTTGATATATTTTTCTCACTAAATTTGTGGCTGTCGATTAGTGCATACTGAATTAATGTACAAAAAACCTTTTATAGATATATGCAATTACATTTCAGCACATTCATTATTTCCTTATTATTTATGTCAAAATTGTAAGACAATGGCTTTGATCTTGTAGCTTCCTATTAATAATTTTTTGAAATTATCTGTATGCGATTGTGAAACAAAAAATAAATTTCTTACAAATATTTCAGTGAAGTTAAAATGTGAATAAATTCTCCACGTTGGAGTTGTTAGCTTATTTTCGAGCATATACCACAAGGTACTTTTAAAGTTATATACATGAGGTAAAATAAGTAAATTTGAAATTATTTTTGTGCTATTGAAACTACAAAAATTGTATACATTTAGCAGCATTGCATTTTACTATTTTATCAACTTGTCATCAAAAAATTGTTTACAATAAAAACTTGATCACAGATATTGTAAGAAAAATGCTGAAGAATAACTCCTAAGATGTGTAATTTCTTATACAAGCAATTGAATTAAGCATACTTTTTTAAAACACGATGAAAAATTACACATTCTAGGTTTTTTTGCAGTTGAAATTTAGTATCGATCATTATTGATATGCCATTGTATATAATTTTTAACAATAGGTAAGTATAAGGACAAAATATTTCACAACATACTCAGTATTAATGGAAATTCCACTTATAAATTTCCAATAAAGGAGATATTTTATCACAGAATGACTAATAGCCTGAACGGCATCTGGTAGGATTTTCCCCTTACTATATACAAATATTACTGTACATTGTTTTGAAATCAGACTGTTCAATTATGTTGTTACTTTTTTATATGAAATAATAGAATGAATAAGGTAATTATTATAAATTAAATACATTCCAGTTGCCACAATGTCTTCCTAGTAATGCTAAGCAATACATACAAATGTTGACTATATACCTTACTGAATTTTATTTTAAGATAGTAAACTATAATAAGTATACACAGTAAAAAATATTGCTTTTGGAGCAGACATTAAAAATGAATTTCACTAACTTCCTTATTTATTATCTGAAATGCATCTGTTGAGCGGAAAAACCTCTTATACAATTTAATTATTTTATAATTTCTGTAAGAAAACCACTTATGAGTGAAAATAATGACATTTAGTTGAAAACAATATGTGAACTGAGAAAACAATAAAAATTTATTAATATATATATATACATTATAAAATAATAAATCTTAACAAAATGCAAGAACTGATAACATAAAACATGATTGTCTGTAAATGCAGTTGAATTGAATGGATTCCAGATATATTTTGGTATTATTAAATGCATCATAAAATGGAATGTAGATATGAGTTCTCACATAAAAGTGTGTGAAGAAAATATAAGTAAACAAATGCAACAAAAGACTAATGCTCAGGAGAGTAATACATTATTTTTAATTGAATTTCATAAAATTTGGGGAGGGGGGTATTTTTAATATTGAAAGATCCTGATTATTACATTCAATATGATATTAGTCAATAATAAAGGAATGAGAAATTTAGTATTAGTAGACAACCTCGTGATCAATGACTAGATTAACTGGGATTGCAATGACGTGATTGTACAAGCATCCCTTTCGCCTGTATCGCAACATTAATGATTTTTTCTTAAGCTAATTTCAGTAACTTAGACCTATTCAGGTCACCAGCAAATCGTAACATTGACTTATCCATTACAAGAACATCAGAGGTTTGTTGCGCTGTATCTAAGTCACATTTTACGTATTGATGAACTGCAGCAATACCTGCTGAAACTCTTTGTGTAGTTAATGCCACTCCCCTCGCCTTTCCATCTATATTCTGAGTTCGATATACATATAAGGGAGGTGGTACACCATTGCCTTTATAGAACCTTGTTTTTCTCAATACAAGAGGCATATTCTCTTGAATAGATTCAAATAGGTCAGTGCAAAATACCAACGTAGGAATTTCAAATCTAGTAGTTGTTTTTCTCTTTGAGTCAAAATCATCAAGCATTCCTGAAAGTGTATGGTGGTACCTTGGAACAATGAAATCATCCCAGGTCAATACAGCAACATTTCGTACCTTGTATGAAACTCGCTGAATACAGTCATTTTCTATTAATAATCTGTATAAGAAATCAGAATTTGCTAAGGGGAATGGAAAATTCCAATTTAACATTGAAAAATGTAAATTATAAGATTCTTGCACTATTGGATTCAGTAAAGTTGCTATAATCTTATTTGGATTGCTTCCATCATAACTAATAAAATTGTTAACACCAATTAACTGATGGTAACTAATAAATTCAATGATGCTCGACTTTTTCAAACCCATTGGTGAATAAGGTACAAGGCAGATTGCAGTACTATTTTCATCGGCCTGATTCTCTACAGAAGTGTATACAGGTATAAATGGACTGGAAGGCACAATTGGCTCAGTCTTGTAAAATGTTACTCCAACAGGTAGACCTTGCATTTGCTTAGGTTTACAGAATAAGTTGTAACCAGTTATATTAGAAGAATCTATGTTATTCGAACTCTTAAGAATAGTGTAACTAAATCTTCCAAGGACAGGTTCATTCATATCTTCAAACCATACTTTACATTCAAACTTGGGATGTGATTTCCCCAGTTCAATAGACATTGCTTTCACTTGTTGTCTTTTCCCACTCTTTTCTAAAAAGGCAGAATATATGAAGTGAGAATCAGTAAGTCTTTGCCAAGAAGGAAAAGGGTTAGTTACAATCTGAGAAGCTTTTGTCGAATGAGAAATGTTAAACGGGACATAGTCTGCGCCTGTGGTACTTTGTCCTGGTTTTCCAAAGAAGTTTAAAACTTCCAGAACATATCGAAGTCTATTATATTCATGGCGGTAAAAAAGAAGTGTTATAAAACTAGTCACTGATACAATTATCAGAATTAATTGATAATATTTCTTCATGGCTGGTTTACGTTGTTGAATGATGGATTGGTCAAAAATTCTGATCTCAGTTTTCATGACCAAGTAACATTATGATTTTTCTGAAAAAGAATAACTGGGTAACAGAATTTATGAAAATTGAACTTGAAAAAAAATTCATAGTAAATAAAAATTGCACAATGATAATAATTATAGTTAGTATGTGTGTTGAGAAATATAAACCACAAAAACTCAGAAAAAGATTACTTACATATGCCATACAACAAACAATTAAGCCTGTTTAAAATACCAAAATTTATATATATTGTATTGACTACAAGTGTAAAATTGAGAATAAAATGTTGTGTAGTCAGTCTTATAATAAATAAATGCAAACACACATATCTGTTCACTTGATACGGTATTCTACTCAAAAAATATATATTAACCTTGTTTCATATACCAACTAATGCGTGCAAAATGATTACCTGTAGGTTATGGAACATATGTTCGTATTATCAACAATAAATTTAAAATTCGTTGACTACAAACATGTGTCAATAATTTTTTAAAACAAAATTGAAAACCATATGTTCTTAGTTAAAACAGATATGTTGCAGGTCGTGCATCAAGTACAAATAAACGCACGACATTCCTTACCCTTGAATACAAAATTAATTTTAATCACGGAACACATATCAATGCAAACTATAACATTAATATGTTCTCGCCCTCCAAGTCGCTATTTGCAATTTATAACGTAATGTAATGGTGTATACCAACGTTACAACAAAACATTATTTATGAAATGAAGAAGTTAACGAAGCATGACGTTATTTATTCAATCGTTAATGTCTTAAATAATTTGACTTTGAGAAACAGCCAGTACCTTAAGGACACAATTTCTCATTCTTGTGTACAAGTCAGAAACGCGCATAACCTAAGACGATGTCAGTACTGTATATTGAAACATCTATAGAAAAGTGCGCGAAAATTAAATCAATTAAATTCAATATTATACGGACAAAGCATTTTAAAGCGTTTTATGATGCAAATTAAAAGGGAATACGATATCTCATCAAGGATTTAATCGGGAAGACTTAGATTCTCTTAAGGAAAAGAAATAATCATCTCAAAGCCCAAGATTGAGAATTGAGGAATTTTTTATGCACCTGTTAAAATTTTCTGAACAAAGGTTTGAAACTTGCATTTAACTCCGTGCAGGCTTTTTCTGAAATTCAAGTATTTCTGAAACGTCTCAGGAATGGCCCCGTCGAGCTATTCCATAAGAAATTACTTAATGCAAATGAGTGCGGCACACCGTTTTTACATTACCAATATTATATTGGTTATCCATGAATACAGATTGTCTATTTGCAGCAAACAACAAATTCAAGTTGTTCTGCACAGCTTCAGCTATTATCCTCAGTTCATCAGTCAGTGTCCATGATGACCAAATTCGTATTGTCTTAGCAAATAACATGTTAGGAGGTGAAAATAATGAACTTATGTAATATAAAAAGTAATAATTGGAGAAATTGATCCTGAGGTACACCACGTGTTATATAAAATTATATATGATCCTTGTGCTGGTAGATTTCTCTGTAAGAAAACTTTGCAGGAGAAATAATTACAAATTTCTCTTGAAAGTAAGAAACTTTCAAATATAGTTTTGATTAGGAAATGCTATATCATAATTAACTGCATAATAAGCTTACATATATTGTTTTATTAATGAAAGTAAGATGGAAAAACAGGGCAGAATTGGGAATTATTGATAACACAGCTACTTAAACCATCGGAGGTAACCTGTGAACCCCAGCTTTGGATGTCTTCTCTATCACTTTTGTATATTTTTTATTTTAAGTGATTCAATAAATTTATAAACCATGAACCAAATCCTTTTTTTCAAGAATTTTATTTCTCAAAACAGTAAGTTGAATACTGGAGCTTTTGGTGGTACTCCATCATATCCATCATTTTTTGAGCTACACCGCCTTCAATCTAACATGGGTGCTGAAGGAATTTTACCATTGTTACATTGTTTGGAGAGCAAATCTAATCTGGCAGCTGTTTAGTAATCATATAAAAGAAAATTATATGGACTGCAAGGTTGTTTATGGAAAACCACTTTAGTTCGAAGAATACTCAAATTTATGAATAATTAACTAGTTTATCAATGTGCATTTTAAACATACAGTTCTATAAATATTCTGGTGAATTATAAATATAAAATAACATTCATTATTATTGAAAATAACAACATTAATTGTTAAGAATGTTTGAGGTACAAGTGATCTTGAAAATTCTCTATATTATATATCAAAATTAGGATGCATATAGACTCTAATGAGGTTGAATATATTTCAAATATGAAATAAATTCTGAAATATTTTAGAGGCATTGCTAAACCAGCTTCATTGATACTGTCAGGAAATAGACAAATTAATTTAACTTCATTGGAAAATAAACTTTGGTTACACAGCTATTATTAATAACAAGGAATCAATAATATAGCTACTGAGTTATTTAATTGTGAGCAATACAGTAAATGCAAAGGAACATGTTGAAATGTTTGAATGACTTGTGCATTGAAAAATACATTACAATACCTTATTGCTAATTACTCTCTATTTTGTAGGTTTGATGTTTCATGTTTGTTTCAGATGAAATAAATTATAGTTGTTAAATATATTTTAATAATATGAAAGAACTGTAACATATTAGTAAAAGTAGCATGACTTATTGTCTGGAACATCTATAGAGTAAATTTTAAAATCTGATTATAATCTATTTCATGAAATTTAATAGAGAGAATAAAAGTGTATGCAGACACACACATTGCAGTTGAAAAATTTTCCCATTAAATTCATTGAATTTAATTTAGTTCAGATTTATAAAAAAAATTAAATAATTTACAGATTTAGGGGTTTCAAAGAAAGGAACAATACATTTTGTTAGTTTAGTTTGCTCTAATTTTTATTTTATTATAAGAATAATAATAACTTTATTTCCATAAAATTACATAAATGCAATATTGGAAAACATCAGGTTTATATAAATACATAAAAAAGGAAGAGTTTTAATTAATCAGTATACAGTTTTACAATTTTATCACCATTCCTTTAACTGCACTTCCCCTAGTATTATAAGGATTAGTTATAGTTTGTCCTGGGAGGTTCTTTTTGATTTCATCACCATCATAATAGTTTTGAAAATGTATAGAGAATTGATAGTTGGTATTTTATTTTTGTGAAATATTGGTTTACACGAATTGGTTATTTTCATATGAAATATGAGTTGAGTCTAATAACTTTTTTGTGTGAGATTAGAAGCCTGTCCATATACTTAGAAGCAGCTCTTCCCAAAATTTCTATTCCATAAGTAATGTGGGAGTATATATTGCCATATGAATATGCTTCTGACTAATTAGGCTGTGTATTTATTTAATTGGACTCAGATAAATATAACTATAAGTGATCGGTAAATATTGTTTCATTGTAGACAATTAAATTCACATAATATGTTAATGAAATTTAATAGAAATATTTATTATTAGGCTATGGAACAACATTTTCTGTCCAATTAAAAAGTTTTTATGCTAATAAAATGAAAGCTTTTTTTACAAGGTATGGTGCTTTATGCTATCATCTATAAACTTATAAAAAAAGCCTGAAAATATCTGGTAGGGACAAATTTCAAAGATGTATGTGTATGACAATATATAAGTGGTGACATACAAGAAAAAATGTCACATTTTGTAACTTGAAAGAAAAGCTTTCTGGAACATAAAATGACATAGATAAGCCATATGTAAGAGAATTGAAGATACAATAAATAAAATAACAAAAATTCACATTAGACAGAGGCATGAACAATAATGACCGTGCACCTAAAATAATAGGTCCAATAAACAAAGTAGAAATACGAGCCACCTCTTTTATTGTGATGTTATGTCTTCCTAGGATGTGTTTTATTTGGAAGTGTTGTCTTCACACTCTGTGGCAGTATGATCTCCTCACTTTTAACATGTCATATTTTTGATGTTATTAATTATAAATTTGATAGAGGGAAGAGCAATGAAAATGCTTTATTAATTTATTATAATATTTTATGCTATAGGGCCATGAAATTCTCTATTCGCAACAAATGACCAAGAAAACTGTGAAGGCTTTCTTCCAAAACCCTGAAGGACTGTATCCAGCAATTGAATAAAACATGAAGTAACAGTCTACTTTTTTCAACTACGTTTATCTATCAGTAATATGTTTATGTATTCCCATTACAAAATAATAATGAGCTGTGCTTAGAAGAGAGTAATTACATATGTTGAGGTTGACCCTGGGTCCTGCAACGATGCAGTTGCGCGGAGATCATTGACCGAATGAAAAAAAGGACCTCTTTTTATTTAAGCTGTCTGAGGGAGGGAAAGTGGATGGGTCCTTACGAGCAACGGGGCCGGTTTCTGGGAAGAGCATGAATTGTGCATGATATAGGTCCTGTCTTGAATAAAAGGACAGAGACTGGCTGGGCGCTTCCTGCTACAGAAACAACACCCGTCCTTTCCGAGGTTTCCTCCAACTACTGCTTTATAAATATGGGAATGTTTTACGTTAAATTAAATAGATTAGGGCCTTCTTAGTTTAATTAGTTGATTTTTTTATGAGGAAACGATAAACTGAGATGATGTATTGGAAAAAATTATCTCTGTCCACGAGGATAAAAGAAGGTATCAAAGACAAGACACGGTTCTACATCTGAGGTATTCATATCCGATGTTTGTTATATTTCATTTCAAACGCCCAAGAAGATTTTTTCCCTACTTTTTCATAATAAATATAATAAAATGTAAAGTAATAGTTTCGATTTATATAATCTATGTGATCATAAAACACGTTTGGTTCCCCCCTGATTATCTGTCAGTAATTTATGTAATGGCTAGGCTTCTCCTTATGTAAATAGGGTTAACGCCCCACAAGACAATCTGAGCAAGCAAAGGGGCGTACCTTGAGCATACATCAATTATCGTAACATAATCCCGCCGAGAGGGAGAGGGGACAATATTCCTAACAACGCGACTTCTTTACTATTTGTCGAACATAAAGTTGATTTTTGGTGGTGCGTTTCTAGTCATCAAACATGGTCTGTTTTGGATTGCTCGCTAACTGTTTAATAGTAGTGATTTAGAATAGTGTTTGATGACATGAAACATAGATATTAACGTCTGTAAAACAATTACGAGAAATAAGACCTTAATACAGTAATTTTTAGTCAAGAATTCCTTATATTTTTTTTCCAATATAAAAAATATCTTCCTGATAATCATATTCTCCTATCTTTTTAATCCTATTTCCTTATTGTGGCACAACTCGTGTTCATTAAATAAAATCAACACTCCCAGGAAAGAATCTTCCAACTGCTTACCAGTAAAGACTGCTGCCCCCTGACTTGGAGCAACGCACGGTCTTCTGCTTTTGTAGTCATTCTGCCATCGATTTTCTCTCCTTCGAGTCACCATCAAGAATCTCTTTCTGACTTTAGTGCAAAATTTTTGCCCATCTCCTCTCCCTTCTCCCTTTTTTATTACAAATCTCCTAATTGGAGGGAACTGGCCTGAACATTCCCCAGCCAAATCTATTAAATGTTCCCTGGTTGGTCGACGCAAAATGCTACTTGTGTTTGCAGGGGCGCGGACGGTTTCCGGGAATCTGGATACCTTTAAACGGAGCTTCTTCCTAGAATTGTTTTCCTGTACCTGGGCTTGCTTCTGTCAGCCGTGCATTTAGCTCAGATGTTAACGCCAGATGAAAATTTAAAATAATAAACTAAAATACTGATTCAATAACTGGGGGGTAGCAACACATTCAACGTGGTTAAGTTTTATATATATGATTAGAAAATTAAATTAAATTAAATAAATACTTTCGATTTAGTCATTAAACAGTTTAAAGTCAAGATGGACTCCTATTGATTGGACTGGAATAAACTCTGCCATATTCTTAATTCCACGTTTCCCTTTTGTCAGTAGTGTACACCTAGATATTTGGACTTTCTCTTCCTTATCCCCCGCTCCTGCAATGGAAGTATAATTTATACATTAGAAAGTGATATGGAACAGAGGATTAAGGTCTATTGTAAATCAGAGCAAGTTTTATAGGAATAAGGATATGATAAAACAATTAAAATTCTTGAGTGTTAAGGACCAAATTCGGTATGATGTTTTAGTTTCTATAGTTAACGGACAGTTAACAGATTATTTCAATATTTTTATAAAAAGAAATTCAGATTTACATAGTTACAACACCAAGAGTAGGTAAAATTTTTGTATGGGCCACTTAAATTTAAAAGGATTAGTATTCTACAATGAGCTACCAGTAGCAGTTAAGGACAACAAAAGAATAAATGTATTTAAAAATAGTTTAAAAAGACTGATTAAATATAAAGAGTAAATTTAGATGTACAATAAGTTTAGTACTATGTAGGAAAATAGAATTGAGAATATATAATTAACTTTAAGCTAATTTGAATACATAAATAAATTAGTGAACAGAGACTTGTATCAGAGCTGTCTTGAGAAAATTAATTTAAAACCAGCCACAGATAAGTTAGTGATATTTTTTGTATTCAATAAATAAATAATCTGACAATTATGTATAAATAAAGAAACAATACAGTCACTTTGTCAGAAATTGTGCCATCATCTGGGTACTATGTTAAAAATATTTTACTGGTCAACCTCTGCCCTATTGCATTCATTTCTAATTACATAAACATTAGATTATCCAGTAGCGGATCTATAAAAGTATTCTTTGGGGGAGGGGGGAAGAGGGAGAGGGGAATATTTTTAAAGTTTATATTTATTTTGCATAATAATTAATTAACCCAAATCGTAAATCATTTCATTTTTAGCATTCCCCCTGTACCGCCCACCACCCAAATCCCCCCTGGATTATCCAAGATCAATTCCTATACCAACCAAACCAAAGCAAACTACAAATTCTGTGGTATTTTATCAAGTAAACTAGCACAATTATTTAACAACCCTACATTCTTCTGTATTTTAAGCCATTCTTCTTCTAGTATCGACAAAGTACACAAAGATCCTGCTACTAATGTTGTTTATAAAATAATTTATTCAAATTGTGGTTTTTATCATATCGACCAAACTAAGAGATCTTTTAATATAAGAATTAAAGAGGAAATACCTCATTTTAAACTGCCTGATAACAAGAGATACGACCTTATTTAACAGATAAACCTTAAAAAAAACAGTGATGTCACAATTCAAATTTTTGTCAATTTCGCATAGGAAGGAAATTGAAAAGGGGGGACGTGGAGGGTAGAGCAAGGTAGCCAAGGGCTGACTAGGGCCCGGGCTACATTTTAAGTATCTTTATCCGGTGTTTCACCTAAAGAGATGCAGGGAAAATCCTAGAAAACCTGCATCAGGTATTTCGGGCATTGGGTAACTACTCTCACGGGAGAAGAGTCTGCTGTGGCCGTGTCTCCACAAGGTTTAGTAGGCTGTTGGCCGAATGATCCAATGGGTTCAGCAGACAACTCTTATCTTATGCCCAAGGTCTTCGACCCCAGTACATACACCTCCCAACATAGGTGAAGGTGTCTCGGCATGTAAGTTTTTTTTGGGTTAACAGACTACATGAGGGTTATCCTGAAACACGCAACTCCCCTTTAATAGCATAGGAAGGGAATTGAAAGGGGGGAGGATACGAAAAGTAGAACTAGGTAGCCAAGGGTTGACTAGGGCCCTGGGCTATGGTTTAAGTATCCTACCGGGCGTTTCACCTAAAAAATACAGGGAAACCTCTAGAAAACCTGCATCAGGTAGGTCGGGCGTTGGGTACTATTCTCACGCCCTTCCGAATGACGGGTAATTTAGAATCTCCTGCCTGAGAGTGCTTCTGAGGACGGGAAATTAATAAATTTTTCCAATTTAGGTGTGAGCCATTAAAGAGTTCATTTGCTCGCGATGATATTGAACTGTAACCTTACAATTCCAAGACGTGAATTGTACAAGAAGATTGGTAAAAGCAGGACGCATTAATTTTAGATGGAGCGTATCACAAGTCAATTTGAGTTCTCTGCCGCGTACTAGCTGAGAGAGAAGTACAAAGAGCGAGAGTGAGGAGAAGGGGAGGAGAGAGAAAATGATACATTGAAGGCATCTGTGGCCTATCTGATTGGCCCGAGGATCCGTCTGACATACGAGTACGAGCGAGGTCTTCGACCCCAGAGAGCGCGCACACCCTGCAAACCTGACCAGGGTGCGGAAATCTCGGTGGATGTCAAAGAGCTTATTGAGCACCTGCGGCAGATATCGTGCAAGTCATGCTGGCAAATGGCGACGACAGAGGCGATCTCACGCTGCGCGCAGTGATATTTGGAAGTATAAACATCCGGAAGCTCCCTCCAGCCCGAGGCTATTGTGCCGACTGGCCACCAGGTTCTGCCTGGTCGTCGTCAAGGGGAGTCGATGAACCGGGGAGGCTCTTGCTATTGTCAGTACATCCCACCAGTAAACAAGTGTCGATGTGTGAATGAAGGGTTTACGGTCAAATAATTATGACACCAAAAGGATGACAAATAATCGATAAAATAGGTAAGAAATGTTATGTTTTAGGTTAATTGACTGTAAATATGACGTAGTATTGGAAAATCAGAGGTCAGGAAGGAAGATAGTGTTGAAGTCAAAGTTTGAACTGGTCTGAGGGAGTGAAAGAAGTTGCCTTTCTGACTTGAAACACCAATTTGTATATTTCTAACGTTATCCAATTGAATTTCCTGCAGTATTCAGTGGAAGAGTTTAGGACAAATTTAATTTCTGTCTCCTTCACTTTAATCGTCCTCCATCGACTGAGGTTTGTTGTTGTGGTATTCAGTCTGAAGACTGGTCTGATGCAAACCTCCATGCTAACCTATCTTGCGCAAGTCTTTACATTTCCTCATAACTAGCACAGCCCACATCCTCCCTAATCTGCTTAGCTCCCTCTTCTGTTATTACTCCAAACGCTTCCCTCTAATGCTAATTTTACAAGACCTTCGTGTCTTAAAACGTGGCCTATTAATCTATCCCTTCTCTTAGTCAACGACCTCCATATTCAAATATAATTCTCGGGTTTCAACCCGGGTAAAAGTTTGTACACACAACGTTTCGACGGCAAGCTCCGCCATCGTCATCAGGTAGTGAGTACAAACTTTTATCCGGGTTGAAAACCGAGAATTGTATTTCAATCAAATTCAGCGGGAAAGCCTTCGCTCTTAAAGCCTTCCATATTGTTCGTTTTTCCCCTATTTTGTTAAGACCCTCCTCGTTTGTGATTCTATCCACCCATCTCATTCTTCTATAGAACCATATTTCAAAGGCTTCTATTCTTTTCCTTTCCGGAGCTCCTATCGTCAACGTTTCGCACCCATATAACGCCACGCTCCATACAAACATTTTTAGAAACGATTTCCTAATATTCACACTTATATTACCCGTAAGTAAATTTCTCTTTTCCGCGAAAGCCTTCGTTGGCTGTGCCTATGTCTACATCCCTAGTTATTACGCTTCCCAAGTAGAAGAATTCCTTAACTTCCGTCAAAATATCCCTTCCACTATTTCCCAAACTACACTCCATTACCTTGGTTTTCCGTAGTAATCCTCATATTAAACTCTTTCTTCCGGACCACGTTCATGGTATTTATTATGGTTTCCAAGTCTTCTTCTGACTCCCCTAATACTACAGAGGTTTGTAACCGTTAATATAAATAAATTTGCCTCTCTGAAATGTTCCGTCGGTTCTGACTGACCGAGGCTGTTTGCTTGTAGTTGCGGTTCGGACGATCCAATACCGCACGCCTCGGATATTTGACGTCAGGTCCTGTGGGAAAGAGCCGCGTCGTCGTGAGTGCTTTGCCGGATGATTGGTGCGTAAGAGCGGTGGAGGACGTTCCCCCGGTCGTAAATCACACCGCGTTACGTGCGGGGAGGTCCTGGCCACAACGGTACCTCACGACCTCCGACCTCAGCGGCTCTACGGCATCTGGACCTTCTCTCAGACTCGACTGTCGTTCCACTCGCACTACAACAAACGTAGTTTGGATTTTAAAAAAGACTTTAATTAAGTCCGAGATCGCTGCTTTAATTTCCGACATTTTAAATTTTCTTTGAATTTATTTCCTTTTAAAGATAGTCTGATTTAAAGGTAAAAGTTTTTATTATTATTGTCGTACCTCTGAATTAAATAAAAAGTTTCGGTGGGCTTTCGAAAGATCTTTTTAAGTTAAATTATATATGAATCATACTGCAAGGAGAAGAAATAAAAACCCTGCGGTTTGCCGATGATGATGTAGTATTAGGAGAAGCAGAAGATGACTTGGAAAACATAATAAATGGCATGAACGTGTTCCTGGAGGAAGAGTACAGAATGACGATTAATAAAGGGAAAACGAAGGTTATGGAGTGTAGTTTGGGAAACGGTGGAATAACAAAGGAATAAATTGACGGTAGCTCAGGTATTCTGCTACTCGGGGTGCGTAATAACTATGGATGGTAGAAGTATAGTAGAAGTAAAGAGTAGGATTACACAGGCTTAAGGGTAATATAAGTGTGAATATTAGGAAATCATAGCTAAAAATGTTCGTATCTAGTGTGGCGTTATATGGGTGCGAAACGTGGACGGTAGGAGTTGTAGAAAGGAAAATAATAGAAGATTTTGAAATGTGGTGCTATAGGAGAATGCTGAAAATCAGATGGGTGGATAGAGTAACGAGGAAGCTCTATGCAGAATAGGGGAAGAGCGAACAATATGGTGAAGATTAATGGGACATGTTTTGAGACTTGAGGGTCTTGTAAAATTATCATTATAGGGAAGTGTGTGGGGTAAGAACAGAAGAGGGAGGCCAAAGATGGAATACGCTAAGCTAGAGAGGATTTGGCATGTGATAATTATCTAAAAATGATAATGGCGAGCATAGAGAGTTGTATGAGACCAACCTAAGGGCTGAAAACTACAACAACACTAGACTGATGATTGTAACTATTTGCTAACTGTGTAATTATAAAGTCCATGATTCAGTAAAAAAATCTTTATAGATAAATAGCTAAACATAACGTAACAAGTGATACAGTATGTGAAATGCGAAAGTTCTTTTTCAAACGTAGTATTAGTGGCACGACACTTTGAAAAACTGCCGACAGGAGCGCCACCGACCGTCGTAGCTAGAAAAATTCCAATTGCGGCTCCTTCAACAACTTGACACTTTTATGTACATAACGTCCGTCCACATTTCCACAATTACTTGAATGTTGAAATAGCAGAAACAGCTCTCATGTCAGCGTATCGAACTTATCACTCGAACACTCCTCGACAATTAACGATGGCTCCATGTCACTTCTCAACACTACATTAAGCTTTATTAATTTCAACTAACACACAGATATAACTTTATATAGTCACAATTCTGTTTCGTCAATAATACAGAACCGACGATTTCCATATTCATCAGCATACCTTAAAAATGTTATGGTGTTAAACACCTCGTCACTATATTTAAAACACAGCCCGTATACTTAAATAAACGCATGTAGGCAATATAGGAATTTCAGTGTTGCAGTATAGTTTATTTTAATACAGAATTCGTCGAGTAATCTTAGGTTAGTTTGTAAGGAATATGTCAAACTCGAATGTTTGTTTATAAAAATTAATTTTGATGCGTACTCATACTCAAGTCTTTGCAATGAATTTAATTTTCTATGTGTAATAGATTATTAGACCGTTTCATGAATTTTGTGAAATTAAAAATACTGACAATCTTTGACCAAATTAAAAGTTGTAATTTCTTATAAGGCAAGAGGAAGTTTGACGCATAAATAATTTAAATTGGTATTTTATTATTGTTAATCCATCATTTACCTCTTCTCGGTTTCATCTCAGTTCTCTCGAAATGAAAATTTTCTCGTGATTGGATTAGTTTTCCATCAGAAACATTTAGGTTGATTTTATGTTGCTTATATTTTTTATGCGATTCATCGATTCTCTATTATCAATTCCCTGCGGAATGATACTTTGTGACTATCTAAATTGTCTGCATATCTAGGAAGTGCATTTTCGATTTTAGAGTTGGGGAGGTCGGAGTAACGAACCTTGACCTTCGAGGACGAGCCTGTTTGCCACGCTCGATTGTTCCCTCTTTCGTGACGATGTCTTGAGACCGTGTTATTAAACGATCTCACTAACTGGACTGACTCTATACCGTTAAAAAATACTCGTTCATTGTCCATTTTTGACACCGCTAAATTATTCCTCGTCCGAGACTGTCCATCATTGTGAAGAGGTATAAAGACCTCTCCATAATGGAGCAGAACCACAAAGGAGATTGGCAACTTTATAAAGGCAGTGACTACGAAGGCGTGATATTAATGTTTTCTGCTCTCCGCTGGTCTCTGGTTGGTCGAGGCATTTGCCACCGGGACAAGTGGCAACTGGACAGAGAGAACGGTAAAGCATTAAAAAGTCTCAGAGGTGCATTATTTGTTTACTTTTTGTGAAATAGAAACGACATTTAAAAGTATTAAGTTGTCTTCGGAATTTCGGCAGAATTGGGCGAGAATAATGAAGATACCATGGATGCTGCAAACATCTTATCTAACTCACTTTTAGAAATTGTTCTTTGCTGAAGATATGAAGGAACTGTAAACGTGTATTGATAGAAAATAAAATACAATTGTGTTTGCACCCACACATAAATTTATATGAAAGACAATTTTCCCCATAATAACATTTATTAATTTTTTATACAGCGTACAACGGCAGCGGAATAATGAACGCGATTGGTTAATTTAACAATTGAGATGATACAGATAGCCAGGCGAGAAACGGGAATTTCAGTACCATTACAGGATTGGCCGAGGCTATTTGAAAAGGGAGATTGGCAAGTGAGTCCAGAGCAGCACCAAATTCTTCATATGTAAATTCAGTAATATTTTCGGCTGAGGGAGTCAAGGAGTAAATAGGATGTATTGCTAAATTTTAAGCCTGAAGAAGTCTCAAAATGGAGATGAAACGTCGCTTATGTTAATAAATAGTTATATATTTAATGCTGGCTTTAATGGCCGTTTTTATTTATTGTAAATATTTAAGTAGACTACCATGATGAAATTGCTTATTCTTCTTTGTATGGCCTCCCTCCTGTTTGAAGAAGAGGAACCACCGTTCTGTTTTGTGTCCGCCTCGGAGATTTCACTACCGAGCTTTGTGGTCGACGTCGGGCACACTTTACGGTAACATTTGTGTGGCTGATTTGTTCCCTGTCTGAGGTGACAGCCGGCCAGACGACTCAATATCGGCGACGTTACAGCCCATGAGAGAGAAAGTTATCCCCGAGACTGAATGCCTCGGCACTTTCTTCCCTGGAGAAGATTTAAACCGCAATAAAGTGGAAATTTATGGCTCTATCCCACAGGACGGCGCGCGTCGCGTCCACTCGCAGGACCTTCGACCTACGCTCCACACTCTCTCAATCGGAGGGGACTGATCCTAACTTCGTAGTCGGTCTTAAATGATCTGAGGGAATGACTTCTTTTCTGAATCAGAACAATATCTCTGGTCAGTGAACCATCGCAGAACTGAACGCCGTCCTATTGGCCCTCGAACATACCACGTCGACCAATCGTTTGGTCCTTACAGATTCACTATCCAACTCAGGTAACTCAACATCAAAACCTCCCAGGACTTCTGTAAGCATACAGAAGCCAAACTTGAACAGCACCGGAGAACAAAATGGAATGAAATCCATTAAAATCAACCACTCCTTTAAATGAGACCAAATATGTATCCCAAAGGTCCATCCCGGTCCATGTTCACCTAATCACTATGGATCCCACCCTCCTTCTGCTCCATGTGAAACAGCATCATTACCATCCAACACGTCTTCTATGAAGGCAGCCAATTCCATCAAGAAAGGAAACCTCAACTAGATAGACCACTACCCAATACAATAAACATATATTATTAAGTTTTTAAAAATATATAAAGTGAAATATAATGCAAAATATACACTCACTAATAAACATTTACTGTTGCCACGTCTTGAAATTAACCAAAATAATAAAAAAAACTTCCTTGGTCTTCAAATTACATAGCCATCCTCATGTTCAAACAAGAAAAAAATCTATTTCCTTCGTTTTGTGCCCATTCCTACCGGGCTTTGTGTGAAAAAATACTTTAAAATTAATCCCACTGAAAAAAATGTGTGTACAGGAATATTAATTACTGATATAAGTCAGATTAAGTTCCCAATTTTGTGTATAATTGTTTCATGCTTGGCCCAGTTTAACCATCTAATGCTTATTAAAACTTAATTTGAACCTGAATACTGTACAAATTTAATAAATTTTTAACTTTTTCTTTTTGATAAACTGTAGAGATCCCAGAACATAGGGATGTAATGCAGTGTAATGCAAGTTTATATGTTAATACATTCTGACTTTTCACCATTACAATATAATTTCATTCATCATTACAAGTCAGTTTAAGACGTAAAGTTTTATAAATAAAAACATGCATATTTTCTTTTAAATAAAAGAACCTCATATATGGAAGTTCTTTAATAAAATGTTAATGTATACAAATTAGTGTGATAACGTTATGATTGTGCACGAAGTAATTAAAATCGTCACCAGATGAGAGAACGTAATAGAAATTTTGAATTAATGTAAAATAGAAAAATATGTAATTAAGAAAATAAAATTACTGTATAACTGCCAAAGTCAGAGTTTATTGAAATTTACATTAACACGTTTCCTGGCAATATTAAGTAACTTCTTCAGCTGTATCTAAAAATTAATAAATAAATATAACGAAGGAGGCAATAGATGACTTCAAATAAATTTAGTATAACATGGATACTTACATAGTTAATGTGATGTAAATAGTAAATAAACCATTTAACAGGGGAAAAATTGACTTCTTCCAACAGTTACCAAGAGCAGAAATCTTGCATTATTATGACTTATATTTTAATGCAAGAATTAAACATTAAATGTTTCAAGTATTATTTTTTTAAACCTCAATAACACTGAATCATATGTGGAATGCAAATCTGAGAACCTGTTGTCAGATTTATTGAATTTATATTGAATCTAACAAGCAGTTAAGGTAATATCTGCGGCTGGTTGTGAGAGAGAATCTTTGGAGGAAAAAACAAGAATATCGGATTGTTTGTTGTTATTTTTGTAGTGCTAAGGAACACCAACACGAATACAGGCGGCCGTTGTAAGTAATTTAATAAGCTATAAACTAATGAAGAACCCATAATGATGTCTTGTTACGTATATTATAGAATTTTACAAAATAATAGTATTACATAAACAACGTTTACGATATCTCGCCAACTAAAATATAATTTGGCCTGACATTTATTAAAATCGGATTATTCTCAATTTGCTTCTAGTCGGAAGCAGACGATTTTTCTTACACTAAATATATATACAACTAAGAATATTAAAGAAAACATAAAATATTCTGTAATTCCACAGAAACACACTACATATTGTTTTGTTGCTCATGGTACGAAGGATTTTTGACTGAAGGCGTTTAATATTTTTTTAATTCTAAGGTTTGATGCATAGTTGGATCTTATACTGTCCATATGGGTTTAAAACGAAATATGGGAAAGGAATCATACTACAAGGAGAAGAAATAAAAACCATACGCTTTGACGACTATATTGTAGTATTAGGGGAATCAGAAGAAGACTTGGAAACCATAATAAATGAGATGTACGGAGTCCTGGAGAAAGAGCTCAATATGAGGATTAATAGAGGGAAAACCAGAGTAATCGAGTGTAGTTTAGGAAAAAGTGGAATAACAAAGGGTGTTAGATTGGGAAGGGATATTTTGATGGAAGTTAAGGAATTCTGCTACTGTAAAGCGTAATAACTATGGATAGTAGGAGTATAGTAGACATAAAGAGTAGGATAGCACAGGCAAGGAAGACTTTCGCGAAAATGAGGAAATTACTTGCGGGTAATATAAGTGTGAATATTAGGAACTCGTTGCTAAAAATATTCATAAAGAACGTGGCGTTATAAGGGTGCGAATTGTGGACGATAGGAGTTGGGGAAAGGAAAAGAATAGAAGCCTTTGAAATGTGGTGCTATTGGAGAATACTGAAAATCAGATGGGTAGATAGAGTAACTAACGAGGATGTTCTAAACATAATAGGGGAAGAGCGAACATTATGGAAGATGTTGTCCAAGAGAAGGGATAGATTAATAGGCCACGTGTTAAGGCACGAAGGTCTTGTAAAATTACCATTAGAGGGAAGTGTGTGGGGTAAGAACAGAGGAGAGAGGCCAAGGATAGAATATGCTAAGCGGATTATGGAGGATGTGGGTTGTACTAGTTATGAGTAAATTAAAAGGCTTGCGCAGGATTGGTTAGCATGGAGGGTTTTATCAGACCAGTCTTAGGACTGAATACAACAACAACATGGGTTTAAAAATAGATTTATATATATGAGTATTTTGTTTTCTGTTTTCAATTTAGCATTTCTGCAAATTAACCAATTTATTTGTCGAAGTTTATTCCTTGATAGTCGAGACCGATCACTCCCAGTCGAATATGACTACTAGTTTCTGCTACTTTGTCAGTCAATTAGAATATTTATTCTCCTTTGCTGTAGCCGACAACATCTTAACGTGACCATTGTCGACCATATTGGAGGTCATAGTATCTGTGAAGAACCTGAATCTAGAATAATAATAATAATCGAGAACGCCGGTGTTTTATTTTTCGACGTTGGTTCCCCTGCCGTAGTGGTGGGAGAACTCATTGTCTGCGCCCAACAGCCGCCGCGCCGCAGTAATCATCATTCGTGATGCGAGTTTATAGCCCAAGCAACATTTCAAGCCATTCAGCTCTAAACCGTATTCCCGGTTAAAAGGTCGCGCTACTGTGGAGCCTCCTTTGTCCGGCCACAAAGAGTCGTCGGGTCCCACGCCACTCTCGTCTGCGGCGTAATAATTGCTCGCCTATTCAAATACGGATCCTTCTCATAACATGTGACCGCAGATATTCCATTATAAGCAATCATTTTCCATAGGTCTATTTATTTCCTGTTCACTCTCCAATTTTTAACTCGCACGGAATTACAATCTCGTATTCTAGCAAATATTTCACTCTCCGCTGAATACATACATGTATGTTAAATTGACATTCCAGATTTCAATTCAGTACGCACAAACCACCAATACACTTTTTACATCGTTTTGTAGATCCTAGCTATGCTGTATAAATTTTAAAATTGTATGTGAGGGAAGTTGGCCATTTATCACGTGTGCTGTTAAATCAACTTTGGCTATTGTCTAGGATTATGATTAAATATTGTTGTTGTGGTATTCATTCCTAAGACTGGTCTGATGCAACCCTCCAATGCTAACATACCTTGCGCAAGCCTTTTCATTTACTCATAACAGGCTCAACCCACATCCTCCCTAATCTACTTAGCGTTTCTATCCTTGGCCTCCCTCTTCTGTTCTCACCCCACATACTTCCCTCTAATGCTAATTTTACAAGACCTACGTGTCTTAAAACCTATTAATCTATCTCTTCTCTTGGTCAACGTCCTCCATATCGTTCGCTTTTCCCCTATTCTGCATACAATATTGGGAAATTGTTGCTATAATGTTCGTATGGAGCGTGGCGTTATATGGGTGCTAAACGAGGACTGTAGGAGTTGGGTAAATGAATAGAATAGAAGCCTTTGAAATGTGGTGCTAAAAGAAGAATGCTGAAAATCAGATGGGTAGATAGAATGACTAACGAGGGAGTTCTAAGCAGAAAAGGGACACATTTTGAGACAAGAGTGCATTGTAAAAGTAGTATTAGAGGTAAGTGTGTGGGCATAAGAATAGAAGTGGGAAGAAAAGTAAGGAATATGCTAAGCTGATTAGGGAGGATGTGGCATGTGGTAACTATGTAGAACTATGAGCAGGATAGGTTAGCATGGAGAGTTTCATCAGACCAGTCCTAGGACTGAATACCACAACAACAACATGGTAAACAATTCGGTTTTCTCGGAAAAGATACATCTTTGCTGTAGATTTTCCTGGTGTTGATGACTCTCGGAGCTTGTATAGGGTCGTTTCTTTGACGCCTTCTTGTCCGAGTTCTACATCTTCGCTGATGAAGTCGTTGCCAAAATATCCTTTTCTTTCTGGACCCAACCACACCTTTTCGTGGTTTTTAATTTCTATATATATATATAAATTTTGTAGGTTAATTGAAGACTGTCTCTCTTGCCCTAAAATTATGCCAGGCTACCCTGCAAGACTCCCTTTTTCCAGGTACTCTTAGCTACAAGTGCTCAACAGTTCTCAACAAAAGCCCCCCGTTATAATAGGAAGGCTGGACCCGACCCCAACCATGGTATCCTTTTCCGAATACGCGCCTTGCGTGTACGCTTCGACAAAATGTAAATAGAAATTGTCTGTGCTTTTCTGAGTTAATAAATTTAATATGTTGGGTCTATATTTTGTGTGGACCCAGCCACCGCACGGGATTTCCGCAGAGGAATCTTGTCAGTTCCACTTTTGAATCTCACTATATTAGGTGTGACTCAGTTGCTAAGGTTCTTGTGTCTTTCCTTTATTTCCGCACGACGATAAGAGAATGTGTTTTTTCGTGGCCACGTACGTTCTATCTATTAGCGCCGAATTCGCGTTAGCACTGGTTGCCAACTGCCATTCACGCTGAAAGGCGAAACCGAGAGAGGAATGATTCACATGAAACGGTAACGCGTCTTGTGAGGAGCACGAATCGTTCACCGCACATCTCCATGAACAGGATACGGGAACTGTCAGTAAAACTATGGCAAGAGGAAAATCCACCAGGAGAACAGTTTTTCAGAAATTTTTTTGGAATAATGGAAAAAGTGGCGTTTGAGGCTTAGCTGAATCATAATAAATTTATAATTACAGTAATACTTCTCAAAGAGAATATATTGTTTAAATTTTGAATAATTCATGGTTAAATGACGAAATGGTCTTTGTTATGGTATCTCGATGTAGAACTATGGCTTTCATTAAGCTGGCGTAAAGAATAGAGGAGGGCGGTTTATTATTTTAAAATAATTTTAACAAATTTATTTGTGATTTTAAAAATAACACTAATTTTATTTACATTAAAAAAATTGTCAGTGGGTCCTGCGCACTATTAACAATTACATATATTTGTTAAAGGGGATGATTGTTTAAATTTAAATAGGGTATCTCAGGGTTAATTACTCGGGTAACAACGTGCAGCAGAGATTTCACGTTCATGACGAACCTGTTTCATATTCTCATCTATTCCGGAAATTCTGTGTAGTAGTTTTCCTTTTTCCACTCTCACGTTCCAGGTCGGGTTGTCTTGCGGAAGCCTTTCTATTTCCGCATAACTACATTATCCCGCATCCTCCCTGAGCCTGCTTAGCGTATTCCATCCCTTTTATCACTCTTCTTTTCTTACCCTACACATTTCCCTCTAATGCTAATTTTACAATACGCTCTTGTCTTAAAACGTGACCTATTAATCTATGCCTTCTCTTGGTCAACGTTCTCCATATTGTTCTCTTTTCCCTATTCCGTTTAGAACTTCCACTCATCTTATTCTATTATAGGACCACATTTCAAAGGCTTCTATTCTTTTCCTTTCTCCAACTCCTACCGTCCACGTTTCGCACCCATATAACACCAAATTCCACACGAGCATTTTTAGCAACGGTTCCATAATATTCACACTTATATTACCCCTAAGTAAATTCCTCTTTTTCGAGAAAGCCTCCCTTGACTGTGCCATCTATAACTCCCCGTAAATAGTAAATACTTATTTCCGTTAGAGTTATTTTGATCGAGCTATCACATGTCGCTTAACCCCTTGTAAGAACTACTGTAATTAAATTATTTAAGACATTTACTTGGTGATTGCAGTACTATATCCAGAAATTATTTGCTCTAATGGTACATGAAGATTCTCGTACGAATAAATAATCATCAAATTTTTGTCCTTGCTCCAGTTGCATTGTTTGAGAATTTCAAGATTTATAGTGATACTGCAGAATTATTTTTATTTAAAAAAACGTTATATATATTTCCCTTTTGTAGAATTCCTTTCCTTCCATAGCGTCCGGGTTGCAAAATATAGGTCACGGATCCTGATTTAATTGAGGATCGCTCGTAGTATGTGTCTGTGACCGTCGTTCGTGCCGCTCGCTCGTGATCCGCTGACGAGGAGCTGACACGCCTGACACACGTCGTGGGAACGTACGAGTATATCCCAACCACCTGGGAGCGAGAGGGCAAACGTCCAATTTGGACAGACACGACACGCCGAGAAACGATCGCCGACCGGGATAATTAAAACAGGCGTCAAAAATTGCCACGGTAGCTGGAGGGAATTGCCAGGTGATGCGGCACCACCAAACTGTTTCCAAATATCACAAATATTGGGAATCATTTCAGAGTTTATTAATTACCCTAAACCTAATATTTCGATCTCCTAATAAATGTGTATCCAATTCGTAGGAAAATTATTGTTGAGGTATTCAGTCCTAAGATTGGTCTGCTGCAACCCTCCATGCTAATCTATATTGCGTAAACCTTTTAATTTCCTTATAACTAGCACAACCCACACCTCCCTAATCTGATTAGCGTATTCCATCCTTGTCCTCTCTATTCTCTTCTTACCCCACACACACTTCCCTCTAATGATAATTTTACAAGACCTAATCTTACGTCTCCCGGGAAAAGCCACTTCATACCTACCTGTCGCCTAGCCACAAAGTTCTTGCTGAACCTTGAGATCATTCAAAAATCCAAATAAAATTAGGGAGGGCCCTACCGCGCTATACATTTCTCCAATCATCAGCAGTTTCCGAATTCGTGAAAAAAATTTTAGATGACCATCTCATCTCATAATCTGAGTACATCGCATGAATTATATTTTTAATTTAATTAGCGAGAGGTCCTGGAAACTAATCTAGGGTCCGGTCGAAATTTCTCCATTTCTGTCTTCTGAATTTAGCTGTACGCTCGTTATTGGAAACCATTCTCCTCCCTTTGATATTAAATTAGTTTAGGCCAGTTTTGCCGAAGTCGTCACGTTTTTTTAGTGGCTTCGAAACCCAAGTGAGAAGGAAAATAGTTCGCTTTTGATCACAGATCGCAGCTTTAGAATGCGATTCACTTATTTAGATTAGTTTACGCCATTATTACACCGAAGTAAGGAACCGCGTAACGCCTGAGGAATCCCTGGTATTGATGACCGCGGATTTACCGGTGGGAGGACCTGCGATTACGAAATTACATTGGTAAGCTGAGGATCGTGTGAAGTGGTGACGAGCCTCAGCTAACGACCAAACAGCAGCCAGGCCCGCAGCGGACACGCCCTGTTCGCTCAGTCATTTGCGTGAAAGCTTTCCATTGTAGCTCCCGCCTGCCTTCATTACGATTTATGAAAAAAAAAATTCCCCTCTTTTCTGCTTGTGCCCTCTCTCACCCTGGTCAAGGGCAGTTACGCAGGAGGAGCAGCATTAGCGTGACTCGGGAACCTCCGCTGTTGACCCAAATGAAGCGAGGGGAAATTAAATTATGAATCCCTACGTTGATTAAAATCGGAAAATCACCATGATGAAACGTTTAGAAATTATTTCAAATTATTGAAAGATTTTAAAATATTAAAATTTAAATTTAAAAACCCAGTCACAGTCATCTTTATCAAATAACCTTATTTAAGTCCGGAGCGTACGGCCCTTATTTGACCATATTCATCTGTAATAACATAAAATATACATATATTATATATAAAAGACAGATAGAGCCAGAGAGGGACACTATACCTCTTTTTTTATATGTATACATGCACATGTTCTCCGGTACAACTTAGACCGGATAGCATCCCTCTCTGGCTCTATGTATCTTTTTTATATATGTATATCTTTAGTTTGTTTATAAATTATGGTCGTATCTATTGTTATTAGTTTCATGGACGTTAATTTTACATTTTATGGTTTAAAATTTTTTATTAATACGCATTACCTGGATCAATAACACATTACATGTGTTGAATATTACGTTTTTTTAAAACGAATTCTTGTTAGTTCTATTAATGTTACAGCTTTATTATTATAAAATGGTAACTTTCATATAATAAAATAGGCACCATAGTTATCTATCAGTGAAAAAAACCAATAATTTATTATAGATATTTATTATTAACATAGAGACGATTTTGAGAGATGTTTGATAAGTTTTCATTGGAGAGGAACCTATTGTAACGAGGGTAAAACTTAATATATATTTAGTTATTTATTCAGGATTAATTTTTTTTGTACGTGATCAATCTGCCCAGTGAGATATTTTACGGTCTTGTTTGTTTCCGGGGCCACTTACGTGAACCAAACGATACGTACCTTCACGGTCAAGACAGGTTCCATAGGAAAACCTGCTACAGGGTTGTTATAATTACTCTGTCTGAATAACATGACGCAGTAACTGTAAGGGCGAAATGTTTTAGTCCGTTTTGAGATAGAGGGAGTTTAACCTGAAGCAGACAGTTGTAAGTTAGAGAATTTTAACTGTTATTCTGCTGAAGTGGAGAGAAACTCCACCGACTAGGCTTAAACGCCATCGGAAGCAGTAAACTCCACCGTTGGAATTTCTAAGCATCGACAATAAGTTTTCCATATTTGGAAGGAAAATAACTGTCAATGCTTCAATTTAAATTTTACTCCTTTTTTAAAAGAATGGTCTCATAATGTGGTTTCGATTTTTAAGTGCGCATGATTTGAGTTTCTTTTTATTTTAATAACATTAACATTCGCTGAATTTATGTTTATGAGTTTCGGCGGAATACATACAGCACGATATCTGGAATTTCAGATCACATGAACAAGAATAATGTTCACGAAGGATGAGAATTTCATTTTATTGGTAATCATCCCTGGAAATCTCACATAGAGATTAAATTCGTGATCAAGTCTTTGGGCAGTAAAATGAAATTGACTTGTTCCTCGACGCTTGGTGATGGATTCTCACACGATCATTCTCATTTTTTGGAGATGGATGCAGAGAATCGTGATATAAATAATTATGTCGATAGGTGAGGTGTTTAGAACAATCGTTGCAACGGCCTCCACTTCTGTTTCATCGATTCACCTTGGTTTGGTTGAATAATGGCCTCAGCGTCACTGTCTATATCTGATCGTTTGGCCACCTGTTTCTTTCCACATGACCAAGCGTTTGCTGTTGACCTCGCAGATTTTCCCATCATGCACATTTGGTCAGTGGCGTACGGTTACATAAATATGGCGGTCAAGTGCTAAATAGTTCAAGAATATGCGACAGGTAAAGTATTGTGGTCGAGAAATTTTTTGTAGGAAAATAAATAGACTAAGTGTCCTAAGAAAACTTACTTTCTAAATTCGAAATATTTGGAGGTGGAAAGAAGAAAAAATAAAACTGTAGTTGATGAGGACAAAAATTATTATGTAGGAGAGGAAAGTGCCGAGAAAGAACAGTCATGAAACATTGATAAATTACTTACTATGGGCATCAATTAACACACGAGTTTCTTACTTCCTATTTATATAAAAAAATAGATTGACTTGTTGACTTTGCATCGCATATTTTATATCTCTTTGGCATTCAGGTGAGTAAGTATCGCTGGTGGTCGATAGGTGATGGAGCTTGATCTTTAGCTTTGTTTGCAATGTTTCTAACATTTTGTAATAAATACTTATCAATTAATTGATTGAAAATGTTGTGTTGTTTCTATCATTTTGAAGCCCATCTAGAAGACCCTGAAATTTAACTTTAATACAGAAGTCGTGTGAAAGATAAGTATATGTTTTATTATATGCCAAGAATCAATATGGCCCTTATAAAACTAAAGAAATAAATTGGAGTATAAACATTAAAATGTGTATCAACCCGTCAATCCTAAATTTTATCTACCTCGTCAACCGTCAATATTTTATTGAAATTATAATACGACATGGAAATTCCTCCTCTTTGGGGTCGAAGTCTTAATTGTTTGTTGTTAAATTATCTTATAGACTTAATATATAAATTATGTAAAAATAACGACCAATGCCACAAGTAAGTCTAATCAGTATACATTTCAGTGAATGTCCAATGGCTTAATAGAAATTAGTCAAAGTTTTTAATAATTATATAAAATTAAAGGAAAATTGACAGATTATGTAATACGTAATTTTCTGATCACCACCAAAGCTTTACCAAAATGGGACAAGAACGACAGAAATTCTGGAGGTGTTAAAGTCAAACAAAAAGATTAGAAGATTACATTTTTTGTAAAAATTATTTATATTAACGATGGAAAAATAATTTTATTTCACGTCTTTAGATTCTTTCAAAAAATCAATGGTTCTTTTTGTGTTTCATAAGTTGAATATTTTAAATTCGAGTTAAAAATCTGAAGAAATTTACCTGATGTAGTCTCAAGTTTAGAGGACGAAACGTCGTAATTGAATGAAACTTGTATTTTGGCTGTGTATATTTGTCATTAAATTTATCTTCATACAAATTCTTTGATATTCTAACGTAAATCCTTGTGAACTTTGAGGAAAAAATGTTACTTGCTAATGGAAAGATACGGTACGAGTCCGATGAAATTGTAGGCAAAAACCACCGAAAGTTCATTATGACCAAAAAATCATGAAATAATTTATAGAATAAATTAAGTCAATGGAATGAGAGCAGGTGAAACGACGCCGTTTGTGGTTCGCCGCAGAACCAAAATTGGTGGAGAGAATCTGCCGCCTCCGCATCGCATTCCTAATTAATCGCAACGATCGCGGTTTGCAGTTCAAAAACCACCCCACGCTGAAATTTGAAATTCACTGATTTAAGGTACAATGTTTCAGTGTGACGTGAGCCGCTAATGAGAGATCGCGCGCTCAAACTAGCTCCAGCTAGCGTCCATTTGAATTTACATTTAAACGTAAAAAATAAATTTAATTGAAATGTAGCCCACGCCGTGAATTACAGCTCGCTTTTTGGCTCAATTGAGGGGCATTAACGTTGAAATTAAACCGAGTGAAACTAGGGCCGGTCCTGCCGTTAAAACGATGCGTACTTCAGTCAGAAATAATGTGACCTTATTATTAATAAGTTAAAAATGTTTTGTTTCCATTATTGATAATGACTAACCAAAACGTTTATCATTCCAGGGTTTTAAAATATTTAATATTTGGATTATGCCTCTCTTTTCTCTCCGCTCTTCGTAGTCTTGTCACCGCCGTACAGCAGACATTTTCCACGCCTGTGTGGCGTTTTCCCACATTACAGAGTCGTCCTCCAATCTACTACGAGATTCTTAAGGCGCTGTGGTCACTTGTGGTTTTTACTCAAGAAAAATGAGACATGTTAATTTCATGTGCACGCAGTTAATGACGATCTCGAGAAAACCTCAACTACACTTTACGGGTTATTTCAACGTGGAGGAATTACAGGGTGAAACGAAACTCGACGGCAAAATTGCAAGAATGGATTCATCTTATTCAGAGAAGAAAAATGGGTATTACAAGGGTGCTGAAATGGATAAGTGGAGAGTTATACGAATTTTTATGAGTGACGTGTACGACGACTCGGCTTGTTATCAGGACTAAAATGCGGGACACTTGTTACAATAGTCATACGGGAAATCATTTTGAGAATAAAATTGATGTTGGTCTCAATACTTCTTAGCAACCGTAAATGAATACCTCTCATATACTACGAGGGTGGTTCAATAAGTAATGCATTTTATTATTTTTCTCTTTAAATAAGTTAGTTATGTGAAAGTTCTGACTTTAGCGCGATTCCTCAAACATTCTGTGTGTAGTAGCACTACACCATCTTGCGAAATGTCTGTCATTGACGTACGTATTAGACAGCGTTCTGTGATTATTTCTTACATGAGGAAGGTGAAACCCCCTTTCGTATTCACGAAAGGCTGAAAAGTGGGTATGATGATGCAACAGTGGATGTCAGCACCGTTCGGTGATGGATTCGCTGCAGTAAAGAAGTTGAAGGGCAAGCACTGTTGGAACTCCACTCATCTTACTACTGAAGAGGTTGTGTAAACTGAATGGGAATTCTTGCCTCATCTACCACAAAGCTCTGACTTCCATCTGTTCAGGAAGCTTGTCATGGAATTCACTTTGAAGATGAGGAGGCCGTGAAAACCTTCGTGCATCGATGGCTTAAGAAGGAAGACCAAGCTTTTTACATGTCCTTGTTAAAATGAGAACAAAAGCAGTTGAAAAGGACGGAGACTATATTGAAAGGTGGAAATTTAATCAGTAATGTTGTGGGTTCATGCTGTGTTCACAAATAAAAGGGACAAAATAAGACTGTGGAAGCCTGTCAGACAGTACGCACAGCACCAGTCGTCTTTAATTGTGTTCGAAACTCATTGCGAATAAGAGCCGTCCAAAAGAGGTCACATTTCATCTGATATGTGAACAGAGCGCCCCGACTAGTGAGTTTAACTTCATACGAGCCGATTAGATGCGGCTAAGTAATTTAAAAATTTGTATTTTGAGTAATAGTTTGGTTAACGGAATATCGTGTGTGCGGGCCATTCTACTTGGACAACTCTGTTGTGGCCCTTAAGTAAAGGCCTATGATGTCGACGCCTCCCTTCATTAGTCTTCGTCGGCTACAGAAGAAAGGTGTGTTCCAGACCGCACCCAGAGCTTCTAGATGAAGTCGCTCCACTTAAATCATGATAACAGTATTATAGAAAAGGAATGAGACCAGATAACGACATTTTAAAGGAAGAGATCAATATAAAACATGAAAATTATAATATTTTTGGAGATATTTATTAGTATATGGATCGAGGTTAATTACAAAAGAACTAGATTCCATTCTTTTTGAAACAACTGAAATGGACGACCGATTTGGTTATTCAATTTTCTGTGAAAAACTGGAAAGAAGACAATCAATGGAAAGGGAGAGATTTATTACAAAGAACCCAACATTTGGATTCGTAAAAAGTCTGTGTTCGACTTTGGTGAAGGAGAAAGCAAGACGCTGGCGTCTTATGGCTGGTGATATTTGAAATAGGATGTGGGGTGTGCTAGTTATGAGCAAGTGAAAAGGCTTGCGCAAGATAGGTTAGAATGGATGGTTGCATCAAACCAGTCTTAGGACTGAATACCAAAACAACAACAACAACATATATTTCATTTTTAAATAGTATAATAAGTATAATAACATATCAGTGACTGTTACAGGAGAAACAACTAAATAACCCGATGAAAGTTCTATTTGGTACTGGTATGTCATTAAGTTGAATAAAATATTATAAAATGTCTGTAAAATGGTGATTCAATTTCGTCATCATCATCGTTATTTTCACGACAGTCCATTAAGGGTCCTGATGTCCCGAAAAGTTTTCGTCATTCTTCTCTATTTTTCTCCTTTCCCATCCAATTTCGTATTCCTATTTTTAGCGTCCTTTTCCACATCGTTCTCGGACTTCCTCTTTTTCTCTGACCGCCTGGGTTATTATAGAGGGCTATTTTTTCTGATATTCCAGTCTATTAAATGTCCAGCCCATCTTAGATGCTCAGTTTTTGTTTTGTAATAATTTTTGCCTCCTTGTATAGTTCATATAACTCTGTGTTATATCGTGTTCTCCGTTCCATGTTCACTGTAACCGATACAAAAATTTCTCTTAGAATTTTCCATCCGAAGGCCGTATTAGCCTATTTATGTTTATAGAATGTCAATGTTTCAGAGGTGTCGGGAAGTACTGGTCTAATCAGGGTTTTATAGATAATAATTTTACTGATTTGATCTTTCTTCTGAAACCGTAAAAACATCTCATTGCTGTCCATATAATATTCTAATTTCGGAGTTTACTTCATTATCTTGAGTTATCAGGGAGGTCAGATACGTAAATATATTCACTTTTTCAAATTTATATTCTCCAAATTGAACGTAGTGAGGTTTTTTAAATTTATCTTAATAATATTTACGGTAGCTTATAGGTCAATAAGAACTATCAGTCGTCTTTTAATTATTTGTCTGTATAAATACATTTATTATTCTACTTCGATTGCTACAAATTCTGAAACGAATATGACTACTTGATAGCAGAAGAGTTTCGTGAAAATCGACGTCGGCGGCTACTTCCTGGACCGAACGACGGAATGGACAGTATTTAAGCACTCTTCATCACGGAGCTACGCCAATTAGGACCCGAGGTGCATGCGGAATTTCAACTCGAGAAAGAAAAGATGTCCGTCGTAACAAACTCATTACAGAATTCCTCGCTCGGGAACCCCGAACACGTCCGTCGGGCGCCTCTTTAAGGAGTGCAATTGTCAGCACTCTTGTTTTTGCGTTGCGTGAGGCGAAACACTAAAGGAAATGGACGACAACCGCTAAATGGCAGATCGATATGTACAGGGTCCCGTTAATACCTTCCTGCTTCTCCTATCACTCCTACATATATTGCTAACTAGCTGCATTAAATGGAGTTAAAAATTATCCAACTACACTAAAGGAGTTAAGAATGCACGCGGTGAATAATAATTCTTTAAGGAATAAATAATCAAAGGAAGTAGAAATGTTTAAACAGAAGCTTACGCAGGAGCGTGTAGATATTTTAGAAGAAAGACAAGAATAGAAACATGTTGAACGAACTGGGGACTCGAACCCCGAATCTCTCGTTTTCCATTCTTGTCTTCCTTCTAAAATATCTATACGCTCCTGCGTGAGCTTCGGTTTAATAAATTCCACTTCCTTTGATTTGAATTCAATGCACCTTTGATCAATTTACGCAATGTCCATTCTTCACGTATTTCCTAGAATAAGGGAATGAAGAATGTGATTAGTGAATTGTGGGTGAGCCTGGCTTAGGTTTACAGGAATGGAGGGATGATGAATCGGTCCTTGGACGTTGACTCGGATTAGCTCGGTTGGTAGAGCGCCCGCCCGGAAAACGGGAGGTCCCTGGTCCGGTCGACGATTTGCATTCTTGCCTTTCTTCTGGAATAAATAATCTTCCCGGAATTTAAATGGTGCCACAAATCCTCCCGGTATCTATACCGTTATTTATTTAATTCCCCCAAACATGCCACGTCATCACAAATCGTCAGTTTCTGAAGAACACGAAATTTAGCGTAGCTGAAACTTTAAGATCCTCGGCGCACGCAGATGATTTCAAGCATAAAGTATTAACCATAGTTCACTGCATAAAACAAACATAAAACACTCTTCATTATAAAAGTAATAATTATGGGTAATGTTGTTAATTGTTTGGAACTCTCACTTGAAATTATTTCGAGAGGCTTAACACGCCGTCAAATCTATTAAATTATAAAGATTTTCTAAAGTTTTGTATTGCAGAATATAATTGGGCAAAAGCTTAGTTTTAAATCTGTTCTGTTAAAATGCGATTCTACATAACACAGAAGCATACATTATTTGTTTTTTTTAAACAAGCCTTTAAGAATTGTTTCATCATCACCCTTTCGTATTTTGCAGGTTATAATTGATTAAATCTGATAGTAGCTCTTATGTAAGTTCAAATTCAAATTTTTTAGCAGTAAAATTACGAAGAATAGTAGAAATAGAAAATAAATAGTGACTAGAACTAATACTGAATTTAACAATCAAACAATTTAAAATTCGTTGTGAGAAAAAAAATTGTCATTACATTTGGAGCATGGACAATTAGAGACAATGAAAACAAGAAACAATGTTATAGAATAATATTTAACATAAGTTGGAGAGAGAAGAAAACATAATAAAGTATTTAGAAGAACATATGGAGAGAGAAGATTCTTGAGTTAAATAAAAAGAAGGCTAAGTCTATTTATGGGATACATACTTGGATTTTAGGAAATAACACGAAGAGCAGAGGAACAAGTTGAAGGAAAGTCTTTCAGATGACGATCACGTTTAATATATATATAAAAAGTAAAAGCTATGAATTGTGGTTCCTTCTGTAAACTCATGACGAAAGCCGAGAGGTTGGTAGAAAGCAGCTGTTAAAATATATCTTTTAGTATGTTTCAATCTGTACTCATTCGGAACTGGATCTTGGTGCGTCGTAGACTTCAAACAGAAACGACGTAAACGAGACGAATAATTAATATGTCGTTTGTTATTCCAAAATGTGTGAAGTTTTTTTATTTATCTCGTTAGCAACGTTGAAGGATAAACTGTTTTTTTTACTTTTTCGTACGTTAAATAAAAAACCTAGTAAATCGTTGTGGAACTAATGCCATACGAACAGAGCCAAGGACAGAGGTAATGACGCCAGGCCGTGGTATAGGGTCCATATTAGAGATCTCGCCCTTGGAGCCCGAATCCACGAGACTGTATGAAGTCATCTCAGGTTGCCCTTCGTGATTTACTGACCTAGAACCTCTGGTTTCCCCTTCACCCAGCAAGCAAATATCTCTGGTTTGGTGACGTCATGGGCGACAGGGAATCACTGCGATGCTCTTTGCAATCCGCTGATGAAATTAAATTCCTATTATAACTTTTTATGCAGCGGCCGTACAGAATTATAAATTTAATAAGATTCATTTTTGACTCCTCAGCTTTTTAATGAGTCTCAAAAAATATTTTGAAAATCCATACTTGTTTTGAATGGGTGGTGTAGATTTAAATTTAAGGATCTGGTTTTTATGATATTTTGGACAATATTCTAACACAAGACAAGACAGAATATCTGGATCATTGCGGCGTACTCAAGTATCACTACAGGATTCTCTGTAGGAGAAACACGTGATCGAATTGAGAACGATAAACGTAGAGAAAGTCTATGACATCCCACGTATATAGGTAACGATTTTTTTTGAGCGATTGAAGGTATGCAAGTGTATTATAAAAAATTCTGATAAAACGGTTCAATGTTAAAAGATATATATGATTATGTAATTTTAAAATAAGTGATAACTATGTTTTCTATGTGAATAGGAGAGAGTTATTAGCCGAAAGCACCCTTTTTTCCAAATAAAAATAGAAAACCTGGACGGAAAAATGTTGACTGGGCCGGGGATAGAATCCCGGGACCGTCAGTTCCGGTCGAGATTTTTCCGTCCTTATCTTTTAATTAAGAGTTTTGTAGAGAAGTCTTATGTTTCAACAGTTCTTAATTGAAAAAAAAATGGTAACAGTGTTTTAATATTATTTATTCAGACTGATGGAGTCGTAATACATAAATACCAAAAATAACTCCAAACGACATTTTTTGAAAACTGACAGTTTTTTGTTTTAAAAAAATTAGTGGCAGATGATAATTTGGAACTTCAAAAAACTGGAAAATAGCGACTAATGAAACAAAACAAGACCGTGCGGGAGGTTTTGATCGGTTGTTACTATTTCAATACCAAAATTTGACAAACGGGTTGGACATCTTTGGTGAGAAATTTATAGGATTGCCTAACAAGGGCTTGAAGACCAAATAAATTGAAACGACCTTTCCTTTTCTTACCTTAACGACCGCCGTTGGGAGTGGCCTTAACTTTGACCAAAGTTTTGAGTGTCTCTTCGCAATGTCACGGCATAATCGTTACGAGAAGCAACGGAAACTGGCGATGTTCCAAGACTCTGCGATTCTCCGGAGGGACTTCTTTTTCGCCTTTTGCACACACCTATTAATTTTCATTACTCTTTCTTAAAGAACACTGAAAAAATCACGGCATTTCATCTGTCCCTTACATTTACCTTCTTTCGTATATATATTTGAAGTACTGTGTTTAGGTACGAAGAAGGAACCAGTGGCTTTAGATAAAGCCTATAATACTTATATAAATGATTTGATTTATGTCCCTAGAGGTTTTAATCGATCGCAATGAAGTAATTAAAAACTTATCAATAATTCTTTAAAGAAACAATGAATTTTCGGTAAATATTACCATATTCTTCTTTACTGAATCAAAAACTGTAATTTTAACTTGAAGTTCCTCATTTACAATTTAACTTTTTAAAGAAGTTATTAAAAACTTTGGAATTATTTTATTTTAAAACTATAAAATTTGTTTTTATACAGATGAATATAGCAATATTCAACGGAAAGCTCTCGGTTTCTGAAATAAAAATTTTTGAACATTTTTTATAATAATTTCCGGAAAACATATCAATAAGTTTTGATTCATTTTATTTCTTAAATTTTATAAAACTGATGATTCTTATTCATGTGTAGTCCAACGTGGCAATATTTCGTTAAAAGTTCCTTGTTTTGATTTTTTTTGCATAAAATGGATTAATTTTTTTAAAAGTTAAATATTACCATATTCATCTGTACAAAAATAATGATTACAATTTAGCCGAAAAATTCTGCATTTAAGTATGAAATGGTGTTAAAGCATTATTAAATAATAATATTTTCGTACACCTGATATGGAATTATTTAGCCAACAGTTACTGGCGTCAAAAATTAAAAATTAAATTTTTTTCAAAAATTTCAAGAAATTGTAGTTATAAATTGCTTGAAAGACTGTGCTGTGACCGCTGACCTGTATCTACTTTAATGGCCGCTACGTTAACGGTCTTCAAAACTTGCGATATTTTATTGTGGTGTTAACATCAAGAATTGCGTATTCCTTCTTGGTGGCCATTTTTTCTTATTTTTCCTTAAAGAAAATTACACATAAAATCGGAAGTCCAATTGCGGAACATTGAGCGGCTACGGTTGGTGGCGCCCCTGCCGGCGGTTTTACAAAGTAACTTTCCGCCACTCCGTTTGAGAAGAGGTTTGAGAATTTGTCTTTCACGTACTGTATCATTTGTCACGTTAAACTTACCCGTTTACCTAAAAATATTTTTGCAGTGATTAATTGACTTCATAATTAAACTGTACATTAAATAAATCACTTATTTTTGCTTTATCAACTATATATACAGACGATATAGTTACACTGAGTGTATCTGAATATTAATGGATTGACTTTATCTCGTATAATCTTAAAACTAAAGGATGTTGAAATATAATCTGAAAGAGAAAATTACACAATTTCAGACTTATAGTAAAATAAAATTTTTATTAAATATACTATTCTTGTGAAAACAAATAATAAATATAGATAATCATGCAATATTTAAATTTTCAAAAATAGTTATATAACCGATCAGAAAGTAAGATCTTCTTCCTCCTTGATTAATCTATCCCCAAAACTATATTTAAGTAATTCCCTAAATTAATTTTAATAACTTGTTTCTCAGAACTGGAGAAAAATATATTTTATTTCGCTTTAAATACGATTTTATAAAGACCTATTTCATTTTACACAGTAAAAAAACTTTAAAAATTGTTTTCACCCTCTTTTCCTCCTATATATTATATTCCACTATAACCATATCTTTCACAATTGTTTTTCATTTGAGGCATTGCATAATTTGTATTTTTCAGAATTGGGAAAATTATTATTTAAATATAGGTAGTGTACATAAACTTAATTAGTCTTTAAGTTTTCAAATTCGCATTACTTATTTATTTCGCTTTAAAAGATGACGAGGATATTCACCCTTTCTCTGTTCTCTTATACGACACCAATTTAATGTAAAGTTTCTGGAATTTGAATGTTATATACCTTTTTCTTCAAAACTTGTGTGGATTGATGCACTTATCTACTATAAGAGACGAGATTCGCTGAAAGCAGATTTGTTTTCGCACGATATTACTAATTTGTGCATGTCATGGACGAGTAGAGTTGTCTTTTTTCCTTCGCGGATCGAGGCTGCTTATTAACCATCTATCGCACAACAGCGCGGTGACTATTAAACTTGAACCGTCACCGTCGATGACGTCACGCTACGGCGATGACGTCACGCCTGTAGCCTTGCTCGATCGGCCCTGAACGACCACATTTGCTCCATCTTCAACGCTAAATCACAACACGTACCAAATCTCTTATCTACGTTTGGGTAAGACAGTTCCGTTCACAATTTCCTGTTTTGTATTTAAGGGAGACGCTGGGCACTAGTTAAGTACGTCACACACACATACATTAATTATAATGATTTACAGTAGACGTAACTTTTATGATATAAAGACAACAATAAACAAGTGGTAAATTATCGCTGGAGTGTTGTTGTTGGTCTGATGCAGCCCTCCATGCTAGCCTATCTCGCACAAGCCTTTTCATTTCCGCATAACTACCACATCCCGCCAATAGAAACAACAATAAATCTAAAAAATTAAACTTTTAATATCAATCAATAAAAGATGATTTTAAGTTTTTAAAAATACATTAAAAATGTAAAATAAGGATTATAAATATTACTCAGTTGTAAGGTATCATTATTTGAATTTGGTTTGCTCTGCTTTGTTGTTTTAGTAAATAAAATAAATAAATTAAATTGTCTAACTTAATATTATAAATAAAATCCCAGAAGTTGCAGCGGTCACATGAAATTTTTTAATATTTTAATTGAAGAACTGAGGAGGTCCCTAAAGTTGAGGGTTAAAACGTATTCAAATAAAATTATTTCAATTCTAACTTTTGGCCATTCTTTGTGTATTATTCATAATAAGCTGTGACTTCAAAAAAAAGTGCATATAATTAACCCTAATCAAATTCATAGTTTTCTTCTAATTTATAGATTATGGTTTAAAATTTCTTGAATGTTCTTTTCTTCAAAATATCGTAAAAGTGTAAAGAATTAAATTATAATAGTTAATTTTTTTAAAATAATTTTTAATAAAATGTGACGTAAGTAAATCCTCGTTAATGTAATAAAAATATTTATTGTCAACGGTAATTGACTGTATTGCGAAGTAATTGTGTAACCTTGGGATCGGCAAAGGCGCTGATGCATTTGCTATAAAATAACGGGATGTCGCTGATCGTAAAAGATTATGTAGGGAGATAATTTCATGCTGTTTATGAGTTTCTAAAAGTCTTATAATTCACCATTATACTTTATACTGTACGAACCCAACGTGTGTTTTAAATAATGCAGCGTTAAGAAGCTGTGTTGTAATCGATTTTAAGAATTATAATTCATAGTACTTCATAAAGAGTTTAGATTAATTGTTGTTTCCATTAGTCCTCGATTTAGGAAATAGGACACGTCATACATTACAAATAACAAATAATTTTAAGAACAAAATAAGGTCCATAATTAATCACAAATGATCTTAAAATATTGAAGGTGAAAAATTTCGGCCAAAAATTGTCAGAATTAAAATTGTTTATTAATTAAATTACATCACTACGTTTCGTTCCATTATTTGGAACCTTCTTCAGGTGATCTACAAAAATAATTTTGTATAATTAATTATATCACTACGTTTCGTATTATTACTTTTGTAGATCACCTGAGGAGGTTCCAATTAATGAAACGAAACGTAGTAATGTAATTTAATTTAAAAACAATTTTAATTCTGACAATTTTTGGCCGAAATTTTTCACCTTCATTAATCGAGGTACACTCAGAACAATTATAGAATTTGTTTTGATCTTAAAATAAATTAATAAAATAAAACGTTTATAGTCTAAAGTCATTAAAAACACTACACGTACACAAGAGATCACAAGCACACACTGAGAAACGCAAACACACGCAACGAAGTTTTGACTACTTGGAGCTGCGTGACCACGAAACTGTCCTTCCATAGTAGCAATTCATGAAACAAACAAAAAAAGAGCAGAAAAAACTATACAGAAAGTTTAAAGACAAGTGGTGTGTTATTTTACAAGACAACACATTCAACACACTTTTACCGGAACCTTGATTTCAAATAGAAGAGGGACGATTAATAAAATCCTGCACAGAGTAAAACAGCAGCGGCATTTAATATAATAGTTTTACTCTGCTTCATGAGTCACTGAAAATTGAACTCTAATTTCATTAATCATAAATATTACTTGAAAAATTCTGTCAACAGTGCAGCTAGTAGGATTGCGTGAAAATATGTAGGTTGGCAATTCGATTCAGTCAAAACTATAATTTCCTGCCCCTGTCGAATTTTGGAAACTAGCGAATTAAATGAGGCTTCGATGAATAGAGATTTAAATAGAAACAGGTTCTATAAACTGTCCAATATGTGTTATGGAACGTCTTTGCTTCCATACCAACTTTGGAGATTAATTTTTGGATTTATTTCTGTCACTCCAAATCTCACCTTTGCCTTAAACATTATTCCCATAAAATCTGAAAAGTGTTTAAAGCCGTAATAGTCTGAGGAATGTTTATTAAAGCTCACAGGACGTTGGCATTCTCTTACCATTGACTCCCCTATATTTATGCTATTCGTGTGGAGCGGCTTTGGCCAAGTGTTAGGGCCGAATTATCAATTTCGGATGGTCTCATTGCCAGATTTTCCACATCGCCTTTTTGGACTGTTTCTCCAACGGCGCGTTCAAGTTTTTTGGCGTGTCATTACGACCAGAGTTGAAGTGAGAACAAATCATTGGTTTCTGGGAGGAATCTTGTCGTGCCCCAAGGGATGATTAAGTGATTAAGTGTGTACAATCTTTAAATGCATCCTTTTCATTTATTAATTGTCCACAAAAAGTCGTGTTTGTGTCTTTTAACAACTAATAATTCTATCTGTCTAAATATTATACTTGTCAGATATATAATTAAGGACTGAAGGGCCCAATGTATTAAATCATAAAAATGAATGAGACGTTGGTTATGGTTAATCTGTAGTTTCTACAGAACTACAATGGTACTTGGATAATTAAAACCTTAGGAGACGGAGTGAAAATGAAAAATTACCCTGTGTTTCTAATCAAATCTAGGATGTGTATTTTATAGATAATAATTCGTAATTAAGGCTACGATTATTTTTCCAATTGAGCAAATAGTAGTCTAGAAAATTTCCTGTTATCATACATTTAACCATATCATCATCAACATATTACGGCTGTTGCATGACCTTTGTGTCTTCTCTTCCAATTACATCCGTTCACGGAAATAAACACATTTTTTTTAAAGTACAACAAATACTATTTATTCTCGTTGTAACAAAATAATCTTAATTAATATCACTCTCTTTAAAACACACAGAATTATGTAGAACTTTGGTGGTTTATGAATTGTACGTTGAAGTTTACGATGACGTTGATCTCCAACCTCTGAATACTCTTGATTTTCAGGCGTTTGAGGGTTACAATTACTCGAGAGGTTGTCTATACTTTTTTAGGTTTTTCCACGTGCACTGAATGTCACTATACCAAGTTTATTTGATTCTTATATCACCTCCAATGATAACAGATGGTTGGAAATGAGTTGGTTTTGTGCTATCAGGACTAGGAGGGAGGGGGGATACGATGACGTCATCAGCTGACGTAAGGACGATCGAGAGATGAAAGTCTCGTTCGCCACAAAAAGTAAGCACTTCTAATTAGTAAATAATTAGGACTAAATAAACATTAAATTCTTCAATATGAATTCTCTCAGCATTTGGCATTATGTTCTACGCTTAGAAGAAATGGAACGGAAACTAAACAATGATTTGACTCATCAACGTGAACACTTAATGGTCAAATAAATGTATTCCGACCTCCTGTGGCTTAGTGGTTAGCGTCGCTGCCTCGCACCACAGAGGTTCGAATCTCAGCACGGGCTATTGTTTGAGTAATTGTGTACAGTCGCTAATGACCGTAGCTCATGGTTAGAAAAGTACACTATTATTAACGCTAGCTATTTAAAAAATATATTTATAAAGATCGCATCGACTGTCTGGTTATTATCGACCACAGTGACAATTATTTACATATTTTAATAAATTATTTATTAACAAATATTAATTTACAAAATAATATACTAGTAAAATCCATTTTTCTGTTCGTTAACCACTAATTAATTAATTACCTTCATTACATTTGATTTTTAAATTTAAAAACTTAAAATACAATACACTTAAGTTAAATCAAAAATATTTCTGTTCTTTCAAAACTTAATAATGTATTTTTGATATTCGCGGGAGTTCAAGATGGATTTGCAATTGTTGCCGAGTAACCTCGATCAACAATTCCCCTCATGCGATTCATGTTCACTGGGGATGAACGATTAAGTATCATTTCAATTCATGTTGTTCCTGTGGAACCCTTCTGAGGATCCATCACACATCTATCCACTTCGTCCTCTGATTTGATTTCTTCTATTTGTTCTTTGATCGAGTTAAGATTTTTGAAGTCAATAAACTGGTTCAAGATCCTTAAATTTTTTTAAACATTTTTTTGCCCATTTCAGAGTGCGGCATAACGACTATTCGCTTCAATAACGTTCTACGCGTCCGTAGTCTGAGATATTATAACTCCCCCCTCCCCCACTCTCTCTCCCCCAAGGAGATTATTATCGCTGACATAACTACGATTCGAGTAAAAAAATATCATATTAAACAACATGTCACACAAGGGACAGAGACACAAATACATGAATTGCCCATGAATTTGATTTACAAGTTGCACAGTAGCGAGTAGTAAATACCTTGAAACATCACGTTCCATTGTGAAACCTTCGTCGACAAGTTCTCGTAACCGTGGCCTCGATCAAGAACTAAAAGAAGTGCCATATTGTGCAAGATTTGAGGAAAGCAAAACAGAAAAAAAAAGTTTGTATCGCAGTCACGACAACTCAGACCCCCCCCCCCTCCCTGATGATTGTTGCCGCATTAAGAAACCGACGAATTTAACGCCTCCGCCCGCGCGCCACTTAATGGACGTTTGAAGTAGAAATGAAGCATACGGACTTTTTTTTGTATATATTTTATTGGCAGATTTTACGCTTGCCGGCCTGGAAATGGGAGCGAAGCGTGACCTGGGGGAAACCACAATATTGTAGAGCTTCATTCTGCTACCGAAAACCGCAGAAGTGCTGTCCGGATCGCCGGGTACAGGCTCACGTGCTCTCCAAGAATCTGTGAATCTGCATCGGACACGCCCTCAGGGCTGTGTTTCTCTTCTCTGGAAATGCATTTATGTTCACTTCGCTGTGAAAGTCTTCGACTCGAAGGCCTTAGAGCTTATTTCGTACAACTTCTCCGACGACAGACACCACCAGGTATATTGCTTTACCTTCGGAATATTTTATCGAGAAAGAAGCAATTAGTGTACGACTCGAAGGACGTATTTGTAAAATGGTAATGCGGTTGGGCAATCGTCACTTCTTTGCTTTTCTGCGTCGGAAGGAAATTCCCAGATTAAGTATCTTAGTCCCGATAGCGATTTGGAGCCAATCTTCAAATTATTTTAACCGCTCACAGGCCCTTATTTATTATTGGTGCCCAGTGAGACATTGTTGTATCCTAGGTGCCTGTGGGAGTTTTCTCCCCAGAGTGACAGCGGGGCTCACCTAACTATGACGGGAATGCCTCGTACTCTCTCTGGGGTTTCTCAAAGTTCTCACACGCCGAGTCACCTTAACGTATTTTAGGAGGTATATGTACTGGGGTTGAAGACCTTGGGCATAAAGCAAGAGTTGTCCGCCGATCCCATTGGATCAGTCAGCCAACTGCCTCCTAAAACTGTTGGAAACACGGAGAAGGGAATGCTGCGACCCCACAGAAAACTCGTCTTCCGTCATTCGGAAGAGCGTGAGAATAGTACCCACCTGACGCAGGTTTTCTAGGGGTTTCCAAGTATCACTTTAGGTGAAACACCGTGTAGGATCCTTAAACTATAGCCCGGGGCTACCTTGGCTACCTTCCACAACCCCCACCCCTTTTCATTTCCCTTCCTATGCTATTAAAGGGGAGTTGCCTCATGTAGCCTGTTAACCCCCCAAAAATACTGAAAAAAAGGCAAAAAAGAAGGAAGTCCTTATGTCGTAATTTATTCCTTCAGGATTTTCCTCTCCTTTGTTTCTAAGTCAAAGGATTCCAAATTAAGGCCCCGATAAACCATAACCTTATAAGGGGTGTATGTTCCAGGATCGCAAAGGTTGTGTATATGGTAATAGTTGTCCACTGTTCCTATTGGGTCAGTCGGGCAGCTGCCTCCTCCAAATTTGGTCGAGGCATGGAGTCGGGGAAACATAAAATACTAATGGCTAGATTAATAAAATAATAATTATCTTTGAGAAACCATATTCTATTGATGTCGTCTTGATTGAATTATCTGTATGGATCTAACAATAATTTGAGTGTAGCACCGACGGGAACCCTTGACTTCATCAAGGAACTGTTTTCTCCCCTTTAACAAGGAAAACTTTGTCGCTGCATATTAACGAAGGTCTCTCAAGTTTCTAGACGAGAGCTCTTATTTTTGCGTGCTCTGCAGCAACTCAAAAGTACTTTCTTAAATTCTTTTCACGTAATAATTATGCAGCAGAACCGTCCCTACAACTTGATGTTCCCATTCTCCGTGTCTACTGTTGCTGGGAAGTAATTATATTCGCCTTTCATGCATTCAGTTTTTGTTATCTAAACTTTTGGGGCTCGTCGTCTGCCATTATTCTTTTTCGTCTTTTCTTGCATGCCGGATTATACTTTTGTATAAGTAACAATCGCCTTAGAAACTAGGTACGGGGAAAAAGGTTTGTACGAAATTAATACGCCTTTTTCTTCGTTGTATTTTTAATGTCTTATTTTATACATATCTATCGATATTACATGTAATTTAAACTAGTCGTTTCACGAATCAATAAATCATATTTCTGGCAATGTGAAGATTAAAGACTTGCTCGGGTTTAGCGTGTTAAAGTAGCAATATTATCCGCTGGATGATTTCACAGTTCACAAGGATTTAGAAATCGGTAAGTGGTAGTTTTATATGAGAGCTGATTAAGGACCTTCTCTGACGTGAGTAAGGAAGAGCCGTGTCATGGAGAACTGCTTCAATGCCAGCGCATTCCTCACGCCATACACGAGCTGCTAATTTCGGCGAAACGTAATTAGCAAACAGTCGGCCATTGTCTTCGCTTTATACGTAATAAATACGTCCTCAAGCATTACCTCTCCGGCGGGACGTGACCGTTTGTCAATCAACTTCAATCTTGGACCAGCCAACGATTTTTGATGAATATTCAGGTCTGTGACGACAATTACGGTTATGCGTTCCTATAGCACTCATTGAATTTATGTTTAGTGGTGATCGCCTCAGAGAAGTTTTCTGTCGCTCTTTCAAAGCTTTACGCTCCTTCCTTCCCGTCTTTCAGGCCATAAGAGGGTCTTACGTCAACCATCTGCTTTGTGGCTCCATTTTTGTCTCTTATACGTTCTTAAACCATTCTTCCGATTGCCATGAAATTTTTGTGTATTGTAGTGTTCTGCCCATCAAAGGTTTCTGTTTATCTTTAGAAAATTTAGATTGATTCCTTCATTTCCCCTTTCAGGAAAAAAGTCTTATCGTAATGACATATATAACTTGCAACAGGCCGTAGCCTGTCAAACAAGATGATTTTATTGCTGTTAAGCGTGAAATAATGCTTAAACTTAACTAAAATTTTAGTTAAGTAATGATTATTCCTTAATATGAAATATGTTTTTTAAGTCACAGTGTGAATGATTGAGGGAAGAAGCCACTCAATTTTATTTATCATAGATATATGTTATTGTTGTTGTGGAATTCAGTCATAAGACTGGTCTGATGTAACCCCCCATGCTAACTTATCTTGAGCAAACCTTTTCATTTCCTTATAACTATCACAACCGACATTATCACTAATCTGCTTAGCGTACTCCATCATTGGCCTCCCTCTTCTCCAGCGACGGTTACGGCTGAAATGATGGCGAAGGCGATGGTCCATGCAAGACAGCAAATTCTTCACATGTAAATTCAATAATCTTTTCGACTGAGGGAGTTAAGGATTAATAAGGTGTAGCGGTAAATTTTAAGCCTGAGGAAATCTCAACATGGAGATGAAACGTCGCTTTTGTGAATAAATACTGATATATTTAAATATGACTCTTTGACCGTATTTTTATTTATTGTAAGAAGGTGCCAGGAGATTTCTTGACTCGATTAAGATACTGAGCCATTAAATTGAGATGTCATTAGGTAGGGGAGCGTGAAGAGGTAAATTTTCACAGGTGTGACGGCCTCGCTGATGGTTTAACCACTTGTTGGCAACGAGATTACTGGACAATTAAATAAAGAAGCGGGGTAATGGGAATATCTACGTTTCCATGCCGAGGTTTTGCTATTTTTTCTATTAATTTAGTTTGTTGCTGAATGATCCGTGTCGGGATTTCTGGTGCAAGGCTCTGGTGTAGAATTCAAACGTTTCCAGAACGGGGTGAGCGACAACACAAGGCGGCAATGCAATATCGCTTCCGAGGCATGAACTACATTTCATGAGATGGACATTTGTGTGAGATTTGGAGGAGGTTAACGCTGCTGTAAGAGAATTTCGCAAGCATCGCATGCCCACTGCCAATTTGCGATGGTTATCTGGCAAACGAGACTGGAGGGACTGCGTGTGAGTCACCCAGAAATTACTCGTGCGTGGAATTTCTCGAGGTCGACGCCTCGCACACGGAGGGATGCGCCCCTCGCTCTGATTTATGGACTCGATCCCGGATGCCCAGGAGCGGCGGCCGCGCTCATCCTTTCCTTCTTTACTCGCTACCGTCAAATCTCGTCTCCTTCTCGAATACTCGTCCACTCAAAACCTCTAACAAATAATATAACAGAAAAACTTAGAAAGAAATATGAATGCAATAAAATAATTCAATATTTCGATCTGTATTCCTGAAATGAATTACATAATTATTTTCGAGTCTTATTACGGCTCTCCGACCAAAATGTATTCCAGTGACAATTCATTTTGACCCTACTAACTAGTAATTTCCTGATGAGTATATATGTGTGTATATTAGAGAGAGAGAGAGAATATTTATAATGAGAGCACGAGCATGATTATTGTCTCAGGGGAGTAGCCTCACGTTTCTGCGCAGTTCCCGTGAGCAAACAGTGAATAGAATTAAAAAACTTTTTTCGTTTGTAATGAAATAGCTTTTTCTTGTACGCCGACTCCTTCCTAGCTACTGCACGATATACGTATATTTGCTTACTCATTTAAAGTGCCTTTTCCAGTAACACTTTTTCTCTCTTTCTTTTTTTATCCCGTATAATATAAAATGGACTTTATAATTATTGTGCTCTTTGCTTTATGCCGCATGTGAGTTTGTTTGGATTGTTTTATCCGTACGATTACTTACATCTATAATATATTTTTATTATTAAATCAATTAACGTCTGATATTAAAAATCAAGAATAAAATAATTTCCAACCGCCTTTTTTTCAGACCGTTTATTATTTTTTATTCAAACAACGTTTCGGCGCATATTCGCACCTTCTTCATTTTACCTCCTTACAATCTGTGAAATACATGTTTCAATTTGAATATAATAAAACATTATTGTTACAATAATTTGGTGAGTTGTTAGTTAGTCAATTCCTTTATATATATGTTTGTGCTATGTATAAGTTTATATTCCAATTGAAACATGAATATGCGTCGAAACGTTGTTTGAATAATCAAATAAAAAACTGTCTGAAAAAATAGCGGTCGGAAATTATTTTGTTTTTGAAATTTTTATTATATTATATTGTATATATATAATAGTTATTAATCTCTTAAGGTTTAATATAAGTTTAAATAAGACCGAAAACAGACAAAAAATAGTGAAACATAACTGAAAAACAATGCACAAATTTTATAGCATTACAAAGATATTACAGTAGAGCCAAGGAATACAGTAATAGAAAAATATTTTAAAAAAGGAAAGGTAATAATTATACATTTGATACATTACTTTTCATGAACTAAGATATTATATAATATACTACTGAGCAAATCAGTGTTCGTGTTTACATTCAAAGTATTAATGTTGTATTTAATGTGAAGCATTTCTGAAATTAATCGGTATTTGTAGTAACTGTCTTTGTCTAAAATTTGATAATTATCGCAGTCGATAGTGTGATGACAACATAAAATATATTTTGAAATAACGCATAATTTGTCCGGTGAAAGCTTAATGTTATAGTTTGTTATTTTTCACAATTTTTGTCTGTTTTTGACCTTATTTAAACTTTTGTATTGTATGTATTTAAATTTATTATTATATTTATTCTTTCCGTGAAGTATTCAATGTAATAAATGATAGTTATAAAACATTTCAGAATATTCATGATAGAGATTTATATAACAATTGTAATAGGGTATGAATTAAGAAAATTGAGTGAAGTGAAATGGAAAGTGAAGTAATATTTTAATTATGGTATATAGTAAATATAATATTTTAGTAATTACCCTGCAGTGAAGTGAAGTGGAAGGGAAAAGGTGCAGAGAACAATAGGACACCTTTACTAGTTTTAAAAATATATAATTTAATTGGGGTAATGGAGTGGAATGTTTCGTCTTATTTTATTTACCTTCCCCCCATTTTCTTATATAACTTTTGTACTTAAGTTTGTGTTATTAATTTTACGTATCTTTAGCATTTGGCCGTCTTTTTATTGATTGTAATTAATTTTATAAATTTTAATAATAGCAAAATATTATTAAGAACTTTGTGTCTTTTAATTGAACAAGAAAATGTAGGTTTGAACTTACGAATAACGTAAATATCTAGTCTTTTAAATAAATGTATTAGATTATACGACAAAGTAGCACAATATGGTAAGACGATTAATTAGTTAATTCTATTATTTACATATAAATTAAAGACGATAAGGGTGGACGAGCAAAAGTTTTCACACACATATGTATAAATAGACGGTGGATATGATCAGACAACAACACAGCTTCGTGGACCACTAAATAAACTTCTGATGTTCCAATAAAACTTTTAATTATGATAGCTCCCGGAGACAGAAATCTCTAAGAAATAATGTTGGTCACACACACAACCAAATTTTAAATGTGGATTGAGAATAATAAACAAAGTTAACATTTCAATAATTATAAGGAACAATACAGAAAGTATCGACTAATCTGTTACAAGTAACAGCGATAAGTTATATAAATTAAAATTGTGCCAATGGTCCACACATCTCCTCGACCTATGCAAATCTCCGCCCTCCATATTGCAAGATTGTATTTGTCAGATGTGAATGTAAAGATCGAAGTCATGTCCTGAATGAGGACCATTGTTCGCGAGAAGCGTGACATCATCATCTTGACTGAGATGACGGAGGATCACCGTGGGACGAGAAAAATTATTATGCAATCATGAAATACGACGTATAAAATTGAAATCTATAATATCAATCAGGAGAATAAGATAATTCTTAGAATGTATTTCATGCTGTCAAGAGATGACCATTTCTGACTGATTGGAAAATCCATCAATGCATTTATCTGCAGTAGCTTTCGACTTTCGTCATCCTCATCTGCAACTGAACGGTTTTTTAAACTTTATATATCATTACAATACAGATTCCACTACAATTATGTACACGTCGCAACTGAACCATCACACCAAAATAAAATAAAAAGTATGATGGTTCAGTTGCGACGTGTACTCAATGAGTACATAATTGTAGAGGAAACTATTGTTATGATGTATTACGTTTACAAAACGTTCAGTTGCAGATGAGGATGACGAAAGTCGAAAGCTACTGCAGATAAATGCATTGACAGACTTGTTGAAGTTTAATTTTTCATTCCATATTCTCATATTTCTTGATGGGTAGAAACACGTCAGTGTTAAAAACTAATTACCACCCCCCTAAGGCAGTATTTCTTTCCTCGTCCATTAGACCGGAAAGTTTTGGTCAGAGCGTACTCGATGCTTAAGTATAAATAAAAATATGCAAAAGGTATCTGGAGGCGCCGGGTATCGATCCCGGTACCTCTCACATGCTAAGCGAGCGCTCTACCATCTGAGCTACGCCCCCAGTCGAGATTTGGAGTGCTACCTGAGAAAACAGATTGTATTCTTGGCCTGATCTACTTAGGACCAGTAAGTGCGAGAATTCGCGGGCAGGCGGCGCCACCATCACGCTGCGATCACCGTCCACATAGTTATTTCTGACTTGGAAGACGAATTGAACGTTTTCTTGCTAGTTAACAGACACGAAGCTTCACTGGTCTTCAATCTCGTGCGACTTTGGTGGTTACGAGTCTTATTATCTCTGATTGAAGCATTGCTGTACTCATTACGATTTGGACGTGAATCTTACCCGCAATTGTTTTGTCGTGTTGTAACGCAGACGGGAACCAAGGCATGTGCGATATGAATTCCAATCTATAATTAGGTTTGCGTCCTAAAAAATTATATAACAGTCGCTTAAGAACCATATAAATTAATTCCTTTATGAAGATAATTTCTTGTTAGTGACACTACTCATCCAAAACGTAAGTGTAGGTGCGTGTAATACGACTTGTGCTCTAGTATTCCTGTTATTACAGTATTTGGGACGAAAAGACAACTAAAGCAGAATTGAAAAAAATTATATAAAAGAAATAAACTGAACGCAAAGATTCCACTACTTTATGAAGAGAATGGAGTAGTTGATCATCCTAATGGCAGATTTTATATTCAAGATGCGAATTGCACGGTTATCTAGAAGCAAGGTTCACTACTCAACTGATTACATCTATAGTATTTATATCTATGATTTGGTGCTTTCTTTCAACCGCCCGGCTAGCTCAGTCGGTAGAGCATGAGACTCTTAATCTCAGGGTCGTGGGTTCGAGCCCCACGTTGGGCGATCATTTTTAACATTTATTACTACCGGGCACATCATTCGTCAATTGAAAGTGGGCCTTTTTGCATTTTTAGCGTATCTTTATAATATTATAATTTTGGCCAATTTAAAATAGAACTTTCAGTACTTGCAGGCGTGTATGGTAACACTTGGAGAAACGATACAAAAATACTTGTATAGATTTATTGTCGTCTAAGTTTTGCGGAACTGTAGGTATAATTACGTAAAGGACGAAAAAGATCTTTTTCAGTTGAAGATTGGCGGAACGAATATACGATTTATTATGAAATAAAAAAAACATATTCCGGTACCGGGAATCGAACCCGAGCCTCCTGGGTGAGAGCCAGGTATCCTAGCCACTAGACCATACCGGACTGATGTCTTTCTACCCTGTATTAAACAGTTTTCCTAAAAAATAGGACATAATTGGGGTAAATTATTTGTGTAGTTCGCTTTCCCATTCTGCACAGACTTCCGAATTCCAAATAGTATCAAATTGAACACGTAATTGTGAACTCCTTTGCTATGTCTCTGTTCTGTGCCGTTACTTTATTTTTAAATTCATTCTCCTTCACACGCATATGTAAACCAAAGGAGAGAGTCTCCACGTCGTTTGTTTGTCGTCGAGGCGAGATTCACACCTCTCAGCTAAACAGAGAGGCATCCGCCATAAATTAAAGTCCGCTTCTTTCACAAACGCATCCCTTATCTCATTTCAAAGGGGTGTTGTGAGGCAGAGGGGGAATCTTTCTTAATTTTACAGCTGCCCTCTAAAAACTGGAGTCCGGTCCCTCTTCAAGAGGGTGGAGGGCAGGTTCTTTGATTTAAGTAGTATTTAGTCCTTGAACCTTCGCGACTTCTTCAGGTTATCTCCTTTCAATCAAATTATTGACAATAAACATAAAAATGTTATAAACGCCAATTTTTATACCAAAGACAAGCCCGAGACAGCCTTGTGCAAACTGTGGCTAAATGTTGCCTCGGTTCTCTCTTTGGTATAAAAATTGACGTTTATAACATTTTTATGTGCAGCGTCTGCAAAACTCTTATAGCGAGGCTCAAATTTGTCTCAATTAAAAGAAAGAAGTGAACGTCAACTGGATCTTCCAGTCTTGCCAAGACATTTTCCGAGATTGGTTTCGGTTCTGTCTTGATATGCACCACAACGAGACAGATTCCTTCATTAGGATTATTATCATAAGTAGAATAAATTTTCGTTTTTCTTTCGGAGAGTCATAGATCATCATGGGAAATGCAAATTATAAAGTATATGCATCCAGTAAGTTTTCTGATTTCTTAAATTTTCCTGGAAAGTCAAATACTTTTCTCAATATATTTGTGACCATCTGGTATAAATGAAGGAATAAGAAGAAAATTTATGATGGTATTAGAGTTATAAATTGCAATTATGAGACGAGATTTGGCAATGTGTTTGACCTGGCCGCGCCCTGGCTAAGGAAGGGTTGGGAGGTGTCGGCGAGGGAAATAACGACCTGTACATTTCGCCACTTTGCGTGATTCCAGTCGAGTCGCACCTCGCCCACTCTGACAAATTGCAGAACTCGAGGGTTGGGCGCTCAGCTAAGGGCAATAAGCCGATGGGATGCATAATTTCCGATATAAATTCCTTTGAGAGGTCGGCTGTTAGCGTTATTAAGCACGAAATGATGACTGCTTTTCACGCTAGAACAAAGGCCGCAGCCGATGGGATGTTCCCGTCCTTTGGAAGGTCCTCGGTGCAATTACCTCTCCACGCTTACACAACAATTACGAAGGAAGTTTGGATTGTTTCTGATGAAGGTAGACGACCTTCACCACAAACGATTGTACAACGTCCACAGCATCTCCGGGGTTCAAGTTCTCCGCGAAGATTTAACGCCATTTGTCCTCTGGTAAACATGAAGAAAACTCGTATCGAAAGCAATGAACAATGCTAACATTAAATAAATCTAATCGTCGAAAATTACCATAGTAATAGTGATGCGATGATGAGCAATTGTGCTTCAGCTTAGTGACAGCAAACAATAATTACCGGTCGTCATTAAATTTATAGCAATCCTTAATAACGGAGGCGTCGCTGACTCACTGCTGCAAGGGATATCAACCCTGAAAAACTTTCTTCTTGTTGTGGTATTCAGTCATAAGACTGGTCTGATGCAAGCCTCCGTGCTAACCTATCCTGTGCAAGCCTTTTCATTTCCTCATAACTAGCACGACCAACATCCTCCCTAATCTGCTTAGCGTATTATATCCTTGGCCTCCCTCTTCTGTTCTTACACGTCCCTCTAATGCTAATTTTACAAGAGCTACGTGTCTTAAAACCAATTAATCTATCCCTTCTCTTGGTCAACGTCCTCCATATTGTTCGCTTTTCCCCTATTCTGTTTTGAAATTCCTCGTTACTTACTATATCCACCCATCTGATTTTCAGCATTCGCCTATAGCACCACATTTCAAAGGCTTCTATTCTTTTCATTTCCCCAACTCCTATAGTCCACATTTCGCACCCATACGAACGCTCCATACGAACATTTTTAGCAAAGATTTCCTAATATTCGCACTTACATTAGCAGCAAGTAAATTCCTCTTTTTCGCGAAAGCCTTCCTTGCCTGTGCTATCCTACTCTTTATGTCTACTATACTTCTACCATCCCTAGTTATTACGCTTCGCAAGTAGCAGAATTCCTTAACTTCCGTCAAAATATCCCTTCCCAATATAACAACCTTTGTTATTCCACTGTTTCCCAAACTACACACCATTACCTTGGTTTTCCCTCTATTAATCCTCCTATTGAACTCTTTCTCCAGGACTCTGTTCATGCCATTTATTATAGTTTCCAAGACTTCTTCCGATTCCCCTAATACTACAATATCGTCGGCAAAGCGTAAGGTTTTTATTTCTTCTCCTTACTGTGTGATTCCTTTTCCATATTCCGTTTTAACATTCTTCATCGCCTGTTCCATATATAAGTTAAAGAGCATGGGCGACAGACGGCATCCTTGACTTACTCCTTTCTTGATTACACCTTTCTTTTCTTGATCTTCTATCCTAATTACTGCTGCCTGTCTTCTGTAGAGGTTATGTATAAGCGTCCTTTCTCGATATTTTTTCCCAGTGTTCTTCTAAATCCTTAATAGTGTGTTGCAGGTCACATTATCAAACGCTTTTTCTAAATCTACACATGCCCTGCAAGTAGGTCGTTTTTTTTTCTGATCCTGTCTTCTAAAATTAGTCTCAAAGTTAATATTGCTTCTCTTGCCCCTACATTCTTCCTAAAAGCAAACTGACCGTCTTCTAACTCACATAGTTTGTAATATTTAAAATCCTGGAAGGTATAATTATTCATTCCCGACTGTTAGTAGAAGGCGAAAGATGTCCACGGGGACATCCATCCGTGAACAGGCGCTAATGGCCTGTGTTTGCAGACGTTCCTATGAGTAACCGAGGAGTGGCTTTGCAGATAAAGGGTGTCGCTCCGAGCCCACGCTGCGCTGGTTGGCACACCTGTAACCCGAGGGCGTATCGGCGAATCGACGTCTCTGATTGATGGACCTCAGGTCGTAAGTGTGTCGAAACGACCAGACGCAAGCCATCTACAGATCAGATCTGCGACTAGTAGGTGGCTCGTACTCTAATTCCCCGCGTGACACCATATAACACCTGCCATAACCACCATAGTCGGATATGCACCTCGAAGAGACTGATACGGATGCTACATAAATATAGCCTAATCACTGAGGTAACCGAAATAAATTAGCCTTGATACTCCTTTGGAAAAGGAATCACTGCAAGGAGAAGAAATAAAAACTTACTCTTTGCCGACGATATGTAGTATAAAGGGAATCGGAAGAAAACTTGGAAACCATAATAAATGACATGAACGGAGTCCTGGAGAAAGAGTTCAATATGAGGATTAATAGACGGAAGCCCAAGGTAATGGACTGTGGTATGGGAAACAGTGGAGTAACAAAGGGTGTTACATTGGGAAGGGATATTTTGCTACTTGGGAAGCGTAATAACTAGGGATGGTAGAAGTATACTAGACATTAAACAGTAGGATAGGATAAAAATGTTCGTATGGAGCGTGGGTGCGAAACGTAGACGATAGGAACTCCGGAAAGGAAAAGAATAGAAGCCTTTGAAATGAGGTGCTACAGGCGAAAACTGAAAATTAGATGGGTGGATAGAGTAAGTAAAGGAAGTTCTAATCAGAATAGGGGAAGAGCGATCAATATGGAGGACGTTGACCAAGAGAAGGGATAGATACATAGGTCACATTTTAAGGCATGAGGGTCTTGTAAAATTATCATTAGAGGGAAGCCGTGTGGGTTAAGATTCCGGAATCGGATTTAAATATTTTAGCACGTCTTTATAGAGGTTTTACATGATACGGCCTTCCGACTACCCTTAACAAATCTGTGTCCATTATGAAAAGGTCAAAAGATGCCTCAATATGAATTAGGAAACTGGAGCAACATCGGAAGAGTTAATTTTATTAGATGATGAATCTTTAATTCATAATTTATTTTATTTGTTTTGAACAGACTCTTCTAATAATCTTCATAATTTTTCTGATTGCTAATTATACCTCAAACATTAAACAACTTGCGATATTTATATTGAGACAAGCACCACAAGCTGCTAAAAAGTTTTAAGTTTAATAAAATATGTAAATCTATTAAATAATTCAATGACTAATGTACGAAAGGTACTGTCTGGATACAGACGAAAATGGCCCAATAGGTCGAAAGAAATGAAGAAATGACGTCAAATAAATATGCAAGAGGACTCTATTGGTAAATCAATAAAATAATAAACTTAAAAGTCTTGATAAAGAGGAAAGAGAAATTAAATCAAATAGAGATTTAACAAATAGATAACAACAGAATGCATTTCTCCGACTAAACGACGAATTGAAATAACGACATTAAATAAATTACCCCCCTTGCTGTTCCTGAGCCTTGCTGGACGTGTTTCGGGTGATTATGCAAATAATCGCGTGCCGTGAATTTTATTGGTGGTGCCTTGTTTTCTCGCATTCAGAGCGCTCGTGCTTTAGGCTTAACTGTGACCGTTGTCAGAGATAATCCTGCACGCAGCTGCCGTATCTGGCTGCGGATCGGATGCGCTTTTTTGCAGTTATCTGTGGAAACGAAAGGCAGACGGGACACCATTACCGACACGGATTGCTCTCATCTCTTCGTCGTGACTCTGCGGGGGAAAAAACTGGATGGACTCGAAGGAGCCATCCGAGAACAGGACGAAAGAGCTTCAGTAGGCAGTAATTTCGATGTGGCTCAACATAAATACATAATTATATCGGCCATTTTATCTCACATTAGTTCAGGAGGATTTATCACATCTCCAAAGAAGTTTGTTTTCTACCATTAAGATATGTGTTAAACAATAAAATACGCGTGACATATCCCACTGAGTTTAATAGATTTCAAGGCATTACTCTTGTTCCTGATTACAAACATTTTTAGGATTCTTGGTAAAATAAAATACTTGAGTTGGTGGTGCAGAATATTATATTTATGGATCATTGTTCTTGTGGTATTCAGTCCTAACACTGTTCTGATGCAGCCAGTTTGCTAACCTATCCTACGCAAGCCTTTTCATTTTTCCATAAGTACCACATCCCACATCATCCCTAATATGCTTAGAGTATTCTATCCTTGGCCTCCCTCTTCTGTTCTTACCCACACACTTCCCTCTAATGCTAATTTTACAAGACCCTTGTGCCTTAAAACGTGGCCTATTAATCTATTCCTTCTCTTGGTCCACGTCCTCCATATTGTTCGCTCTTCTCCTTGGAACTTCCTCGTTAGTGATTCTACGCACTCATCTTATTCTCCTATAACACCACATTTCAAATGCTTCTATTCTTTTCTTTTCTGCAACTCCACGTTTCGAACCCATATAACGCCACATTCCATAAAAACATTTAGCAATGACTCCCTAATATATTACCAGTAAGTAATTTTCTCTTTTTTGGTAAAGCCTTCCTTTTCTGTGCTATCCTACTCTTTATGTCTACTATACTTCTACCATCCCCAGTTATTAAGCTGGACAAGTAGCAGAATTTCTTAACTTTCGTCAAAATATCCCTTCCCAATCTATCACCCTTTGTTAATTCACCGTTTCCCATACCTTGGTTTTCCCTCTATTAATCCTATTATTGAACTCTTCCTCCAGGACCACGTTCATGCTATTTATAATTGTTTCCAAGTTTTCTTCTTAGGGTTTTTATTTCTTCTCCTATGAATCATATTGGATTACAAAAGCAGAATCGAATAAGTAATACATGATCGAGGATGAAGAACTGTAACAACAGCAAGAAAATAAGTCCAGGTTTTTCAGAATACTCAAACATTTCATGTAAAAAATAATTTGAATAATTGATTCTAAAAAAAGAAAAATCCTTTAGTGTGAATCATAGTCAGGCGGAAGAGTGAGAGAATTGTTAGGCACTTACCGCTTTTGTCAGAGTGTGACTGGTGATGCGACACGAAGCATCATGAATCATGGATGGACACCGACAAAGAAGCCTGGGGATGATACGTAGGGATTTCAGGCAGAGTGGGCCGGGGAATATTTATGACGTGACCGAGTCTCGTCATTCCGTATGCAGACGACGTATTACCCCTTCGTCTCGTGGACGACAACCAACACAACCATCCGCCTATTATCTTTCTATTCACGGTTCAACGAACGGGAAAATTAAAAAAAATAATTCAATCATGAAAATTATTGCAATAAATTAATTTAGTAAACGAACACACTGCAGTTTTAATACCGCCCTTGGTTGTTTTAATACGATGGCTTATATTGGGGAAGGGAGAAAGTTGTCAGCCTCTTCCCTCTCCTAACAACTTCTAAACCTGAGGTGAGCAAAATGTCGACGATAGCAGATCTTCGGGGCGGGTGTAAAGTGTGACAAGGATCCCCCATAATGAGGCATTAGTATGGGGTCGGGCTCCTCCCATAAACTGCGGTTATCGCGCTACGCCACCCCCTTGATAAGGAAAGGACGTGATTTGGAGGGTTGGCTGGGAGATTGTCATCTTCAGGGTTTATGTGTTTCGTGCCTCAGAGATTCCAGAATTTCAGGTTTCTGCCTGCTCCATCAGATGCCATTTCCACTACAGAATCTGCCGATACACGTTCCTCTAGATTCGATTCGATAAGGAGAACTGATCATGGCGTACGTTGGTGAGAAACGAGCTCAATAAAAGGAACATTACGTTCGATTTACGTGAAAAGCGAATAGTGATTCATACTTCCTAACCAGAATTCAAACGCGAGATTCATCATTCTGTGGGTAGTGCAAAAATAAATACTGTAATCGGATTAATTGGACCATTGCACTTTGAAAAGTGCCAATAATAACCCTTACTGAATAAAATTCCAAATAATTTCTTATTCAATAATGAACATTATAAAAAACAATTATCGTGTTTATAAACCTGTTCATTGTGACACGTATAAATTTTCTTTGTAAATTTTATATTAAAATTATATTAAAAAGCGCGAAAACCCGTAAATTTCGTAATGAGAAGCCTAAAAGAAGATAAGTGCCAAATCAAAAGAACTTCTTTATAAATCTCTGGTTCGTCCCATACTCAAATATGGTTGATTTGTTTAGAGATCTTTACAGAAATCACCACACTGAGGATCTAAAAAACTCCAGAAATGAGGAACGAAATTTTTGACACGGGGACGAGGTTCACTCTAGGGGTGAGATTATTGTATATGTTGACTCAAAAAAAGTGAAAAGCAGACGTAAAGTGAATTAATCGCTCTAAATTTATTTATTTTTCTTTCTTTCTCCATGGCTCTACAGCCCATTTAGGGCCTGGGCTTATCGAGTCGACTGCGGACTGTCACCTTGCATGACAAATCCGAATTTGGAGTGATACGTGGCCAGCGTATCGATCCTCCAACAGTCTAAATTTTTTGCTTCATATAATTATTTGCAATTTTTCTGATCGAGTATTGGGAAAACTATGAGAGGAAAACTTCTTTATTGTGAAATCGATGACGGTAGCGTTCGTGTAGAATTTCTCCCACTCGTATTGACAAATTTCGTCATTCGGCAGTAATCGAGTGATGTACGCAATTGCAGTATATTCGAATTTCATCTGAAGGGTAGAAATTTGTTGGAGGAGTGAGCGATTCTACCGTCGGGGTCAATTAGATCCGTAGCCAGAAGCCTCGGAGCTAATTAAATTGTCTAACTCAGTGATCCGTTATTCCCTCGTGAGCGCCACGGCGAGTCCGATGAAACGAATTATCGCAGGAACTTTGCAATTCGCGTACTTCCCATAGTTACTGGAAACACTGCACTTGACGGGAGAGTAATTATTTAATGCCTTCCATCCGTCGGATTAAGGAGATTTTCCATTCGTCGTCAATAAAATACGGATTTCGTGTCAATTGTGCACATTTTTTTTTGCCTTTGGGTGTATGCGTGTTAGCGCTCGGGTAAGCTCGAGTTAGTGCAAGCCGTTGCACACTCAAATGCAGGCCTGTGCAATGGGACAATTGTAATAATTACAGAGCGAAATAAAACACTCGAGCACTTACCGGATTTGAAAGACAGGGATTACTTCTCAGAATTCACTTAACTCGTCTCAAGGAAAAGGCAAAGTCACTAAACAAATCATCTTTACAAATAATGTCATGAATCTTCGGTAATTGACTGCTTTGAACCTAAACCTGCAAAAACTTTCGTAAGCATTTAGAGTGATTTCTGATTTCATACAATTTATTTAATAAACACCTGATAAAAACAAAACTCGTTATTTTGTATTTTACATGATTTATTTGTGAATCAGTTTAGGTTTATTAACCATAACCATCTTCTTATACAGGTTGTCTTAAAAAAAATCCGATTTTAGTAACATTTACCTGTGATATAGTTTTAATATCCCTCACGGAAATTTATTACTGCGTTTTACAAAAAAAGAAATTAAAATTATTTTACTTATCCACAGAGAGTAAACAATAATAATTCCCGTTTATTCTCAAAGATCTAACGCTTCATTTACGAAAATATGTAACATCACTCACTCTATTTTCTGCAGTCTGATTATAAGGGATGTGTGTAACGAAACAAAGGTTTTAAAGTCGTTATAATGTACTCCATATAAAAGCGATGAGAATAAGATGGCTAGGTCACGTGTAAAGAATGAACGAAGAGAGACTACCATGGAAGATCTTAAACGCAAACATGGGAGGTGTCTGACCTAAAGAAACGATGGTTTTGATGATGTTGAACATGATTTTAGAGACATGGCTGTACAAAAATTGGAAAGTAATGTGGTGTTCGTTGTTTACACCATCAAAAATATATTGTTGATACAATCAAACAAATAATAATAATAATAATGAATTTAATTTGAATAGAAATATAACTCAAATTAAGTTATAATGGAAAACATATAAATTTACTATATCAATTTAATCATTAGCTCAGTCGGTAAAAGCAAAAATAATACTCTACGCAGCTTCTTAAATGGCTGCTCCCGGGAACGCGGGTGACGAACGATATGGTTGAAAATTAAAATCGCGAATCAGACGAGAATGGTTTGTGTGGAAAAACCGAGGTAAATGCCGTTACCAGATGACGTCGTTTCTTCGTTTTTGTTCGTATGCCGGTTGTTCCTTTGCTGGGTCACGTCTTCTTCATATTAAGATTCTCTAGCGCCTCTCCTTCACATCAAATGTTGTCTTTTTATTTTCTGTACTCCCACCAAATGAATCTCCTTTCTTAAATGTGCAGAAACTAAATTTTATACATGTCGCCTTGTTCTGCCACTGCTTCGTCTCTCCCTAGCGTCTCTCTCCGGCAGCCTCTCTGCAACAACTGTCTATCTAATCTCGTCCAGGCCATCAACAATGTCGCAGCCAACAATGTTGCAGACGGTGACGTTTTCCCGCCTACTCGGCCCCACCAAGCCATTGTCGTCTTCCGTCCTGTATACGTAAATAACAAAACTAAATTATTTTTGCTTTACCCGACTGTAAGGGTCATGAATCACCACAGTAAGGGGCCGGGACAGAATGGAATGGAGGACAATCGTACGGGAAGCCAAGGTCCATAGAGCTGGTGATGATGATATATTACACGCCATCTCACAATTGAAGACCAGTATTTACGTTCTCAAAAATGATTCATTGGAAAGAGCAGTGATAATATTCAAGTTTGACTAAAGTTAATTTGCCACTGATTCCTGCTTAGTAATAAGGCATCACCCTTTTCTGGACGCTGTTGATACCCTTACGACCTCGTTTCTTTCATGGCCGTACATGCACATAACTTTACATTTCATACCGTAGACTGTGGTTGGGTTGACGGTGCTGCTTTAATTAACATCCACTTTGTAAATACAGTGCGACGAAGTTTGTAACTCGGGGATTGCGTTCTCGTGACAGTGAAATGTGCGTGTCTGGCTCTCCTAGGTGTAGTTGCTGTAGTCTCTGAGGAAGCAGTACGCTGACATTGTCAGATTTATCCCCTGCCTGACGTAGGGGATGAAGGGAGAAGTAAATTACCTCATGAGTCATAATTAGGAAGTGCAACATTGCAGCTGACACTTTATCCTCCCCATACCCACCTCTCAGGAAACTAAGAGAAGCTCGTCTGTTTGGGAACAAAAAATAAACAATTTTACGAACATTTACTCTATACACATTAAGTCTTAATTCAGGGGTTTATTTACAATAAGAGGCGAATAAAAATACTCGATTTCTTTATTAATCTATTTAACATTGATTTAGAAATTAAATGAGAATTTGGTTTGCGCTGTAGCCTGGACTTGAGCATCAACATCTTTGTATCTCCGTATTTCAACGGGTCAATTATGAAAATGGGCAGCTGATTCGAATACTGTTGATTCCAAAGGAGCAGAGGCTAGAAACTTAACAGTTTTTACGTCCCCATTGCTTTCTACTCTCCTTGCGACACATCAGTTCAGGGAGGTTTCAACTCGGTATATCCAAGAGTGGATATTTTCCTTACGTTATCCACATCCCGAACTGTGTGCAAAATTTTTAGAGAATCTTAGGCTATGAGACAGAGAGTGAAAATAATGGGAATGTCTAAGATAATAACAGCGGGAATAGTTCAATATTTATTTTTGTGATAAAAATCTGTAATAACTTAACGTCCCATTAACGTAAAAATAGTGTTGACAATGATAAATCTTTTTTAAATGAAATTGTATTGTAGGATCTGTGGAGTAGCAAGATGGCGCCGTGGACAGGGACAGCCGTCATAAGGCAGATGAGAGACGGAGGAAGGAGGAAGCCTGGGCAGGGCACATAATCACGCGACACGCGATCCCCTTGCAAGATTGCCAGACCCTGTCACTCAAAGCTCACGACACCATTAAAAACGCAGCAGCTTCTGTTACAATTAATAACTCGTCCTGCGGAAATCTGCAATCCCGTCGTGCTTCGTGGTGTGTTACGTTTCCCTATTAATTTTCCTCTCTCAATCGACTCAGTTTCCTTTGTACCGCGCCAAGTAATATCCTCTTCGTCCATTGAGGAGAGGAAGAAATGTCACCCTTAAATTATAAATTCCACTCGGCTACGTAATTACAAAATACTATTGCATGCGGTCAGGTGAACATTGTTTGCTGAACAACCAGGATGGGACCAGCTGACAAATTTTCTGGATCATTTGGGCTATGACTAAAGAATTTTTTTAGAAAACAACGACTTGCTTTTATAATTAAATAAAAAATAGCTTTTCATCCTGTCATGTGCGTGTAATAAATTTATTAAGTTGCCTTTTTAAAAGTGTCAATATTAAAAAAAGAGAAGATTTTTTTATAAATGAAACAAATTAAAGTCCACTTTTACAGCCACGTTTTCATTTTGATTAAACGTCGTTTCATCGCCACATTTGTGACTTCTTCCCGGTGTTAAAATTTGAAAATCAATTTTCTATTGAAGGTGTTTTGATTGTTACATATTTGTCGTTTTTTCATGAAAATGAAAAAAATTAACACCTCAATGTCGTTTAATCTAAATGAGAGCTGTGTCTGTAAAACTGGGCGTTGATTTATTTCATTTAATTATTAGAATATATCAGATGTTAATTGATTTACAATTTTTTTATGAACATGATTTTTGTATAATACAATGATGTGAAAGCAAAACTAAATTCTTACAATTTTTTTTGTAGCATTGTGTGCGGAAATTCACATCTTTAGAAATTTCTCTACAAAATGTTACTTATTTATTGCAAATTTACAAGAAATAAATTATATATTTCTATTCACATAATTTGTATTGTACAGAAAGAAAATTAATTAGCTTGCAGTAAATTTGAATAAGACTACTAATATTTACATTTTATAAATGTTTTACGTCTGTTTTAAATTAAAGGAATTAATAAAAATGAAAGACAAATTTTTATTACTTAAATCGACCCTCTTCAGGGTACAAAGAGGTACCGAAACGTCTGTGATAAATAAGTGTCTGTTAAAGGCTATTTCATTAATTATGTTAATATTTACATTTGTTAACTTAAGTTTTTGTTATCTCTGGTATAGTGTCTTAAAGAGGAGAATTATCTTTGGCTGGTTTTGGTCATCAAAAGTGAATGATCAGATTGGAGACAAAATAAATTAACACAGAGAGAAGAATTGTTTAGATTGAAACTCAGCCAGAAATTAAATGTATCCCGTGTAATATTCATTCTTCAACGTTTTACTAAACATAAATTCACGTTCTTAATTTGGCCTTAAAGCCCCTGAGATTTTTTAAGAATGTGGGCTTCCTGTGAATGGAAAGAAGGTATTACATTTTTTGTTGGCGTCTAGACTTAAATTTAAAAAAATAAACTTTGAGCATATTATTACGTAGTTTGTTACTAAAATGAGGCAGTATCATTGATTTATTCGACGCCCAATATAAAATTTAATATTCAATAGTTTACCAGACAAATATGCAATAAATGAGTTAAATCATCCTCTTTTTCAGTTTTTAAAAATTTAAATATTACATTACAACGTTTCCTATCTGATTTGAGACTTCTTCAGGCCATATTTCTTGAAACCGAAGGAACCATTGTGTGAGGTTCCATGTATAGCTAAATTTTTACCTGAAGAAGTCTGAAATGAGAGACGAAACGTTGTAATGTTTAATATTTAAATTTTTAAAAAACTGACTAAGAAAATAAATTTTTAATTCTCGTGTGCCTGATGTTCCAGGAAAAAGAGAGGAAATGTGGAGTCAGTTTAATTTCAGTAACTTATTTATGTCATGTTTGGGTGGTTTATTTATCTGTTGATTTGATTTATAGCAAAGTAACTACTATCGTTATTTCAGGTACTAAAGGACTGGTGAGAAGTAAAGGACGTAAGAAGCCATTTAACTTTACGGTGCGAATAATAATATTTCTGTGCCTCTCTCAGTGTTTACCCAAAAATTTCCAAATGTTTACATAAATATATGGACTTGAGATTATTTTATGAAGAAGAAAGACAACAGCACTTCCCCTTTCTTGTAGAAGCGCTAATGGTCCATAAAAGCCAACGGCCCATAACACGCAAACAAACAGATTTACGACTCGAGGAAATGAAATTGTGTTTTACCGTCTTAACTTTCATTTGAAGAATATCGGTTATTAGTATGAGACAAAATCTTAATTAACCATTCATCCAAGTTTTATTGAACGACAGCGTTGTTGCACTATCTCTGTAGACAGTAACTTTCGCCCAACAATCGTGCAATGTATTAACAAAATATGGCAATTATCATAAATTACGAAGCTTGACGTCCATCACACACTGTACTCCAAACGTGCCTTGTGAATAATTGAACTATAAATCTACAAATTTTCGCATAACAACAGGATTTTTACATCCTTGTGTTATCTCAGTCTGTACTCAGATTGCCTTTAGACAACGTTCCTGTAACATATAAACCAACTAAATAATATATCACCTTTACATATTAAATGTTAAATTTTATATTCTTTATTTTACAGTCTATAATTAATAATTCAATGAATTATAACAGCCTCTTTGTCAGATTTTATTTTATTTCAAGTATCTGAACCAAATAACGGTCCACATATAGAAAGAAATAATATGTTCTTTAAAAAATAGTAGCTTTAGACTAATTGTCCATAATCGTTTTTTATTTAGACCAGTAAAACTGGATTAGTCAAAATCGTATACGTACTTTGTTTACTTTTACTTAAGTAAAGAAAGTAAACAAAATACGTATAAGATGATGTCCATCGTTACTGGTGTAGAATATTTTCAACAGATGATAATGGACAATTAGTCTAAAGCTAATACGTCTGAAGAAAAAAAATTGTTTCTATATGTGGACTGTTATTTGGTTTAAATGCTTGAAGTACTAATTTTGACGAATACTGTCTTGTGTGTTAGTGTCGAATTACTTTTATTTAATTTAAAAGAAGAAATATACTACGTTTCGGTCTCTCATTTGAAACTTCTTCAGGTATAAACATTTATGGAGTGAGGTCCACGAACAATTAAATTTTTATACCTGAAGAAGTCTCAAATGAGAGACCGAAACGTTGTTTATTTAATCTTTTAAATAAACTAAACGCTGACAAAGAGGTTTTTATAATTCTTTGAATTCTTTTTTTAAATGTCATATAAACTGTTTATTTCATGTTAATTCAGTTTCAATTTACATCTTATCTAGTATCAGTACACATCAATCCTAATGGTTGTCAACTTAAAAATTCTCAAACACTAGTATTTATATATCCTCTATTACCCAAGCTATTGTAATATGAGCATATAAAAAACAATTCTCATGCGTGTTCTTGTGCTGATATTGAAGTCTGAGTCAGTCCTTTTCTACACGTGTCCGAACGTTGATCTAAGTATCCCTTACTCGACAGTCCCTGACTTGCATTTCCCACCTCTCCCATTTAAGGAGTTTATTATATATAATATTAACTTCTCCCTCCACTCCTAAGCTTAAACTCAACCCTAATATATTTATAACCTAGATCCGTTCCCTTCCAGGCCTGAGTAATGAATGAATTTAATTGGTCATCCCTTCTCACAGTTTCAGCGTTCTGACAGCGTATTGGTTCAACCGAGTATAAAAAGTCCAAATTTTGTGAATTAAGGGGAAATTCTGTGTAAACCTTATGACGCCGTCTCTATGCCGCTCTGGGATCCGATTTTCTAGAAATATTATCTTCGAACTAGGCTGTAGTTTTAAATAATTAATCTCTTTTACTAAATTGAACTTATGCCTTATACATTCACCACACAGTAATTGATGCTATTTTAGAGTCCAACTTTGCTTGTTCTCCGAAACTTCCGAAGATTCTTATATTCATCTATTCTTTGTGAAATATGTCGATACTTGAAATATTTCTGGAGACAGCGATTATAAACTACCGAACAACGGAAAATTATATATTTCACTTTATTATGTCAGTTAATACCATATACATGAAATTAAAAATTATAACTTAATGGAAACGTCTAATTTACTAAAATTCCATATTGTTACTATCTCACACCTCATTGACACTGTCGAATAGTCACTCATTATTTACAATTTTACTTTTAAAGAAAACATGGACGGTAGGAGTTGCAAAAAGGGAAAGAGTAGCAGAGTTTGAAACGTGGTGCTATTAGGAGAATGAGGCGGGGTAGAAAGAATCACTAACGAGGAAGTTCTAAGCAGAATAGGGGAAGAGCGAACAACAAGATAGAGGTAAGTGTGTGGGGTAAGAATTGGAGAGGGAGGTCAATGATGGAATACGCTATGAAGTTTAGGGAGGATGTGGTAATTATGCGGAAATGGACAGTCTTGCGCGTAAGATAGGTCAGCATGGAGGGTTACGTCAGACCAGTCTTAGGGCTGAATACCAGAATAATGAGTTAATTACAACATAGTTTTCTGACTTTAAAAATTTACAATAATTAAAGAGACTGTCTACAAGTAATCACATAAATATATCAATATTTATTCACAAAAGCGACGTTTCGTCTCTAATTTGAGACTTCCTCAGGCGTAAAATTTAGCAATACATCATATTTACTCCTTGACTCCCTCAAAGAGACGAAACGTCGCTTTTGTGAATAAATAGTGGTATATTTATATGCTGACTTTTTGACCGTATTTTTATTTATTACAAAATGTTAATGTTAAATTAAAAATTATAATCCATTCATCCATCCTGTTTCGTCATATGTGTTAATGTTAGATTAAAAATTATAATCCATTAATCCTGTTTCGTCATACGACAGCAGCGACTGGAGCCAGAGGACAACGACTTGAGGTCCTTGATCTCGTCAGAAACATCCAAAGAAGCAAACAGGGTGTTCGGACGGCTCCACACAGATGTTAGATGGACCGAGATGTTCACACGTGAGAGTAATGGTCAATTAATTGCATTCTACCTTTGAGGAAGATGGCTTTGATACAGTGTGCGCGTATTGTACAGAGAGAGAAAGTACGCTGTTTATCGTTCTCGGCCGTCGAACGCTCTATGAATATTAATATGCTCATTGGTTCGCGGTTTCCTTGCGCACGATTGTGTTCTCCCTCCTCCTCCTCCACCACCTCCTCCTCCACCGCCACGATAAAAGTAAAGTCGTAGTGAAAGTAAGTAAGATTGCTTTCACCTGTTCGATAACCGCGCTCGGCACGCAATTGTTCTGTTGTGCTGAGAAACAGGTTCCTCGGACGAGACAATCTGCTTGTAATTGCGCGGAGCAACGCACTGCTGGCTGGACCAACGTCAAGGGAACCAACGCCAACGAAATGCATCTCCACAGGACGCCGGTTAGGCAATAATTAAAAAACAAACAACTTAAAATTATATTAATCGAGGGAAGCAAAAAAGAATATTCAGCGAATTCAAAAGATAATATAATTCAATTAGTACTACAGGCGTTCAAACGAAAGAAACACGATTATTCTGCTGTGCAAAGTAGAAAGGCAGCAAGTAAAAAATTTCGACTTTCGAAAATATATGAATTATAAATGTTCTATAATTAAATTGTAAAAAGCAATTCATATTTATTGTTAGAGATAAAAATATTTTCAAAGAGATAAGCGGTTTATGTGTCAGTACTCAAAAAAAATCATCAGTTGATTTCTTAAAAGCACTTCTTAGACTTACTTATTGTAATCCGTTTCGAAGTTGTTACATTTTTTATTTATCTTTTAGAACATAATTGACCTTTTCAGGACATCTACTACAGACCTTATCTTCACAAACACTAAATTGTTTTACAAAAATTCTTCTATTATTAATTTTTTACAGTAATACTAACTAACCAAGAACTAGAGATAGGATTAGAGGGGTATAGGGTGAAGGGTAAGGAAGATAAAAAGAAATTGCTGTTAGATCACAGCTGGAGAAGATTAATAGAAGGGAAGAAAGAACGGGTTCTCTAATGTTAAGGAGAGGAAAACTATGGCAAGTAGTAGCTGCTTCCTTCTTCTTCATACATTGTATGGATATTAACAAACTGAGATTTTACAATTTTTATTTACTTTTTTTTCATTCAACTATTTTCATTTATTTATTTTTTTTACATCAAATTGGAAGCACTTTCCGGCGTGGGGTCTGTAGGGCAGACTGTGTAGTAGTTGTTACAGTAAATCAGTTCACTAAGAACTTGGATTATGCTTGGTTTATCTGCGGTTACTGTTCTCCATAACTTCTTCAATTTCTGCACTGTAGCTCAGTTCAAGATGAAAGTGTTTATCGAATGAGTTGTTGTAGTTCTTTTAAAGCACATTCCGGTAATGAATGAACAAGAAAAAATAAACTGGTCAGAAGTCAGAAATAGGAATTTAATTAAAATAAAAATACAGACGTTTCGTACCCAACTTTGTGATCTCTTTAGATGCTAAATTACGCCAAATATCAAGGAATGATAAATGGAATATTGAGCTTACCCTGACTTAATTTGAAAAAATAAAATTAGTCAGAAATAGGCTACTTATTCAAAATCTCCAAAGTTGGGGTCGAAAAGTCCGTATATGATTTAGAATTAAATTCCTGTTTCTGTCTGTCCGCCAGTTTATTGTATTTCATTTATTATAATTTAACCAGATTAAGCTATTTTATCTATCGCGAGTTAAAATTGAAAATTTTTAATTTAAATTGATTTTTCTGTCCAATTTGCATTTTATGCTAATTTTGAAGTTTAAAATTAATTTTTTCACTTTCAAACTGGTATTTTAAGAAATTTATAAAGAATTGTATATTTACCTGAGGATACTGAAAGATTGTAATAAATGCCATGACTATAATGAAGTTCTTTTTTTAATATTTCATTACTTGAAAGTTTCTTGTAATGTTGAACTCTCCGTCTATATTGCAGGATGCTACTTTTCATCAGCGGATTCCATCTTTGATAATTGCTTTCATAACTTTTAATCATTTTTCAAATACCAATTTTCCCGTCTTAAATGTGAAGATAAAGTTTTTTAATGTGATTAAGCGCATAGAGATGAAGCAGCTTGAAACAAATTATTTGCTAACATGTTAAATAATACTTAGCTGAGGGAAATTTTAATAAAGTTTCTATTTTAACGTCTGTTGTAAATTAATAAAATAATTCTTGACCCTTTTATTTATTCCAAAATAAAGAACGACGTTTCGGTTCATATTCACACCTTCTTACAAAAATTTGTAAGGAAAACCCGAACAAATTCATGAAATAATTGAAGATTAAAAAAAAAGGAGAATCACAATTTCATTTTAAGCATTCCAAATCTGCGTTCTCCATTTCATTTCAGTTAGAAACGGTGTTCGCCATTATGTGCCGAACGAAAATATTTTAGATTTATCTATTATAAATAAAATGTTTGTAATATAGCGCACCATATCCCTGTTTAAAATGATCTAATACATTAACTGACAAATCTTTTTGAGCATTTCTGTAACATTTAAAAGGTTAAAGCACAAAAGTTTTGAATAGCTAAGATTCTTTTTTTTTGGTTAACAGGCTACTTGAGGGTGATCCTGAAACAGACAACTCCCCTTTAATAGCATAGGAAGGGAATTGAAAAAGGGGGGATGCTTTACAGATCGTTAAAAATTATTCTTAATCAGCTGTTTTACATATTTTGTGTGTGAGAGTGTCGCTGTCGGGATGATATCTTTGGCTTGTTGGAATGTTCTTTGCTTATAGATGGTCACAAATCATTCTTAATCAGCTGTTTTACGTTTTTGGCGAGAGAGTGTGTGTCGCTGGTGGGATACGATCTTTGGCCTGTGGGACTGCTTAGACATTGTGAGAGACGAAATGTTTTTATTTTTAAAATTTGTGGTCATAAATAGTGGAGGCAACTACCAAACGATGCACGAGAAGGAAATCACGGTAAGCTGTTAAAAGCCATTATTTTGTTGCAGAACATTTCCAAGCCTTTATTACCCCACGATATATAAAATACATTTGTATTTGTCTATCCGGGAACTTGTTCGTATTTTCATTTTATTTAACACATTATAGAATATGCAAGGCTACAATAAGAAATTATTAGAAAATCATCGCAAATACAGTTATAGAAAGTTGGACTGCCATTAAATTTAATATTAATAGATCGCTTGTCGATGCTAAATTGGAAAAGCTAAATTAAATTTTTGAAACTTGTTAAATCCCCCGACTTATTATTGTTTCAGTGAATCCAACCAATGCGTTGCTGTAATTAATACAACTGTTGTGTAGAAGTTTAATTAACTGTAACTGAGCATTATTTTGTCCGGTGATTGAGAACTAAGACGAAGTTCATAGAATGGAGAAAAATCCAGGTGTAAAGTAATTAATTTGTGGGATTAAGACTTTACTACGACGTCGGAGAGGGAAATATTAAATTAATTATTTAATTATTAAATAAAAGGAAAAGAAGGAAAATTCATTCCGACTGGAAAAAGGAGTGGAAATAATTTTTGTGAATGGTGACCACATGTTATAAAATTTCTTTACAGAGGGCTACTGAAAAAATAATTTCACCTCACTACTCTTTTTCTAGATTCTTTGCTGAAATATGTTATTAACGGCGCCCTTTAAGTAAATTGTTTTCCCCTTTCTTGCAGACTGTTTGAGCGTAATATTTTCCCGTTGAGGAAGGTCCGAAGCGGTACGAAACGGAGCGAGCGCCGGGTATGCAAATTTCGCCTTGTGGACAGTTGGGATTAACGTAAGGCGCTTTAACTGGGAACGTAAGTAAATATGTAAACAGCTCAAGTTTATGCCCTTGCTCCTTTACTTTCACTCCATTGTTTAACAGCGTGTGGCTGCCGGTCGGCTTCCATGTTCACCGACAATTGCACACGAGTTTGCAGGAAGTGACATACACCCAACTGTTTAAATTGATTCCCTTCCCTAACGCGCGCGTGTGTGCAGTGAATTAATTATTGCAGTGCAACTCAGTGTGAATGTTTTATGACTGAGTTCGTAAAAACGAGATCCTAGCTTCGATTCGCGTCTAGTCTCGAATAATAGCCTGGAGTTTAAATCGTTAAACTCATACAATATTAATGTTACATCAATATTCTACATTTCTGTTTCGTATAATTTTTTTTCTGAATTCAGAATTTATAAAATATTTTATTAGATGATTAAAAACCAAAAACATAGTCCTCGCAGAAAATTTTATTGTTACCACAAAGCTAGCTGAGGTCATTATCAGAGTGGAAACAAGAACATGTTTAATAAATACATAATTAATTCAATTTTATGACATTTTATGTTTACATTGTGCCTGATCGGGTGACGCGATTTCATAATGGAGGAGCGAAGAGCTCATTTGAACTAGTCTCGGTGAAGGAACGAGAGTCGAACTATTTTTTGGTATGGAGCGGTTACGACCCATCACTAATTATAAACCTTAAAAATTTTGCATCGCAAATGCATGGATTGTATGTAGAAGAATTATGCAAAAGGATTGTTAAATTTTCGCATATAAATATATGTACTTCGATTATATTGTTTTATATATTACACCGTTCAACAAATGGAAGTTCCTAAAGGAATTGATATAATTACTCTGTGTGGCGATATCGGTTCCCAGCTTTGGGCACGACGCGACGGTGACAAACCTTTTGTGAGCGAGCACGGAGTCAGAGATAACTTATATTGGGAATCGCACCAACATGCCTCTGTAGCGGAAGCACGTGAACGAAGGGCGACATCCTTTGTTGCCTCGCAGTCACTCAGATGGAGCAGATAGCTTTGTTTAAAGCACGCACCCAACGATGAGGTAAACGGCCCCTCCGCACCTCTGCCACATTACCACCGTGTTGTATCGTGTACAGCGTAGCTATTAGGGGACGACGCATAGTATTATATATATAAATAAATAAATGGTTAAACAACCTATTAGTCAAAAAATTAACATGAACGTACATTAACTTTACTTCCATGACGTTTAGTTACTAAATTTGGCCATCTCCTCTACCAAATATAACTTTTGTTCGCTTTGAACGATTATTCTTCTCATATCAAAGACGGCCTCCGTTACCTTTTTTTTTTGTAAAATCTGAAGTAGTTTCTGCTGAAAGCGCTTTGCGTGTTTGAAATAAGGAATATTTTATGCATTTTAAATGAAAAAATCAAATTAATGTTCTAGAACATGGATTAAATGAAAAAAAACTTTGAACGATTAGTTTTCTCTTGCCAATGACGGACTCTGTTAGTTACTCAGAAATCAGAATACAGGACATGATCAAACACGTACTTTCCGCCACTGTTCCATAACACATCTTTGAAGCGTTTATGAATTACTAGCTGGGTGCTGGACCATGTCCGGGTACTTTTTTGTATTAGACCGGTGCAGAATTTAATTCGACACTAATGTAATTTAAGTGGTGTAGAGCACGTTGTCAGGCCTCCCTATTTTAGAAAGTCTTATTAACAGAGGGAAAAATATTAAATGCGACGCTCTTCTTATTTGCCACTTGTAGATACTCTTCATGATCCCAATACCCGTATTTTTCTACTCGTAATTACGGATATATCTCACTGTGACGTCACCACTCACTCCACTACAAACTCTAGCCGTTTTCGTGATGCGAATTCAAATAAAGCGATTACCTCAAAATTGTGTTTTAAACAACCTTGCAATTTTATTAGATGTCAACAACATACAATTAAAAATTTAAAATACATGTCGAAGTTTATCGAAAATTCTCACTTATGCAATTGAATAGAATTCTATTAAATTATAATCATTAAAAAATCTTAGCGTTGGTTTTATCAGTTTGTATTAAGCAAGTGTAGTTTCAAACCTGCCGTGGTTACTTGAAATGTGGGAAAAGTTAAAGGATTTAAGAAAATCTTTCGAATTTATTATCCTTCATATGTACGTATTATGGTTTGAAATATTAAGTTTCAGTTTATAAAATAGGTTAAGAAGCAATTGAATTAACACTGCTAGATTTAATGGAAGCAAAAGATTATAATTGATATTTATTTCTATGTTTGTATTAATTTTCAGTTCGTATAAAAGAAGTATTAATTTATGAAGTAGAAGTAACACTAACTAACTACTTTGAAGTCAAGTGTACTCTCTGTACCGTGGTTTGACGAAACTAAAGCCGAGCGTAGTCGATGTGTTCCGAACGTTTCACGAAGAGCGTTGCTCAGTGCTATTATTATATATATGGGGATGATTAATATTAACGGAAGAAAATAATATTTGAAGAAAAATTTTTGGTAGAATGTTGCTTTAGTTTCCGCAGTGATTGAAACATATTGACGTTTTTTTATCGCGTTTACCCCAAAATGGTTTTGTTCTTCCTTAAGATTTACGAATAAAAATAATTTTTCCATGATATAAATTAACACAGTTTTGAATCCTTATTATGAAATCTTTTAAAGAAACAGCTCAACCGTTTTCCCTTTTGCTCATTTAATATGTGACTATGGTCAGTATGGTTCCGAGGTAGAGAAATGAAAACAAGTAGACAATATTTTTTTGGTGCACACATTTATTTATAACAAAGAGAAATCTGTACAACAAAGCACACAATTAGAAACATTCATATACATATATGAGCAAAAAATAATTGAATGTATTCAGTTCATTTGATCTGTTAGTATAAAATGGGTTAAAACGGGCATTCATTTTTTTTCTCCGAAAGGAGAATAATATTAAATTATAATTTCAACAGTTCCTTACTGAAACGCCTTGTAAATGATTAATTCGCCTTGAGTACACAATAGATATTTATAACGTATATGAAATACGGCAAAAGCTGAATTTCTGGAAACGATAAAAATTAAAACCTACATCTACTCATATCACTTATCAACATGGCAGGCGGAAACTGAGAACGTCATTCCATTGTACAGGATGAATGGTGATGCCAGATCAAACTGCATGAGATCATGAAGCCAAAATCGAATCTAAATTCAAACGAGAACTGCAATAAATATTGATTGTTTTTAAAAATAGTTTATTAGCTATTTGGTACGACGATGCATCTAATACAGTGGAACTATGGCGGCTTTTAGTCAGCTGTTGACTATTTACACTGAAAGAAATGCGGGGAGACTTTGGCTACGTACAAGAAATACATTATAGAGGAAGCTCTCTCTCTCTCTCCCTCCCCGAAAACTACAATCTGGCAAAAAATATACATCTTATTTTGAAAATATTCTCTATTATCAATGTATGTACAATCACACTGTCTGTAAAAAGAGAGATGCCACAGACAGGGGCAAGACGTGCTAGGTTTTGTTTTGCGAAGACTTGACTTCCACATCCTCTACGGTAAGGTTCGGAAACAGTGGATACAGTTTTGTTTAGGAATGTCACAGGCCTGCATGATTTTAAGGTAAGTTGATAGAGATTCTAGTTATGAATCTAAAATTGGTGTCAGTTATTTTTATATATCAGTTTTTGTTTAGGCTCAATCCCGTTTTCTTCTCGTTATAAATCATTATACAATTGAAAATTAACCAGGAGTGGCAGATAAAAATGAAACGCATTTTCAAATTCAGCACAGTACTGCAGAATTTTTTCTTTCTTTTTGCAGGCCTGTGTTACCTTTCTGGAAACAAATAGAATTTGTAGACTATTCAAGTCAAAGAGCCTAGGCAAATACCTCGCCTTCATAATAAATATTCCTTTATCAGAGATCCTGTATGTAGAACCACCACGTTGAAATGTAACGTTTGATTGCCAAAGCCTAACCCATATTTAATACAGTATCAATAATTTTAAAATCAGGATGTTTACTTCCGCAAATTTGTAATGTCTGTTCTAATACGAACACTTCGTAGTTTTGCTTTTGAAGGATCCACTGTTCACGAACGCGTAGAGGGGATTTCCAGTCTTCCAGAGGCAATATTTAAAGTAGATTAGCTTCTTTATATGGCAGCTGAACGCGACGTCTAAACTCTGAAGATATTGCAAAGATATCTATCTATAAAGACGAAGTTAAGAAAAAGACTTAAATCAGTGCAATATCTTTGCTTGGGAACCTGACTTCCTGATTAGTACATGTTTTATTTACAAATAAAAAGTATAATATAATTTATAAGGTTTCCTGGGAACTTGGTACATTGTTCACAGGAAGCTAATAAAGAGATACAATTTTATATTCATTATATGTAAACCACTGTTGACCATTCAGCGAGAACCTTAGCACCAATGTTCTTACTGTAAGCAATTTGTAGTGTAGTTAATTTGCAAAACAGGGGGCGTTTCAACACTGCGTAGTCCAGAACAATAAGCTGGATACACCAAGAGTCTGAACGACCAGCAGATTGAAATTTACTGCTTTTAAAATTTGCTGTTGTATACCGAAGCACATAGAAAGGGGGGGAAAGCAACCGCTGATGCGAATGAATGAAAGCTATAATGACTACCCAGTTGATGTTGTCTTGAGAAGTGATGAAATGATAGAAGGTACAGTTGCACTGCTGTGGAGTGTTGTTGGCACTGGATTCCTGGTGAAGGGTTGTCACTCGAGAGGCACTCACACCACGCACGACCTGTGTGGTTGGTGGTCCGACTTCCCTCCAAATGGCGGCGGCGAACGAGTCAGTCTGCGAACAACAACATCAAGTTACACACTTTACTCTTACTATCATCATCTGCAAAATAATACTTGAGAAAGTTGAATTTCTCCATCCTTCACTGAAGCAATGCTTTGAGAATATGGAACGGGTGAAATAGTTTTACATGAACTTATTACATTATTATTGGCACAATCTTATATCTAGTTTTACACCAATAATTACATAGTTTCACAAATTCATTTATAGAATAGAAGAAGCGGCTAAGTTAGAAAGTGGCTAGTTCAATTTTAAATTTGTTAGGAGGCGACGAGATTGATTACCTTTGGAGGCCGGTGATATATTTGTTATCATTAAGGGGAAAGAGAAATAAATTGTATTGTAAAATGATTTCTGCTACTTGGACAGAGTAATAACTAGGGATGGTAGAAGTATAGTAGACATAAAGAGTTGGATAGCACAGGCAAGGAAGACTTTCACGAAAAAGCGGAATTTTATCAGGGGTAATAAAAGTGTGAATATTAGGAAATCGTTGCTAAAAATGTTCGTAAGAAGTGTGGCGTTATATGGGTGCGAAACGTGGATGGTAGGAGTTGCAGAAAGGGAAAGAATAGAAACATTTGAAATATGGTGCTATAGGAGAATACTGAAAATCAGATGTCCGGATAGAGTAACTAACGAGGAAGTTCTAAACAGAGTAGGGGAAGAGCGAACAATATGAAGGACGTTCACCAAGAGAACATAATAGGACATATTTTGAGACACGAGGGTCTTGTAAAATAAGCATTAGAGGGAAGTGTGTGGGGTAAGAACAGAAGAGGGGCAGACCAAGGATGGAGTCCGCTAAGCAGTTAGGCAGAATGTGAGATGTCGTAATTATACGGAATGATAAGGCTTGCGCAAGAGGTAGCATGGAGGGTTGCATCAGACCAGTCTTAGGACTGAATAGCACAACAACATTAAACCATTTACATTTATATATTTGAAGAAAATCAGATCATTTTCACGTTAAATAGACAAAAGTTGTTTTTGTGATATGACGTATGGAAAATTGGATCTTAGGTACGGAAAGTAACAACTGTTGGCCAAGAGAAGAGGTTATTTTAAATCGCCAGAGATGGGCAGAAAGAGATTGTTCGTAGGGGAGGGAGTGAAGACGGTGACTTCGGAAGAGTTCGTGATGTGAGTTCGTAAGCAGGCAAAGGATTCACCGTAGATGCCCTCGTGACGATAAACCCGCTCGAGAGAGAGAATCGATAATTCAGTGAAGTCAGACGTGGAAGATAAATAAGTGATACGAAATAAAAGGTGAAAGACAGTGTTTAAGTTTCAAAAAGTATTTTTATTACAACTCCGAAGATTAAATTATGTTAATTCGTGACTCGCGAATGAAACTAATATAGATTTCCCAATCCTATATGAAAATACAAATATTAAAAAATAAAATTTATATTTATTGGTTAAATCGATGATCTTATTAGGTTCCTGGGATCTTTCAAATGAACTCGGATGACGTATCCCTTTTTTTCTTACATTCATTTTATATACGTATTTTTAACTTATTTCGGTATTTATTCTACTTATTGTCAAATACTACATTTCTTACAGTAACGCCATGTTGTTTGACCCTACTTTCGAATTGTATTCGTGGCCTCTAGCATTTAAATAATTTTGGAGTCGATTAATCTGAAATAAGTGTCTCTCAAAATGGCCCTACACTGTAGACTGCGAGTTTCAGTCGCCAGAGACTTCGATCCCATATTTTTGGTGACGGTTTCGCCGATAAGGAAAACGTTTCTTTGCGTTTGTAATTATCTCTCGATTTACAAGTTCTCAATGGCGGATTATTTATTCCCCGCGATATCGTGTAGCGTGGAAGTTTTGACGATATTAATGCGGTCTTGGCCCGGCCTAATCAAAGTTTCTGTAAGAAGTAAAAAGTCGTCCTCGTGACCTGGCGGAGACGTCGCTTAGCCTCGCTCCTCCACAAAACCAGATACGTTGTTTCAATTCTTCATCGCAGGCTTCCAGGAAAGTCTTTACCTCAATTGGACACAAACGACGAGACTGGTAACGTCCCAAATTCCTCAACGAAACGTCGTCGTAGTTAAATACAAATTTTTAAATTGCCTGCCATTTAATTTATCTTAACTTAAATACATTTTAGGATTAGATTTTCAGTTGCTACAGAGGAAATCCCTTGTTTTTCAACTATTGGTTGTGGTATTTAGTCCCAAGACTGGTCTGATGTAACCCTCCTTTGATCGAGGACAAGTTATGCGTTTACGCACGAAATTATGGCAGATTTCTCCACTTTAAACCAGGAAAACTTAGAAATTTAACTACAATGTGTCAGAGAGAACGAGTGGCAGTCTTAAAGACAGTTATCATCCATAATTTCGGTCAGAAAAACTTCACATCACCGACGCCGACGACCGCAGACGTGAAAAGAATCGCTAAACTGGGATTTCAAATTTAGTGACGCGACCTCATAACGTCAGGTCGGAAATTTTGACATTGCTTATATTCATTTTGTTTATTAATATGGTACAGTAGAGCTTTATTTATTCAAAGGTTGTCAGGCCAATAAAGCTATTTTTCACAGTTGTATTAATTGCGCGTCAGGTTTTAAATATTATTTATAAGTAAATATATTCTTCCATAATTTATGTAAATACATAGATGATGAGAAAAAACGTTTTCTAAATGACTGTGTATTTTCCACACGAAGATGGCCAAGTACGCTGAGAATTCATGTTTATATATGTATATAATGACGTGCACTTAATACATCGTGAAAATAACTGTGGACATTATTAATTTTCATATAACTGACGAAATTTTTAATTTTCATATTGTTCAGATTCAGCCAGACAGTAAATCACTAGGTATTTTTAGTTTTATCTGGAATGTGATATAAATGAAGCTGCAGCCGATTCAGAGCCTTGGCCTACTGGGCCGACTGCGGACTGTCATCTTACATGACACAAGTAAATGAATAGTGCACCCAATTGAGCCAGAATGAAATTTAAATTTGGTGTTGTGGTATTCAGCCCTAAAACTGGTCTGATGCAACCCTCCATACTAACCTGTCTTGAGCACGCCTTTTCATTTCCGCATAACTACCACATCCCACATCTTCCCTAATCTATTTATCGATTCCATTCTTTGTCTGCTCCTCTTCTGTTCTTATGCCACACACGTCCCTGTAATGCTAATTTTACAACCCTCATGCCTTAAAACGTGGCCTATTAATCTATCCCTTCGCTCTTCCCCTATTCTGCTTATAACTTCTTCGTTAGTTACTCTATCCACCCATATGATTTTCAGCATTCTCCTATCGCTCCACATTTCAAAGGCCTCTATTCTTTTCCTCTCTGCAACTCCTATCGTCCACGTTTCGCACCCATATAACGCCACACTCCATACGACCATTTTTAGTAATGATTTCGTAATATTCACACTTATATTATCTTTTTTTGCGAAAGCCTTCCTTGACTGTGCTACCCTACTCTTTATGTTTACTATACTTCTACCATCCCTAGTTCCCAAGTAGCAGAATTCCTTAACTTTCTTCAAAATATTCCTTCTCAATCGAACACCATTTGTTATTCCACTGTTTCCCATACTACACTCAATTACCTTAGTTTTCCTTCTATTAATCCTCATATTGTATTCTTCCTTCACGATCACGTTCATTCCATTTACTATAGTTTTCAAATCTTCTTGTAACTCCCCTAATACTACAATACCATGGGCAAATCGTAGAGTTTTTATATCTTCCCTTTGCACTATATTAAAATTAGTACCTGATTATTATATGAATTTAAATAATTGTCTGTGTTACATGTTAATTGAAATTATGTTCCTGATTTATTTTTCATATTACCGTGAGGTGAGTCGGGTAAATGAGGGACATTTTATGACAGTTAGAGGATTTATATGAGCTATAATTATTTAAAACTGATAGTTTTGTAATGTCTACGTATGTGACGAGTTTTTTTTAAGGATTATAATAGATGCTGGTGGCAGTTTGAGGAATATCCTCATAGCATAATGTCTACTGTCAGACAAACAAAGATAATTTGAGCGTTTTGAAAGTAGAAACGACTTGTGAGAATTTATTGAATCACGTTCTTGTTCTGTAAAAGATTTATTTTAGGGGGCTCAAACAAGATAAATTTAGAGATACGTGACCTGATTATGTCCATATGCGGTCTTTATAATATCTTTGCCAAATTTATGGTGGACTTGATTTCAAAGGCGGCCACAAAAATAATTTTTTTAAATAAAAAACAAAACGTGGCAATTTGGGCGTACGTAATGTTTGTTGTCGCAATAAAGTGCGTGATAATGAGACGTACGGAATTAGCCATGAATCATCCTGTGGCGAGTGTAATTGCCCGTCACCGCTGTTTGCCAAGGCGTAACTACGGACTCTCGGTGCCAAGGTGACGGCCTTGTCAGACTTCGGACGCTCATCTCACATGATTGGCTTCTTTCTCCTGTCCCTTCTACCACTCTTCTTCGGTCGCGCTCCGTGGATTGTCACAAATGGACATTTTGTTTCGATTAATTTATCTTTTTAATTGCAGGTGACTTTGGCGTCTACCGTAAGCTCCTCAATTCTTTTTAATATATATTAATCAAAATTAAAATATAATTTTTGGTTTTTATTAAATTTTTGTGACAGATTAAAACTAAGGGTTTTTGACTACTGCACATCTAAATTACAATCAGTCAATTCGTCTTCTTCTTCGGGTCCTGCAGCCCATTAAGGACCTTGGCTTACCGGGTCTATTGCGGACTGTCACCTTACATGACGCGTTTCAAATTTTGAGTGACACGTGACCAGCGTATCGATCCTCCCAGCAGTTTTAATATCAGCCCCTGTGATAATGACGTCACAAACATCCAAGCCCATGTCAGGATTCGAACCCAGGACCTCCGTATTGTCGACGCTAGACTCCAGAGGTCGGCCGATTAGTCAGTCATTTAATATACAAAAAGTTCTTTGAAGATATTATGCCAAATATATTTGTCTTGAAATAGTTCCAGTATAAGCTTGATACTTGATACTGTACTCTTTCAGATTTGAAGTATAAGTATTTTTCCGTGGTGTAATATAGAATATTCAAGTTTATGAAACTTGTTTTTCTCCGAGTTGATGGTAATTTAGCAGCTGCATGCGACATACTTCAAGATAATTTACAGGAAATCAAAAGTTGGAGCTATAAATGGAGACTGAAAATCAATACCCAAAAATCAACAGTAGTTCCTGTCACTAATACGACAATTTTATAATCAGAATCTACAACTCGATAACCCAAGACACACCAACTGATACTGTAGTCAGATATTTGGGTGTTTATTTGGATCATCACCTAACATGGACATCTCATATCTCGTTGGAATGATAAGACAAAGAATCCGTCAAGTCAAGCCTCATCTGCAGGAAAAATCTCCCTTATTTGTGGAAACAAAAATACTAATATATTTGACTAGTAAGGCCAATTTGGTACTACTCTAGTGGACTGTGGGGAACTGCACATCAGACGTATACAGGTGACCCTGGTACACGAGGACTTGGGAATACTCACTGTCCAAACAACGATCCGACTGATGTATATGTCCCTGCGATATGGAATGTTTGGTTATGACAACCCCAATCATTTCATCAATCGTGGAAGCTCCAGTCGTCCATTGAAAAAACAGAGGATTAAAGCGGAAGAGACTCCATGATTCGATTGACTAAAGAAGGGGAAAAAGTAGTCACAGAAAACTAAAACAAGTTTCGGACAGTCGGTGAACTGTACAGGATGGGATATTAAACATTTTTGTGTTGACTATACTCTTTGCGTACAAAACTGAACAGTCCTAGGCCAAAAAGTTAAGTAAAATTTACAAAACTAAAAGTTTATAAGAGCCTCTGAAGACGAAGAATACATAACTGTGATTTTTTAGATTGCGTTTCTGACTTTAGTACGACCGTCCATGACGTTTCCTCCGCCGTCTTGAGAATTCCTTCCCCGGACTCCTCTTAATGTCGCTAACGGACCTCATTAATTCTGGCGACTGTGAGTTGATAAACGTCCTCCGAGACTCATAAAAATCCATGTTTAATAGAGTCGAGTGGGTTACGTGACAGGTTTATTGGCCGACGAACCAGTTTGAAATGAGTAAACACGGGATTAGAAGTGATTTGCTCTCCGGCGGCCGAAGATTTGGAGCTGAGCAAGAGCGCGTCGGAGGCTCTATAAATTACTTCGGGCTAGGAGAAAATATGTCCGGAGAGGAGATGCCTCGTGTTTTCACCAAAGAAACCTACGTGAGATCGACTACTTCAGTGACACTCTGCTCCTGGACTCTGTTGTTGTTGTGGCATTTAGTCCTAAGACTGGTCTGAATAACCCTTCATCCTAACCTACTTTGCGCAAGCCTTTTTAATTCTGCATAACTACCATATGCTATAACTTATCTAATCTGCTTAGTGTATTCCATACTTTTCCTCCGTTTTCTCTTCTTACCCCACACACTTTCCTCTAATGATAATTTTACAAGACCCTCAAATCTCAAAACGTGGCCTACTAATCTATCCCTTCTCTTAGTCAACGTTCTCCATATTGTTCGTTTTTCCCCTATTCTGTTTAGAACTTCCTCGGTAGTGATTTTATCCACCCATCTGATTTTCAGAAGTCTCCTATAACACCAAATATCAAAGTCTTCTATTCTTTTCTTTTCCGCAACTCCTATCGTCCACGTTTCGCACCCATATAACGGCACGTTCCATACGAACATTTTTAGCAATGATTTATTATCTTACACTTACATTACCTGTACGTAAATTCCTCTTTTTGCGAAAGCCTTCCTTGCCTGTTTTCTCCTACTCTTTATGTCTACCGCACTTGTACCGTCCCTAGTTATTATTCTGGCCAAGTAGCAAAATTCCTTAACTTCCTTCAAAATATCCCTTCCCAATCTAACACCCTTTGTTATTTAAGTGTTTCCCATACTACACTCCATTACCTTGATTTTCCCTCTATTAATCCTCGTATTGAACTGTGTCTCCAAGACCACGTACATGCCATTAATTATGTTTACAAAGTCTTCTTCTGACTCCCCTAATACTACAATATATTTAATTTCATGTGTATTTTGTAATTACTGATTAAATACAAGCAGTGTATTGTACGAAGGATACGGCCGCAGAATTATGGCCACTGTCAAATATTTATGGTTCCAGTTGCTGCCGACCAGAACAAAAAGGCTTTTATAGTAACATACTCGGAGGCAATGATTTTGTGGAATAATGGCTACGTTAGCCTCGCTTGGTAAAACGACCGAAGCTTAACGTGAAAGATCAGAGGCCGCTGTGGTGAACGCTGAATTGCCTCGTAATCCAATCTCCAAAGCTCCTTTGGGCTCTCATCCCCGCTGCCATCGATTCTACCTTTGACCACAAGGCGTGAATCAAACTCCGAAAGCCGCCACCGAAATTTATATACCATAAATCATTTTATGAGAGAGATGGACTTGTGGTGAAGTACGACGGCCGCCACATTAATTTCAAAACAAATTCTCTGCATCAATACGGATTTCACTCAAACTCTTTTCTTCCTAAAAAACAGTTGTGATGAGTAACCTTGGACCAACGCTGAAAGTCGCCGAAGTACTTGCTCACTGGAAAGAGCTGTGCAATATTTTAAAAATTACGATGAAAGCAGTTTTACAAAAAAATAGTTCCTCCTAAATTCTCATACATCCCGTAACAATTTTGCTGAAATACGCGTACAAGAAAAATAAAATGCTAAAAGCTATTTAAGGTGATTAAATACAAATGGTATAAGAGATTGTAAGAAATATACAAAAAAGTGGAATAGCTTTGAAGAAAAGACTTCATACGACGTAGATGTAAACAAAGTGGAGACGTGACGATAACAATTCAAAGATGTGAAAATTGTATATATGTTTTTAATATATACACATTTACAAAATGTGAAACGAGTTTATATAAAATATGATTAAGATAATTTAATCAATTATCTAAATATATTATTAAAATTAACTGTATATAAACATATTATAATTTGAATTGGAATTAATAAAACGTTGTAATCTATGTATGTTTTAGATGTAATGGCGAGTAAACCGAAAGCTACTTTGTGAAGAAGGTGAATAAAGAGGGGGTTTTAATTAATTTTGTATTCATATTACAAAGGTCATAAAATATGCATTTTTTATGTCTTGAGTTGGTATATGTAGATGTGAAGAGAATAACGACGTCTAAAGGGGACTTCTGTTCCACTCATAACAACTTTGAAGCGGAATCTGTAAATAAGAAATATATATTTTTAAGTAGACTCTAATTTAAATTCAGCGGCTTAAGAGAAACTGAATGTCATTATTATAATTAAGTTAATGTAGTGATCATGATAAAACAATGCCTCAAACTTGTAGGAGGCTCTTTTTAAACTGTTCCACGTCCGTAAGTTTCCAACTGTCCTTCGCTGACGTCTTCATGTAATGGCTGGAAAAATTCTCATAAATTCAAGTGACAAATTAGTGGAAATCCGAGAAAGTTGTCACTCCTGGAACCGGACGTAACTGGTTAATTTCATGTTTAGAAAACGTTTTCTGACCAAATTCCGAATGGAGTTTCACCCTGCTGAATCTCAATCCCTGCCCTTTTAACAATCCCCCCCGCTCAAATACCAATTATTCGGTGTTATCACCACTTGCGTCCTACGTTGACTATTCCAACCCATCGGGACAACGATGAATTTTCAACGGTAATTTTTTTACGAGTGTTTCCAGACTGTTTACGATCGGACTGTGTTGGAGTGTGGGCAAGGTCGCTACTGTTCTTACGATGACCTCACAGGATTTACATAAGCCCGAGGAACAAAGCAGAGGCTCGCATCTGCATATGAAGGCGCCACCTGCTTCCGTCAGGGAACTGATGGCCGCTTTCCTAAAACATTACGGTATTTGTTATGCCGTAGTTAAGTGCTCATAGACGACAGTTCCGGGCTAGGTACAGACATTTTATAGTTAATTTTATAAACTACATCAAATTGGTAAAATGTGTTGAGCGGACCCTTACAACCTTTTATAAATTCGGCTACTGGATGGTTAGTTGAAGAAATTGATATTTCATATTGTTAATACACGTTGAAAATTTTGAATAAATGAAACAAAAAAGGAAGAACAGCGGACGGTCGTGTTTTAATGTATTGCCACAATTGCTAGATTTTATATGCCAATATTTTACGCTGATGAATTTTTCAACTAACAAAAAAATACCATAAACAAATATATATTGTGCTCTAAATCGTATGGTCATATTATATATATGTACAAGCCTAACGTTGGGCGCCAAATATGTGAAGACGTTCTCTTCCTCGAGATAATTTAATTCCTACAATAATCAAATACTGAAGCAGGCGAGTCACGCAGTTTTTCGATTTATTCTCTCCCTGTTCCCACATTCTTGATTCTAGTCACCCAAAGCTACCTTCAGCCGGTAGAACCTTTTAGGACTTTCGGGATTCAACGATTGATTAGTCAAATGTGCCTTTATCTGCCATTGCAACTGAATTTATTAATAGCATTTCAACTGATGGCGCAATCGGCAGAAAAAAACCTGAGTACACCGATTTAAATTGTTAGATAGTTTATCTGACAATTAAATATACAACAATTGAGTTAAATCAGCCTTTTTGTCAGTTTTCGTAATTTAAATATTTAACATTACAACGTTTCGTATCTCATTTCATACTTCTTCAGGTAAAAATTTAGCTGTAAGGAGTCATGGAGTGAGGTTCCATGAACTGCTAAATTTACCTATCGACGTCTCCAATGTTTAATATTTAAATTTTTTAAAAAACCTGACAAATAGGGTGTTTATTGTGGATTTAAATTATTGTCCGTGGTCTCACAGAATGATTCTTTTTCGTCGTATTATTGCTAAGGGATGTTAGTAATGGATTACCTGAGAAACTCGTTGTTGCAACGCACTTTTAACTGTGGGAAAGGACACAAGAGAAACCACCATTTACGTCCTTCTCGCAAGCAAAGTTGCACCACACACAAAATCCTTTGAATTTCACCTCGTCTCGGTGCTTCCAAGTCGGTCCGCGGGATGAAATCCACTAATAATTATACACACCTGACGAATTTGTCAATGAAGAGAAAATTGTTCTCCTATGGAGTCTGAAGAGATTTTGTTTCTGCTCGGACGTCGATTAATTCCTATCATAATTTAATAACACTGTAGTCATGAAACTTCTTTTTCAATCAAGAGGACAGTGTGTCTGAATCCCTTCCAGAGCCATCAAACGATTTTGCCCCAATAAAATTAAATCTGAAGCCTCCACAATCCCTAAGTAATAGACTATTCGGGTTTCCATTTAATTCCACTGTTTAATCAGAACATGTTTCAGTTAATTGGAAACTAGCAAATGCAACGGTTAAGTATTTAATCTGTAACGCAATTTCTAGTGTGCAGTGAAACTTATCCCTTTAATTAGTCACAGGAAATAGATACATGAAGCCTGTGCAAACGTTCAACGCGTTAATGGAATATAATATGTTGAGCCTTAGGAATCGTTGCACCCGGAAAAGCTGCGTTCATGAGATCCAATTACATTTGCAAGTTATTTTCATAATACCTGAACAGTAATTAAATTTGTAGCAACAACTATGTAGGTAATTAAAGTGCGGCCCCGATAAGATCCTATTGCACATTAAGTTAGATGAGTAGAGGGAAGCCATTGTGGCGGCCATTTCTGCTTTGTCATTTGAGATTCCGCCTTCAGATAGCAGCTTCGGCGTTCAATAACACGTGCTCGTTGCCCGGGAGAGACTGTCTCGGGGTGTCTGTCACTCAATACTGATTTTCTTTTTACCGCGCTGACAGGAGAAAACTTTCCATCTTCTTTTAGATTTGTTTGATACCGAAAAGATTGGTGATTTATTTTTTCCACTTGTCTGAGACCAACTCACTGAGTTAACAAAATCAATAAGTTTGAACTAAATTTTAATCTAAGAATGGCTAATATTAATATTTGTTAAATGGAAGAGTTTATTATCTTTGGCATGCGGGAGCAAGTCTTTCTGATTGTTGTTCTTTGAAAAGCACTTTGGCTTTGCCTTGAGTTCTGTCCTTTGAATAAATTAATTCAAATACTGATTTTAATTATTGAATTTATCGGTGAATTGTGAAAATATTAATAAATTACATGTCCACGTGAACAGATGTCCATAAATTCAATTTCTAAACTGCACTAATTAAAAGTGGAATGAGTTGGTGGAGTTAGGAATTATAATTTGAGGTTAATGACAAGCTTGCAGAAGATGGTCCAGGAAAACCCTGTTCAAGAGACATTAGAATGCTGAGTAAAGGATACGTATTACAGCCTCTTTTATTTTGTTGGGAAGAAACAGTGATGTATAAAATTTAAGCTTAAGGAAAAAGTAACGTTACTGGCTGTTTGTGTTGTTGGCAAAAACTGTGGAATTGAGAATGACAAAGTCTTTTAAGCACGGAGTAAATCATTTATTAAGATGATTCTATATGAAATTGATATTTTCAGGTTGTTTAGTGGAAGACCCGATATTTTTTGGTGGCAAGAGATTCTTAACGACCACAATTAATAGATGGTTCTGGCGTACTTCATAGTAGATGGAGATTCAGAGTCTTCAGAGGAGAGTGAAATACCAAGGGATCAGCCGACGGGTATTCCAGATTACCAGTATTGAAAGGAATATATTGGCTGACTTATTATTTGATCGTCATAGGAAAGTAATCCAACCCTCATAGGACCATGGAGGTCCGCGGGAGATAAGCGAGGATTTCCCCAGTGCATGAGAGTGATAAGTTATTCCAGAGCAGAGTGTGCCTTGGCAACGGGGGTGGCACGCGCTCGACCACGGACGCTGCCTGTCATTGTTATGGGTCGCGGGTTGACGACCCTCCGCTTCCGGCAGTCTACGTGCACCGGAAGTGGCTATTGTGCTCCCGCTGCCACCTGTTGCACCTCCGAACGTGATTACCCAACCAGTCGGTTCTCTATTTATGTATATTTCTTTTCATTTTTTTAAAAAAGAAGAACCGTCATTGTTATCAACTCCGAAGATGAAGTGAACCGCGGCAACTCTGTGATGTTTTGCTTGTGCCCACTCTGCATGATCCATTGGTGATTACGAGAGAGCCTAAACGCCATCGGCTCCAATTCCTACTACTGTATTTCTCTTTCATTGTCCCGAATGAAGGTATCATTAAGATTTTGTCACTCGCCGTGCCAGACACTCCTCGGGGGCTCACGTCATATCGATCGCTCAATTGAGATTATCTGGGTACAAGTACGTCAATTTTGCAATTGACCAAGTACTTCGGACGTTATCTGATTCCACTTGAAACGCTGTGCAACTCGACGTTCAAACGTCATTTTAAAAGTGCGAAACACGAGTCCCACGGGCATTTAGAGGCCTCTCGTAATTGCGTCACGAAATTTGGACGCTTTCAGGGCTTGGCGCAAAAGAGAAAATGTTTTCTTCTATTTCGAGCTTGAGTCGTAAATGTGAAACATAATATATTATTCGATACTAACTCAGCGGGGTTAAGTTGGTTGTATAGATTACCCACATCATTATCGAGTTTTTTCGGGTATTCCATTGTCTTAGTAAATAAAGTGAAGCGAATCAGATAGAAGGATATCAGAGAAACCAAACATTTTGCTTTCTCTCATAGTTTACTTTCTTGGGGGTATTTTTATAATTTTTCTTAGTCTGCTTTCTTATTGCCCTTTCCTGCTAGACTTATCTCTGCGTTTCTTTTTTTTTTACAGGGATAAACCTAACCTGCTTGTTTCGTTTCTCTGATATCTTTCTTTTTGATTCGCTTCTCATATATCTTTTTCTCTTTCTTTTCTCGAACAATGGAATACCCGAAAAAACTCAATAATGATATTAACTCACCATTGTCAACAAACTTCAAAACCTACAGTCCTTCCTCATATTCCACTAATGACGTGATGATAATTAATTCACCAAAAATAATTTTTTGTAATATAAGAGAAGGTTTTTCTGAAGATAGCCTAGTTTGGGATAAGCAAATCTTTTCTTTAAGAACGGACCAACTAAAAATTTTACGCGGGCCGTATTTAAGCAAGATATCGAAATTAATTAGATGATAGACCTAATTTATCTCGTTACTAATTATATAAAAAATCTAAAGCTCTATTAATAAAAACAGAGAAATATGTACATACTATACGAAAAGTAGGAAAAGATAATTGCTATGGGAAAAGACTTAAAACAAACTTTAATGAGAAGTTTGGAATATCTTCTTCGTAGCCTTCACCGACTATCTCCTTCGGAATCTCTCACACATCTGCATATGTTTAACTTAAATTCCATCCGTACTCTGCGGGAGTTCCTCAGCTACTATTTGCTTTCAAGAATCTCACCAAGGTCTCTGTCCAACCACGCTGTAATATGTTCCACTGTCAACCCCTCTCAACGTGTATCAATGCACTTCGCCCCGAGCGACCTTTCGCTGCTTTCTCCTCCAAATACTTGTCGAATCTTAAAATTTTAAGTAAATTTTGTAATTAAAATATTTTGCCTCGTCACAATATTTCTCTCTCCCTTATTATATCTTTCTACATTCCAAATTTCTAACGACTATTTCGAGAGTTTAAAATTTCGTTTCAAACCAGAAGGCGAAATACGTAGAATGCAAATAAACAAGTGAATAAATCTAGAATATGACAATTAAGTATAAATAAAAAATGCGGCCAATATGTCAGCAAACTGTCACTGGACGCAGTTCACGACGCAAAATTATTCATGTTTACATATACGTCATCCATTTATAATTTACCTGATGAAGTCCACAAACATGGGTTGAAACGTCTTAAATAAATAATTTTGTTTGTTGACATTTGGCTGTGTTTTGTATTTATTTTAAAGAACTGAAAGTAAAGCTGGTTCGGGCCGTGGATTGCTCATCTCTATTATTTCAGAATTTTAAGGAAACACCCGAAGTACGTATCACATAAAACATATTAAAAATTTAATCAGCAAAATGACCAACCCTCATAGAAAATTTACAAAATTCAGGTTATAAATTGACTTAGTGCATCTATTAGTACTTAGAGAATGCAGAGAAATATTTGATACTACTACTGGATATGATGAGTCGTAATTTTGGTGTGGAAAATATTTCGACCGGAGTTGAATAGAAGAATATTACGTGTAATGCCTTAAAAGGATCAAGGGGGAAACAAATATAATGAATGTTACGGAAATGAAAGAAATGATAAATAATGTTAAAGAGATAAAACTAAGCGTAGTACCCGATGGAAATGATAACACAGTGGAAAATTATGCGTCAGATTTGCACAAAATACAAAAATTTGGAGAGGGTTTTGTGAAACGTCGGGTGGAAGAATTGATGCATATGAGATCACTTTGTTGAATATTCCTCATATAAGTAGGAAGCTCAGCTGCCCGTTAGTCCTGCTTCTGTTCACGTCAAGTATAACATTTAAATTCTAACTCTGCGCGAGCAGGAGAGAGTTTTAATTTATACAGAAGACTCTTTCTAGATGATATAATAAATTAGAGTAATCGACAACTAAGCGCAATAGTCGTGCTTGTTGATGACGTCAGCTGAGACCGAGAGTTGCGTCGCTGTACATCGTGGGTCGCAGAGGCGAACACATGGCAGTGAGGTAGTGAGTGAATAGTTTCTGTCTGATTACTATCAAATCAAATCAATGTATTTGAAAATAAAAAATGTATAGAACGAGGAAGTAACTGTAAAATCGTTGATAAATGAAGGAAATTAATTATCCACTGAAGCAGTGATGCAAGGTAATGGGTATTGATGTAACTGAAACAGACGATGACAACTTCAATTAATCTATGAACAAAAGAAAAGAATCGAGTAGGTTAAACGCAGACTATGAGAGTGCAAATTTGATGCACAACCTGTCGCTCCAGAGTTACATAGCAAACTAATTAATATAATCACGTTTGACTGTGCAGTTTACAGGTCTGTATCTTAAGCAAATCAGCATTCCATTTGCAGCGTGGATAACGAAAGCAGGAACACCTGAGAGCGCGATTAACCTGTTCTCGGCTTGTCAAGGCGGGACGGAATACGTGGAAAATAGCCATATTGGAACGTGCAGACCCAGTTTATTATTAACGACGCTGAGATAAAGAGCTCGTGAAAATTGCTGCGCTAACTGCATTGAGAAAGAGGAGAAAGTGTGTTCTCTGTGTGTATGTATCCAAATTATTCTCAGGATAGTGGTCCATCTTCTAGAATACTCGTCAACGAGGAAATTGTCACTTGAGAATGGCAAACTTTCGACTGCATAAGCAGCTTGAGGATGTAGTCTAGGGCAGTAACATCAAGGACAATCAACCTGATTATTTCAAATTACAGTAGCACTAAGATAGGGATGGAAATCCTCTCGAATTAAAACTGACAAATGTTAAGGGAATAAATTAAAATACTAAACGAGATTGTTCGTAAAGATATATTCTGTTGCTCAAATGATACATCCATACCAAGAAATACTATTGGAGTGCCTGTCAGTGATTTCAGTGCCTAATCATAAATAAGTGCTTTTGAAATTTTAGTCTGTCTGTCTGGAAGTTTGTCTCGAATAGGCCCCGAAACGGTTCAACGGATTCCAATGAGATTATTTGGAATTAAAACGGGAATTTAAACTTAAATTTTTCCACATCTTAATCTTTATAAATACATAAATACTTGTAAAAAAAGCCTATTGCTGCCATTAGCGGGTATCATGACCAACAACCTGCCGCTCGAAAGCCGGCTGGAGTAGAAAATTCTCAGAGACTAACAGCTTCTGTCGTATGAAGCTTTTATATTCAGTGGTCTTAATTTTTTGCCTTCACCATTCAAAACTGTCAATTTAATTTTCTAATAAAAAAAGGTTACATTCTATTTCAATTGAATTATGTCTATTAGTTTTGGTTGACTGTAGCGTTGATTTTTGGAAATGGTGAATTTTTAGGTAAAGAAATCAGAATGCGTGATCTAGTCATGCCTAAGAGAAAAAAATAAATGTTTCTTATCGATTACTGTGAGTGCAAAGGAGAAAAAGGAACAACAGGAGAAATGAATTTGATCGAGAAAGAGATCATAGATAATATTTGTGCAAGTCGCGGGCTCGATTAGTGATAAATATAGTCATGGCGTTTAGATGTCTCAAGTTGAAGATGAACGATCAAGCCATAGAAACCTTGTGGTAAACTGACGTCACTACCCGGTTGGAGACCCGATGACTATTTATCCAGCCATTACAAAGGGGAAACCAACATCTATTCAGCGTGAATAAAAGCTGAAATATTTTCACATAACCTAAAATGTCCAAAATACAGGACGGCAGCAGACAAGCTGCTGAAGATGCTGTTTGAAATGAACGCAAGGAATGACAATAATAAGCGTCGTATAAGAAAGCTGGGGAAAATGTCACGTCCGAGGACGCGTGATTGCAGTTGCTCCGGAAGGAAACTGTCTAGCGGAGGTTTTTTCTCCTAGGATGGCCGCAGAGGCGCTGCGATTGCATTCCATGTGGCGCTGGTACCGGTTCCAAGCCGGTTAAGGACACCCACCCGCCACCACGTCACGTGACCCCATGCACGTGCAAAAATTCCGATGCACGCCGCCACCATCTGTGTCATCTGGACAACTTCCGACGGGACACGACCCGAAAGAGCAAGTGAGCCGACTCCAGCTGAATCTCAGTTGCTCGGAACTCCTCCATTTGCACGGAAAGAATTCGCTAGGTCGTCATGAACAGGTTAATATGCAGAACGGAGGAAAAATACAGAAAACGTCACGAGGAAGGAAAAAACTCAACTGTTTCAGACTTCCGCTGATAAAATATACAAAAAATTACCAAATCAATCAGATGTGCCAGGAAGTAAATCCGTCATTTTTGTAATAAACCTACGAAATGAAAGTTTGATCTCAAGAACGCAGAAGACTGTGTGACTTGTCTGTATTTACCATCAAATTTGAGTTTCGGTGAGAAAATCAATGGAATCGCCCTACTATACGTTCAGGCATATGATCGTATTTTTTACGCGAGTAGGAAGAATCAAAATACAATTTAATCAGTTTGAAGATATTTTCCAAACTTATTTGTTGAGGACCACTGGAGAAAGTTCGGTAAAACCGTTGTCGTCACAAACAGGAATAAATAAAAATTACGACATTTTTTAATCACCATTAACAACATTTTTAATAAAGTATTAGTAAAAATTAATTAAAAAAAATTAGAACATATTAAAAACAGTTCGACGTAACGTTTCTACTTGATGCACATAAATATTTATACAAATAATGTATCTTTTGTATTTGAAATGCATTTTGGCTGCAATTGGCTTTCTTCCTTTTTTAAATTTATGGGATAAATTATTTATGTAGTTGACAACTGAAGTGGTTCCCAGGTAGGAACCACACATCACGCTCTTTTTAATATTTTGTATAGTTTTCCATTAAAATATTATTGGTTACTATTTATTTCACGGGCCCGGCAAACGTAACTGTTAACATTCTGATTTTTTCCATTACTAATATTTTTATTACTTTTGTAGTTCTACGTGTATCATTATCGACAAAATTCGGGCAAAACCAATTGAAGTTTCACGCCGTTGCGATAGCGACTCTTTAATCGTGACGTTTGGCAATGATTCGACATCCCATTCCGTTTGCTTTTCCACGTATGCGCGCCCGTTTCCTTGCTCCAGTAGTTCTTCTCACTTAATAGTTTTGTAATTCAGTCTTTCACTCTGCGCTTAGCTTTCACGTTACCTCACTCGCAACACGTCCCATAGCTGTTAATAATTCGACTGTTTCTTTAATATTAACTTATTTCTGCGGTCATCCGATCTGGCCAGAACATGGAATCACTAACGGGCTGGTAATTTTTTTTAAAAAAACTCTAAATGGGAAACGGACATTATTAATCCACATAAGTCAACAAATATCTCATTAGCAACAACATTTATTCCACCACAAGCTTAGAAGTTTAAAAAAAGAGAAGAAAAATATGTACAATAAAAAATTAATATATTTATAATGTATAAATTTACGATGAACGAAAACATTGAAATGGACTGGTGTGGATGTTACATAAAATAAAAAGTCTTTATTTACATTCCCAACAATAATTATATATGCGTGAAACTTGGGAAGAATAAGTAGAAGAGAGACATGGGTATATCTACTTGTGGGTGATAAACTACTCTTTGGTGTCTTTGCTGATGATAATAAGCTGATGTAAAATGCAATTTAATGGTCAAATTTATTCTTTTGGGCTTGCTATAAATAAAATATACATCTTTTTACACAACTTCAATAACCTGAGGCTGCTGCTGAGACATGAACGTGATTCATTAAGAAAATTCTAAACTGTATCATTATAAATTTGGTAGGAACCAAAAATTAAAGATGTGAATTTTAAAGAAAATGAAAACCTTTTTGCAGACCCAAGAAAATTTTTCCCATTATTATATCTCAAGAACTTTTGTTCGTCAATCTCGTCATACAAGTTTGAAAGAACCTGATGGGAATTCCAGAGTAATGACATCGTATATGTAAGGTAATAATATCATATAAACTAAATTCTTCAAATAAAGGATTTGTTTTAAATCATTCCTGCTTAATTTGCGGAGTAATCAGGTGTTTTTCGACATCAATGGGACGATCACGTTTTTAGTCTTTAAGGTATCCAAACACAGTTCAGAAATGTTTCGTAATGGCTAGTAACGTGTGGTTTTTATGATAATAAAATGTAACGTATTGGTGAATGGTGTATTTTCAGTTCTACATTTGCTACAGAGATGTGGTTTTCCCGGCGTACCACAGCTCCACTTTGCATGTATTGAATGTGAACCTGTAAACCGCAATGGTGTCGATTCGAAGAGAGGATCGATGTTGGGCCAAAACAGGTCTTCAAGCTGCTGCCTACATAACGAGAATCGTTTTAGGACGAGGTGAACGAAATTCAACAACGAGGCAAACGGCCTTGGAGATGTTCCTCCAAGCTTACCATTCTTCCAGATCACGTTCTTGCGTCCCACAAAGAACACATGTTACAATTCACAGAACGTTTATCTGTACTTAGGTAATTTTTATGTCGTTTCACCCAGCAAATAATTCTGGGTAATTTTGATTACCCTTGTTAGTCATCTTCTTGTAATTAATCTCGGTCCGTATTGTTAGAAAATTAGTATATTAATTAAAAATAGAGATGTTATGAAAGAAACAGCTGGTAATATATAAAAAATTATCCTTTAAATGGTTTGCATCTGAGCTGTAACTAAATATACACAGTCTTATTTCATACCGAAAATTCTGCAGTAGATCAATGACGTAAAAGTACTGTAGTAGTAAAATACTTGAAAAGTCTCCCCTCACCCCCTTTCCATAGATTCCAGCTCTCCACTTTTCTTCTAGTTTGAGAGAATCTAGAAATTCTTAGGAAAAAGTAGCCCTGTTTTCTGTTGCAGCAAACTCCCTGGAAGCCTCTATCCCGGGAGCACAGGCTGACGCTTGCTGTTATCGCAGGTCCCATTAAATGTCTATTCCTGACTGCGTCCTATTGTTCAGCAATTTACTTGGACCATTCTGCTTACTCGGGAAACATGTTATTTTTCTGCTGATCATTTCAAAGGAAATTTTGAGATAGCTCCGTTATACTAAAAAATTCCAAGGTCTTACACAGGATAATAAACTTCATTGTAAAGAACGCGTCTAAAGTTTAGTTAATAAACACATCTCAATAACATATGCAGCTATGTCCCGTTAATGTAATATGAAAACACGGAAAACAGGTATATATACTTTTTTTATATTTTAGTGTATTGTGGGGTTTATTTTGTGGCAAATCCACGGGTAAAGACAGTGAAATAAATAAATTTTAGAATCGGCTTAAACTTGATGTGAAACTAGGTTTTGCAATCCGAAACACATAGTGTTCGTTTTTGCAAGTCAAGGGGAAAATGTGCGAGAAATTCCAAAGAGATGCGTGTAACGAAAAGTGAAATTAACGTAACTGCCTTGGTCCGTGAATTGTTGATGTACGTTTCGGAGGAACTAATTTCCTGTGTGACGGGAGGAAAGCACTGAAGTCCATCGCTCCGTTTCCGGGCAACTCTGGTTGTTAATAAATAATACTGGGTCCCTAGTTAATGTTGCGGCCGCTTAACGGCCCTCGAGTGTTAAATATTCAGAAACTCGGCCAGAGCGAGCTCCGAAACGTTAATCCACACGGCTTTCCTCTGAGCATTTCGAATTAAACTGTCTCAGCGCGATAAGAAAAGCTAATGAAATAAACGTATCACTAAACACCGAATATTTAGTGACAGGTGTTAATCTAAGACGTGGGGACTTTTTGTAATCAACATTTCTGCTCTTTTTAACGGCCGTTTTCATTATAATGTTTTACAAACGGGAGTCGTTTTTACCTTGAAGCTCCTCCTCGTCGCAAGAATTGCGACCTAGTCTCATATTTAAGCGTCTGAATTAAGTTTTTTTTGGTATAGTGGCAAGGGCGGGGAAGAATTGAGTCAACTTATTGTGGTTTGTTTGTAGTAATCGTCTGATGAGCTCCACAGATTAATTCTTTGGCCATCATGTGGCAACGTTTGCCTGGCTCTCTTTTATTATTCGTGTCACATTTTAAAGTATTATAGTCGCTATTTGTGAATAAATAATTCAAGTAAACAGTTCCCGGAGGATTTTCGAAAAATGAAGAATCCTATTTTTTACGTTGCTGTAACAGACATTTAAATATTTTAAAAATAAAATTAGAATGTTTCTCATATTTTTTTAGGGTATTACACATATAATTTCAAAACGCAGGGATCAATTGCAACGAAATTTCAAGGGATGTCGGGGAGGGTGAAACATTTTTACAAAAGCGGAAACGACCGATATTAGCGTCAAATAATTTGGGGGGGTGATAACTAGATTGATAATATTTCCTCTCTTGTCCTTTGTGCATAATTAAAAAATTAATAATATGTAATCACAAAGGAGTTTCTAAATAATTAATTATATACGATAATTGTAATAATAAAACTACTAAAAAATTAGGATTATTTCGGAATTAGTCGCTCTGTGTATTAAAATATTTAATCTTGTACTGGATCACCGTGTATTTTCTTTACAAATCTCAATAATATTCTGAACTAGTCGTTTCTTAATTTAAAAAAACACAAAAGAGCTTTTGCTCAATATCTTGCCATAATTACCTCTACAAAAAATAAGTTTTAAAAACATAAATTTTCAATAACAAATTACTAAACTATTTTGACGCCCTTAAAATATTTTTTAGTTCATCAAAATTAAAATTTTTAAATTAAAACCAAAAAACAAAATACATTTTTGCCATAATACTCTTTTGTAATTAATTTTTTAATAACGAAATTTCTGAATATTATTGAGACTGATCAAGTGTAAGCATAAAAATTAAAAATCACTGGTAATAATTTTTAAATTCCTTCAAAAAATATTTTATTTGTTGTACAAATCTTCTGAGGTCCATGACTATTTCTTGAAATTTTTGATAATATAATCATATACACTTAATGTTTGTTTTAAAATATTGTCTTTGTAATTATGTGATGTAAAAAATTTTGCAGTCGTTAATAACCGAAAGGTTGACGCGACTTAAATTAAATTTTTAAAAAATATATCTGTAAGTAAACTCATGAATTGAAATATTCACGTTCTGTGTCAATATAAATTTAAAGTTCATTTAATTTTCGTAGTATTAGCTGCACGTCTATATGTGTTTTTACATTACAGTTGAGATAATGAGAATAGATTATGAGATGATTTTTATATGGATATAATTTTTCCTCTTCATCTCTACATGTTAACGGATTTAAAATTTTCTTCATTAGATGCATATTATGTGGTGATATTTATTGATGATATTAACACAGGGGAAGGAATTGATGAGGCAGGTTCTCGCCTGTAGTGTATGCAGCCCACCAGCAGCTGGTGCAGAGCGTCGTGCCTACCGCATGGGAGAGTCTGAAGGCTGTACATGGTTATTCCTTCCTGTGCACGAGGGGAGACTACAATTAGCCGAGCACAATAGCCGCCTTTCATCTCGCCGGCTCTATTACATGTAAGTAAACAATTAATTATAATTAAGATCAAAGTCTTGGTGACGTCGCAAGCTAATTGTGGAATGTGAGGGTAGGGGGGGGGGCGGTGCAGAGGCGCCTCCATACCTACTCTAACTTTCAAAGTATCTCAGGACCTTCAGCATCGGGCAGACATTTTGTATTCGCGTTATACGTTAGGAATTCTGGGATGACAACAAACGTGCCCGTATTTTTTTTGTTCATTTTCAAGGAAACTTCTCGACAGAAATCCAAATGTCTTTTCATTTTTTTGATAGTAGTCAACCTGAAGAAGATAATAACCCCAGAAGTACAAATAATCACTAAACCATCTACGCTCAAATTATAATAGTATATTTCTACAAGTAATTAAAATTGATTTTGTGTATTAATCTGCTTGTAATCTCCTTCTTCGTTATTGTTATTAATATGTTAAAAATACTTCTAAAGTGACGTGTGGTATGACTACAACGACTATAAAGAAAAATAAAATAAATATATCCTTGCCTAGTACGAGGAAATGGATTATCTTTGGCGGCAGAGAAGGGAGAGGTTTCATCTCTGGATATGTCCTGTTAGCTGCAGATTAGAATGTTTTTTTACATGCTGAATGGAAACTTCTGGTTAAGGAGAGATATGCAGAGAGGTTGGAGATGAACGAGTGGTAAGATATTACTGTTTCAGAAGTTGTTGATTCGTAAACTTGTGTATAGTGGAGCGGGAAAGCATTATTTCGTTCAATTTTTTTGTTTCAAAGTATGTAAACTTTATTAATTTGTAGATTTACTAAATTACTTAATTGAAAGTCACGGTTTTAGAACCCTGAGAGAAAGAGGTGAAAATCTTAGTCGGGCATAAGTGTACAACGTGTAAATTCAGCATGCAAAAAAATTCTGATCTTTAGTTAACAGGACAAATCCAGAGAGAAACCCTTCTCTTCCCTGCCGCCAAAGATGATAACCTCCTTCCTCGTACTTGACAAAGATAGGTTTATTTAATTTTCTCTGTAGTCATACTGCAAGTCTATTCATAAAAAGACCAAATCATTAGTAGTTTAGTACGGAAACTTCTTGTAGGCGGCTACGGCCAGACGGATGTATGAGCAATGCATCAGGTCCGTGCCACGGTGCCTGTTTAATTGCGGGCAATTTTCAAACCGTTCAGTATTCTTTGTGTACCCAGGAAAAAAATCTTTTACAGTGGTGTCCTGCTCTTTATAAAACTGAGAATAAAAAGGTAATATTAATATATAAATAATGTAGAATGTCTTGAAGACATGTACCATTAGTAGTTGAGCTTAGTTTCGATCCTGGCACGGGCTTGGATGTTTCTGCCGTCATGGATTAAGACTGCTGGAAAATCCATACACTTCAAATGGGGAACGTGTCTTGTAAGGTGACAGTCCGCATCGTCGACCCGGTAAGCCAAGGCCTTTAATAGGATGCAGAGTCGAGGAAGAAGTGGGTTAATAAAAATGAGTTTACCTAGTAAGTAAAGAAGTACATTGCTGTGGAAAGTGGATACTTTGAAAGTGGCTTCGTTTTTGAGGAGAAGTTGCACGTAGGTTTGCAGCGTGGAGGTAACGGGTCCGCAACAAGAAGACCGTGTGTAATACGGAGCTGTACGAGTAACAGTTAACGTTTCTTCTGTCAGACTAAAGACTGAAAAAATTTCGTCGACGAGCAGCATAATAGATTGCAGCAGACAATGGCCCCGTAAAAAATTGCTTGGCCGCTCGGTGCGCGCACAAGGGACTAGGAGTCCTTTCAGCAGAGACAAGCATCTTCGGCGATTGGCTTGAGATAATACCGCCGCGGTAATAAGCGTGCGCGCCGGAATAAAGACCGACCAGATAATAACCCCGCGGAGTCACGAGCAGAGGTCGCGTGTTTTCTCAATACACGAGAAAATAACCCGAGCTCGCGCGTTCAGCATCGTCGGGCTCTGTTAATTGCTCGAGTGTCGTCTCATTCCATTCGCGGCTGTCCGCATGCCAGCGCTGCGCTGCCCAATAAAAAGGCCTCATCTTCATCCTCCGCTAGACGGCAACTCGAGAACAGACGGCCATCTTGGACGGTTACACTCCAACTCTAATAACCTGGGTGCATTATGTCTCAATTTTGCTTTCATCATTATTATTATTAAAAAATCAAAATTACTTTATTCAAGGAATTTATTAAATTTTTTGTAAAAACTAATAATTTAGTATTATAATAATAATTTTTTCCCTTATTTTTATCAGTCACATCAATAAACCAAAACTACATTTCAAAATTGATTTCAAAACTTTATTTGGAAGAAGCTTTCGGCAATTGCCATAATGATCTACAAAATAAATTACAATTTTATTTTTGAAACATTAAAATATGGACATTTGTTTAAAAATATGATATAAAACATTTAGTTTCTTCAATGATATAATGTTTTAAAATATTATACACGCCTTCATGTATTTAACATGTATTAAACAAATTTCTATATTATAAAAAAAATTGTAATTTATTTTGTAGATCAATGTGGCAATTGCCGAAAGCGTCTTTCAAATAAAGTTTTGAAATCAATGTAGTTTTTATTTATTGAAGTAACGGATAAAAATAAGGGAAAAATTATTATCATAATGAAAATTATATTGCACAATTAAACCAAAATATGGAATGCTTTAGGAAAAAATTACATTAAAAGTCATCCTACTCGGATATCAAAGGTTGAAGGAACTACGCTAATGTTTCAACGATTCCATTATGTCTAAATTCATAGTTTACTGGATTTATGTTATGGTTTATGAAAGAACTGAGAAACCTTTCAATTTTATTGGATTTTCGTTTCTTTTCTTTTTTTATAAACGGACTGAATGTACTTATTGTCCAGCAATTCAATATTCACCCCTCTTTGAATTAAAATTTGGCTTCGACAAGTCCATGAAGCGTTTTTTCTTTTGTTGAATTTCAATTTAGTACCCCAATTTATTTATTGTACGTACAATTCCTGATGATGTCCTAAACTCAGCGAGAAACGTTGTACTAATGCCTAATATGAGTCGTAATCAATTAATTTAACTGTAATCATTTAGATCTTTGCTGACATTAATGGCCGCTATATTTATTTTATGTATCAAGTTTCTTTTAAAAATTATGATGTAACATGCTTCTTATTAATATTTTTCTTGTCATTTTAAATGAATAATTACTTTTCCTCATAGAACTGTGAATATAGTGGTACCAACCTGCCCTGATGTGGGTACTTTCGTTTATGAAAGTCTTTTCTGCATACTAAAAAAGTTATCTATTCAACGTTCACCTATCTCAGGTTCAAACTTAAGTCAGGAGCTGAATGGGCTTCTTTTACTTCCTTCGTTACGGGCTAAACTTTAGTGCCTAGTCGACGTTGACTGCTGAAAGATGTTGAGTCGTTTGGGCGGACCACACGCGTGGCTTTATTTGACAGGAGGAGACACGCCGTGTTAAGGGGAAGGCGTGGTCCCATGACGCACTTGCTAAATGAGCTGCCAGAGACAATGCGGGCCACTTTCCCAATCACTAAACCCCACAAGCAGCTGCTTACGTCAAAAGAATTACCCTACTTCCCTACGACACGAGTCACGTGTGCTTTTATTTAAAACTACCTCGTAACCTTCGCTCATAACAATTCCACAATTTACAGAGCAGGACACCAGTGGACCTATAATAAAATTATAATAATAAAAATTATGCGAAAGCTACGTTAACCGCCATGTAGCCAGTGAACACTAATTACTCTTTCTGTTACGCACAAGGATAAATTTCAGGGAAACATAATCAAGTTTTGAAAATATATCTTACGTTTGACAAAGACCTAAAGGACATGTATAAAAGTAATCACTTGATATTACCACAATATTTATCAAACATTCTAGCCAGTAATCAAGCTCAAAGATTTTATTTTATATTAAATAAAAATTACAGCCTACTAGTCAGCAAACGTAATACTTATTGTAACTACGACATTTAGTCCATATTTTGTGCACTTCATTAGTTACCTAGACAAATAATTTTAAAAAAATCTTTATTAATTTTGTATTTTATTATAATATGAACTATAACTTTCAATTAAATAAATAAGTCAGTATCCACATGTGTAATAGTGTTACCCAGTGGCGGCTCGTGAGGTGGATCCGTTGAGTCATGGCGCTATTAATGAAATAAAAAATTATTTTAACATTTAATTAGCACTTAAATATAATATCCGTTTTACTTATTATATTATAATAAATATGAAGTAGCACGCGGTGGTTTCGTTCCATTTGAAGAAGCGTGCGAGTTGGCATTCATTCTGTTATCGGTTCTGAGGAATAATGAACCACCTTAAAACTTTCACCGGCTTAGCTCATAAAGCCACGTTCAGTGCTGTGCAGACCAAGTTTGTGCTTGTTCCTGATGGGCAGAGGTGGAGCCAAAAATGCCCTGGCTCAGTAGTTTCTAGTTATTTGTCTCTAGTGTGCAATAGCTCATGAGGAGTTGATCACAGCAAAGATTATCGTAGCTTGTCTGGATGACGTCACATCCAAAGATGCACCTGTCTTTATTATGTGATGATAGAAAATAAGATATACCAAATCTTAGTATCTTAATTTCTTATGTATCTCAATTGAAAGTCAGACACCGACAGATACGCGGAAATAAAAAACAGTTAAACCCGTGCTGGTTAGTTATTCCAATGTTAATTATTATTTTTCCAAGACGTATTTATGTCGAAATTGTAGTGTAAATGTAATTACTGTGCGTGGATTCTCCACAGATTCCTAGTTCTGGTAATATCTCCTAGATGGTGTGAGTTATAGACGCGATTCGAAGTTTCAACCCCGACGCGAGCAGAGTGTGTAAACAGAAGCAAGTCAGCCGAGGCAGTTGAAAGCAGAACTTTGCGTAGTCGTGTGGTACGTAACTTGAGCACTTGCTGCTTAGCGATTACACGGATGAATAAGGCTGGTATTGGTCTCAGGTTTACTCCAGAGAAAAGCCATCTATCTGTCTATCCAGATAGCTCTGCCAGCGGTACTTCAATCTCTACGTGTAAACGTGACACGTGTTTTGTGTCTTTTCTTCGCATTATCTTGTTTTGTTTTGTCCTTCACGGCGATTACAGTCGTATTAATTTTCATAGCTTATTACGTCTTTAATTTAATTAGTAATTATTATTTACGTTACAAATTAGAGAACAAGTTGGCACTGGTCTCAGGATGTATTCCAGGGAAAAGCCATCTATCTATACAGATAGCTCTGCCAACTAATATAACCTCAATTTGTATTCACGTGATAAGTTTTTGTCCGTCTATTCTAACAATTTTGTGTTGTGTATACCGTAGCTTACAGTTAGTTACGTGTCTTTATCACGTTCTGCCTTGGTTCGCCCTCTAACCTAGCACGTAATTTAATGAATTCTGTGTGTAACTGGTTTAAAGTGAGCTTTGTTTCAAGTGCGTGATAAAAGTACTGTACCAGCAACAGTATGAATGATATAAGTAAATTGCTACAAATTGCGTTTAGTAGTAGGTCACTGACGGAAAAAGTAGCAATAAAAGCAATTGGCAGGCCACTTCCAGTCCTGAATAATGACAGATAATCCAGAGATTTATCACAAAAACAAACGGATTTGTGGGTTTGAAGTGAGGAATTCTTTATTTTGTTTTCCTTGTGTTTTTTTTTGCGGAGACGGAAGCTGGACTAAGAACGGAATTAATGTCATAGGGCATATATGGTCCAAAATGAAATTGCACGAATCGTCAAAACGTCAGATGGATAACGTATTCCTAGGGAAAACTAACATCCAGAATAAATTGGATTCCCAATACAGACAAACGGTAATTAACCATAATAAACTAGTTGACAAGAATAGATATATTCTAAATTGAATTATGAATTGTATTTGTTTCTGTGGTGCGTTGGAATTAGCGTTGAGGAGACACGATGAAACGAAAACATCCGAAACCGAAGGAGTCTTTCGTGACTTAATTGAGTTCAGTGCTGAATTATATGGAGATTTTAAAGGTCATCTAAGCCAGTCCTCTGTTTTTTACCGGCATTTAAGGGACTATTCAAAACGAACTGCATGAATGCATGTTACGAGTGTATCACGAAGAAGTTCGAAACGTGCGGCTTACATTGCTGACGAAACTACTGGCGTTTCTTGCGAGTTTCAATTAGTTCTGGTATTACTTTATGTAGTTGATGGAAACCCCGTGGAAAGATTTCGGAAGCTGTAACTTGATCCCTTAATTGTTGACGAACCAGAAAAATTAATTGCTCAAAGTTATGGCGGTGCACATGTGGGGGACTAAACGGTGTACAAAATAAAGACATACGTAATGCACATTACGTACATTTCTACGCACACCAGTTAAACCTGATGACGACAACAGAGGCTTCTATAAATCGCATATCTTTTTCCTGAATAGCGTCTTTTCTAATTTACCGTAAAGGTGTAAAGTTTTATGTGATATGGTGCAGAAAAAACTGCCTCGAGTGTCAATTACAAGGTGGAATTACCAATTGCGAGTGGTGAAAGATATTGATGAAAACAGAGAAGACCTGATCACAGCCGTGGAGACGATTGAAAGTAGCGAAAACATCAAGTTACCTTCTATGATTGAAAAGGCAGCTTCTTCTTTTTTTGGGTTAACAGGCTACACGAGGGTTTTCCTGAAACAGGCAAGTCCCCTTTAACAGCAGAGGAAAGGAATTGAAAAGGGGGGATGCGGAAGGTACAGCAAGGTAGTCAGGGCTATAGTTTAAGGATCCTACTCAGTGTTTCACCTAAAGAGATTCAGGCAGGGAAAATCCTAGAAAACCTGCATCAGGTAGGTTGGGCATTGGGTACTATTGTCACGTCCTTCCGAATGACGGGAGACGAGTTTACTGTGGGGTCGCAGCATTCCCTTCTCAATGTCTCTACACATTCTAGGAGGCAGTTAGCCGAATGGACCCAATGGGATCAGTGGACAACTCTTACCTTAAAAAACGGACTTCAAGTTAAAGATTTCATATTCTGGCTGGTATTTTTTAATTAAATAATGCATCATGTGGACATGGTGTTTAATCGGCTCCAGAAACGAACTTCGAAGTGTACGACGTGATACTCGTGGCCTAGGCCTATAAATGGTAACATTTAGCCAAAAAAAACTGTTACTTTGGAACCGTAATATTCACAACAAAAATATGGGTGCACCGTTTCACAAAATGTGTTTTCATGCCTATCTGCCGGGATCTACGTATTGATCATTGGACGTGAACGTCAATAATTAATAAAACTATCAATTTAGGGGATGGTTAGCATGGTTCACATGAGATCACGTTCCTCAACAAGTACGTGTAAAAGGATCTAGTGTAGTGAATGTTCCTTTCATATGGAGACATCCGGGTAAGTTGTTTCGTTGTTACGTATGAAACATAAAAATGTTTGCATTAATTTACCAACATTTTTTGGCTCCATGATCCGTTATTTGGCATCCTTTCTGTTACATTGGATGTCTGTTCACGATTTTAGTAATTGTGGAGAATGTACAAGAGATGTTGACATGCCGTTTAGAGCTTGTTCAATCAATCACAAGCACGTCCGTCCTTATCGGGATTGCAGGCTGTCTCGATAAATAATTTTATTGCCGTACCTCCCAAGACAACTCTTGTTAATAATATTTATAATATCTCGTAAAACCTTGAAAATGTAGTCAATAAATCCGTACGGTTTGTCCTTGCTGACCAGACATGGCGAACAAGAGCTTCTATGTCGTGCTTTGTGACCTTGCAAATTCCCTATGAATAGAACGTAACTCCGACAGGGCAGACCTTATTGTGTTTCGGACGGATCTTCTTTCAAAAGTTTCATTCGCAATTTAAGTGGGGCTGCGACAGGGGCTCGTTTTATGATCGCTCTTTAGAGCCAAGTTCGAGGGTCTGGCGAAATGCGACCCGCCAACCCGAGATCCTTTGTGCTTCTCACCGTCACACGGGGCACCTTCGGTCGATTCCTTAACAACGCAATAAAAGCAAGCGAGGAAGGGAAATAATATAGAAACTTTTCAAAAGCGCACAGAACATTATTACCGCGGAAAAATTTAACACCAGAATGCTGCACGTCATAGAACAATAACGCACCAACAGGAGCTTTGTTCCATCATTTATAAAGCTTTACCGGGTATTTTCACATTACTATTGTCTTTTGCGCTCATATCTGTTCTTTGATGTTCATGATATTATATTGCAAAAATATAATCCTGAAACAAGTTGAAACTCCGGCAACAATAAAAAATGAGATACGATGAAAGACCCAACCAACCTCTCTACCCGAAGCGTAAGTAAGAAAAGAAAAGAATGAGGCAAAATGTGGTTTCCTAATTTTCAAGACCTTAATATTTCTTCAAGAAGCATTATGGAGCAACTTAGGATCGCCGGGGGGCATAGTACTGTTCCATCCTTCGTCTCCTTATTCTGTTCTTACCCTACACACTTCCCTATAACGCTAATTTTACAAGAACCATCATGTGTCAAAAACCTGGCCTATTAATCTATCCCTTCTCTTGGTCAACGTCCTCCATGTTGTTTTCTCTTCCCCTATTCTGCTTAGAGTCAACTTAACTAGTTTGTTAAAATGTTTTTTTATTTTTTAATCAAACAACGTTCCGGCGTATATTTGCACCTTCTTCAGGTTTTTCTCTTCACAATCAAATTATTGTTACATCCAATTTTTCAAACAATCAACGTGTTATAAAATGTTATAAACACCATACATTAATTGATTTAATATTCAACTAGTTTGTTTTTTGTAAATAATGTAACTGTTCTTTTCTACACAACTTGTGAATAAGTTAACTTCCATTTGGTTCTTCTCCTTCTTGGGCGTAGTCCAAAGACACCTGCTAACGATTTAGACGTTTCTTTGTAGAACTTCCTTACAGTCACGCATACTGTTTGTCGTCAGCTATTCCAGTTTTCCCTTAGAGGAAGCCTTCAACTGGTTTCACGGTTCTCAAAACTGAGGGTTAGGAGTTGGTGAAGCAAGGAATCAGATTGTCATGATGACAATTTTGCCACTATATTTGTCGTCCCTCTCGAAAAACAATAAATTTTCTCCAGGAAGTTAAGAAGATACAGGTTATCGAAGAACTAAAAAAATTTGGCACGAAAGACATTTCGTAGTTCCAGTGTAGACTTCCCAATCCGCGATGGATGGAAACTGCAAACTGTGATTGTCCGTACCACAAAATCGCGAGTTGATCATGACTATGATATCTTCGGAAAAAGTCCGAGGCGGTAGTCAAAGATAATTACCATGAACGACGTCACTTGCTTGATTTCTTTGTGTGGTGGTCTGCTGAAATTTCAGCTCCTATTGAGGTCGTCGTTAGTTGCTGGTTGAGGTTGGCCCCCGTGACCGAAGGCCTGCAGGGCCACGCCTCGCGGGTGACTGAGCTCTTTGCGAAGGGAAAGTAGCAAGCAAGCTATTGTCACACACACACACATAACACACCTCACATCAGCCCTGCGACCCACATAGCTACCGGTCATGCTGCTTGCTATTACCAACTCTGAATTCCTATGGTCACAGTCGTGAGAGTTCGTGGCAAAGGGGGTCCGAGATCCGCTTCGGTCCAGAAGGGGGGAAAACGTTTGGTCAAATTGAAATAAGATGCGGGAAGTAATGGAGCAGTTGAAAGAAGAGTACTTTAAATCAATGTTATTGCGCCATAGTAACCATCAGTCCACACGTCACAGTCCGTGATCTTAAAATTCAACCGAATAATTCACTAAAGTAGGTGAACTGAGGATTCTGGAACTAGAGGACATACTTGATCATTATCGTCCTTGACTGGATCTTCCCGACTGATCATCTCCCTCGGTCAATATTAAATCGTAGAATCTGCAACAGATTATGAGACAAGAGATCGAATCTAGAGTTGGGCATTTAGGAAGGTGTGCGGTTGTGGTTGAAGGGGGGTGGGGGAGGGCAGAGGGGGGCGTATTTTAGTGTACGCGGCTATTCCACGACGACGGAGAAACTCCATCGTAACCGTATTCATGTATTCAGGCGAAACGAGTTCCGGAGTAATAATAATTCATCAAGGCCTGCTTGCAGGACAGCTACGACTATGGGAAAGCAAAACCTAGTGAATTAATATCTGCTAGGGACCGTGCAACAGCCACAAAACATAAACAACATCCATGGAAAGCGTGGGCCGTCGCGGCGCTGCTGCTGCAGCAATTAGCTCGGGACAAAAGGACGCCTTCGATGCTCTCATGTAATGCGGTTACCAAACGTTTTACAAACTCATTTCCGAGAAGAACACTGTTTCGTCCACAACTTTCGGCACCCTCTTCAGTTCATTATACAAAAAAATAATATAATTACATGTCAATTTCTTTGAGTTGTTCAACTGTCTTTTGAATCTCTTGTGAATATACTTGCAAAAATTTATTTTAACATAAATTAAAAATGACGCAACAGACACTTATAATGGTCGAAAGTATAAACATTGGATGAGAAATTATTCAAAATTTAAAGAATTATAGAAAAAAATAATTAAATTAATTTGATTAGTATTACTTTTTTTCTTTTTCTTTAAGATGCAATTTATATTATTATTATTTGTAACTCAGTCCTTATTTTTAAGATTATTTTTGTTACTCGATTGAAGTATCAATAAATTATTGGATTCATTACAAATAAAATATAAAGAATGGCAAAAGTCATAATTAGAAGATTTTAAAAAATTACTTGTGTGTCAAATTTTGGAGATTTTACAGTACAAAATTCATTGTAATTTAAAAAGTTGCCTTTTTCAGGATCACCCTCATATAGGCTGTTAACCAAAAAAATTATATAATCAAAATAATGATAAAGTTAGTTCATTACGAATGATTTGACGTCATTTCCTCGTGGAAGAGCGCGACCACTCGTCGGTCACTGTACCTGGGTTCAGTAGCATCTCCTCTAATATCTCGTCGACGTATCTCCAACACGGCGAGCTTTACGAGCGCTAAAAAGGAAACCAGTTCACGATCAATTAATGTGTTCTTTTTCTCTGTCTCTCATTTTTCGCGGCAGCTTTCTCCTGTTGCAAGTCGAGGCGCCACGAACGCGTTGCTTACATTACACAAGCCCGGGGCGATTCTTACGTGAGCTGCCCTCCGGGAGTTCCAGCTTCGACCTTCGAAAGTCCCGAGCATTCGAGAGGGCCGTTACATCAAAAGCAACAAAGAAATATCTACAGTGTTTCGCTCACAAGCGTTGTGCTTCCACATCTAAAGTGCAGCGGAATACTTACATGACTATTTTTCTTGCGATTTTCCTTCAAAAATATTTATTGGGATCTACTTCAAACAGATGTTATCTTAAATCATTCTAATAACAATATTTACATTAATAATAAGCGAAAATCCAGAGTTTATGACCTCTAAGCAACTTTGCTCTCAAAGTAACCTGTCCAGAATAAGGAAAAGTTACTTACTGCATCGTACCCTAAATTCTTTATAAATTTAACAGTTAATCGACACATAAAAATTTTATATTCAATAAATAAAAACGGCCAAAAAAGTCAGCATTAAATATATAACTATTTAGTAGCAAAAGCTCCATTTTGAGAATTCTTCAGGCTTACTACAAACACAATATTACAATAAATTAATTCTGAGTTCAATGTTACAATTTGGAATATATATATATAAAGAACGTTGTTAAAAAAACTGTAAAAGCTGTGATTTTGTAAAATATATCACGACAGAACGGTTCCACACTATGCAGTGAAAAAAGGAATGTATAGGTTGCGAGAAATAGCATGGCTTGTAACCTGCACAGAAGAATAAGCAGGCAAGGCGGAGAGTTATTAGTAACAGGACGCAGATATATCCCCCAAGGAGGTTTTACCAGTTCCTCTACTAACGTTTACGGATGTGTTCTTTAACGCACAACATAACCTGAACAGAAACACATGTTTCCTTCTTTAAATGTTTTCAGAATGTTGCCGTAACAAAGATTCGTGTTAACGTGAGCTCGACCCCAAACCTAACACGAAGCTTTTTTGACACGACTTGCTATTTATCTCAAGTTAAAAAGTATTATAACTGTAATGAGAAGTCTTATGCGTAATTATGGATAATGACCAGTTCTCCCTCTTCGTTCTCTGTTCAGATCTAAACACAATAAGTATGTCATGTCTTTTCGATATAAAATTGTCGGTGAAACATGCGAAGAAGGAGAAGTGGAAGCTGATATACTTTCACTGAATCACGCGCACAGATTCAACTAAATAGAATAGATTGAATGCCTTAGAAAGCTGCCAACCTCTCGTTCATTCGTAAGCCACGAGATATTAACCAGGCAAATTCTTACGTATCTTAGATGAGGTCAAATAATGAGTAAAACGTTTCGTTTTTGTGTCTTGTGAGGTACATTCACTCTATACAATGCACAATTTTCGGTCATTGATGGGTATTTTGTTGCGACGAGCTTCCAAGGTCTTATTCAGTTTTTCCACACATTGATTATTTTTCCTACTTCTAAGAGGAAGTGTTATGACCAGCCAAAGGTTAACTTTTCAAAATCCCTGTTACTCGATAGAATTACTGTGGGCACTATTCCAAATACAAATAATAAATGTGTATGCAAAAGGCGTTGAGGATGCTGTGCGGACGCTGAAGACACTTATAACAAAGTTCAGTGAGACGACTCGTTACCGATGGATGACACACGAGGATATTTAAAAAAAATTCCAAGCAAAGTGAAAGTGCCACGGCGGGCTACGACGAGTGAGTTGCCCAAAAGAATTGAGGACGTGAAATTGATAATTTGAGAACAAAGGAGAGGAAATTCCCTCGCAAGGTCAGTCACTGCGTGTGTTTGTGCTTCTTGTTTTATGCAGACCCGCACGACAAGTCCACCTCCAGGGACTCGAGGGGCGGGGGCGGGGGATGTTACGCACCAGTCTACAATCCCGCCGAGAGAGACATTTCTACAAGTTAATCCATTAAAATTATAAAACTATGGAAGGAACTGCTAATGAATTATGAAAGTAATGATATTCCTTTCCCCTTCAGGGTCGCAAACTTCAGCGAAAGAGAACACTCATCTTATTAATTTCGTATCAAGACTAAGAAAAGCGGGGGAATTTCGTGGCGTAAATCGTGAATAAAGCATCCCGAGTATTTTCCGACACAATTAATCCAAACTTGTCTTCCAGAAGTTTGATAAACTTTTGGTAACCTCACCTTACTCAATTCCTGAAGAGATTCTCGATTTTCCTCGTATGACGTCATACAGCGGTCTGGATTCTCTCATTTGCTATTGACTGTGCATAGTTTACAACATGTTTGAACGTTTTCAGGAAAAATAGCGAGCATCTTCTTCTTCTTCTTCTTGGATGTTCCTCCAGTCTCGTAGTCTGTTTTCCTCATTGTCATCAGTCTTTCTCGGAAGAATCTGTACTCCGTAAACCTTTGTCCCTGTTGCTGTACGATGTGTTACTATGCGTGTAAATAATGCTAAATGTTAACAGGGCCAAAAACATGAGGTTCCCGGAGCCTCTTTTTCTCTCTCACATTTTTAGTCACCTTGACCTCTCGTGTTCTAGATGGTAAGGTTTTTTTTCCTCTTGCCACGAAATCCCTTACTCCGGGTAAGACTAAACTTAGATTATTAAAGCAAGAACCATTATTCAACGTCTGTTTCGGACAAAACTTGAAAAGAAATATGGGAATGAAATTTCACTTTCGTTTTCCATTGCTCTAGTTGTCCGTCGCTTTACGAGAAACATAAAGGAGAAATAATATGTTACGGTAAATGAGTTAAATCAGCCTCTTTGTCACATTTAATTAAAACATTACAACGTTTCGTCTCTCATTTGAGACTTCTTCAGGTAAACATTTAGCTGTACATGGAGTCTCACGCCATTACTCCTTAAAACTGACAGAGAGGCTGATTTAACTCATTTATTGTATATTTAATTGTAAGATAAACTATTTAATATCTGTTACGATTATAAGCGGTCTGGTCCTTGCCATTTGAGTTGATGAACAATGAAGTCAGTCGATGATCCGTTAAATTTGAATTGAAGATTTTATGGTACAGAGAAATGATAGATTGGTTAAGTTGCTTTGAGAGTGACCCGATGACTTCTCACTTAATGGTCTTAGTGAAATTATAGTCCATATTGAGATGACTGGACGTGAATGGCGGCCGTCATCATCCTCATGACACTGACGCCACGCCACTTTTCTCTCCGTCCTGGATATAATTGGGGACGTTTCCATCCGTGCAGACCACAACACACACACATCCTAGCTTCGTGAGAGGTAAGTAGGTCGTTATTACGTAACAATGCGATAGGTGAGCTGGTGGGCGCTTGTTGACATGTGTGCCAACTGATCCGAGGGAAAGCTAATCCCGGCTACCGCGGTGAGCGTCAGGCAGGACTGGACCAAGTCCGGATAGAGGTCAAGGGGAAAGCCACGTCAAGAAGCTCTGTGACATTGGACTGGCCTAACGGAAATTCCTCAGGGTAACAAATGATGTCCCGTCCAGGACCTGTAGAAACCTCCACTGACGTTACTAATAGTGGAAATAATTCTGAAAAAAAAATTACTTTTAACGAGAAGAGAATTATCTGTCGGCCACTAAGCTCCAAGGAGATTAATTTTGTGATAAAAAGAGAGTGGAAGAGCTCGTCAGAGATAAGACAACTGCAGTGTGGCACACGTGCTCCGTGGAATGTAAACGTAAACGAATCACTATACAATCATAGGTCAGACTAGTTTAGTACGTCGCTGCAAAATGACGTTTCCTCAGCAGTTTTCCTCTCCCTTCATATTAGAGTGCCCGCCCGCTCTTTCTTCCCTTCTATATTCAGCCATCTGTGATCTAACAGCATTTTCCTTTAATCTTCCTTCCCCCCTTCCCCCCATATCCTTCTAAATCGTATCTCTAATTTTTTGTTAGTATTACTGTAATAAAAATAATAGAAGACTTTGTTGCAACACAATTTTGTAAGGCATGTTATAGATGCACCAGAAAACGGGCTAATTATGTCCTAAATAATTAATAAATAAGAGTGTGAGGGTACATCCTGAAGTTGATTTTATGAATTATCATATTTACACGGGTGTGCTTAGTCTTGCAACACATATAAAGGAAATTGAATGAATAACCAACCATGCACCTCTGGTAGTCAGTCTCTATTTTATTTAGGAATAAAATCAACACGCGCATGGACAGTAGGAAGAGGAATATAGCTCTAGAGCAAATGTTGAAGAAATGTTTGGTGTGACACACGTCATAATTCGTCTGCAACATAATGCAGATCACTTCCGAGTCCGCATAATCGTCAAGGTCAGATGGTCGGGAACCATCTCAGAGCGTATCCGGCAAGCTCCTTTTCTCATAACCTAGTTCCGTGCGGCAAATTGCACGATAAACTGGAGCGAGGATCTCCATTACGCGTGGAAACTCTTCCCAAGCCTACTTAGCTGGAAAGCGAGTCGCTCACATCCTCGGCGGGGAGACACAACATCTTACCCCAGGGTCAAGGCGGAAACTTTCCAGGATCAAAGGTAACTTCCCAACACAAGACTTACTACAGGGGGATCATCAGAAAGGTTAAAAAAAGAGGACTTGATAATAATTATATGAATCTAAGCAGCCCAGATAGTCATAAATAAAATTAAATTTAATCAGAAAACCCCAAGTACAAAACGACGTTGCGTTCCTTTCGTTGGAACCTCTTCAGGAGGTCGCATTGTTTGCGTGTTGAGAACATTCTGAATTTTAACAATTTGTATATCTTGATTGTATTTATAGTAATTTACGTATTTACTTTTCTCAAACACAATAAATATATAACACAAATATCATAAATGGCTTAATGGTTTAAAATCTAAAGGTGACATATATATGGTTTGTTACTTCTCGGAATAGACGAAGGTAAAGGATTTTCCAAGGTAATAATAAATGGTATTAAAAGAGAATTTGATATTGTAGTATTAGGGGAGTCAGAAAAAGTCTTGGAAACCATAATAAATGGCATTAACGTGGTCCTGGAGAAAGAGTTAAATATGAGGATTAATAGAGGGAAAACCAAGGTCATGGAGTGTAGTATGGGAAACAGCGGAATAACAAAGGGTGTTAGATTGGGAAGGGATATTTTGAAGGACGTTATGAAATTCTACTACTTGAGAACTAGGGATGGTAGAAGTATAGTAGACATAAAGAGTAGGATAGCACAGGCAAAGAAAAAGAGAAATAAACATTGCTAAAAATGTTCGTATGAAGTGTGGCGTTATATGGGTGCGAAAAGTGGACGGTATGAGTTGCAGAAAGGAAAAGAATGGAAAACTAGAGATGCCATTAGGAGGTAAAATCGCGCTATGCCTTAGCGAACGAAGCTTTTAATAGAAACGAAGTCAATATGTTACGAACGAGATGAAGAACTGAGGAAAATATTGGGCAAGTGATTTGTCTGATGTGTGATACTCTATTAGAAAAACCACGTGGGGACGGTTAGAACGTAGGATTAGAAAAAGCTATAAGCTTTTGAGATGGAAAGGATGACAAATGAAGTATTGGAAAGGATCAGTGAAAGGAGAAACCTACGGGAAGAAAATCTGGTAGGGCACTCACTTGAGACAGGACTGCTGACTTACCGAAGATATGGAAGTACTACCTAACGGGACAAGTTTGTGATGAAGAGGAAAGTACAGGTAATAGACCTGAACATGTAGAGGTCGGCAGCAGAAAGGAGAAAATGGAGAGCTACCATGTGAACATGACGCATCTATGACCGACGGAAAGAAAATAATTTTCCTTACTGATCCGAGCCTGCTTCAACGAGATTGGAGAACTATGAGGCAAGTTCCTCAACTCTCGCGGTGATTCAAATGCTGTGCACAATGAAGAAGATTTACTGTACGTGAGTGTCTTAAAGTGCGACGACATGTGAAGTATGGCGCGCGTAACGACCGAGCAAGCATCTGCCAGCAGGAGGCGTCGGTAGTTGCAGCCTCACAACCGCAAGTGTGAGAGGAGAATTCGCAGCTCCTTCCGGAAGCTGACCTCGGAGTCAGCCGCGTGAACTTTCGCTTAAGGCGAGAGCGTGGAGGGACGACCTCTAGTGAAACTCCGACAGCCGCTTCCTCGTCGCTTCTTGGATGTGTTAACCTCTTGCTCTTGAGTGTTGTGGAAACTGGAGTGGCTGACGTCACAGGCTAGGCTGGTCTACAACACATGAAGCTCAAGTGTTATGGACGTGCCACGCCGCGGGTTGCCCCCGGGACGTGATAGCATCGCGTAACTGTTCCTCCGAGGCGGAGCACGTACGGACGCGTTGGGCAAGTCCAGTGGCCTTCGGGCCGTCGCTTCCATGTCGGTGGCTTCGAGTCGATTACGCGTTTCACACTCCGGAGCCTCTGCACGTTAATCGCCTAACGAACCATTATCGGGTCCTCTGAGCTGACAAAGGCCAATCAGGGCGCGATATTAGGATTCGCCTAAGCGAAGTAGAAAGTTTTCTTTCACCGCGATTCCGCGAGTCGCGCTCCAATGGGTGGAATCAGTAACCACTGAATTCGGCTGGTTTGGTCCAGTGGCTTTCTATTGGAAAGAGATGTTGACCATGGCAAAAGAAAGCCCAAACGATCGATTGTGAAGCCCTACAATTATCGTCTGTGAATGAACAATAGCTCCAATCGTGACAAGTAGCATCGATAAAAGTGGACCTCCGAACAGATCCACAATCACCAAGTGTAGCAAGAACTGAGAATGTCTGACAAACGTTTACGTGTGACCTGCCACTGAAGGACTTCCCCCAATATTTTCACCTCAAGACCGTCCCACTGAATCCAGTGCCGATTCTCGACGAGACGAGGAACGTAAATTATCCTCGGATGGTGAAGAATAGTTTGGGTGTAGGGGTAGTGATCTGCAGACAACTGTGAAGGGGGTTACGAAGCCACTTTCTCCGATGACCGCCAGATAGCAGAGGAGCGTGCTGCCGGAGGCCGTCTTCGTCGTTACGTAACAACCTAAAGGGCAAAGCCTTCCACAAGCCACAGACGCGGTCCCCAGTCCTCGGGAACTATTTACCTACCCAACAATTGATTTATAGGGGGAAAATACAACCCAACAGGAGACAGCAAGAGACTAGTTAACACGTTCAGACTTTCTTCCTTGCCGCTGACGCTTTCAAACGTTTTCCGATCAATGCTGTTCTGCGCAGTAGAGTAAGATTGCACTTGCAGTCGTTTTATATTACGTCGGTGGCAGTGAATGTGTTAAATAAAAATATCCAACGAGACTGAAGAGGACACTGCGTCCTCTGGCCTAAACGGAGACTTGGACAACGACATCGACGATGATATTTACGATAAAAGTACGCCATTGTAATTGACCGTCTAAGAAATCGCACGAATGGATCTCATCCGGAATGATAGTTGAAGCAAGAAAAATGTCAAAGTACATCATTGCGTCTGAGGCTACTGTAATGCAGTAGACCCAAGGAATCCTGGACAGGGATTATTTTTTTCTGCGTAGGGTATGGCCGTATCATGGACAGATGTAATTGGTTTGTCTGAAGTTCTAGACAACCTGGTCAAGTGGTAGACAAGATATCGTCGCACCTAGGGTTGCAAGAAATAGCTAGTATTTAGGGAAGGAACATTATTTAGGAACATGTTAAATTAAACGGAATGTTTTTTCTACTGGCAATATATAATTAGCCTAGAGTTTCTTTAAAGTTCGCTTTGTTTGCCCAATGTAAACAGATATGCAGTCCTTGCATTCTATTTTGTATTCAACAAAATGGGTGTCACCAGGTTTCACAGGAATCAGAAGTTTTATTATAAATTATGTCAATATTAATGATCGTCTTGGTAGAAGGGTAATTGAAAGGAAGAGCGACCCTGATAGGAAATTAATCGTACAAGTCACCTCCCGAAATAATACTTAACTAGACCTTATTGGCATTTTTTGCCTTTTAAATGCATATTATGGATTATTGATTAGTAATGATTCTCACATGTCTCACATGTGGTCCCTAATTTGGCAGTGTGCCGTGAGGGGTAAGAGTGTTCAATGTGGGAGCAGGACCGAGAGAGACGGAGAGGCTGTTAGTTGCTTGGTCATCGGCGGATTCCAAGACCACCAGTCATGCTCGCATTCCTGATCTGCACAATGACCTGCTGCAATAACTGGTCCGGCTTATCCCTCATCTCGACACCGAAAACAGTCCCATGGCGATAAAGCGATACAAAAATTTTGATCCTCAGTTATAATATGAACGATAAAATCTTGCTCATTATTTTCCAGGTGAGAGAGGGAGGACGGTTCCCAGACGTTTGGGATCGGGCGATAGCAGATCGTTCCGGCTTGTTCGAAGAGGATTGACTTGTTTGTTGGCCGGACGAGATTTTGAGTTGTGGTGTCGAAAGAGCAGCCTGGCGCCTGTCTGCCCTTGACCCGTGGCCATTAATTAGCCGTTTCCTATATCGCGTGCAGACAATGGGCAGCCAGTTGTACCGCTACCCACTCCGACCCGACTCTCTCCTCAAGGACACCTCTCACTTCGGTGACCCAATCGCGTAATGCTGCCTCACCCGGAATTACACATCGGCTAAATAAAACTCTAAACTATTCCATACCCAACTAGTGGAACACCGCGGCTTCTCAATCGAATATTTGGGCGTACGCCAACAAGTGTTTATTTGACAACACCCGATTGTTTTTTTATCTTACAGATTTTCAGTTTGGACAATATCTATGTCAGCATTTGGTAGATGGGTAAGATTTTTTTTCTGTGTGTGTACCTGAGAGGCATACGACGTGGGCGGGTGAGGGTTGGCAGGCAGTGAACTGATTATGGGAGGATATATTAGGATTTGGTCTGCGGGAATGATGGTAAGGTGTGGCTGAATGATCAGGGGAACTATTAGATCGATTGGGAGTTTTCTTTTGAGGTGACGGAAGCGTAGAGGTGGAGGAGGATTGTTATGGAATTGCTGGATCGAGGGGTTTGGGTGGTTGAGGATGCTTTTGATTAGGGAGGTTATGGATTTGGACATTACGGAGTTTACTTTGGGAACTTTCATTTTATGATGGATGACGGAATTTCTAAGGTACCAGAGAGATTTTGTGATAGTGCATACGATTATATTTTGTTTTGAATTTTGGCTGAATGGATTTTGGCTGTTGTTCCCCATATACACCCGATTGTGAAAGGAGTAGATAGGGTCAATAACAATTAACAGTGCCCAAACTTTTGACATGCCATTACCGTGCCTATAATTTGGCCTAATGGGTCCCTTTCTCAATCCACAATTAGGAAAGCGTTAAAATTTACGACTATATTTTTTAAGAGGCAACTCTGATCACGTTAACAAGTCACAGTACTGAGTTCATTTCGAGTAATACTTAGAAAAACGGAGAGATTCATTTTATACTCAATACATACCTTCTTTCTCCATAGTGTTAAGTTCTTTACTCTGAAAGTGGGTCCTAAAGAGTAATCTATCACTGAGACTCGAATGAGTCAAATTTTATTCTGACTAAAATACAGTTTGCCGTATATATACAATACGAAACGTAATAAATTAAGTTTAAAGTACAACGTTATAAATTGTTAGACCTTTACATTTTTAAAATGAGCCCTATGAACGTAAAAGTATAGACATTATATAAACAAAGTACAAAGATAAGAAGTCAAAGATCTCAAGTAGGTTATTGATTTTACTAAGTGAGTCAAGTGCCACTTTTAACATCAAGAGTAATATTATTGTTGATTGCAATTTGTGATCATTTTTTACACGACTCTGAATCAGGGGTTCGATTTAACGTCAAGAATACGGGCATTAGTTCTATTGAAGTAATATAAATGAACATGTTAAATTAAACGGAATGTTCTTTTCTATTGGAAATATATAATTAGCCTAGAGTTTCTTTAAAGTTCGCTTTGTTTGCCAAATGTAAACAGATATGCAGTCCTTGCATTCTATTTTGTATACCACAAAATTAGTGTCATCAGGTTTCAGAGGATCTTCACCATTACTAATGTAACAAGACAAGGAATCAGAAGTTTTATTATAAATGATGCCAGTATTAAATTGGAGAATTTCCTTTGTAGTCAACTATAATAAAGAACGAGAAATTTGATTTGAGGAACGCTAGGTTTAACTTGGGACGGACGATAAACTTATAAGACGATTATCCTGTGATGGACATTTTATTTTGGCTGATCGAGGCCTAGGTTACTTTAAAACAGTTTTATGGGAAATAACTTTCTATCGAGGACGATGTTTAACCATTTGTTTATCCCCACGAGCTCGATAGCTTAGCAGTATATTCTTGGTTTCCTGTTGCAATAATCGCCGAGAGATGATAAACGGTAGTTGGACGTTGAACATTTACATCTTGCCATAAAAGTTGAACTTATCTGCGGGTTCATTTCTTTTTTACCTTCGCAGCCTTCCAATCACGGCTGGAAGGAGTATTTACGCGGTCGTAAATCTGGAAACATTTGCTGCTGTATACATTCCCCGCATTTCCCCTGGAATGGTTAATTTATTGACCGCTTGACAGGTATGAATGCTCGATCCTTTTACAGACGTTCCTTTCGGGAAGGGAAATTTTTATGCAAAGTAAGGAACTATACTCAACGCAGAAGCTTCAACACTCCAGTCAAGCTGATGAATTATTTACAGCCGGCGTCGTCTGTTTGTGGCAAGATCGACCATAATTCAAAAGGCAGAGACTATTATCGACTTTTACGGATTTGGAGACAGTCGATTTATGGAGCAGTAATTACTCAATCAAGGCAATCTTTCTCATTTCAAAAATGCACGTGGGTTCCAAAAAGGTCGGTCTTAGTATTTGTAACTTGGTGGTTGATGTACTATGCTTGTAAACTCAGTTGCATTTGAACTGAGTCTTAAAGAAGGATTAAAATAAATAACACTATAAAAAAGTTCCAATATTGGCCAAAGAGCTTGTAACGATAAAACACATCTGCTCGGATTTTTGGCGGTGCGGACTCGAAAGAGCCAGGGGCAATAAAACCCCAGACAACACGGCTCGCCTGGGGAGTTTCCCAAAGCTATTGTGAGATTAGGCGGCATCGGGTGTTTATTACCGAAATGTCTGGAAGGAGACGGGTAATTGTGACTCCCAGGGAAAAGTACCGATAAATGTTATTGGTCAATATCCATCTCTGCCACCTGGGTGAAGAAGTGGGGAGTAGATTTTAAAAAAGGCATGCAGACATCTTTGGGAGACTTTTTGGAGAGCGGTGAGACGGGAGAGATTTGGTGAAGGATTGCCGGACAGATGATAGTAATTTTTGCAAGGGAGGTTTCGAGCAGATGATCGGCACTATCGGACAGGTAGTCCAATGAGAGGTGGTCAAACGGAAATTCTTCCTGAACCAGGAAGATTAGCGTCGGCGTCTATGATTAGGACTGAGTACGGCCTAAATAGGAAGAAGACGCTGGAATGTCAATTATGACGACCCCTGTGACTTTGCTGATTTCCTGTACTGCCAGGTCCGAGTAGATTTTGTATGGTCATGTTCTGATCTATGAGAAGGCCCTCAATATACACCCTGAGTTGACGGATATAGAATTGTTAGTTTTAAGGAATTTATTTGTATAATTTTTATGAAAATATATACTTAGTGTTGATTAAGAAAGAATTGCCGGGTTGAAGTTTTGAATACAGCAACATTGTTATTGATGTAACTTTGTTTTGGATCAAGTAAATCGTTTTCTTTTTTTATTATAAAAGAGCTTGTTATTAATAGATAAATATTCCACTTGAAATAATTAATATCCCTATTCGTTTCAAGCCTCATTAACGGCCTGGAAAGGATAGAACAGGAAGACCGCTGTGCTTAGTGTATGTAAAATGTTGTGGTGTATTTTAATGAAGCGGCCAAGATAAGTCAAAGTAATACCAAACTGAGCAAATGTGACGTACAGAAAGCAGATAGGTACACGACAAGGCTCTGCGTGAGCGTGATTCGTTTTGCTCCACCGTCCGATAATGAACACTTCCCATAACGGAACGAGGTGATAATGCCGAAATTATACGGCGAGCAACATGGCGCCGCTATCTGATCGCCTCCCAGCGGGTAGACTGCCTCCCTGCTCTCATTAACAGCCCATTAATCACGGCCGGCCGATAAGACTGTGACCTCCAGTGTCACCCCACAGCTGAATCTCCAAATTACAGGGGAAGCTGCTTCAATGTTGAAGCGGGACAAGCAACAGACAAGGACCACATTCATTCCGCATCCCACCAAATGGAACTACCCTATAAGACCTACTGTTGAACTATCCTGGACCTTCAGAGGCTCCATAACTAATGTTCAAAATGATAATTAAGACTCAGAGCAATGAAAAATGGTTTTTAAATATTGGGAAAATTTGTGTCAAGTTATTCAGTAGCCGGTTAAGTCTGGTCCTTATATATGACTTTCAAAGGAATTTAGTCTGCGTTTCACAACGTTGAGAAGATCATACCAAATTAAAAGTTCAAATAACTCATTTACTACCATAAAAAATTAATATATTTATAATCAATATGTTTCTGGCGTTTCTTCCATATTTATGGACATCACTGGGTTTGTTTGTTGTGGTATTCAATCCTAAGACTGGTTTGATACAACCTTCCAAGCTTTGATCACGTGAAAAGTGGACCTTCTATATAAAACGGAATGTTTTCAAAGATCACGCGACCCACTTTTAAGAGCAGTGGCATTGACACGCGGTTTAATATTAATGCCAATTTTAAAATTCGCAGTTGTGAAATCGACTAGAAGGTTTTTCTCTCGTTGTCGATGATTGAGTTTCGAGCTCGCGAGGATTCAGGATAGGCCGTGACTAATGGAGTCCCTCGCGTTGCCAAGGTATTAACAGTGTCCTTTGAGAGTGCATCAGAATGGCAGATTTGCTACCCATTTAACGAGCAACAACTTCTTGTCGAATCGCCGTAACGGGGCCCTGGTCCTGTCAATGCATGCCTAACGGATGGTCTTTCTTCATTCCGTGGTCCAGCCGCCGCACAAAGGCTGCATCCCAGGTCACTGCGATACGTAGTCGTCATATCCGCGTCTCCCCACAGTAATTACCACTTCGTCCGCCTGCGTAACGTTGTGGTTAAAATTTAAATTTATCTTACTTGTATACGAGTCGAGTTTACTGAGTGAGTCTGTGGTGGCCATGAGACCGACACTGCATTCCTCCGGCGTGACAAGTAACAGGTCACTTCTGCTGAAATTATTATACATGGCATGAAAACCATACTGAAAGTAAAATATAGTTTTCTAAGACTTGGCGTATCTTTATTTCTTCTAACGCTTAAACTTCTGCTGGTCACGTGTGCTTCGACTCAAATGGAAAGGTTGTTATTAAAATCTTAAGAAGCATGTAATTAAGAGGGGTGACTAACAAATACGTGAGGATTACAAACGTTTCAGAAAACTTGTACGTTGTTTTCTAGAGCCTCGCCTACACAAAGCATTCGCAAACGTTTGCATTGGTTCGGGAACCAAACGCTTCAGCGCAAAGATGTCCGTCCACACAGCTCAAAAATTTGGTTGACGAACAATTGTAAACGTTTGGGAATGATTTTCGGACGCAGTGAAGTCTGTGAAACGTACGTAGACAAGCTGACGTGTTTCCACGGGAACATGAGTATGAGTGGAGTAAAAGTTAAAACCAGTGACGCGAGTTATTAACACTTTCCATCTTACTGTTATGAAAAAGACGAGATAGAAGGCACTGTTATTAATCTTATATCGACGGAGAGGGCCTGTGGAAAACTCAATCACAACATGAGGGGGGGAGATCCCTTTCCCAAGCGTTGTGATGTCCGAAAAAATGGAGAAATGAGAAAATGTGGATGGGATAGTTCGGTAGCTTAAGTGACGGTCAAGGGGTGGCGTCAATATGTTGATATCAAGAAGAACGGCTGAAGGTTAACAAGACTAATTTATGGTGCCTAATGCAGACTACACAATAATGAAGAGGTAGGATAGGAAAGACTAACATTTAAAATAGAGAGCAAAACTAGTGGCTGGTGATGGATGATCAAAGGGAGGTTTCCCCCACCTTCACCAACTGCTAGTGAGTCACCGATGGAAGAAGCAGTCATCCAAAGATGGCTGTTTATCCCCTGAATAACCTGACACAGGGAGATTGTGCTGAGCTCTTCGGTTCTCACACTCTGTAGCTAGGAAAATACTCTACGTGCTGAGCAAGTTCTCCAGTCAGAGTAGGACCAGTCGTTCTTCAATGATATATATGAATGACACTAACCTACGGCGCGTCCTAGAGGTAGAGCGTGCCGATGCGTTTCTGGCCGCCGACGGTGAGTTTGTGCGCCGACCCTTTACGCGTTGGTTGCGTCGGAGGCGGCGTCGGCTGAGTGTCTGGAACTCCGCGCAGCTCCCACACGAGGTTGGTGAGAGACCTCGGCCTGCTGAGGCGACGAGATCGCTTCTCGGGGAGCTTCGCCCCTGCCCCGGAGTCACCGGACGTGCGTCCTCCCGAGTGGCTGGAGTCCAGAGTCCCGTCCAGCTCCATGGCCTGCTGCAAGTTGCTCAGGGACTTGTACCGTACGCTGAACAGAGGCGGGGAGGCGCTCTTCTGGCGCAGCAGCTGTCTTCCTCCGCGTTGGCTCTGCTGGTTGTGCTTGATGTACAACCCCGGCGTCGTGGTGGCCGCGGCGCTGCTTTCCTTGTCCTTGCGCCTCGTGCGTTTCTCTGCCTTCGGCGCCGCGGCGCTGTGCTGCAGCTGTTGGAACTTCTTCCCGGGGATGGTCTCTATTGGGGGAGGCTCGGGAGGTGGCGGAGACAGCGAAACGTGTCCCGGCGCAGAAGTGGGCGACACGGGTGGCGACGCTTCTGGAGTGGCCGGCGTGACCGGCGTCTGCTGCTGCTGCTGCGAAGAGTCGGCGAACGGAGATCTTATGCTCTTGGGCAACGGTGCGAAACCGCGGACGTAGTCGTAGATCTGGTCGATCTCGTCGTAATCGTCGGCGAGGGCTGCGGGTGGGCCTGCGGGGGCGCGGTTCTCGTCGCGATGGCTGCTGTGGCTGTGACTGTGACTATGGCTGTGGTGGTGGTGAGTGTTGGCCGAGTCCGACGAGGCGCTCCTTCGAAGCAGATGACCCGCGCTCGCTGATTTGGACAGGATACGCAGCGCCTTCGGGTCACCCAGCTTTCCGTCCAGAACCTGCGGAACGAAACACCACATACACGGGAAAACCTAAAATAATGTATTTTTGATCGATTACACTGGCCCTCTAATTTAAAATTATTTTCCTGAGTCTAAAATCTAACTCATATGTTATAAGCCACCCATAATAGTCAGTTAAGTGAAACAATATTATTTCGAAAAATTTGGATCCAGGAGAAATGAGTTATAAAGAACGCAGAAGTCTTATAGTAATAATTTTCGAATTAGAGAATTAAGTATGTGGAACATGTAAAATATTTCATATCCGAGTAAAGGAGCTAGTAATGACAGAAATCGATTTCTGCATTACCTGCATCCTGTCGGAGACGTCGGCGAGGAGCCGCGTGCTGCGTTCCACGAGGCGCTGGAATTCCCGCATGCCTCTGATGGCGTCGTCGTTGCGCGCCCGCACGAGCTTGAGCGGCGCCGCGAGGGGCAGCGGCAGCAGCGTCTGGGCGCCGTCGCGGTGCAGCAGCGGCAGCGCAAACACGTGCTCCTCCTCGTAGGCGGCGAGCAGGCGCATCTCGGGGGCGAAGTGGCGAGCCCTCGGCGTGGGGCCGTGGACCAGGCGGACGGTGAGCGGCAGTCGCTTGCTGGCCAGCAGGTTCCTCGCGGTGTGCACGCCGCTGATGTTGTCCTCGCGGGCCAGCGCGGAGAAGCGACCTCCGCGCTGCTCAAGAGACAGCAGCACCGCCTCGCCGCGGCCGTCAGTGCAGCGCAGGTACCGCGCCTTGCCCAGCGTCACCTGGACGACGAAATAGCGTCATTCTAACGTAGTTCCAGCAGCGCTTATGAGGGGCTATGGTTTCGCATATTTACCTCTCCCACGGGAGACAGCGTCTCCCCGGCGGCGATGGTACGTGCCCCCTCGGCAGCGACGACGCTTCCGGAGTCGGCGTCGACTCTGGCGCAGACGGCGCGCAGTGGCTCCCTCACGATGCACGTGCTGTGGCGACGCGCCAGCTCGGCGGCGCCCTCGATGCAACGCACGGCGCGGCCCTCCTCGCTCAGCAGCTCGAAGTACCCCGGGTACGTGTCCGGGATGGCCAGGCGCGGGCCCACGGGCGTGAGTCGCCGCCCCTCCTTCAGCTTGACGGACTGTGCGGCGATCTTCTGGCGCCTACCGGCGGACACGAGCAGCGCCGCAGACTGCAGCCCCGGGGCAGGTAGCGTCGGGACGCCCAGGCCGCCATACTGGCCCTTGATGATCTTGACGACGGCGGGCAGCCGCTGCTTCGACACCAACTCACGAAGGTACTGGCCCTCGTCGGCCCAGCGCGCCGCCGCCACTACGATCTGCCCGTCCGTGGCAGCCATCTTGCGCTCAGCGCTGCCACATCTGACAACAACAAGCGATTTATTCATAATTGCATCAATAAATACGAATTAATCTAAGTTTTTCCCTCATGCCTTTCTATATCCTTCATCCGATTGCCGTGGGTTTTCATCAGTTGCGCTCACCTCACAGAATATTTTTGACGATCCCCTTCCCTTACAGCTCAAAATATATATGTCAACAGATGATGCGACTGTAGCCTCCAAGTTTACCAATTCATTAAAGTACTTCATGGTAGTTGATAACAAATTGTTACAAACAATTTTGAAGGAAAATGTTCACCTTTTATTTGTAATTTAAAATGGGCTGCAGAAATATTAATGAATCCCTTTTCTGTACCGAAATTATTTTTCTCACTTCCTTAAGAGATCGGGAACATTTTGACGCCCATTAACTGTGTTTGAAATTTCCTTAAGATACCTCAATTCTTCTTGTGTCCCAATGATGTGCTGTTTCCTTTTTATTTCTTTTAGACACAATGTGCGTTTTGGCCTCCGTTACCTTAAAAGAAGAAATTTTTACTACTTCAAATTAAGGAAGATTTCTCTCTCTCTTAATTCATGGTTGTTTGTAGTCTTTAAAAGAAGCGTGCTAATTTAATACACTAGGAGAATTGTTGTTTTAGTTAAGTTTACTGCCAGTCATCATCCCAATTAATTTGAAGCCCCAAAAATAAATATAGTGGGCGAAAAATGGTAAAGATCTCGACCCCAGTTAAATCAAAGTGTTGACTGAGGGATTAGAGTAGAATTAATTAATTTTTTTCCGACTAATATGAATAAATACCCGCGAAGTTATCTAGTACCAAATAATTTGGAAATATATTGATAAAGGGAATAATTTATGCAAGTCTAACGTCTTAAATTTTTTTAGCATGTATCTCACTACTCATCAGTTTGACACTCGTTAATAAGGTTAGATGCAAGATCGTCTTACAACTTCCATAAATGGACGTTTACGTATACAGACCACAACTCTCTAAAAATCTCATAATATCTGTTTCGTCATTACTTCGCAATGAATAATTTTTTTTAAAGATAAATAGGTCCACTCATAGTTTCGTTTATTTAGTAGTACGTTCCGAGGAGGAGTCACCAGGCCAAGCAGAATGGCGTCACTCCGTGTCCGGGAACAAGCCACGTGCACGTTTTAAATAAAGTTCCAATTAGGCGTTCAATGCATCGCCAACTTTCTCCGCGAACAAAGGCGACAGACACATCGCCAAATGCAGGAATATTGAGCAGATTGCACAACGCTGGAGGCTGGGCGAAAGCGCAAGGGTCAACGTGAACCGAAATCCGCACACTCTCATTTCAATAAAAATATCGACGGTTCACATGACGGCGGAGTTCGAAGAAAACAAACCAGAAAACTCATCATCATCAATATTGTGAATGAAACATCAATCCTCTCGAATATTCTCATTACGAACTATTATTATTATTATTATTATTACTGTTGTTGTGCTATTCACTTCTAAGACTGGTCTGATGCAACCCTCCATGTTCAAATATCCTGCGCAAGCCTTTTCATTTCTGAATAGCTACCACATGGCAAATCCTCCCTAATCTGTTTAGCTGTATTCCATGCTTGACCACCCTCTTCTGTTCTTACCCCAAACACTTCCCTCTGATGCTATTTACATGACCCTCATGTCTTAAAACGTATCCTATTAATCTATCCCTTCTCTTGGTCAACGGCCTCCATTCCCTTTCCCCCCATTCTGCTTAGAACTTCCTAGTTAGTGATTCTATCTACTCATCTTATTTTCAGCATTCTCCTATAGCATCACATTTCAAAGGCTTCTACTCTTTTCTTTCCTGCAACTCCTACCGTACACGTTTCGCACCCATGTAACGTCACATTCTGAACCGAAAATTTTTAGCAACGATTTCCTAATATTCATACCATTCCTTTTTATCGTGAAAGCCTTCCTTGCCTGTACTATCGTACTCTTCACGTCTACTATACTTCTACAACTCCTACTTATTATGCTGCCCAAGTAGCAGAATTCCTTAACCACCTTTAACAATCCCTTCAGAATCTAACAGTCTTTGTTATTCCACTGTTTCCCATACTACACTCCGTCACCTAGGTTTTCTCTTTATTAATCCTCATATTGAACTCTTTCTCCAGGACCACGTTGATGCCATTCATTATGGTTTCCAAGTCTTCTTCTGAGTCCCCTAATAGTATAATATATTCCGCTTTAATTCCATTTGTTATTACCAAATTAGTGGTTCCCCTTGGAAACCGAAAAGCGTAGGATTTTTATTTCTTCTTCTTGCATTATGGTTCGTCTTCCATATTGCGTTTTAACTTTCTTCATCGCATGTTTTATATATATAAGTTAAAGAGCATGGGTGACAGACTGCGTCGCTGTCTTACTTCTTTCTTGATTTCTGCTTTCTTTTCTTGCCATTAAATTCTAATTACTGCTGACTGCCTTCTGTAGTATTACTCTCTATTCAATAAAATTTTAATTACAATTAGTCGTATTTTTTTCAGACACAACGATTGTGTTTTAATTTAAAACTAACGAAAGCATGTTTAGTGAAAAATTACAGTCATTCTCTGCAATATTCGAAACAGCGCTGAATGGCTTTAATTTAATTCATTTTCTCCCTATGCGGGTAATCATTGTAATAAATTTCATCCCCAACAAGGGCTACATTAATTTAATTGGACGACTGATGAGTTGCACATTGCGTTGATTTATCACATTACAATGCTTTTACTTTATTAATTGACTGACGTGTACTGGGTAATTGAAATGTTTCAATCAATTATATATACTCTGGAGTCTATTAGTTTGTTTTCAATATGAGCGTTAATTGTGTCGTGTACAATTTGCTGCTGGTAAAGTTAGGACCAGAAGGCGTCCTTTCCCTCAGCCAGCCGAGTTGTGAGGTATTTCACAGCGGAGTGAACATTCCATGGCGTCTGCGATAATCCATTAGTTCGCAGGAATTCGTCCATTTGCAGCATCCACAGATTACGGAGCACTCCAATAACAATGGCCCTCCTTGAATATTAAATACCTCATCATTTCAGTAGTTGGGAACTCTGGCCATGTTGACGTAATAATAACAGGCACGGAAATGGAATGCAGAGGCTGGACCTCGGAGGACACTTTAATTACTCGGTACTGAAAATAGAAACAGAGCAGCAGAATTTAAGTTTGAAAAAGGATCATCATTTCACGTAGACTCAAACGGAACTTGCATTGTGAACGGGGAATTTCTCCCTCTTGGGTTGATTTTGAATCTCGCATCCATCTTTGAAGCGGATAAGCTATATTTTAAGAGGCAATATTTGACAGAATGCTTATTTAACCTTAACCCGTGTTTTATAGTTAGCGAACGAATCAAAATAAAAGTCATCAGTGAAAGGAACGTAAGAGAAGTAAAAGATTTGTCAAAGCAGAGAGAAAGTAAAAACAAATAAAAGCTGAAAATCTATGTCTTTTCAAAATAAGAGCCTATTCCTCCTTGAAAAATCTTCCTTGTGCCTTGTGATGCGTTGACAGGAAGGTATAACAACATCGCATTAATTTGTATCACAGCTTGCTGTCAACGCAGCTGTGCTGCAGTAAGGGTTTGATGTCGTTTTCATCATTAACTTGTAACTTCTGTCTACTTTTTTGCTGTAATTCGCTGAAAGGACAGAATATCTCGTATTAGAAAATCATTGCAGTAGTCACTGGCATAAACACCGCGCTGAAGCTTCAATGTAACGCCCCTGAAGTTATGAGTTGATAAGGCTGGACGATTACGAGTTTATGGTTATTGGAGTTAATGTCATTTCCAACATATTTAAAGAAAAATCACTTCTCCTGTTGTGTTATGGCGGAGAGGTTGTCGCAAGAACGCTCTAGCATGTGCAGAACAATTAGAAGCGCTTCCTGGGCGTGCCGCCGAGGCGAAGGGTCAAAGGCGTTTTCACTCGTGACTGAACTCCGTGTCGCCCTCTCAGTAGCGAGCGACCGAACGACCGGGTGGATGGCCTTTCTTTCTGCCGATACGTGCAAAGATGTCGTCGAGTGGCACAGAACTGGTTAATGGTGTTTCAGGAGTCACGAGGATTTAAAAAAAAATTAAATTATCAGTCCGTTTTGGCACTGGTACACTGCTGCCTGTCGTGTCAAAGCAATTTCCGGGGGGGGGGGGAGGTCAAAAAAACTGAACGCAGAACCTAATGTTGCCCCGGTACTAAATAGATTGACAGAAACAAGTTTAACTTTTAGTGACGAGTTTTTAATGTAAGTGAGGTTGATATATATTAGTAAGTTGGCAGGATTGCGAAGGCTGACAAGACTCATAACCTCGCAACGCAATTGTTCCTGCTACAGCTTCCAGTGCCAATAGAACGCAATCTTAATCACCTTCATATTCAGGATCCTAGTGCAATATTAGTCCTGTATATGTTGCGCCAAGGACATCGCAATCTCCGATATCGACGACTTGTGGCGGTTGCAGCAACATTTTTCCTTAATTTTAATGAAGCTTTATAATAATAGTCTTTTAAGAGTGTGAATTTCCTCTCACTTTGAAAGACTTTAAAACTGCCCTCCTGTACAGATTTCTGTCTGAAATAAAAAGATACGGATCCGCAGTATACCGCTTCAGCCCCGCTGCTTCCCCCCTGAAGCCCATAAACTGATTCTTCTTTGAGCTACATTATCTCATAGCCGTGCCGTATGAAGCGCCACCGTAGGTTGGTGACATGCGCCGATATCAAAATTAAAACATACTCTGAGGTAATTAGAAAGCTTATTTTAAAATAGTTCTTATATTTCAAAAACAAAAATAGTATTCGTACATTTTTCGTAGTTGTTGTTGCGGTAATCAGTTTGGTATCTACTATAAGGATACGTACATACATCCTTTTTTAATATGCAGATTGTAATTATTGAATCTACTTTGGAAGCATAATAACTAGTGATGGTAGAAGTACAGTAGACATAAAGAGTAGGATAACAGAGGCACGGAAGGCTTTCGCGAAAAAGAGGAATTTACTTACGGGTAATATAAGTGTGAATATTAGGAAATCGTTGTTAAAAATGTTTGTATGGAGCGTGGCGTTATATGGGTGCGAAACGTTGACGATAGGAGTTGGGGAAAGGAAAAGAATAGAAGCCTTTGGAATGTGGTGCTATAGGAGAATGAGATGGGTGGATAGAATCACTAAGGAGGAAGTTCTAAGCAGAATAGGGGAAGAGCTAACAATATAGAGGACGATGACTAAGAGAAGGGATAGATTAATAGGTCACGTTTTAAGACACGAGGATCGTGTAAAATTAGCATTTAGAGGGAAGTGTGTGTGGTGTAAGAACAAAAGAGGGAGGTAAGGATGGAATACGCTAAGCAGATTAGGGGTGATGTTGGGTGTGATAGTTTTAATGAAATGAAAAGGATTGCACAAGATAGTCTTAGGACTGAATACCAAAACAACAACAATTATTGAATATGACTTTTCCGAGGTTTATTGCAATGCGATGAAATTACAAAACACAATTGTGGGCAAGGATGCATGGCATGGCCCACTTCAGCGGTGAGACTCTCCGGAAGTTTCGTTCGCGCCACACATGGGCGACACCTATAGGTCACGCTAACATTTAGAGTTCATATTTATGGAGGAGCAGTCTGCGTGTCGACGTGCTGCTGCTGGTCTCGTCGTCGTCGTCTTCGCCTTATTATTACAAGAAAGCCAGCTAGCGTGGTCCGCAATCCTGCGGAGGATGTCCCTAATTGTTGCGTGCCGCTGTTATATGTGGGTCACAGCTGCAGCGCGCGTGTCCTTCATCGTCGGGGGCTTTACGAAAGCGATCATTGCTAAATCTGCTTGGAGAGCGAGTCTGTGAATCGGCCGATGACAGCGCACAAGAGGAAATGCGGATTTTGCAAATGTCATCAGCGACTCGACTTCTGTGCGTGTAAACAACGGACGGAGTCCTCACGTCCATAGTCCCGGGTTCCTTCCCTAACCTCTGCGAGTTTAACAGACGTGATATTAGCTTCGTGCATGCTAAGAGAATTCACTTCGACAGGGGTTGCTTTCAGACTCCAGTATAATAAATTTAATATTGCGGCCGCAGCGAGTCTCACTGGCGTATGAGAACTGGCAGCTGCAGTGTTCGCTCTCGGTGTTGGCATCCGAGCCACGTTCCCGTTATTAAGACGAAAACGAAAGCTGGCATTCAACAAACTCACGTACGGAGGAGTTATGAAGTAGACCCGTGATGTCTGAACAGACGCCCCGATACTCAATGCCACACGAGAATTTAGAAGGTCTCAGTAATAGCAGGAAACATGCGAGGCTGTGCGCAATATGTAAAGCTTATAAGGGAGAACCACAGGGCCTGGAAAGAAATAACAAACCATCTTACGGCGCCCAATTATATTTCTAAAAATGATCATACGTTCAAAATTCAAAAGTCTGGAATGATTTTCCTGCAAGTCTACTAGCGACTTTTCCGAAAAGTGTAAAATTATTTAGGGACAGAATTGTGGAAATGGTTTAACTTAATTTATTGAGGCTTAGAATTAGTGTTAAAGTATATTGAATGTTTATTATTTTATTTCTTTAAATTATATTCATTTATTGGAATATTAAATGTATGATGCCACCACCAGGGCTCAGCCCATTGTAACGTAATAATTCTATCTATCTATAAAATTAAAGAAAAAGGGCAACGCACTGACGTAGGAAAATTTTAATTTGTCAATAGATCTACACGCGATTGCAATTCCTTGCCTCATGCAGAAATACGACTTTTCCGGGTAGCGTAAATCGGTCTAGGAATAGGCAAAGAAACCTTAAGTGAGCAGTATTTTTTTATAGAATCAGTGAAGTGCAGTGAAGTGATTTCTGTGTGACTCCTGACTTCTCTTTTTTTTAGATCAAAACCTACACTTCAAAATTGTTCCTTAGTGTGATTTATATTTTCTTTTTGTAATTGTAATTTCTTGGTTTATAGCAGCCACTGGGTAAATGTCCAATAGCTGCTAAGTAAGTAATAATTATAATAAACTTTGTTCCTCATCTTTAATAAAGCGCAGCTTCCAGGCAGATATTAACTTAACGGACACGGAACAGGACGACTTTTATTTCACAATAAGCACGTTATTCAACACAAATTATTAGAAATCGTTGCTTTGATGGTTGGACATCATCATCTAGGAAATATATATCAAAATAATTTTAAGAAAAGAAAGAAAACCAACAGGGCAACACTGACTTCAATTTTGTTAGGTTACGTCGGCGGATGAAAGTATAAAAAAGTCTTACCAGAACTCATTTGGTGAGTGCAAAAAAAAGATTCATAATCATAATTTCCTTTTTATATTGTAAATAATCACAAAAATATAAAAATAACAGAAAATCACATACTTAATCATACATTCAAATTCAATAGTAATTATCATTGGTTTTGTTTTTTGCGCCGTTGCATTTCCTTCAATGAAGCCAAGTTTCTACATACGGCCTTGGGTCTAATCCATTTACAGGGGAATATATATGAAGAATTCAGTGAGGAATCATTATGCATTAATGTTTGTTTCAATGTTTCGAAAAATAATTGCTATTTTTCATTCTAGGTGATGATTTTAAACCGGAACAGCGCTTCCGTCTCCCAATTTTTTTACTCGAACGTTGTTCCGGTGTGTTCCTGGGTTACATCTAAAACTTGGCAACATTTATGAAAAATCAGTATAATGACCTGTTGATATAATTTATTTTCCACATTACAATAAGGTCTTACTAAATTCTTTACCATAGTTGTTAATTAATTATTTATATTAAAAACACTTAAAAATTTGACTACCTCAGTTAAGAACCTACAATATACACAAATGGTCGTCTATTAAATGAATCCGCACGGGATAAACATTAATGAGTAATTATTTTGTGGTGTGCTCTACTGATTTATCGGAATTTTTGAACGATTAAACGTTGCACCATCTGTTAAATTGTCTCTTCGTTTTCGTTCCCTCCCTGCTGTATGGAGCTAATAACGTCACTCCCTGGGAATATTTTAAACTACATCCAGCCACTGCAAACTATCACATTATGTTGGAACAATTGCTTTCTGTGTAATGCCTGATTTTATGACTCTCGTATCTCTTTGAGGACCACATATTTACAGGCCGTAGGCGAAAACTAACAAACCTGTCAGCCTTGTTATGAAGCTCTTAATGTCTATTCCATTCACTCAGCTCACAATATATAATATTCACTTATTTATATTTTTATAAAAATTTACTTTCTTTCTGTAATGATAATTATATTTTTATTTAGTAAAAAACATTTGGAGCAGCAGTCACGGGTTTGAAACATTTGTAAAGGAGGCTGAAAAAGAGCCAATAAATCAATTGCCGCCTTGCAAGTGTGAAACTACTTTGCGTTTGCGGAGGAATGTATGGGGTATGTGGCGCTGAAGCACTTTACACGTCCAAAAATGAATTATATTTAATTTCATCTTCGTATATGGGACGTGGGAGTGAGTCGTGCTCGACTGTAAGAGAATTTTTCCCTCAGTCGTGGGAAAGAAACGAGTGAGGAAGGGCTGATTGTGTTGTCAAGGGTTTTCCTGTGTCGATGCTATCGATAAATAGGGCATAAAGGAAGCAGCTTGATGAATCCGTCGGGCGAAACACAGTAATCAGAGGTGCTTAGAGCCCTTTACCAATACACTGTGCGTCCGAGAAAATGAGGGGGGCTGCCTACACGAAATTAATTCCGTAATTTGAGCACGAGTCACGGTCTCTCCAGGAGGATATTAAGACGTCAACGGTCGAGGTGAACTTCAAAGTGAAACCATTCTCAACTGAGCATCATCATTAACGACAACAGCTGAAGAGTTCACCTGAAATGGGCCCACTAATTCACCTGAAATCTGCAGCCTCAAAGCATCGTTCGAAATTTTCTGTGGACAATGTACGCCATTAAGGAAACGGCTTCTTTAAATCACCTCCGACATTCAAGAGCAAACAGTTTAAGCGAAAATAAATTATTGAATACCATTTCAAAGTATGATCGGACACTCGCTCACCAAACTACTTGCGGAACGTATAGTTCTTTTTAAATGGAAGCTTTTCCTTGTGTCGTCCAATCAAATTCGGGTAATCCAGGAAACACAGAGGAGGAAAATGAGGAAAGAAACTAAAGACGTGAAGCAAACAAAGGAAGAGGGTAGGAGGAACCAGAAAAGAAGTAAACCCAAACCAACAAGGTTAGGTTTTTTTGAGCGAAGGTGACTGATGCTTTTCCTTTTTTCTCTCCCCTGTATTATCACTTTCTTACTCAGACTATGGAATACGAGAAATATCTGTACATCACCACTTTCAAAAGATTTCGAAGCCATTATACTCAAGTTTGCGAGCCAATATTCTTGTGAACATTAAAAAAATTGCAACGATTTAATTATCAAATAATTTTCGTGAATCGGAGAACACTAAATGGTAATATATAAACATACTTCTATAAATAAAAATATGTCACTGAACTTATAAGAAAAGTGTATTATTACCCCAAAAATAATTTCATAGGAGATCTACAGACCACCAGTACTGTCGAGTCGTTGACCATGGATGAGTTTGATGTAGATTATAATGGTAAATCCTCTATAATTAATAACTCGAATAGATATTTATAATATTTGATAAAATATATTGCAACAGTGAAACAGAGTGATGTCAGTGAAGTAAATAAAGAAGCCGCGTTGCTAGGTAACCTGCGATGCTCTTCGGAGAAAGAATCTCTCTGACAGAGATCAAACACACGCTACGTTATTCGCCAGAAGTTTAATACAAAAAGAAATCAAGACGACGTTGTTTTTATTAGAAACGTCGGTTTATTTATGAAAATCTCGTCTTATGTCGTTTTATTGTACGTCATAATGCTCTAAACCCATTAATTTTCATTTGTAACAAGTCGTTAATTATTGAAATCGTCAGTGTTGTTCTGAGTGGAAATGACGGACTTATCCATGAGTTTTTGCAATGGCGGTCTTTCAGTATTTTGGGCAGAGGCAGACGCGGGCGGAAGTGGTGGCCATCCCCGCACTTCCGGCAAGTCCCGTTGCACATTATTGCGCTGGTCCTTGACTTGAGAGAGACCGACCAGCCTTTGTAGTTTCTCCTGGCTGACCTTTGACTATGGGATTGTCATTTGTATGCAAATGCTTGCGTTGTGCTCTCGGGGTGATATTTACATCTCCCCGGCTCCCGGTTGGTTCGCCGCAGCAGCGCCGCCGCTTTCCTTCGCGCGCTGCAACTTGGTCAAGGTATTTATTAAAGGTCACATTCGCGTGCGCCCGCCCTCCCGCCATTGCAATCGAGTAAGTATCGCCGGGCAAGACCCAGACATGGACTTTCCTAACTACCGTCCGGGCATCAAGTACAGGAGCTGAGAATCCGTTTGACAACCTGGAACCTACCCTTGACGAAATATCGTTCCATAATCACTTCCGTAAATATGAATTCATAGTTGCGAAACAGCTCTAAATATTATAAATAAATTAATCCTCTGATCCTGTTAGTTATATTCACTCGCGTCCTCGGCGTTAGATCTTAACGTACTCGATTACTCAACTTACTGCTAAAATATTTGACAGATCTTATTTTAAGGTAGAAAAATAAGAAAAGTTAAATTTTTTATTTCGCGGGGAATCACCAGAAATTTTATAGATCAATGAAGTTAGGTAATAAATACCATTATACTGAATTAACTATAATCTTTTGCTTGGTAAAGAAGGTAATGAGTATTCATTGTGACGGATTTTCAAAAGAGGTAAAGAAAAAACAGCGGGTGTGTTGTCCATCGGTAGCCGGGACAGCGGCGAGGGTTGCGATATTTGGAAACCTGAGAGGTGGCTGCTGAAACTCGAGAGATGTTACGTCAAAACGCAGCGAAACAGTGCGTGAAGGTAGCTGGCCATGCACGCAACTCACCAGGGTGCCGGGTTACCATGGTCTGACACTTCGAGTCCACTCCCACAAAGAAAAAAAATACAGGTCAATTTGCTCTATTGATAGCGAGGGGAAAAGAATCTATATGCCAAGATTAAATATCAAAACTCAAACTCCCTGAAAAAATACTCTTTCTTATACATTCCTCAATTTAGAAGAGAAGGAAATAGCGGGGAAAATTAATTTTTAATTTAAGTATGGAAAAAATGTTTTATAAAAATATAAGGCACAACATTTTGTTTTTAGGAAAGAACAATGCTGATGAGACATGTCAGGAGGGTGAGGAACCTTGAACGTGGTTCACTTACCAATAAATTTACTTATTTCTCTTAATTTAATTTAAAAAATACCCATTGTCACTGATCTTTACATTTCAAAGTCAGAGACTATAATTACATTTTATTAATCATGAAGAACCCTTTTTACAGTCTCCAATATATTAATTATTCACATTGAAAGATTTTTAAATTTGTCATATTCATTCATTAAAATTTTCACCATTAAATTGAAATTGTGAAAGGAATTTTTCCAGCTATAAAAAATTTTGTTTTTCCAAAACAGTCCACAAGGATTCAAAATTCATTTTAGTGTTCGGCAATTGCAACGACACAAGAACCCGAGTAAAAACGTTGTAGGTTTTAAATGTTATTTACTTACATATTCGTATTGTAACTGCATATCTCCAAAGATCACAACCAAACAGTCCGAGTGCCGTTCATCTTTATTTTATTATCTCTGCCCCCCTCTCTCTCTCAAAGACTATCTCTCACAGATTCATCACAACAACCATTCGTAGATGCTGCTTTAACTTTTGTAGATTCCGAATGTAACGTGCACGTATCTAAATGAACGGGAGGGACTTGGTTGCATGTTAGATGTGTCCGATTAAAAACTTCCTCGTGGTTGCATAAGGGTTTAAATATCTGATGTGAAGTAAGAAGGCGGCTCATAATATTTCCACTAGTTAATTTCGTGCGATTCTATCAGATCTTCAGTGATCTCATGATTTCATAAAGCATAATTCGACGTAAAAAGTTAAAATATAAAAAACCTGAAGAAATTTATATGTGCCTGATAAAGTCCTAAATGCGAGAACGAAATGTAATAGTAATTGAAGGAAACTTCTACTTGGTCAGTAAATAGGTAGTTTTATTTGGGATTTATCAATTTTTTAGACAAACAGATGTTAAGCACAATATTAATCCTACAAAAATAATTAAATTAATCTGACTTAATATTATAAATAAAATACAAATAACGGCATTAACTCAGAAATAGAAGAAATTTAAATTTTAAACCGATACGTCCCCACGTTTCGGGACCTCTTCAGTTCAATAATTAAAATCTTATTAAAATTTTAATTATTGAAGTGAAGAGGTCCCGAAACTTGGGGACTTAACGGTTTAAAATTTAAAACTCTTCTATTTCTGAGTTAAGACTATTTTTCGTATTTTATTAATCGTAATATTTGTTTTAGTATCATGGTGCAAATATCAGGTGAAATAAATTAGGAATTCTTCTCCGAGTCTCGTGCTCGTGATAATTAAATTCCCTCGGCAAGATGTTTTCTGAAAATACTAATCATGTAACGGAATTATAACCCTCAAGGAGATTTTTCCTGTCGCACACCTTTCGGTATGCATATAATCTGGTTGTTAATCTTCAGACGAAGGAGAGATGACGTTAATTACGTTCTCCGAGGAGGCAAAGTACATTTGTTTGTGGAGTCCTGATGAAATCATAAATACAGGATTAGAGGTCTGACATCGAGAATAAACACGGTGGGACAAGTCCGCCTGCTGCTGCTGCTTTTACATCCGTGGAAGCGACAGGATTATTTTGGAGCCGCGTCCTTGATATCTGGGAACCAAACAACTCTCGGAAGCAGAGCTTAATGAAGATGAGTAGCGTCGTTTCGTGAATAAACCATCACCACCCTGCGTAGTATTTAGAGTCCTTGAGAAACAAGTAAATAAAATAAAATAAACGTGTCTTCTGAGACATCAGAGGATGTGGTGGGGAGAGAGATTAAAAATACTCAATCATGATTTATTTGTCTCTGGCTTTCCAAAAAATAAAAAAAAATTGAATAAAAACTTTAAACTGCCTCTGACGTAGAGGAGTATTTTTCTTCTCTAAGTCCGTCCTGTCAACATGGGTCCTTCGTGATGCGACACAATGACGCAGACCACTACGGCAGAGAAGACGAACTACCACATTTCTGAGACACCGTCTTCAGCTGATACTTTAATGTCTGTGGTCCGCTCTGGAAAACGAGGAACAGTAATAGGGGAAAGGTAATATGTAAACAGGAAATAACTAGAAGAAATAGACGGAAAATGCACCATCAAATAAACCTCTTTAACCTAGTCAGACCATAAAGATCCAAGAAAAACTACACTGTATGAGTCCCTGAGCCTGCGCTTTTAGTGATTACAGTAAAAGTTTAGGAAACAAATAGTGAAAAATGTTGGTGAACAACAGAAGTGATAACTCAAATTGGGACTCGAATCACGCCACAGTGGGAGGTTTCATTATTACAGGTTACAATTTTCAAAATTCTATTTCCAGTTCCTTCTTGGATTTTCCCTCCTGTGTTTTAAAATTCATAAATTAACACCCAACAGACTTCAAAAACAGGAATACCTACAAAAATAGCCAATGTACTGCTTTTTAAATCTATATTACATATTTCAAAATGAACTTAAAACGTTCTGCAGCAATAACTTAAGTCTTAACCTGGAAACATATTCCGTGTAAGCTGTTTATTGCCGTAAGTAAATAAATTATAATTATTAGTAACTTGAGTAAAGTGTATGTTGAAACAGGATGAACTAAATATGGGCTGTTCATATTACAATGAATTTTCGTATTTGTACTTTTCCAAGGTAGAACATAAATACGTATATTAAGAAATTAAGGTTCAAATGAAATTTTCCAGTGAAGTAAAAAGTACATTAATTAGGTTGTGTTTATATTAATAACACTATCTCAATAAATGTGATTGGTAATCGTTACGTAAATGACGAGGAAAGTCGTCCATTTAAATAGTAAAAGTTACATGACGATACTGAAAGTAATTTTGACAACATTAGTACACACTCAGGGGAGTTTGAAAATTTAATATCTGAATAGTTTCTCGGAATTATTTACAAAAATTCGAAGTGAGTCGGAAATAATATTTTCCCGGAATTATACCAAGTAAGGAGGTTTTTGTTTCTGAATAATTACTGAAAAATAGGCAATTGGTGAAAGAGTCGTGAGAAAAGAAACACAAACTCTTCAGACCTGACTGTCATCACTGAATTGTTGTTTTAAAATTTGATAGAAATATGAGAAAGACGTTTCTTTAATAATTTGTATAAAACAATTTAATTCCGGTGGAATATTATGAATCAGTTTTCAGTAATATTTAGTTAACTCTATGAATGGCTCAAACCTTCTTCATCAATATTGAACCAAAGAAATCGAATTTGTATTTTTCTCTTTTCTCTCAATAAAATCCTTGCCACTAAACCAATTTCAAACTTCTCGCAACCTATTAAATTACATTTTACTCTACGGAAGTAGAAACGTTTTCACCCGAATATCAGCAGGAGCGTATAGATATTTTAGAAGAAGGACATGAATGGAAAAATGTCGACCGGACCAGGGATTCGAACCCCGGACCTACAGATTTCTAGGCGGTTCCCTAACCACTGAACTAATCCAAGTCGACGTCAAAGGACCGATTCAATATCCCTCCATTCTCGTAAGCCTCAGCCAGGTTCACCTACCAATTCACTAATCACACTCTTCACACCATCATCCTAGAAAATACGTGAAGTATGGACATTGCGTGAATTGATCACAGGTGCATTGAATTCCTAGAATTTTTCCTGGGACAGAAAATTACATAAGTCATTTTATTGTGAGAGATAAATCCACCATACCTTCTGATAAAACAAAAGTTTTAGATTCTCTTTATCAAGCTTTAATTGTTTGTATGATTCAAAGCAGCGGTGACGATGGACGAGTTATCCGAATCGAAAAAATAATGCTGACGTGTAACACAGTACGTACAAGTTTAATGTTCAATTGCTAAGGAATCTTTAAGGGATTTCACACGCCGAAAAGAATCGTTCATCAAATTGGTATTTTAGCCCCAGGTAGCTTGGACCAGGTTTCACGTGCGTCAACGGCGAAGTTCTGTTAAAAAGTTAATTCGCGATTTATATTTAGCTTGTCTTTTCTATATGTTACAGTCCCTTGGACGTCGAGAGTCTAAATTAAGGTGACACACAGTGAGACTCCTATTTCTGTATCAGTGGCTCTGACCGTGAACCGGCCCACGACCGCACGTGCGAACACATCAAAACCCATAACGTACCATAAACATCGGACAAATTATATGGCAATGCAGTGTGACAGTTTGCTACACACACCTGCTCCATAAAACGCACTCTGTTACGCAATTTATTGCTCTAGCCTCCAAGTTGGACGGGCAACGAGACTTGCCTTTCTCCAAGGTTACATCTGGAGTTTGTCACTGCCATAAAAAAAATCATGACTCCAGGATCAGCTTAAATCGTACTACTGCTGCTGAATCATTCCGTTCATTTACAAAGAGCCACTCAGATTACTTTTATTAATTCATACCTTTTATATTTTTTAACTCAGACCAATATTGATATAAATTTCATTAATAAATGGATAAATATTGGGTTCAATACCCACCGTCCTAAAATCCGTTCTTCAAGATTTGCAACATATTAAATAACCTGAAATTGTTACAAACCTTAGTAACTTTTAAGTCATTATATGGGCTGTAATAAGTAACTACGTCAAATAATTTACTTTTAATAAGAAATAAAATAATAAGGAGTTTACATTGTCTTACGTTTTCTTCCTTGTAAAATATTAAAACAACATCCCATGAACGTTTCTCTCAGGGCCAATTACACTTGCGCGATTTAAAGGCAAAATTTAGTTAACCGGCAAAAAATTTGTCTTATCTGATCGTCCAGAATGTAATTAGTCTGATCTACCCAACCTCGACTTACTAATAACTTTAAAAATATCGAGTCAATTGTCACTAAACATCTACAACGTTTCGTCCATATTTGTGAACTTCGTCAGGAAACTAGTCAAAGATTTAGAAAACATTAAAGTTTAAATAAGACCTGTTTTTGGGCTGATTTGAACTTAAAATTTAAGCTTACAGACATTAATAACTATTATAGATTTAGGTAGCGCTTATAAATTTCGAATACAGAATTTCGTTAAAATATAAAAAGGTAAAGCATTAAATTAAATAAATTGAAATAAATAAAACAGACTTACGTTGTAAATAATAAACCTATATAAGCCCGTTTTATTTGTATAGTTGAATTATATAATACTATATTTCAACGAAATAATCAGAGTTTAAAATCATATTTGTTTTTTTTTGTCCAGTAACCTGATGAAGTCTAACAAAAAAGGTGAAGATTACACTAATAACTATGATGAAATTAAAAAAATTCCATTAAAACTAATAATTGCATAAATAATACTAACAATGATGATGATAATAATAACAATTATCATTTCTCTGCCACGAGACTACCAGAGCCAAAAATCGTCTAGGTTTCTATACGAGCTTAGGATATTCTTGAAATGACGCTTAAAGTGGAATTGACAATATTTTAAACAGGAGAATACAAAAGTTACAAAACCAAAGATAGACCACAATGAAACAAAGGACTAAAATAACACATCGTAAAGCTTACTAAGATTATCTGTGTCATGTTTAATATTAACAGTTTCTGGGTGATTTTTAATTTGCAACATTGCCGTGATCGATCTTTTCCGAAAATGTGATTTCCTTAAAAAGATTACTGTACTCTGATTATTAAATTATATAATTATACTACAATTATAATTTGTCCACACACTGGTTGTACTGTTCACTCTTCTCCTTTCATCTTATGAAGCTCTCCAAGGAGCTCCGCAGACAACCTTCACGCTGTATCTTAAATTTTAGTTACTCTTATAAACTCCGCCACACAGCTGTTTTGGTAGCTTTCCCCGCTCTCCCTTTCTCATCCCTCTCTGAACAATAGTTCTCACTCAATATATTATATGACTCAGCCCTGGCAATCCAACACTTTGCGTCTTAAAGCAGCAGAAAGTTTAGACGAAACATTCAAGAAATTGGGGACTACATACTTTTAATTATTTTCAGGGTTATCTATTTTATTTTGGTAAATTTAATAATAGTTGAAATCAATCTCTCCGCAAAACCAGCGAGTGTTCTGTTCCTACAAACTTTTATTTAAGGGGGACACTTCCCTACGAGATATGTAACGTAATGATGCCATTCATAATATAAAGAGAACAAATGAAGCCATATATATACATTGCGTTGATGATAAGCCTGGAAGTTGTACGGTCAGACGCTCTGCCAAATAAAATAAAATAATATAAAAAGACATTCCTTCTTTAATGAACGCTAATGAGCAGCAGAAGTCGAGATACCGCTAACCAAATCATGCATTTGCATCCTGGGTTAATTATTCCGCCGCCATACCATACTAGAACTGCTCCGAGCTAACTTTGTGATTTATACGTGTGATTGAGAGCGGAGAAGAAAGGAAGTCATGAAATATATTCCTACTGCAGGTGGAGTAACGGACTGTATTAGGTGCTAACAGATACCGTATTTACCTTCATGCAACGTCGAGGACAAGAAAATAATTGGAAATTTAGTTCGGCCGAGAATAAAAAATAGAGGAAAGCTTTTTAGATAAGATAAGCACCTCTCTACTCTTGATACATCTAGTGATTATTTGAAAGGACCAATAATCTTCTGACGACAAATAAGGATTTTAAACAATTAAAGACAAAATGTAGATTGTATGAAAGCGCCGTAAACAATGGATTAACCATTTTCTAATCCTACAAATAATAAATTTGTCCGGGGTAAATACGAACCGCAACCCAATCTTCTCAAAATGTCCTGATTTTATTTGCGGTAGATTTCAACCCACATCATCTAATTAGTTGTACTAATTATTCTTAATTTAATCAAGTACGCCGTATTAGAGGTCGAAGATGACTTAGATGATCGTGGTTACCTTTTACCAGGATAACGGACCTGATTAATATAATTAATAAACTTGTTTTAAGAGAAAATAATTAACACAGTACATAAAACTTTCGTCAATCTTCGGTAAACATCGGCAATGTTGTCGGAGGTTAACCGTCTCAAATAAAAATACCACCCAGGTGTAAACAACTTTTACGCTGTTTTGTTTTGTAGGAAGCAAACTGTTGACGATGTTTTTTAAAAAGATTTATTTAAAATAATGTTACTATGCAATCCAAATTTTTTGTTTCGAAACTGTCCATTGTGCATTTGAATGAGCTTCCTTTTTTCCGGCATATCCATTTTAACTTCATTAAACAATGATAGTTTCTTTGTGTAATTCTTATAAAGGATTATTTCTACCACTCCGCGTTATATCTTATCAGTAACTTTTTCTCAGAATTTTCATACGGTCCGTGGTCAGGACAATTTCCAATCTTTAACTGCCCAGTCTTAACCTCCGATCATAACTTCCAACTCCTCATGTTGCAGTTTTCATTGCCATTGTCTACAGGAATAATAGATTTCAGCAAACTGTAGTGTGTTTTTAAAAACATAAAGTATAACGTTTAAACCATCTCCAAGGAAACGGCTCATAATCTTGAACAAGACTGGAGCAATCTAAGATCTGCTGAACTTCGTGACTTCTCCTTGCCCGCTGCAGAAACATTCAAATCGATGAGCGAGATACAATCGATCCAAGACGTTTAGATCTGATTTGGTGATTTCAAACCCGCAAAAATGTTGTCGTTTACTGGGGGGAAAAGTAAAACAAGAAAAATTACTACATCGCCTCCGCTGAATTGAAAGGTAATGACGTATTTCCCTGCTTCAATCAAGTTTTGAAATCTTACTACAGAGTTCCTTTAACGGCGTGAATATTCTCGCTGCGATTTAAAGATGTCCACGATAGCGCAACAGGGAATTACGAATCAACGACCGCAATCTTAGAAATATTGTTAGCGTTAATTCCATACTCCATCTTTGGTGCTGCTGCAAACGTACGACACAATTATGCTCTTCAGCTTCTTCAAGTTCTAACCCTTGTGGGAAGTTACAGCTCTAGACCTCATCAACTAATCAGTTTATACTTGTATCCTACTTTCTAAATAAGGATCCCTAATCTGTTTCCAACTGGGTTGTTATTGAAAACCATCTTCATTTTCCTTGTATCATCCATCTTCGTAATGTGCCCCAAACAATCTTAGTCTTTGACATCTTATATACACCTCCAAATCCAATTCCTTGTACAGTTCACTAATCTCACTGTTATATCTGGCTGTCCATCCACTTAACAGTTTCAATTGCTCCAAAAAATCCTTCATAGGATTTTCCTCTCGAATACTGCTAGTTGTTTGTTTACAAATGTTATTATTTAAGACCCACGTTTCTGCGCCATATGTTATAATCGATCTTATTAAAGTTTTATATGTCTTACTTTAAATTACTGTAGATATTATAATTTTTAGTTAAATGTTTTCTCTGATTCAACGAAATCATATGGAAGTCCATTCAAATAATTTTTAAGTAACGTTTGCCACTGAGGGGAACGATCACGATAAAAAAACTGAGAATATACTGAGATCCAATTTATATTTTTAAAAAATTGATTGAATATGGTAAACGGCTATGTTAATTAAATAACATCACAGTACACCTCCATGGATTTTAATAAACGATAAGGTTCCTTGGACGACACGATTTCTATAATTTATTTAGCCGAGCGTGTAAGTGAAAGATGTTGAAAAACTAATTTCCTAACACTTTTAAGAACAATTAATTTCTGAAATGCTGACGTAAACATGTTTATAGAGCCTGATGATGGGATGTTATCTCTATCAAGAAAAGATAGAGTTCACTTTTACTCTATAATCGTCTCAGATAAAAAACATAGCTTAGATAAAAATCAAAGAATCTCTCACAGGAATTAGAATTTACGAAACGTCAACTATTTAGGACACGGTCAACCGATTTCCTGCCGAGTCAGGAAATGAGCTTCATGCGTTCCGATTTTCCCTCGTCTGAATTTCCAACAGTCACAGCCTCGTGAAATAATTTAAATCAGGGAAAACTGACACTCAGACGTGCCTTGATCCATCATGACCAGATATAATCAGAGGGTTCCTGACGAAACGTTTGATATAACCAAGTAAACTTTTTGTTTCAGTACATTCTAAGGTTTTGCAGTTCCAATAAGGCACGGGTTGATGCAGTAACGTCAGTGTCGTGTAGCTCAAACTAGATTCTTTCTCCATTCCTTCTTCTTTTGCTCCTATACGCTACCGAAAAACGGCAAACTTACCGGTACAAAGAATGCAATATATCGAGCAAGTCCGTGTTCCTCCGCATCTTGCCGGTTGTCCCGCAGGCGCCATTCGCGCTTCTAACACTGACACCGATTTCCCGATACAGGAAATCGACCTATAGAGATAGCCTTACATTATCGTACCTCTGATTACTCATATCTTTGATATAGGCTGGACCAACACGTGCGTCATTCCAGAGGCACAGTCCGAGGAACCGGGTCAGATAAGCGCCACGTGAATTCCGTCAGCGGAAGCGACATGAAGTATCAAGTATACTATGGAACAGACCCAGTTGACGATCCGTAAATCAAAATTTAAATGCTTGATACGCTGAAGTTATTCAATTGATGAATTGTTGCAATCACGAGAAAGAAGTGAGTGTAGCTCCTCGGCCACTTTAATCATATCTCAATCAATCCGACGTTTCAACAACAAATCTCAACTACGATGATATTCCACACTACTCGTCAGCTCAGTATCCTACCAAAAATTACTTCGTTACTCGAGCTTGATTACACCTCAAACAGCGTTACAACGGCAAAGAACATCAAATACGGGTGTAGAAAAATCGGGATAGCTGAGGATGAAATCGTAGAAATCCCTTTGCAACATTAAAAACTGTCGATAGACGATATTTGAGATATTGTTTAGATATCGGTAAACTTTGTTCACAACATTTTACAGAAATATTTTGGTAGGAGTTAAATATTAGTGCGATGGCTGCCACGTTTGCTAACCGTTGGCCAGAAACATAACTGTGTTTGAATATTTTCGAAAGGTATTCAGCGAAGCCGCATTACTGTGGGTTCGTTATCACATCTCTATCACATCAACAGTGGGGAATAAGTGTAGTATGCGGAAAATGTTCAATCAATGGGAAAAGTAATGTTCACTGTATTCTTAGTTGCTCATGGTACGTTCTGTCATAGAATATAAGACAAAAGGAAAAAATGGAATACCTAAGAATGCTATGATACATTATAGGAGTCGTTTCAGTAATGAAAAACGTTCACTTTTGGCCAAGAAATAGGTATGCAAAAAATTTATTCAAAAGGTGCAAAAAGCTGATTTAAAAGGAGACTATGCCGAAAAATAAATGCGCTAAGCAAACATATAAGTGATGTCTGTGTTGTGCAAGTTTGTATAAAGAAACAAGTGACCTACCCTGTATTGTAAATCCAAACCATGTATTTAACATGCGGTCAGCATCAGTTGTACATGGACGATAAACGGACGTGATAACTAATCGATTAAAAGGCACAACAAGGTTATGTGAAACAGCGTGTGTAAATATTTTGAGCTCAAACAACGATCAACTATCCCAACTAAAATAAAATTAAACAAAGGAGACGGTTGATTGATTTTCCGCTTCGACAATCAAAAGCTCCCTCATTCAACTGCGATATTAACTGTAAAAGAATTAAAAAATATTTCAGCATGGAATATCTGCAGCGCAAATATTTGTCTGTTGGAATGTAAATAATTTTGATTAGTTTTTTATGATAGCAAATCGAACTTATTAAGATACAGAAATTAAAAGAAACATTGTTGTTACATAAATGGCGCCCAACGTGTGGCTAAATAAAATGTTAAAAGTTTCTAATTAGTAGCTGTTCACAAAAGAGGGTAAATGTATAATAACAACACAGTTATTTATTTCATTTTATTATTAAATTAAGTGCTTCATAACTTAGAGAACGATTTATTTGCGTATTACAGTGTTATATGGTTATTGAGCTCAAACAACGATCAACTATCCCAACTAAAATTAAATTAAACATGGAAACTGTTGGTCCGCTTCGACAGTAAAAAGCTGCCACATTCAACTGAGATATGAACTGCAATGGAATTAAAAATATTTGAGGATGGAATTACTGCAACGCAAATATTTTTCGGTTGCAATGCTAGCTCCGTGAAATGTAAATAAATTTGATCAGTTTTTATGATACCAAATCGAACTTATTAAGATACAGAAATTAAAAGGAATATTGTTTGTTACGTAAATGGCGCTCAACGTGTGGCTGAATAATAAAACATTAAAATGAACCCTTCTAATGAGTAGCTGTTCACAAAAGAGGGTAAATGTATAATAACAACAGAGTTATTTATATTGTTTTGTTATTAAATTAAGAGAAGGATTCCTTTGCGTATTGCAGTGTTGTCTGGTTATGGCAATGTTAGGATGGTGCGATGCCGTCGCTGGTGGAGCATAACGCACGTGCACAGTGCAGGCAGCATCGACGGACGATGAGGAGAGATGGGGTCGGGTCGGGCCGAGGAGGCAGCGGCCGTCGCGCTTGGCGAGCTTTGTTTGATTGAGGGGACGTCACGGTTTCGTGCGAATGATTCACTCTGCTGCCGTGAGGATTGTTTCTCCGTCTAGCTCCGTCTCTACGGGACGTTTTTTTTCCACCCCTTCCACTTTGCAGCCGCAGCGGACTGGGATAACAAATCGAAGCGCGAAATTCGTCGGAGCGAAATTAATTGTTACGTACGGCCTTGGGCTAACAATTGGGACTAAGATGCAGCGCGTGGCCTTGGGACGACGAGAGCCGGGGAATGAACCGATGCGGCGGGTTCAAGGACGACCCAAGCCGCATTCCCGTATCGCTTCCACTACAGACGTCACGATCTGCCCGCTCTCCATTTAAATAAATCACATCCACGCATGTGTGCGAGCGCATTTACCAATGGGAACCAAGTCTCACAACTCAAGATTTAATCCAGCCTGCGGAAGAAGCCACATTCCAAAGAAGATTAAACACGAGTGATCGAATGAACCTGCCTGGAGTGACATTAACATTCTCAGAATCATACTCTCCACAAGTGTCGCAAAATAATACAAAGACATGAAATCGACAAATATTAGTTTCCGAAAATAAAGATTTACAAGAAATATTAATGAAATGACCTGTCTAGTTCATACTTTCCTTTGAAATGACATAGATTGATCGTTCAGCAGCAAAGAAACAGAAAAAATTAAATTATACAGAAAAAGAGTGGGAAACTGTTTCCTATTATCTTAAATTTTTGAAAATATAGTTCCCTTTAAAAGGTCTTGTCGCCCAATTAATTTCCTAAGCTGTGTTTATACTGGATTGGAATAAATAAATAAAATACATGAAAATGGTGGACTATAAGACTGCAGACGTTCACTAAAAGATAAGCATGTATTTAATTATTGGTGCTCAATCAATAATGATGAAAAGCGTTAAAACTTGATTAAATGAAATATGAGCATTACATTTTTTGTCGCCCAACGTGGGGCTCTCTGTCGCTTTAACCAAAGACCTATAAAACATATATACAGTACAGTAGTGTTTTTCTTTCTGTAGTAATCTAAAATATTATTTATTAAGCTCTTACTAAATGCAGATTAATTTCCAAAAATTTGTGAATTACTGAAACAAATGCTTTTACTAAACTGATGTTAAATTGATGATGAGCAGGAAAGTTAAAGTTTTATTTATCAGTCCAAAACTTTATTACTTGCCCAAGGTTTACAAGACGAGAGCTTTCCTTTATAAAGTGTCAAAAATAATAAAATTCTTGTACGTTCTAGTGTAAGGACTGGCGTCAATCTGTCGTATTCGATTGATAACTTCCTTAGACATTACATGGTAGCATATATGTAAAATGACGATTTTTGTCAAGGTATTTTTTAATGAGGATGGCTGCAAAGATGAAAGCTCTCGGCTTCTAAAAAAATTGACACTAAAATTTTTTTGGCTGATAAATAAGGTTTCTTACTTCCCTTTTGAATAGTTTCATCTTTACTTGGCCTAAGATTATTTAAGTACAGAAAGGTTTAATACAATAAATCAACGATTCTTTATAATACATATTCAACTGTTTGTCTGATTGAGTTGATGAAGTCTTTATTTACAATTTCCCATAATTTTCAACTCTACGATGACGAACTTATTTAAGAAATATATCGTTTTGGAATAACCTCTGCTTAGTTTCATCCTTTACTAATTGTGAATTTATGGGCTTGAGAGAACAAAAATTCTCAGTATGATTTACGCCGGGTCACTTGGGAGATCAAGGTAAAACCCTGTCTCGACCCTTTTCATCGTCATCTTACAGCAAAATGGGATTCATAATTTATATATAAATTTGAGAATAAGTGATCCTTTCTTCCTTTGAAAGCAGGACCAATTTTCTTTTAATAAATTAATAATGTCGTCGTAAATATGAAACATGTTGAAGTCTCTCGCAAAGGCCACACAAAATAAGACGTAGATAGAACCGAATGAGAAAAAATAAGAGATGAATCCTCTAAATTCAGCTTTAAGAGGTAATGAGGTAACATCACACGCAACCGTCCAAAACGGATTAGGGAAACCTTATTCGACGATAATTGTGTGACAATAGTCCCACCTACTGAAAGCTACGGAATCACAAAATACATCCAGTGATATTCGAATTTTAGACGGTGTTGGAAGACCAATTTTTCCAACTTCTGCAACAGGGTTTCTAAACTGAAGACCAATACTCGTATTCGCTCGTGGTTTTTTTAACGATGCCGTCGTAAAAATTCAGTTTCGAGCCGTTGGGAATTCTCCCTCAAGAAGATTTATGCCAGGTCAGACAGGAGATCAAGGTACAACTCATTCCGACCGTCTCACACTTACTGACTTTACATGAAAACGCAATCATATCCGACTCACTCTCCTGGGATAACTTCATACGCACAAAACGGAAAATATATTTATAATTTCTTTCAAAATATTTCAAATTTATTATGTAGAATGTTATGGTTTCACTGCGTTTATATCTTTAGCCCAAACGACTTTGATCAGTCATGTATCTTTTTAATAAGTTTTAATTGATTAAGTTTGAATTTGGACCGCTGATATCAAGATTTTTTCCCTAGTAATCTATGAAACATATACGACGGAAAATTTTCAATCTAGGCGTTCTAAAATGAAAGATAATTTTACATATATTTTAAAGAATCAAGACTTTTTACAACCATTTAGGTAAAAATATTGTTACGTGATAAAATTACATTCCATAAAATATTAAGCGGGGTGAAGAGTGGTGATTGACAACTTGTAAGAAGAGGAAAATGTTGCTTTAGGATCCATCGGAAAACTGTGGGAGCGGATATTGGAGAAATGTTGGAAAGTGATTGCTAAATACGACCCTTTGAATGGAGTGCTACGAAATAGACCAGGGAACTGTGCAAAGTGGACCAATAAATCAGTCTAGTAACAGTTTCCAGAATTGCACTGACGCCATTGTTAATAGCCGTGGAGTGTTCAAGCGACGGCGTGGGAAGTACGAAACGTAACATGACGTCAGGTTAAGTAGACATTGAATCTGTTATGACTGAATTAATTAAAGAGTAATTTAAGTCAGTATAATATTCACGATTCGAAGGAATCATGTCTGTCGTATCACATATATTAATACTTCCATCCAACAATGACCACGATCTTTGTGTATTTCATATCCCATTGCGAAAGTTTGTGTTCGCCAAGTTCTCTGAATCAGCTTTGAGCTCTTTGCTGTTCAGTTTGAAAACCTTTCCAGTGTTAATCATCTTTTTCTCCGAAAAACACGTTTCAGAACTCTCTTCTGCTCCATTTTGTTCCAACGATTCATATATTTAAAAAAATGAAATCTTGTGTTCAAAGCTAAATAAGGGTCAAGTAATTTAATGGATATAAAACATATGCTATATAATTAAAGTTTAAGGTGTGGAATCCCTGATCTTCCTATAACTTATTTAAATATTGTAGAGCATTAGTTAGAGTGTTCTTCCGTCAGGTGGTGCATAGGAGTATATGAATTATTCCGCGAAAAGTAGCATTAATAAGGGAATACACGTGCATGCATAGTAATTTTACCTATAAGGCTACATCAACCTGCTGCGTGGGGCTTATGAATATTTATGGGAGGATTCCGAGCAATGTTTTTCATAATGATAACGGGTGTGCAGGAGCAGAGTCGTCGGTGGTTACGGAAGCTGATGGGGATAATAGTAAAACTTTATTACACTGGCTCTTTTAGAGGTTTAGCAGGGGAAACTAGTTACGCTTTAACACAAACAATTAAAGTTTTCGTAAAAGTTTAGACATTTAATATTCACGGGGAACGAAGTAAATAACAGTAGTTACTAATGATGTTAAAAAAACCGTTAAGAATGAAGATAAATGAGGGATGACGACAAATGAGACAAGCGGAAGTTCTAGTATTGTTTTTCAGGTGACGGGTTACATGAAGATGGCAATTCCCATTTTATATTAAAGGGGAAAACGGAAGGAAGAGGAAGGCAGAAATAACCCCTGGGCTATATTATAAGGATCCTACCCAGTATGCACTTCAAAGTAATTAACGGAAACCCTTAAAATATCTGCATCAGGTCGGTCGGACTCTTGATACTTGTCGCACGCCCTTCCGAATGACGTGAGAAGAGTTAGCTATAGAAACGTCTCATTCCCTTCTCCATGCCTCCACCAGCTAAGGGGCAGCCGACAGACTGTTATAACACCACCGGACAGCCCAATGTCAGCGTCCCGGAGCTGCCACCATGTAAATTACTCTCATCTTGACTGTGACTCTAAAAAATTCAGGAAGATATTTGTTTTCGCGAACTCAGGAACTATTAAGTGATGTTGATTTTAACATACTGTCCTTAGGTTAACATTACTTGAATATCAGACAAAGAAGACTCATCAACTTTATACTTATAAAATTTTATAAGATTATATTTTATCAGAAAATTTAAAAATCTATATATATATATATATATATATATATATATATATATTAACTTCAAATAGCTCATATTTGAAAAAAAAATTGGATTGTTGTATACTAAACTTAACCTTAAGGTAATGTTAACACCAAGAAGATGAAAAAATTAAATTCCATGATAGTTCGCCGAAACATACCGATCATATAATGCCACGAAATGGAATCTCCAAAAAACCCTCGGTCCCAAGTTGATGAATCATTCTGAATTCCTATTTGTATTCGCTTGCGAAAGACAGTATTGATGCTTCGTCCCTCAACCGGGCCATCTTTCACATTCACGACGGTTTTATGGAACCATGAATCACGTCGCGTGTGTCCCGGGGTAAAGACTGAAACGAGATTGTATTTCAATATCAGATTAGTCCGGGAAAGATAAGATCTGAGAAACCGCAGTCGTTTCTTATTAACCCAACTTTAGACGATTTTTTTTATATCTAACTGGGTCGTGATCTTTGATTGTTTGTTCACTTAATCGGAAATTCGTATCTTTTAAGAGAAATATGTTCGTGTCTGCAAGTCACACATCTAGGTGACGTCTGAAAACCGGCAGACAACACGAAAAGTAGTCTAAACGCCACGTAATCAATTTATGTGCGACTTACCATGAATTTCAGCCCAGTGAAGGTTTGATTTAATTCACTTATTTGGTAGCCCAAACAGGAAAACATATTATGTAGGTTTTGTACTCACAATAGTGTTTCATAAATTTTCATAAAAAATATATTTTACATGGTGGCAGCTCCCTTTTGATAAATATTTTCATAACGATCGTAATAACGTGTCCCTGATTTTCATTCCCTTTGTAACGGCCAAACACATCTGCTCGGACTTTTGGCGGCGCGGAGTCAAAAGAAAGGGGACAGCACTTGAGCCAGGGCCAATAAAACCCAAACTTTACGTCGCGCCTGGGATTTTTCCCAATTTAGGTGAGATTTGGCGGCATCGGCTTGTGTGTTTTCCCAAGCGTAACCGTAAACGTTATTGGTCAATATCCATCCCTGCCACCTTGGTGACATACACTAAAGAAGTGAGGCGGAGATTTTAAAAAGGCTGACAGAGAGATTTTGGGAGCAGATTTTTTGACAGTGGTGAGACAGAGAGAGATGGCAAGACAGATTTGGTAGTCAAAGAGAAGGAGGATAACGAGGAAATTGTCCTGAATATGGGAAAATAGAGGCGGTGACTCTGAGAAGGATATTGCTATGGGGAAGGAGCTGAAATATTCACTAAGCTGAACACGGTAGATTGCATCTTTAACCATTTTTGGTGGTTTCCTGTACTACCAGGTCCAAGTAGATGCTGTGAAAAATATTCTGTTCTATAAGAAGCCCCATAATATACGACTCTGAGTGTATAGTTAGGAAATTGTTAATTTTAAGAATTTAATGTGTATAATTTTTTTTAGTAAATATATACTTGTAGTTTTAATTAAGAAAGAAATTGCTGGCATAAAGAGTGAACATAGCAACAATGTAAACGTGATCTGGATCAAGTAAATTTTTTTCTTATTTTTATTATATAATCTTATTATTAATATTCCATTTAAATAATTTAGTATACCCCTACTCATTTTACCTTGATAAATTTTCATAACAAACATATAATTTACATTGTGGCAGCTCCGCTATTCATTTTACCTTGATAAATGTTCATAACAAACATATAATTTGCATTGTGGCAGCTCCCTTTAGATAAATAGTTTCATAACGCTCACTATAATGAGTCACTTTTTTGTCCCGTCCCCTTGCAACACTTTTTGAAAAACAAGGCAAAGGAAATGAAGCCCTCACTCCATTGGAACAACTGACCACTGCGCCGTGGCAATTAATAGAGTGACAGTGTAATTAAAGTTGTTTCGTGACACGGCCCCGAGTGAGTGAGAGGAGACGCAGCTTCGTCCTTCGGATAGGCCGTCAACCGGACAGTTTAGCGTTCAATGTCACTGGAGGAACCTCTCCCCGAAGCGTCGGCCTTCAACCGGGTTAAGCCTGGAGATCTCGCTCCAGAAACCAGGCCAGGGGAAAACGTGAGACAATAAACCTCTAGAAATTTTCTAGCAGAAACGCTCCGAATACACGAGATTCTCCGGATAATTTAAGCTACGATGTATCATCTGGAAGAATCCAGTCGGTACGGACAACTCGGGAGTACGTAAACGAGTTTTGCAGGAAGCGAGAATCTCTCACGATTTGTCAAGTTCCAATTATAGCTCATCCATGAGCACCGTTTAAAGCCAGGGAAGTCATGTAAGCAGCCATTGCCAATTTTTTTAGCCTGTAAGCAGTACAACAAATCCTAATAAAGCAGAAACTAACGTCTCGTTGAGAGAAACAAATTCACCTTCCCTAGGGACATTTAAATTTGTTAAATTTTAATAAAAAAAATACATATGAACTCGATTGATGAGAACACAGATACAGGGATCTGTGACGTATGACGTCAATAGACCCTAATTATGCTAAAATCTCTGGTCTACAAACAATCCATAATTATAATAAACACGAAATATACATTAAATTAATTAAAAAAATATCCTACTTTTTTCGAATGTATGTTGTACCGCGATGCACATACGTCACACTTTGCACAGTCCAGACTTTCAGTCGCTGCACAAGATTGACGCCAGAATGAAAATCAAATCAGCAAACCATTATTTTCATGTCTGACGAGTATGTATGCAGCATACCTATAGGAAAATTTTTAATTTCGACACTCCCCTGGTTCACAAATTATTCCAACTGAGAACCTTCGTTTACGCTTTGAAACAAGTTATACAACACATAAGAAACAATAATCAAAGATGAAATCTTTTTTATGTAATCATCACATGCGTTATAAATAAAAAATGAGTGACATATTTCAATTTTTCACTCAATTCCAAAGTACTTAATAATAGTAGGAATTCATTTTTCGGCCAAAGGAGTCATGGAGTAAGATTCAACGTACAGCTAAATTTTTACCTGAAGAAGTCTCAAATGAAAGATGAAACTTTGTCAGTTTTTTTAAATTTAAATATTTAATACTACATAGAGGCTGATTTAAGTCATTTAATAAATTTTCTCCTTACTTATTAATAAATAAAATATAATTTTTACAGCAACTTTGTTCTAACTGTACTTCTAATAATGAAGGTGAAAAATTTCGGCCAAAATTAGTCAGAATTAAAATAATTTATTTATTAAATTATATCACGACGTTTCGTTCCAATTGTTTGGAACCTTTGCAGGTGTGAAAACAATCAACAAAAATAATTATAATTTAAGTAAATGAGTTGAAAAAAATAAATCGATTAAATATGTCTATATATGAAATACATAAGATGTACTTACAGAAAAAAATAATCCAAAAGTTATATAATATCATATTGCACAAAGATTTGTTGACAAATTTGTAGTGATATAATTTAATAAATAAATAATTTTAAACCGACTAATTTTGGCCGAAAGTTTTTAGCTTCATATTGCAGCAACTGTTATATAAAGTTATATAAATGATATTAATCGGAAAATACCTGACGTCAGAATAATCTGCCAAAAATCAGAGGGTTTATTGAATCATGAGAAATGAATAGTGTATCTTCGGATAGAGGGTCTCTGTGTGATCTTCGATCAAGTTTTTAACTCTGTGGAATGTTTAATGAAAAAATTTGTTTATGAAAAGACTGTATACCAAAGTAAGGATACTCATGAACCTTCACGAGATAGCGGTAACTCATGGTACTGTAATGTTGAGTCGCCGAGATATGTCACAATAATCAGATAAGTTTGTAATCGAACGTAACCAATTAATAAAATAAACACAAATAAATATATATTAATATAATGTTGAAGAAGAAACCGTGTTATTTAGCGAGCTTGTAAAGCTGACACTGCTCCTGTGAACCATATGGTAGCAGTGATCTGAGAAGGGAAACCAACACCGCTAGTCTTCTGGGAATCTTCCTGAGGAACCTGGCCTGGTATTGTTTGGGATCGTAGTCGTAAAGCAGTGCGCCGATCCCGTTAAAGCAGCGACGTCGTCGTCGTCGCCGTCGTGAGTTGCCTCGAGGACGCTCGCTGGAATAACGGCACTTACCACTCACCGGATTACATCATGTCGTCACTACGTACTTACGTGTTGATCGCACCCTTGCCAAAGAGTTGCGCAATAAACAGAAATGGCCTTCCGAGTGTGAACGGTAAAATGAGATGGGAATGTCTGCAATTACGACAGGCGTGGCTGCTTATGAAATCGCTACTTGTACGGAACTTATTCACAACACTCGGCTCGACTGCAGACGAATGCGTGTGTTTAGCTCGGAATACATCACCATTCAACAAGGGATACGGCCAAGTGAATATATCAGATTATGGGACCATAAATCTCAGATAAATAACAGACCGCAATTGAAATTTCTTTTGAAATATACCAGGCAGGCAGACAGCCATGCGATTTTTTTTATAATACCATTTTGTTTGAAAAGCAAGTTGGACATCGTTCCTTTCCAGACGGAAAAGATCTTGCTCATTGTTAAATTTATGTAATGATACCGTTTAAATGATATAATGAAGGAAATATGTCAGGATTTCAGTACCAATTGCATATGACAATGTCATAAATTGCATAATTCACAAAAGTAGGTTCACACTAAAGAACCTGCGGTTACAAAGTCGAGTAAATGGTGGCACAGTTCCATAGTGAATGGTCATTTTGATTGGTCATTGAGCATAATGCACCGGGCCTTGAGGAATTCTTCGTTTGATCTTGTTGTTGACCAGAAAGCTCTTAGTTTGAGGCGAAAACCATGGATTGTAATTAGCTCCAAAAATGTAAAAGCCCAGTTATATAGGTAGATGGGGATCATCAATTCAAAGTGAGATGTAGAAAGCAAAAAAACAGATGTTGGCAAATTCTCATTCCTAAATAGGACCATCAACGACTGGAATAGTTTACCTGTGGGAGTGGTGTTTGGATGAAATCCTCTCGAGGAAAATAAATTCAGGACAAATTTCAAAATAGAACGTGTGAAGTGAAGAGGGTATTTTGAATAATATAAATGCATATAATAATTAAAATGTTAAAGTCATTGTGAAGTGAAGTGCTAAGTTAATATAATTCTTGTGGTGTTTCTCTTTCAGGGCTATAAAAAATTTAGAGGACTGTGATTATTTTTTTAGTTTTTTTATATTAAGAGTAATCATGTTTAATAAATTTCGTTTAGTATCAGCCACCGGACTTACGCCCAATTGTAGACTAACAAGAAATACAATACGTTGTTAAACCAACGTTTAATTCAGATGTTCGATCCGGTTGTTTTTTTGGTGATAATGACGTGACATCTGTGAGCTAAACGTAGTCTCTCTCATTCTCATACATGATTGAGTTATGAAACCGATAAGATTTTTTCAGTGGGTCAGCGCAGTTGCTCATCATTCGACATGAACTGTCTTGGTCTTTACAACTAGTCACGCACTCGAGACTTGCTCAGTCAGCTCGAGAAGCACAAACCACTCAAACCATCAAATCTCTTAAGAGGCAGCCACTTGTCGGACAAGCCACTTTGTAGTCTTTGATGTTCACACTGACCTACATTACTAGTTATTTAATATTTTGTAGACGGGAAAAAATGAGTGACTCGTTCACTTATTGATGTGATTAATTAACGAAATACCCAAAAAGAGGCAAATAAATGGCCTGAATTTGTTTAGTTATATTTAACATCGAAACGTACGTATTGTGTTATTTTCTTCACAGTGTAGGGTTTCTGACGTCAACATTGTATTTGCTTACAATAGTATAGGGTTATAATGGTATTTTAGACTATTTAAAACAAATCATACATCGTATTGAAGGTAAACTAGTCTAGTTTTTTTTAAATGTTCAATATCCAATTCTTCTCAAACTATGGTTGACAAATCCGGAGTAATGGAAGCTACAGTCGCTTCAATTGTTTCTGTGACAAATTATTAGGTAGTAGCAGGATGAAGACACGAAGGAAAATGAAGCCACAAGGGAAAATAATAGTACCGAGTAGAGTAGTTTTGAGAAATGATCCTTTATGTAACTAGGTTGACGCCTTGAATGTAGACCTCACTTGGCGACGTTTTCTCGTCTTCTCCACAAGTCCACGGTGCGATAAATAATAAAAAATATTCACCCTCGCTCTGTCATTATCCTACACTGTTAGAATTATTCTCTTTTTAATTTTGATCTTTATACAACACTCTAAAATGCTTACAATCGATACAATTAAGATTTTATAACTGGGACATTCTTTTATGGACCCCCTTCATATAACGTTAGATTTATTTTCCATCAGATATGAAAAGAGAAAATAGGATTCACCACAAGTATAGCTTGGCATGCGCGCTGCTTCAGTTCACCGTATTTGTAGTGAGGGTAGTAGGCCTGAGCTCACGAATCTTTGTTAGGGCAACTTGGTTGTGAAAAAAGCTATTCTGGAAAACACTGACACAAGGAAACCCTCTTGTGTTCAGTTGAGGACATGTTATAGGCGAAATAAATAATCCGTAAATGTAGAGATGATAGGGTGTTGTGAAAGGACCTTTGGGGCTGTCTGTATATCTTGTAATAGGTGTTCTTAAAAATCGTTATCCCTCTCCAACGACAACACTCCCCCGTCACCTCGTTCTTCTACTGGTTATATCAAACCCGCCATGCTGTTTCTCGTGACATATATGCAATCCTGTTATTTTTCTACAGCCTTAAATATATTTACTTATGTCTGTTCATGCCTGATTTTTTTTTACTCTGAATTCCGCTCGGCTCTTCCAGTAGGAAAATTGAAATTTTTTCACAAGTGATGATTAGACGGAAGCTACGAAGCTGCGGTTGCAAGAGGAATTTGATTACTATCCACGAAATCCGTTTCTCAGCACTTTAATTAACTCCGCCTGGCGAGAACGTAACTTCATCCCTTCTGGCTTGTCACGAAATATTCGGAGGGGAAAATGCTGTAGGGAAACGTAAGCAGAGATTATTTTGATGCTTAAAAATAGAAAGCAATTAATTAAATGCCACACGTGGTTCCGACACTGCTGAAACGCTTCCTGTCCAGAAATACGGGAATTAATTTTGTGTAGATAATAAAAATACATTTCGGAGAGAAACTGTGTTTGCTTCTCGGATGAAAAATGGCTAATTAGTATTCTACGTTTCCTTCCCAAGACTCGTAAATATTTTATTATTTATTAGTGCATGATGTTTCGATTTGCAGACCTTTTAACAAAGCTCGTTGGTGTCGTTGATATTTTGTTACTCATTACAAGTAAAAGACTCTCTGCAACCAACATACTTGAAATTGGTCAGATCGATCGAGCTATTTCCAGTACATTTATTTCTATTTTCCAAATTACTTTTATGTCCGACACTTTTAATTTCGGAGATACAGCCAGTTAAAAACTAATATGAGTGACGTCATCACTCTACCTTGTAGCACGCTGAGACACCAACGCTGACCAAGGATGATGCGGTACCGTTGATGTGGACTGTGATGTTTTGGGGGGCGGCGTCGCGAAGAAAATTTCCTATTAATCCAAATTCGATTAATTTCAAGAAATGTAACAGGACTAGGATTCTTCTAATAAGTACTCTTTCATAAAAGTCGACGATTGCTGCACTTTCTCGCTAAGAAAACGTAATGAACACTAAACACTGTTGCATACAGTCACGGGATCGTCTTTAGATCGGATGATGATATCAGGAAATGCTTTAGTACCAGTCGCGAAAGTTTAGAGTTGGTAATTAACGCAAGAGTCCCAAAGCAAACAACACAACGTGCCTATGGTAACCAGGTGCTGACAGAAAACTTTATTATGTGATGCAATCACGAACTTGAGTTACCTGCCCGTGAATTCATGTCTTTTATATTGTGGCGGTGGTGATTCGTTATCGAGATTCGAATAAAATGAGAACTGGTCATTTAGGTGTGCAAAGAAAGGTTGTTTTTGACGTTGACACCAGGCATCACAACTTCAGGATAATAATTTCACATACATAACATAAAATATTATTTTATTCATATTTAAGTAATGTATTGTCATTGTTACTGGAGTAGTTGAATGAAGGCAGTTCTGAAGATCTTCAACCGTACAGCTCATGACGACAATGCGTAATGATCTTATTTAACAATGTAAGAGGTGAACTTTCCCTTGACCTATGCTTCCCCTCCCCCCTATTTTTTTTTCACCAATGCCTTCGCCTGCGGACGCATAACTTTCTGGAAGCGATGAACTCCTTTTCACAAAGTCCACGTCGAAGCGGAACCTCTCCATGACCAAGTGCTTTATCGGCCCTAAGACTAATGCAGCTAATGTCTCCTAATTGTTACAGCTTGGACGGAGTTGTTTTTGTTTCCTTTTGGGAGACTGGGCACAACAGGTGTCCGCCAGGGGGCGAGGAGGAATCTCTGGCCAATGGGGAGATAAAGGAGCGAGTTGGAATGCGGCGGCAAGGACCTTCAAGGTCACAGGGGGTGCTCGTCTCAGCCCTCCATCACAGTTAACAGCTCTTAAGGAAAGAGAGGGAAAAAAAGGGGAACAGAACCTACACACGCATCAGGATTTAGAAAGCTTAGTCAAGCAATGAGAGACCCGGAAAAAAAGGAAAGGTGGTCACAGGAGGAAACTCGGAGAAAAATTGTGTGTCCTCCTTAAGCCGTTGTAACACTCTTGTTGAATATCAGGAAGATAAATGAACATAATTTACTGGCGTCCAAACGGCTTTAACAAAAAATTGAGAAGTGAGAGATACGATCGTCGTAAACATTGTTTACTGTAATTCTTCGCTAAGATAAATATGGGGCCGTAACGTTGATTTGTATTGGGCGAAGTCCGGTGGCAGACACATAATCCTTATCATCTAAATATAACCATTGTCCATTAAAATGTAAATAAAAACTTTGTCTAATTCTGGTCGTTGATTTATTCCATTTAATTATTGTAAAAAAACACGTTAACTGATTTACCACTTAAGTTGTCAAATTTTTAGTTCACAGATGGGAGACACCATATAAGGTTATAAGTTCTTTAAATTTTCGGAGGCACGACCCCCTTCATCAGAAAGTTAGCCGACGACTATAAAAGTCAATACACTTCTGAAATTGCATTCAATTGACCCACAATGTTTCGGAAGGTAGATGGAGAAAATTTGGGCCAAGTGTGGCCTGAGCATTTCTTTCGTGAATAAGCGGTGGAGGTAGGAGGAGTTTGAAGGAGGGCAGCAGAAAGTGAGATGGCAGCTGTGGGAGAAAGGAAAGCTGACGATGATGCTGGTGAGGAACAGGGCGATATGTTTGAAGCGCTGGCGAGGAAGTTGATGCATGTCCTTGGACCAGTGCCTGGCTTTGTCTAAGAGCGAAAGGTCAGCGCCTCGCCACAATGTGTATTGTTGCGAAGGAGACAGTCCACGCCCGTCTGGCGGCGCCGATATTACCACGACAATTAGCATCCGCCCAGGTATAAAGTCCGTCCATACTCCTGACTCCACTCCCCGGGCCGATCGCAAGGGTGAACAACGTACCATGCAACGCGGCGTGGAAGTAAATTGAAACGTGCGCAAGAAAGGCAAAATGGAACGAATGTCTTAGCACAGCGTAAAGGACTCCACACACGTCGCTCTGCGTAAACCTGGTCGAGAGACTTATTGTCTCGACACACAAGTCGACTAAGGCAGCGAAGACCGAAAGTCTGTCTGGAGACCAAGTCTCCTCACAGCCACTAGATTCACATAAAAGTCTGTCGACCTGGCCAAGCCGCGAAACAGGAGAAACTCACAGAATTTACACATTACGTCCATAAACAGTGACTACTTAAACCAATAATATCACACATTTTATGAACTTCCATAATATTGGAGTTGAATTAAAACCTTGGCAAAACACACCCGAGGATAGCAGACCTTGATAATATTTTAAAAATTATAAACTCAAAATAGATAAGTATTGATTGGAAGTAGAATGAAAAAAGAGGAAATATATTCAGTTAGCGAGATATGTGATGTCGGAATTTTCATCAGGACAGCTTGAAGATGACGGCAAGGTTATCAGCCGTCGAAACGTCGCGCCTTATTCGCAACCTAACCCGGACGGAAACCCGAGAATACTTTATTCAGTGTCTTATCTACTTAAAGATGAAAATATAAAAAGTACAGAGCACGCATTTTATTTAGAAATGTTATAAATCAAACTAACTAGGAATCCTTGGTCCTTTATAGAAACCGTATAGTGTGAGGACCATTTGACTTAAAAACAGTTTCTCATGTTTATTAATGACTTAATAAAACCGTTCATAATTTACCATATGACCGAGGAGATTGATCAACAACATTATTCTTATAAGAACATTCACTGTGAGGAAGAAACAAAACAATTTCGTGTATTTGTATGCTCCGCATAGAGAAATTTCGTTCCTTATAACCGGGAAACAAACACTATTGGGGAAAGACACGCTAGGAGCGAGAGTGGACGGGAGGGCATTTTAAAACATGCAAGGACGGCCGGTATTAGCATCGAAATAAGATTTTTACGGGTTAATGAGATTTATAGTGATCCTACTGAAGTTGTTTGTGTATAATTTCCACCCCTTTCAGAAAGGGAGGTGAGCATCTATAGTGGCGAGTGTTTATGGAGTTTGCATGTAATTAATCTCGAGAAGCAATCGTTATTCGTGTCTTTACGAAAGTCGCCGAGTTCAATTCTGACATTTAACATGCAGCTAAAGTCTTACTTCAGCCCCTGGGTTGGGAGGACCGGAATAATATAAATCAGAACACGCGTGGTGCGTTAATAATAAACGCGTGATTCTAAGATCCGCTTAAGCACTAATTTTCCGCCTTTCAGGTTGCAAGTAATTAGTTAAGTTGTTCCCTGGAGTAAGCGCAAATGCGACCAAATTGTCGTTGACCTGTCGCTGTTACCTGCTATCGGGCCACCAGTGAGGCGCCACCGTCTGCAGAAAGGGGCTATTGCAGCAGTTACATTCAGAGATCTTAATATTTCTGGTCTTTTTGTAACAATTTTAATTCCAGCGCTTCCCTTGATTCTTCCCAGTCATAAAAAATTAATAATCTACGTATAACAACGGAAATAGTCTTTTATACAGCAATGTCGTTCAACACAGTCATCACGCGTTTGCTCCATCGTTGAACCTAAGCATCAAAACCAGTTTGGAAAAATTCAGCGTTTTGTTTCTTGAGTCATTGGTAATTTGTTTTTTTTTTGTGATATCCTAAGTCACCAATTATTTATTGGGCAGAGCCGCAGGAGCAACAACATCGTGGATTCCAACGCGACAATCTCCTCGAATCACTTCATCAGCACGTCATGTGGCAGATGTTGTCTGCAGACCTGCTGCAAGCTTATCCAAAAATTTCCGTTCCTTCGTTTCCAAACTTCTTCTCGCGGTCAAGGAATAATTTCTGACTTGAGATACCACCAATAAAATAACATGGGACAAGCAGAAAAGCCTGAAGTTTTCAAAAGTGGTATAGATGGCAGGGTTCAGCGAAGCTCAAATTGTTACATGTTTGTTATTAATTTTTTATGGCAGCGAGTCTGATCCATCCTCACTACACAGCGACGTTACTTCAACCACTTACTTCATTACCACTGTCAGTTTAGACATTATCGTCCTGTGGAGCCATTTTTCAATTCTTAATGAGGAAAATAGACGTAGATCTCAAACACTATAAAGAAAATATTTTTCTTTTTAAGATTTATATGAGTCATAATTTTCCGACCTATCAGTTATAGAAATCAAAAGTTAAAGGGACGTCGTCTCGTTTCCTCTAAGAAGCATCGACAATTTGTGCAGAATTGGATGGAAGGTGGAGACGTCCAAGTCGGTCGATCTGTATTCCTCACATCCATCGATTTTCGATTGCCAGTTGTTTTTCTCGCCAGTGCCGTTGTTGTTGTTATCTTTCAATTTCGTCTCTGCAGGAATCCGTACAGGTATTGTGTGTGTCCGTAATCGCAGACTGTCTGTTGTGGTGGACGAGGGTGTATTGTAAGTGCCATGGGAGGACGACGAGGCAAAAAAGTGTCGTCCTATTGTAGTCAGGTGGCACACCCAGGGTAGGGACTTTAATTGCCTACCCGACCACACAGCCTCCCTCCCAAACCACAGACGAGTGGGAGGACCATAACACGAGAGATGGGCGGCGCTTTATAACCACAATTAGACAACAAAGGAAATATACAACCATCAAAACCCTACACGACATTTCCGGACACATGCTCAACAATCATTACCCCCCTCCCCTTCTGTCTCCCCCCCACCGCTCTTGACATTTTGTTCTCATTAAAAGTTCGAGGCCGAATTCTCAAAGGTATCGAGCATACAGTCCAAATAAAAATAAAGTAGCTGCTTGAATCACATCACATCAATCTCAAATGGAATTTATCTCATTTCCAGCAAAGGAAATGTTCCTTTCAACCATTCGCCTTCTCTGACTGAGGCAATAAATATTATGACGCGTAATAAAATAATTATAAACATACGTTATACACGTTCTTATACTCCGGAGCAGCTTTACTACACACACAGGATTCAAATACATATATCGTCTAGAAAGTTTCAGCCATGGCCTTAAACAAGATCTTTTCAGTTTATGGAAGTCGCATGAACGAGAGAGGCTCCCGTTTAAACAATAACGTTAAATAATTTAACAACGTTTACAAAAAATTATATTTACTCAGGAAAGTACGAAAATTCATATTAATTGCATTGACTTCACAAAAAGTTACTTGTATTCAATTAAATGAGTTAAATCAGTTTTTTTATTTAAATGTTAAACATTACAACGTTTCGTCTCCCATTTGAAACTTCTTCGGGTAAAAATTTAGCTTTACAACGGAACGTCACTCCATGACTCCTTCAGGTAAAATATTTAATCTTGTATTCAATATTTAAAAATTCCACAAAATAAAACCGCAGAGTAATTCTGAAGCATAAGATATTTCTCATTTGACGATTTTTGTAACTATTAATTTGTGTGTGTGTATGTAGGGGGGGGGTAACAGGCTACATGAGGGTGATCATAAAACAAACTACTCCCTTTATTAGCATAGGAAGGAAATTGAAAGTAGAGCAAGGTAGCCAAGGGTAGACTAAGACCCCAAACTATAGTATAAGGATCAAACCCGGTGTTTCACCAAAAGAGATGCAGGGAAAACCCCTAGAAAATCTGCACCTAGTTGGTAGAGCATGATAAATGTTTATAGGTGTCATCCTTTAATTCGAATTAGAGAAGTATATGGCCGAGTTCCAAGTAAGCCGTGATTATTTCTAAATGAAATAAATTCTTTTGAGGATTGGACGAACTGACTTTCTTAAAATTGAAGTTAAGTTTTACTAGTGCAGAGAAATTAAATTTATAATTGAAAACTTTTCGTCTGTATTTAAAAATAAAAATTGACGTAGTTAAGATGAAAATTGTGTTATTCTCAAAGTTTGATTGACGGTCGTCATTGGTTTTCAAAAAGACAAAAGGAATATTTGTTAATATAAATCCGAATGTTGGTAATATTTGTAAAATATCAGCAATGATCGTGTTCTACGGAGACGATTATAGTAGATAACCTCTATTTTCTTTAATAATTCCGATGTTTTTATTTCAAGGCATTGTCCTGTGTTCACATTAATTTTAGATGCATATTTTTGTTTATATAGGTTTTTTAATTGCAAAATGTTCACCAGTCCAGTTTTTTAAAATTATTTACAATAACTATACTTATTTAGTGTAGTTTCACTTTTCTTAAATTCATTGTATGTCGATGTTGTATCCCACCGGGTGCAGCGTCCAAGAATGGGTTAAATAAATACACACATGCGCGATCGTAAGCGGATGCCCTCCTTTTTTTACCCGGATAGTTTCCTAAATACCGCCAGATATTTTGCACCGATTTCCGAGAATAAAGAGAGGAAGAAGGAACTACTACTCCACCAGCAGCGGCGTGGCTTGTACAGTTGTCGTCGAACCAGAAACCTTGAGTAATTTGTGACCGTTACTGGCAGAGTCCAAAGCCTTGTAACTATTTCCATGTTCGTGGAACTAAGACACGACGTACACATTCTATCTTTCTTTCTCTTTTATTAGCAGACGCATCAGACTACAAAAAAAATAATCCACGGATCTTGCATCCTATTTTTCTCTCCTAGGAACAAAAAATAAATCGAGAAAACGACGTTTTAGTGTGTTTGTTGTAATAAAGCGTGTGACGTTTAGCGTAGTAAGAAATAGAAGGTCCATGATAAAAATTTTCCTAGTGTTGTAGCCGTAACTATGGCTCTCATCTGGAGTGGATGCACTTTCAGGTAATTCTAAGACCCGAGAAGGCAATTTTCATATTAAAAAATAATGTATACATATTTTCCTACTGCATAGATATTGTTCTCATTGGATTGGTTTGTAGAATACAATACGCTGCATAACATTGCCCGAAAATAATTGGCAGACAGTCACACGAAATTGGAATTTGTAGTCACTTACGGAAACACGGGAGATCACACGGAAAGGAATATTTTGGTGTAAGGTGGCTCACCGTATATACTGCACCAGCATGAACCTCCGTCGGGCAGCACATCCAAGTCACACACGCTTGCCTCCGCTGTACGACGGCAGGCACGACAACCGCACGGCACGGCCGCTCTCGGGCAACTGACTGGGTCACACCAGACCAGACCTCCTCCCCCTCCCCCTTCCCTCTCCCCACTCCACTCCACCACACCCCACCCACGCACCACGCACACGCGTTGCGCAACCAGGGGGGAGGAGGAGGGGGGGGGGAACGAAGGCGCTGTCTGTCTGCCAGCCTGCCTGCTCCTCGGACTACCGACCGCTCTTATTGTCTCACGTAGTGTGCTAAACAACTAAACATCAATAATTAAAAAAGACGGCCAAAAAGTCACGATTTATTAACAAAAGTGACGTTTCATCTCCAATTTCAGACTTCCTCAGGCTTACTACAAACAATAGTACAATAGGATAAAGTTTTCTCGGGATTCCAACCGGGTAGCGTCGTTTATTTACCACTTTGTAACACACCGGGAAAACCTACGTTCCTTAATAATACCATAAATTAAATATAAGTTCAATGCTACAATTTTGTAAATATAAATATATATAACATGGTTAAAAACTTACAAATTTAGCGACACATCCTATTTACTCCTTGACTCCCTCAGCCGAAAAGATTATTGGATTTACATGTGAAGAATTTGGTGCACTCGCGTTGGACAGGAAAAGGCAAATAGTTATAGAGGTACAGATGATCTGGAGACGCTAGAGGGCCAGGCTTTGTACCCTGTACAGAGGAACCGGCCTGCACCCATATCAAAATTCGTATTTATTTACAGACGCGACTTATGTAGCGCGAAAAGGTCACTCATTCAAAATGAAAGAGAGAAGACAAACGAACTGACGTGGGTAAATACTACTTCGTAAATAGGACCGTAAAAGACTGGAATGATTTGCCTGCAAGTCTACTAGCGAACAGTGTGAAATCATTTAGGGACCAAATTAGGGACATGGTTTAACTTAATATATTTTAGCTTAAAATTAGTGTTAACGTATTTGTATGTCCAATATTAATAGTAGTATTATTTTTTAAAAACTTATATTCCTTTATTGGAATATTAAATGTATGTTGCCATTCGGCACAGCCCATTGTGACGAAATAAATCCATCTACAACTCATAATTTATTTTAAAATAATAAACACCTTCAAAGAATTTATTAATTTTATTTTAAGAATAAAATCCATATTTATGTACTTATGTTTTTAAAAATTGTAATGTTTCATATTTTGTAGATGAATTTGGCAATTGCCGAAAGCTCTTTCACAATAAAATTTGAAAATTGAAATATATTTGGTTTTATGAAGTGACTGATATAAATTAGGGAAAAATTATCATCAAAATAATATACGCCTTATATATTTCTGAACCTCAGAGTTCGGATAAATGCATAGTTATCTAATCCTATGAGGATTAATAGAGGGAAAGGCAAAGTAATGGAGTGTATAGTATGGGAAATAGTGGAATAACAAAGGGTGTTATATTGGGAAGGGATATTTTGACGGAAGTTAAGGAATTCTGCTGCTTGGGAAACATAATAACTAGGGATGGTAGAAGCATAGTAGACATAAACACTAGAAGAGCGCAGGCAAGGAAGGTTTTGACGAAAAATATGAATTTACTTACGGGTAATATAAGTGCGAATATTAGGAATTAAATGCTACAAATGTTCGTAATGGAGTGTGTCGTTAGACAGGTGTGAATCGTTAACAGTAGGAGTTGCAGAAAGGAGGACAATAGTGGAAGCGCGAACAATATGGAGGACGTTGACCAAGAGATGGGATAGATTAATAGGCCACGTTTTCAGATCTTGGAAAATTAGCATTAGAAGAGAGACTAGACGGTGTCAATATTTTTTTTTCCATTGAAGATTATTGGTAGAGAAATTTGTAATGGCACCATTATTTCACCGTAGATAAAATAAAAGTTGAAAAAACAAAAAAAATTACATGTAACGACAAAATCTCTAAGGTTTCGGATCTTATATGAATTTTATTGACTATTGTTACTCTTTTGAGAGTGAAGTGGTACAACGATTTGAGATAGTCCCACATTTTGGATCAGTGAAAGTACCAAAACACTTGTTGAGATCGTTAGTTGCAATGGATGGATTTTTTCTTATATGACGTCACTTGCAGTCAGTGGAAAGAGCGCGTTGTGAAAGATGTCGGCGTTGGTCAGCAACAGGGATGGAAGATGGATAGGATATGTGTATAAATCAAAGGAAACCCTTCATCCCACGATATACTCTTATTGATTTGTTATATGACTTTGAAAATAACTTCCAAATTCTGATTTAATGAGAGTGAGTTGCAAGAGAAACTGGATCGTGATATTTATCTCCGTCGATACTCCTTCAGACCGCTGAAGATGGAGCGGAACCAGAATTCCTCAGGAGGCAATGGCCAACAGACCTCAACGTCAACGATTAATCTTCTTTAAGCTTGCAACAGGTCTTATGAGTACAGTTACTATATTTTGCACAAAGAGACGTCGCTCAGAAAGCGTCGTTTAATAACGGAACACGCGACGTGGATTCCATGGGAAGGAGGGACCCCGATGGCTGTTGGTGCTGGTTCCTGTTGACCTTCGCTGGCCGAAATGACGAGAGCGGCGTTGAGCAAGCAGCGCTGATAAGGCTGGCTGGTGTGACGGCAGATGTAGGATAAATGGCCCGGTCGTGTCGACGGTGGAAAGCACTCATCTTTCGCGATCCCCACAAAGCTAAAGAGCAGCGCTAATTGCGCTCGCGTGACGGGATCATGACCCAAATGTTTGGGCGGCACCTGCACACGCTAACAGATATCACGGAACTCCTCTGTTTCCACAGGAAACTCGAGGGAAAACAATATTCATCGGCCGGCCTGGAACGACTAGATCCGCTTCACCGGAGAGGAAGAGACCAGTCACTTTCTCCACAACTTTGGTGACCTTCACTTTAGATTTAGCCAAATCTGTACAAACCAAAGATACATGTAGAGGTATTGCTGTTGAAATATAGCAAACCAGAAATTGAAAAATGCCTTTGGTCAAAGAAATTAATACCCACGGTCGAATCACGATTACAACGCAACTTAAAAATCTAACTACATCTTTTGATGGAGGTTTTGCTCTGGACACGAAACATATAATTCTAAATTAAAACAGTTAAATTTAATAGAATCTTCTACAGGTTCTTTCTGCAAACAGGAAGATGAAACACCTTATCACATTGTATGGGAATGTGAATTTTTGGCATGACACCTTTCAGGACTACCGAAAACTGGAACTTTCAAAAATTTTAGGATGTGAGGAAATTTACCAATCATTTATATTATATAATCTGTAACATGAAAAGTTACGATGAACAATGCAGGCCAGCTTGCGAGTTGCAAATGTTGAGGAACTGACGCAACCCGGGCCAACAATGTGGTCTGGCGAGACGTTGAGTCGTCATGGGGTGATGGGAGCAGCAGGTTGTGTCGGCGGGACGGCGAGAGAATGACCACGCCCTGCAGATATAATTTTTTTTATGCTCTGATTGAAATTAAAACTATTAAAATCAATTTTTGGTGTTTTTTATAAAAAATACCTGGCGCCCTAAAGGATTAAGAAATCCTCGAATACGGAGGAAAGACGGATCTGCTACAAATCGAAAATATAAACCAGACAAACAAGATTTTACTCAAATTAACAGAAGGTTTTTTTACGGAGGTAAAAATCCCCACTATCTTGCATATAGATATGCACCAATATAATGCACAGGATGCCTGCACTGGACGTTAGGGGGCGAGGAGTGGCAACCCTCTGGGTAACCAGAAGTAAGATTTTTTTTCCTTCACAGCAATTTTCCCCTGGTAAGCTATGTTTAGCATTTTCTGGGTCATACGGATTGAAATGGAGCCAAAAGAAAAAAGAATTTTAGATTTAGCAGTCATCAGCAGTCGAGTTTTAGGGTCTGTAATCAAAGTCAGCTTTACAGTAAAGTTAGATGTATAGTGAGTTTACCTGAAAGTGAAGTATACTTAGAAACGTATTCAGTCCCAGGACTGGTCTTATGCAACCCTCCACGCTAACCTGCCTTGCCCAAGCCTTTTCAATTCCGCATAACTCTAACACCCCACATCCTCCCTGATCTCCTTAACTTTTTCCATCCTTGGCCTCCCTCTTCTGTTCTTACCCCACACACTTCCCAGCTAATGCTAATTTAACTGAGCTGAAATTTTAATTGTGTGTTAACAACGCACATGTGTGGAAATGTTTTTTGTAAACTTTCAAAATTTTTAAAATGTTCCTTGCGTTACGTATTTCAATATACGTTAGCTTTTTTCTTCATTTATATGTAAAGCTGACCATTTTTATTAATTTTCAGTATTATTTTTGAAATTGAATGAAACTGGGGGTTAAATTTTTTTTACTAAGAGCTTCGTAGGGTAACTTAAAAATGAGTAATTTTCATCACTTTAAAAAAATTTTCATCCAATTAAAATTAAAAACTAATACTTTTATTTAAAATTATTAGCATGTAAGTTATGTACAAAAAGAATGAAGCCAATATCTTAATATTTGTGACGCATAGAAGGTTTTTGGTACCAAAAATCATGAAGCTGAGGAAAACAGTAATAATTTATTAAATTAGAATCAAACGTATTAATTATGATAGTCCTGCAGTATATGCTACACCGTTCTTCTTTTGTTTGGCAGCTTCTTTTTTCAGTTTACTGAATTTATAGGAAAATTAATATAAATAATTAGAAAATCGATTTTTTTCTTCAGATTTTTGCTGAAATTTCAGTCCCCGTGTCCCTTAATAAGCAATCTAACGGATCTTCCGGGAATCAGAACGTTGACGAATTTCTATTTTAGAAATTCCAAGTTTGGTTCCGCTGTACGATGAACGAATATCTGTTCCGTCTTCCGCTCTCTCCTGATGGGGTAGGTCAGCGATGGCCAGGGTTGGGTTTGCCGATCTGGTTCCCGCGTTTGCTTGAGCGGTTTTATGGCACCGTAGTAAACCGCAGACTTCCACCGCGGTCGGCTTGGCTGCTGCTGCTGGCCTGAATGACCGCTGACACGAAGGTCACGGGTTCGCTTCCCGGGTGCGGTGTGGAGGGGGTCGGCCATCTTTTTCACCTGAAGAACCGTTCGCGACGGCCACGAGACACCTACGCGCCGGAAACGTGCCACGTTGACCTGCTCAGAGTGCGGTTAGTCGAAACGCGATCCGCGGAACGTCACTAGATATTAACGCAGAGCCTCCTACGGTGCACGCGACCATCCATTAACATCAGTTGGTATTCTTTTCATCTCCATTGAAATCTTCTCACGCTAGTCGAATCAGAGTTGTTACAATAAATATACGCTTCAACCCTTAAAGTTAGGATCCTATATTTAACGAGATACTATAGTTCAATAAGAAATATATGATAACATGTGGACCGATACAAAAGTAAATATTATTGAAGAAACAGAGACGGGATTTCTCGTCGATTCGAAATCCACGCTTGGATAGATTCTATATTCTCTGATTAGTATAAATCTCCAAACTTAACTCGAATACTCCTGAGAACGTTCTCTCCCTTTGTTCGGTATATTACTAAACATTGTAACGAAACTTACAGACCCCTGTTCACCTCCATACACCTTACATTTAATTCTTCTCGCTTTTCACTTTTTCTAATTAATTATCCCCCATTGGTCGGAAAATTCATTTTCAATAACATAGATAAAATCAATCTATCCTTTTCTCGGCCAATTTGGGGTGAATTTAAATTAAGCATCCCCCTGTTAGAAGGGATTTATAAGTTGCCGAAATGATTAATTACTATTTGTTGTAATGAAAACTGAATAACAATTTTTTTTACATTTATAATTTGACCCTCATTATCGTCTGACCAGACTACATTGTTGAGGCCGTACCAGAAACTATTTTAATCGTTATACTTAATTGTTGAAGACACAGGATGAAAAAGACACTTGTATTGCCCAAGAGTTTTTGCACCTTTTAAAGATGAGGACTGTAATTGGGGAATTGCCAAGAGAAATGATCACAGTGTGACGAGGAAGAATTATCGAATTTTATTTCAAGGTGTTGGTGGAACATTAACGTTTAAGGTAAAATTAGGAACTCTGGTGAGTCTTTGATGACTGCTGATTTTTCGTTTGCGACGCCATCGCAGCAGCACAGATTCATCTTCCGCTGTACAACCATCAGACACCGCAGCCTTGGACACTTCGAACCTCGTATTACCCTGACAATGTTACAGTTCGAGACAAGAAACCTGAACAATTTAACACTTTCATTAGTAAAGCGGCTTCATCGCGTGAATATACATCCTGTCTGTTTCCTGTAATTTAACTCTTGGTTGTCTCTTGCAATAATCTGCACACTTTACGTCACTACGGCCCTCGGTACGTGCCAGCCTATAAAAATGTAAGTCTCTAATGGACAAGATTCATAATATCGTCTATAAACAATCAAACTACAAGGACAAATTTGGGTTTTCATCATATGCACCCTGTGGTACAATTGATACATATTCTTCTTTGTGTATATTTAAAATAAATTCTTTATTTGATTAGGATTCATCGAATGAAATGAAATTTTCATGAAGTCACCATTGTGTCAATAAAATTTTTCCATGACTTCACTTTATCGCCGAGATAGTGAAATAGTTTATAGATGTTGTATATATTATCTTTGAATGTTAATATCTTCACAGCATTAAGGAATGTGAATTGTTTGTCATAACTCACAAATTTAGTGATAGATGATTTAAAAAAACATTTAACTTCATCCCACTGATAGGTCCATACAGTACTCTTCTCATTTTTTGCAAATTTTGTGGCGAGTTTGTTCCAGTGTAAGAGTTATTTAGACAAGCTTCTTTTCCCTCTCTCCTGGCATCGTCAATTATTCATTATATATACAGTCCATGGAACAAGTTTCCCTTATTTGAACATACGTTGCCAACTTAAATGTTTAAAGTTCAGTGAACCTGACCGCTGGAGATTGATTCAAGTGTCGCACCAATATTTACAGACGCCAACCAAGTGGCACTCCTTCTAACAACTCAACACTCGGGCTTCAGAGTGTCGTTTCGTTACTTAAAGAAACAACGCCCTTTCTTCTGTCTGTGCATACGGTAAAGGTCACACAGTCGAATACGAACCAAGTCACGGAATTTAGCGCGATTGCAAAGACTTTATCGAGAAGTAGTGATTAATGTACTCTGGTTACTGAAGTATGTCATTAGCTAAATAAACACTGACGAAAGCCTTTGAAAGTCTTATATTTATGATATTGAATTATCTTGACTTTATTTTTGCTGGAAATTAAAAAATCATTAAAAAATATTTCATTTAAGAAGGAGCATCTGCTATATTACTTATTGAAAATATTTTATCACAGCACAGAAAAAATATTACCTATTTTTTGGGTTTAAATTATATCCATGGTTAACTTAAGACTTAATAATAAATAAATAATTACGGATAGTTTTAAATCGTTTTAAAATCAAGTTACAAATAATGATTATAGATCCGACTTCTATACGCTACAGCGTCGACCAATAATCTCTATCATTATATCTCTAAGAATAATTTTTATTTGAGGACTAGACAATACCAAAGAGACTTTACGAAACAAGTCCAGTAATATTAAAATTGTAATAAATCAAATATTTTATTAAAAAGTGTATTTATTTTCGGAATTGTAACGAATTTTTGATGTAGAAACTAAGTTAATGAAGACAAAAATTCGATTACGATTACTCATTAGTTTGTGTATTTTAACAGATTAATATATGTTTGATTAGGTACTGAATTTAATGTCTACTATGTGTAAGTTCGTAGTCTGGAAATGAACAAAAATCGTTGACGGCCATGTTGTATTTCAGCTGCAAGAACAAAAATACCTCGCATCTGCCGAAACCGGAGGAAGTCTAAATTTAGGAAGTGTTATAAGAGGATTTGCCACCAGCAGAGCAGCTGGCTTCCGCTGACAGGGGCATTTCTTCCTTTTTTGCTACTATTAGAGTACAAGTTCAGCTGAAAGTGGAGAGCACGGTCGGTTGGCAGCCATTAGACATCCCATCCCGGTCTAGATTGTTGGAGAGATAATGACTAAACAAATAACCGTCTTTGAAAGAGGACAGAAATGTGTTATTCATTCCAAACTAGAGTTACAGTAGATATAATGAATTCAAAACTATCAAGTATGAATCATTAAATGAATTCAAAACTATCAAGTCTGAATCATTAAATGAATGAGTAATGGCGACTGTTCTCAACAGACTCCTCGAAAAGCAAACTGAGAGTTTTCTGTCTACACGGGCGTTAAAGTCTCCAATCCAATTCTTTGTGTGGTGCGATATTTTAAGGTGTGTTTTTTCCGGAAGACATGATTTATAGACCTTATGATGCATTACTTTACTATTTATATAAAAATGAATAAAAAGGACCAAGTTCCAGACCAAACAGAAGATTTATTCAATTAGCACTACGTTTCGTCCTCACCTTTCGGACTGTAAAATTATTTAAAAAATTTAAAGGAACTTTGAGCGTTTCGAGGGCAGTTACAATTGGAATGTAATTTAAGAATAGAGAGCAACAATTTCAATGTAGACCGCAGTTGTGGGAATTCAAATAAATAAAGAGACATAAAGTTAATCACTATAACATGAGAGTAAAGAAACAAATATAATATTCCAAGTAACACCTTATTAATATAACAAAAATGATACCAATCATAAAATAAATATAAACGTCATTATCAATATTAATTTTATATACATAACATAAAAGTGTTTATCTTAATAATATCAAAAGTTAATGAAATAAAAGGTTGTCAGTTGTGGTATTCAGTCCTAAGACTTGTCTGATGCAAGCCATTTCATTACCACATAACTACCACATCCCACATCAGACCTAATCTGCTTAGCGTATTCCATCTTTCGCTTTCTTCTCACCTTACCCCACAAACTTCCCTCTATTCTTTTCCTTTCTGTACCTCCCACCGTCCACGTTTTGCACCCATATAACAACACATTCCATACGAACATTTTCAGCCATGACTTCCTAATATGCACACTTATAAGTAAATTCGTCTTTTTGCGAAAGCTTTCCTTTCCTGTGCTATCTTATTACTATGCTTCCCAAGTAGCAGAATTCCTTATCTATCTTCAAAATATCCGTTAGCAGTCTAGCAGCCTTTGTTATTCCACTGTTACCTATACTACACTTCATCAAATTGGTTTACCCTCTATTAATCCTCATGTTGTACTCTTCCTCCAGGACCACGTTCATACCATTTATTATGGTTTCCAATTCTTCTTCTGACTCTCCTAATACTACAATATTATCGGCAAAGCGTAGGGTTTTATTTCTTCTCCTTGCAGTATGATTCGTTCCATATTCCGTTTTAACTTTCTTTCTCGCCTGTTCTATATGTAAGTTAAACGGCATAGACGACATACTGCGTCCTTGTCTTACTGCTTTCTTGATTTATGCTTTTTTCCTTGATCATCAATTCTAATTATTTATAATGAAAATATATAAAATTTTTACTAGAAAATGATTTCTGTTATTAATTACACCTACCGGTTTAGAGAGAAGAAGAGAAATTCATTAGAAGTAAATATTTACATCCATATTTGGCTCTCAATCAACACTTGGCCGAAAACGTTAAAAGTTTAAGGAACAGTACCCATTAAATCCTCAATGGCAGAAGAATCGTTCCCCATATTTTATGTCTCCTACTATTATATTCTAAGTAATTTTTAGGGTCGTCTGAGGGGCATTGTTAGCTGTCAGGGGTGACGGATGGTGGACATGGAAAAGCTGTCAATAAGCCAGGAGAGGTCAATGATTTTTCAAAGAAATGAAAAGTCCCATCAGTCATGGTAAATAAACCATACATGGATGCAATATAGTATTCTTCTTCTCAGAAGGCGCTACAATGATTTATTTCATCGTCTTGACGTGCTCTATAATAGCCTCCTTCGTCCAATTCTGGATTTTCATCTTCTTAAGATGTTGCAGAACATCATTCCTCCAACTATTTTTTGTTCTTCCTCTTGTTTTTAATGTCAACGGGTTCCATTGGTAAACTTTCTTTCCAGCCTATCATAATTCATTCTATATACGTGACCCAGTCAGCTTATTCTGGAGGCTTTGATTTGGTTTATTATGTTATTCGCTTTTATTAACATATCCAATTCATGGTTATATCTTTGTCTCAAGGGTATTTTCTGTTACATCCTTCTCAGAATCTTTCTTTCGAAAACCATTAGTTTTCGGATTTCTGCCTTATTGAGGGTCCATGTTTATTGTGGTTTTGTAAAGTCTTATTTTGGCATATTTGGAGAGTAATTTCGTTTTTTATAAATCTTTATTTGCAAAGTATGCTCTATTACATGCAGCAATTCTTTCCTTAATTTCCTCTTCGATCTTATTACTTCCATTTACAACTGAGGATAGATACTTGTAGGGTTTTACTTCTTGATAATCCTCACCGTCTATAGTTACACTTTTTGGGGTAATATCACATTTTTTACATCTTAAGAATTTTGTTTTGTTGGTGTTAAAACAATTTCCCTCGAATATGGGCCAGTAATTGAGTTGAAGACGAGTATCTTTATGCAACATAGTCAGTGTCGGATAACTGCAACTGGTTTGAGATGTCTGTGAATATTAATTGGCACTCGAAGTAACGAAGACTCTGGTATTGTCTTCACGTGGGCTGTGAATTTGGCGTAATTGCAGCAATTTGCAAGTAGGCTAGCCATTCGCTATGCAGCGAACCCGATTCCCAAGCGGCTCTGCAATTTGCATACATGGCAGCGAAGAGACGGATTCTCTCACAGCTTTTCACCAGCTCAGTACTTTCGTGTTTTGACCTTTTGTTCTGTCCTTCCCAGATTCTGTTTTCTCATGAAGAGCCGCTTCGAAAGCTTTCTCCGATTCTCCGTCCTACGGAACACGGGATATCAACATGGAGTCCCGCTTGCAGATTTAATAAATATTCATTGAATCAAAAACCGGGTTCTTGTAAGTTCTCAAGTCCTCGTAATTGTAGTGAAACATCGTGATACAACATGAAGTACCAGCCTTTTTTTTCGAGCTCTGGGAATAACGCTGTTCTGACCTTGTACCTTCATTTACAATTTCGCGAAAATGATGAGAGATTCTCACATACGTTATATATATCAGCACGTTATATAATGAAATTTAGTATGGAACTTTTTTATTTTGCAATTTATAATAGCTGAGAGACTTCGTTTCTATATCCTAAAAGTTCAGTCGGATGCTTAGTACCAAAATAGGGCACTCTAGGTCATTTTAGTACCACCGATAAAATAATTTAAAAAATTTAAATTAAAGGAACATAAATCAAAATTTTTAAAAAAGAAGACAAGAATAATGTCGACTGGAGCCAAGGACTCGAACGCAGGACCTCCCGCGCCTAAATTTAGCTATTCGCTCTTAACCTGAGTTTCAATTGAAGCATTTTATCTCCCTTTGACTTAAAAATGTTATATCAAACTACAACGACGTTTCTTCCACAAATTTTTGGACTTCATCAGGTGAAAGTGAGAAAAACTAATTTCATCAGGTTTCAAATTTCTTAATGTACGTAAAAATTATTCATATTACTTGTTGAAAAGTATCGGACAAAATTACAAATTTTGCGTCGTGGACTGCACAACTAAACGGTACAACCAATCTTCATTTTACTGTTTATCAACTGATGCGGTCCACGAAGCAAATTTGTATACTTGGATAAAAGGTACCAAGAATTTGCATTACTATTCTTCCGATGTAGAATGAATTTTTACTCCTTCAGGCACGCATTGTACTTAGCTCTCCCTTAAGATACCGTGATTATTTTTAGTTCTGTTAAGGAATTGAATCTATTTCTATTCTTTTAGTGTACCAAAAGTACTTTGGACTCCCTTAGAGTATCTGGAAAAATTTAAACTCCTGTAAAACCTGTGTTATTTTTATCTTTGTTTAGGTGCAGAGACTGTTTCTTACTTCTTTAGTGTACCGCGTGTATTTTGGGCTCTCTTAGGGTACTTAGAGAAATATAAACTACTTTAAATTTCTGGGAATGTTTTTCTTTCTCTGAAGGAACCTGAAAAGTTTTATTCCCTTACGGCAGCGAGATTATTAAAAGTACTCCGTTAAGATACCGCGACCCACCCTAAATTATGTCGGGGTGTGTCCATAAATAGGTTAGTGATCCAAAAAAAAACAGAGATGTACACGATGCCGGTTAAACCATGATTTGATGAGGAAACTAGTGTGGAATTAATTAATTTCTCGGGCTGATATAAATAAATAATTGAGCAACGCCGAGCACTCAGCTAAGCTTTATATGACTAAAAGACATACGTGAAATACAAAATTATTTAAAACAACTCCTCTCATCTTTTATACAGGTTTTATTTTGTAGGTGTGTGTGAAGGAAGCCATTTAACAGACAAGAAACAACTTCCAACAATCTGGACTCATTATGCTAATTAATATAGGAAGTAAGGCAAAGGTGCAAGAATTTTTTTCCAGACATTTACACGCTCTGTTTGCATCAATAAGTGCCTCTTTTCACGGAGGGGAGAGAAAGAGAATGATGATGCTCTACTCTAGTGCCGGGGTAATTGGAGCTGTGAAATGAAGGATGGACAATTATACTGAGTAATAAGTAAAGTACCAGGTACTGCGGAGAGTCGGAGTTGGTTGTTCCGCCAACCAACCAAGCAAGCCACTAATGAGGTGCTGCTGCTCAAGAAAAACTGTGTAAGTCAGAGCATCAAACGGCAGGGCAACCTGAATGAAGGAACTCATTTAGTGAAAGTTGAAAAGAAATAGGGTCGCGAATGTGAGACGGATGCACACCAAGAGACTCGGTGATTGTGCTTTTTGGTAGGGAACGACACGTTGGTCATTAAGAGTGTCCCAGCAGAGTCTCAACGACGCAAGGAATACAAACCTTTTAAAGTAAGCTTAACCTGACTCATCATGAATAATGACATTAATTTTCTCACCATGTAAAACTAAAATAATGAAAATAGTATCCAACATCAAAATTATTTCTTCATAGAGATAGAGGAAATGGACCCAGTAATTCGGATTCAGACAGCAAACTTGAAACTCAGACGGTATTAAAATTAGGTTTGGAAAAAATATTTTGTATAACACGGAGATTATACTCTAGATTGCTCCTGGTCGGAAAAATTATGATCAACTGGAAATCTTTATCCTGCTTGACGTGATTATGTGTGATGGAAATTAAATTAAAGAAAAGATCTTGAGAGGGACAACGGAAGTCCCATATAGGATAAAAGTAATTTTGAAATTTAGAAAAAGAACACATGCATTTTGGACTCATTAGTTTTAATACTGGAAATATTAATTTCACTACTTTATTCATAATAATATAAGACTTAGTTATTCCATTTCTGACTTTAGGCTATTCTTTGCTATTTATTTATAATAATGAGAAGGTCCCGACAGTTGGGGGAAGAAATGTTTTCAAATGAATTTATTCCAATTCTGATTTTTGGCCATTCTTACTGTTTTATTTAGAAATATATTAGTATTATTGTTTTGAGTGTTCATTAATATTTTCAAGGTTAAACGAAAAGGGCGTTTGATTATTTTAAATGTTTTCCCCCCTTTGAGCCCAAACAGAGCTTAAGAAGCTGGACGGATGTAGGGTGGGATCGAGTGTCACGTCCGAGGCTGCGCCTGGAGTGAGTGTGCATATGTGCGTGTGTCTTTCCCACAGGGTGAGCCTCGAGCTGAATTACTGGTTTCCATGCAAGTCGGAGTTACTTTTACTTTAAACGAAAGCAACGAAGGCGGTACGTGTGGAAATAATCTCTCACAAACATGCGCATTCCTCCGACAACGGATGTGCTGAAGAAACCAAGAAATACTCCAGCTGGAAGAAACAGGACACGGCCTGAATTGCGACGTGGCTCAGGAACTCATAAATAGGCTTAATTACAACCGTGAAGCAGGTGGATTTCTTCTCCTCCAGCGTCTAATTACGTGCCACAGTAAAGTCCTTTCACAGGGGTATTAATCTACATCCCACCCCTAGATCCTTCAGTATCATTAATTATTAATGTTGCTGTTGTGGTATTCAGTCCTAAGACCGGTCTGATGTAACCCTCCATGATAAACTACCTTGCGCAACTCTTTTCATTTCCTCATAACTAGTACAACCCAAATCATCCTAATCTGCTTAGCGCATTCTACCCTTGGCCTCCCTCTCCTGTTCGTACCCCACACACTTCCCTCTAATGCTAATTTTATAAGAACCTCATGCCTTAAAACGTGGCCTATTAATCTATCCCTCATCTTGGTCTCCGCCATCCATATTGTTCGCTTTTCCCCCTATTCTGTTTAGAACTTCTTCGCTACTTACTCTGAAATGTGGTGCTATAGACGAAAGCTGCAAGTCAGATGGGTGGATGAACGCTTTTATTCTTTTCCTTTCCGGAGCTCCTATCGTCCACATTTCGCATCCATATAACGCCACGCTCCATACCAACATTTTTAGCAACGATTTCCTAATATTACCCGTAAGTAAATTCCTCTTTTTCGCGAAATCTTTCCTTGCCTGTGCTATTCTAGTGTTTATATCTACTATAATTCTACCATCCGTAGTTATGTTTCCCAAGTAGCAGAATTTTTTAACTTCTGTCAAAATATCCCTAACACCCTTTGTTATTCCACTATTTCCCATACTACACTCCATTACTTTGCTTTTCCCTCTATTAATCCTCATAGGATTAGATAACTCTACATTTATCTGAACCCTGAGGTTTCAGAAATATACAAGGCGTTTATTATTTTAAAATAAATTCTGACTTATAGATGTAGATGGATATATTTCGTCACAATGGGCTGTCCCCGATGGCAACATACATTTAATATTCCAATAAAGGAATATAAGTTTTTAAATAAATAATACTACTATTATTGGATATAAAAATACGCTAACACTAATTTTAAGGTAAAATACATGAAGTTAACCATGTCCTTAATTGGGTCCCTAAATGATTTTACACTCTTCGCTAGTAGACTTGCAGGCAAACCGTTCCATTCTTTTACGGTCCTATTTACGAAGTAGCATTTACCCACGTCAGTTCGTTGTCTTTTCTTTTTAATTTTGAATGAGTGACCTTTTCGTGCTACATAAGACGTGACTGTAAATAAATACGAGTTTTGATATGGGTGCAGGCCGGTTCCTCTGTACAGGGTACAAAGCCTGGCCCTCTGTATTCTAATTGCTAGCGTCTCCAGATCACCCGTGCCTCTATGACTATTTGCCTTTTCCGGCCGGTTTTGGAACCCCTAAGTTTTGTCAAAATATCTCTTGCCAATCTAACACCCTTTGTTATTTGACTGTTTCCCAAACTACACTCCATTACCTTGGTTTTACCTCTATTAATCTTCATAGGTACCTTTATTTTACTACAAAATAATTCTAAATAAACTATACGTGTATTATAATGGTGTTGAGGTGAAGAAGTCTTCCTTCCGTTGAAGTCGCCCGCCTTAACGAGACCTGAGATTTGGGAAGTCGTGACTGGAATCCTTGTTTCCCACGTAGAGCCCGCTTTGTGCCGCCATCGGACACGGTCTCTGATCTGTCGTCGGATAATTAAATCAGCGCTCAAGGCCAGACGACGTCCACAACATCAACAGCAACTGCAGCCCTTGTAATTATACAAAGTTAAATTCACGCTAACGTGGTTATTACTGCCAAATTCGTGCAATTACGCCCGATGTCTCCTGTTTCGGAATTGGGAACTCTACGCACGTAAACTGAGCCATCGTAATAACTACGGTATCTGGTGAAATTAGACATGGGCCACTGTCCCTCACTACTGATTCTGACGAGTATTGACACGTTAGGACACTCTGTAAGAAACGTACAACGAATTATAATGTTTGAATGATTTGCACTGTTAATAAATTTTAATAAAAATAATTATATGGCTAAAGAAATAGACGAAAGTTTAAATAAAACCCCCTAGAGGTTTCCTCCAACTTACCAAGCGAAAAAAACTGCACGTCGTTTTCTTCCCTTGTGCAATCTTTCCTTTAGTAATTTAAAGGTTTCCTTATATGATTAGGCTGAATTCTATTGGTATTTTAGTAAATCACTTAACAATAATACAAATTAATCAAGAATACCAATTTTCAGTCTATCCATTTATTATTGAGTAAATGAGTCTCGTCGAAGCACAGGAATTTTCCAACAGTAATCTATAAATTATAAGACAAACCAAACAGATCAATGTACAAACAGATCAATGTACATAGTTAATTAACAGTTAGCTAATAAACATCCACCTCACACTCCACAACATTGCTATAACATATCACATAAAATTGGAGGTTATCCAACTTACGTCTTATCTATTTAAAAGAACATCATAGAGGTTGATCTGTCAAAGATAATACACTTAACAAGGATTACAATTAAAGTATCACTATTACAATATTATTTGTTTTTACAAGGTTTTCTGGTTATTTTATAAAATAATCAATACAATTTTCTTTAAAAATTAGTTCAGAATATCTGAAATACCAATATCCCAATATCACCGATCTCATTTTATACGCTCATTGTGATATACTTCTTCAAATTCATGCATAATCCCTCCAAAACGTCCCTCTCTAATTCATTTTTTTCATTATGTAAAACTTGCACATTGTCCCACATACAAGAATACAAATTTAACTTAATTTTTTAATTGAACGAAATCTTTCCCCCCAAGGTATTATTTCGTGGGGAGATTTAGCCACAAGAATGTGTGGGCAAATATGTGAGCAACGATCTGTAATCAAAAGTTTATTTTGATTTATCTGTAGTAGTCCAGAGTGTAATATAACTTCTTACTTTCTTTCGCCTTACGAAGATCACTTTCACAATCACAATAAAACACTTTGCTCTGCTTTTAATTTTATTTTCACTTCGCTTACGAATACTCCATTCGACGTAAAAGACTCCCAAGTAGCTCCACAGTAAATTTTAAAAATTTTATTACAATTTTCTCCTCTCGGTCAAGATCCCCACAGCTACTGTCTCTTTTCCAACAACATTTTCCTCAATTTTTAGTTTGTCCTTTCTCCAGAAATATGAAATATGAAAACATACTGTTTACTTCGGTGTCCGCTCTGCTACTGTTGTTATTATCCAGCTCTGTCATAAATTACGTTAATCCTTTCCCCTTTCGGCCTTCGAACATCCCTCTTAACCGAGCCAGACGTGGCATAACACCCCACTATGACCTGATTTTAAATTCCAAAATTTTTCTTGAGCCTTCTCAATTTTACTTCGTTACACTTGATAAGGTTGACCAATTTTATAAAACTTTAGTGTGTTACTTTGGTCATATAATTATTGTTTTATTAAAATTGAATGATTTGGTTAAGGACTTGGTTTGTATCCGCATAGAAGATGTTTTTCGTGATGATCAAAATGATACGAGTACGTATTCATCCAGTAGGGAGAAGTGTTAAATTTTCGGTCACTTACGTCTTTTCCACAACTTTAAACTTTCCGCGTTCCTGGTAAAACAACTGTCAAGTTTCCTCCGACCTAATAAATTCGATGAAATAAATGAGCTGTCGTGTCTTTGAAGTAGGTGTAAATGGAAAGAGTGGCTGACGTAGAAGGCACTCCACAGGAGAGGAGAAGGAGAAAAACAAATCTTCTAACAGTAAGTCAGACACTTCTTAAACCCTTGTCCGTTTCAGACAGAAAGGATTTGAACTTTTCAGTCGTTGGAAAGGGGGGAGACTGTTGTGTGTACGTGACTAGACTCAAATAAGTGTGTGAAACAACGTCTGGGATAGTCTCTCTCTCTCTCATACATAAACACATTCTCTATAATCTTAAACACGGTGGTGTAAAAAATGAATTTTAATAGCGATTTTTTTGTCAATTAGAGGGTCTGTTATCATCATACTTACATCTAAAAAAATCATTTCAACCGAATTGTATTTTCCTCGCCTTGTATTTCACGTTCCACAACCTTAATTCACGGTGGCAGGATAATTAATTTTGTGTGTTCTTGCAGTAAAAAAAATCAGATTTTTTTTAAAATGAGGTTTTTGTTTGGTTTGAGCAAAAAGTTTATTAAAAGTTTTAACAATCCAGTTGGGATTGATTCGAGGATGGGCAAGCACCGCAAAAAAGCCCCTATAAATATTTGAGCTGAAAGACCTCCGAGACCTTTGAGGAGAGCAGGGAGTGACCTGTCGCCATTGTCCACGTGGGCTGACCAGGTCCATTGTCTCTAAGGAGTGCGTGGGCGGACCACGAACCTGACAAGCTCCGTTACAGCCTGTCCTGGCAGCATTACAAGTACAAAACTCATCAGCAGGCCTACGAAAGGGAAACCATTTCAGCTTGTAAGCAAGTACCGAACCGTCTCATGTGAGCAGAGAGAAAGGTGAATGACGCTCAAATATTCTCGAAAAATTGATTGACTATGGTCACATAAACAAACTAAAGTATACCAAACTCTCAGTTGTATATAAGACTTCTTGCAATGATTGCAATTCCAGATTTATACAGGTCAGCTATTAATCATTTCATTAATTGGGATGACGTCAATATGCTGAATATTGAAAGTAGGTCTCGTTTTAGATTAATTTCAGAAATCGTACAAATCAAATAAATGTACCCAAAATGTACAGAATAATACTCTCAGTCATATCTATACTCTCTAGGTAACTTCTCTGATCTTCTTGACGCCTCTAGAAATGTACAACACTAACCATTCAATCCTGACAAGGTCTGCCGATGAGAAGAGGAAACGTCTTACTTTAACAATTGTCATGTAGAGAAGCTAAATTATAACTGATCTTATGGTGTTAATCAATCAAAAATTAAGTTACACAATGTGTATAACGTAATTCTCAAAAAAAGTAGGGTACTCTCAAAGTATAAGTTAATACTTTATCTGAATTTTGAGTAAATAATTAAATGAATTTTAATTGCCTCTTTGTTAGTTTTCATTTTATTTAAAATATGAAATGTAATACGTTTCGTCTCTCATTTGAGACTTCTTCAGGTATAAGAAACTTAGCTTTTGATGGACCTCACTCCATGACTTCTTCAATATTTGAAGCAGTCTAGATTATGTCAAAAAATTTCATTAATAAATATGTACTTATTAATTTCATAAAAATTGTTTTACAAAGGGGCATTCTGTTAAAATTATGCCACAACCAAGTCTATAAACTACAAATGTCATATGCCAGAATTATACCTTTCTTTTTAGTAAATTGAGTCTCCCTGAGGGTGAACATTAGATAATAGAAGCATTTGAAAGGTGGTACTGTAGGAGAATGCTGAAAAACGGATGGGTGGATGGAATTACTAACCAGAAAGTTGTAAAAATAATAGGGGAAGAGTGAACAATATGGAGGACGTTGACCAAGAGAAGGGATAGATTAATAGGCCACGTTTTAAGACATGAGGGTGTTAGAAAAAAGAATTAGAGGGAAGTATGTGGGGTAAGAGCAGAAGAGGGAGGCCAAGGAGGGAAAAAGTTAAGGAGATCAGGGAGGATGTGGGTGTTAGAGTTATGCGGAATTGAAAAGACTTGCGCAAGATAGGTTAGCATGGAGGGTTGCATCATAACACACACAAATTAAGACTGATAAAAAATAATTATGGGTCTACGTAAGTATCAAAGTAAAAAAAACAGTCATATTTAATTAACATCCGAAAAACAAGAAATTAAAAAGAAAGTTTTGTTGTTGGCAAAATAATTTAGATTTCTAACAAAGCAATAATCTGACTATTAAGTATAAATTAAGAAAAAAATACTGCTAAATTTTCAGGAAAATTTTAAATGAATATCTAGTTAATATAATTACGACGTTTCGTTCGTGTTCGTGGACTTCATCTGGTAAATTTTTAAGTGGATAAAACTATTACGTGTATTATTTTCGTTTTGAGAAAAATTTATTAAGAATCCATGGGGATGGAATATATATTTATCCAAATTAAGAAATCAGTCATATTAAATTTATATTTTCTTGAAGAATAAAAATTGAAATAATATGATTGTATAGAGTTTTCTCATAAGGAGGATGTTGATAAAAGCCGGAAAACAACACAAAGAGGATAAGAAATGTATAGTCATATTTTAAAAAATAGAAATAAAGGGAATGAATAAGTGTCGGACGTATGGATACAACTTGAAAGATGAAGCAGCAGGAACAGTTCCTCGTGTCATGTCGTGTCGTGGAGGTAAGCCTGTGGACTGAGGGACATGTCAAGCAATTATCAGAGCAAGACCACGTTTACTCTGCAGTTGGGGGAGGAAAACAGATTGTTATCGAGCTGAGGAAAGGCAACATCTGCCCCCGGGGAAAGGAAGTAGATAAAACTCTAATTACCTTACTCACGTCAGTATATCACAATCCCCGTAACTCGATAAATACGGGTATCACGTGACAGGAAGTCGCAAATATTCACCTTTCAAAAGAAATTTAAGTGTATTATGACATGTTCAGCTACTATAAGAGAGAGAATAGGAAGGTACACGAATCGCGTAAAAACTAACTGTTTACGTAAAAGTTACAGATTTTACGACTCGGCTGTATTGACTAACCGTGAAATTATTCTTAAAAGAGTCGATGATTCAGATAGTAAAGTTGGCCTCAGAAAGTTCAATTATGTTTTTTACTGCTTACTACTTTAAAAGAAATATGTTGAAACGGAGGAATACATAGGTTTGGGAATCCTCTCTCATCTCAACTTTACTGTAGGGGATTAAAAGGAACTTCCTGTCCAATTACTCTCAACATTACTTAAGATTAATGAATATATATGCTTTTTTTGCTTAACAGGCCAAATGAGTCTGATCCTGAAACAGGCAACTTCCCTATAATAGCATAGGAAGGGAATTTAAAGGTAGAACAAGGTAGCCAAGGGTTGATTAGGACTCCCAGGCTATGGTTTATGTTTCACCTAAGAAAGATGCAGGGAAAACCCTAGGAATCCACCATCAAGTAGTCGGGCTATTGAGTACTATTCTCACGTCCTTCCGAATGACGGGAAAAGAGTTTGCTGTCGGATCGCAGCATTCCCTTCTCCATGTCTCCACGAGATTTAGGTGGCAGTTGGCCGACTGATCCAATGGGATCAGGGAGGTGTATGTACTGGGGTCGAAGGTACCTAGGGATGTGAGAACCATGAATAAACTAGAGAGAGTACGAAGCATTCCCAACGCAGTCAGTGGGGCCCCGCAGTAAATCTGGGGAGAAATACCAGCTAGAGAAAGCCTGTTGACGTCCTCTCTTTTCTATGAATATCTACAATTGTGACTGTATTGATAACTATCGCATCGTTGTTGAAATAATTAACCACAACCGTCACTGAAAGCCGGCCATGAAGCTATTACATATATATTTCATCTGCTGTAATGTAGTAAATAGTACGTACTAGTTCAGAAGAAGCGACATGGTAGAGACAAGTCTTAAAGTGGTTCCTTCATGCTGCTTTTTTTTGGGGGGCCCCTGGGCTATAGTTTAATGGTTCCTACCCGGACTATATATATATATATATATATATATATATATATAATAGGGGAGGCTATTAAATGCAACAAGCAGTATCTGACTCCAGCATGTCGCGTTTTCTTCAATAGTAACGAGTAATGGTGATCTTACATGAATGTAAATTTTATAAAGGTTATTATGATAAAAGGATAAATTGTACAGAAATTTATTTATTTAAATAGGTGAGACTATTAAATGAAACAAGATACTAAGCCATATTTCCATTTATCCAAAATTTAACTTTAGAATTAAAATAAAAATTGATTGCGTTTGTCTTTACCTAAAGAACCTCAAAACATGTGGACGAAATGTTTGTATGTGTAAAATATAATAATTGTTTCCTTTCAAAATTGGTGGTTAAATTTATTCTACTTAGATTAATTACAGGAAGAACGTAAAGTCGGCTTTAAAAAGTAGATTGACCATATGAGACACATACACATAGTTGTACCAGAAAACATCTGGAAATAATAAAAATAATATAGCCATATATATATATATATATATATATATTTCAAAGTAAAAGTTCCTAATCCCTCAATTGACTTACGCCCCAATGAATTGTCGTATAGAGCTGGAAATAATTAATTAAAAGAGATCGTAGTACACAGAAAACATTGATCTATTAAATATGCTACAGGGGATTGAACTTCGTTAAATATATATATATATATATATATATATATATATGGATAATTAAGTTATGCAGTGATTGTGACTAAATGAAGGTTTAATTCCCAGGGATCAGAAGAATATTTAAAAACATGTAAATTTTATCCTTATTTACATATGTTAATTAATGAAATCTTAATTGAACTAATGCGTGTGTTTAATCGTTGCTCATTATGCAGTTGTCTAATTGAATGGAAAAAATCACTATTAAATTGATATTTTTCGTAGTTTAATTGTACCTCGTACAGTTGTAGTTAGGAATTTTGTCAGTATTTTACCCCTGACGAGATTAATTGGTCGTTGGTGACGGTGTAGGGGGTTTTTCTTCACTGACGCTGGAACGTGAAGCAATCAAGACGTCTTCAACTGTTGGGGAAATGATGTCCTCCATCTCGTCACACGGGAAGTGTCCCTGGGGGCCAAGGAAAAGGGAAGCTGACCGGACATTATTCCGAAGGAACGATCGGGAGGTCGCAAAACAAACAAGCTATTAACCGCTAACTACCTGCTATAAAGGAGACTATTTATGGAATATTGCCCGGACATTGAGGAATATGCGACATATTGTACGCAAGAGATTACATAACACGTGCACTGGGGTTGGAGGACAGCACTCCGTTATAAACTTTTACGCCCGCCATTTTTAGAATTTTTTTTTAGAATTTATTGTTGAGATTATCAATAATATCTTGTCGTACTTATTTTTGCTCGCTACATTGTTTTATTATACGTTTACTTCCAGATTCATAGGAAAATATTTGTGCTCAACGCTGAGAAGGAGAGACCAAATGGTAAAGTTGTGAACAAGCATTTTGAAATGTCTACAAAACCCTGAGTATAAGTGACAGAGGAATCATATTAATTTAGGAAAAAATGATCGACCTGAAATTTTATATACATTTTTTGTGATATTTACCAAAACAACCTGTAACACGAATGTAAACTTTATAAAAATTATTATGATAAAAGGATAAATTATACAGAGTTGGGATCCTTACATGGGTTTTGTGTGGGGGCGAAACTAAATGGGAACCACTCGGTGATAGGAGAAAGAAGGATAGATTTGGGCCACTATACAGCTTACACAGGCCTGGTCAGAAATAAGGGAGCGGCTAAGTATACCTAAATTTTTCTCTAAAAACGACCATAATTACAAAATAAAGGAACAGGACCAAAGAACGGATGTGGGACAATATTCCTTCGTAAACAGGGTGATTAGGGACTGGACTGCTTTGCCTGCAAGGGTACTAGAGGCTTTACCTAAGAATACAAATGTTTTGAAAAGACGTTAGAAAAACTGAAAAGATATGTGCTTATTTTGGAAAAAAAAGGGAACGTGAAATTTTTTTAAATTGTATTTATTTTTCTGTACATTATTTTTGTATTTTTAATCAACAATTTATCTTTGTACTTTAATTTTAACAACAAACTGCCACCGGGAAAATGGACCCTGTAATAATAATAAATAAATACATACATTATTATTCGTAGATTTTTAAATGCTCTAGTGAAATAAAAATAACGTTAGAGTCGTAATGAGACGCAGAGACTCTAATGGTCAACTGAGCTTGAACTTTCCAATATTTAGCCGTTTCCCGTTTGTCTCGCTCCACATCAAGAGGTTCACTTTACTGGCCTCGCGCAGTCTTGGTTTTTATTTTGAGCGTAACTTAAGCGAAGTTTGTGACTGAGGCCATGAATAAAGCATGGCGCGCGCCTCCCATGGATTCCCCGAACGTCCCATAATACAGTATCTTTATGCGCCTCGGTAGACGCACGAATTGTGGCATAAAGAACCTTCTCTAGGGGATAGCTTCTGTCGGCCTAATGGGATGTAAAGGGTCTGCCTCTCCTGCAACTGGTCAACAATTCATAGAAATACTTGTAAAGCTACGGATACCAAGAAAACGGTTAAATTAAACTGCTTGTGTTTATTGATTTAAGCAAAATTAACCTTGCAACTTATTTCAGAAGACAGGATAAGAAAAAACCGGTCTACGTTTATGGCATTTGTAGATTTAGAAAAAGTGTTTGATAATGTGAACTGAAACACTATTAAGGATTTTGAAGAGCACTGGAAAAAAAATATCGAGAAAGGGTGCTTATACATAACCTCTACAGAAGACAGGAAGCAGTAATTAAAATAGAATATCAAGAAAAGAAAGCAGTAATCAAGAAAGGAGTAAGCCAAGGATGCAGTCTGTCGCCCATGCTCTTTAACTTATATATGGAACAGGCGATGAAGAATGTGGAATATGGAAAAGGAATCATACTACAAGGAGAAGAAATAAAAACCTTAAGCTTTGCCGACGATATTGCAGTATTAGGGGAATCAGAAGAAGGCTTCGAAACCGTAATAAATGGCATGAACAGAGTCCTGGAGAAAGAGTTCAATATGAGGATTAATAGAGGGAAAACCAAGGTGATGGAGTTTAGTTTAGGAAACAGTGGAATAACAAAGGGAAGGGATATTTTGACAGACGTTAAGGAATTCTGCTGCTTAGGAAGCATAATAACTATGGATGGTAGAAGTATAGTAGACATAAAGTGTAGGATAGCACAGGCAAGGAAGGATTTTGCGAAAAAGAGGAATTTACTTACGGGTAATATGTGTGAATATTAGGAAATCATTGCTAAAAATATCCGTTTAGAGCGTGGCGTTATATGGGTGCGAAACGTGGACGATAGGAGTTGGGGAAAGGAAAAGAATAGAAGTCTTTGAAATACGGTGCTATAGGAGAATTCTGAAAATCAGATGGATGGAGTAACTATGAGGAAGTTCTAAACAGAGTAGGGGAAAAGCGAACAATATGGAGGACGTTGATCAAGAGGAGGAATAGATTAATAGGCCACGTTTTAAGGCATGAGGGTCTTGTAAAATTCGCATTAGAGGGAAGCGTGTTATGGGGTAAGAACAGAAGAGGGAGGAAAGGATAAAATACGCTAAGCAGATTAAGTAGGATGTTGGTTGTGCTAGTTATGAGGAAATGAAAAGGCTCGCGCAAGGTAGGTTAGCATTGAGAGTTGCATCAGACCAGTATTAGGATTGAATACCACAACAACAACTTTGATTTAATGTCAGTCGTGTTGTTCTATGGGTACGTTCTAGCCATTTTGATCAAGCAAATGTTCTACATTTTATTTGATCAAAAATACGTCTTTTTCGTTTCTAGGTACAAATAATTATTTTAAAATTATTCCATGGTAGATATTTCTGCTTTTCGTCTTACATATGTACAATTTATGAAAAAACATTAATGTATATAATGTGACAAAATATTCTTCAGGCACTTAGTAAAGTGAACAATACGATCAATTTATAGTCCGTTTTAGATTAGACGTTTCCTCGCGTGTGTGCGAATATTAAACTCCAGGAAAAAGGAACACACGAAACAGCTCACTGAAAACAGAATAACACCGCGATTATTTGTTCGGCAACACTGTTTGTCCCATCATTTTATTTTAAGTACTGTAATTTGTTGATTGAAGGGCTTTTGACACCTTTACCCTTCTATTCCTATCTCTGATTTTTAGTTAGTTAGTATTACTGTAAAAATAATAGAAGAATTTTTGTAAAATTTTTGTAATTTGTGAAGGTAAGGCCCGTTTTAGATGTAATATATATAATATATTTTAGATGTAATATATATATATATAATAAAGAAATTTTAAAGGTGCATTTTGTCAAGGGTAACAGCGGGTTGTATTATAATGACCAGACAACAGCAACAAAAGACGTGGAGTTTTAAGTACCCATGGCGGTCAGTACCAAGCGAGTTAGATGTTTTATCAGAAGGTGATGTAAATAGAGATAAATAGAAGAAACCATTAAAGGAAAAATTTCAGGCATTATTGGTAAAAAGCGATCAAAGGAAAAGAAACTACGGACCAATGGAATCAATCACCATGTCTGATGAAAAGGCCGATTCCAAGCCCGTAGACAATCTCGCGGAGAAATTTGGAAAAGGACGGAAGCTCTTGTCGCACTCCAGTAACTACATCACACTGATTGTTTTCCGTCTCGCTCACAAATGAGACTGCAATCCCTCTGGTGTGCGGATTAGTCTGTCGAGCGTCATTTCCTGAACGATCGCACGTCCCCGAAGCATCCGTTTCGTCGAGCAGAAGCGCCTTGGAGGAGAATTCAAGGCTCTCACGAGAGATAGACGCCATTACAATTAAGAGGGCGCTGCTGCTCTCTTTCAGTTTCAGAAACCTATCTCAACATTAATAAAACTTGAATAAACTTGTTTATTAACCAAATGCCATCTGTCACAACCTTAATTTTAATCTTTCATTTCCAGTACTTTGATAAACCCAATCAGTCAGTCGATCGGAAGAAACAGGAGAGCTTCGATATATCGATTCACATCAAAACAGCCTGACAGTCAACACCTATCAGAAGAAATATTATGCATTTGGATTTGTTTGAGCTAATACAACTATTAATTTGCAATCGTGAAAATATTCATTAAATAATTATAAATCAAATAAACTTTATTTTTATTACAGTATATAAAAGTTTAGTTATTATTAGCTCAGTTACGTTTCTCGTTATTTCGCTTCGGTTGAACCCGTATTTATTTTCCGATATTCCTGAGTGTAATCCCTCGTTGCGAGTTCCGGTCTGATGTTATTACTCTCTCTCTCTCTCTCTCTCTCTCTCTCTCTCTCTCTCTCTCTCTCTCTCATCTTTGATTTGATATTATACAGACAGCGGCTCCCAGTCCAACCTCAACGGAAGCTCAGCAAGCGATGTGGTTCCTGTATAATCGTATTGCCTTAGATGTTGTGCTTTGATATTTGTGCAGTGGCAAGAAAGTAAATAATAACTGTGCTTGAGGAACATTCTGTCAGATCGACGTATCATTACCGTTTGTTTTTATTCGAATTTCTTCCCAGTTCACTTGATTTTTGCATTTTGTAAATAATTCCAAGTACAGTATGTAAGCTGCAGTTAAGTTTTTTCCGTACAGATAACGTGACGGAAGACAAGCCGACGGGTTCCACTCCAAGTATTTTCGGGATCTAGGAAATGCAAAGTGCATCAAGAGGGAGTGGTGTTAGATAGACTAGTGGCTGAGGATAAGAAGGAGGAGAAGCGCCTTTAATAGGCGTCCATTAGCAACGCTACAGCTGCGCCACGTATCATGGGAGCAGCTGAAACTTCGTGCTAAAGCTATTACTTGCGATGCTCTATAATGGCTGAAAGCTCAAGTACCTTTACGTCAACATTTCACCGTACCCAATGCTTTATGAAGTAGAAAGCTGAGTTATTATACCGACCGGGACGATGACTTTATACCCTATAGTTCCTCTCAGGATCTAAATATATATAAATTAATTTCTCCAGAAATTAAAACAGTATCAAAAAATTGATTTTAACCATAAATGCAGGAAATTCATTGCAGTATTTTGTAATAAACGAGTATCGGATATGAATTTAATTTCCCTTACTCAGCCACATTTAAATATTTTTAAATTATTGTTTTAACCGTAACGATTTAGACTATTGATAGTCTAACCAGACTGTAATATTGATATTATATTGTCAGTCGTTGTCAATATTAAAGGAATTAATGAAACGACCTTAAATAGACAATTTTTTATTACATAAACCGACGTTTTGGTACCTCTTTGTACCCTCTTCAAGTTTAACAATCGAATAATCTACATGAGACGACAGACGCTGTTGGTTAATCTGCTTTTTCTGTTTGAATATAGGTGAGTCACTTGCTGCCTCTTATTATGTTTCTTCAAAGTATAATTTTTTTTTGCCTTCTGCCGTCTCATGTAGATTTTAGATTTCACTAAGTGAATGCAACAGTGAAATTACTCAGAAAAAAAATTGTAGAGCACAGAAAATTTTTAAATTTCGTGAAACTTGCATCAATTTGGAATTTCAGATGCACTATTGAAAACATTCGTCATGTCGTTTGGTTGTTTTATTAAAACTTATTATTGAATAACTTGCATGTTTTATTCACTTATTTAAATGAAGTGAGACAAATAAACTATTGTAAATAAAGTAATTAATTTTTCTGGGACACGGACTTTGCAGCAGAAACATATTTTAATTAAATAATTGAGGAAAAGTATTTAATTAAGTTTTTGCTATCTGTGACTCTATCTCCAGTGGTGTAGTGGTTAGCATTGCTGCCTCACAACTCAGGGGTCCCGGGTTCGAATCCTGGATGTTTGCATCGTCATGGTCGCGATGACCGGGATTAAGGCTGCTGGGGATTGATACACTGACCACGTATCACCCCAAATTCGGAATGCGTCACGCCAGATGACAGTCCGCAGCCGCCTTGGTAGGCCTAGGCCCTCAAGAGGGCTGTTGAGCCATTGGAAGAAGAAGAATAAGACTTTTGGCCATTCTTTGTGTTTTGTAAATAAATTATTAATCTGTCAGTAAATTTCGTAATGCAAGATGTCTATTTTCACTGGACAGGAGTAAATTACACCGTCTAGAATCAGCATGTGTGTTATCTTGGACTGGTCCGTGGAATCTGGAGACATTCGTAAGAACACGTGACAGTTGCAGACACGTAAAGGCAGCAAGAAATCTAATAGCTATAAACGCAGAAGGTCGTGAGCACACGGGAAGGAAGGAAGGGGGAGGGGGAGGGGGGCTAATTTAATCGTGTTCTTTACGGAGTCGCGGGCGCATAAATACTGAGCTGAAGCGCGGCCAGGCACGACACGCACTAGGTTGGCTAGCCTGCACGCCACAGCAGACACCGCAATGCCAGGGGACGCCCCTTGATCGATAGCGACTCAAAACACCACAGCAGCCAACTGGGCGAGGTTCAATCACCAGCTAATCCTTAAACGTATTTGCTTTTCATAGGTTCGTTACAGACGTCTCCGGGACCCTTTCAGGAGAACGCCGAGTGAAATCAGCCAGCGGCGCCACTGTCTGCATGTTTGCCAATGCTTTATTAATATTCCAAAAGGCTTAATGATATATTCTTCAACAAGAAAATAACAGTGTTGGAGTAGGTTACCATATTTCCCATAAAATTCATTCGTGGTGAATCTAGCGAGAAAATGTGGGGAGGGGCGAGAAGGTTTAAAGCGCGGGGACTGAATTTTCAGTAAAGATCTGAAAGAAAAATATATATTCTAATTTTTCATATTAATTTGCCTATAAATTCAATAAACTAAAAAAAGAAGCTGCCAAGCAAAAGAAGAAATGTGTAACATATGCTGCAGGACAAATTTAATTAAAACGTTTGATTCTAATTTAATAAATTATTACTGTTTTTCTCAGCTTCATGATTTTTGGTACCAAAAACCGTTTATGCGTCACAAATATTCTTCATTTTTCTGTACATAATTTACATGCTAATACCATCAAATACAAGTATTAGTTTTTTAATTGTTTAAGTGGCTTAGAGGGAAAATTTTTATAAGTGCTGAAAACAGCTAAGTTTTAAGTTCTTCCCCCATTTTCATTCAATTTCAAAAATAATATTGACAATTGATAAAAATAGTCAACCGTACATATGAATTTTAAAAAAACTAGTGTATTTCAAGTACGTAACGCAAGGACCATTTTCAAAACTGCGAAATTTTGAAAATAAATTTCAAAATATCTCAGCACAAAACCAGTTTACAGAACCAAAATTTAGTACATTGCTACAATTATGCGTTGTTAACACACAATTAAAATTTCAGTTCAGTAGCAATTCATTTACAGGAATTTCAGTTCACGTGTCCCTCAACGTTCGACTGTTGTAACAACATTCGTTTCCGCAGCAAAATAAACAGCTGCTTGAATGATAAAAAGAATTTACAGAGCAGAGAAACATGAATAGAAGACTGCTGAAAATCAGATGAGTAGATAGATTCACTAATGACGAAGTTCGAAGCAGAATATGAATATGAGAATATGAGAGAACAATTTGGAGGAAGGTGACCAAGAGAAGGGAGAGATTAATAGGCCATGTTTTAAGGCATGAGGGTCTTGTAAAATTAGCATTACAGGGAAGTATGTGGGTAATAAGGGAACAGGAAGCCCAAGTATGGAAAACGCTAAGCTGATTAGGGAGAATGTGATAGTTATACGGAAATGAATAGGCTTGCGCAAGTAAGGTTAGCATGGTGGGTTGCATCAGACCAGTCTTAGACCGGAATACCACAAGAACAACGATTGTAGACTAACAAGTAAACACAAATACAAACGCTCTAACCAAAGAAAAGCATTGCGTTACAGCTGCGTCTTGCTTGATAATGAATGGAGTTCGTGATCCCGCATGCTCACAATCGCAACTGCAGCGCTGCAGCGGCAAAATATTAAAACTCTGTTTACGTTAAAAACAGATCTCGCAGTTTCAGGAAGGTAGAACTGAGACCGTCATCTAACTCGGTACACTATGCACTCAATAGGACACAGAGAAATACTAAAACTCTCCATTTAATGACCGAGTTGGACATGAAATTACAGATTCTAGTTGAGTAGACTTTTTATGTACTGGTTTCTGCAAGCAAAAAAAAATGTACAGTGTGTATGAGAAACTCAATCTACTGTTCGTTAGTAGCTTCGTGGTAGTGGTTGAAAAATATGAACAGACGGAATATTCTTCTGGACACAGAAGTATCACTAAACGTTCGGAAGGATTAAATCATCAGATTGTTGTAACTTTATAGTGAAATCATAATTCCAATCTGGGCCATGAATTTTGGAATCGCATACGGTAGAAACCAAGCTGCAACTTAATGAGTTTAAATCGAGTTTTCGACCAGGAAGAAAAAAACTGTCGTGGACATGGAAAGCGTGTGGCCTATGGGATGGGTGGCAAAGGAAGTTGCTCCTCGGACGAGACGGGTTATGAACGGGTTTCCTTTAATCACCATAGAATTGCTAATAAAACAGGAAGAGCTGGCAGAAAAGCGTTCGACATGCCGCTCTGAATACTGATAGGCAGACATTTTTCAGTCTCTGGCACAAGACTTTTGCTCTCGCTAGAAAGGACGTTGGCTTTCGTATGGTTTCAGTGTACAACTTATTAATAATATTAATAGCAAATCAATTATTAAAATAATTAAAGAAAATACATAAACGACTAGTTTTACATACACATTTATTTTTTAAATTTTGGTTTAACGACATTTTGTTGCTAACTTCCTAAATTTAACACCTGAAGAAGTCCAAGTGTTGTGACAAGACGTCGTTTAATCTCAATTAAAAAGCTATCATTAAAACTGGTCTTTAATTTAATTCATTTTATTATTATTTATATTTTTTGTCATACCACCTAATACGTTGGGCGCCATTTTTAAGAGTGTTAATTTTTATTAATTATAGTCTTATAAATATTTCATATACTTAATTTTAATGTGTATTTACAAAATACTTGCATTTAAAATTTAAATTAAGAGGAAACGTGGAATATTTCTGTCAGGGTAATGGCAACTTAAAAATTTTGTGGCCTGTGACCAACAAGATTTTGTGACAAAAAGGTTTATTTATTACTGTTCAAAAATATATATTATTATGAATAACTATTAACTGGATAACAATCTAATGGGATCCCCTTGGAATTTCAATCAGTCTCAAATCTTACAAATTCATTATTAAATGATGTTTAGTATTTTCGGTGATTTTTTTATAGGAGAGTACAACCAAACGATACACATTCTTCTATATAATGGAAAAAGGATCTTCTTACATTAAAATATTTTTTAAAAATGTTTATGTATTAGTTCTTTATAAACACTCTAAAATTATAAATAAGATTGTGATTCAGTTTGGCCGAACGCTCCAGGATTTTTTTTTCGAAATTAATATGTAGTAGTGAATTTAGAAATAATTGAAATAATATGAAATCCAAAGGGGTCAAATTTGTTTATTACAACGTTATTTATTTAGAATGTTATCTGCGATTGTCATAATTATGGCCGTGTCCTCTTCCTCCCTCTCAAGCTTCGACTTCCCGAAATAAGTTTCACTACAAAAAAATCAGTTTTCTCTACTTTTATAAAAAAAATTAACAGTGCAGATTAATTGCTTTAGTCGAATTAAGTTTTCCAAGAAAACTTGTGAACATATTGTACAATAGCGTAGAGCTGTCAAAGTCTATACACTCTGTAAAGGACCCCATCAACAAAGGCTATTAACAAATTATGTCACGTCACTACCACGCCCCCCAGCGACCCTAAGCTGCCTTTTTGACCAAACATTCTATTTTGACAAGTACTAAAAAGATAAGTAAATTTTTGGAAATCATATTTTTGCCTCATCACGCGAACAGCTTATTGTGATTATTGAAGGCATTGTTACAATAGATAATGCACCACAGGTTGGCCGGAGTCCAGTGACCCGAGACTACATTACATTTGCATTCACGTGACATTCCTGTGGCCGGAACTCAGTCCCATCACAGGAAGGGGAAGCTGCAAATGCGACCTCAATCATAACCGACGGACACAAATGTCCCTGTGCAACGTGATTCTGTCGTGCTTCTAATACCTGACGTCGTCAACAATCATCTGTCACGGGAATACAACTTATATTCCAGTAGTTAGATTTGGTGGTTAAATTATCAAAATAGTACAAAGGAGACTAGATCACTTTCGGTTAAATTAGCGATATGCTTTTCAAAAGCTCATACCAATTTTAATTTTGCATATAACGGCGGAAAAATCAACTGCAGATACGTCGTGTGGGGTTTATTTATTTTCATATCTTTTCCTGATATATTTTTGGCTATTTTATTATTTAATTAAAAAAAAGTTAATCTCTAATTGCAGTAAACAATAAAAAAAATTATTGAGTGAAAGTTGTCAGCCGAAATACTATTTTGAATGAAGGACTAGAGTAGATGATATATTTATTGTAATTACTGCCATGTGACTTTTTAATTACTCCAGAAGATTAGCTGGATTAAATCGTCAATAGCGAAAAATCCTTTGGTTGGTATCGACGGGACGTAGTTGGCAGCCCTGTCCCCTATAGTAGTGTCGCACATATTTCAAGCAGAGGCAAAAACCGCGCACCTGCCGGGTGACTGAACCTTGCCCCACTCTCAACAACAATCAGAGCACTATTTATTTACCAGTAATTTCTCCTCCCTTCCCTTCCGTTCCCTTCCGATCCCTTCCCTTCACTTCCCTTACTCTTCCACTCCCCACTCTTGGTCCGTTCAACCTGGTGTCTTGCTATATTTACTTTCAATCTCAAATCTTTGCAAGTTTTACTGCTCTAAAAGGTTCCTGTGCATTCTTGACAGTAGTCCGACTAAAAACTGATTCCGTAATTAAATTTTACAACTCGGTAACTCATGACGTACCCGGAGGTATTAAGAAAAAAGATGATCATCATTATATCCCGTAGCATCTAAGTGAAAGGAAATATTAATTATTCCAAATAAGAGACGATTTATAACGGAACATATGACTTTTTTTAAAAAAAATACATTCTAGCCATTCCATAAATTCTCATTTTTAATACATGCGGTTTAGAAATCATCATAAAACTATTTAATACGTAGTGTAGTAACAAAATTTCAAAATATTTGGACGGACCTAAATATTTTTTCTGTTTCTAAACATTATTTTGATTTTTTAAAGGTTTATAAAACATGTCATGAAGCTGTGATTCCATGTTTTTGTGTGTTGTTGTTGATTGCAGCTTGTCTTGCAAATTACGTCCTGTATTACTTGTCCTATGATATTCGATACGCTTCACTGCTTTGCCCTACTTACGAAGCGTTTCAAAGCCGAGTAAACTCTGTTCTCACACCACTTTAAATAATCATCTGGTCTTTCTGCGCGTATAAATTAACTGTTTGTACAGACAAATTAGCTACTTCCCGATTCGGGACTCAGTATCACTACTCAAGAAGTCTATAATTTGCAGACCGGAAATTACTAACTTTTTATCATTTATTAGCCCTTATAATATCAGATACAATTTTATCACTAATTGCAAACTAATAACATTTACTTTTTTAAGATCACTCTGATTACATCCTTGACTCAAGTATTATAGCAGTAAGTATATGAAAATAATTCTAACAGTTTTTATCGTTCTCCATGATACTTCATTGAATAGAATGTCAATAACTTAAAATTTATTACTGAAAAACATACATTTCTGATAATTTTACATACAGACATAAACTTTCAAGATTCTTGAATTGGATAAATCACCGGTGAGTTACTCTCTTTCAGATAAAATGTAACAGAGGTGGATTAAGCGTAAGACAGATGTAAAATGAGACCCCCTATGGAATCTGTAACTTCATAGTCTCCGAAAACGTTTTATAATATCAGGAACGTCGTGCTAAAGTCGTGTTCCATGATCACGTTCGAGACCGACAGTGCGTAACGACAGTACCTATTAAAGAGAATTTTCTTGACGAAATACATGAGACATGTTCCTTTTTGTTTTCGGATTGAAAGTCACTTTTGATAAAAGTCAGTTTTCCTCTATGAAAACTCATAATGACGAGGCTCTGATGGAATACTGAAAGTTCAATTTCAAAAATCTCATACGTTTATGTATGTATTATCAAAAATTTATGTATTTCAGTTATAAATTACAAGTTATTTACATTCTTTTCAATAAAGTATCATGGAAAACGATGAAAACTGTTAGGATTATTTTCGTATACTTACTGCAATGTGACAGGGAAATATTCTTCAACTTAACAAGCTCAACGTTCAGGTTAAAATTATTCATTGACAGGAGCACTTATAAATACACAATTTATTTATTGAGTTATGAATTGAAACTGAGACAAAAAAATGTAAAGTGAAACGATGACGTAATTATGTTGAATTTTTCTTGGAAATATTGTGTAAGTATTGCAGAAATATATTTAAGGCTTACCTCTGTCTGACAAGTGTCAATTACGAAACGTTTTCAGGGAAGCTGGAGTACTGGGAAAGTTGGTAACATCACCGCCACTGGCCAATCAACGGATTCCTGAAACAGGTCAATTACAAAGTTAACGGAGTAACACTTAAATTCGACTAAGTAATTTGAAGATTATTACGTGGTTGTTACTACGTTAAATATTTGTCTAAGGTATGACATTTTTTGAATTTATAATAACGTTCCTGTACTTTACTTTTCCGTGTCACTATTTTACAACTTATTGTCCTGAAGTGACATTTCTAGGAAACTGATGACAAGGATAAAAGACCGATCAGTCGGGTCATCCCCGATCTTCCTAGAAAGAATCGTCCCACACAGAGTTCATGACGACGCATTTCCACTTAATTTTTTCCGTTCCCCTTCCTTTATAAATGATAAGATCTGTACCGCGCAAAATTAGGCTTCCCTTCAGTTAGTGTAAATTGAATTTTTTTTTCAGTCATTATAGGACAACCGTGACGATTCCCTCTAGAAAACCCCACTCGCAATTACGGAGATACGTGAAATTAAAGTTTGACATGTACATGAAAATTTTTAAATTGAAATAGAGAAGACATCCATTTATTTTTTTACGTTCATTAATTCAGATAATACGATTTTCCTTAATTTAGAAATATATATAGAAAACAAGGTACTACATATCTGTTTCCACATTAAATATTTCCCTTCGTTGCGCTGACACGTCATCAGTGACGTCAACATGGCAACCGAATTTATATTCACTGAATGCCTGCCAGTATTAAAAAAGGATTAATTTAGATTTTAATATTGAACTATATTTTTAAAATGATATTTTATTTGACAAAGTAAATAGATATTCGGTAATAACTGACATAAAATCAGTACCATGCACTCTAAATTTTATTCCAGGCAGTTTATTCAATCTAATAAATTCAAATAAAATTCCACATCACTAATGAAATTTTTAACACTAAATTTAGTTATTTGTCGTTGTTGTTGTGGTATTCAGTCCTAAGGCTGGTCTGAGGCAACCGTCCATGCCATCCTACTCTGCGTAAGCTTCTTCATTTATACATAACTACCACATCCCACATACTCCCTAACTGCTTAGCTTACTCCATCCTTACCCTCCCTCCTTTTTTCTTACCCCACACACATCCCTCGAATGTTAATTTTATAAGACCCTCATGTCTCATAACGTGGCCTATTAATCTATCCCTTCCAAATTGTTCTCTCTCCCCCTATTCTACTTAGAACCTTCTGGGTAGACATTATAACTATCCATCTTTTTTCCAGCATCTTTCTATAGCACCACATTTCGAAAGCTTCTCTTCTTTTCCTGTTTGAAACTCCTATGGTCCATGTTTCGCACCCATTCACAGTTATTTAAGGTTAGGTTATTTTACACTATTATTCCTGGTGAAGTCTAACATTAAGAATAAAACAGTGTTTTTCTATCTGTGTGAATTTCAATGTCAGCGCAACCATTGAAGTAAATATTTAATATTACTCTTGTTTCGACTTACTTTTGTGTTACTGTCTTGGTCAAAGGTCACCGATTGCATTTTTACACTGGTAATCAATCTTCTGGTCATGGATAATCCACCAATAAATTCCCTTTCTGGGCTTCTTCCCACGGTTGTGTCACCTGTCGCTGTTAATTTTTTTCTTTCTTTCTCCACACCGAATATCCTCCGTGCTTGTTTCTATTGTCCTAGGGACCGGGCGAATGTAACTAGTTTACGGTCTTTTTCCGACGTTATGGCGAGGAATGTGGGGGGGGGGGGCGTGATTTACGATGACCTCTTTTTCCCCAGCGCCGTCTTTGTGATCTGAACACGGTCCTCGGGAGATAATTAGAACCGAACCTTTCCGATCGCTCGCGTTTATCACGTACGCAGAATCTCGTCTCGTCTCAGATCCTCGTCTCGAGGACACCTTAACGAGCTTAATAAGAGGATTGTGTGCGTCGTCCAGCCAGCATACCTCTTTTTCTGACCGTAACATGATTACATTCTGGCCATTACCTGCCTTACCTAACGGCTGCTTGATCTAACATACTAATCACGCCGGTTATGTATCACTTCCCTCCAGTATCATTGTTTACTCTGCTCCGTTTTTGTCCTTCGCTGCTCTTAACTCGGAAACCAGTATTGTGATATTTAATGGTGCATAGACTAGGCAAAAAATTTATCAGTGTGGATAGTAGAAAAATCTATAAACTCCAGAGTAATATTTATAAATTGTTTTCAGATTAATTTTGCCTCTTTACTATCATGAATTCTAATAAAAGATGAATCGAAATCAACGTCTAAATTATCTTAACTCAAGCATTAACGAACTTAACTCAGACAAAAAGATTATTCACACAATTGCATACATAACGAGCCTCTAAGAAACAGAGGCCTTCACAAATTAACTCAATAACTACGAAAGTAATTAACGTTTTTAATTTCCGTACCCTCCACCTCCCTGCGCCCCCATGGATGGTCTTAGCCCTACGGTCCCTGCTTGCTTCCGGGTTGCAAGGAACACTCGGACAAAATTTGGTCTAAATTTCTCCACGAGTTAACATTTGTATGCGACACATACCTACAAAAAATTTAATGTGACAGTCGCTTATAAGGACGAATCACCCCTTAGATTGATTCCCGCGAAATAATTTCTACAAATACATATTATTCAAGTCTCCAATAAATAAAATTGTCTGGGTGTGTGTGTACGGCCCGGGTCTTTAACTAATCATTCTGCGTTACTTATGATTATATAGCAAAAAAATAATTAAAAAGTGTCATTACTTGAATATAATATTTTTATTTTCGTGGATGTCACAGCGGATAAGCGACTTTCAGTTACAGAAAAAACCGTCTGGGGCGCCAGAGTCGCAAACCACAATAATGAAAAAACATTTTACACTATTATTAGATAATTAGAAAACATTACTTTACGTGTAACAGCAATTTAGTTAACTAGTTTGACAGGCTACGTGAGGATATAACCTATCTGTTTCAAGTTATGTCTTCAGGGTAAGAGCTTCTTTGTTGGTCTGAAATGGGGGGGGGGGGGAGGAAGGAACGTAAATTGTGGAACGTTCGACAGAAACCGTCTCTGAGCAGAGAACTACAACTTACTAACATTTCATGGCAACCAGATGAAAGACATAGGAAATCATGAGTAACAAACATGAATTCGCAGAGAAGTTGATTGACGTGGTACGTTTTTTGACCTGAAAGGAGGGAGAGGAGGAAGGATACTAAATCTCAAAAGACTGATAGAAACCTTCTCTGGGCATTAAAATTTAATGGCAATCGGATAAGTGGCGTGGGAAATCATAAGGGACAAACGTAAATTCGCAAAGCAGGTGATTGACGTGGTACCTTTTTATGGTCTGAAAGGGGATGAGGAAGGAATCTAAATCTTCAAAAGATCGACACATAACTTCTCTGATTTTTTATTGAAATTATAGTCACGTCAACAGCGGACGTTCTTGGCGACTACAAAAATATTTGCAATAAAAAACAATAAATTACATAGACATTGCGACAAACGCAATGCAAGGAGTGAGAAGAAACAGGCACTTTTAGAGGAGAGAAAAAACGATCACAAAGGCACATATAGCCGACTTATATTTATTCCGAAACACCAATTTCTAGAATGAAATTAAGTAGACTGTGAACCACCGCTGGAGAAGCACACAGTTACCTCATGGATGGGTAACAGGCAGTCAGATTAATGGTATATGAACGCAAACATTACAACTCGCAGTGTGTTTGAACAGTTACGGTGTATAAAGCGTATGGAGTGTGCCTCATACCTTGCCGTTTATTAATATAGATTTATTTTTGTCTATAATTATAATATAATTAGACAAGTCAAAATAGTTTTTTTCGGACCACAAGAAGTGGTGCACGATGCTGCATCATCTAATTGAAGCCGAAACTGATCTACGGTTGGGTGATACTGAATGTTTGGCGGGTGACGGACGAGGGGGCATCAGCCGTCGGAACGCGGACCTTGCGTCACTTCCTGCTGTTACGGGGCCAAGGAAGGCAGCAGCCATAATGTCAATGTCGCGTGCGGCGTAGCGGTAAAGCGTTCCCCATAAGGCAAGTACGCCTCATATCCCACACTCGCGCGACATTTCAAATGGAGCGTCTTCTTCAAAGAAAGCGGATGTTCATCCTATATGGCGTTAGTGCCGCGGTACGGATCTCATCATCGGATCACTTGCCACCAATGAGCCAAGCACGACTTAACTGCTGAACCTCCATAGGAATTTCCCCGGGATGACGTCTCAATCTCTTTGCTAAATTTCCTACAGTTGCTGACAGCGGCCAGCGATAAGGAATGACAATCACAACGTGGACCATTATCCTTGGAATAAAAGAAAACCATCTTCCCTTTTCCACGGGCCGACAGTTATATAATAAATCCACGAAAAGTGAAGGTGAAGTATTTTCCACCACGATAGCCACGAAGTTTTCACGGTGAGGTAACACACAAATTCATGGCCGTGAGGATTCACTTTCTCACTCAGATTTTGCCACGGGGAAAAGGTTAAAGCCTACTTCTTAATATAACAGCAGAATATCTCGTAATGTCTCGTGATTTCACGGTTCCAATTACAATAATACAGCTGAAACAAATCTTAAATGTAAGACACGATTTACGGTGAAAAAGGAAATCAGTGCCCTATATATTTGATAGCATACTGAATAATTAAAAAAATGCAATCATAGTCCACAATGAACGAGATACAGTCTCTTTTTTTGAAAATATAACATGCTTAAATTTATAGGAAATGCAAAACAGAAACGTTTGCCTTGACTCGCCAGTCAATCCTCATTCGTTTACAAGAACTGCTATAACGTATGATTGGACAACCAGAGTGTCAAGGAGCGATACCCATAAAGAATGAGAAAAGAATTCCGTTGTGGAAGGCAAGTGATAGGCAGAGAGACAGAAGAGAACAGCGAGCTACAGACAGTTAAAAAATAAATACATAATAAATAGAAAATTGGGTAGACTGACACACATTTAATCATTCTATGAATGAAAAGTTTGGATACAATCAACTGGAGGAAGCTTTACGAATTTCATACTGACCTCCAGGGTGACAGCTGGAGGAACAGCCGGGTATATCCACATTTAAAGCCACGATAAATAGTCACCAATTTACAGTTACTGATAACTGTTGACTTTACGATGCATATCTGTTGTGAGTAAGTAAGTTTATTTATATATCACCAAAAACACACAACTATCGTGAACTATAGTATTATATAATTTTTAAATTAAAGGGAAGGGGGTTATTATATTATCTTAGCTACACGTTGGTGCGCCAATTATATAATGATATAAACGACCTTCCCTTAATATTGAAGAAATCTCATTCAATAATTTATTGAGTACATTCCTTCATAATTTCAAGACGAAAACTATCAATAATTTACGGGAATATGATCGCAGAAATTTAGAACAAAATTGATATAAATTGATTTATTATCTTTACCCAAAAAATTAAATTGATGCATCTTTCTGTCCGTATGTTTGTCTCGAATAGGCTCCGAAACGGTTTAAGGAATTTCAATGAAAAGGAGATTTAATTTAAACATTCGTGCATTTTTCATTTCGATATATTGCAGAAGATATTAATGTAATATGAATATAAATATTATTTCTACGGGAAGATTTCTTGGAATTGCCGCGGCGTGTAAACCAACTGCGAGTTATAAGTCCTGTGTCATTCATCCCACTTACTATCTATTGTTGCAGCAGCCTAAGAAACGATTTACTTCTTTGGATCGACGATACGATGTGTACATAAATTGAACAATTGGTTTTATTTCTCGCGCCAGGTAATATGGAAATTAAAAGGAAACTATCGAGTTTGGTGTAATGCGAGCCGCTATGTTACATTATGACCTTTAATATGCGATTTATAATGTACCGGGATAATGTAAATAAACACCCGGGGAGCAAAGCCTGGACAGCTGCTAGTAATGTATAATTCTAAATAAATTTTTGTAATGTTTATTTAATTTGTTGTTTTTATTCGTAGACGACATAATATGACTTAATACCACCAATACAAAAAGGGAATTAGCGTCAAAATTTGAAAACTGTATCATTAAATAGATATATATGTCGGAATTAATCCAAGGATATCAATACCACAGCTCAATTAAGAGGAAATAAATTTTAATTTATTGGAATACGCTAAGAAGATTAGGGAGGATGTGAGTTGTGTTAGTTATAAGGCAATGAAAAGGCTTGCGCAATATTGGTTAGCATGGAGGGTTGCATCAGTCCAGTCTTAGGATTGAAAACTAAAACAAGTATTAACTATTTAAAAAAATATATATTACGGCACACAAAATTTTGCCTTGTGGCAGAATTATCCTTTAATTAATTTATGTGGAAATTAAGAGCAACATGTTTGAAATAATGCATTTCACTATGTTTACTGTAAATTTCTAATGGAAGTTAACTGTTTCCGTCGCGTTGGCAAACTGCGAGCCATTATTTGCCTGGCGAAATTAGTGGAAATAATCCCGAAGCTTCGAACACGGGTAATCGTAGGCATTCTTAAAGCGTAGCGAATAAAACTGAGCTCTTTCGTGTGCGAACCACAATCATGGAGTGCAGGCTGCAGGCGTGATTTGAAATAGCCTCTTAATGCTGTCCGAGTCCGGAGAGCTAATCTGTGCGGATAAAGTCCGTGTAGCTGCTGGCAGCGCTCTTAATGAGAATATTTACATGCTGCTCGCTTTTTCCCCGGGTAAGTTATAAAGCAGCTCACAGTTGGCAACGAGGTTTTCTCTCTCTCTCTCTCTCCTTCACTGCCAACTGCATAACTGAATTGAATCTCTTACCGAGATTATCCTGCCAGGCGCTGTCACTTGTCCTCATGCAAGGCTAAACAAACATCCGTCGCCTCAAACTTGAAGGACTCTCACTTGCATAATTCTCGTATACTCCAAGCAAATTTCACGATTCACACGCAAATAAAACAAAATGTCGTCACGTCGATACAAGCCAACAAATTACAACAAAAAAGAGAACATCTTTATGTAAGGCGCTGCGGGAGTTTTCTCTCGCAGGCGCTTCACCCCAGGGTGACTGCGGGGCTCACCTCATTATGTCGGGAATGCCTCGCACTCTCACATGCCGAGACACCTTCACCTATTTTTGGGAGGTATATGTACTGGGGGTAGAAGACCTTGGGCATATGGCAAGAGTTGTCTGCTGATCCCTTTGGATCAGTCGGCCAACTGCTTCCTATAACTGCTGGAGACATGGAGAAGGGAATGCTGCGACCCCACAGCAAACTCGTCTCCCGTCATTCGGAAGGGCGTGAGAATAGTACCCAATGCCCAACCTACCTGATGCAGGTTTTCTAGGGTTTTCCCCAGCATCTCTTTAGGTGAAACACCGGGTAGGATCCATAAACCATAGTCCTTCCTATGCTATTAAAGGGGAGTTGCCTGTTTCAGGATCACCCTCATGCCTCCTGTTAACTCCCCAAAAAAAGAACATATTTATGTGTTCCACAAAGTCTTGAAACTCTCTGTGGTACCTTAGAATTTCCGTCATCGACCATAACATCAAGCTTCCCAAAGTAAACTCCGTAATCCCCAAACCGGAAGATGTTCTTTCGCGACTTTTGGTTACAATGAATAATGGTAATTTTAGTAATTTGGAAAATAGCAATGTGCACAGCAGCTACCTTCGTGCAGAGTATTTCCGGGTCTAAAAATATATCGCTGCCGAGGTACGGATGAATGCCCCCTCATCCTTCGATTAGGGTTCTCTGAAACAGCCCCAGTTTGCCCTCCACGCTGACGTGACGTAGGTGAAGGGCTGCTGATTGGCTCTCCAATAAAAGAAAGGGATAAGTAGTAACCAATCAGAGCTTCTCTACGATCACGGATCCTCGGGGAGACTGTGGATCAGACATTCTGGTGACTGAGGGAGGACGACCAACTGAGCGCACGAGCGGACCACGTGGCAGGGGTGAGGCTGATTACTAACTATCATTTTGTTCATAGGCTTGTTTATCCCACGGTAAACCTTGAGTAAGACAACTTTTGTGAATTTTATCTACTTAGCCCGGAAATATTTTTTTTGTAATTTTTTTTGTTTTATATTTTTAATTTTGTAAAATGCTTACTTTATTTTTATAATAAACAGAATACTGTTAGAATTAATCCTGCAATCAAAATAGAGGTATGGTACAATGTTCCGAAAAGGCAATGGTGGGTACTTTGACCTGAAAAAGAGTAGCAGCAGCAGCATCCAACCTTCCAGGTGAGCCCACATCCTTGGACAATGCGTCATCTCGTTTCACGACATTGCATTGCCAGTCGCGCCGCCGTAGGAATTTCCTCGACGATGCTTCACCTAATTTATGCAGACTATTAATCGTTCCCAATACTCCATTTCGCAAGAGACGTTCCACGCCGAGTCGCGGAAGTAGGGCGTTAAGTGACTCTGTGGGAAAACCAATTAACACAGCCCAACCAACCAATGAAATGGTTAGCAGGAAGAGAGCATCACTCCTACAAAGACTCTTGCATTTCGTGATGAAACTTCAGAAAGTGTTGACGCTGCGCCATCGAGTGCGGATGACGTCCTTGTTGGATTCGACTATTCATCATTACGGAAATAATACGGGCCACGTTTAAATCCTGAAAGAAATTAATGACAGGTGGAAAAGGCTCGTTTACATAATGCGTAGTTGGGTGAACGTCAAGTGTAACTCAAAGAAGAAATAGGGGTCTGCAATCAGCCGGGAACAGAACAGTTACGAGCACGTGAAATATTAGCTCATAAAATGTTGCAGAAACGATGTATGTTGGTAGGACTTTGCCCTTGAGGGTGACTGTAGTAATAAAGGTAACGATGTATATATTTTTTAAAAGATTGTAAATCTCTTTCAAAATTACTAAAGTTGTACAAAGAAATCCCATTATACGTTTCCCGCAGTAATTCATTAGACCACAATGAAGCAGCAATCATATAAAAGTTGGAATTTATTAAAAAAATATTTCAAAATTTTAACGATATGCTATTAGAAATTTTTAAGGACAAGCGTATTGAGTTTATGAGACAGTAAGACAATTCCTCAGCTATGACATAAGTTTATAGGCATTCAAAAAATCTAAAATATATAATTTATAACGTATTTGTTATTATTCAAAACTATTCTAATGTGAAAATTAAGCGGGAGAGGATAATATGGACAGGGCATGTATAAAGAATGCCAGGAACGCACGTATTTCAAAAGGTGTTCACGCAATGAACAGACGGGAAAAGGAGAAGAGGAAGACCGAAGAGACGGTGGATTAATTACGTGGAGGATGATATCTGCAGTTTAGAGAAGAAAGGCAGACATAGAAACGAATGGATAAAGGAGGCCAAAGGTCTTTAAGGACTAAAGTGCCGACCATCGTCATCGTCATTCTGTTTGGCTCAATTATTTGGACAAATTGTATTATTGAAATAATTCAGTACATTTTAGAACATTATCCTGGGCTGCAATTACCTGTTTAGATTGTACTGTCGATATATTTAAGCTTATTCAACAAAACGAACGCAATATCTGTACACTTTTCTTTATTTTATGTTCTGGTAGGTTTCAACCTTCATACTGATCATATCGGGCAAAATTAAATTATAAAGGAAACAATTTTTTTAACGATGCGATTCGTTATGCAAATTCCTCAATTACTTTAAATTAAATATAAATATGTATTAAGGGTTGTAGTAAACGTAATAAAATATTGTATTGATACAAAATTACTTTGTTAGTGACTCTATTTACCATTAATTCTTCTTATGAACAGCCAGTGTGAATAATTCCTTTTGAATTCCCTCCAAAAAATAGAAACCTTCCCGATCTCTTCTCCGAACCCGCAAAATGTTACTGTTTATGGTTTTGTTGTTCCATTAACTGTTATAAAGGTACGTAAAAGCTCCTAATATTACGACGAAAGTGTTTCAAACCAACGAGTTAATCTGCGACGTGATTACATTTCCTCCTTCGTGAGAGAAAACGCGTCATACATCTAGCAGATATTTTTTGAGACAATTCATCAACCGAAATACAACCACTGAGACACAGAATATGGCTGTAGTAGGCTATTTTTCTAAGAAATAAATTTACTTCGATACTTCCAGTATTATTAATTAGTCAGTACTCATTTATATATATTTTCGTGATATTATTTACATGTCACGTTCTTGTTTCTTGTCGTTGATTATGAAGCAATTTTTTTATTGTTTCGAGTAAGTAGGGATGTTAAAAACCTCATTTAACACCCCCCCTTTCCTTGTTTAGTTTGTACCTGAGACGAGTTTTCTGTCATCATCATTCAAAAAATAATACCTCGACAGATCGCCATTCTACAGTCATACTTCCATGTATAATCTGTAAGGATAATACAAGTCTGGAACTAGTCCACCTCTATGGACGCGAGTCCTTCAACTAGAAGGTTCCATAGTTGTACTATTCTTGACATTTTTTTAAAAGTAACAGGAAGCATTGAAGCATATATGTAAAATGGTGATATGTAGATGTATTTTTTTGAATGATGATGGCTGAAAAGTCGAAAGTTCTCATTGTGTAAAAATTAGATAAGATGGGAAATTTTGGATTGATAAGTTTTTCAATTTCTGTAGTGATCACGAATCAATCGAATTGATTACTCGCTTCTTTGAGTGTTTGAGTGTCCGTCACCCCGAAGCCCGGAGGGAACATCACAGCTCCATGGGCGTTTATAGAATTACTATTTACGTGACAGTTCGTCCGCGCAGGAATGCAGCACGGACTGGGTCCTAGTTGGCGTTGGAATGCAAATTAGAAATCCCGGAGGCGGCGGCGGACTCTGGTGAGGCGGAGCTAGTTGAGTGGAGAATCCAGCCAGCCAGGCAGCCAGACCAGGAGGACTGGAGGCGATGGCCAAGCGGTAGCAGCAAAGTCCAAGAAGTCAGCGGCTACTGGAAGGCGTGGTGCGAGGACAAGGCCAGGAGAAAGGGACATTACTACCTTACAGATCAAGGGAAACACTCGTTCGTGTGCAGCTCAACTGGCAACCAAAACAGCTGTTCACATTTCATGAGATAAACTCATCGAGTATTTTTTCAGAATAATATTTCAATAAAATAATGCAATTAAGGTTTGAATCTCCAGTAAAGGATTTTCCCGGGCCTAGATAATTCTATTTTTTTAGAACCAAATCCGATCTTCAAGTAATTAACTGAAATTTGTATCAAGAACCTCACCATGAAATATGTGGAAGAATCATAGGGGTGCACGTGGTGTACCATGCTTATAGTAAATCCGACAATACAGAGCCCCCGAGACTAATGTCCTTGGTGAAGCACCTACGTCACCGTCTGTGGAATGTCCCTACTCTGGTCAGGTCAGAGTACACTCACATAAACAGCTGATCATTTGGGTGCCAACTCATGGCTTACGTCATCACCTACGTCACTGGAGCCTCTTGACACAATTGTTTAGAAACTCATATTAACCTTCGTATGACAATTAATGCGCACGCCAAACTGGGGAAATTACATCGCTGGATATTGTGATCATGTTAGAAAAAAAAATTGTCCATTCACACTCGGGTTCACGCATTTAAAAAATGGCACATGGAAGAACTTCAAGGAAAGACAACGTGGGCATGTCAGGTATTGTACCAAATACGTGTTATTGTTTAGGACAAATTTTTAAGACAAATAAAATAATACAGCCAATTTGTCAGTAAAAATATTGGATAAAGAGTTCTCGGGATTCAGGTGAAGTGGCGGTGTCAGCCATAGAAACGTTGTGGACTTCAAAGGACATCACCCGACTGGAATCCCGAGAACTCTTCATCCAGCATCTTCGTCGGGAAAATCTACGTTCTCTAGTAAAAATATTATTATTAAATATATTTACGACGTTTCGTCCATAATTGTTGACGTAATCAGATAACTAGACAAAAATTTTACTCAGACAATTATAATTTATAATACAGAAGATTGTCTAGTTTAGACAGACAATTATAATTTTGAATACAGAATTTTGTTAAATTACCCGATGAAGTCCACAAATATAGACGGGACGTCGTAAATATTCTAAATAAATTATTTTGTTTTCTGAAAAATTTGCTGTTTTTATTTATTTTTTGCTTAACTGACAGATTATTAATTTTTTAATAGATGTCACTTTTTAATTTGCATTACACGTAATAAAATAAATTACAGAATTAGTTGATAATTAGAATTTATACTTTTAATGTTCACCGTCGAATAAATAACAGACTTTGTTTCAAAGAAAATGTTATTGGGACGGAAATGTTTTTTTTTTGACAATTTCATGTAAATATGTGGATTGTGGCAAAAACGGAAGGCACGAACTCTCCAATTATATTAGTATTATCACAGTCCTCTTATCAATTTTTCCTGTTCCCATTAATATTTTTAATAAAATTGCTTCCAACGTTAAGCCTCTCCTTCCTCAAGTAGGTTTTCATCTCCCACTAACTCATTCTTGCTCTAACTTCAACTTACCACCATAATCCTCGACTTTTACGAGTGATGTTAACATTTCGCTCTTACCACTTCACTACAACGGTAAAGAAGGCTTAGTTTTTTGGGAGAAGATTGTGAGGGTGAGGAGACTGCAAGAAATAAAATTTTAATGACTAAAAACTATCTCAGGTTTATATATAAGATCAGGCTATATTTTTACTTAAATAATATAAGGGGACAGTAAACAGCAAGTCGATGACATGAAAATATTGAGGATACTTATTCCGTCAGTGAACTGCTGAAATATTTTCTAGTACGAAGGGGGAAGGGAACCTTCGTCGTTTTAAGATAGGGGAGGACATCGAGGTGGAATTCAGTGTGAAAATCCCACGCAAAAGTGTGAGAGTGTTATTTTTGGAAACTATCTATATACGCTCTCGCGTGATATTAGGAGGTCTTATCTGTGAAAATGATAGTAAGAGAGATAGCTGCATATCAATTTTCATAACACAAAACAATATACAATCACATACTCATATAATCCAACCAACAATGAATAGTATTTGTGAGATATAAGTGGGGGTCCTATATGTCATGTGGCTGATGAGAAGCAATCGAGGGAATGAAGTAATAAAATTGAGTTTGAGTGTTAGGAGGGTTTGTATTTAGAAAGGGAGGGGAAGTTAATGAAGGGAAATGATCAATACATATATCTCTACTCTAGGTTGAGCGCGAGAGAGAGCAGCCGAGAGTGTAGCGCTCTATATATATAAGTGGGGTTGATATTATGTGGGATGTTTAGTTGATTATGGTTGATAAAACACATCACTACTATCACTCTCACTCTATCGTCGAGGGAATATAGGGTTTATACATATCTCACTATGAAGAGCGAGCGCGAGTTGCGGAGCGGTTGTGGTTGTATACTACGAGTTTGTTGTTGGTCTCTTTAGGTAGTGTGTGGGTAGTTTAATTAGAGTATTTGGAATAAAATTATGAGTATATCTCCGTGATAGATTGATATAAATTAAAAATAAAAAATATTAAAAAGTAGGGTTGGGAAAAAAATGTTTATAGTGGAGTGTTTTTTATATTAAGATGGAAGGTGCGAGTTTTTTTATTGTGTTTTGGTTTTATTGTATGGGTTTTTTTTTTGGATAAGATTGATGGTGATAGATTATAATTATTATTTTTTGTGGGTATTAGGATATTGGGGTATGTTATAGTTTGTATTGGTGGATGATTTTATTATGTTTTTTTTTTATTTTTAGTATATTGTTATATAATTTAAGTTTATAGATTGTTGTTAAATAATTATGATTTAATTTATTTATGTAATTATAAAATTTATTATTTTCAAAGTTGATAATTTTTTTTACATTCATATTACACATTTTTATAGAAACTCTTAAAAATTATATAAAAGTTAAAAAGAATGGATTATAAACATAACTCCATTTTAAATTATCATTACGCTAATTTAGTGTATCTACAGTTAGTTTGATAAATAAAGTTTCTGATAATAATGAATTTTATTTTAAGTAAAAAAAATTAATATCCAAATCAAAATCATAATTTTTTTTGCTACATTCTGAATATTGATGACATTATGTTTTACGTTCCTGTCTTCTTTTAATGTAGTTTCAAGAAAGAGCACGATTATAACATTTTCCACAATTAATTTCATACATGACGTTTCTTTGTTTTCTATTCTATTTTTGTCTTTACCTCTTTAACATACTTTTCCGATGTTTTTTTAAAAATGTTGTTAGAATTTAAATTTGATCTTTATTTTTTTTACTTATTTCAGCATAGTTCGATAATTAATAATTTTTTACCTTGATTACTTTTACTTTAATTATCTTTTTTCTTCTTAAAATTAGTAATAAATTCATTGCTAGTATTGATTTTGTCCTAGGTGATATTTCGGAAAGAGGATAGCAATCATAAATTGACCGTTTAAAATGGAAGTATTTTCGACAAAAGTGCAGAATTTCGGCCCGCGTGCTGGAATATTTCGTCATTTCTAATTATAACTGTCCTTGATGTAATTAATCTTGGTGGTAATAGTTTCTTATGTCCTAGAGCGCTGTTTCAGGAGTTGCTAAGTGAACCGCAACGGTTAATGTGACTCTGTTTGACAGAACTTCGAGTAGGACATTTTCGTCCTGGATATTCCTGGATGTTTGCTCTTCACGCGTACGCATGTGATGTTTGGCGTCGATGAAGAGCAATCTTTCGGTGTCATCACTCACGCAGCTGCTCTTTCCGCCGGGGAAAGCCGTCAGGACGACACATTAACATCTGTGGAAAATACGTGAGTCAACATCACAAGTTTCGTCAGATTGTTCGCTCTGGTTCACTTTGTGTGTGTGTGTGAGTGTGCGACTTGTGGTCGATACCGAGAGATACGGCGAAGGCAGGCGGGGGAGGGAGAGGCACTATCTCGTGTAACGTTCATGGGGATTACGAGTATGTCTATATACAACAAGACCCTTAAATAGGAAACGTAAACGTATCGGGAAACTTAAGGAGAAAATACACTCTTGGTAGATTGAACACGGAAGAAAAAGTTTCTCAGGAAAAATAAGCACATATCAAGCTAGAAGACAGGTGACATGCCGCAATTTCTTTAAATAGTCCCTCGTACTGATTTAAATATTCCAGAAGGTAAAAAAACAGGCTAACACAACAGCTGGTTGTTAATCGACCTACGTGTTTGTTTACTTTCCACTCAGCGGTTTTTTTATTATTATTTTAAAAACTTTTATCGTACAGATTATCAGTTAGGACAATAACGATACAGTATATACAATATTAAAAAGGTATATAATTAACATGATAACGTGAAGATAGGTTAATTCATTTAATTAACCTACTTTAGGAGAATTGGTTATGTTTATTTATTTTTGCGAGTACCTGAGGGGCATACGACTTAGGTGGGTGAGGATTGACAGGTAGAGAACTGATTTATGGAGGATTAATGAGGATGTGGTCTGCGGACATGATGGTAGAGTGGGTTAGGGTGTGCCTGAATGATCAGGGGGAAGGATGAGGTCAATCGGAAGTTTTCTTTTGAGGCGACGGGAGCGTGGAGGTGGAGGAGGATTGTTGTGAAATTGCTGGATCGTGGGGTTTGGGTGGTTGAGTGCGCTTTTGATTAGGTTTGTTATGGATTTGGAGATTACACTCAGCGGTTAACCGTGAAGGTTTCATCCGAAAAATTTATTGTTCGGGGCAGAAATGAGTGAAAACAATGGTAAATTTTTCTCGGAAGAACTGAAGAGGTTTCGAAAGTCAGAATGGAGAAAAAACATGCACGTGTAAAATAATGTATGATGTTATAAATATATAATTGACTGAGACACACGAATGACAGCGCCGTGTGTAATAGTGAATTGCAGAAATTTCTTACAAGTGTAAAACCAGCTTAAGACTTGCCAGAAACTCTTTCTCCATTTTTTACTGATACCTTTAATCTGCCCGTTATTTTGGCTAAAGTTACATATTTATGTTCCGTAAACGTTAATTTTTCATTTAATCCAAACGAGTGTGTTCCTGTGTAGAACAAATTTATATTACGGAACCGCTGCTGATTTCATAAAGCAAGAAGCATTACGTGTCAACTTAATAAGGAACCGGTTTTATAATTTGTACTGTAACCTTAGAAAACTATCGTACGTTATCAATAAATGCATCTGGTGTTTATTAGGCTGTAAAAATAAGTTGCAGGATGTGGTTACCTTAAATCGTGGGAAAACACTTTCAATCTGGCACGCCTCGTTTTCGTTTTTAAATCCAACGTAATTACTTTATACGGTATATAGAAATAAAATAAATCAAGGACTATTTTTTTTAAATTTCTCTTGGTGCAGGAAGCTTGCTAAATAGCTACTGCACTTGGAACCTGTTGGTGGCTTAGCTTAATTAGCGAGGATAATCCGTTACAGTTCACTTGGGAGTAAGTGGCTCATGTGAGTCACTCGTCACTTCCACATTTAGTCACTCCTTAAGACTTATTCACTAAATAATATACATGCCTCAGCCCGATCAAACAACAAAATATGAAAGTATGTCCGGGTGTCCTCATTAATAATTTCACGCCAAAATTTTCCATCATTCGAACTCTCCTCGTAATTCAGTTCACCTTGTAACTAAACCACGACCAAATTTAGTAATACAAAATAAAAATTATATATATATATATTATGTAATATGAAGATTCCATCACAATTAATATTTTACTACTGTCTGTTCTGCTGTCTGAAATCCTGTGACATCACCAGAAGCTGACGATGGTCAAAGTCAGAGGGTACGTTACGAACGACAATACCAAACCCAAAATTATCTAAGCATATAGCAATGAATATAGTTTCAGTATGCTCTGAAGATATCTTATTAAAAGTGACTGACTAAAGGCTAATCTTCCATTGTGATGTTGTGGTAATTGGTCTGATGAAACCCTCCATTCTAAACTATATTCGCAAGCCTTTTCATTCCATAGCTAATACATTCCACATTCTCCATAATCTACTTAGCGTATTTCAGCCTTGGCCTACCTCTTCTGCTAATTTTAGAAGGCCCTCATGTCTTAAAACGTGGCCTATTAATCTATCCCTTCTCTTGATCAAAGCACTCCATATTGTTCGCTCCTCCCCCTATTCTGCTTAGATCTTCAGTAGGTGGCACTGTTGTCCAGATCCAGAATTTGTTTTATAATTTCCCGTTAAATTATATATATATATATATATATATATTGGATTTGTCACATAAAAAATACACAAATTTTCAGCCAGATCGTTAGAATATTCTGTGACATTTGACTTACGCATGCTCGAGTTTATTGCGTCGTAGCTTGACATTGTTTTGACATTTCTATTTCAGTTTTGCCGAGTTCCGACATATTCCGAGTATTGTAATCGCGTGTATAATGTACGTATTGTTTATCGATTAATTCGGCATTGAACAAATGAAGTGTGTAAATGTTCAATTGTACAATTTAGATAATAGGGGTGAGTGAAAAAAAGGTATATTTTGAAAGAAAATATGTGGCGATTTATGTGACGGTTACGAAACATAACCTAAATGGTTTGAAAGTAGTAATTTTAATCGCTAACCTATGTGATATCATCGATGCTTGATTTCAGCGTAGAATTTGGGGGAATATGAGTCATTAGCGACGGTATTGAAACTCTCAGGCTTGAACGAAGACCGTATAATCGTCTCAACAACGTCAATTTGCAAGGTATTACTAAAGAACAGGTAAATCACATACCGACAGACTTACATTCAAGAAAGGTAACTAAAGCTGTACGTTACGGTGGAATAACAATTACACTAATGGTAGAAAGTAGAAAGTGGCGATTGATTGTCAAGACAGAAGACAAAGATATTACGTACAATGATTGTTGGAAAATAACACCGAGTATTTACGGAAAACCAACTAGAAGGGATCTCGTGTCTAATACAATTAAAATACACAATTAAATCTTGCATAGTACTCATCAAGTAATAAAATTACCCGAGAGGAATTTATACAATAAAATTATTATCGTTTTCTACCCAATGCATTTCGTCATATGTCGTTGTGGTATTCAGTCTGATGCAATCCTTCATGCTAACCTATCTTGAGAGCCTTTTCATTTCCGCATCCTACATCCTCACTAATATGCTCAGCGTATTCCATCTTCTGTTCTTGCCCTCCACACTTCCTCTAATGCTAATTTTACAAGACCCTTATAATCTACTAATTTATACATTCTCTTGGCCAACGTCCTCCATATTGTTCGCTCTTCCCCTATTCAGCTTAAAACGTCCTCGTTAGTGATTCTATCCTCCCATCTTATTTTTAGCATTTTACTACAGCACCACATTTCAAAGGCTTCTATTCTTTTCCTTTCTGCAACTCCTACCGTCAACGTTTCGCGCCCATATAATATTCACACTCCACACGAAAATTTTTAGCAAACGTTTCCTAATATTCACACTTATATTACCCGTAAGTAAATTCCTCTTTTTTAAAAATCTTAGGTTGCCTGTACTATCCTACACTTTATGTCTATTGTACTTTTACCATCCCTAGTTATTAAGCTGCCCAAGTAGCAGAATTCCTTAATCTCCTTCAAAATATCCCTTCCAAATTTAAGAGCGTTTGTTATTTCACTACACACCATCACCATGCTTTCCCTCTAATAATCCTCATTTTGAACGTTCGTACCATTTATTATGTTTTCTAAGTCTTCTTCTGACTCCCCAAATACTATAATAGCACTAAAATAAGAACGGAATATCGAAAAGGAAAAATAAGTTAAAGAACATGGGCGACATACTGAATCTGTTTATGAACTATTCGTTCTGTTTCCTGTGTTAATGATTTGCAAAAGTTACGTCAATCTATCGTACGATTATATATATATACGTGTGTGTGCGTATGTGTCGAAATCAATAAAGGAGTAATAAAAAAGAGAGATGAATAAACACTTCTAATAAATTAATTTCAAAAATAATGCTGTGAAATTTCAGACGTTTTATCTATAAATTGTAAAAATAAACATAATAGTAAGTTTATCTGTGACTATTAGCAATACTGATAACATTTCTGCGTTATGTTTCACTTTTGTTAAAATGAAACTGCAAATTCAATTCATTTACGTGACTTACAAGAACTTTTTCGGGAGGTCTAAAGTCTTTGTAGCGTAGTTAAATATCTGTGTGATGTGAAGTATCATCGGATCTTTGAACCGTGTTGTTGTATCTTAAGGAAATAAACGGGGAGTGTTGTTGTTTGTGTGACTGTATCGTGAAAGAAGACGTTTATTTTATTTTATTACAAAAACATACTTATTTGCAACTAGAAGATGGTGCGTTTCCAGCTGTGTGACGAAAACTGTGACTCACAGGTTAGTGTTACAATATATGTATGTTATCATTCTCCATGACTGCTTGAAAATATTAGTAGAATGACATCAAGTAATGGCGTGTTGCGAAATAAGAGAGTAATACCAACTGAATGAATGTAAGGAACGAAGGAAAACTAATGATCAAACGATGGAAAGTCTTGTACTAAATTACATTGTTAAACTCTTGACATTAATTTCAAAATTGTGTTTGGAATGAGTGACGATATTTTATTTAATTACAAATATTTAATTGATAAAATATTCAGAATAATTTCTTAGTAATGGACGTGGCTTGTTTGAATCAGGTGTGTGACGTAATACGTAGGGGGCTGTAATTTACCCTAAACGTAATTAATTACTGTATTTTAGTATTGAAAAAAGTGTTAAAACGTTAAGAACCGGAACAATTACTAACCCAGTATTCTTGTAGATGTTTTGATAAGCGAAAATGAATCATAATAAAACATTATAGATTAAACCATGGATATTTACAAAAAGCGGCATCGCACACTTTTTTTTAAAAAAAAACGATGTAATTGTTCATGAACTCAAATACCTGTTCCATCCTAAAAATTACAAAGAAAAACACTGTGGCTGTAAATATTTTCCTAATCCACTACCTTTTACATCAGTATTTGTGGTAATGGCGCAGTATAACCATAAAACCTGTCTCACGCAGGTTGTAAAAACAGTTCTCGTCGTATTCGCATAAAACTACTATTTCTCATATTAATTGTCAGTAGCTGCAATACCCTATTCGGTGCATTCCTCTTCTTACCGAGGAGGTTGTGTAAATTTTAAATGTTTTTATGTGACCATTTTCGTCTTGTTTTCTTGGAAATTTTTCTTAAGGGTTTACAATTCTTAGTGATGGGGAATGATTAGGAAGAATGTTGGGTTTCTTTAGTGTCTGACTCGAGTTATCGTGGACGAGAAAAAGAATTACTCCAGAATTATTTTAATTTAAAGTGCAGTACTTACTACGAGGGTGTTTCAATAAGTAATGCCTCCTATTTTCAATGCAATTTACACAGCGAAAACAAACACTTTTCATGAGTAAATTTTCACTTTTCGGTTTTTGCTACCTTTTAATAAGGGCATGTGATGCTGAGATATGTCATTGTCTTTATTCCTAGGTCATCGACGCACGGCGTTTGTCCTTCATCTTCATTACAGCGAAGAATCCATCACCGAACATTGCTGACATTCACTGTTTCAACACCATAGACATTTTTCAGCCTTATATGAATGTGGATGGGCGTTTCACCTTCTGAGTTTTATAAATTAACCACATAACGCTGTATAATTCGTACGCAAATGTCAGCCATTTTTCATCAGGGAGCAGTGTTGCCACTTAGAGAGATGTTACTGCAGGCGCACTGGAGAATAATGTTTGAGAATTCGCGCCAAATTCAAAACGTTGACACAAGTAACCCATTTAAGGACAAAAAAAATTAAATAAGAGGGGGCATTGCTTATTGAGCTCCCTCGTTGCTTTACACTATTAAGCGACGAATTGTTTTCTCCATAGGTGGTTAAAATTGTGTGATTGCTGAGGTTTGTTCAGGCCTCGAAGCTTTTAGAACGATTAATTATGGTGTCATATCGTTGGCTGATCTCGAAAATGTGGGGATGGGAGATGGTGACACCCTGTTTTCGTATTGGCGAGAGTGCAATGTCCTGTCTGGTGACGTAACGCAGCGGCGGTCACCAGATATCCTACCTTACTGGAGCGATTCCGTTAGGAGACCGGTCTTCGGCCTGCGACCGAAATGGAAAGCAACGTACATCTGCGGGCAAACACTGACAGACGTCAGAACTTCTAGCGACGGAGGGGAAACGAAACTATGCCAGACTGTTTATGCACCATATTGGCTTGGCCGTGATCTCACGCACCGACGAGTTTCACCCGTAAAGAAGTCTAACAAGTTGACGTTCACGTCAGGGACTTTGGTTCGTTTTTCGTTCCTCGCAAGTCATTTAAACAGGGATCTGCGTGACTACTTTCTTCCCTGTTCGTATTTCTGTGCATGCACTCATTCATCGTCCGCTTTCCTTTTCAACGCTTTTAGCAGAGAAAACAACGTCGCGTTTATGAGGAAGCAGAGTTGATCTCTTGTAATTCGGGTTGATTGGCGAACGGTCAAGACTAACAACGAATACTGGTCGAGCCTTTTCAGAAATTTTAAAGCTAGATAGATCTCCCAGTTCGACCGGGCTCACCTAGAGATTTGGACTGTCATGGCTGATGACCTCGTTTCAGTTAAGACGAAGAGAGTTCCTTACCGTCTGAGGTGTGACCTTCCATACTTACTTCTAACACTAATAAACAGAATGAGCTGGACGAAAGGTTCGCAATGTGGTAGTATTGATAGGAATGGCTGCGAATTTCATGACACGAATCCGACTTCTCCTTCTACTTGGTTTTATTCTCAACCAATTTATACTCAAGTCCATTGCCGACAAGTATCATTTACCATTTGAACCAAGAACCTGACCCAGATGCCTGAAAATTATAATTAAAAGAAACTAGTGTCCGATAGAAACTTCAACTTCAATAAACTCTTTATGAACAAGACGCTGCTGATTCCCCCACCCCCCTACAAAAATCACTTTAATAGCGAATTAGGATATTAATAAATGCTTCTTTATTTGTCTCCGTAAGCAGCGACGTTACGACAGTTAACACTGCCATCCTATTCCTGGTTTTCAGTGGATACCAGATGAGACAATCTGAATTCAGCGGGATAGTTTTCGAAAATAATATCTTAACAATATTAAATTTTTAGCGATTGAGAAAAGTGGGTAGTTCTCGTGTTGGTATTGGAGTTATAATATAAATGAAAATTATGTATCTGTCATGGAAAAGTGTGTTTACTTTGTAAATATCATTTTCCCTTGCATATCCTCATATGTCAATGAGGAATATTATTTTCTTTCCTTCCACCCTAAATTGATATTATAGTGATTGATGATTTTATTTAACTTCCGTTACCTTTGAACAACCTGCTACGAAATTTGTAGCCTTTTTTCTCCCTCTTGAGTGAACTATGGAAAACATTGTTGACCTTAGCCAGCGTGATACATTTGATAAATCTCGACGAAGTAAAATGTCAAGGAAGAAAGACAATGCGTCGAGAAATTCAACCGGTTTATATTTTAAAGCACGCTCTAGTGATACAAATCTTATTTAGGCAAAATCATCTCCGCTAGGTGCCGAAGTAAATTTTCACGCATCCTCGATTGCTTCGGTTTTACCTTGACTCGTAACCAGGATCCATTTTACAATGTCACTTTCCCTCCCGTGGAGAAAGAATTACGGTGGAACACTCGCCAGTTAATTAATCTCGTAGAACGGTTTTCTGTGTCCTACGAAATGCAAATGTGACGTGTATCAATTCGCACAGTTTTTGGATTGGCCATGGTCTATTCTAAAATACTAAATCACTAGAGAATACACCATAAAGGGAACATCGTGTTATTAGCATCAATTTTCTGTTATTTATCTATTTACACTGCTGTACATATAGATTGTCGTTGTGAATGTCCTTCACAACTAACCTCCGCTCTAGAATCACTCCAGTGTCCGTGTCTGGTTAACATTTATTTCCCCTGACTCTTTACCGTACACGTGCGTGGCAATTAAGTGCCCACTATGTAAAGGATTCTCCATTTGCATTATTTATGTGAAGTGTGCGTTTCTGTGCAAATGGTTCGTTTATTGCGCATTGCATTGCATTGCCTCCATTCCACAGGCTTGAGTTCGTAACTAATTCACGGCCATTTTCTCGCCCTTACGCTCGTAAACACTTCTATATACTTCTGGTGAGCATCGTTCTAAATGCTTTACTGTTTAACTGCTGCTTCACTAAAACTCGCGAATGCGACTGCCATTGTCCACTTAAACACTTGGGTTTTACTTTCACGGCATACTTCCCGGATTATATATAGCGTTAAGTGTCAAATATTTACCTAATTACTGAGATATTGCAATGTATTCCAGTACGTACAGAACTCTTTCTATCGTTTCACATTGAACATTCTTATTTTATCTGTATTTTGATTCTGCCCTTTCCTTCTCCTCTGACAACCTTTTAGAATCCAAATTACGACCACAAAAAAATTTTGCTTCACCATCTCAGTCTCCAATATTACTCATATTAAGTTGGATTATAAAAACCTCTTCACTACTTTATCACCTTCTTCCCCCTTCGATTCTCCTAAAACATTTGTTAACTTGTTATTTTTCGGTTAAATCATCCTAATTAGTTTGTAGTGCGCCGTTTTGTTCAGTTTTATAAGCACATATTTGCTACTAATAGTATAAGTAATAAGTATTGTTTCGGCTCACAAAATTGAATGCAATGGTTGCATTGCTGTTTACACAGGACAAACGGAAAGGACATTTAAAACCATAATCAAGGAACTTAGGACGAATTAGAAGTTTCCCGCCGACAAGTATTCGATCATAGTTGTTTAATTCTAAATGGAATATTGTCAAAACCCTTGACGTTGAACTAAATATATTTCTAGACTTGTTTCTGAAATGACTAACATAAAAATAAATTAATGGAAAACCATTAATGTTGAAGGTGATTTTGATTCTTTAAGTAAAAATTATGATCTTGTAATTGGTAAGTAAGCTCTTTAGGTCGATATCTTTGTCTTATAAATACGAGAGATTTGGGTTAACCTTGTCCAGTAATGTTGATAAGCTGGAGGAAACGTCGTGGGATTCACTAATAGTTAAAAGTGTCTGTTTCTTTAATGGGCATATAATTAATTTAATTAATTTTTTACATTGTGTGTTTATATAGTATAATGAATGGCCGCTTTACAGTCATTTTATTCAACTCAATGTCGTTTCAGAACACTTTTTCAATCATCAGGTTGATTATGTTGTTACTGCTGCAGAACATTTTAGTCTATTACCAATTTTTCCTTTATAAAACTCATTTTACTTACTATACAAATTAATTTTAACTATATCCATAAAGAAGACAACACTTTTTCATAAGTGGTGTTGGTAACAAACCATTATAATATTTAAAATTAAAGTGTTATAACATTTTTTTCGTATTTATAAACCTATATTATTTATTTCTGCTTTTGTACGGCGGATATGTTGGACTCTCTAGAGATTCTGAGATTCATATTGTAACGTTTTCGGTGTCAGTTTAGTTATGTGTTGACCAAGAGTTTATTTATATTATTCCGGTACATTACTTATACCCGGGTAACGCCGGGTCCCCAGCTAGTATTAAATCAATTTGATGAATTTATTAAACTCCAAAAGTGGCCGTAACAAGACTGTTCTTCCTGAATTCAGTGAATTGATTAAATATGAAATAGTTTTTAGAGGCCTGGGATAACACTAGCTTAAAAAAAACATTACCGAAATGCTGTTCCTTTCTAATTTAAATAAATCAATTTACGTTCATAAATTGCATTATTTCCATAAAATTGATGAATTGGGCTTTTTTTTAAATTGACCCTGTTTAGGTTCCGAGGCCTTTTCACCGGGAGCCGAAAGAAATTTTGAAATCGTGAGAAAGTAACCTCATCCCGATGTAGTCTCGGTCATCGGATATGACGCGCAGACCAAGAAATGAGATAAACAGTTAACCCGAGTAATGATAAACGCATTTCATCTCCCAGGTTAGTAACAGGTTCGACCAGTTGGAAGTTGGAGATGGTCCAGGTTTCATTTATGAATTATCTATAACACGTACGAGCGCATTTTAAATTATGAAATACTACCTTGAATATCCTCCTACGGAACACTTTATTTACAGTCCCGGCGGCTCGGTTTCAGTTGTAAAAAGGGGAAGGAGACTTGGGTGGATTTGCACAAGTTCACACGAAACGAAAGGGGCAAGTCACTTCTTGAATATAATTTAACGCTTCCTGTGAAAGGAAGGAGCCTTGATCCTCGCATTGTATTAAAATGACACCCAGGAATAATTGTGCGTAAAAGGCAGGTGAACCGTGGAGGAGAAATTGGATGGCACAGAGATGGCGCTGAATTATTTATTTTGAAAAGTTGCGGCCAGCTACGTAAGTTTGTTCTTACGTCTTATTTTGCTGGCGTTATCATGGAATCCTTTATTAACCAACACAAAATTCTGAAGCTATCTAACGTAAATTTCTCATTACTTAGAACAAAACGTTGTGCTTCAGCGTGTAAAATTCATCGACGTATACACTCGTATAGCATGTATATATAATATAAAAATAAATCATCTAGATGAACAAAATAAAATTATTAATGAATCTGAGTAGCAACGTTTTCGAATATTATTATTGTGCTAATTATATATATTTAAAAATATTGCATATACTTAATTAAAGTTATATTTTAAATGTTTAAAATTATGGCACAATAGTGATATATAAATTTTAAAATTCGATTTACAAAAATTAATTTTTATATATCAAGTAATGATTAAATATTGTAAATAAAACACAAAAGAATGGCTGAAAGTGAGAAATGGAAAAAGAAAAATTATAATAAGTTTCGTCCCACTACTTTAGGGACCCGCTCAGTTTTTTAATGAAAATATTGCAGAAATTTCATCGTGCACATGAAAGAGATTATTTTGAAATATTTTTATTAAAGAAGTACACCTGTCGAAGGTTTTCTAGGATTTTCCCTGTATCGAGTGGGATCCTTAAACCATTGCCAAGGGGCCCTAGTCAACCCTTGGCTACCTTCCTCTAGCTACCACATCCCCCCTTTTCAACTCCCTTCCTATGCTATTGAAGGGGAGTTGCTTGTTTCAGAAACACCCTCATGTTGGTGCTTGTTTCATTGCTTAGGAACTTATTTGTACTCCTTAAAGTTGTGGGACGAAACGTATTATAAATAAATATTTCCGTTTCTGACTTTTGGCCATTCTTTTCTAGTCAAATTTTATAAACAGAACGCAAAATTTCAAGCTGAAAGTTCTGAACAATTTTTTTGAATAATCTAAACTTTTTCATTGAGAGTGATAAATAGGGGGCTATTTAAAATTATTAAGTGCCTGTGTCTAGAAATTTAAATTACGTCTGTTCATCTGTTATCAATCACTTAAAATTGGGAACTGCCAATTGTATTTTCGTTTTACACGTCTAAACACGTAATGGGAAGGATTTTTAGTTTACCTGTGTCTGATTATATATCAAACCAACGGGAAGGGCATAACATTCAAAATGGCCGAAATTTGGCACTTTAAATGTGACCGATCAGAAGCTGTAGAACGAAACTGGAAGTTGTACGGCTTATTAACTTTAAAGATTACTATTTCCATTTTTATAAAAAAAGAACGGTATCTGGGTTTTATTACATTTTCATACAAAATACAAATACGCTGAAAAGAATTATTAATTTTAAATAAATCTAAAATTGGGCAAGGTGTGCGGAGGCGGTGTATGAGAACCTATCGGTTGTCCCCATCGCGTATCCTGTCGGACCGTTGCCATGGCAACGCTCTGAGTGCTGACCGCAAGGTAAATTAATGTTGCTTGGAGGAGGAGGACGCACCGAGTGATTCGGTCCAGTCGAAATCGTTTTTGCGACAGCTGTCACACTCACGGACCTCACCCTAATACTAACGATGAACGTGAAAAGTGGCTCCCTCTACCTTGAAATTAGTCTCTACCAAGGTGCTTTGTGTAAATTCACCGAGTAGATTACAATCGCCCTGAATATCTTTAATAATAGCAATACACGTTTCCTTGATGCTCCTTATTCGTTTAACGTAGTGACAAGCAGTTTCCTGCTGATGGGCAACAGAATACTTGCAAAACCGTACAAAATTTATTTTCTTTTTACGATTCTGAATATTCTAATTTAAATGTAATTGCATTAATTTGGGAATATTTATATTATAATAATGCTGTAGGATGGCCAGACACACTAACACGGAGAAGTAGCGACCCTTTTGCTACTTAGTCTGTACCATCTTATATGGGATGATAGGTGCCGCACAAACTAAACCGTCTCTCTCTCATTGTCGTTCTCTGAGGCATTGTTACCCCCAATCCATTGTCGTTCTCTGACGCGTTGTCAGTGAAATGTTAATAGTGTACTTGTATAATTTCCTCCTTAAATCTTGTAAACAATTAGTGACGCATTTAAAGTGCTCTAAGTTGTTGGAAATTGTTACTAATAATTATATATATTTGATTTGGTGGCCTTGTATTTGAATGTTAGCCTTGATTATAGAGGTAGTCGAAACAACGATGATAGGAATAGAAGCAATTAAGAACTGAATTACAACTTGATCTCTTGGGCAAGACTCCGTCTTTTTTAATATGATTGACAGGAAACATTACAAAACAATGGTGGGATTTCTATAGCCTGGCAGTCATCGCCTATTATATTCCAAGAAGTGTCGTGGTTCCCAAGACTTCTCAGCTAGGAAAGCGATGCCGCTGTCGATAAGAGAAATCAACTCCGTTCGTAGAATTCTCCGGAACGTCGGACTCCTGCCTCACCGTCGTCGGCATGCCAACGGTAAGATTCGAAAGAGAGAAATACATCCAGAGGGTTCGTTGGTAATGTAGTCACGTCACAAGCGCACACACACACGACAGTGGTGGGAGGAGGATCGTCGTGGCAGATGAAGAGAATTCCAATAAGATATCTCTCTCGCCCTTACCAACAGCTAATAGTTGGCAACGCCACAAATACTTCAATCACGGGGGAAGACTAAGAAATAAAATCTCGGCTCGCTCTTTCCTAAATACATTTTTCTCTGGAGTTCTGCACGGAATAGCGACGCACGAACATTAAGAAAGTTTTCCTGACAAAGTTTTAATGAAAGAAACATCTGACAATTATAATAATAATAATACAGATAAATAAATGGCCTAGAGTCAGAAGACAATTTATTGCTAATAAACAATTTCCAATTGACAACGACTTGTTCCCTTATGGCACATCTTCAGGTTTAACCAATTTAATATTCAATTTATAGAGAATGTAATAGATATATTTATAATTTTTTGGTAACAAAACAAATTTATTATTTTAATTTAACTTACAATTTAAAACACAATCCTTTCTTCCATTAATAACTTTGACACGAGTTAAAATTAAAGGACGGGGTCCTGCTCTATTATAACCAAATGTTAAGGGGCCAAAAGAAATGTTTTGTTGCCTGTACATATTAAATTTGATGTAAAGTTTTAAATTCTGTTATAAGAGCGTATTTCAAAGAATGTCTAAATTATCATATTAACAGAATTTCATAAATTTTGTTTCACTTTTGAGTCTTGGAATATTTACATTGAAAGCTGTTGGAGTGAAATAGGCGCGTAATATTTCACTCATCAGTCTGGAAAAATAATATCTCACTCCTTCACCTGAAATTAACTCCAGTCAAATATGTGAATGTGAAGGTAAATATGTTTTGGCACAACTCGTCAACTTAAGATTTTTCATTTAAAATTCTTTTCATGGTTATTAATTTTTTTGTTTGGCTGATGTAAGAGGCACTGTAAGCAGTACAATCAATTTACGGCTCAGTTTGTTATAGATTGTTATAGAAAGTAGAAATGCTTGAATTGAAGCTCAATTAAAAGGAATTTAGAAGAAGACAAGAATGGAAAAATGTTGACCGGAGGGTTTACAGGGCTTTGGAAATTGTTACGTACGAGTAGATCTCGGAAAGGGAAGAGATGCAGCGAATTAAATATTTTATTTTACATAAAAATAATAACATTAAAATGACAACATGATAAATTTAAATTATTCCATTTATGACTTTCGACCTTTCTTTTTAATTTGATAATTTAATAGTTTATCTGACAATTAAATGTACAATAAATGAGTTAAATCCGAATATTTGTCAGTTTTTTAAAGGAGTGATGGAGTGAGGTTCCATGTACCACTCAATTTTTACCTGAAGAAGTATAAAATGAGAAATGAAACGTAGTAATGTTTAATATTTAAAATTAAAAGAACTGGCAAACAGGCCGATTTAATTGATTAATTTTAATTTGAATTAAGCCGCTTCGTCCCCAACTTTGCAGAACCTTTTTCAGTTTATTGATTAAAATCTTGTTGGAATTTGGTGTTACTACTACAACATTCAGGACCGTAGTCTTGTTTTAGTTTTAATTAATGAACTTATGAGGAAACGGAGCGCATTATATCAAATTAAAATTCTTCCATTTCTGAATATTTGTTATCGTTGTTGTAATAATTAGTTTCCTGACTGAAGGTTCTTCATTTATAATTCGCCATTAATAGAAGTGAGTTGATTACTTATGCAAATTAATTAGCAATAAAAAGTAGTAAGATGTTCGTCTGTGATAGAACAGTGAATTTAAATCAAAGTCATATCGTGAAAAGAAAAATTGACTTCAGTATGTTCAAACCTACCTCAATAGAAATGGAGGCTGATTCTATGATCACTGTAACAGTAAACAATTGTAGGGTGTAGTATTTTTTAATTGAAATAGGGAAAATCTGAGTGTTCTTGTGTACCAGAAATGTGTAATCAGATTTTAGAACAGACGAGGCCGTTATTTATTATGATTTAATCGTATTTAACTACTCACCATTTCCGAGGAAAATGCATCTAAAACCACTCTGTCAAAGCTAATAAAGTCTGGCCAGGGAAGTTCCACGAGACGGGACGAAGTTTTCCAACATTTGAAATTCCAGGACTTTTCCGCGGAACTAAGTCCATTAAGAGGAGGAAATTTTCGCCCCGGGTTTCCAGAGCTTCGATATTGGTTGAGCGTGCGTTACTTTCACACTGCGATTTCTTGCTCCGTTAGGTATCTAACTCAAGAACGTTCTTAAAATAGTCTAGGATATGCAGTTCCGCTCGCTTAAGCCACTCTCGTGAGTATTCTATTACACCTACTGAACCCTTACAACATTACAAATAATAAGTCCACTACAAAAATAGAGCCACCTATTCCTTTCCACATTTTTTAAATAAGAAAGGACAGATTTAGTGATGTACCAATTAATAAGTATGGAAACCCCATTTAAAAAAATAGAAATTAACGATTTCAGTTTGTTTAGTAAGATAATTTTTTTACTTCTGTTAGTGGGATCCAGCAAGACTTGGCCAAAAGTCGAGACAACACTGACATTACCAAGAAATTATCGTGATTCCAAAAGGATGATAAAATAGTAGTTACACAACGGCACTTCATTTGAAGATGGCTGCAGTGACCACCGTCAAAACGTCGTGCAAGTGCATATTTTTCATCCGGTTACAGTCCCGACAACGTCATGTTAATAACATACGCCGGGAAAGCCTTCGTTTGATTATAAGAGTTCAGACCAATGAAAGTTTAGTACGAGATCTAGACAAATTTCACACCGGAAAATACTTAAGTCTCAAATAGGAGTTATTTAATTTTAATGAAATTATTTGTCCCAATTTTGCAAATTAGTCTATGTAAAATCGTATCACCTCGGGAAGACGCAAAGAGTTTCTACTGAATTTTTAATTATTTAGATGCCGCCAACGTTCCCTTGACACAGGCTAAAAAAGAAATTCTGGGTTTTGCTCTTCTGACTTACGCCGGAAATCACTAATTTCATTCAAACGTATAATACTGTAAAAAGAAATTAATTTCAGTTTCCAGAAAACCCTGAAAAAATATTCACAAATTAAAGTTTAAATAAGGCCAAAAACAGACAAGAAATTAGTGAAACGTAACAGACTATAATTTAAAATCAACTACATGTTTCGGTTCTGACATGGATCATCTTCAGGTAGAACTCGGTTCTTATTAAAAGAAACCTCAGTTCAACCTGAAGAGGGTCCAGATCAAGATTGAAACATGTAGTCGATTTTAAATTCTAGTTTGTTATATTTCACTAGTTTTTATCTGTTCTTGGCCTTATTTAAACTTTAATTTAAACTTACAGACTCTAAGGGATACGGGGACTGAAATTTGAAATTCCTGTAAACGAAAAACTACTCAGCTGAAATTTTAACTGAGTGTTAACAATACACATATGTAGCGACGAACGAAATTTTGTTTCTGCAAATTTGTTTTTTGTCGAGGTATTTTGAAAATTAGTCAATTTTGAAGATGTTCCTTGCGTTACATACTTGAATATATTTGAGATTTTTTACATTAATATAATACTGACAATTTATAACAACGGTCAGTCCTACTTTTTTAAAATTGAATAAAACTGTGGGGTAAAAATAATTTTTTACGTTACTTAAAAATTGGCACGTTTCATCACTTTGAAAATTTGTTTCACCTAGACGCTTTCAAAAATTCGAAAACTAATTCTATTCAAAGGTACTAGCATTTTGATTATGTAAAAAACGAATGAAGAGAAGATCTTAATATTAGTGACGCATAGAAGGTTTTTAGTAGCAGGAATCCTGAAGCTGAGAAAAACACATTTTTTTGAAGGAAGTAATGATTGATTAATTTTGAATCATATCTTTTCAAATTGCTCCTGAGCCTTTAAAAATGACGAAATCGAATCAAAAGTTTTGCTATATGATCTGTAAGGCTTATAGTCAAATTAATTTGGAAAAATAAAATTATAAAATCTATTTTTTCCAGACTTTGGCCGAAATTTCATGCCCAGTGTCCCTTATAAATTCACAAATTAGATTTTAATAAGCAATAAATATATTGAAACTGAAATACCATGTCTTAATTTAAATCGGTAATTACGGGAAAGACTTTTCAAAATTAATATAAATTATTGTAAAAAGTAGGATCACTTACCGAAATACCTATTTTGATTCAGAAAATAATAAAAATCTATTTGAGTGTTATTGACAATCTAGAGTTAAGATATTTATGAATGACTTCGGCGCAGAAATTGTAAGGGTTATCCAGTACACATGAGTAAAAGGCAGAGGGTTCGAACGCCACGTGTCCTCATCTGTATTCCTAAAGAGAAACTGTATCCCAACAGACGGACAACACTTGACGCATTCTGCCGAGTGTATCTCGTGGTAGGTGGTTCAACTTTTCACGGTCCGACTGCAACGCTGTCAAGTCAAGCGCGAATCTAGATAATATCTGATCTATTGCCGATTACTGTGATGCTTCTCGAAACATTACCAAACATATCACGATATCTCTTGCTCAATGTCAGCGTGACGCATCGCTATGGAACCGACAGAACACCATGCTTTCTATTTAAGAATCGCCCAAATTTTTTGCCAGAGATCCTTCCAGTCTGAATGCCCTATTTTAATATGACTATATGCTCTGATGTCACACTAAACCTCAGTCCGTCCATCCAACATCTGTGGACGAGTATAAATAAGTTCCGTACGCTTCCATAGATGTCGTCTTATTATTAAAGAAGCATATGCGCGTGCATGACATCCCTTAAGCAGATTTAATTTTGTACCGACTTAGTTCGAATAAATAGAATTTATGTCAAACTACTTCTCGTGATTAATAAATTACATCCCTTGAAGGACAAATATAAATGTATGTCCAGGCCAGACTGCACGTGTAACAGTTTTGTTACATGCTTTCCTGGAAAGTTGGTAATAGAAAAGAGTGACGACGTCACGACAAATGTCGTAGGATCCAGGTGTTGATATATTTATTTTTTGATACTTCTACCCGCTGCACCTGAAATACGTCTAAAACATATTAATGATTCTAAACCGATTGAGAAGCCAATAAAATTTCCCTGTAACTTGGTCTTAGTACAGCACATTTTATAAATAGACGACTCGTGAATCACAGGAAACTTTTTCGGAATAAAGAAGAATATACTCTGAGTTACAGAAAAAGTTATGTACTTGCATATTCCCATTAAAATCTTTAAATTATATCTGTAGAAACATGTACTACTTTTCTTCTTTTATGTTAATTTAATGTCATTGAAATAAAATAGTACAACAGTCTAATTATCAGGGATAAATTAAATTTGTTGAGAATAATTTAGTAGACATAATAACAAAGCATGAAATGGATATTATAAGCTATTATAAAACTAAAAATACAAATAAAACCAAATTTTAAGAACATAACATATACTGTGTACTACAACTATATGAAAATTTATTTACAAATATATCAAAATTACATAAAATCTAAGGAGTGCCCCAAAGTAAGAAATGGAATAATATAATTTGAAAACGTTTCGTCCCCCAACCTTCGGGACCTCCTCAGTTCTTTAACTGAAATATTACAAAAAATTAAAGTTTCTGCTGCAACGTCCGGGGCCGAATAAAAAATATACGATTAAAGTAAAATAAGGAATTAATAACTTACTTGGTAAAAAAGCCAAGAAATAAATTTATTTTTACAATTTCACCCGTGATTTGAAAACAAATCGTATAAAATTGATCTGTTTAAAAAATTACTATATTACAATTAATACTAAAATATTCAATTTTTTCCTAAATTAAGCTTTCAGATTGTATAGCTTCTTATGTTGAGCAAACGGAACGCTCTTTAAGAGCTCTTATCACTGACTACAGAAATAACTTGAAAATAATGCAGTCGTGTCCAAACATATTTATATAAAAAGTCATAACTTTGGTTGACAAAATGTTAGATATTTTATGTGAACAACGTAATCATTATTGTTATTATTATTGAAGAATAATGATTTAAATGTTGCACATCAGATACGCCACTTGGCAATTAATTTGAATGAGTATACCAATAATTTAAATAAAATTTGATACATCATAATTATTATCTTTCCTGTCATCCAATATTTTAATTTCTTTGAACTGGAATAAAACGCTTAACAGATGATCTTTTTATAGCTGAAATGTTTGTGCGTTGAACACAATCAAAAATTTATCCGATTATATCTCTTGTAATAGGTTGTAGGTAATGTTTCATAAATTTAATTTTTACCGTATTATATATGGGATGTTTGTAATATTCGGTATAATTTGTATTTTTGCGTTTTACTAATTTATAAATGTACCTGAGGAGGTTTTAGTGGAAGGAAAGACTCATCCTGGTATTGTAAATAATTTTTTATCGTTGTCGTACTTATTTATTTGCTGATATTGTTATCCAATTTGTAACGCTTAGCCAGTCGTTCAATTTCTAAATCGGTAATCTTTATCTTATATATAATAAGAGGAGTAGAGAGTTTGAATATGTAGGTTTCTTTTCGTGTTATTTCTTGGTTCCATCTTCCAACCTATTTGTGACGCCTACTTCCACGGAGCTCCGCTTCTATCGTCGAATCTGCCCCAGTTCCCTTCACGAAGTGTGCCGCTCTTTCGCAACTTGTGTCCCGGCTTTGTTTATATTAAGACTTGGATGAAACACTGGAATGGGGACATAAGTGGCATTGTCCGCCTCCCACACATTACCGGTTATGACTGCAGGCCGAAGCAATCGTTGCGAAATGCCCTTAACTGGACCAGCAACCTTGACTTTTAGCAGACCCCTGTCGTGGGGCTGGTCCCGAGACAGTCACAGCCTTTTAAACCATACGAAAATTCTACTTTACAGTGTCATCGTTCTCTTTTCGTCGTAATTATATAGTTATATTGAGTTGAACAAAAAGAGAGCAGACCTGCAAACTCTGTATCTATAGGAGCTAATCAAAATAAATAAATTATTCTGTGTGTTCTCTCCGGTGATACGGAAAATATCCATGTGATATTCCAGTTCCAGCCACACTCGTGAAAGAATAACCTCTGTCAATTTGTCGCGCACTTGATTTAGGCGCTGCATCAGTTGCTGTAAATCCAGGGGATATGTTTAACAAAACCCCATTAGAAAAATTAGATGTGGTTACATCTCGGCGGCCAACAACGCAATGGCGTATCGTTTGATCCAGCACGCCCATTCCAGCGTAGGGGTAGTGTATCGTTCAGGTTTTTTTGCACGTACATTATCGCTGTTTTCAGTTAAATTTGAATTATTTGAGTTTCAGAATTCGTTTTTTTAGCCAAATAAATTAATAACAGGATTTACAAGAACAATTAACACCTGAAATAGACGAGGTGAGAATTAGCGACCCGTATAAACGGACAATTACAAAAAAATTGAACTTGGTTCTAAATAGACGTTACAACCAACAATTCTGATCGTTTACAATATCTGTAGTAATAAGAACAAAGATTATGAAGTACCTGAGAAGAACGAGTGGAAATTTACGGAGAGACGAGATCAGAAATCATAAATACAATGAAGATAAAAATACAGGACAATATTGAGATTAATAATCTGCATTGTTATGGACATGTGACAACAATGAAAGAAGATACTGCAAAACTGAGTATTTGCTGAAATGGTTACCAGAAAAAGACCACGGGGAAGGCTTAGAAAGTGGTGGATGGATCCGATGGAGTAAAGCATAGAGAACAGGGGAAACGATTATAATAATCAAAATATGAAACCAACGAAGTCAAGTTAATAAACCATCGTATAATTTATAACAAAATTTATCCAATGTTACTCTTTATGTTCCAATTAATATGAAAACATAGCAAACGAATGCTTGGTTAGAGAGGTTGACTTCTGATAACAGAAAAAGAAAACTCATTATAAAAGTCAAATAATTTTTATGTTAAATCAGTTTTGAACTAATTCGTAACGTACTTCACAAATAAATAGTCAGTCGTAGCAGACAGTAAGGCCAGTTTAATTTTAAATTGCCCCCCGATTATCATCAAATTATAATGCTAACTCTGTAGAAGGCCTTGAAAGAAGTAAACGTTTCCGATATTAATGCAATTTGTTAATACTTTCCCCGACGTCGTAGGAGGCGAGATTTGAGAAACCGATGGCAGCGACTCGTGACACATTTAATTCTCCAAGTGGGCGAGCGGAACGGCTGCCGGCTTTTTATTCCCTTTCCGAGATCTCAACTCTTTTTTTTTCTTCTCCTTTAGTCTGCCATTGCGGCTGAGTTCACTGAAGCCTTACCGAAGATTTTTACAGACTTGTGCGTAATATTCACCCAGTTCGTGAATCGGCCGATCTGCTTTTTCCTGGCCTGTAATTAGCAAGCTCTGGTGCGTTGCCGTGGCTACGTAATTGTTGCCGACGAAGACGGAGGAATGCTGCCGAATCTTAAAAGCCATCTTCCAAGCCACTTCCAGCTGATTCAACGCACCGCTTACTTTCACTTTTGCTTTTGTGGCTGCTCTTCTTCAGGACGCTTTTTTTGTCACATTCTTTATGGATTTGTGTAAAAAAATGAGTCACCTTTGTCCAAATTGCTAAATAATCCACAACATCGTGGCAGTCCTCCATTTTCCCTCAACGCAACAGGACCCTTCAGATTTAGTTTATTTTCCCAGGATGCTCTGACCCTCACAAACACATACGTCCTAATAGTTGTATTTTTCTTATTATTTCACATAAAAAACTTTTATCTTAACGATTGTCAGGAATAGTTGTATACAGTAGGATTTTTTAAAAAACATGTTCTATTTATAGTCACACCAACAAAGAGTTCTTGAACGACTTGAGAATTAAGGAAATTATTTAATGTTGTGGGGTTAACTCCGGTCCCTTGCCAGGAATCGAACCAGGAACCTCCGTGGTGCGAGGGAGCGACGCTAGCCACTAGAGCACAGTTACAAAATAGATACCACACATCGTTTCTTCGGTCCTTGTTGCTTTCGTTAGGTGATTCAAGAGCGTAAGACACAGTTTATAGTAGCACCAACCAACGAGGTTTAGTTATCTCTGTCGGGTAAATTCAGTAGGGCCACTTGAAAACACAGACACACCCAGGCCCTAGCCAGGAATCGAATCCGGGACCTCTGCAATGTGAGTCTGTGACGTTAGCCACTAGACCACAGAGGTGGCCCGTTGAAATTGTTTAAGAGAAAATCATCAAGAACATGTCTAAAGAAATTAAATATCATGCAGCACAATAGTATAATGAACTTATCCGGGAACCGGACGAGTATAAAGACCAAAATATAGACATCATTACATGAAATATAATATAAATTATGGCAATAGTAAGATTAATCAATTAATTATCTTAAACAAATTACATAACTTTGCTAATACAAATCATGCACCATAGTATCAGAAATAAAAATAGCATTTGCTAACAATGGCGATAATAATAAAGTCATAAATATCTAGAGTATAAAACTCGGTTTCATTTTGAACATAGAACTACTCGACCAACGCGTCATGGAGATCCGGAAACGTGGGTCGTAACCCGAAAAAAGGAGTTGTTTCGACAAACAAACTGTACAAAAGGAAGGATGGAATGTATTTAGGAACTGTTTAGGCTCCCAACCTTCGTAAGAAGGATGTGAAGACAATGAAATTAAGTCTCTCCACAAAAAAATTAAATAATAAATAAATTAGTAAAAGAGAAGACTCTTGCACTATGTGAAGATAAATCACTAAAATATCTGACAGGCTAAAACCAATTTTAAACATATATACTTTTTATTATTGTAATCATATATATCTGCATGTGTGTATAAAAAACTTTTTAATGTATCAACAAAAGAGAAAACATTGTTAAAAACGACCTGTTATTAAATATAGAAAAAAGGACAACTAAGTTATCAATAAAAAGTATTATGAACTGGATTACCCTTAGTTATGCAAACTTCGAACTAATTGGATAAAATAATAGAAAGAAAATAAATGTGATACGTATCACACAAAGTTTTTGAAACGCTTGTTGCTTTCGTCAGGTGTGTCTTACGACACGAAGTTTGAGAGTGAGGCGAGTAATTAATTTTATAAAGGGTTAGCTAATTATTAGGCAAAATTAAGTTATAAAAAGGACACCACACAACGTTTCTTCAACCCTTGTTGTTTTCGTAAGGCGTGTCTTACGTTCTTGAATCACCTAACGAAAGCAAAAAGCGTTGTGTGGTATCTATTTTATAAATTAATTTTGCCTAATAATTTTCTTCGCTTTTATACAATCAATTGTTCATCTCATTCTCATGTTATTTGTCAAAATGACTGAATATCCTGCATGGTAAAGCTATACAAGAAGTTAGTATGGAGAGAGAGCTAAGAGAAGGAGATATGGTAATGTGCTTGGTCAACTTGGAAGTGATAAGGACCCAGCCAGGATCATTGTCTCTTTGTGACTGTAGTCCAGACATTTCTCTCTTTCCCCGGAATTGAGTTGTTGTTTATCGTGTAACGACTTTGTGACGTGTTTACGATCCGTTTCACGATTGCACGCAAGAGGGCATCGGTACAGAGTTACAGCTCAGACGAAGGCCGTCCGCCATAACCTAGAGTCTGGTCCAGAGGTGAAGGCTTTTGTCGTTACTCGTCAATCTTAAGACGTTCGTGTTTGCACCTGTGCTCAGAAAGGCAGACGTTATGGCCTGACTTGTCATTCAACTCTTAATAGCGTGAGTCATCCTGCTCGGCTAGAAATTCCTCAACTGGATTGCTTCACGGACAATAATATCAAAAGTTCTGAAACAAGGGTAGGTTCTTGTTCGCTTAGGTATCAAATCGGAACGAATAATTAATATACCTGTAATTCTACGAGGTAAGGATCTGTCAACATGAAATGATTGATGCAAGAACCCCTCTCTTTGTACAAACACAATGTTTCTCTTTACAAAATTGTTGAAAACATATATATTAATAATATCATAAAACACAGAGTAATAACATTTTACATATTAGTTGCTACTGCAGTTAGTTCGCTCGTGGGAAGAGGAAAGAAACACAACAGTTGTTTTTTAATACATAGAAACGTAAATACCTCGGTTTTCTGCAGTTGATTGTGGTATATATAAACGGACAACCTGAAATTAGAAAAAAAAGTATTATTATCAATTGTTCACATCTTTTTGTGATTCATAAAATACGTTTTTTTTTGGAGAGGATAGACATAGCTGGTATAATTCATTAGAATAAGCGTAATAACTAGGACTGGTAGAAGTGTAGTAGATATAAAGATTAGGATAACACAGGCAAGAAAAGATTTCGCTAAAAAGAGGCATTTTCTTATTGGTAATATTAGGAAATCGTTGCTAAAAATGGTCGTATGGAGTGTCTCGTTATATGGGTGCGAAACGTGGACGATAGGAGTAGCAGAAAGGAAAATAATAGAAACCTTTGAAATGTGGTGGTGTTATAGGAGATGGGTGGATAGAATCACTAACGAGGAAGTTCTTAACAGAATAGGGGAATAGCAAACAATTTGAAAGACGTTGACTAAGAGAAGGGATAGATTAATAGCCACGTTTTAAGACATGTGGGTCTTGTAAAGTTAGGATTATAGGGAAGTGTGTGCGGTAAGAACAGGAGAGGGAGGACAAGGTTGGATTACGCTGTGTAGATTGGGGAGGATGTGGGATGCGATAGTTATGCGAAAATGAAAAGGCTTGCATGGAGGGTTGCATCGGTCGAGTCTTAGGACTGAAGACAATAACAACAGCATAATTCATAATCAAGTACTCATTTAGAATAGGAGGAACCAACTCAATCAGGGTTATTTATCATTTTTATGAATTCTAGGATGTGCATAAGCTGGAGTTATTGGTTTCAAAAAAATTACGATATTTGCGTTGTTTCGGCAGTCTTCCAAATGTTGTCATCATGATGATCTCCGGGATGTCCAGGACCGCTTCTCATACTCAACCGTTCGAATATATCTTATTTAATAGGGAATGTTGTGGTGGTTATCGGTTATTTTGTAAAGATTTCACTTTCGTCGTGGAGCAGCAGGCAGGGAGCAGGTCTGGCTTGAGAGTGGATGAGAAGGCTGTGAGTAATACACAGCTTCAAAGGCGTGCATAATTGTCGAATGCGGAAGAAGCTGATGATGAAGTGTCAGGCAGCGAGATTGCTCCGTTATTGAGCTCACAATGCGAGGATAATCCTGGCCACTCCCAGCATCAGCACCAAGCACTCTGTTGGAAAAGGACACACACACACACACTTACACTCGTGAGGAGCAAAAAGGAACGGATTGGAATGAGCCGGGGTCTGAAGCCTCGGACTTTGTGTGAAAGTGGTCATGGAGGCGGGCGAGAGCACCTGCTGTACGAGCAACAAAGGACGAGCGTCACCTGTCTTCCGGATAACGGTGGTGGCGTCTCGTCGGAGCACATTGCCGACTTCGGATGTGAATCATCCACTTAAAATTAATATTCAATCACATTCAATAGCCTGAGCAAGTGTTTGACAGCGACGATAAATCAAACTCTTTGTGATATTGAAGAACCAGGATAATTAAATTATACTACTTACTACCTTGGCGGAAAAAGCTCACGATAACATAAGGACCCCCTAAATCCTCTAAACGTGGACGGTAGGAGTTGGGGAAAGGAAAAGAATAGAAGCGATTGAAATGTGACGCTATAGGCGAATGCTGAAAATCAGATATTTACCATTTATTTGTTTTGTATTGTTATTGATGTGAGTGAGAGGAAATTTTGGTGTGAGAGGACTAGGAGTGGTAAGAGCGGCGCCAGCCCTTCGGGCGTCGACGTCGACAGCGGGGGATCGATCCAATGGAGCGCTCGACTCTCCTCCATCTGTATCAAAACAACGACACCGACGACAATGTGAGGATTAGCGAAGCCACTCGGTTCCTTCCGGATAAAATTTGAAAGCTTTTACCGGGATTAATTCTGGGACCTGCTTTCCCTCACTGCCAATCAGAGGAACGAAGTTTCCCAGAAACGGAAACGTTCCGACAATTCTCCTATCTGCGTAAATAAGGACAATGTGGGAAGGGAGGGGTGGGGGAGTAAAGCCATTGTAATACTAATTTCCGAGTTGAATTTAACATCAGTCTCTTTCGGGTTGTTAATTAAGGAATCAAGATCCTTGCTGCAGGGTAAATTAAATGGTACAAACGTTCATTAGGCATTTTGATCGTTTTTAAAGTATCAGTTTCTTCATATTTTTGTATGGCGTTCCTAAAAATAACTTTAAATATGACTATATTTAAAATATTTGGAGACTATCAACAGATTTGACACAATATACTTTGAAATTCTCTCAAGAAATATCGAGCACATGTGGAATACTTGGACCACGGTGTCAAAGAAAATCACATTATTTGGGCACTTGTACACATGGCATTCTTTGAACCTTTGTCTCGCATCACGAAGTATTAAGATTCGTTAGCCATTGTGACGAGAGTACACTTACTAGTCCAATATTCCAATCTTTTACTACTACTTTGATATCACTGAAAGGAAGGATAAAGATACAATTTAATTTTTAAACCATTATGCCAAGTTTTATAGAGGTAAAATTTTGGTTCGTGGGTAACATTCAAGTTGGGTTAGCGGTCGAAAGTTTTCGGAGTCGTTGAGTTAAGACCATGAATTTCAAATTTCGTTAGCATTTGACTGATGCAGAATAGTAATAAATATTCTCATAGTTCATTCAATTACTTTAACTAACCCTTGAAATTCTTTTTTTGTATTCAACGTATACAATGTTTTGATAAATAAAGGATGTAAGTTTTGAATATGATTTGGTTATTGTAACGAAATTCTCCTACTCGTCGTCGTAATATAGTAGTTCAGAGCTCTCGTGTGACAGGCAGGGAAAAGCGAAAGCCAAAACGACAATACAAAAATTAACAAAGGTTTATTCACGTGAATAAAAAGAAAGAATAATTTAAAATTTCCTTGAAACTGATACAAAGCAAGTAGTCTCGAGGTTCGTAGGAAGGAATAAAACGGCGAAGAGTGAGGGCAAGGCGGACGTGTGATGTGAGTGTAAAGTCACAATATATGAATATGGTACATTGTGCCGAAAGTTTCTTTGGATAAAGTTAATTAAATTAATTAAACGAATTGTAAAAATGAGACTAATTGTGTTTTAATAGTATTTCCTTATGTTTCAAATCAAAGCCATAATCAGCCATATAATTTTAATAATATATATTCCATGAAGAGTTCCACTGCTTTATTTGACACGCAGATAATTTTTACTTTGTTTCATTTGTGTGAAGGTAATAGGTCCCATTCTCCCCTATTTTAAAATTATTTCAGTTTTTCTCCTTTGGAAATGCGCAACAGAAAAATAGCCCTATATACTTTAAAAGAATAAAGTAAGCAATATATATATATTTGTTATATTATATTAAAAAAATTAAGTAAGAAAATCAATGTCCATTTTTTCTGAATTTTAAAATGAAGTATAATATTTTAAACACAAAATTTTCAATCTTTAATCACTTAAAATCTCATTTTAACATCAAGTAGTTTTACAAAGCTGGAATATATGCATATGTTAAAAGTTATTTATGGCATAGAAAAGCTAGTATGAACAAGAATTAGAGAGAAAAGTACGTATCAAAACAACTTATTTTCTTTTTGCTAATATTATTCCCTCTTTCATCTGTGTTGTGAGAAGAATTTTAATCGAACCCGATTATTTATTCAATGCTTAGCTTCCCTCTTTCACCTTTCCTAAATGTGCGAGTTTTTTTCCCCCTGTGTCAGCCATTACATGCCAGCCAGGCTTTGGCTCCGAGTAATCTCATTACCTGCGCCTGTTTTAATCCTGGAAGAGCGTCTCGGTGTTGATGTTACCCGGTCCATTTGTCATCATTAGCTGAAGCGAGCTCCGGGGGATTGTTTCGGCCTTATTGACATGTGCAAACCCCCCGACAAATCGGGAGTGACAAAAATGACGAGCTCCACGTGAAAGCCAAAAAAAAGGTGGAAGATGGAAACAAAGATAATGAAGAAATACGGTTTTTTGGCAACAAACTGAAATACACTATTTATTGAGTAAATATAATTTGATTTTCTAAAATATAATTAATAGCTTCTTCCCTCGTAACTTATAAAATAAACTACGAATAAGGCAAGTCTTGTAAGAAGTTTGGGTACGTTTTTTTTACGTATGAACACAAGTTCGTAGTTATTCTTCTATTGAGGCACAAAGGATGAACTGTCGAAAGTTGTGTAAAGAGACGAGAATAAAAATTTCAGCGAAAGTTTCTGGGAGAACTGTCGAGTATCAAAGAAAGGAAGAGGAGACTGTCAGAATAAAAAAATAATATTCCGGAAAAATAAGAAAAGAACTGTAGAACTGTAGTTTCATAGGAATTAAAAAAGTGACAATATTATTTGTTCCCTGAATAGTTTAATTTAAAAAATATATATAAATTGACCCTTAATGGAAAATTAGTTTTTTTATCAGGTAAAACTTTACTCACAAAAGGCCAAGTATTGCTACAAAATTGAGAGACTTGATTGATATGCATTACCAAATAGACAATAAAAGGGATAAACTAGAAGCTAAAATAATGATAAATGAACGTTTCCGAAAATCTTGTACGTTATCACCTACTTTTATTTGCTTATTGGCCACTTCAATTAACTGTTTACTAATTTAAAAATTCATTAGTTTTAATATTTTCAAAAATATATATGGCTTCATTTCAGTCTTTAGTATTATTTATATCGAGTTCTTCTTTATTAAGTCAAACATTATTTAATATTCTTAAAAAATAATTTTATTAATTTCAATAATAGGAAAAAGAAATAATTGAAAAATTATATTTTTTATATAAGAATTTAATTTATGAACTATCACGATAAGCTTGATCACGATAAACGTGATCCTCTTCAAGTAATTAAAATAAACTTGGATAAGTAGATGGCCTTTATTCAGAAAAGTATACTATTTGTTACAGAACGTTTCGTTACCCTTAAGGATCTCTTCAGGATTTTATAATTTTGCAACATCAATTGAGTCAAAAGTTAAGGGCAAAGGTCAACTGAATTACCTTTTAAGACTTGGATTATAAGCAAAATTGAAGAAAAAATCGCAGAAGTCCTAAAGCAAGACGAAATGTTTGCAATAAATAGAACCCTTTTCTGGTTCAAGGAAATCCATTTATTTATATCATAATAATTGTCAAAGTTTTCCATGTTAACAATAAATATTTATCAAAGCAAATAACTAAATAATAATTTCTTTCATAACCAGGTCTATTATTCAGTAACGATTATGTGCAATTAACATAATTATAAAAAATTCATAAATAAAATAAGAGTTACTTAAAGGATTATGAATTTTAAAAAACTGATTTCCAAATTTGATACGTATTTATTATTGAAGTTTTAAATATTGCTGAAACTTGTTGATAACCTATAGGAATGTAATATATATTTTTTCATTAATTTTGTTAAAAATATAAATGATGGATCTTTGGGCCAATAATTTTGGCATAATCATCCTTTACACATATTTAAAAGAACATTTTCAAATTTGTATATATTAACAGGAATGTAATTAAAAAATTATTTTTGTATTAACTGAGTGAATCTAAGTAGATGTACAGAGATGAAATTTCCTCGGTTTGAGATCAGTCAGAAATACCTTAATAAAACCCGAAATTAAATTTTTTATCACAATTTTTATACAAGTTTGTAATTCAAATTAAAAAATATAATTTTGTTTTATTAAATTTTTTGACATTTTTAAACCAGTTGTTTTCATTATTGTACACCTAAAACGTGTTTTAAAAATAAATTATAATTCAATACAACTGAAATAAAACAAAATGACATGTATTTGAATTTCCTTGCCACAAATTTGTCAATTATTTTTAACTAGATTAGTTATTAAAATTTATTAATGGAATTCTGAAGATTAATGAGGGTGATTGATAACCTCCGGTCATATAATAATAGGCATAAAATGTTTTTTAATTGATATGTGGAATTTTTCAACTTTTTGCCAATTTTTTTTATAAACTAATTTTTTATGATGTAATTGTAATTATTCTTTACAATGCAAGTTTCCTGACATTTACAGGCATTAGTAATAATGTTCGTGTTTCCATTATGAAGAGATTTCCCAAATATAGGAAATATTGAATGTTTACGGTCTTTTCGTTGTAAAATTTAAAAAAAGTGTTAATTTGATAGGATTTAAATTTTTAATAAAATTGAGCAATAAATTGGTAAACGATTTGTTTGTAAATAATTTGGAGTTCAGTAATTTCGAGGATGAGGAAGGATAGACGCAATTGTTTGGAACAGGGATGAAAGTACAATTCCAATTGTTCCGCTCAATTGTCAGGGATATCACCTTTAAAGCATCAGAAAAAGGATGCGTGGAGTAATGAGGATAGTTTTTGAAAGGTCTGTGTGAGAAGAACTAGTCCATCTACAGTTTTGATAACCAACATTGCTTAGAATACTATTAATTCATTTAGAATTTTTAGTTATATTTTCCTTCTTGTAGCATATAGTAAAGAAAGTTGCATTTTGTCTTCTCTTTCTCGTCATAGACAATGGATGATCACTATAGATAAGAATAGGCACGAAAAACATTTTCTGGCCCTTCTCTCCCCTTCGTGTGCTCCATATTTTATGGGTCACATAAATTGAATTTAGTTTGAAAGGCTCGAAGGAGAGTTAATTTGCACGGCTGGCTGACCCGCACTCATTAGAGCGCTACATGACTCGCTCATTCGTGGACGTGATCCGACCACTGACAAGGACGATGCTAATTGGATGCCCGTGGATTACACCACCCCGGCCAGGTCCGACGCCTACTTTGAACCCCTTTGCGTTGCTTGTTTTCGTTGACACCCGCCACGTGGGCGAAATAGCCCCGATGGACACCGGCGGAACCATGTTTGGACACTTTACTCAGTCCATTCAACCAGATTAAGTACTTTGGGCAGGACGCAATGGAATTTGATACTCAATAAAGGCAATCCTCAACGGTCGACGTTCTTAACATTGATGATCTGCTTCCAGGTCATGATTTTGAGATCACATAAAATAGGTCAGCAGATCTTTGTTTTATAAACAAGACTAAGATGAACATTTTTTTCAGTAAGAAATATAAATAGAACTACATAATTTAAGACTAAGACTAAATTATAATGATTTAGTTAAAAATAGAAGTCTGGGGACCTTTAATTGTAAATTTCTACAGACAGGTCAAATATCTGTATAACCCAGACACTTGATTACTGCGAATTCTAATAACTTTCTGGAAAAGGCAACACCTTTGTATTTTAAAATACGATTTCCATAATACTTAGAATTTTGAGACGAGTATTATAAAATTTTTATTATATGCCAAATAATTAAAAATAAAGTAAGTAATATACAGGTTAACAGTTTTAGTCTAATTAAAATAAGATAACCCTTGAAATTTTGAATCCACCAGTCAGAACCCTTAAAATGAAGGCTAGACTATTAACGTTGCCGAAAAATCACAGTGAGTCGTATTCTAGGTCATATGAACCCACGTGGCAACAAAACCTTCCTCCAATTCAAAAATGCCTTCTTTTATTAAATTATATAATTTTATATCACGGCTGTACTTTACTCATTACAAAAAATAAATTGCATTTAGATTTATTCTGGATTTAAAATTTGTTGAAAATTGTGTTGAAATATTCAGGGAAGAGACTTTCGGAGTCAGACTCGGACTATTACAGACCTATTAACCTCTGGAGTAGGCTGATCCTGGTAGGTTTATTTAGTTAAGGTGAGTTCGAACTTTTGCGCTTAAAAGTGATTCATACCGCCATTTTCCATAAAGACGAAACATAGAATTATTTTTTCTTCCTTCGTACAGGTTCTCATTGTTTTTCTACCATACATAAATGACCTTTTCTTCTCTAAATGTACGTTTAACTTAGGATTTATATGTGGAGTAGAGAAATGAATGCCAACCTCCTGTGATCTAGTGGCTAACGCCGCTGTCTCAAAACACAGAGGTCCCGGGTCCGAATCCTGGCATGGGCTGGGTTGTTTGTGTCATGACGGTCACGGAGACTGGGATCAAGACTGCCGGAGAATCGATACGTTTCCAAATTCGAAATGTGTCATGCAAGATGACTGTCCGCAGTGAACCCGGTAAGCCAAGGCCCTGAATGGGCTGTAGAGACAGACAAGAAGAAGAATAATAGAAACGCATCTTTTTTATTGGCAATCAATTTGAGACAATATAAATACTAGAGGAAAGACAAACGTTCAGATTTAAAATTATCTGGAAGAGTTACATTAACCTGATTCAAGTTCCTGTGAATATGAATCCTAGGATTTAAGATAGTTTCTCTATAGACAATTCTCGCTTTATCGCACTAATATTTATAAGATCAACTCCTGATACTACCCTCCAAAAATGTAGGTCAGAACAAATTCGCTTTACAAACATTCAAAAACTGGTTATCTCCCGCAAACCTTTATAGATTTTTATAGTAACTATTCCTCTTTGTGTCCAACAACCTTTAAATGGCTTACTTACGTTCACTACTAGGATAAACACAAGCGGCTGAAACCTTTTAGGACAGTTTCCGCCTCAAGGTATAGCAAGTCCAAGACTACCAACATTCCCGAAGCCACCTGTTCGGTCCAGAGAATACCAAAGGGGACCAACTTAATAATTGTTACAGCCGATCCTTCAAGTTTAAAATTGTAGAATTATAATATATACCTTTCAATATTATTAACGTTATTCATTTCCTTTATTATATTATATTATTTTTTAACCACGTAAGTGTTTTCCTCACTACTAAGCGTTAAAAACATGCTTAAGCAAGAGGCGTGGAAAAGTATATGTGAGTTATTTAGAAGCTGTAATTTAGTGGCTAATAAACCAGTATTTATGTGCCTAATTATGTATCATAAAAATTAACCAGAAATAATTTCGTTTTTTTTAGACTTGAATGAATATTTTGGTTATATAAGAAACAAAGAATTTCATAATATATATTCGTTCATACTGGAAAAATAAAAGTTACACGTAGGCAAATGATATGCAACTAGAGAATTCCGTTCTCGCTAATCGCGATTCAGTCTGCTGATATGTAAATCGTTTCTCATAAGGTAATATTATTCTAGACGACGTCAATTAGCTGTAAATCGATTCCTTACGTAATGTAAAAGTCGTGTAGACTACAAGCTCAAAGTTACGATACTACACTTTCTAAATCATAATTCATGTAGGTACGTACTTACTCCTGTTCCCTAAATCAATTAATATTTGTATATTGTGTTTCGAAACGTTCTCACGTGTATTTGGTTTGGAGTCCGGGGTTCGCATACAGTTTACGTATCACCGTATTCACAATAATTGCTATAAATTGAACGATACAGAAATGGTGGGTTGTGGCATTCATTCCCAAGACTGGTCTGATGTAACCCTCCATGCTTACCTATCTTGCGCAAGCCTTTTCATAATACGCATAACTAACACATCCTCCCTAAACGCCTTAGAGTATCCCATACTTTGACTCCCTCTTCTCCTCTTACCCCACACACTTCCCTCTAATACCTCATGTCTCAAGCCGTGGCCTATTAATCTATCCCTTCTCTTGGACAACGTCCTTCATATTGTTCGCTCTTCCCTTGTCCTGCTTAGAACTTCCTGGTTAGTTACTCTATCCACCCATCTGATTTTCAACAGTTTCCTATAGCATCACATTTCAAAGGCTTCTAATCTTTTTATTTCTGCACCTCATACCGTCCTCGTTTCGCACCCTTATAATGCCACACTCCACACGAATATTTTTTCCTAATATACTTACATTTCACGTGAGTAAATTCCTCTTTTTCGCGAAAGCCTTCCTAGCCCGTGCTATCCTACTCTTTATGTCTACTATGCTTCATCTATCGCTAATTATTATAGTTCCCAAGTAGCAGAATTCCTAAACCTCTTTCAAAATCTCTCTTCCCAATCTAACACCCTTTGTTATTCTACTGTTTCGAATACTACACTCCATTTTCTTGGTTTTCCCTCTATTAATTATTGAAATCATTCTCCATTTATTATGCTTCTAATTATTCTTCTGACTCTCCTAATATTACAATATCATCGGCAAACCGTAGTTTTCTCATTTATTCTCCTTTCAGTATAACTCCTTTTCCATATTCCGTTGTATATACTGAACAGTCGATGAAGGAAGTTATAAGTTAAACAGCATGAGCGACAGACTGCATCGTTGTCTTACTTCTTTCTTGATTTCTGATTTCATTTCTTGATGTTCCATTCTAATTACCTCTGACTGCATTCTCTCTCGACATTTTATTACTGTGCTCTTCAAAGTCCTTAATAGTGTGTTCCAGTTCACATTATCAAAGGCTTTTTCTAAATCTACAAATACCATGAACTTCGGCCTATATTTCCCTATCCTGTTTTCTAAGATAAGACGCAAAATAAATATTGCTTCTCTTGTCCCTAAATTCTTCCTAAAACCAAAGTGGTTTGTCGTTACATCCTCCTATATAATATTTTCGTTAATATTTTACACGCATGAGATACTAAACTAATTGTCCTGAGTTGTTCGCATATATCAACCCCAAGGAAAGAACAAATAAATTAACCGATTGGAATTGAGCGAAATTACCGGCTGATTTTTGGAGAAACGGTGACATTGTAGGCATAGTTGCTCTAATAAATTCTCGCGTAATAGTAGAAGAAAGGAGATAAATATGTAGAGAAAAAGAAGAAAACTAGTTGACTGTACACGGAGAATTCTGTTAATTTTTTTCGGTGCCCCTATTTATCATCATCAGCGCGATTTATAATCCAGCAAACTCTTAGTCTCTCCATTTTATGGAGTAATTAGCACGCCGAGTACTAATGACAACGCGGATAGTTGTAAGTTGCCCCGCGGGACACAACATTTGTCTACAATTCCCAGTTTTAATTAGAGAATTCTAAGTGAAGCCCCATCATTAATTAGCCTGAATCCTTGCCAACAAAGTCTGGTGGCTTCTCTGCAGCTCCAACTTAAGTGGATTCGCAATTCAGCGTGTTTTCATGGCGGCAAATATCGAGCCAATGAACAATGGAAGCAACTGCTCAGGGCCTCCTCGAGATATCTAACCACGCCTCGGAGACTGTTGGAAAGCTGCAAATATTACCTCCTTATCAAGCAACTACAAGCCCTAAACTACCACAATAAAAATAGAATCTTAAAATTAATTGCGTTAGTTGAGCTCAAAAATAAGAGGAATGAAAATTTGGATTAGTATTTCCAATATAAGAAATAGAAAAATTCTGACATTTAACAAATATATAAATCATAATTGACGCTTATTAGCCATCCCATCTACATATCTACTGTTTTAGCAGTGCTAACACATCACGAAAAAATTCTAGGTCGTATGAGGCCATGTATAGTATGCTTCCCTACGTGGTAACAACGCCTCCCTCCAATTCACATATGACAAATGCCTTCTTACAGAAACAATACTTCACTCATCACAAGAAAGAAACACCATTTCGATTTATAATAGATTTGTAGTTTGTTGAGATATTTAGGGAAGAGAGTTTCGGAGACAGACTCGAAAGCCTATATTACAGACTCTTTAGAGTAGGTTGACCATGGCACTAAAACTGAATCTAAAATACTTTTATCAGTAAACGCTACTTGTGAATTGTGGAGAGCTGAAGGGCGATACCGATAAAATGTGAGTTAATATACCAAGAAAATACCAGGGTAATCTCAGTAATAGGAGAAGCCAAGAATGTAGCGACAGAAACGTGATAGGAAATATGTCCAAAAAATTGGCAGAAAAAATGGAATAACGTGAAAGTTTTTATATTTTGAAAATTTTATGTCAGAAAGAGTGCTTTAAATTTGAAAGTATAGCCCGAAAAAACTTATAATTATATGTTATAATTATTTTAATATAAGCTGAAAAATTTTAAAATAATCATAACACCAAAATAAAATCTTAACTTATTCGCGCAGCCGTTTGGTTGAGAAGACGGACTTTCTTCTCCGTGTAGTCGTGAGATACGGAATAATTGTATTTGTGTTTTCTTTATATTAAGTAATAATAATAATATGTAGGTACCACATAAATAATTTTCATTTCTGTCCCGCATTGCGCATATATGATTATATTACATAAAAATTATTATTCAAGTCAATAATATGAATTATTGAGAATATTTAAAAATTAAATTATTGGTTTGTGTAATATTTATTGATTTAAGACTTTTTTATGGCAATGGTTTAATGACGCAAGTGTTGCGAAAGCTTCAATTAAATACTAGTACTTCTGCATATATTACGATTATGTATATAAAATGTTTTGTTCATCTTCAAAAGCTCAATATATTAGGTCAGATTTACTGTTTATCAAACTGTAGCATCGCAAAAATAAAGAAATATAAAATATATACTGCTTCATAAAAGTTAAATGAAGTAAGAAATATTTGAGTCGTAAAGGGAACGAACTTACCCTTCCTTTCTGAGGTCTAATATGTATTCCTTATCGCTACTCCATTTCTCAGTCTGGTATAAAAGCCATGTGGAAGCAATGCCAGCTTCGATTTGTCATGGAGACGTGCAAAAGCGTTAACACATTTCCCAGAGCCCACACGGCTTATGGGATTTACGGGAATATTCGCCATGTTGGCACCTCCTCTACAACGGGATTCAGTCACGTTCCTCTTGCTACATTAAATAGAAGGCCGAAGGGAAAAAAGGAAACGTAATTGAAAGTGATACAAAAAGGGTTCACATTTTCTTTCGTGTTTAAAACCCCTACAAAATCGTAAAATAAATTACAAAATTAGTTCTTGTAACAAATTGATGTTCGCAGTAACAGGTACAATTTTATTTACCGTCTTAATTTATAAATGTAGTCACGTTACTTGAACAACCTTTGCGGCTGTCACCCTTTTATGACACATTCTGGATTTTTTTTGGAGAATGTCAAGTGGTCAGCGTGAGGATTCGCAATCACTCTTCACTGCAGTTTCCGTCGTTACTATAGTTTTAATATATTTATAGGATATTTTTATCTTCGCTCTTGTAGCGTATTATTTTCGTTTAAAAATGAATATTAGTTGTGAGAGTTACCACCCAGATTAAATTCTCGTTTCGTATGATTGATTTTACTCATCCAAAAAAAAATATTCTTCATTGTGTTAGGGGGCGCCTTACTGGTGAATTTTTGAATAGAAGGAAGAAAATAATTATTTTAAATGGTAAAAAGGCCTATGCGCCAGAAGAATTATTAAATTTATTGATGTCAGCTCATCACACGACGTTACGTCTTTTAGTTGGGGAACTCCTCTAGTGTTTTAAAGAAACACATTTTCATGTGCATTGCACACGAGCGGAGAGGCCAAAAATATTTTTGTTTTGAAATAACAATAAAAAAATAATCTTCAGATATTATGTGTGACTATTTATTATTTTTTAAAAAAACATTTAATATTAAATGTCTGCGTTAAAGGTATAATTATTACAAAAAGAGAAACTAAATGGCGGTAAAAATAAGCGATAAAGTAAATAAATTCCACACAGAGTTTTGTAATCCTTGTTACTTTCTTCAGGTGACGAACTCAAAAAATTAAAACTTAAACGTGAAGATAGTGTAAGAGCAAAGATGGTAAACAATAGGACATCATAGCCATTGTTCAGCTTCGAAGTATCGGTGTTTACATTAATTGTGAGATATTGGGTTTAATATGAAGCTATCATGAGATAGAATCTAGAATTATTACGATACTCATTTTTTGTGTTGAAATATTTGTTTTCCAAATAAGATGAGGTGAATTGATTGTAGTTTGTAGACAGCGGCAGTGAGGGGAAGAGGAACGGACAGTGGTCATTATGCAAAGTTCTCTTGTATCCTTTGTGGTGTCGAGTTTGTGCGTTAGCGTGGGTTGGTCGCCCTGTTACACACTAAAGGCGCTCGGTTCGGTGAAAGAGAAGGTGTCCTTGCTTTTGACACGTCGCTCCAGATGACTCACAAGTTCTGTTAGTTAGGTCGCTCTTCTTCACGGCCAATCCACACGGGAAGCGGAAAGCTACCATAGACCGCGAAGCCATATGCAGTAATGACTTTTGTTTCTTCTTGCTTGAAGTTCAATAGACATTCCGGTGAACTTTACGGACGTGGTCTTGAACATGAAAATGGTGTAGTGGTCGAGGTCAGTCTAGAACAATAAGCCGTTGACATAGGAGCATGTTAGTCTTAATTAGAGCGTTGAAGAAACCTTGAATGTATGGAGAGCTTCAGAAGACTTGTCACTTGCTTCAAGGAAGACCAATATAATAGCAGGATATTCCTCTACAATTATAGTGCATTAAAATTTCCAGCAAGCCAGGTTATCGAAATACTTAACATTAATCATACTCCGTACCAGATCCAAAGATGAGAATATTTCTCGTTCGTTATCAAGCGAAAATAAGTTTTCCACTCTAATCAGTTGAAATGAGGCATAATTAAGGATAATTGGGATTGTATAGCATTAAGCAGAATGGTTCAGATGCCGTAGAAGGTGTCCAATCATCCTCTTCGGATATCCTTAATTGTGCAAGGACTGCAGGGTGTCTGCGACGCAAAATGATGACTGTTGCCTCCGTGATGTACAGCGCTGGTGGATGGGGTGAGGGAAATTTTTTTGATATATTTACCTTCGATACGCTTGGTAGAAAACGAGCATTATTAGAGCCTGATTTCTTGAAGTTCACTCCGTCTTTTGGCTCTTACATGAAAGGTGTTTCATCGGCGTGTTAAGAGTTGTTTAAATTGTAACAACGGTACTGCTATGGTGATGCGGCTGTGGCAGAAAAGAAAAAGCAGAATCGACCATGGTAATATGCGAAAAAGAAAAAACTGACGCAAAGGGTAACACAAATTCGTAAATACCAGTAATTCTGTCAAGATTTGCTGTCCACGAATTAAACACCGAGAAAGAAATAACATCTGATAAATTTAAAATACTTTTCAACAATTGTGTCAACTTTGTACTATTAAATATTAAAGAGAGCAAATTATAAACTAAAAATATCCATTTAACGTGAAAGTAATATGTCAGCCTCACACTATATTTATTTAAAAAATAAAATGGCCAATGGTCTATTTATTAATGCAATTATGTTTCGTTTCTTTACACCAGGCAAACAATAATCAACTCGAATGTTGACTGATACATTTAGACAATAAATTCAATCTTTGTACTGTCATAATTGTTTATTTCTAAACTTCAAACATATCGGTGCTCTCAATCTCTATTCAGATCATATTCGTCTATTTTACTTATAGGTTTTCATCTTATTTAAACATTATATTAATATTGGATGTTATTAATTTGTTTACTCACTTAATTTTTTTGGGAAAGCCCAGTCTTTCAATACATTTTAATAATATAAAATGTTAAATAAAATTATCTTCGTATAAGATAACTCTTACTGATGACCACATAAACATTTTTGTTTCTTTCTTTCTGTACTTTATTATTCACCCGCACTTTTAGAAGAAAACGTCTATTACATTGAGGCAGGGAAAGATAATTTCACTACATCCGTAATTTTCTTTCAAGGACAAAATGTTAAATAATTTAAGGACTTCAGAAAGAATAAAAATACCATTGATCTAATTTTCGTTACATCATCACCTTTCCGCGGCAGCAGCTTTCCGCACTTTCGACCGATTTCTCAAACAAGACGGACGAGACAGCGAGGTTTAGACATCAGACATCGCCAACAAGGCGGGTAACCGAATTTTTTAGGAGGACGAATTATATGAAAGGAGGAACTACAATGGAACGTCAGATTCCTCGTATTGCAGCTCCAAGAAGGGAAATTCCATTCATTATTCGTTTGTTTGTGCTCTATAGTGTGCGTGAAGTGTTTTCAATGACTTTAGACCATATCCTGTTTATTTTAATTATTTATGTTACTTTATTTTGTTCTTATAATTACTTGTTACTTGATGTAATGTATGGCGTATCCTATTCTCTCAACCCAGAAAACTCGAAAAAAAAACAATAAATCTAAATTTAAGATACTTCGAGCCCAGTGAAACTTTTAAGTGGATTCACTGATATATTCTTGAAGGAAATACTCAAGTGAAGCTCGTGCTTGCTTGAGATTGACGTATGATTTCTTGGACGAGTGAAAGTCCAATAGCTACGAACCAGAGGTGGTTGAAGGTACAAATTTATGAAACTAAATGGAGAATTACCATTTTTTTCGTAGAAAATTCTTCCAGCAACATTTACTTTTTCCTGTACTGAAGGATAATGTATCATCCATTTCGAGGACGTTGCGATGTTCACCACAAAAGAACATCAACTGCGTTATTATCAAATAATTAATTAAAAATAACGAAACGCGTAAGCGGATTTCAAATTAAGGGACTATTCACTAATGTAGTTAATACTATTTTAATAGAATCCTTCTTCTTCGTCAGAATCATTTGCGTAGAATCATTACGGAAGTTCTTGTTTCATTTTACGTCTAGGTTTTGAGGATTGCCTGTGTATTTTTTCTGAGTTTTGAGTACGTGACTTGTTAACAAATCGAAAATTGTAGGCGTAGACTCACCGTGGACAGGATAAAAACAGTTTATATTTCCCACTGCCTCCCCACAATGTCATTCATGCTTCCATTGCAATAACAAAACCATTGGCGGCGCCTGACTTTCTTTTAAGAAGATAATTATGCAAAATATTAATAATACTACAGTGTTACCAAACTCTACGGCGGCAAATGACCCGATCTGCAATATGCTACGTTAATAATTCCGATAGCGTCTATTTTTTAAAAGCGCAAAATTTTTGAGAACGAGTTAACACGTATTACTGACACCAAAGTCTATTCCGCCTGTACATATTTTAAATAAAATTAATTGTAGTAATTAAAGATAGAAATATAGTATATAGGATCGTGCCGGATTTTTCTCAGTGTGATGAAAGTCTCCGAAATGCCTTCCTTAAAAAGTTTTTTTCTCTCAATTACAATATACAACAATTACTCCACAAATAGTAATATTTTCATAAATTCGTCAAATACATTCCAAACAGTAATCTGATGCAACACGGTACGGATTGTACGTGCTACCTCGTCCATAGACACCTGAAAGAGACAATTTTTTGAGCTTCATGAGGGGTGCAGTAGTTATAACGGGATACACATTTCTTGTTCGAGAAATCGTGACAGCCGATTCGGCCCAGTTTAAAGTCTCAACAGTAGAAGCAGAAATTCGAACACTTTCAGAAATTATATTGAGCTTTAAGAGTGATGCAGAGGATGAAACGGAATTCTGCGTTACGGATATAAATCATATTTGTTCTGTCCAAAGCTGTAGAACACGTCTGTTTGAGCCGATACTGCGTAGTTTAAAGTCACTGAAGTAGAAGCCGTAATCCGGACTTTTAAAACAATGATTATAAATATTATTAAAATTACGAAACAAATTAATTTAGGAAACTTCACTTATGTGCTGTAGCACCCGTGCACCAGTCGCAACTCTACAGTACAAATACCTTCTAAAATGAATTTCCGTCGTATTTGTCACATTGCAGTACTCGACAATGAATTATTTTCGTATTACAGACGAGAAATTTTTCTGTATTTCATTTATCATTTTATGTTGCATTGAGTATGTAATGTAGAAGAATCTGTAGGGGCGATTGTTTGGGAAAGTCATAGGAACTGCTAACGAACAATGGCGGTATTTAATTGCGTGGGTAGAACAAATGGAGGTCCGATAGGACCTCACAGCGTCCAGTGTTAATTACCTTCTACCAGGAATTGTGCTTTCAGGAAGAGCAAATCGTTACTCTAGTTGAAAGTACATCGTTAGCCGCAAGGTTTCAATCCAATAATTAGTGGGGAAAGGAGTGTATAGGAAGAATGGAAGAATACAGTTAGAATTTTAATAAAAACATTTCTACCCAAAAGTGGTAATACAAACAGGCACATAAAGAAAGAGAGAGGGGGGAAGGGGGTAGGGAATTTTCAATAAAACGGAACTTTTTCTTCCAAATTACCGAACGATTCCGTCGCATTGCTCACTATGAAATGAAACGTAAAATGGAGGATAGTAGAAAAGCGGCGGAACTGCAGTAAACCACGAAATGCCGAGTTTCCGTCCAGCGGGCATCAAAGCCCAAGCTTTCTTGTTGTCCGCAAATTATCCAGTCTAATGGCGGATCGAGTTCTAATAAAAGGCCGGAGTTAGTGCTTTCCGCAGTTTATAGAACCAAATAAAACCTTCTGCCCTTAAAAGGCTCTTACTGCCTCTTAAACAGACGTGCTTATTTTCATAAACAGTCTAGCATTACCGTAATCAAGTCCCTCACGCCTAGACCCGTTCCTCAGAAAAAGTAGAAGGAAGAAGAAGAGAGAGAGAGAAATAAAAAAATGAGATCGAAGCCATGGATCTGAAATAACAGAGTCCCACATATAAACCAATATAATTTATTTATCAAATAAATCAATGACACTAACCATTTTAGCCAGTTGTAAGTTTTAAATGAAAGCAATATTTAATTTTGATTTTAATATATTATTGTATATAGTTATTCTAATAACTATATATATATATAAATTATTTTTATTTATTTGTTTTTTTGCCACTACGCTTGTGCAACATGTACGCCAAAATTTCTTCGTCTTAAATTTCTTGTTCTTTATAAACACTACACGAGGTTCCAAACTAAAGGACGAAACGTCGTGAAATGAACTGATGTAAGTCAGAAGAATTATTAAATTTATTGACAAGTCTTTTTAGTGTTTATTACAGAAATGGTATAATTCAAAAACAAGTTGATACAGTATATTATAAAAATAGGGTAATCTATAGAAAACTATTTGATATTTGGCTTTTTAACAGATATATTGTCAATTTAGAAGTTAGTTTTAGTCAATCTAATAATTATATATTTGAATATAAAATGTAAGGCATACGATTATTTGAAGTCAGCTGAACCTTGTGTTATATTTTTGAAATTTCTCAGTGAACATTTAATAATGAACTGATGTTTATGAAATCCTTTCAATAGTTTCTAGAAGGTTAGTAACAATTTTGTCATCGTTATCTTGATGGTATGAGTGATGGGATTGACAGACTTCTCTACCAGGTTATAAGCCACTCCGTTTTTTATTTTTTTTGGAGGGGGGTCGAGTCAACTTAAGTCAGGTACCCAGAAAATATGTCGGTTTTTTATTTTATAAGACATTTTTGGCTTAGTGTAGGTCGTCATTTCGGTAACTTTTCTCTGTATGAAGTTTAAAACGCTCAAGAAATACTATTGGGAATTTCAGTGATTTGCATATCATCTATTTTTTTCCCTGTAGAGCAATAGATTTTAAAAGAGACTGAAATTTATTAGTCATTTTACAGGCAAAATGAGGCAATTCCGAGGGTAATTTCTCCCAAATCAGAAAGTTCTGATTGAAAGGGGAAACAAATTGAGTCGTAGTTGGGTTATGAGATGCAGCGGCGAGTTAGTGACGATACGAGACGAGACGAGATGTCAACCAAGGACTCGGAACCGGTCGGCCACGGGATTTTAACGGTACGCTCGCCAGGAGACTGACCCACAATCAGGAGCGCCGCAGCTGAAGCTACCTGCTGCAACAATCCTCAGTAACTAACCAGATCCCTCGGCTTGTCCATATCGGGGCGAGTGACACGTGACGTGGAGCTGCGTCACACTACGGGCCTGTGGTATTCATATCAAATAAATTTCCTCTCTGGTTTCGCTATTCACCTGCGATTCACTGCGTGAACGGAAGGGAGAGTTGTGAGGATGAAATCACTCGCCTCGAGGGCAGTTCACTTTCCCTACCAATCGTGTCACTTACTCGGAATACGATCACTTGTTATATATGTATAGGGTACTTATTTCTATTAGCCCGGTGGAGTATTTAATTCTACACTAATGTAATTAAAGCGGTATAGAGCGCGTTGTCAAGCCTCCCTCTTCTTCTGGTTCAAAGAACGATTTTCGTAAGTCTTATTAACAGAGGGACATACATTTAATTGAACTATGTGAAACTCTTCTTGTTTGCCATTTGTAGATACTCATCATCATTCCATGGCCTGTATATTTTTTTTCAATTCCCACTCCTAAATATGGAGATATTTCACTGTGACGTCACCACTCACTCCTCTAAAATTTCTATCCGATTGCATGATGCGCACTCGACCCAGACCACATCTAACCTCAACGGATTGATTTCTGAAATTCTGTACATTAAATATCAACTAAGTACCGCTAATTGTAAAGATTACATTGAAAATCTTAAAAAAACGTTTTATCATCTACTATTGTATATTTTTTTGCTATACAGCTTTACTTTATTTTCCAGTACATATTGCTTAGTCACTATATGAAGAGGAGGGAAACGACTTTTTAAGATAAAAATTAAATACAGTTTTTAAAAAATTATCAAGCTTTTATTATTTTTTTAACAGACGTAATGTCTACGTTAAGGTTTATTTTACCGAGTTAATCAAATTCTGAAGAATGTTTCGAACAGATAATTCGTATCACAGACCTTCAGGAAAAGTAGAAAAATACCTGTAAATAAAAGGAGTAGGTGAAATAAGGATACTGTTATTCGAGCCACGTACCAAGCGACTAACGAATGTCGGAGACGAGATGTAATGTCAATAAGGTATACAAACGGAGAGGATAGACGGTTTAATTAGTGGGGATCTGGAATTAAGAACCGAAACCCGAGGTTATTCGACCCGAAACGTTCCAAGTTCTCTTAGAGGAATGTATAAACACCAGACGTGTTTACTTACTAAATGGCCCACATAAAGAATTGACAGCCAGAATTCATTATATAATTGATTAAAATGAGATGATCCGTGTCAAGGACAGAGATCCCAAAGATCGTAGTTCTGGTCACGTTACGAGGAGCTCGTAATCCTTTTAAATTGCTGGTCATGTTGCGTCTTATAATTGAACGAGAGAACCGCTCCAGCATGTTCGTTGTTTGACCCTGGACAGGTCGCATGTTTGTGTGAAGCGACCTGAGGACGATGAGCATCGTCGACCAGGACAGGAGTGGAGAGGACAGGACAGGAGAGGAGAGGACAGGCAGGGCCACCCACGGGGCTGCATCCTGTTCTCCAGGCACCAGTTTCCGGCACAATCGCAGTCATTGTTTTTCGGGTTATTGCCACCGCTGGAACGCGAAGAAAGAAAAGGGGAAAAAAAGAAAGAGAAGAAGGAAAGAAAACCTCGGGCTCCGATCAGTCGATACAAAGATGCGCTTGCGGGAGTGAGTGGGCGGGCGAGAACACTTGCTACTTGCTGTACAAACTGAAAAGTCAAGAGTAAAACTCGGATTAAATCTTCCGGCGCCCAAATTTTAATTGATTTGTTTTATATAATTAAATTCAATGTTACTTTATTGGTTTTTAAGTAAAATGTGTAACATCTCATTAAAAACTTTTACTAATTTATGTACGATGTGAGTAAATTAGTCAATTTATTTCCGAAAATTAAAGAAAAAAATTTAAATTATTAATATAATTGTCCAAGAATGATCTAATTAAATCACACAAGAAATAACTGAGCTATAAGACTAATAATTGTAAATAATATCCATAGACGCGTTGTAGTTGATTTTTTAATTTAATAGTAGTTTGAATTTATAGTGACGTAATCGTATAAAATCCGTAATCTGGCAGAAGCGTGTGACGTCACAGCGTTACAGCTGAGAGCGTGTAACAGGTTACATGTTAATACGACAATAATTAGTCTTATTGAAATAGTTGTTCTTATTCACGAAATCTATTTATGGAAGGCGGTAAAATTTAAAATAAGTGAATCACTTAATTTTTTTAATAGATGTGATATTATTTTAAGATTTTCTTCGTCCCAATCATCGGACGAGATTGGCCGTATAATCATGACAGAGGGGGGAGGGGGAGGGGGTGTAGTGTAGTACACTAGACGTTGTCGATCTGATCTCCAGTTTGGCAGCGGTCCACGGATCGATTACGTCTCTGTTTACTTGTCGCAATGTGAGCAGCGCCACTAGCATCGTGTACAGAATATATTAACCAACATTACATCTTCTTTTTCATATATAAGGGGACGGTTCGACAGTCAGCCTGGGTTTATTTGGAGGCCTGCAAGGCATACACATATGGAGGTGATACGGGTTAAACCTGAAAATCCTGTCGACAAATTAATGAAGTCACTCTCAGCGGACTCCAAAAAGTTCTGTTTAAGTAAATGAGGAGTTATATGTTTAATGATGTTACAAAACACTAAGTGTAGTAAATGATAGTCAATGTTTCCAGTCGCAATATAGTCGACCAAGTATCAGCTTTCACTAGTTTCTCGTTTCTTTATATACATCTTTAATCTATTATCTAATAGGTTAATTTTTATCTGATAGAAACGAATAATTTAAGTATAAATGATGCGGCCTGCATTGGATGTTAATTAGACCTCATGATTGAGGGAAAGTTATTCATTGGACGTCAATTGGCTTCTTGGGTTGTGCTAAAAGGAAATTAGAAATACTACAAATAAAATATTTATTATTTCAGAGAATAGAAAAGAAAAGTTCTTTTTAGATAGATCGATTTATTACGTCACAATGGGCTGACCCCTGGTGGCAATATACGTTTAATATTTCATTAAAAGAATATAAGTTATACAAAAGACATACTACTACTATTAATATATAAAATACAAATACGTTTACCCTAATTCGGTCCCTGGAATGATTTACCTGAGACTTTTCCGAAAACAGTAAAATCATTTAGTCTTTCACGGTCCTAATTACGAAGTAGTATTTACCCACGACAATTCGTTGTCTTCTCTGATTAATTTTGAATGAGTGATCATTTCACGCTACATAGGTCAAATTTTAAATACATAGGAACTTATCTATTCAGCGATGATGTAAAAATTAAATTGAATAATGTTCATTTCTGTAAGGTTTTCTTTACTGCTAGGAGGAAATGTCAAATATAATTAGATGAATTAGTATATTAGGATAGAACTTATTAAAATAATTTTCAGGTCAGCGACACCAAATTCCTCTCATGTAAATAGGCGTATATATGGTAGTCGTTTCGGCCAAGGGAGCCATGAAATGCCAAATTTTATGCCTGATGAAGTCTCAGAAGGGAGACGAAACGTCGTATTTGGTTTAATTAGATACTAATAAAATTAATTGCTGACTTATTGGCCGTCTTTTTATTAAAATAAAATAATAGCTAAATTTCTGACCCTGATAAATCATTTTCGTCTCCCGTCGACTTGATTTTAGATCTATTTTTTTAAAACGTTTTATTGGCCTGATATGGCCTTCCTACTTCATTTAATTTTGAAGTAATATCAACGTGTGAGCTAATTTAATTTATTAACTATGCAATAATAAAAATATTGCTGTGGTATTGAGTCCTAAGACTGGTCTGATGCAACCCTCCATACTAACCTATCTTGCACAAGCGTTTTGATATCCACATAACTACCACTTAGCGTTTTCCATCCTTTGCCTCCCTCTTCTGTTCTTACCCCGCACAATTCCTCTAATGCTAATTTTACAAGACCCTCATGACTTAAAACATGGGATATTAATCTATCCCTTCTCTTGGTCAACGTCCTCCATATTGTTCGCTCTTCCCCTGTTATACTCAGAACTTCCTCGTTAATGATTCTATCCACTCATCTCATTCTCCTATAGCACCACATGTCAAAGGCTTCTATTCTTTTCCTTTCTGCAACTCCTATCGTCCGCGTTTCGCAACATATATAACGCCATACGAACACTTTAACAATGATTTCCTAATATTCACACTTATATTACCCGTAAGTAAATTCCTCTTTTTCGCGAAAGCCTTCCTTGCCTGTGCTATCCTACTCTTCATCTCTACTATACTTCTACTACGTGGGCTACTAGGGATGGTAGACTTCCTTAACTTTCTTTAAAATATCCCTTCCCAATCTAACGGCCTTTTTTATTTCTGTTTACGATACTACACTCCATTACGTTTGTTTTCCATCTATTTATCCTCATATTGAACTCTTATCCAGGACCAAGTTAATGTCATTTATTATAATTTCCAGGTATTCTTCTGACTCCTCTAATACTACCAAATCATCAGCAAACCTTAGGGTTTTTATTTCTTGTACTTGCAGTATGATTCCTTGTCCATATTCTCTTTAACTGTCTTCATCGCTGTTCAGTATTAAATAGCATGGGCTTTTTTTCTTGATCTTCAATTATAATTACTGCCGAATGTTCTCTGTAGAGCTTATGTATTATAATAATAGTGAGCTATAAATAGAATAACGAGAATAATCTAACCTAGAGTCAAAAGTAGAAGAATTTTAATTCAACATAAAACGTTTAATCCGAACCTTTCGGGACCTCTTCAGTTATTTAATTAAAAACTCAACAGAGGCTTTGTGTTACTTATCGTAATATTCAGGGCCGAAAATTAATTAATAACAATAATAGTGTTTTATTAGTATTAAGAAGAAATCTTTATAAAAGAAATAACTGCATTATCTCTGGATTAATAAAACTGAAAGGCGGAACTTATGTAATTCGTACAAATTGTAAACGAAGAACGATCATCCCAATTAATCAGTTCTACTTTGATCGAATTTAATTAAATATATGTATATAGACATAGCGAAATGATGTTTTAGGTTTCTTTACTGAACCTTAGTTCCCGTTTATAATACGCCGGCGAGTAAGTAATATTTCCAGTTCATTTTCACTTTCACTGATTTATTTATGAACCCTGTACACGTGTCAAATGTGTCTGGTAGGTTATTGTGGTGAACGTCGCCATTGAGATCTAACTGATAGTGTTGACATTCCACAGGAATGGCGTCACAACTCGGATGCGAGTGACGGAGAAACAAAATAAAGCGTCCCTCATAACGCATACTGACTGGCCATATATATTAAAAGCTCTCCATTATCAGCAGAAAATACCTCGAGTTACGCGAGTCACGGAAACTGGAATTTTACAGCGCGGTGGCTCCGATCTGTAATTAACGAACTGGTCGGAATGCATAGCCGCTGCATTTTTAAAATGTGTTTGTTTTTGTAATTAGGCATAAAGGAATAAAACCATCGAAATACTTCAATGTCACAAATATTTAAAATGACAGCTATATATTTTATTTCAAATATTTATTTATTGGGGGGGGGGAGAGAATTTATGACAGTTATTGCGCAGTTTAATACGTTCCACAGAGTGAAGACATTTCTCGCAACACGGGAGGACCACGTGGTATTCGCTCTCCTTGTACTGGGGCTCCTTTATTTCTTGGTAACGGTAGCGGCTTCGATTTCCGGCATGCAGTGTGGGAACCGCAGCAGCGCCCACTGCTTAACGGCGAGCGCTGACAGCTCTCGGAGGAGATCCTACCCAAAACGCCGTTTCAACCGGTTTACTTACCAATTGCTCGACGCCCCCGAGGCGTGTTTAAATATTTATGACTGACGAATAAACTTTGGCTCATGTGATGCGTAGTATCAGTTTTTTATTGACGTAATACGGAGACCAGTTCTCCCTATTAGCAACGTCACAAACCATGTGGATATAAATTACGCTCAGCGAAAGCCTCGCTCCGGAAAGATCTAAATACCCCGTGTGAACGACAGGTTGCACAAAAATAGTTCCCTTACAATCGATATTTAATTTTTAATCTATACCAATAAATAATCGCATCTGTCTGTCTGTCTGACTGTCTGTCGGTATGTATGTCTTCAATAGGATCCAAAATGGTTCTACGGATTTCAATGAAAATTTAAGTAATTAAAAGAAAACATTTTAACTTAAATATTTGTGCATATTTAATTTAGATAATGATATTAACGAAACATGTATTAATTCTGCGTGAAGGCTTTTTTCTATATGTGCGCCAAAATCTCCAGGGTTAATGCGGGTAGCGTATACTCTTAATATGTTTATGCTTAGAAATGACAATGTATTTCTATGAAAATTTCACTCAGGAGGTTTCGGCTCAATGAGCCATATTCATCTGCAATTTTTTAGGAATTTTCAAAATATCGAAATGGAACATACATGAAAATTTAAGTTAAGAGTTTAGAATTTATTTATATAAATATTTAGAAATACATTGAATTGCCGCGCGAATCACTCATTTTTATTGGCTCCGACCTGTTCTAAACCAAATGCGAGTAACAAGTTTTGCCCTGAAGCGTTCATAAGTAGATGATACCGTACTTTTTATATTTTCAATGAATTCAACTCTATCAAAATCTGTGCCCGTTGTTTCGTTTTTAGGGCAACATATTTCGGCTGGAACGAAGTCGTAGGGGTTGTATAGTAAGTTATATCAATAATTATTTACCAATATTATTTTTACAACCAATCTACTGACGCCTACTCGTACTTAGCAATAGTATGTTAAATAACCTTTTTATTTTAGTGTTATTGAGCATCATGAAGGACCCAGAAATTTGTTTTGTGAACTGTTTCAAATGAAGACAAATTGACGTGGATATTATGTAAAGTATTATATATCAGACGTGTGAAGAAGTTAAGGAGATAAATGAAAGACACTAAAATTTACTCTATGAAAAAGGTTTATTGTGAACAAATTATCAAATGTCTAAGGTAAAGACAGCAGCTTTCGTTCATAAAGAACATATTCATCCGTGAGTTATTCAGTTTAAATTATGGCTTATCCCAACTCGGCCTGTCAAATTCAACATCAACACAGTAATTAAGAGCTGTAGGTCCAAATATAATTACTTTTTCGCCCAATACTTTATCCATAGACAGTTACAACCGAAATGTGACTTGAGAATATAGATCAACGGTATAGGGTGTTAAATTTGAAAACGTCAATTTCTGAAAATTTTAATCATCATGGCACGTGTTTAAGGAAACCAATATATTATAATATTTCAAGTAACACTCTCTCAACATCAAGACGCCCTTCAGAAATATAATATTTATATAGATATACAAACGTAGCATTCTATTGTAATAATTTTTATAACTCGCAGCCAGTTTTGCTCTACCTTCCGCATCCTCCCTTTTCAATTCCCTTCCTATGCTATTAAAGGGGAGTTGCCTGTTTCAGGATCACCCTCATGTAGCCTGTTTCCCAAAAAAAATGCGATTATAAAAGGGGTGCGAGAGTTTTCTCGTAGACGCTTCAGCCCAGAGTGACTGTGGGGCTCACCTGATCATGTCGGGAATGCCTCGCACTCTCTCTGGGTACTTTTTATCAAAGTTCTCATATGCCGTGACACCTTCACCTATTTTAGGAGGTATATGTACCGGGGTAAAAGACCTTGGGCATATGGCAAGAGCTGTCCACTGATCCCATTGGATCAGTCGGCCAACTGCCTCCTCAAACTGGTGGAGACACGGAGAAGTGAATGCTGCGTTCCCACAGCAGACTCGTCTCCCGTCATTCGGAAGGGCGTGAGAATAGTACCCAATGCCCGACCTACCTGATGCAGGTTTTCTAGGGTTTTCCCTGCATCTCTTTAGGTGAAACACCGGGTAGGATCCTTAAACCATAGCCCGGAGGCCCTAGTCAACCCTTGGCTACCTTGCTCTACCTTCCGCATCCCCCCCTTTTCAATTCCCTTCCTATGCTATTAAAGGGGAGTTGCCTGTTTCAGGATCACCCTCATGTAGCCTGTTAACCAAAAAAAAAAGATGCTATTATAAACAAAACGCCGATGACGTCATAATACGTCAGGTATCCGAAATGGAATAGAATCGACACACTGTACAAATCAAAGGTTTTACCGTCCGTAAAGTGATTGTTATTTAATATTCACTGTTATAGGTTTCCCACCAAAGTATTTCCATCAATCTCTGCCCTTCAAAACTCGTCTGTCTCCATATATTTTTCTTTAAAATCAGATAAGTTGCGTTACAATATCCACCGTCTGATCTCCAGGGACCGCACACCTCTCCGCTAAAGATGATTATTTTTCCTCTTCGTACATGAGCAAAGATTTTTTTCTTTTTAGTTATACTACACTACCAAAAATTTAATGATGTTAACAAATTTCTCTATTAAATAACTACAAACTTTAAAGCACTCTACGAACTGAATTAATTTTGTGCTAAAACTACGCGTCATGTTTAATAAAGACATCACACCACAATTTAAAACCCACATGATGAAAAGCAGTGATTTAATTATTTATCTGTGCGGTTACTGTCCAACACGCTGCATTATGATGTGACATAGTAAATCAGAAGGTTTTGGTTGACGAGCGCGCCTGCAACGGCTGAGGTAGACCACCCGTCAGACGCACATCACGCAATGTTCAACTACTCGCTGAATTACTACGTACCCATTTCCTGCATATATTGGCTTAAATTAATTTGCAACGAAAGAAATGACGGAATGTCACATGTCAGTGGAACATTTAAAATTTTTTGTTTCACAAGCGACTAAATATGATTCCAACGAAAATAGCACATTTGAACAGTTTTAAATTGAATTAACCTGTTACACTATTAATAGTGTTCACATAGTAACAGGAGTCACATTAAAAATGTAGCTTAATTTAAATTGGCCAAGGTACTTTCGTTCTGTGTCTGACAACCTTCTTTGGCTGATTGAAGAGTGGGTTTGTTGGTTGTTCTTTGGTTTTGTCATCTCTGCTTCCTTTCCTTCAGTGTAATTGTGTGTAGCATTCGGTATCAAAATAAAGCTCTTTTTTCAAAATTTAACTGAAAACTTGTGTCTCACTGAAAATCCACGAAGAGCTGGGAGTCTCATGCATCTGTTTGATATTTAAGCTGGTGCATGTAATGACGGAAATATGTATTTTATAATCGCAACGTCGCAGTATGATAGTTGAAAATTTATTCGGGAAATGTAATTTAATACAGTTTATAAAGGTCGGTAGTAAAAAAGTATGTTTGATGTCACACTAAAGGACTACAGTAAAATTCGTTTTAAAATAATTGCTTGGTAGTCCTTGGCGCTGAAGCACATTAACGGCCTTGGCATACTGGGTTGACTGCAGACTGTCTTCCAAGATGACACATTCAGAATGTTGAGTGATACGTGGTCAGCGTGTTGATTCTCCAGCATCCTTAATCCTAGTCTCAGTGACCATGACGTCACAAACATCCAATCCCACGCCGGGATTCGAACCCGGGACCTCTGTGTTGTGAGGCAGCGACGCTAGGGTACCAAATAAATTAGTTTCTCAGTTATTATGATATATGAGCTTTGTATCGTGCTCCATTTTCAATTCGTGATTCGTTCCACTCGCTTGAAGGCCAATTTCATGAGATTGAAAACTAATATTATTCATCAAGGTCACCAACTGCGGTACGAACGTACAAATTGCTCAACTTTCCTGGTTATTTATTCCGTCCGACGTTGAAGACACGGCCGAATTAGAAGTAGATTAATGACTTTCGTCGCTCCAGGCCAATTAGAAGATGGAAGGCAGGCAGGCAGGCAATATGAAACCATAATTTCGATACGACGCTTTGGGGAGGTTCCGCTTGATATCACGAGGTTGCGTCACTTGAGGCTGCCCTTTGCAAGGCGCTCACCTGTCACCTTTACTTTGAAATGGTAATTCTTTCGTTATCATACCAAGTGAAAGGATGCAATTACTTTGTTTCTAGAGTCGCTACGAACTCGCACAAGAGGATAAGGTCTTCCATGACGAGACAGTTTGAATTGTTAAAGTTGGAGTGTAACTTGGCAATTATCAACACCTATGACAAAAAAATGTATTAATTTCTGAAGGGTGAACTGAAAGTTCGTAATATTTTACGAACCAATAACTATGTTTTCATCACTCTACCCCTCATTCTATTTTTCCTACTCTGGTAAGCAACTATTTCAGAAGCTTTGAAAAATGAGTAGGTTCTCGTGAAATAGATCTTTTTAAATGGAAGCCGTTTAGACCTTGAAGCTCTTCCTCAAATACACGCAACGCAGTACAGTAAGGGGTTGTTGGAGTGATACGTGGTCAGTGTCGAATTTCCAGTAGTCTTAATCCCAGTCTCCGTGACCATGACATTACTTGTGGTCTGTCTCTGATCTCATTCACTGATATCTCGAAAAGCCCCCCTCTGAATACCATTATTATGTTCCAGTTTCTCCAGTTGAAACAACAACCCGATTAATATTTAGAAACTTATTTTTACGAAGACGCAGCCACCGAATCAGAATTTTTTATTGCGTTGTTCTAAATTATTCGCCCAACTCTCGTTTCATAGTTATAGTTTCACTTCCAGCCATCGGAATCTAAGTTTATTGATGAACTGTCTCTTGGAGAGAAAACGCAACTCTCCAACTTCCACGATCCCGACAAACAGCTGAGAGCTTTCGTACTGCGTCGATGAATCATGTCTCCCTGGACTCTGACGTTCCTTTTAATTTGTGTGTTTGAGATCGGGTACACTTTCCAGCACGATCTCATTGTCTGCCTGCATCGTGGTCTCGAGGTCTGTGGCAACTGCGTGGGACACAAAGGAGCTAGTAATGGCCGCCGCCGCCGCTTCTTCTTCCACGAAATCAATCACCCCCAACAGGACGCAAAGGATAACAATGGGGGAAACCCATTCAGTTCCAGTATGTCCTCGGGGTGGCTGGAGAAAGGAGATGGACTTTCCAGTTAGACAGTCTGAGGGCAGCTAACTATTGAATAGATTGGCAACGAGCCAAAAGAATATCTACTTCATGTTGCATTCATTAAAGTAACAATGTTCAAAGCATGCAAGATAATCTTGTTCGTTTTATACGTACTACGCTCAGATATAAGTAAACATTAACAAGCTAACAGATCCAGTTCTGTTGTTTCGTTCTGGTACTTAGAAACCCCATCCAGAAAAGGTGCCGACATAAATGACCAGAACAGTGAATGCTACGGAGAGATGGAGGCCCCAAAATGAAAACAATAAAAAATTATGTATTTGGAGACATATTCGTCTGGTTAATGAGAGTCCCGTCTGCTGGTAACCCCAACATGAGTCTGAGAGCGCCCCAGCCGGGCAGCTAGACACTGAGTTGTTGATGAATGTGCTGGGCTGGTCTGGTCTCCTAGCCACATCTTGCCACGGCGATGATCACATTTCGTATCACTCTAAGTTCCAATTTGTTTTATTAGAAAACACTTAAATATTGACAGAACACAATAACTCTTCTCTGAAAAAAGTAAACCTCAAAGATGTTGAAGTTTTTTTTAAAAAAATGGCATTGATTAAACTAAGAAACTCATTCGTTAGTTTTCACTTAGGTTCTGATGTTCAAAACGAAATAAATTTTAAAAAATTATGTAGATTTTTATTTTAGTTTCTAACAATAGCATGGTTTATGTCCTATGAGTTTTCACGACCGCCGTGTTACATTTTATACTCTTCGACGTATCAGGAGGGACCGTTTTACGACGAACGTGAAATATTATTAGAAGGCAAATAGAAGGAAGGATGTTAAGATCGGCACGGGTTTCCTGTTTTCCGTGCAACACTTGCCCTACGGAGGAGGACCGAATCGGATGCTTTCACCATCGAGTCGTGGCTGGTCCACACGATCCAGGGATGTGGCAATGTGCACAAGCAGTCACAGTCCATTTAGCAATCGACATGGTCCAAGACGACGTGTTCTACCATTCCTACAACAGATCAAATCTGTTCATATATGACACAGAGTGCACGTAACGGTTGTCTCTGGAACGAACCCTAAACACGATTATTTCTAAAATCATTCAGTTATTTTACAGAACGTTCTATCATTTCGAAGAAATAGACTGGTAAAGGAACAAAAGGCAAAAATTATTTACAACCATTTATGAAAGCAGCTAAAATCTTTTTTTTCTCATGTTTCGTTTTCCTTGAGAAGGAGAGAATCCCGTAGCACAGCGCTGAATGATACAGAGTGCTAGACAATGGAAAATAATATATTAATCAGACGAATAGGTCTCTAACCCTGAGTCCCGTCTACTGGGAACCCCAACTTGAGTCTGAGAGTTCAAGCCTGGCAGCTAGACACTGTCAAGTACTACGAGGTAGGGATGAATGTTCTTGGTTGGTCTCCCAGTCAAATAACGGCACATCTTGAACCAGGGAAATAATAAGAGTATTTCTAATATTGGCCTTCACTGGGCTGGTGTCTGGACATATTATTTTGTCTTTAATAACCAGAAACCCTAAAAATTCTCGGAGAATGAATCTGTATTATTTCAATATTTTTAATTGAATAAAAAAACCGATGTTCAAGGTGGCAGAGTGACATGAAGGACTGCCCCATTGCCTCAGTTCGTAGTGATCCTAGATTCCTGATATGGAGCGCTCGCCTCGAGATTTATCAGCGTGTTGTCTTGTCCGTTTGAATGTCGAGGAAGCTCGCTACTTCTCGATAACGTGATATCGCACCAAGAAAGGAAGTTGACCCTTCTTCCAGGGGAAAAGTAACATTAAGGGCCCAGCTTGATTTATCGCTCCTCGGGAGTCGACGTAATTTATCAGAGGAATGTTCTCCAGGTAGATAGCATAGTAATGCCCGTCCGCCCGCATAAATCTCCCGCTAACGACTGGCTCGGGTTGCTCACATCTGTTCTCCTCTGAGGTAACCGTCTTCACTACACTTCGGAGGATTACCCTGGTGAGAACCTCTCTCGAGGACTGACTTCACCTATCCACGTCCATTTCCTGCATCAATGTAGTCGCCCTTTCAAATAAAACAAAGAATAAAACAAGCTGTATGTGAGGTGTTAACGAAATATATTTCAACGGCGAACAACCCCTATTGACGAACCCTATATTAAATTTGTTATGACTTATATGCCTATTTACTATTTAATAATAATAATAAAAATAAAGTTTTAATAGCTATTACAACAATGCACTACAAGAAGTATAAATTATTATATTAACAGAGAATTATAATTTTTTTAAATTATTAGTATTAGACTTTTACACTTCAATCTATTGGGAAAGAGGGATATGTAACATCTCACTCAACATACTAGGAAAATATCTCATTTATTCGTCTATAAGTAATATATCGTTTCATTAAAACATATTTGAACACAACTGATTTTTTTAACGGATGAGGATTTTTAACGATCTCTTTGTTTGGTCTATATAACAGGCATTGCAATTATTATTAAAAATATTTTTTACGTAGACTGTTTTAAGAAGGACTAAATTACAAGGTAGAGCTATGGAGATAGTGACACATTCGCTAACGACTTTCACTTGGGCCACGGGTAATTATTACGGGGAGAAAAAAATCGTGTAAAGTGCCTCAACGAAAGGAATTTCCCACGTCTATCATTCTACAATCCCTGGTGGTATGCTGTAATAAATAATAAGAAGGAGGGCGGTACCGTAAATACACAGCTAAGTGATTGGATCGGGCGACCCACTCAGTCCAGTTCCGTGGGAACTGTGACTTCTATCTTCGGCCATCTACCACGCTTCCCTACACAGTTGTGGGGCCTTAAATGAAAATACGTTCAACAAAAAGTTCTATCTTGAATTACAAAACAATTTCTATAATCACGAAAAGATTTTAATTCCATATTAACTGTTAAATTGAAAAAAATTATTATTTTCATTTTTATCAGTCTGTCAACTTGGATTTAGTTTAACAATTCATAGAGTACAAAACCGTTTTAAACAAATAAATTTAAAGCCAGCGATGTAATGACATCATCAATATGGTTCTAAGAAAAATTTAATAATTCCCGTTTCTTATAATTATAAAAAAAGCAGTTAGAAAAATTGTTACGCATAACACGATAGAATTGTTTTTTTCTAATAATGAAAAATCAAATCTAGAGCAAAACCAGATACAAAATATAATAAATACAAAAATGGATTTGTAATAGTCTTACTTTCAAAATTATATAAATTTTTAAAGATTTCTAGATAAATTATAGTACATTCTGTTTCAGTTTTTGTGAAGTTAGTAATATAATTGTTTTGCAGTGTTTTCAGCTAATTTTATATACTACATCATCTGTATCTAATACATTGACTCTATCTTTTAGTTTGGATACTATTTTATTTAAAAGGTATATAGGTTTAAAGAATTTATAATTAATTTTATATTATCCTAAAATATAGAATGATCTTTTAAATTTCGGTTGATACTTGTCGTCAGTCAAGTTTGAATATTTATGCATTTGGCATCTTTCTTTCATCAAAATTTATCATTACCCGTGGAAGTCCCAAGTATGGCGATTAAACGTCTATTCATATAAACAAAAAGTTGGTATAATTAAAATAAAATAAATTCAAACCAGTCCCGGTGTATTAATTTAAAAATTAAAAACACTAGAATTTTCTACTTTAGGTCACAATCACACAAACACGAGTAATGAATATACATTTAAAAAGAAACGGTACATGTAATATTCATTACTTGTGGTGGTGTTATTGTATGATTATGACCTAAGGTCCAAAGCTTTCGTGTTTTCAATTTGGAAATAAAGAGTTTGGGCCTGTTATAAATTGGTTTTATTTTAGTTAGTTCATTCTGATTAAACTCGATGAAATAAAAGTTTTGTCTGTAAATAGTCATTTATTTATTTCACGTAATTATTGAAAAAAACAGACGTTAATAGATTTACTATTACAATTTTTAATTTAAATGAATTTGATTATCCGATATTTTATGAGTTCCTTGGTTGTTTATTTTTCTTCTAATAGAGTACATATTTGATATATAATCAAATTATTAAAATTAATTTTCAAATAAAGAAAACGAAGATTTGTCGTTGGAAGTGAAATAGGTAAGTGAACTACTCTTAGGGCAGCCGCTGCTACCTGCTATAGGACCACATATAAGACAATATGTTGTATCGGTAGGTGGCGTAATACTCTGATTGTTAACACACGTGACTGCAGAGCTTCCTACAGAAACGACTAATAGTTTTCTTATATAATTTTTTTCATGTGTATGGAGAGAAGAATATAGAACCGTAAGGGAATACTTGTTTATTTCGTAGGAGCCGCGCTCAAATAATTAAATAATTAAATCGGTAACTCATATACACTACTTGATTTACATTGAGTTAATTTCTCTAAGGAAAATGAAAACTGTCAAATTCGGTCTCACATACTGTGTAGGTCATTAAAATAATTTGAGTAATAAATTAGTGAAACAATCCATCCCTGTTCAATGTAAGCAATCAAACGCAGTTTCCCTTTCATTCAATACACAGTGAATACTTTCCCACGTTGCCCATAAAATTTTAAATACTTCCTTGTCACTTTGCTTAGGCAATTCTTCCAATTAAGACTAGTTGTGGTTATTCTTGAGTGGAGTTTAGAAACGCTATAATACGTCCGGCGTGTCATAATCTAGTCTAACCAGCAATTAAGGAGGGAGCGGATAACAGATCTGATCTGCCACGGAATCTGCAATATGACAGTTACAAATGATTTCGTATTCGTGAGAAATATAATTTTTTACCAATATTCGATATGGAAAATCAGATAATACTGGCTGCTGAGCAATTACTAACATGGTATAATTTAACGTTGCGAAACAGTTTCATAATGCGGCTATTTGCCAAGAAACACAATGCAGATCTACGATACTCCTCCAGTGATTAAATATGGACAAATTCTACGATTCTTTTTTTTTGTGCGTTGAAAGGAATGATAACAAGCTGCAAATTGGGCATGCATAAGTGTCGGTACATTAAAAGATTAAACGCCTGAGGAAAAATACAGTCAGACACAAATTAGTAAACGTGTGACCGTAATTTGAGTTCTCCACTAAAACACAATTAGGAAATGTAAATTAATTAATTAAATGAATAACAGAAGTTAATTACTGGGTAACGAGAGACAAACTGGAGGAAACTATCTACTTGTAATTGGTAGGTGTAAATTATATTTTACTTTAACGAGAGACAAACTGGAAGAAACTATCTACTTGTAATAGGTAGGTGTGAATTATATTTTATTTTAAAGGAAAATAGTGTTTGAGACACTGCATGAAACACCACAATTTTTAAATTCTATTTATTTTGTTTATTCAGGATATGGAAATTGAACTTGAAAATAGATTATTCTTATACCGCGGGAAAAAATTATTTAGCGTAATTCGGAGGTTCAAGTGGTCACCGCTTTATCATTACAGAGAAGCAAAACAAATACGGAAACAGAAATAAGTGTCCATAACCCACACGGATACATTTACTGGCATTGTGACATGACGAACTATTCCATTAGTATTCATTTTATTTATATCGTATTTAGATTCGCGTGGGAATGTTGATGTCCTTGGGTAAAAAATGATGACACCTTTAAGCAGCAAGTGAAATTAATTAAGAGAGTACGAAGGTTCCTTGAATTCAAAGAGATAGCATTATATTAGAGCTTCGGCTGCTGTTTTATCGCTAACTCGTTCCCTATTAATAGAATTTTTCATATCGAGACATTCTCAAGTTTTTATTTATATGTTCACTCAGTCAAGGTAGACCATTAAAGTGAGATGAGTGCATTTGATTACAAGGGATTTCTTTTATCGTATCGTATATTTCTCCATGTGCATTTCTCCGCAACGGATTTCCATGGCATTGTAACCGCGACGAGGAACCACCATCGGAAGTGAGTGTTGTTGGCCAGGGTCCTTCCAAGGCCACCACCACACCTGCAGACCCGTGGGTTCGCTCGCGTTTTATTGCCCGTAATCGTCGACGTGGGCCTCAGTGCGTAATGAGTAATGCGCATGTAAATAGACTCGGCGTGAATAAAACATACGCTTCTGCTGCTGCTGCTGCTCCTGTGAATGCGACAATTACAGGGACCACTGCACGGGACCACTCCTCAGTACAGTCGCTTGCATAAGCATCAGAGCTCGACCCCACATGTTCTTACAGAAAGCCTGACTGCCACCCCAAGAATGTCGACCGACTAACTTCCGAGATTGACGACTAAATGGAAAAAATTATCGTAGAGGGAAAAAAATGTAAACCGAATCAATCTAAGAAAGATCAACCGAGTCCTTACATTCCATTCGTAAACCCGAAAACAGATGATTTGCGAGAAAGAAATTGAGAAAAGAGAACCCTGAAATTCAGTGGAACCTATGGGATAAAATTACAGAGATCATTTATGCTTAATCCTTTTCACACAATCTATAAATCTTAGTGACTCAATCTTAATAGTTTATGAAACTTGGAAAATGTTTAATTGAACTAAAATTGAACTTTAAGCAAGAGTTCTGTGCTTTTCAATTTTATCTATCTAATGCACATATTTTTATGTTTGTGCGTTGTATTTTCCGCATAAAAATTTAAACGCGTTAAGGAAATTCGATCAAACTTTATACACGTGTTCCTTGCGACCTGGAAATAAATGCTGTATGGGTAAAACTTGGCTACCATCACTATTGGAAGGGATTGAAATGTTTAAAAGCCACGAAAACGGTTAATAGAACATGGTTTACATATATATATATAAATTTTAAAAAATTATCCAATAACTAATTATTAAAATTATCTTACCTAGGAGCACTATAGAATTTGCTACAGTTTTCTATATATTTTAATAAATAACTTAGGAGAAATTTAGATTATTTTTATAATTTGATGATCATTGAAATAATTTCGGGTATGATATAAACAAAATATCTATACTAGCAGTGATAGTTTAAAAAATTAATTAAAACAAAGTTATGATTTATTTAGGGAGCTGGGTCCATTAACTAATATATATATTATATGATATAATTTCGGGTATGATATAAACAAAATATCTATGCCAGCAGTAATAGTTTAAAAAATTAATTAAAACAAAATTATGATTTATTTAGTGGAGCTGGGTCCATTAACTAATATATATTGTTTATATCAAACCCGAAATCATTTCAATGACCATCAATTTTTAAAAATAATCTAAATTTCTCCTAAGTTATTTATTAAAATATATAGAAAATCTATAGTGCTCCTAGGTAAGAAAATTTTAATAATTATTTATTGGGTATTTTTTTTTAATTTGGTGACTGATAAAAGTATTATTTGAGATTTGATGTAATCATATTATTCGAGACTGATTATTAGGCGGAATATTATTACTAGACATTGAATTTTGCTGTATTTTACAGTTTAATTTCATAAATGAATGTGAATACGTTGTACTCACTTCTGTGGTCAGGTTTATTTACAAACTCCTCGAACTCCTGAAACAAAAAAAATTTAATCAGTTCAACAGGAATGCGCTCTAACTGTACTGATAAAACATTTCTCGCTGAGAATCTGAAGAGGTTTTCCCTCCAAGCCACAAGCGAGCTGAACTGATATTGAAAATTAAATTCTGCATAATAGTTACAAATTATTAACCTCACTTTTTACAGAGGTATTAATTTGAATATTTAGGAGGTACGAAAAATATATTATTCATGATGAAACGTTATTTTTATATCTCGCAGAAATAAATTCAATACTTGATTAGCCAATTTTTTTAATTTCTCAGTCAGTAATTGAATAATTAAATACATTAAATTTACGACCAATTAACTGACAATGTTTTTCTATAGTTACACACGACGTTTTGTCACTACATTTGTGACTTCCTCGCGTAACTTTCTCACATTTTCCTATACATTTTTTTGAAAGTAATACATTTAAAATTATAAAATATTTAAATGTTAATAGCATTTGTAAGTGATAAATAATAATAAAAGTTACAATTTTAAAATTGTATAAAAGGAATCCAAATTTATAGAAATATAAAGTTAACTGCCTACAAGGGCAACTTCAATCGATAATGATAAAAAATACGTAGCAACTATATAATATAAACTTAAAAGTCTATATATATTTTTGTACATTTTTTGATGTAGGATTTGTAAGAAACTACCAGCGGAAGCCCAAAATACGGTTACGAAGCGTCGTGTAAAATTAAATAAAAACTTTGTCACTTAATTGTTCATAAATTTATTAAAATTAATTGAAAAATAAAACTTTAATTAGTTTACTAATACTAAATAAATATTATGAATATATAACTCATTTACCAATATTGAATTGACAAAATTTGGTTAGATGGAAAAAGAAAACGGAAATACAATATTGGGCGCAAAATGAGGTTAAAAATAAGGTGTAAATTGATTTCAGCATTAGAAATGTTTACAGAATCATAAAAAAGAAATTCATAAGTAAAATATATTTACACAGACTAGTAGTTCTGGTAAGTAAATCGCAGAAAATACAATGATTCAACATTAAGACACCAGTAGTTAAAAATCTTGCTGAAAATACGTGTTGACTATTGACTTCGGTTTTAAGAAGAGGAGTCAAACTGCAGATACTACAGATACCTGTAATTTGATTGAAAATAATCAAGGTTGACTCAACTCAGAGGAGGATATCGACATATCCTTAAAATTTGACTAAATTGTTCAATTTGGACAGTTGCTTACCACAATTTTAGAAAGTTACTGTTTGCGGGGATATAATATTATTTTATAAGACCTTGGTTATATTAATGAAAATAATTGCAAACACCAGGTCGAATTATTTTGAGTATTAATAAAATCTGACTGTATCCAGTATTATGTGAGGCTCAAATTGAAAGTCACTGAACCCCAGAACAAGCACACGTTTGGACCACACTATTTATTCTATTTTATTTGAGGAATTTAATTTTTTAAAAAGACTTAAATGCTTGTTTATTTTTGTTTAAAATTTTCCTTATATTTCAAGCAAAGGAAAAATTACATACTAGTTTTTAGCGGTGTAATACGCAAGTCGAAGACGAATTGCGAGTGAGGCCATAGTCAATCGATTGTCCGGACATAAACATTTCAAGTACAAAGGATTTCAAATTTTTTTGTTGACTATTGTTGAATTTGATTGGTGCGTTTGTTATGAGTAGAGAGCGAGCGGACGGACCCCCTACTTAGGACCCCCCGGGGGGGAAGAATGGACGACAGTTTGAGAAACACTGCTCACTCGCGAAGGAAGTGGGGACACTGTTGCTAGGGACGACGAAGATTTCCCTGGCGTAATCCCCCCCGAAAGAAGCGATTTCGAGACCCAATTCACGTCGTATCGGCCTTTCAGTAATCTTAAGATATTACCAGACAGACCTCCTGGAATGAAACGAACCACTAATCCACAACCACTTGTATAAATAAAAACAAGGGGTGCAATGGAAAAACTGAAAATTACGTTAGACAAAAATATTTTAGACTAAATTATTAACAAATTTATTCTATTTTTAATTTTGTTTACTGAATCACCATTTCTCATATATAGTAATAAATAATTAATTTAATTCCATTCTGCACACTACATCTGTACGAAAATTTGTCCTATATGTACAAATAGAAATAGAAAGTATAAATTTTAAAAATAAACTATGACAAGCTGAACCTTCCGCTAAACACAATGTAATTTAAGATTTTAGATTAAAAAATATACTTTCTGAAATAATATTCAGCTAATTGTGCCAATTGAAAACTTTTATTCAAATGGAGACGATTACAAAAAAAAATTCTGGAGAACTTTTAACTCGGGCTGAATTAATATTTATTTAAATTCAAGGCGAATTGATCGTAATATAAGGAGAATCTTAGGGATTTGGCTCACGTGCCACGCACCACAGAGAACCCGGGTTCGAATCCTGGATAGGGTTTGGACGCTGCATGAGTCAGTTACCTTCCTGTGATTCCCCGATGTACAAATAAGTTCACCTGATTGTAGATAGTCGCTAATGACCATTGGCAATTGGTGAAGTTATACTCCGAGAGACGTTTTGTCCCAAAAGATTTAAAAAAAATGTGTTTTATGTATTTTATTTTATTGACATGTTTTACTTTACCGTGTGGCGTATTTTCATACTGAGTAGCCGGGAAAACAACATAAATTTACGTTCGTGTTTTAAATTCAAACACAGTAATCTGTCTAAGTTTACAATAAATAAAAAGACGGCCAGTAAATAATTTTATTCCTATTTAATTAATCTAAATACGACGTTTCGTCTCCCTTTTGAGATTTCATCATGCATAATATTTAGCAATTCATGTCGTTCACTCCTTGACTCCTTCGGCCGAAATGATAATTACCTTAATTAGCATTCGAATTTAATCCTATTTAAGTGTATGGGAACTTTTTTTTATTGATAATTTACTTGACCTGTTTTCTAGATTCAATAACAGGTCTGTTTAACAATATTTTTCTTTTGTTGGTACATTTTTTACATAGATATAAATATGCATGAATACAATAATAAAGTATATGCGTATATTTAAATTTGTTTTAGCATGTAAGATCATCATCTATGGGAACTGTTAGTTTTGTAAAATGGTAATACATTATTTTGGGAACATTGATTATTACGTCAGAAATGTGTTTTTATCAAGATTTAAACATGCGCCAAGTGAAATATTTTGAAATTGATTAACTTTTTAATGACGTTATTTGGCAATAACATTTGGTCTGAAATGCAAGCAGAGGCTTAGTTCCAGGCGTGCAATCTTGAAAAAATAAGTCTCTAGAACAGTTAAGACCTCTGTGGTGTTAAAGTAAGCCAAATGCCAAAGCCAGCGAAACAATTATTCCTCATCAATAGGCAGTGGCAGATTGCAAGTTACCGCTCACACCGAAACAATAATAAATTACAATTAAGCGACGTAAACACGCTAGCATAATGGTGTAATTGTCCCATTACATGCGCACGTAATGTATGCCTTACAGATGGCGTATAATTATAGCGCAGTGGCTGTTGACAAGCGAAGTCAGTCCTCGAACTAAGGCGCCACTGCCTTCTCTCTATAAGGCACAGTGGCATTGAAGGAAGGATCCTTCTCAGGGCCACGACATTCGGCGTGTATCCGGCAAGGTTGCCTGCCTGCATGCACTCATGTCGTGTCCGTTGTAGCCTAAGTACAGTCTACACGCCGTCACCAGGTCCGTGGACGAACAGCCACTGATAAATAATACAGATGCAGCGGACCATCTAGGCAGCATCATCGTCATTATCTTTTACAGTACATGCAACACACAGAACATATGTAATAGCAGCTCCTAGTAACGCAATGCGAGGATATAGTCAATAAAAACGGAATTTAACCCAAAACTTTTACACTTAAACGGAAATGTTTTAAACATCTCGCGGAGTTCCACAGGGATCAATTCTACGTCCTCTGTTATTTCAGGAAACAGAGCGAGGCTGCACAAGCTCAGTCGCGTTGTCAGTCCTGTGTTGTTTACCAATAATGACGATGCAATGACATACAGTGTGAGTGCGATACGTGTAGATTCGTCATCGAAAATGTTAACGCGTGTGTAGAAATTTCTGCATACGCAACATTCACACGTGCACACCAGCAGTCAATTGCACTTGTAAGAAGATTATAAGAAAATAGTTGAAACACCTCGTCGGTCAGTTTACCGTGAAATAAAACAACTTTTAATTTAAATAAATAAAAAATACAGATAATTTGTCTGAAAAAAAGTTGAGTTAATTTAATTTAGACGTTCCGTCCATTATTTGTGGTTTATTTTTTGCTGTAAAAATGGCTGCACATTATTTATGAATTATGATAAATTCAGTAAATCAATTATCTAATAATTAATTATTATTGGCCTGAGAATTTTCATTTAACTTATTTGTTTTTTATAATTTTGTGAACGTACCTCCAAATTTATTCTTATTTTGGATTCCAGTATGACGTTCCTAAATTTGTTTAAATATAGGTTTGGATGTATTACACACCAACCACTTAAATCTCGGCTAAAATTCACTTTCGTATTAGTAAGATCTAGATTGCAAGTAGAATTTCTGATAATTTGCATAAAATTACAAAATATTTCATTTATTGAATTTAAAATAAAACCAACATTTTATTACTCTTTTTATTACAAAACATTTTTGCATTATAAGTCGCAATGAAGATGTGTGAGACTCAGCGGCAGGTTCGTGTGCAATCCTCGTCACTAAAATTGAGTACCCTCACTGAATGCAACACGCAATGCAATTACGGTTCGGAATGCTTACTTGACTCTGATTGGCAATAAATAAAATTATTTCCTTTCTTTTACAAGGTTGCTATCGAGTAAGCCACACAAGTTCGTTTAGTGAATATTACGTGGTATCCCTTATTTTTACTTCAATGATGTTCATCATAAATAACTTAAAACGTTAATTATTGTCTCATTGCTATTGAACCAATAATATTTTTGTTATTTAGATCATATTTAATAAATCAGTAACCTGACAAAATAAATACATACATAAATACAATTTTTTAATTTAATAAATAAATAATACAGCTAATTTGTCAGCACACAATGAATACTTATTTAACACATTTACGACGTTTCATCCGTATTCGTGGGAGTCATCAGGTAAATTTTAAATTGACAGCATGTATGTAAAAGCGGATAATTTGTTTGTCGTGGACTAAATCTTGTGATGGTCACGGTCAAAGTGATATTTAAAATTTACCTGGCGAAGTCTACAAACGTGGACGAAACGTCGTAAATACGTTAAATTAATATTAATTTTGTTGGCTGATAAATTGGGCGTGTTACTTATTTATTAAATCATAATTAGTTTCAGGCGGTTATGCAGGTGAATAAAGAATATCGCTGGTCGCGAGTGAAGATATTGTGCCGGTGCGATTTGTGCTGTATAATAGTGCAATAGGCAACACTTACAATTATTGGCAATATTTACATGGACATGAAATGGTAAATAGTATTGAGAAGTTTAAATTATTTTTCTTTACAAGACCGGCGAATAATTCAGGAGGATATGTAGTAGTTAATTCCCAGGGGTAAAAACGTTATTCTTTTTGGGGGGCAGTGATGTATGATGGAACTTTTTAATCGATAATATCATAATTACTGACTTAACGTTCACAGTATGAGTTCCATTTATCATTATTAAAATAATCATATTAGTTCGTTAATGCTACCTTATCTTAGTCATTACATTCTACAATTACTATCAATAACTAGATGGGGAAAGATTCGCTCGAAACTCCGAAGTATTCAAACTTACAAAGTAATAATATTATAATACGTAATAATGGTTTTAGGTGATTAAAGGATTTCAAGTTGTTTATCTTACACATTATTGTTCAATAAAAACTGTAAATTTTCTTAAAATCTTATTTTTTGGTTTAAAATAGGCCACGCGACGGTAATACACGGCAGAATCGTCTTATAAACGTAGACCCGGTTACTACACTGGAAGATTAATAATGCAGCAAGTCGATAGTCACGCCGCGAAAATGGTTTATTACGCCTATATTCACTGCAATGCGTGTTAGGGAATAACTAGGTGGGGGTAAATTCGCTCCAAGCTCCGAAGTATTCAAACTTTCAAAGTAATAAATCGAAGGGAAATTATGTGGCGAAGCGTCCAGGGCACGCAGTCGAGATATTTATGATATATTGAGGATTTGTTGTTTACGAAAAAGAAGAAAGAATTATTAACCGTAATACGAATGTATCTGACGTCATCCAAAAGTGCAACACAGTTACACTGCCTGAACGTTTCGTCTATTAAGGTTCGTTGATGATCTCTGTCCACCGCTACAGTTTCTTTTCAAACGGAACACAAGTATTCTTTTTCTTAGAGCCAGGCCCGATCGTCATCACAATTACCTGCGAGTCCATTAAGGATCAGAGGCCCAACATACTGTTCGTTGTCTGACGAGGTGACGTCATTAAGGAAATACAACCATTGCCTGCTCATTTGGGAATGAATTAAAATTACACATAACGTTGCGGCTCCACTAGTATACGGCCATCTGCGAATATTAATCCAAAAATCACAAGCAACAGAATTTGTTTTGTACCACAGAAGAAACCTCCCCAACTAAATTGGTATTTTAGGACGATTTAAATTCAGAAAATCGTATGAGAATAGTCGGAGTGAGGCAGAGAAGATGTGGAAAGTCGCGAAGATCCTTGCTTGCTATCAAGGTACAGGCATTAAAAACGTTTGTAACTGTGTTGCACTTTTGGATGACGTCAGATTTATTTGTATTACGTGTTCGTAATTCTTTCTTCTTTTTCAGAAACAGCAAATCCTCAATATATCATACATATGTGGTAAAGCTTCCAGGGCACGCATTCGAGATAATTTCCCTTCGATTTATTACTTTGACCAGGGAACGATGACCCACGAAAGTTTCCCAAGACCTAACCCTTCCTCCGTAAGTGCGGATCCCGCGGTCGGAAAAAAATTAATGATACGTGAGGTGGCGTATTTTCTTAGAGAAAGGGAAAGGAGATATAACAATGAGGTGAGAAAGTCAGTTTGTATTAGTAGGCAGTGTGTGTTTTAAATTGGAAGGAAGAACACATAGACAGAAGAAAATGCCGTCAATGGATGTTTGAAGTGGGAAACAAGTAGAAAGAGGAGGAAAGTATAAGTTTTGGTCGAAATTTATAATGAATAAATATTTAAGAAAATATAATCAGACGCTTTCAATAATTTTTGAAATGTAAACACAAATTTTCACAAGAAAACTGTGATATATTAGCCAAAACGTTCTGTTGATAAGTTAACATCTTCGACGAGTCGGAAGACTGGTTTTCGGAAAAAATCTTTTTTCCGTCTGCCGAAATCACACCATGTGTGAGGAAGGGATCGCCACAACTTGCTGTCTACCTACAATTCACGAGGCATTCCCAGAAGGCATCCCTGGAAGAGAAGGTTTCGAAATGAGCGAAGAACGAAAATCAGGTTCGTCTTAATAAGCGAGAACTCTGCAACCAGTTGTTGCCCGACAGTAATTAACCCTGAGCTAAGCAGTTACTAATTAAATGTTTAATTTCCTCTAAATCTCATATTTAATAGTTAAATCTGCCACCTTTCCAGTTTCTAAGTTTCTACGATATAATTATTATTTCAATATATATTTTTTATCATTTACGGTTTTTAATCTAAATCTCATGTAACTACCTCCTTTTCTCGTATATATTATCATGTAAACGTGAATTTTATTGACTTGTAGTTGATTATTCAAATCACTTTCGTAGATTCCTAGAAAAACTAATAATTGTGAAACAGTGCATATTCACATCGTACTTTCGCGTCGATGACTAAACAGTTCGTAAACTATTGTGCCACTTTCGCTTCCAGTTGTCCCATTCTCGATTCTCCCACGAGGAATTGGCGACGCATTTACAGACTTCCATCAAGCTCAAGTCTGTGTTATTTTGTCCGCCTTGAGGCTGCGCTGACATAATGAGTGTCGTATTGACAGAAACCCAGCCTTCCATTATGTCAGGCCGTAGAAAGCGGCCCACAAACACCGACCAAGGGGGAAATTAATACATTTACATAAAACTGCAGTGTAACCTGTACACCTGACGATTTCTCTGCCAGCTTTTTTTCTCATTGACGGACAATCGATCACAAATACAGGTCAATTCTGTAAACTTTCCAGCATGTCATTTCGACAGTTCGTAGGTTACACTTTTAGCGTTAATAAACGAAAAAGACAGTAAAGCACTCTCTTTGCCATACAAGGTGAAATCTTTATGAAATATTAACGCATCGCTTGTCTACTTCGGTCGTTTACAACTATCGTATAAATAAAATACGCAAGACTTATGATGGCTTAAGTAAAAATTAAATCCTTATAATTCTTTTAAAAAACACACAACGTTTCTTAATTAAATTTAATAATGACACATGGTTGGTATTTATTATTGAAATAATTACAGAGATACGTATAATAGATTTTTAAAAGTAAATATAAGATACAAAGTAATTTACTAATAAGATATTGGTGCATTGCGCTTTAAATATATTTACTTCTGAAAATAAATCTTTTCCTAGAATTATACAGGAGCAGCATGTAACTTTCCTATTTAAAGAACAATATAATACTGAAATCTTCGCTTAACAATTGGTATCTTTAATAATTTAGGTTTTAATCATTTCAGTTGGAAAATATAACTGAATTATCCTTCCATTTTCCAGAATCTCTATTCGCTTGACTTTTATCTCCCTCTTCGCTCCTGTAACTGAATCTTTCTTTAGATGAGTGAAAATTTTTCTACATCCGTTTTTGTTTCCTCCGATTCTTTTCATAAGTATGGTCACATCTACCGAAAGTAGGTCCTGGAGGTAATTATAATTTTTGGTATTTGCCATTCGAATAGTTCTCACTTTCTTCTTACTTTTTTTAATTACTCTCAACCAAACTGATCCGATTTTTGTTCATGTATTACCTTACATTTTTCAATGTTCTGTTTTTAAGTATATATATATATATATGTTTCATTTAATAAATTAATTTCTAGAGAAATAAATGTGTTTCAAAAGTTATCTCATTTGTAGGAATTTATATGAAATATTCGCATCACATAGCGGTATTTATTCCAGAAAAGATACAGATTTGTAATTCCTATGGATGTACAATTTTAAAACTTCGTGAAAAATTAAAAAAAAATTATCGCAAGCATCGGCACCTATTTCAAGTAATAAGTAGCAGGCCTTAGTTTTTTCTTCGAATTCCCTGGATTCTTCTTTCAAGTTTTCTTATCGCCACTTCCTTTCCCTAAGTTATCTCGGCCGACTTGACGATAAATGTGCGAAAATAGGGGTCCGGAAGTCTCACCTGACAATTTCCTGATAGCGACGAAGTTGAACAACCCTCACAAGAACAGAGATAATACTTTTTTGCTCTCTACTTTCAGAGTTGACGTTACAATGCTATTTAGAATAATAATAATAAATCATTTTCCATTGAAATTTGTTGGCAATGGTAACTGAAATAGTATCACTACAAGTAAGTTGCAAGTGATATCAGAATAATTTTTGTAAACCTTAATAAGTCAGAATAAATTGATTTTATTATATTTACGTCTTAGAGGGGTAAAGATAAAAAATTATAAGCAAAGATGACAAAGGTTTAAACTAAGATTAATAATTAAATAAAATTGTTGACCAATTTCAGACTTTATTCTTAAAACAATTTAAAAAAAACAACATTTCGATACGTATTTGTACCTTCTTCAGGCTTATATCGTAATTATCACCAAAAAGTTTAATTTTCAGGTACACTATATTTATAAAAAGAATAACATATTTCCATTTTTTAAAGGTCTCCCGAGGCTCTCCACAAACGCTTCACTTGCCCCATCGCGGTAAAACTAATTAGGATAAAAACCTGACTATGACAGAAAAGCGTACCGAAACGTGGTTTTCTTCTTTTTAAATTTTTTTAACTTTAAATTCTGAAATTGGCCAAATTTTTATTTAATTATTACATAAATAAGACGTAAAAATAAAAGAATAATAATTGAAATACTGCCAAATTTGTCAGCTAAACATTATATTACTATTAAGTTAATATAATTTCAATTACGACGTTTAGTTCATCGTTATGGACTTCATCAGCTAAATTTTTAAATAGGACTAAGAAACATACACAAAGTTGATGACAACAGGAAAGTGAAAAGGTAGGGGAAAGTTTGAATTTTGTAGGGTTTACCGTCTCTGAAGGTAAAAAGATAATCAAGGAAATAAAGGGGAATAATTCACCAAGCAAATGGGTTTTACCGGAGTGTGAGAGAGATGCTGTGGAACAAGGTAGTAGAAGAAGAATGTAAAAAGCTCCTCAATGCAATGCACTGATATCGACGTATGCAGCAGCAAGGTTGACGAAATCAACAACCACGGAAGGAAAGTGAAATACAAGTACGTGAAATGAAGTTCCTGAAAAGTATAATAGGAAAGATAAAATCGGGTTCATGAAAATACAGAGAAACGGATTAGTAAGCTGCATTTGTTTGAACGTGTGTTGCGAATGAGAAAATGCAGATAACTAAAGTGGGTATTTGCTGAAACTTTAACAGGGAAAAGACTATGGGGAAGATTTAGAAACTAGTTGGTGGAAAAAATAAAGGAAAACATAGAGAAAGAGGGTAGGAAAATTAGAAAAATACTGACTGAAGGATAAGAGTGGTAGATAGAGAGATAGAGAATTGTGAAGTTCCTTCACTCTTAACCCAAAAAAAGGCGGGAAAGGGGGAAATGAAGAAAAATAAAAACAAAAAATGTATAGAAGCTATTCAGGATACAATTTATTATAAATAAAAAGCAGATACATATGAAGAATTAACGACTTAAACAAAAGAAGTTCTTTCGGCCATCCATTGTGGTCCTTGTCAATAAACTAAATAAACTTAAGATAAAAAGGCAAAGAGCCTAGCCAAAAGAGACAATTAACAATTTAATAAACCATCAAATGATGTATTTATTTGCAAAGTGATGGTTTATAAATTTGTCTTGGTTAAATTTATCTTTCGGCTACGCTCTTTGTGTTCATATTTTAAGTTGATTTAGTTTATTGGCAAGAACCACAATGTTTGTGACGTCTACTTTGTATTTCAAAAGTTTCAAAAATTTTGTATTTGTCAGTTATACGGGTAGTTAAATCTTCATGTGTATTTGTTTTTTACAGGTTATATAAAAAGAAAATTTAAATAAAATATATGGAATACAAGAAAATCTCATGAAGGTATTGTTGAAGGCAAATTTGGATTTAGAAAGTTGTAAAACATGTTCCAAAAATTACAAAAAAATTAAAAATGCCAGGACTGGCCCTATACCAGTTGAGTTAAAAAAAATTGTTTCACGAGATGACATTCTCTTGTTAAGTTGTATTGAAAACAAATTACTCATTTTTATTTTCACCTAACGTCTGTTAGATATAAATGTCGAATTCTTTTAGCTATTCACGCGTAATTCCTTCTCATAAAGAATTTGTTAATTTTGGGCTTAAAACTAGTAGCTTTTGCCATGTCCTTTTGATAATAGTAAAAAAGATAAATAATCACGAATTGTGCCAAGTGAAAAAGATGTTCTGAGAAAGAAACTGTGAAACAAAGTTGTCCGGGATGATTAGAATGAAAACTAAATTTCCGTTCTTATAGGGAACCTTGAGTCGATCTGTTACGTGGGGAATTGGATCTACTGGAGCTATGAAATGTGATACAGTTGTCAATTACTTTCTCAAGCCTTTAAAAATTTATGACGTCTCAAAATTTCCGTATTAATGTCTTCGAGGTGAGACGCGGATCCGGGGAAAAAATTAAATTGAGAAGGGAGTTGCGATGTTTTGCAGGAGTCGGATAGGTGGCCTGAGGTCCTCAGACGGTCAACGACCTCGGTTCGCCTTACGTAACAGCCGCACGCACTCTGTCATTGACCTCGTTATCCTATTATTCCCATTCGTTCGCGCACGGCCTGCCTTAACACTATCCGCAGTCACTCGAACTAATACCGACCGATCAATCGCCTTCGAAGTCCTCGCTCGGCTTTTGATGTGTTCGTGCTAGATTAATTCGGTCCGCGTCCACATGACTATGGGGAACCTGCCTGCTTACTGGCAGATGGACTCTGCGCTGCAAGGCTGGGTAATACCACGCGGAGTAATTCGCCTGATGAAAAACACAGGCCCGGGAAAAGGGACTGAAAAAGAGTAACTGCAACAGGCGAACTTCCTCAACCACTATTTTGATAGTAGCAAAATATCATAGCAACTGTCAAAATCAAGTACTTATCATCGAGGAACGTTCACAGTTTTAGTCAAACCGTTCCGTAGAGAAGGAGCGCAGACGGTTGCCCGTCTATAGTTAATGGAATACTAAATAAAATATTCAAGTAAGATTCTTAGTTTTTTTCTGAATAAGGAATGAAGGTGAATAACTAATAAAGTTTTTATCCAATTTCTTCTACGTTTCGGGACATAAAGAAGTAATTATCTTCAGCGATTTTATTACAAAGGATTGTAGAAACAGATTTAAAAATTTTAATGTAACAATATTTTTATTTTAAATTACAGTTTCATAATTAATTTTGTTAAAATAATTGAAGTGTTGAAGGGTGCAAGAACAAGAGTAGTCGGAGGATGGAGAATAGAAGCTGAGGATCGTCAAACCTGAAAACGTATCGCTGAAACGGTCAAGTCTGGAACTCGGCTGTAGTAGCAAAAGAAGAAAAATAATAATATTACAGGAACGCGGCTTTACATTCAAAAGAAAAAATTTACAAGTAATACTATTTATTTATTTTCAAGTATGTATATATTTTGAACAAACTAATATAGGTCCAAATGAAAAATATTTTCCTCCGGGGCATTTTCCAACGAGTGTTTTTAATTTCAATAAATTCGCATTGTCTAGTTTAACTGTCTAATGAAGGGAAGGATTAGGGGTGGTTGGGCTGGAGGGTTGAGTCACAAACTTGAAAGAAATTATGGTTAAAATAAGTATGGGAATATATCGCGTCGTAATAATTCTGTGACCAGACAGAGACTACAGAGAAATCCGACATATTTAATTGCGCCCAATATAGCGGCTACTTGTTTCCATTATTCTACTCTCACATTTGATGAAAAGGAAGGATGATAAGAAATAATAATTATATGAAAGTTTATTTTTAAAACAATGGTATTCGTTTGTATATTTTCATTTTATTTATAGCCGCCTTTTAATATTACATATTTCTCGGAACCATCCCTATTTTTGCCTAACTGTATGAACTTCAGGAAATGTTGAAGGGTTTTAAAGACTTTTGGTCACTATAATTTAATACATTTGATGATAGGTTAAGAATCATAAAGAAATAACGATAATACATGTTATTAATTTTTATTACATTGAATGTTATTTTTTGAGCACCGAACCATAGTTCTTACTTTAAGCTTTAATTATTCTGCACGCGAGGCTTTTAAAGTTTGTGTTACGCAAAGCGTTTTAAGTAAATTAATTTAATTAACGGCCGGTTTTTACAGACACAGTTTTTATTTAGATTGAAGAACAATACAACAGTGTCTGTAAAAAATGGGTCTTTAATTAATTTAATAAATTTAATATCAGACGTTAACTGATTAACTTTTTTAATTAAATTGAAATGACCCTAGATTTCGCAGGCTAATAAAAATACAACTTCTTATTCTTCTTACTGGGCTTCACAGCCCATTGAGGGCCTTCACCTCTGGACTGTCATCTTGCTTGACACATTCCGAATTTGGAGTGATACGTGGTCAGAAAATCGAGTCTCCAGCAGTCTTAATCGCAAGCTCCGTGACAATGACGTCACAAACATCCAAGTCACCCGTGTCAGGATACGAACCTGGGGCCTCTCTGTAGCGACGCTTGCCACTAGACCACAGGAGGTTGGCATTAAAAATACGTCCCCGATAGAATAATAGTAAAATAATAGACGTAAAACCAGCTCCATGACGTTAAGCTGCACGTTGCAATACTTCCTTGATTCCCATGGTGAAAAGTATCACGTAACTATTCTGTTGATGCACGACAATATTGGTCGCCGCCCAGCAGGGGTCTCAATATACAGGAAGGAAGAGTGATATTGTGAAAAGTTTCGGTCCAGCGAACATGGTCGGTGGTCGAAGGCGGCGTTTAGTCAGTGAAAGCCTCTATTCGCAAGACAATGCCGCTTTCACTGCACCTCGATAATGCCTCCTAATACCACACAAAAAACATTTCTCCACTTACAAACGCCATAAATCCACCAAGCGTCGTATCGTGAATCCTTCAGCACCTTTCAAAGATTAATCATATTGCTTCCTTTATGACTTTGGTGAGGAGAGAAAAGTTAATCACTTCAATGGTACAAAAAATTCTACCGCAGTTGAGTCTGTAAAGTATTAACGGTTTTTGTACTGTCTGTAAACTTTGCATAGATTAACATTTCCACACGCCAGCCGTATGACAGGATACTTATAAATGTACATTTTCCTTTTCTTGTGAATTCTAAGTGCCTGATGAATGTAAATCACTTCACTTGTCAAGCGAAAGGATTAGTTCTTGGTAAACGCCACCTGGGGTTGAATGAGCTTTGGATATTTAACGTCCTATTTCGATCAAATTAATTTTCTTGAAGAAAGGAAATCTTCTTCAGGTGTTAAAATATTGTGAGAATGTTGTGGCACACTTCTCTCTGTTTTAAATTCTAATTACGGTAATGATTCTCCCATTTTCTTTGTGAAATCTCCTCTAGTTGAGTAAAGTCTGCTGAAAATGTACGTTTTATTCTTGTTGTTATGATTGGAAATGTAAAAAGTAGTAGCATTTTAGGTTCAGTAAACTCGTAGATCGAGATATATTTTCTCCGAGATAAGGTATTGTTATCTTTGGTTTTCTCTTCGTTACCTGGTGCCAAATATTTACTTAACCGCCGTTTAAGAAACAACAAAGAAACATGTTTCTTTGACTGAGGGAGTCATATACATAGATCTTCTTCTTACTTGGTCCTGCGGTCCATTAGGGTTGATTGCGGACCGTCATCTTACATGACACATCCCGAAATTTTGAGTGGCACGTGGTCTGCGTATCGGTTCTCCAGCAGTCTTAATCCCAGTCTGGACCCCTGTGTTGTGAGGCAACGACGCTAGCCACTAGACCACAGGAAGTCTGCATATAATATATACTTGGATACATTGGTTCAAAAAAGTCGCAAACATTCTCGATGTTGTGTTATTCTGTCCTAAGACTGGTCTGATGCAAACTACCCTGAACAGTCAGGATATTACTTCTTCGCCTTATGATCTTATCAACTACGCTGGAATGTTATCAATTCTTGTCACTTTATAATTGCTCAGATCTGTCAGCGCCATGTTTAACTCCGACCTTAAAATTTTATTCCCCAACTCTTCGTCCTCCACCTCTTCTTCTTCTATTATTACTGACTGTTCTAGACTTCCACCGTGATACCGTTTATCTAGACATTACTTCCATCTTTCTGCCTTTTCTTCTTTATCCAGAATTGGCTTCCCATCCGCCCTTCAGATGTTTTTGTTAATATTTTTCCTCTGACCGAAAGTTTCTTTGACTTTCCTATAAGCTGAAGGAATATAACTTTAATCTCATTAGATTCCCTTATGATTTTAATCAACAACTTACCATAAGGCGTAATTTTTGGTAAAAGCTCCTTTATAAGACAACTTTAACGAAATTATTAAATAATGTCTGTTTAGTAGAATTTGAGTAAAAAAATATAGAACGTTGTTACGCTTGAAAACACCCGCTGCCATGTACAAGTCTCAAAAAATTCTGTTGTTATTCCTCGTTTCTGTTCCAGAAAAAAGTTGCGCAAAACCGTCGATATTGCGAGTGAGAGATAACCTGTGTGTGTTTCTAGGGACAAAAAAGTGCAAATATACTTACAGGGGTGTTGGCAAGTTAAAATAAGTCACGGCCAAGGCCGCTGCTCGAGAACCACTTCCGTAAAGTCGTGATATTTTTATTTCTCAAGAGAAGGGAGTTGACTTGTAGGCGAATGCGAATTTTTTTTAACTCGGTGCCATGAGTAACAATGTGTATTAAATTAATTCACACAGTCGCCATATTATTTTAAATTTATAAACACGGCTCGTTGCCAGGGCAACCACAGATACTCCTGCCAGTCTTATCGTTTACTTGTAGAGTTTTCTCTTGAAGCCATAGACTCTACGCTCAGTGCAAACAATTTCATAAGGTGCGCTCTCTTCCGTGTTTCAAAATTTACTTTACTCCCAGAGCATCACGATGAAATGATTAATATATAACTGTCTCGTTAGCGTGGATAGAGAAATATTTGCCTTACCACGTGAGTTCACCGACAGAAGTTCCTAAAATGTCCACGGGGCATTAGCGTTTAATCTTGCAAAATACATCTCTAGTTAATTAACGTAAAAGCAAGGACCCTTGTCGTGTGTTTCCGGATTTGCGTGTAGTGTTGCGTGCCCAAGTGCGTTTAGCAACGCAATCCCGTAGAGGACGTACTACGCAAAAACAAATACGAACTGTAACTGAAAGTTTCATACAAAGCGGGAGGGGAAAAAATGAACGGGTGTCGTGTGGCAAGTCTTGCAAAAAAATTAATTACTCCCTGGGTGGGGAACCTTGCGTTTTATCGCTGTCCTGTCCCGGTGAAAGGTTCGCATGAGGCCGCGGAGACAAAGTACGTGTGTGTGTGTGTATGTGTGTGGGTAGAGTTACTTTCAATGACAGATCAGCCTTTCTTGTTTTGATGAAAAAAAGAAGAGAAACCCAAATGTATAAAAATCTTAACTTGACCTCCTACTAAGATAACTACAACCGAAATTTAACACTGCCTGAGTAAGTCCCAAATATTCTACGAAACGTCGGTTAAACAAATAAAAATACTGTGAGTAATTGGTCATAAATTTATTAGGATTAATTATTGTGAATTACAGACGCTGCTTGACTTGCGTGCAACTGGATGTGCAACACACTATAATTTTCTAATATTTAAAAATAATAAACAGTAACTGTTTTTTTAAAAAAAATTATAATTATGTCAGGACTTACGTGACGTTTCGGCTAATATAACACTTCATAAGTGTAATAATACCCCTGATACCGTCCCTCGTCTTTCAGAAGGTCAGTTCTATAAATTATCTCCAAAGCTACTTACATCTAATAAATAGTGATGACTGCTCGTGACGGTTTCAATCATTACAAACAATTTTCAACATTTCATCAGATTTATTTATATTTTTGTTGGTGTACTTGATATCCTGCACTGTGTTTATTAGAGGTTTTATAAATGATCAATTATACGCATTTCACTTTACATCGGTGTATAAATCAAAGAACAGTATATCTATAAATAAAATAACGACGTTTTGGTAAAATTGATTCCTTCTTCTTCATGTTGCGACTCCTTTTCCTTCAGCCCGAAAAATTAATATATATTTTTTTGGTAGAGGACGCAAAGAAATTTGTCCATGCTTCTAAATTTTTACTTGAATTATATACAACATTATAAAATCGAGAAGAGGTTTAAAGGTTGATAAAATGTTGTATTCCTTTTTGTATTAAATAATATTCTTGTCTGGTTTAAGACTATCTATTTACTTATACGTATTCTATTACTTGGAATTTCAGTCTCCACCGGTGAACTCGCTCAAAATTACTGTCGGAGTTCTGTAACAAAGTTTTTAACTTTTTGTAACGTTGGGAAAAATGTCTCAATCTGAAGATGGTACAAATGAGTACCGAAACGTTATTGTTATTTAATATGCTGTTATTGGTCGTCAACTCTGTTACTGTCCTCGTCATATTCGTGTTTTGTCTACACAGTGAGCATTATCCCCCCCCCCCCAGCCTGACTGCATCTATTCACGTATTGCTCTCAATGTCCACATACTTACTTGACGAGTGTCTGTTGTGCAGTCAAGTATTTTTTATTTTGTTCTCCGCTTATAACGCCTCATGTTTCTTAAGCGTATGAAAGGCCTGCCAACTTACTTGTTCATTTCCTTTTTCTTCCTGATGCAGGCAGCACACGGTGCAGACGTATTTCATGCGCGTTACATTCTGCGAATCAGAGGTCAATAGCTACGTGAGTTGCTGAATTCGAGTGTAGCAGCGGGAGATACCCCAGGGGTGAACGACCACCGGCATCGAATCCCGGACCTCCACACTTGTCTCATACGGAAGTGCGAATAAGTCTTGCAGTGACCTCAAAGGATATTCCGTATCGTGGGCCAACTCGTCTCACTCCATTGAAAAATTAAAAATAAACGGTAGTCATAATGGGCGTAAACAGCGTTGAAGAAGGACACTTAAAATTAAATAGTAGTTATAAAGGAAAAGCACTTCAAACGAAACCAAGTAAAGTTATTATTTAAAAGAAAAAAAAGAGACAGAGAGTAATATTTCCGAAGCCAAAGGGAGATTCAGACTATGAAGGATTTTATAATTAATGATAATAAGGAGTTAGAGCAAGCTAAGTGTTTTAAATGTTTAGGATAAACTATTAATAGCTATAACGCTACAAGGGAAAATATTGAAGACTTTCCCTACATGGAAAAGAATCATATTTAGAAAATTAAAGTTTAAATATAAATTTTTTAGTGTTAGGTCATTTCTGGATAATATTAAAAGACTGGCATAAATTCGGGGACAGAAATTAATCCTAAAGCATTAATTTTCACTTTTTTAATTTTGAGGGAATTGAATTTGCTCAATTAAGTAAAGTAATAGAAATAGTAATTGTTCGAGTATACGTTATCTACAGTCAGTAGTTTTTAGTACGTAATGTATTTTGTTTTCCACTGTTTTAACCGCAACCGGATGTATATCCCACACATACATACAAAAGTAGACTAATTTATTTTTTAGTAATAGGCTGCATCAGGGTGTTCAAGAATCTGCTAACTTTTTTAATAGCACAGAAAGAATTTTTTAGGGTAACAAACTACATGAGCGTGATCCTGAAACAGGCATAGGAAGAGAATTGAAAACGAGGGGAGTGGAGGATAGAGCAAGGTAGTCAAGGATTGACTACGGTCCCCGGGCTATAGCGTAAGGTTCCTATCCGGTTATTCACCTAAAAGAGGTGCAGGGAAACCCCTAGAAAATCTGCATCAGATAGGTTGGGCCATTGGATGAGTTTTCTGCGGGGTCACAGCATTTTATTCTCCGTGCCCCCCCCCCCAACTGACCCAATGGAGCAGCGGACCCCGGAACATACATCCCCTATAGGAGATCGAGCTTCCTCGGCTTGTGAAAACCTAAAATAGCAGCAATAGAATAAGGCATCCCATTACCTCTATGTGGAAAAATAAGCTCCGACAGGCATTAGTTATATCTCTCGCTGATAACAATATTTTGGGGGAGGGCGAGGGAGTAACAAGCTAAATGAGAGTAATCATAAATTCTGAATTTAAATATATGTTTTCTATAATTGAATGAAAGTATCATATTTTAATGACCTCTTAATTAGCACCGAAAGGACCCTTAATATTCATCTAAACGTTGTGTTTGTCTATGAAAAATTTGTAGATTATTTATTAAATATTTAATAATTAACATGTCAACTATATTCAATTGGCAGTCTATTGTCATTAAGTATTTGATTTTTTTTGTAAATAAATATGTAAGAGGCCAATTTTTGTTGCACGCTGCAGTATTTAGAATACTGATCGATAGTTGGAGTGCTGTTCCTACCTTTATTAAAATAAGGCCAGATCGTGGTCAGCGATAGAATGTAGCCCCAGTGAACAATACGTCAATTAATAATTCCCCCTCCCCCCTTCCACTCCTCAGTTTCAGGACAACGATGGAACCAAGTCACTTAGATTTACTACCTGTTGTTTTAGCTTTCAGGTTCCTGGAGTCATGTTTCTGGTGAACGTGACACACGAAATCCCTCGACTCCTCTCCCTACCCTTTTTTATATGGCGGTTTACAACCCGTGTTCCGTTCGCGTTGATACTATCGGAGACAATACCGCCACGTATTTTATGTGATCGACGAGTTCCTGCTGTACATGAAATACGATCTGACCAGTGACTACATGCTCAAAAGCTGTACGACCCTCGGAAAAATTGCCAAAGTTGTTCCTCTGTACTGCCCAAGTTTACGTATAACAAAACTTGAAAATTGTTTCAGATATTTTACTGCCTAATTCCTGCTGCGCAACAACGTCCACATATTCATCACCCAGTAATAGATTCAGTCCCTTGATAATTTTTAAATCTGAACTAGCCGTACATTTTAATGGACCCTAAATTTGTGATATAAAAAATGAATTTATTAAAACAGTTGCAGCTATGTTCACTTAATGAAGTTGTCATAATTTAAATTAAACAACTCAAATCCCCCACTTCTCCATTATAGAACTGTGAGTCATCGCGGTAGTTATGGTGAAATTCAGCCCCCATAAGTAGAGGGCGTGACGAGGTAAATTTTAAAAAAATTTGACCCTCTCGCTGATGGTTTAATTACGTGTTGACAATAAGAATTAAATACTCTAGTATGGGTTTATGGATGGGCGCTGCTGGAGTTTTCTAGCAGACGCTTCAGCCTCAGAGTGACTGCGGGGCTCACCTGATCAAACCATAGCCCGGGGGCCCTAGTCAACCCTTGGCTACCTTGCTCTACCTTCCGCATCCCCCCTTTTCAATTCCCTTCCCTTGCTATTAAAGGGGAGTTGCCTGTTTCAGGATCACCCTTATGTAGCCTGTTAGCCCGCTTTTTTTGGTTAATATTGTTTCCCGGGCATTACCGGACACCCAGCCAGTTTGACAAATATATCCTTACGCGAAGATGGAGTTCCAATACCGTTTATTAAGCGAAATCGTACGGTTCAGTGGCAAAATAATTTTAATTAGGTAAGTAACGATGCCATTTGAATGTAGACGTCGAGAGTAATTCATTGACGTGTCATGAGCCTTCCGTGGAGGAGTATAATAACTTTCTGACGCGTTTATCCCCGCCTGTAAAAATTCAATTTAATTTGTGAGGGCGCGTGTGTAAAAAAGTGAAATGGGAAGCCACAAGCTGCGAAAGAACGCTCCTGCGTTCATTTCCAATTACATGAGGCGTCAATTTGGCCAACGTGGTTTTATTTATTTCTGCTTTACAAGCTAATTCGCAGCCACTTGTTCACACTTCTTGCTTCGACCTCGGTAAAAACTTTTATGCTCACAAATAAGCCCGTCTTAATTAAATTTCCCCCCTTCTCTCTCTCTCTCTCACCCGGCCGGGGGGTCCGTGGCAGCCAGGGCGGCGACAATTAACTGGGAAATGAATGTGGAGTCGCGAGACACGAGAAGTATGCTTGAGGTAAACACGGCTTCGCCTCATAGTGCACGATGTGTCGTTAAATGATGGGAATAACAGCAGGTTTTTACATAGATCCCAGAACCGTCATGCAAAAAATCAAAGCATAGAGAGAAAAATTCTGTTACTCTTTGGAAGAGGGACCTGAAATTATAAACTAACCTCAGTAAACCATATTTCTTTTCATTCTCCCCGCTTGAGATTAATAGTTGCAATATCAGACTGTTTGGATATAAATAAATAATACATATCCTATTTTTAAGATTTGTTAATAATAAACGTTTCCTTTCCAGCCGCCTTCATTGTGCGACGAGCAAGTTTAAAAATTCACCTCTTGGTTTAATTTAAAATCACACCTAATATGGTAAGAAATTTATGGATTATTACGTACTGAAAATTTATTATTAATTTTTTCTGATAAATGAGTTGCTGCGTTGCTTATTTTTTATTTCGGACTGATAAGCATGTCTGGACTCTTGAGAGACCAAAAAATATTACGAAAAAAATTATCGCCTATGGAATTAGAAAACCGGTTTCAAAAATTACTGGTAAAAATTGATAATCAAATTAAAATTGAAAAAGTTTCTATGATTTTTTATTGAGGGAAAATAGCGCTTGCCATAAAAAGGAGTTAATATCGAATATTGTCGGGAAAACTTCCGAAAACAATAAAAGTCAAATAACGTAAAAAAGGATGTTTCCCCTTACACGTAAATTACTGAAAAAATACTTAATACTTAATGTTGTAAGTCGATATTTAAATAATAATAATAAAAATATAACGAAGGAAGTCTATACTGAAGGATCAATCCACAATCGTAAAACAAAAATAGCTTAAATATTTGAAACCCATCTGTAATACAGAATACAAATATTGATATATACATTTATCAATATATTTTAATGACTATTGAAGGATAATGGATAATTTGTGCAAAGTGACCCAAACTGTATGAAATAAAATATATGGGAGAGAATATGATCTGGAACAATGCGTACAATCAAGTGTTTTAACGGAAAGGTATTCTACAGAAAAAGATTTAAGTTTAAAGAAAATTTAATAATAAACATCAAAATAGGCAAAAATTCAGATATACTAATATTATTCAAATCTTTACAAACACCGTTTCACAATTTTGTGATTTCTTCAGCTAAAATGATACACAGAAGAAATTTTTCAGTAGTTAAATTCTTCGAATAGTTGAAAATTGCTATAATTTTAATTGCAAAATAAGTCAAGAAATGAAAATTTGTGGCTCCTGGACAGTGTCTATTATGTAATTAAAATATACGTGACTGCTTCCATTCTGAGAATTTACCACCACAAGAATTTTTATTGTGTATTTTTACCTGAACAAGTCCCAAAATTGTAGATGAAACGTAGTGTCAAATTTGTTGAACAATATATAAAAAATAATTCTGACCACTTGGCCGCTTTAATGTTTAATTGATAAATTGATTGCTTTCATATGTATTTGTTAATTTTATAAATGCGAGATTAAAAATAAATAAGAAAATAAGGGAATAATTTATTAAGATTTTAATATTTAAAACAAGTAAAGGTTTTATTTCACAAGCTTTCCAAAACGTTAACGCTTAGGTAGTCACAGTTACATGAAATTATATAAGATTTAATTTTAAATTATTAAAAATTAATACATTTTTCCCTTTCCTCTCGTTAATAATATATTACTAGTTTCATTAAATATATTAAACAATAAGAAATACTACTCAATCAAGAAATGAAGAAAATCTGAACGATGGCATAGTTGAATTATTAAATGGGCTTAATTAATTAGTTATATCAACATGAATTTTGGGAAAGCCTCATCAGAGAATATCAGCAGAATTCTGTCAGCTTATTTTTAGTACAAAAGTTAGATTCATTTCATTTTTAGCATTACAAATGAATATAAGAAGTCCAAAGTGGAAAAAATAAAAGATAAAGGATCGTATATTCACTTAGTTTCTGATGAGATTCCTCGAAATAATTCTGGATAAAATATAACAGATCTATTATCGATATAGTTCTCTAACAGTAGGAGGACATTTTAAAACAACTTAAAAGCGGTTGCAATATTTTTTATATTAGCATGATTATTGTGATAACCTACAGAAACTGGAATGTCAGTTTCCTCGCACTGATTGAAATATTACCGATGCTTGTTGGTCCTTGAGGTCACTGCATGGTCAACGTAGTAGATTGGTGTGCCTTATTTGTTTTATTTTCCTTCTCCCCCTTTCTTTTCTTTTCTTTAGCGTGGTTGCCTGTTGTCAGACTGCAATCCTGAGTTACCAGTTCCTGCTACAAGACTAGTGGCGCCACGTTTATTGTTGGCAGACACGGAACATAGAAGCAACAGGCACAGGACGGGTCCGAAATTGACAATAAAAGGGTTCTACAAATTAGTGGGGGGTAATTTACAGACAAGTTCCGCATTAAAGTTGCTGACGATTGCCGATGTTAAAAGTTGAGTTACATTCCTAGTCAAAGAGATTTGTTACACCCGTAGTTCCCAATCGAAGGCATGGCTATTAAAGATAGTCAAACGTGAAAATAATAATAACAACAAAAATTAAAAATAAATTTAATCAAAAGTAACACCCTCTAAATTTCCTGAGACATAGATTCCCCAAATATCTTTAATTTTTATCGTAAACTTACCTGAGATTAAAAAATAATTCTTTAGAATTAATCAATACTGACTATCAATATTTCCACTCAATTCATATAATTTTACTGTAACACGATGCCGATTTAATCCGTTTTGGCAAACGAGGCAATTTTTAGGTTAGAATATATTAGTGAAATAGCGAGAGATCATTTTGGAACATGGAAGGCGTCGTTGTGATGACGTCATGGGATATGATGACGACGATGGCCGAAAGTGTGACCAAACTCGTCATTATATTTTAAAGTCTGAAACGTTCATATTATAACAACCGAAATAATAAATACAGATATTTTTAAAAAAGCTTGAAACAAGAACTTCTAGATCGAAGCGTTTCTTGTTCTCAAAATATTAACGTCTCATACGAAAAAAAAACCTGTAAAATGATTTCATGTATGAAGAAAAAATGTATATATCTGGGGGAGTTACTTTTACAAATGATTTTTTATGCAATTTAGCTTTGAGACGAAGAGTTACTTTATTTATCAATGCCACAGTCATTAGATATAAATAAAAGACATTGGTCATAAAATAGTCTTCATCTTCTTAGGATTATTCAACCGATGAGTTGGTTCTTCCTACAGGTCAGCAACAAGGAATAAAATATATCTTTGGCACAGCTCTAATATAATTGCGTTAAATAATATGTCACTTAACGTTTGATAAACTAAAACTTTGAATAAAGATAAATGAAACAGACCAAATCACAGACAAAATAGAAGTTTTGTTTAATTATTGCTACTTTTCGTCCTTTTACCATTTAGGACCTCATCAGGTTAGGTTATTGATGGACAGAGTTCAGGAATAAAAAATTATTCTTTGTAATATTTAATTAAGCATTAAATGTCAAACATTTAATAACCTGACACGATGCAACGTAATAACAAAATAAAACTACTATTAAGTCTCTGAATCGTTCGTTTTGATTTATCTTCGTATAATTACGTTAAGTTTTATTCAATTTTAAAAGAGAGGAAAAATGGACAAATCAAATTATAATTTGTGCAAGGATTTGGAAATAAATCAAGCAGCAAAAATGACTTGGCTCATTAAAGAACTCAAATACTTAGCGTCAACGTAAATCGTCGATTCACCCGAATTGGGGAAAAAATAATTTCGAAAAATAAAATAGTTTAATGACTTTAAATCCATTAAATGTGCTAACGGTAATGTTTATAAAATTCTAAATTGAGACTGTCACGTTGGCGGGAATTTCAACAGGGAAAATCCATTAGCGAGTTTGTTCTTTTTGCATTCGAAAGGACCATTTGTTGTCCTTGCTCCGAAATCTAACATTCTCCTGCGGGACCACAAGTTGATTTGTAGTTCTAACGAGATCTTTCGTTCCGAGAGAGTTTTTTTTCTTCTTCTAATCCTTCCTCCGTCAGTGGAGAACAATGGCGGGTTCTGTTGCAACTGAGGAGGAGAATATCCTTAAGTGAAAGCCTTGATCCGGATCAGCTACGATTAATCTAGCAGAGTAGACAAATCATCCTGAAATGATGTCACCTGGGGTTAGCACTTCCTATATTCGGTACTTTCTCGTCTAGACAGCGGCATATTGCCGCCATTCATCCTTCATCTTCATCTGCTTGCACCTTCCACTACTTCAACAAAATTACACGTCACTGTACACAAGACGTTACTTTCTATCAACTATATCCTTACGTATTTCATAACGTGTGAACACTCGAGTTATTGCAGTTGCCACCGTGAAAGATTTATTAGTAGAACTCTTTCACCTTAAATTCTACGTACCCTTTCCTCGTGAAATTAAAACGTGAGTTCTATTTCCGTACATAAATATCTTATAGCTTTCATAAATTAGGTGTTGATCCTTCTTGCTTCTCTTATTCTTCAGATTCACTAATAAAATTAATTTTTTATTGGTTTGATTCGTTATTCTAGAAGAAGATAGGACATGAAAGTCCTCTAAATTCTAAAAAAATTTCTTTATCCTTGCATCGTCCAAAATTTTTTTTGCGGTTTTTTACAGCTTTCGGCTTGTTTTCAGCCATAAAATGTAACCAATATTTTAACAAAATATATACACGAAGGCATTATGCTTCTTTCCAACAGATTACGAAACATTCCTTCGAATATTTTATAAATATTCCTTTATTTACATTCATTTAATACCAGAATCGTAACCAATCGTCTTTTAATTTTATTTTGCTGAATATATTTTCATTACATTTTAAATTTGCATATATTTTTACATTTAATTTTATTAATATCTATATCATTATCGGTACGTTACAATTTATTTTATACCACATTTTAATTGCATTTACCATTCCATTAATTGCATATCATGCCCAATTCTTGTTCCACTAAACAGAAACACTAATTTTTGCAATTTCTTAATAATATCGTCATATAATGTTCCAGCAATCCCCAGATTACTTTCTTACTTAAAAAACCTATCCATGTTTTTATAATATATTCATTCCTTCGATGAGGGGTCTTTTAATTATTTTTTTTCAGAGTACATAACCTTAACAGAATCCTAATCTACTACATGCTTTTACGCCTTAAACGTTGGGTCTAAATCGTATTCCTTTTCGTCTGGGTAATTTTTAATAAACTTATTTAAACTAATTTATGAGTATATTATTGACATGTAATAATATAAAACACAGTACTAAATTATATAAAATTATAATATCAACTTTCTTCGTCCCCGAACTCTGTCCGGAAACTCCATCACCACCAATTAAAACTGTCCTGTCTGGTCCTCTATAGTCTTAAAGAATTGCAGCCGTTTCTCGTTACAACTGGAACTATTTACTTCTCCATCTATCGTCCTCCAATCACAATTTTCCTCCGTCTAATTCTGGCTACATGTTGGACCAGTCGTTGCTACCAAATTTCCCAGATAGGTGTCCTTTGTTCGCGTCGGTAACTACTGCTGGGAGTTGGGATTTTAATTTCGCTGTCCCTCCAGCAAACAGCTCGAACAGAATGACACCATTTTACAACTGAATCCCGCTGACGGATTGTCTTCCATTTTGAAAATTCCATTCCGGGTTGCTCTGACACAAACGGTCATTATTCTGGTTAAAATTGAAGTTTTAACAAGGGAAAAAAAATAATCGAACCGAACAGTTCATATAAATGGCTTTCATAAGTCTCAAGTCTCCTTTAAAAATTACATAATTATTATCAGTATGTTATCATAACACAAATATCTTGCCTTTTGATAATGCAGATTAGAAACACCCACACTGGTAATGGGGCGTTAGAGATCTTACAGGAAGTGGACAGATAATGCATTTCAGAACTACATACAGCAGCATGAATGTTGTTACGGGCGGAGTCAAGGTTCTACCTGAAAGATAGGAACGACCAAAGATAAAACGCTCGTGATCTTGACATAGATCGTGACACGCCGTTTCCGAGACACTTAATCGCCGTGTAAAGTAAATCACGCCTATTTATTCGTTCCAAGGATTTGAAGAAAGGGATCTTTTTCAAAGAAACGGAGCTATTTTAACCGTGTAGATTGCTGTGAGTGGGAAAATTCCAGTAACCTGTCTGGGTATAATTAAATCTAACAGTTATCAAACAATTGAAATAATATTTTCGTAAAACTACAATAGCTAAGTTATGAACTTCCATAGCAATCGACAATAGGAAAATTATTCAAAAATAAATTTATTGCATATTATTTTTAATTGTCAAATTAAAACCTGATTTCAGTAACCATTATTCTGAAGGTAACAAGCGCCTTATTAGACTGAAAATCAAATATTGTTAGTGTACAGATTATATAAAATGAGGATATTGCATTTCTTTTCCAAATAAGCAAACAGAACAGAAACAATATATAATCCCAAAATTTACCCTTTAAAAACATCGATATAGAGTTGTGCATCTAATCATTATGGAAAGTCAATTCTTTAATGTACTACATTTTTCAATCGAAAATTAAACACATGCATCAAATTTTCCACAAGTAGCATATTCATTCAAAATATTTAATTTCAGAAGCATTAGTCTAAAAGTCAATCTTTTTCTGGTTTTATTAGAAGATAGACTTTTTAATCAAGTAATTTTCATCTAGAATAGAATATTTAATATCTAATATGGAACAAAGATGGGTGGATAGAATAACTAACCAGGAATCTCTAAGCAGAATACGGGAAGAGAGAAGAACAATTTGAAGCACTTTGGCCAAGATAAGGGATAGATTAATAGGCCGCGTTTTGAGGAATGAGGGTCTTGTAAAATTAGCATTAGAGGGAAGAACATAATGAGGAGGCAAAGTATGGAAATCCTAAGCAGATTAGGGAAGATGTGGGATGTGGTAGCATTAATAATGAAAAGGCTTGTGCCTGATAGATTAGCATGGATAGTTGCATCAGACCAGTCTTAGGACTGAATACCACAACAACAACATTAATGATATAATAATTTTAATTATAACTTTTTTAATTTTACGTTTCCAACAGAAAAAATATTTAATTTTGATAAATAGGATTATTATGTGAAAATGCTATAAACTGAAAATTTATGGCAAGTTTCAGTTCCGACAAATAAACATGGTGAAAGAATTGTAATAAATTGAAAAAAAATTCAGTCCTAGACATAGTTAAAAATATGAAGAAGTGGCGTACTTAAAAATTAAGTATAGTTTGAGAAAAATCGAACGGCGTATTAGCAGTTGAAGAAGGAGTTGTGAGTATTGCGGCCAGGAGGGTTAAGTATTTTTTTAGTTTGTTTTAACGTCCCATTAACAATTAAAGTTATTAGGGACTTCCATACGATCAGCTTGCACTGAGAGACATTTAAGAAGAGTAGCTAATAGACTACAGTTGTTGTTACAAGAGAATATGAACCATTTATATGTTTTCTAATAGATTCTGATGATTCAGGAACGCCAACAGATATTTTATGGCTCTTTCCGAGTGGGAGAGTTCCCTCTCTCTGATCTGGTGAGCACTTGGGGGTGCATTACCCGAGTCAGGGTGACTGGTATACAGAAACTGTTCCCACATCTACTACTTGCGCTTATCTCTTAAATAAGTAGGCATGAGTAAGCATTCTGGATGAGATGTCCTGCTCCCTTATGGTTAGGTCAGGAGGGAAAATAGAACAGTCTCTTGGAGAGATGACATTGATTTCGAGTGTGGACTCCCTACTGAACTCCGCAAATTGTAGAAAGTAGCCATTAGCAGTTGTGCGACTATAATTAGAAGGAGAAAAAACGTAAGGGATTTCAGGAATACGGACAACATTCAAATTTAACGGTTGATTATCCGTTTGTCCCTAATGCACCTGTTTCTTTCGATCTGGACTGTGGCGGAGTAAGTCCGTTCTTAGCGGTCTCAGATCACCGTTAGTTACGTCCCACGCGTGCATCTGCCTTAGTGGCCCACATTCGTGCGTGGGCGGCTGCACCAAGCACCTCAAACACTCGCAAGCCTTGCTCCATTGAGGACTTTACATGTTGCCCTCATTTACACGGTACAGAGAAATATTTATTACAAATGTTAACCACAGTTCTTAATGGACTATAAACAGCCATCAAGATCAGAAACGACGTTTTTTTATTACAGTTTATTACGCAAGAACCATAAAGGTCATGAATGACTGCAGCTAAATAATTACATAGGATAACTCATGATTTTATAAGGTTTGATTTATTATGACGGTATCTTTCGGCAGATTAAACTGTCATATTCATTCTATTATATTAACAACATTATCTGTACAGCGAACGGACATTGCGAAATTGAAAATCCTTGTGTTCTCAAACACCATCATGCAAGTTTTGACCAGAGAACAAGTCCAAAATTTAAGGATAAAACGTCATATCAGTCTAATAAAGTTGTCTTAAATAAGTATTTTATAAATAATTTATCTTTATATAACTTTATAAACAGACCCAAACAAATATATCGTTCAATTAACATAATAAAAATTAGTAATTTAAATATAAATAATTAAAAGAACAAGAAATGACATACTGAGATAGAAATTTGTACTTGACGTGTCTCTAATCGAACTATTGTTTGAAAGTAAAAAATATGGTGAGATCCGAAAAAATTATTTGGATAGTTATTATTAAATATTAATAACGCAATAAAATGAAAATAAAATACTTTTCTTATTTTAAAATACCATTCTTTATTTTTTTCAGAGCACACACATTGAAATACATTCCAAATATTTACATGAAATTTGAAAATTTATTTCTTTTTGCTGTATTAACAAGTTGAATTATATTCAGCTATTAATTAATATAATATTTTTATGGAAGTTTAAAAGCATCACAGCCAATAACACAGACCTTCAATGTGTTGTTATTTTGAGGAGAATACAGACGAAACGTCGGAATTTGTAGAAGATTAAACTTTATCTTATATATTTTTTTACTTATTTTGCCAATAATTGTTTTTTTATATTTATTTTCCACCTGATGAAGCCCAAAATTTTAAGACGAAACGTCGTTGTAGTTGAATAAAATTGTTTTGCATTATCTGTAATATAGTAATTTAATGTATATAATTTTAAATACTTTCTACTTATATAAATTTATTTACTACGTTAATTTTAAATTTTCTTTAATTTAAAATATTTTCCTGCCAATCTGATATTACTGGAGCGCTGTGTTGTTTGTTTCTATTTCTTTACTGTCTTCCTGAGACTGATTTTTATCCAATTTCGATTACGTTTTTTAGCCTTCTAAAATATACTGTATAACAAGGTTATTCGTCATCTACTAGTCACTGTTTACCTTTTAACTGAAGATAACGTTGTTGTTAATAAATTTGAAGTTCGTGTTCCACGCAGAGTGCAGGTTGTCATTAAGGTGCACTTAATGGTTCTATTTATCACAATATGGCGACCCTTGCTCTCATTGCACTAATTTTCCTCGGAGGATATTGAGAGCGACAGCACGCCCCACTGGTTTGAAAAGCAAAAGTGACCTGGTTTCCTTGGCGACGAGCGTCCGTCTCAGTCGAGTCTAACTGTCCGTCGATCTCTAACGGGGATTCGTCCCGCTTGTGTTCTTCCAAACACTCCGCTCTCAATCAGGAGACAAGCTAGCATTGCTAACATTGCTAGACTAATGGAATATAGAGCCCGGAGGACGAAAGAACGGGTAATCAGATCTTAAAATTCATATTGAAATATAATCAACTTTTTGCTTCATTAATAACAGTAAATAACTTTGTAAAAAAAATTAAAACAAACTTTGAAAAAGTAATATAAATTCTTCACTACTAATGTTAAAAACAAATTTTATAAATTTCATATATATATTGTGTTATTGTAATGTTTCAATTACTTTGTTTTAAATAATCATTATCATAAATTTTTACTATTTAGTTGTTTTTATGTACTTTATATCCGACAAACGAAAAGAGCGTTAAAAACTCACATTAGATTCTCTTACAATCAAACAATTTTGTAGATAAAATTATGTCTTTCCAGAACGGTAATTTATCTTTAATATTTATAACGAAATTAAAATTATTTATTTATTTGAAAACAACACCTGTACCGTAATTATGAAAAAAGTCAATAAGTTTGTTATCTATATAAGGTTAAATTATGAAATTCATGTTTCTGCTATCAATTTTTTGAACACTCGGAATACCTGATTTCATTCAATTCAATTTTGATGTTTTTTCAGTAAATTAATCGGGTAATAGTTTAATAAAAGAATATTAGTTAAATATATTAATTAAATGGTAATAGATTTATATGCAGACTTATTGGCCACCTTTTTATTTTCTGTAAACATAAAGTCAAAACTATGTTTTAATTTCTTTGGTTTCTTTACATTGTAGATAACTGTGGCATAAATAATTTTTGGTTCTAAATAAACTTGTGACAAGGGTTCCTCATCATTATGAACAAAATTTAAAAACAGCAATTTACTATAGAAAATTCCTTTAAGATATTAACTTAAATGGTTTATTTGAAGAATGGATGCAAATACATTTGAATTAAACCTACTCTAGAATTAAACTTCAGAAGAAATTTGATTACGTATGTCTTTATCTGAAGAAATCCGAAAATTGTGGTCGAAACGTTATGTGATATGTAGAATAATATAAGAAAATAGACTTTTTGGCTGCTTGATGTTTGATTATTTTATAAATGTCAGAGTTAATTTAGTTATTGGAAATAAAATTAATGACGGGCATATTTGCATAATTTTGTGACATATTACAATTCAACAACAGATTAACTTTGTGTATTCAAAGTTATTATAAATCAAATTAGATGGTTAAATCGAACTCAAAAATGCCAGATTGATATTATTACAATGTTTGGTTTCATAGCAGTAAAGGCGTGAGGAAAGACAAAAGATAAAGATGGTGCCAAGGGACGAGATAATTATCCACCCCCACCTATATTTGCCTGTTACGAGCGGCAACCTCTTCGGCATTTGGTTCTCGCCGAAGCGTTAAATGCCAACACAGAGAGAAATGTCACGCCTGTGCTTGGAATTCACCTGTTCCTGTTCCTAGACGGCGCCGTCCACAAACTACGGTACGGTCTTTTAGAAGATCGTCAGACGAACATTCAAAATAATATCAAACTACCCTTGCGTTGAGGGCGGAAAAGGTTAAAGTACCCGAGCGTAAATTAAATTTAGGGGACTCATTTCCTTACAGAAAATTCCATTACGCTGTTGTAATAAACTCTCGCAATTGAACAACGATCTCAAGTATGAGTTTACATGAAAGTAGCGCCCACAAATAAATGTTTTTATGAGTATTTAAACAGTGGGATGATTTAACTAATTTTATTAATTTGTTATTAACTTACTTTGATATCAGCTACTTGAAATAACTCAATTATTATTACTTTGATTATGTATTTATTTAACAAACGTATAAATGAAACTCTTTTCGAAACACTAATTACTTTTCTTTGAGCCAAAATCGACAGAAGAATGTCGCTTGGCATCCAGCGATCATTAAATAGTTCTCCAAAGATTACACAACAAGCTCGCTTATCATTAGTATCATTATTAATTTTCTCAGAACTTAAGTAATGCGAATGTCTTTAAATATAATTGCAATAATCTTAAATATTTATTCTAGGAACAAACGTACTAGAAATTTAGCAATCAATAAAAATCTTCTTTAATACTAATTTATATTAAATATATACCTTAATATTTTGCTTTTCATCTGCTTTTAAATTATGAAAACATGAATTGAGGGTCAATTTACAGACAATTTAAAAAAACCTCACTTCGTACAAAACATTTGGACTTTATGCGGTATAAGGAAACAAACAATCACCTTCAGGTTGTTAACGAAAAAATTGAAATTTATCGTGACAATATTACGTTAAAAAATATTATTTTGCAAATAATATGAGCTTACAGTTTTTAATGTATTCAATTAAAGATATATAAAGCAGAGGTACAAATAAAAAGCATCTTCGTAGACTGTATCTGTTGACAGTTACATTATGACATTGAGAATTTGTGAGTATTAAAATAAATAAAGATACATAAAATTAAATCATTACAAGTGTTTACAGAACACTATGTAATATAAGATTTCTTATAATATTTTCTCAATTTAACAGTTCATGTTAACAATTAAAACATACTAATGTTCTTAATTTTTTAAAGTAAGATTATAAATTTTTTGGTGTTAATTTATAATTGTTTTAAAAATTATATTAGAAGTTTAAAGACAAGTGGTTATTAATATAACATTTTTTCAAGTGTTAATACTGGAATTATGACAAATTACGTTAATTCTTTTAATAATTTCGAATTTCAACATTACCCTCCTCAAATTCCTGACTTTACTAACGGAAAAATTTATTATTTAAAGCTTTACAATTGTTTTCGTGTTATTGCAAACTTGTTTTAAGACCATGTTTAGTTTCTTAAAATTTCGCATATTTATTTGAGCATGGTTAATTTTATGTATAGCAATATGTAGTTTTCCTTTTGTTTTGATATTGTGTTTACCACTTATTAGAATATATATATGAAATATATATATATATATTGTCTCATCTTTCCGTGGTACCGTAATACTATAAATTGTTTCATTTAATATTATTTTTAATTTCATAAGTTTTTCTTCATAATTTTAGTTTTTTAATCATGGTTACTAACTCTTCTTGATGGGCGCTCAGTTTTTAAGTTTAATAAATAATAATTATTAATTAAAATATTTTTAATATTTTTTTTCACTGATATACTTGCAATTAGAAAAGCCAATCAGATTAAATTCATTATCTTTTTTAAATGCGTGAATAATTTTATCAGTAAAGCGAAACTCACATTAAATAAAAGAAAATTACAGGAATCGTATTGACGTTGCAACTTAAAGACTGTATAATTCTACATAAGTTCTGCATAGTTAAAATATTTTGAAAGGAAATTAGTATCAGCACAATCGAATTTCTTCTTGTTGTTAAGGAAATGTATTACGAAAAAATTTCGGACAGTCATGAAACTGTTGTTATTAAAAAAGGGGAACAATCGTAAAGGAAGATAGCGAATTAATGACGTAACAAACTATCGCGATAAAGGAATTTTTTTTGCTTATGTAGACTGATTATGATCTGTAGATACGAATAAAGTACAGTAAATTAATTTAAAATTAAGAAATTCATGTATTTAATTAGTATAAATTCCTTAATTAAATTCTTACTTAAATACATTTTGATTCAATGCTTGGAAAGAAAATCCTGATGGTTTGCAGTTTACGTTATTTAATATTTCTCTTATATGCGCACTCGATAGCTAGGTTACAATCAGTACAGTATTTAATAATTCAAGAAGATAATTTTTAAACTGATAAATGATCAATTGTGATAGTAATCAGGTAATTTCCTGCCGTGGAAAAGGAGTTTAATTCACTATCCAATCTGTGTTGTATCCTCTGTCGTTGAGCTGTACATTGCCACCGATTCGTCTCCGAGCCTTCGCATCCATCTTCATGTCAAGACTGGACAGCAAGTAGTTACTGGGACCTTTTAGCAAATTGACCCTGTCTCTGAACGGTACAAACCTACCATCAATACAGCAACAGCAGAGTCGTTTAACGACAATCATGTCCCATTACGATCCCGTTACATCATGTAGTAGTCACAAACCAATCTGAACTTGAGGAAACCTTGAAACCTTTGATGGAGTATGCAGACTGGCGATTACCGTCACGCCTTTTGTTGTCGACAGCTTCCATCGAGTGAACTGATGGTGGCGTGCATTAGGGGCGAAAGGGGTTCGAAGAAGCCGGAGAGTGAGTGCAGGGAAGCTGCCACTGTGTGTGCAGATTGCACTGGGTATTAGGTCGACAAATTGAGCTTTACTTGGGAGCGTGGAATGAAATCGTTTGCCCTAGAAACGGGGGGAAATTGCAGAGAAACAAAACAAGTCGCATATCGCACCGAGGAAATCGCATTACGGTAGATTAGGGAAGGTTGCTCCTCTGAAATCACACCGTGGGCTCGTGGACAGAATTAGAAACTCGTCCAGACTCTCCTTTTATCAGACGTAATATTTAGATATACCATGTAGTATAACAAGTTTAAAATTCCAAATTATTAAATTTCTATTAACATAAGAAGAAAAAAAACATAAATTAGTCTTTGGGTAAACTAGAAAATTTTTCTATAATTAAGTAAATAATCTCACAATTAAGTATAAATAAATAGACAATACAACCATTTTACTGCAAAAATTTTATATTTATTCAATACAGCTACGACGTTTAGTCCAAATTTGTGGACTTCATCAGGTAAAGACGGTAACCGTCACAGCACGCATTTTTCGACGAAAAATTTAAAGTAAGAATGACTTCGGTAACATTTAATCCGATTTTGTAAAATTAAAAAACATATAAAAACAAATTGGAAGCACTTATATGGTTAATATCAACGAAATTTAAGTTATTTTAGTCTAATAACACTTTACTATATTAATTTTAAACCGTTTGTGGATCCTTAACGGGTTCCCTGTGTTTAATTTGATATTTAATGAACAATTATAGTCATAATTATTTCAGTTATTAATTACACTATTCTGAGAATTCCATGATTCTCTGTAGTAAAAGTTAAGGTGCCCTAAATTAAGCGTGAGCTTTTGCAAAATATTTCGAGACCTCCAATGCCATAATGTTATTAGGTCAGGATAGATTTAGTTAGTCCTAGCAAGTCACCAAAATGTATTAAATTTTAACAATCAAAAAGTCTTATACATCCCTCCCTGATAATGACTGAAGTTCCTGTTAAATAACATAATAAGGTAAAAACCTAATTGCAAAGAATAATTATCGTCAGTAAAATAAGTCGTGTTAAATGGTGGTTCTAAATACAACGTTAACGTTGCAAAATGTTTCCAGACATTATGTGTCGTAATTAGATCAGGATATATTTTTATCAGTCTTTGCAATTGGCTAAGAATCTATTAAATTATAATGATTAAAATATTTAATTGAAAATAAAATATACGATAAATGAGATAAATCAGCCTCTTTGTCAGTTTTTTTATAATTAAACATTACAACGTTTCGTCTCTCATTTGAGACTTTTTCAGGTAAAAGTTTAGCTATATATGGAACCCCACTTCATGAATCCTTCGGCCGAAATCTGACAATGAGCTAATTTAAATCGTTTATTGTATATTACCTTTTCTTTGGACTCTCGATATTCCCTGAAGGTAGAATTAAAGGACATAATTTGGCAAAAGTCAAGTTGAAGAGAATAATCATCTGCCGCGGATTCGTGAAATATGACATGTTAAATGTCGGTTCTAAATTAAACGGAAATATATGAACGGTCGTTATTTAAAAAAATCTTTCATTTTGTTTATCATCATTCTTACATCTGTTTCAGATGTTCGTATTAGAGAATTTGATGGATGAAATGTGAGGGTAGGAGAAGGTAAAGAAATAGTAACCATAAATATTTCTAACTAATTTTGGCTGGTGTTTTCATTAAAGCTCACAAGAAACTGTTACGTAAGATTTGAAAAATATGAATATGGAAAATGCTTCATTCTCATAGCAGTGTTTTGGAAGCCACAAAAGTAAAAATAGGGAGAAAGTAAATAATGTGGAACAAACAAACTTATATAAATTTTTTTTCAATTTGGAAATGGTTTTTTTCTTTGATACGTATTAAATAGTGACGTCATTGAAATTACCGAGGTTGTACGTTTGTGTGTGTTCCCGTATTTGTGGAGGAACCGATTCAATTGCTACAGTTTAGAGTTGACGCTCTGCAATGGTCCAAGATCCTTAATTGGATTCGCATAAAAACCTTTACGTCTTCATTAATGTGTCTACCTAAATAACGAGTTTTCTCTTCATCTCCTCTCCCAGGGTTGCTACACAGTGTTAGTGTCTCTTTCATGGCGTCGTCTAAAGGTCGACTTGACGACGTAATAGCCATTTCCTAAGCAATAACCTTCCCTTGTTAACGTGGCGGCCCTTTTTAATATCGTTAAAAGTACACGTGTCGAATTTGAAATGCCGAGCTTTTAAAACAGATTCTGTTAATTATAAATGTTTAATTGGACTAATTAATATTTCTTTAATCTAAAATGAGTACTGAATCCTTGATGAACTATAAACGCCAGTAGTTTGTAACTACCCGACTTCAGACAAATATAAATTATTATAAATCTACAAGTTCAAATAAAACGAGATGTGCTATTTTTATTATGTTCTAATTTTTTTCCCTCTTATTAAAATTTATTTCCTCTTAATTTGGCTGTGTTATTGATATTCTTGGATTAATTCAAAGATTTATATCTATTTAATGATACAGTTTTCATATTTTGACGCTAATTCGCTTGTTGTGGTGGTGGTATTAAGTCCTAAGACTGGTCTGATGCAACTATCCATGCTAATCCATATTGCGCAAGCCTTTTCATTACTTCATAACTACCAATTCCCACATCTTCCCTTATCTGCTTACTGGACTCCATCCTTGCCCTCACTCTTCTGTTCTTACCCCACACACTTCCGTCTAATGCTAATTTTAGAAGACCCTCATGTCTTAGAACGTGGCCTATTAATCTGTCCCTTGTATTAGTCAACATCATTCATATTGTTCTCTCTTCCCCTATTCTGCTTAGGAGTTCCTCGTTAGTGGCTCTATCAAGCCATCTGATATCAGCATTCTCCTATAGCACTATATTTCATAGGCTTCCATTCTTTTCCTTTCTGAAATTCCTATCGTCTACATTTCGCACCCATATAACGCCACATTCCATACGAACAATTTTAGCAATGATTTCCTATTATTCATACTTATATTACCCTTAAATAAATTCATCTTTTTCTTTGAGTGTGCTATCCTACTCTTTGTGTCTACTACACTTCCCCCATTCCTAGTTATTACGCTTCCCAAGTAACAGAATTCCCTAAGTTCCTTCAAAATATCCCTTCCCAATTTAACACCCTCTAGTTATTCCACTGTTTCCCACACTACACTCCATTACGTTGGGTTTCCCTCTATTAATCCTCATCCTCCAGGACCACATTCATACGATTTATTATTTTTTCCAAGTCTTATTCTTCTAATTCGCTTATATGAGTAATTTTTAATTTTACATTTCATTTAATGCACGACTGGGTTGAGTTAGGTAGAGTAGGTTTATGACCAACAGCAGCTAGTTTATTAAATAAGTTCAGCTTTAAATAACAACGTTTCTTTTCTTTGTTCTTGTTGCGACTTGACTGAAGGAAACGAAAAAAGTTTGCTTCGTAGCCAGACTGAGTGAAAGTTTATAGTTTGAAGTGTCACTAGTTATTCCCCCAAATGTCTATAATTTTTACCAAATCCTCTCATATTCATATAAACTATACACATTGCAACTTTTTGGTATTGGGAATCACAAAGCGTACATGACGAAGTAAAAACAATTTACTGTTTTTCCGTCGTGTAACAACGTAACAGTTTAACAATCCACTTATGTCTAAAACTGATTTAGAAGGTTTGCGCACTTTCGACGACCTTGCCACAGGAACCGTAGCCTTGCTGAGCTACTTACAAACTTACGTCCAGCAAGTCATGGTTCCTAATTTTCATCGGGCGAATTTGGCCTGCTACCCACTAACTTCTTCTTCGGCCATTTAGACTCAGGTCAGCTTCACAGAGAGTTCAGGAATCTGCCTTGTTCTCAATGGCTTTAATCTAACGGTCTTCCTATATTAATAACCTCATCAAAGACTTTCCTTGCCATCAAAAATTAATAATGCTGTCACTAAATATTTTAGATAACTGACTGGGAATAATTTCGTAAAGAGAAATCCGCAAACTGTGATGACGTGGCGTTCAGCAACATTTCTCGGAATCAATATTAGTGTCGCAGGTTTGCGTGACGAAGTTGCAGACAAATTTTAAGCTTTCTTGGTTGGTACCTTTTAAAACGACTGTCATATCTAGAAGTCAATCTCACGACTTCACAGGAAGGCGAATATGGAGAGATCTTGTCACGATACAAAAACATTTCTTCCGCTGCAAACGTTCTCATAGTAAACGACTTATTCCTTATTCATATTCCTCTGTGTTTACTTCACTGAACACCAACCTAAAGAAATTTTGTCTAAAAGAAATAACAACAGATAACGAATTCGCGTTGTCTGTTTACGAAAATCAATTACAAAAAATAGCCTGCTCTTGTTTTATGAATTTCAATCAAACATTTGTTGTTGTGGTGTTGGTATTCAGTCCTAAGACTCGTCTGACGCAACCTCTCTTGCGCAAGCTTTTTCGATTCCACATATCCCACATCCTCCCTAACTCCTTAGCTTATTCCACCCTTGGCCTCCCTCTTCTGTTCTTACCCCACACACTTCCCTCCAATGCTAATTTTACAATACCCTCATATCTATTAATCTATCCCTTCTCTTATTCAACGTCCTCCATATTGTTCTCTCCCCCTGTTCTCCTTAGAAATTAGTGGTTAGTGATTCTATCCACCCATCTCATTCACCACGTTTCAAAGACTTCCATTATTTTCCTTTTCACACCCATATAACGCCACACTCCATACGAACAATTTTGATCTGTTACAGACTTAATAATTTTTAAAAATAGAATTAGAAATATGAAACGTTTCGGTACGCATTTGTACCTTCTTCAGGTTTTTATCGTGTAAAGAAATGTTGTTTTATGATTAACACGTCGTCGAAAAATATTTCTTCTCGGGTCAAAAACGTGAAGTAGGCACAAAGACGTAACGAAACGTTGTTAACGTTTTTAACTTGTATGAAAAAAAAAGTCTGAATCAGGTCATAAAATTTTATTCAATGATTACATAAATAAAATACAACGAAAAGCCAATAGACAGAACTGGATTAATTAATTTGAATACTTTTCGTCCGCCAACTTTAAGAACCTCCCCACTTGTTTAATTAAAATTTTACCAAATTTCATGTATTTAACTATTACATAAATCAGATGATAAATTAAAATTTTTCCTTAAGATTTTATACAATTAATATTACATCACACTTTCCATTTTTGAACAGAGACCGTATTTCTTCTTTTTTATCTAGGTAACAAGATTAATTTCGTGTCCAAGCTTTTATGTCGGAATTAAACCCTGGAATTACAGTGAAAAATGGTTAGTTTACAGTTAAAAAAATTATCTTACTTCTAATTTGACCAGTTACAGACTGGTTTTATTTATGAAAATTAAATTTAAAATCTTTCGGGCAATTTTCTGGGGTATATCTGCAGATCGACACATGAATAATGTAATTGGGAAACTATGGGAATAGTAGGATACTTGTTTGAGACGTCATAATGGGAGGAACTATTTTATTTTTTAGCTTAATAAGAGGGTAAAATGTGTGTCACGGGTTGCATTTAAGGAGTAGTGCTCAGTTATAGAGAGAAAGAACATATACATCTAGATAAATATGTTCAAAAAATACTGGAAATGGAATAAAAATAATTCTAACATTCCCAACCCGAAATGGGAAGGTTGAACTCTCTGTCTTATAAATATCACAGAGTCTGCCACATTGTAACTTAGTCCCGGCCGAACTTTTCTTAATTACTTAAATTCCCTGGACGCTCGTTTTACTTTGACTTTGTAATGAGTCGCGTCACGAATGTTGACGTATCGTATTGTGTGGGCAACGGTTCCTCATTCACTCTTGTGTCTGCTGTCAGTAGCGGTACCGCACCTCAGCAATACTGTACATGGACTATGCAAACCTCGCGTGACGTCACGTATCAGGCACGCCCTGCGTTCACTCTCGGCTGCCTGAGAAAGTGGGAGGCTCGAACCTACGACCTGCTGGAGTTATAACACCGACAGGATGACAGTTGCTTGTCTCAAGTCCTTATGTAATGCCTGGTTCACATTACAACAAACAACCGTTTTTTGTTGTTGTCTGTAATCGTGGAGACATGTTACAAAACAAAAATTATAGTATTTATTCTCGCTCATGTCTAGAAATAGGATGAAGCCTATCTTTTGGATTCCTCTATCGTAGACTATCGGGTGAGTCTTGCTGACGTTATGAATATTTTGCTGTAATACATTCGTCAATGATACAAGTGTATATAAAAAGCCACAAAAACGGTCCCAGTGTAGTTTTTTTATTATTAGAATTATTTTTTGACTGCTCAAATCAACCATCTATACAAATCAGAAGCAATTTTTTTAGATAAATAAGTATGTAATCCACTGCATATTTTAATAGTTTAATTGAATTATTATAGAATTGGAGAATGACTTCAGCATCAGTGTCTTACATATTCTCAATCGTATAGTTTATTAACAATTCGAAACCGTGGGTCTATAAAACTTCAGTTAATAATTACATATTAAATAATTAAATTTCTTAACTTTTAAAATTAAATTACTCTTTCATTTTATAATTTCGTAAACGAAATATATTTGCCATTTTTACTTACAGGTCTTTTCATTATAATTTCCGTCGCAAAATTCTCCGCTTTTACATATATATTATCCATTAAAAATTTCCCTGATGAAGTCCATAAATATAGTAGAAACGTCGTAAATATGTTAAAATACATTCTTTCTTTATCTTATAACTCCTGGTGTCGAGGTTTTTGGCAAAGAAATCGCCATTCTTTTAATCAGTTTGAGTTTCAAGTGTGCTGGGGATTGGCCAACAGCACTCATAAAAAGTACAAAAACACCCAAGCCCTTGCCAGTAATCGAATCCGGGACCTCCCTCTGTAGTACGACGCAGTGATGCTGTTGGCTGTATTTTTTCGTTAACACTTAATTCCGAGATTATGTATTTATAGAATTACCTTTAAATTATGGTTTCTGAATCTGAATAAAAATAGTTAAAAACAATATAAATTAAATAATTTTTCTGACAAATATATAATAAATTATTTAATCAGATTAGATTAACGTCAATATATGCACAGAAGCTTCATCATCTGTAACGTAGGCCAGCTCGGGTCCTGGACGAATAAGAGTAAAAATCTTGAATTTTTTTCTTACTTTTCCAAGTGAGCACCTTTTTTAATATCGACAGTACGTCCTTTGCAAAATTAACCTCGCCATCTTGGACTGGCTGACGGATGACCTCTGCCCCACGTGACAATCCAACAAGGAGAAATAACTCCGTCTTCCTAGAGGAAGTCACTGCTGTTGTCAACAATGACAACACTTCGTCTCGCCTCTGGTGCTGGCAATTAGAAACTTCTCTGCGTGCAAATAATGGACGACAGTAAATTATTATTGCTGTGGTTGTACGGTCGGCCTTCACAATCCCATGGAGAAAAAGCGGCTCGAGAGGAGCTACTTGTTCGCTTTGCTTCCTGTGAAGGGGAAGAGAAAACTACATACTGCAGACTACGTGGAGGTCAGGCAAAAGGGAAGTGCTTTCATCCGGTACATCGTCAGCCAGTCATCCCGAACATGGGAACGACTCTCCCCCCACCAGGTCTTTGCCATCATGTCCGCGCTAAACGATCGTAAAGTTGTAGCTGGGCTAGACAACATCTCGAGCATCAGCCTTAAGCAACTCCTCTGGTATCACTGATGACTGACGAAATTCTGAACCTTGTGTAAATCCAGTCGTAATAGAGAACTTTTTTTGGGGGGGTAACAGGCTACATGAGGGTGATTCTGAAACAGGCAACTCCCCTTTAATAGCATAGGAAGGGAATTGAAAAGGGGGGGATGCGGAAGGTAGAGCAAGGTAGCCAAGGGTTAACTAGGGCCCCCGGGCTATGGTTTAAGGATCCTACCCGGTGTTTCACCTAAAGAGATGCAGGGAAAACCCTAGAAAACCTGCATCAGGTAGGTCGGGCATTGGGTACTATTCTCACGCCCTTCCGAATGACGGGAGACGAGTTTGCTGTGGGGACGCAGCATTCCCTTCTCCGTGTCTCCACCAATTTCAGGAGGCAATTGGCCGACTGATCCAATGGGATCAGCGGACAACTCTTGCCATATGCCCAAGGTCTTTGACCCCAGTACATATACCTCCTAAAATAGGTGAAGGTGTCTCGGCATATGAGAACTTTGATAAAAAATACCCAGAGAGAGTGCGAGGCATCCCCGACATGATCAGGTAAGCCCCGCAGTCACTCTGGGCTGAAGCGTCTACGAGAAACTCCCGCAGCGCTTGACTCCTAATAGAGGACCAAAATGAACGATATAAAACGAGTCAGTTTTTGATCAAGACTATGAGCAATAAGAAGTACTTCTATAAAACTGGATCTAAATATGTATGTTTGAATACCTTTATACAAATTTAAACGCGTGGACAGATTACAACAAAACACAGTACACATGTTCTTAAGAAAGAAACGGATAAAAGCCTTAATGGTGTAATAAGTCTCTAGTACAAACGTAGAATTGATTATAGAGAAACAAATTATAGGAATTTATCAAATTGCGTAAGTTTGTCACGTTACAGACACAAAATACAGCAATATCCGCCAAAAAGGTTGGTTAAACTGATAGAATATGGTGGGATGAAAAATAATCACACGAAATTCTTTTGTAAATACCTAACTTTGTATTTTTCCGTTTTTCTTAGAACCGCCTTTTAACATGTCACGTATTACAGGACCACGGCAGATGAGTATACATTCAAACACGACTTTTACCTACTTAGATTCCGCAATACGAACTACATAAAATATATGAGGGTGATAAAGAAAGCGTAGGTAATATCTTTAGACCTACCCGTTATTATTGCAAAGTTTGACTATATAATTTCATGTATGAGTCCTTGAGGAACTTGGGTTATGTGTGCTTTTTGAAATTTGAGTATTCAATAATATTGGAAAAAATGGTCAACGGCCTATAAGTCAGGAGAATTATTAAACTTATCAGTCCGTTACACGACGTTTCGTCCCTTAGTTTGCTACCTAAACTGGTGGTAGAACTTTAAAAATACAAATAAAATTTTTACTATATAATACTCGTAAAATGAAAATTACTTGCAGAAAGAAAACAGACAGGTAATATGTCCAATAATATTTTAATAAAAAAAAATCAATAATTATATTTGACGTTTTTGAAATACTGACTATATAATTTCACCATACGTAATTAATATATATTTTTAAATTGGACAGTTGGACGATTTCGTTATTTCTTCACATTAATTTTATTCGGTGTACATTGGTTCCTACTTTAAGCACGCATCGCGTTTGAAATAAATTGACACAACTCTAAGTTGCGTGTTCTTTAGAAAAAAGTCCCCGGGGCAATGAAACTAGCACCAAGCTAGTGAAAAAAGGCACACATTACTTACAAATGAGACAGAATGTAGAATAGAAGGGGAACTAATTCCTAGGGTAACGAACTGCAAATATCTGGGGATATATTTCAATTTGGGTAGGAGGAATAGGTGGATTTCGCGAAAAGCATCGAATTCCTTACATTTCATAATGAGGAATATAAAAAAGGAAAGTTCAAAATCAAAGAAGGTGGCATATTTATCCTTAGTTAGGCCAATTTTGGAATGTTGGGATCCCTATAGAAAAAATCAAATGGAATCATTAGAGAAAGTTCAGAAAAGGGCTGCTAATTGTGTGCGAGTAGGGCCACAGGGTCATAGGAATGAAAAAGCAGAACAACTAGGTTGGGAGACATTGTCAGAAAGGAGTGAGAAAGCAAAGCTACATTTGCTATTCAAAGTTATAGGGGGCAAAAACCATGGATTGGAATTAGCTCCAAAATGCAAAAGTCCAGGTACATCGGTAGATGGGATCATCAATTCAAAGTAAAATGTAGAAAGCAAAAATGTTGGCAAATTCTCATTCCTAAATAGGACCATCAACGACTGGAATAATTTACCCGTGGGAGTGTTTGGAGGAAATCCTCTTCAGGAAAATGAATTCAGGACAAATCTCAAAAAACGTGTGAAGTGAAGTGGTTATTTTGAATAATATACATGCATATTCGAATTAAAATATTAAAGTGATAGTGAAGTGTTAAGTTAATTTAATTCTTGTAGTGTTTCTCGTGTTTTTTTCAGGGATATAGAAATGTTAAGGACTTTGATTATTTTTTAGATTAAGAGTAAGTATGATTAAGAAATTTCATTTTGTATCTGCCTCCGGGCTAACTATAAATACAATATCCGTATTTAAAGATTTTCTTCTAAATGACTACGCGATAATCAAATAATTTGTGAATAATAAAGAAGCTTTTCCCCGTTTAAGTTCGAGTGGGGTTATAAATTCTTGTTAGTCGTGTTACTTTTCCGCACAAAATGGAGCGCAGATTTCCGCCAGAGACTAAATTCCTTTGTAATCTCCCCATAACTGGACGTTTACGAGAAATCCCGTGTGCAATGTTGAAACAATGAAACATACAATCTCTGACAGGCAGCGCACACGAAACGCTGACGAAGCCTTTAATCAAACCCTCCAATTTTACAAAGTACTGGCAGACGCGTTCGCTGAAGCGTATGTCGAATATGAAGCCAACGTTGCCGTGAAGGTTTACTCAGGCGTGCGGGTGGGCCGTGTTTAACACTAATCAGTCCAATACATGACAAACTATCTCAATATGCATAAACTCACTGATTCGATACCAACATTCCAATTGCGCGACCGGAATTATTTGAACCTAAATGTTAACTGTAAAAATATTTTTACGTCATCAAGATGTACGTCGAGAAAATACTTCAACCTTCGATAAGCTCCAAGTGTACCGTACAAAACAGAGTTCTTCGATGGGAAAATTTTAATATTTGCAAGTAAATGACTAAAATTTGTTAGAAATAAAATGAGGTATTTTGGAACCCCACAAACGAGGACTAATGAAAATAACAATAAACTTAAACCCTGATAGAAGATCTATTATTATTAAATCAATTAATGTCTGATATTAAAAATTAAAACGAAATAATTTCCGACGCGTTTTTTTTCGGACAGTTTTTATTTTTACTAAAAAAAACTATTTCGGCGCATATTCGAATCTTCTTCAGGTTTACCTTCTTACACTCAAATTATTGTTACATCCCATTTTTAACAATACAACATACCAAATTTTTTTATATAAAGAGTGGTTCGAGGCAGCACTTAGAACTTATTTAGCCACAGTTTGCACAAGACTGTTGTATTGTTAAAAATTGGATGTAGAAATAATTAATTGTACGGAGGTAAATCTGAAGAAAGTGTGAATATGCGCCGAAACGTTATTTGATTAAAATTAAAAACTGTCGGAAATATTTCATTTTTAAATTTATTATTATAGTTTTACCTTCTATTTTTAGAAAACATATATATAGACTTGTTTCATAACTGTGATATTCTTGTTATTTCTAAGTCTTACAATAATTTAAGATTAGTAAAAAGTGTTAAAGACAATATTTTCATTTCCATAAAGCTACCCCAATCGTCTTAATGCATTCCATCCTTCGTCCACCCTCTCTGTTCTTACCCCCTCCCCCCACACACACTCACACTTCCCTCTAATGCTAACTTTTACGAGACCCTCATGTCTCAAAACGTGGCCTATTAATCTATCACTTCTCTTGGCCCCAGTCCTCCATATTTTTCTCCCTTCTTTTATTCTGCTGAGAACTTTCTGGTTAGTAAATCTATCCACCAATATGATTTACAGTAATCTCCTATAGCACCACTTTTGAAAAGCTTCTATTCTTTTCCTTTCTGCAACTCCTACCGTCCACGTTCATTAGAGACCGAAACTTAAAAATTGTTGTCTGTCATAGATTTAGATTTATTGTTCTTTCCATTATTCCTCGGTTTGAGCTAATAGGACATCAGATGACAAATAATTATAAGATTATAAATAAAATATTACAATTAGGTACAAAAATCGTTAAATAGTATATCGTTTGAAGTTCTGTTGCACACCAACTCGTGTCGTGTGTACTGTAAATGTACCTGGAATCAAACACGTTCCGCTACGTCTAACTCACGTCAATCAACACGCTTCTAGAAGTGACCAGAGTGGGATTAACTACTTTTTATTTACAGTACCTGAGTCAACGCAACCGACGAAAGTATCTGTTTGTTGTTCATCTTTACTGCTGAGTAAGAGGACACCTGTCTGCAGAAACTAGTCTCGGCACTTTCGGCGCACCGCAAGACGGGAATCGAACACGGGTTCCCAAGGGTACCTGCCTGCTTGTCAACAACTGGAGCGCCATTTGCTCTTAAATCACACAAACGGATGTTTCCCCTATTTAACAATTATTCATTAATAATTCTAATACTGAGAAGAAAAAAGATGGCCCGACGTTTCAATTTCAGCATTTTATTTTAGTCTAACAGCTGAAATGCGTCGCATTTAAATATTGTCTTCAACTTAATGGCTGCCTGTTAAAGGTCGTATTTTTCCTTATTATTTTTACAGACAATTATATATGTCCTGATTTTGTATTTTATTCCGCAAATAAATTAATAACTGCTTAATATTAAAAAAATAATCTTGAAAACCGGAGCTTTTGCGAAATATCTTCATATTTATTAATTTTCAGTTTGCCAAATTTTAATAGTTTTCCTGGTAGTCGAAACCGTCAATTATCCCAGTCTATGGATTTACAGTAGAAAAAAATCCTGTGATGCAAATTGACGAGGCATCTGCGGTTCAGATACCCACCGATACAATCTGATCTCACAGTAAGACATTGTAAAAAGATAAAAGCATTCCAGAAAATTAATAATTTCCACGTAGAAAACTATTAAAATAAATACTCCTGTAAATATCCTATACTAAAGAAATAATTGTAACGAATTGAAGGTCGCTAATAATTGGATCATTCAGTCATCTGCCTCAAAAGACTGTTGGAGTCACGGAGAAGGGAATGCTGAGACCCCACAGCAAACTCATCTCACGTCATTTGGTAGGGAGAGAGAATAGAATCCAAAAGCCTAAAGTAGGATCCTAAAATTATTGTCAGGGAGCCGTAGCCAACCCTTTGGCTACCTTCCACCCCCCCTTTTTTTAACTCCTTCCTATGTTATTAAAGGGGAATTGCCTGTTTGAGGTCCAATCTCACGTAGCCCAAACTAATCAGAATTAAAATCTCTTTGATATTTATAGTTATTTACTTCGAAGCTGGTAAGTAATCTCCTTGTGAATTTATTCTAAGATTTAATGCGTCGAAGTAACTGTTAACTTAAATTTGTCTTTATTTGTCTTCTTCTTTCTTTCTCCATGGCTCTACAGCCCATTGAGGGCCTGGGCCTACCGAGTCGACTGCGGACTGTCATCTTGCATGACACATTCCGAATTTGGAGTCACACGTGGTTAGCGTATCGAACCTCCAAAACTTCTCTTTTAAAATTATTTATTAATAAAAATAAATAAAGTATTTTATTGTAAACATAAAAAATGATAAATGACTAGTTTATTTTGTTGGCAGTTGGTATTCACCCGCCACATGTAGTTTCTTTTATTAATTCTCCGTGTAGGAAAGTGGAAGTGGCAATTATTTTGATAAATATCTCAGAAATTCGTTATACGATTACAAAGTTATTCAAATAAATACAAAGAATAATAAAAAATTAGCGTGTGGAATGCCGCTTGGATTAAAAACAATTGGAACTTTGTTCTCCTCAACTGTAGTCGTCAAGCAAGCATATTAATTTTAATACGAAAAATCGTACAGATTCCCATTGAACAGGTGACTTTGTTTATCCAATTTTCTGAGTCCATTAAATGTATTGTTTATCAAGGTTGAGATATTATACATTTTATAACTGAGAAACAGAAATCAATGACAGAGAAAAATCATTTTTGGCATTCAAATTTAATTTAGTTTCTTCTAGACATTTTTCCTCAAAGCCGAAACAGACCACGGCTTGAAATGTACGTTATGTGTTTGGGGTTGATTTACGTCCCCCTTAAATTCGTGTACTGCTCTTTCATGAACATTTACTGGGTGTCATTTGGTCTCATGTTTAACTCAAAAATAAAAATCTTATCCGTCCTGAAAACGTGTCTGGTATTTTTATGGACGTTATAAATTATCCCCATGTTCTGTATATTTCAGTGTCTTCAGCATGCAGAAGTGGTTCTCTGTGTCAGCAAAAGCTCGTGGGAGCTCTTCAGCTCAATGACGCCGATAAATCGTGGCCAAACAGATGACCGACCGCTGCAGCCAGAGTTCCCGGAGATTAATGTCGCCGTCCATAACAATCCATCCCAAAGCTAACAAACTGTAATATATCCGTATTTGGCAACCATCCCTGATATCGGACGGACTGAGGTCAGAGACGTAATAAGGTCATCATCCAGCTCTTCAGAAACAGATGATCACTCATCAGAATCCCCTCGGAACGAGTACGGAGCCCCGATAGTAACTTTGATGAATTCTCTGTCTCTCTCTGGAATATATATATGAGTAAGAAGGACGATTGATTTGCGTGGATCGATCATCGAGTGGCGAATCTCTGTGGGAGCTTCAGCCTGGAGAGCTTAGACGTGTAGAGTGTTTTAAGTTGCCCAGGGGGTCGTTGAGAAGAAAGTGTCCTCTATAGCTCGCTCGCAACGACACAGACAGGAAACCTCGAGTCATCGTGGAAAAGCGTTGTCGTAGGATAACAATGAGCTCCAGCGGAGAAAGGACCCTTTAGCTACACTGCCGCTGAATTAATTTCTGGCTCGCGAAATCTAATTATAAATGTATAAATTCAATGAAACTGTTTGGTTATTCGGGCAAAACTACTATGAAAATATGGAACAAAGGTGTACCTCTTATTTTGAAAGTAATCCTCTGAGTAATGAAGTAATTAATATTACCGGCGTGTCCTGGGACTTATTTTCATAAGCCCGGTAGTTTTTAATTTGAAACTAAAATGATTTAAGTGCGTTGTCAGGCCTCCCTATCCCCTGGTGCTAAATGCTTATTAAAAAAGGAAGATAATGTAATGTAATTGTAGATACTCTTCAAGATTCCGATACCTTTCTGTTTATTTAAAAATTCCTACTCGTAATTACAGAGATATCTCACAGTGACGTCACTCGTACTTGCTACAATCACAAGCCGTTTAAATGATGAACAGTCAACCCAAAACATAGCGTCTGACCTTAAATTTTTTTTAAACAACTTAAAAAATGATATTGTAGTATATTAGGGGAGTCAGAAAGAGGACTTGGAAATCATAGTAAATGCCATGAACGGAGTCCTGGAGAAAGTGTTCAATGTGAGGATTAATAGAGGGGAAACCAAGGTAATGGAGTGTAGTATAGGAAACCGTGGAATAACAAAGGGTGTTCGGTTGGGAAGTGATATTTTGATGGAGGTTGAGGAATTCTGCTACTTGCGAAGCATAATAACTAGGGAATGTAGAAGTATAATAGACACAAAGAGTAGGATGGGACGGGTAAGGAAGGATTTCGCGAAAAAGAGGAACTTACTTACGGGCAATTTTATTGTGAATATTAGGAAATCGTTGTTAAAAATGTTCGTATGGAACGTGGCGTTATTTGGGTGCGAAACGTGGACGATAGGAGTTGTGGAAAGGAAAAGAATGGAAGCCTTTCAAATGTGGTGCTATACTAGAATGCTGAAAATCAGATGGGTGGATAGAATCAGTAACGAGGAAGTTCGGGGAAGAGCGAACAATATAAAGGGATAGATTAATAGGCCACGTTCTATGACATGAGGGTCTTGTAAAATAAGCATTAGAGGGAGTTGTGTGGGGTAAGAACAGAAGAGGGAGGCCAAGGATGGAATACGCTAATGAGATTATGGAGGATATGATAGTTATGAGGAAATGAAAAGGTTGGCGAAATATAGGTTAGCATGGAGGGTTGCATCAGACCAGTCTTAGGATTGAAAACCACAACAACAACAAGGTTATAATTTGAATTATAAATAAAGAATTCTGGAATATAGATAGATACATTCCCAGTGTACATAATAAGTTAGGTAAATAACATGACGTCAGGCAACGTGATCTATGGGTGGGAAGACATTTTTGGCGCCTGTTGAAGGGACGACGTGGGTAGTTGTGCTAACCACGGTGATGGTATTTAACTTGTTGATTATATCTCAGACACTTGAGCTGTGTTTCTCACCTTGTTAATGGATTGGCCTTCGTCTGGGCGCGTGGAAGAGATGGCTTTCAGGCTTGTAGCCTGTCACTTTTCGTATCTTGCGTCGTACAGCAAACACACACGGGGCGGGAATTGAAATGGAAAGTGATTCGTTACGTAACACCTTCACTATTACGGAAACATTGCCTCACAAATAAATTCAATTTACTTATTATTAATGGGGCACAATATTTGTAAGCGATTTAGGATATTTATTTTACTTAAATTTATCCCTTTTGAGCAATTTTATCACAAGTTCAGAAGAGAAAAAAACGAAGTTTTAATTATTTATTTTTTGTTTAATAACATCAAAATTAAGATTTGATATGCAATCAACAGAAGAATTACAAAATGAATAACGGTAGAGCATTCATAAATTTACATTGATGTAAATTCACCTGTTGGGTGAACCAAAATGAAGAAATGATTATTCGTCACAACAGAGAAACCCGCTGCAGTCTGTTGTCGGTATCGTTGGTTTTCCAAAGTTCACATTTGCCGGTCTCCTTCCGGTTAATAATCATTGCCACCTGTTGAGACGATCCGCTTCTAGTTAACTCTGCGTCAGGATTATCTGTCTGCACGGGTCACGCCTTGCGCCGAAAAATAGTCAAGACTTCTACCAAAATTTTAACATCTCCTCAGAACTCATTCCGCTGCTTTCAGCAGCCCGCAATTTAATGCATCATACTTCTTTCCATTTCGCCTCGTATGGCCCCAAGGTCAGATTCCCCCTTTTCTAACAACCAATCACCTCCTATTTTAAATAGCGTCAATTGGTTGGAATTTACAAAATTACAGTTAATTGGAAAATTTGAGCCGCCGGATGTGAAAATATGTCTTTGCACATGTTTTACGTTCGTTACGCAGTAGCTGTTTCGAATTAGCTACGCGTAGCTTCCAAATGTAGGAGAATAAACTTTCATTAACTTTAAACGGACCTGCCATTTGTTTAAAAGACGGAAACCAATTACCCTTTCTTCGAAGAAAAGTGTAACGCTGACCGTCACAATAGATACTGCGCTCACACATAAGTAAATACTTCTCAGCCCACAGATTCTCCCGCGTAATTTCAATATATTACAGTTGAAATATTCTTATATCAAATTTGATAACTTTTCTTCAGATTCACTGAAATTACTGTCTGTATTGTAGTAATTACCTTAAGTACAGTTTTCTTACGACGATAATACTTTTTTAATTTTCCAAACGATTAATTAGTTGTAAATTAAATTGCGTAAAATGTAATTTTAATGACACCATCGACGCGTGCAGCCTTTTTAATTGGCAAAATGTTACCGAAAATGATTGATAAATTTTATTTCAAGTGCTTCGGGGAAGCCACTTTTGAAAGTCTCAACGGTTGAGGATTAAGTGTTGAGTAGTGCTGTTGCCACACTGGAGGAGCCGTAGAGACTAGACGATGGTTCATCCGAGCTTAACCTTGTGCTAGAGCTCCGTGTGGGAGGAGAATCAGATCGACTCGGCGGCTGTGTGAGTGGCTTATCAGTCAGCATCGTCCGGTCACGGCGCTGCTAACGAGTCCACGAGGATTACCATCGCCTCGGAGGAGTGGGCGTCCTTCCAAACAGATACAGATCGCACAAACAACGCTCGCCTACGTGGAGCAACTGCGCGGCGAAACCTAACCAACTATGCCAAACAACAAATATGCTTCTAGGTGTGAAAATTATTGTCAGGAAACTACAGATCCTATATGTTATATCGGACGTAACCGCGTCACATGATGGTGGAAGAGAAAAGCGGCCACATAACTCTAACAGCTGAGACTGACGTCGACACTTCACTCGCAATTATAATGGGAAAGAAACGCTGTAAACCACATACGCATTCGCAGACAAGTGGACCTAATTAAATGTCGAAGGATTTCCCTGTGCAGTTGTTGAATAAATAGTTCCCGGGTTTCCACACGAGTAACATAGAGGTTAAGACGCAACGTTTCGACTCCCTTAATCTCTGTCGTCATCATCCAGATCTACTTTCAAACTCCAAGGAGCGATTAGTCATATTTATTTTACCTAGTAAGATGAATCTTAATAAAAAATAACAGCCTACCAGGTTACAGTTTCACTAAAGAAGCAGGTATGTAAGCAACGCGTCCACCTTTCACACTGTTCCGTATTCTCAGTTTATTTGTTGAAAAAAAAAGAAATTTTTTATCAAGGTTGAACCACACATAATACCTGTTACTTGTGAAAAATAGTATTAACATCCTCTAAATGATTCATTTTCATTTTTCTATAAACGAATCACCACATACGAAAAGCAGAAAATTGGTGCCTTTCCTCCATATTTTAAGCCCCGAATAAATGGAAATGTCTTACGTTTCGTTTAATAAAATATTCATCAAAGTTGCTCTTTTGGTTACAGAATGACTAACAAAAATAATTAAAAAATACTAAAACTATTAACGTAACACTTTAAGAAATAAAAATAATTCAGTCAATTTTTTCAGGAAAAATTTTTAAACATTATTTTGGTAACATAATTACGACTTTTCAAACGTCACAAATTTATCAACAAGTGTAACAGGTTTATCCATTTAAAAATTTATCTCATATAGTCCACAAAGTATGTACCGAACCGTCGTAATTAAATTAAGTAAATATTAGTTAAAATCTTTTGCCAACAAATTGGCTGTATTTTTTATGTATTACACTCATGTTTCAAGTAATTTACTTGTTGTATTTTTTAAATTGGTTATATTAGGTGGTGTGTAGTGCACATTCTTAAAATTAATTGATTTGGACTAAATTTGAATAGAAAGATTACTAATAATTGTTAGAGAAGTTGTTTATTATCTTTGGTATACGAGTGTGATTCTCTGATTAATATTAAATGCGTTATAGCAGCCTCCTAGTCAGTTTTTATTTTATTTAAATAATGAAATATATTATGCGTCGTCTCTAATATGAGACTTTTTCGGGTAAACGAAAATGAAAATTACAATGGATTACATTAGGTAATGTGTTACAAGAAAAATTTTAAAATACAATTTATGGTTTAAAAGGTTACAAAATTTTTTGTAACATTACCTTATGTAATCCATTATAATTTTCATTTTATTATACGTGAAACAGTCTCAAGTGAGAGACGAAACGTAGTGTAGTTCATTATTTAAATTAAATAAAAACTGAAAAAGAGGCTGTTATAACGCATTTAATATTTATATAATTGTCTCTGATTAATATTCTTAGGAAAGAGAATTATCTTTGTCCTGCACACTGGAGATAAATAAATTAATTAAAAAATTGGGTGCCAATTTTGTATACTTCAGTGCATTAGAGAAACATAAGAATGTTACCACAATTTTATTTCCCCAGTAAACTACGAGAGTTACGTGCAATTTGTACGCTGTATCAATTAATTAGGATGAGTAAATATGGCGGAGACGGGAATTGTATTTTGAGGAGGTTTTCGGGAAGTTTCTAGAGGTTGACCAACGAAGACCAGAGATTCGAATACTGAGTGAAATGGCGAGTATTATTTTTTGCCAAATAATTTTTCTAATTATAAACCTTTACAGGTGAGGATGTGGAGGAGGGACTTTGCTTATCGGCCATGGTCAAAATGACCCACTATCCACTATGCATAATTTATTTATTCTGACCCCATTAATTTATTTCAATAATATTTTTACATGTTTGTAACAGACATATATTTTGTGTTGTCGTTATTGGATTTCACTTTTGAAATAAGAATTACTTTGACTTCAGTTTACAATTAGAGCATATTCTTTTTATTGACTGTTTAACGATTGCTGCGTCCTGTGAAAATTTGTTCAATACAGTTAACGGGATTTAATTTGGCAGTGTCCGTCCGAGTCGACATTAACAGAGTTTACCGTCTAGACGATTCTCGGTATAATGGTCGTTACCCTCGACGTCGGTGGCAAGCTTATTAGCTTCCAGTCAGTTCCCCGTCTTGTCGGAATGTGCCCTTTGCCTCCGTAATGAGACATGTGATCATGGAGACGAGGCAACATCCGTCCGTTGCGAGCGATTCCTCCGACTCTCGCCTGACACGTGAGAAGGCGGAGCTGTCAGTATTCTGTGCGTGCGATTACCTCGATACCTTTCCCAGAAAGAGACGCTCGTCAAGTACCGTCACTTCGGAAAATAAAATGCCTCGAGGATCTCTTTCGCGCGGAGTCAGGAATCTCCGTAATCCAGGCTCTCAACGAAACGTCTGAAACTTTGACAGACGGGATCACTCACGTGATAATGGTCTTGCATACGCGAAACAAGAAAGGAAATGCTTTCATGAGGACATATAAGGTTACACAAATCTATGGAACCAAACTCAGTATATTCCGTCATGACTCTCCACATCATCTGCCCCGTATTCAACTTTCAGACCTCTTTGGCTCATCAAGGAATTATTTTTTTGGGAAATATCCTAAATATTCAATAATTTAACATCACGGTACATTAACATGTTCAGCACTTAACATATGTACTGCAAATTAAACCACTTCTGAGCTCTCAATTTCCTACAAATATTTATTCATACCATATAATTTACACCTTCAGTGTGGATAATGTGGCACATAATCGTGCTTCTAATAATAATAAATCATTCGCTTTAATCATTAATTTTGCAGCACTAATTTTCTTAAAATAAGTATTTTGAGTTAAATAGTAAATCAATGGTCGGCTAACCTCCGGCCCGTGGGCTACATCCGGCCCCTTGTAAAAAATTTTCCGATCCGTCACTAAATTTCTCTGTTGCATATTAATACGGCCCGTCGACATATTTCCAAAGATCAATATCCAAGTCTACGTAATAAAATGTTGTCCCTCTTCGGCAGTTCTAAATAATTATTGATAATTAACAATCAGAAGTTCCTTAAGGGTAGCAACATCATCATTTTCAACAAATATTGAACTTCTCTATCTAATGAGAAACTGGGGATTTCCTCTTTTTTGCAAGTTGTCAGACTGATACAATGCCAACATTGTGTATGCTCACATTTCTGAACCTTCTCTTTTTTAAAAAATAATTACTAATACTGTTAATCGTTTTTATTTTAGCCCGTGGGCCACCATACATTTCTTAAAAACGGCCCCCTGCAAATAAAGGTTTCCCACCCCTGTAGTAATCAAATAACATCTGTTTTTCTAATAACAAAAAAAATAAACAGACAACCAGATACAGTCAGAGGTTTTATTTAGTTGAAACGACGTTTCGTCACCATATTTGAGACTTCCTCAGGAAAATAAACTACAAAAATTACACACAAAAATAACAACATTATAAATTATTAATATATTTGAATTTTAATATCATTGGTGACTCTAAATAATAACAAAATTTACAATTTTGACCAGGGGGGAATGTGAAAGATGCGAAATGTATAAAAAAGTCAAAAGTTGATCGCTTAAAAGGTCAGCTCCTACCTAATTATTTATTATTACTAATAAATCAATTAATGACCTTTTACAGCCTTTATTATTTAAATTTAATTAGTAACAACGTTTCGGCATATTTTAATGCCGTCTTCAGGTATTTCTCCAAAAGAGGTAAACATTCATAGCAAATTAAACCAAGGAAGGAGAAGTTAGGAGAAAAATAAAAAAAATTATATGGAAACTAAATCAAAGTTACCACAACAGTATCAAACAAATTTAAAGAATGAAGTATGTAAAAGGTCATTAATTGATTTATTATTACTAATGTTATTAAAGGTCTGTTATTTAATAAATTTTAATCAGATTTTTTAAAAATAATTTTTGTAGTAACATTACCCAAGGAAGTCCCAAATATGGTGACGAAACGTCGATTCAACTAAATATAGAAACTTTGTATATGGTCGTTAATGCATTCATTTGAATTTAAAATCGCAACTCATTGTATCTCTTGTTATTGCATCAAATAAATGATCAATCAGTAGGTTTTTATTATCTGCTTTACAAGTTCACTGAATGAGACTAATGGTTACAAATTCAGCCAATCACATTGCCATATTCTCACTGAATTTAACATAGAGGTAAATATAAAGGAGAACTAACGTATGCATATAGAATAAAAAAATGAGAACAGGTGCTGTGTAATAAATTTCGTGATAATATTTACTAGATTAAGAAATAGTGAGGGAGTGAAACGTCCCGCAATGAACTTAACGGATAGTTTAGCAGCTTTGGCGAATCTACTTACTAATAAGGACGATATCTAGTTTCCGATGTCCAGCTATTAGTTTCTAGTTGGTAATTGGTGTAACGGTACGGCGAATTATCCATTAATATGGATCCGGATTCGTCGTTAACGGTCAGTAATTACTGAACCTCGTCCTGTAATGGCTACCGCGAATCCGAGACGCTCATGGAACTTGTTCCACTATTTCGAAGATTCGATTTTATCAGGTCTCTTCCTCAATTAAAAACACTTGTTAACCTCTTTTATTAACCGTCATCATCGAACCAATATCTTTACCTTTGGGTTTCTATACTTCTCACTTCTATTCTTGAGGCGGGATGCTAATGACGGAAGCTTTTCAAATAGATAATGAAAAAAGCACTAAAAAGAGGAAATTAAGTAATTAATTAAGCACCACACAACATTTTTCAAAACCTTGTTTCTATCATCAGAATGAAACATTTTCAGAAAAGCTGGGTCGTATTTATTTTAATCATCTAATTTTGTCTATATATTACTTTTCAAATAATTTTTCATTAAAGAAAAGCCTTTCCATTAATTTTCTAGATGTTCTTGCCAAAACAAATATCCCTCCTAAATGTCTATTTCATCTCAGAAGATTTCAACAACAAATATAATCTCCACAGTAAAAAAGTTGTTTTTTGTTTGTATATTCTTTATAAGATGCTCACGGAGACTGGGATTAAGACTTCCAGAGATTCGATTCCAAATTCGTAATGTGTCACGTATGATGACAGACCACAGTCGATCCGATAGACCAAAACCTTCAATGCGCTGAAATTCGAGGAAGAAGGAGAAGAAGATTCTTTATAAAAATTGAAACCAGTGCATTAATTACAGAAAAAACGGGTTAACGATTGTTATAATCTCTTACAGAGAACAGAAATTGTTATATTTAAAGGAGCATGCGTCACTCTGTGACGTCAGAGAGGCTGACAATCTTAGGGGAGTGGGGGGAGGGGAAATAAGCCATATTTAATTGTGTGCAATATGTCGCCTATTTGTTTTCATTCCGCTATTCTCACGTTTTATCAATCATTTCCAGCAATACAATCACCAGGAACTCATGAAAAATACGAAAGATTCTTTTTAAATGCGTAATTCTGAATATTTTCGTTTTTTAATAAGAACCGCCTTGTAACGTTAGATATTTCACGGAACACGGATGAGAGTTACGCTTTTAAACTCGACTTTGGTGCAATACAAAGTTTAGAAGACATAACATTTTAGCAATTATTTTTCTGATAATTTTTATAATTTTTGTTGCCAAATGTAAAAAACAGAAAAAATAATTTCAAATGGGAATTCTAAAAGAATTAACGAAGTTCCACATAATTAGTATTTTTTAATGAAGCGTTGGCGGGTCTGTTATTTTTTTTACATGTGACATGAGTCACATTTTTTAAATGGTCTACACCCACAGGATTAGGCAACGCTAAATTTCGTGTTCTTCAGAAACGGGTTAATACAAATTAGTAACCGGGGAGCACCGGACACCCATCTACTATTCGATTTAATAGAACATTTTTTAAATTAAATTTCGATAGGAAGAGAAATAAGTTATATTTTAGATAGCCTAACAGGGACAAATAGTGTAAATAGCTAAAATAACCAAGTTCCGATAAACAGTATTAATTATTTATCCATACGAGGAATGTCTTTTAACACATGAAATTGGTAAAGGAAACTGTAGAATAAGATCAGTCAATAGTATCTGAAGAACTCGTCGAAAGTTTAAACATTAGCTCAGGTAGAAGCACAACCTCCTCCGTATTCTAATTGTACGTCGTTGCGGATTTGCATAGTGTTGAAAGCTGTTAGTACTCCGGTGTCAAAACATGGCGAGGAAAATCAGTTACATCTTTAACAGCACTCTGGTTTCTACATAGTCGATATAACGTCGTCGCTGTACGGAAACGTAAATCGATCGCGTGGTTTCTATTTCAACCTTATAAAGTGTAAATAGATTTCGTACACGTGTGGGGCGAAGCATTGTGTAGAGGGGGTGATGTCGACTGTGTAATTATTAGAACTATTCCTTCGAGTGAGGTGAAATAGGATCACGTACTGCACCCAAAATCGACTAGTTGTTGGACTCTTGGAGGAGTCGCGTGGAACTGCGCCTTAAGGGAGAGATTGTTACAATTTTGGAGCAGTTCCTAACAGTTCTGTATCGACGGTAAACCTGGGAGAGGTGAGAGTGTTTCGCAAAGAAGTAGGACACGTGCTTACTGTCGTAACTGATGGCGTCCCACAATGCAGATCGCACGCAGTTCCCCATGCTCAACCAATTTTTACTTTATAGGCTATATGTATTTATATAATACATTTTTCTTAATATCTCAGTAAGAGTTCATTATCCACCACAGCTATTTGAAAAGGGGGGGTCCTTTGAGCCAATTCAAAATGAAGGTAAAAAAATTGTTTGTGCACACAATCCTAGATATAGATGAGATATAGTTAATTATTAATCATTAGAGTATTTATGCAGTTAGTAAAATGTTAATTCTACTACCGGTCAACCCCAATCCAACATTTTATCCAAAAGAGGATGACCCTAAACCTTTCAGTTCAAAGTAGCATGAATGTTACTAGTTACCTTGACCGAAAATGGTCTGACTTATAAATAATGCCACGGAAAACTTAAGAAAAAAAATTCTGTGCATAAATTGACCTCGAGTCTTCTTCCAGGGCGTTCGTAATACGGTTTCTTGCGTTTCTCCCGGTGTCCTTGACGATTGTCTTGTATTCTACTTTGATGTCCAGATGATGTTACACGGAGCGAGGTCTACACTTTCGTGTACATGGCTGTACTGTGTGGGTGATTGTCGGCTGATCGCTGTAGTTGCATCCCATCGATTGGGTAAGCTGCGAGACTCGTGACACCGAGAGTCCCAGACGGACTTTCACATTAAGCGATGATGGTAAGCGGATCGCGGCAATTACGTGGCCTTTCCATACCGATCTGGAAGAGGATCGAAGGCTACGAACAGGTTCTTCGCAGACGGAAGAGCCTGCGGTCGCAACCATGTACGTCGAAAAGTGCAACAAAGCGCCCATATATTCAAAGTCAACTACTCGACAAGACGGTCTTTTGTGAGACCTTCGCGGTGTCGATAGTGCCTCAGGTTCTAGCTTACAGCTTCTCTTTAACAGTAATTTTCATTTCTATTTTATTTTATGCCAAGTGGCTGACGACTGCCTACGGTGGCAAATTTTAGGGGGACTAAAACAGAAAATGGGGAGGGATGTCACCGAAAGAAAAACAGTCTATAGCCAGGGGGAGAAACGTAAACTTCAGTACTATACGCAGCCTGGATTTCGGTTAGACCATGTCATATCTGGTGTCGTGATGTGTTGGTCCACTGTAACGAAGCAGGAGTGCATATTTGGCGTGATTGTTGATCGTGATGGTCCACAGGCACAAAAATAATGTTTTGAGTAGCTGAGAACCGTTTCGCGGTTCCAAGATAGTTGAGTTCTCTGCTGCGGAGATTATACTCTCCGTCCGTGTGATCTTTTAGAAGCGATCTCCTTTTTATTTATAAAATCTTTATATCATAAATAGCTTGACCGTTACTTGTTGTTATTTGTTTGGCAGAATACGCTCAACTAAAGAAAATGCCCTTCTCCGCACGTGCCTGTCCCTCAACTTAGCGGCTCTTTCCCAAATTTATTCCCCGTGGTGCCTGACAGGGTTTGGAAGCAGTATGTCCATTTACGATTTCTCGCCTAGATAAAATTAATATCATTTCGTCTAACATTTACTCTCAATTTTCTCTTAGTCGGAAGCAGAAGATTTTTCTTACATTAAACATAATACATGAAAGAGTGTAAAAACATAAGAGATTCTGTAATTGCACATTACAGTACTAAAACTTTCGCTCTTGAACTATACTTGTGAAACAAACATCAAGTGACAATAAATATTTATTTTATAAATAAACATCAAAACAACCAATTAATCATAAAAGCACTGTATTACACAAAAAAATTACACAGATACATCACTACGTTTCCTCTACAGTTTAGGGACTTCCTCATGTAAAACAGAAACGGATTTCATGAGGTGTAATATTTTTTAATGTGTTCAATGAGACAATGCTCGTTCAAAAGCGTTTGTGTGTGGAGGGAGAAAAAATAATATTTTCAGTCACGGACTGCGTCCATTGACAGTTACAACTGATATCTACATTATACATTAACAGTCTTTACGTTCAACATTCTCTCTTTTCTACTTTACGATGGGTTGCTTATTTACACATATCGTCCGTAATTATCTGAATTTCCTCCTTGCAACAAATAAAAGAAACTCCAATCGCTTAGGTTCCACTTCAGAAATCTCTTCGTTCACAGGTCATGACCTTTTCTCCCTAGGTGATCAATTGCCTCTTCAGACTTTTGTTTTCTCTATGGGCACGTATATATAGATAAACAAGGACGCAAATTGGGAATAGGTATTTTCGGAGAGTACGGCTGAGAGATTGGGTGAAACGCAGAATCCCTCCGGACGACGTTGCTGATTGGTTTCACTTGTTGACCGCCGATCAAGATGGTAGTCCCCTCGGGGGCTCCTGCTGCAGTCAATCCCGAATCGCTATCGCTCAATCGCGAACAACTTTCTCCGGGAGAAGCGAATGTGCCGTGTAACGAAACTAACCTTCCCTTTCTCGTATCGTCTTCAACCACCAGCGTCTACTGGAATGTCACGGGTCAAGATGGAAATAATACTCTAACGCGTCAGCTTCAAGTCAAAGTATCTTCACGTTATTACTTCTACCTTCTCAAGGTTAAACACGCAGGGTAAATAGACTGATGTGTGGTGGTTATGCGCTGATTAAGCATTATCTTTTGGATTAATAAAACTGCAAGGATGGTGTAAATAAAAAATTGAAGAAAACCTCATTCGTGTTCTTCATACGCTACTGATACGGCAGCATACGAAAATAATATGGTAATATTATTTTTACATTTCTGAGCAACGGAGAAGGGGAAAGAGGGAGGAGATTCGGGTTCCGGATATCGGCGCTGTGTGATAAGTTAGTCTGATGTCAGGACTATGACCATTCTTGTTGTTGTAGTACTCAGTCCTAAGACTGGTCTGATTCAACCTTCCATGCTAAACTATCTTGCGCAAACCTTTTCATTTTCTCATACCTACCACATCCCACATCCTCCCTAATCTACTTAGCGTATTACATCCTTCACCTCCCTCTTCTGTTCTTACCCCAAACTTTTGCCTCTAATGCTAATTTTACAAGATCCTTGTGTCTTAAAACGTGGCCTATTGATCTATCCCGTCTCTTAGTCAACGTGTCCTCCATATTGTTCGCTTTTCCCCTATTCTGTTTAGAACTTCCTCGTTTGTGATTCTGTCCACCCATCTGATTTTCAGCATTCGCCTATAGCACCACATTGCAAAGGCTTCTATTCTTTTCCTTTCCACAACTCCTATCGTCCACGTTTCGCACCCAAATAACGCCACGCTCCGTACCAAAATTTTTAGCAATGATTTCCTTATATTTACACTTATATTACCCGTCAGTAAATCCCTCTTTTTCTCGAAAGCCTTTCCTGCCTGCGCTATCCTACTCTTTATGTCTACTATCTGTCTACCATCCCTAGTTATTACGCTTCCCAAGTAGCAAAATTCCTTAAATTCCGTCAAAATATCCCTTCCCAATCTAACATCCTTTGCTATGCCACTATTTCCCAAACTACACTCAATTACCTTGGTTTTCCCTTTATTAATCCTCATATTGAACTCTTTCTCCAGGACCACGTTCATACCATATATTATGGTTTCCAAGTCCATTGACGATTGGATAATTAAAGTAAAATTGAATAAATTATTGATGTTGATTTGGGAGTGCAATATTTAAAAGAAGGGAAAAGATATATTTTTGCACCGCCTCACAAGAACCTGAGCTGCCGGGATATAACACCTAAGTATAGATTTTGATTAATGGACGTGAACGTAACTATTTAATAAAAATTTAAACTGTATCACCACTGAATTACGAATACTTACATTTTTTTATCTTGATAATCACCTTGATACTAAAATGATCGTTTTTCTGATATGACCGTACTAAACTTGAAATCGATGAGCAACGTAATGGGAATGCAATCGATTTGAAGATGTCAACAGAACAAATATCGCGAGACACGCAAGGAATACGACACAATCAGTCACGCAAAAAAGAAAACGGGGGGGGAGGGGGGAAGAGGCATCGAACCCGGACTTCCTAACGCGGAGGCCGCCCCCCAAATGATGATCACTCTCGCCAGCCAGCCAGCCCAAGTCACACTTGGCCGGACAGGACGACGACAACAATAATGTGCGACAATGGACTCGTCCCCTTTCATTCTCGTCCTTTTGTTTTCGGGCCGAGGTTTTGTTCCTGTGGTGCGAAGCTTCCAGCACCTGGACGCGAGGCGCTCCGTGATTCCCTGGAATGCCGCGATCTGACCGTCAACACTTTCGCAGCATGGGGGAGGGGGGAAAAAAGAGACGGCTGTCACCGGAAAAATATATTAGAAACGTATCAGGAGGAGGAACCTGGAAATTTAACCACTGAGGCACTACAATACCAGTTTTGTAAAAATACAAGCTTATTAACGACTAAAAGAGTGAAGGTAACGCCTAGAAGGAGGGCCATAGCAAAAAATTCCTTTCATGTAATCTGCGTTGGTACACCAAAGAATGTCTTACTCGGTCCCTGAAAAACAAACAGTTTATATTCAATTTCTCAATTTCTCTTCCTTCTCTTCTCCCTTGCCAGCTATGTTCAATAATGCTTCATAAAAGTCTGTCATTTTACATCAGAGGGTGGCTCTTACGATGACTATTGGAACAATAAAAATTTGTGTAAACGATTAATTAACGGAATTTGTGGCGCTAGCTGAAATTAAAACGTTTTAAACAAATGCAAAGTTGTGAAATTGTCTTATAAAGGAGTTTTCCCCTTAAAAGAAAATATTATTTTACATACAGGTCGAAACTAGAACAGTTATAATTGCCGAAATTACCTCTGCAACTCTGTAAAATCAAGGAGAGTAGGCTCTAACTTAAAATGGGATGAAACAGAAAGCTATAACGGTTTTCAAAATGGAGCCGTTCTGGTTTTCAAAGAAGCAGACAAACAGTCTCACAAGTAACAAGTCAATATAATGAGTGACAACAAACCCTTGCTGCAGCACAGCTGCATGTGTCAACGTTGCATGAATTTGATTGGACGCCACAAGGAATAGTTTCAAGGTCTAACCAACTCCCTTTTGAAAACCACTATGGGGAATATTTCAACTGCAGAGAGATGTCAGTTGTGTTTTGAGGAATCCTCTGGTCAACTTTTCACAAAACAAGGACACCGCTAACAGTGACACTTTCGGAGGGATCATTGACATGAACCCTTATGCTGCCGCTGGAAGAAAGCTCAGAGTCTTGCGTCACGGCTGCTCTTGATACTTCACATAAGAATCGATGGTCCATGGAATGAGTCCGCAGCGGAGGAACATTCACCAAACAGATATCGAAGGCTGCTGTGATCTGACCGACCCACGACGTTAACCTGTCACCCCAAGTTGGTCGTCCCAGAGTGTGGTGTACCTTCTGACTGCAGGGTCTCGCACGTTTTTATTGGCTACGTCTACGTCCTGGAATAATATTTCAATGTGTACAACAAGAAAACGAGTTCTATTAGCGAATACGGGACTGGTTTCTCTAAAACAGGAAAAAACCATAGTTTCTGTTAATCTTCAGCAAAAACGACAGCTATACATATTTACGCGACAACAAACTAATGTCCAAAGTTTTAATACCTGCAGTGGAAAATCAATTCAGTAGTTACTTAAACATGATTTTATTTTTCCCTTTAATTTCAAACTCGTTGCAGAAGTACTTGAGAACAGTCAAAGGAGAAAATTTATGTACAAACCTGAAAAACGGGTTAGTTAAATAATTTTAACTGCACTTTAATTGAACGAAAGTAATTGTAAATTTTCCTTTCTCAGTTCAACATATTTATAAATAACTAATGACTGAATATGAATTAATATTTTATTAGAGCTTTAACTCACAAAACAACACGTTGAAAAAATATACATCAAACAGCTAATGAGTCGGAATTCTTTTGTATTATTAAATACATTATGCACAGCGTTTCGTCCACAATTTGGAGAGTCCTTCAGGTATCAGCAGACGCAGACAAATTTCTATATTTGTATACATTAAAATTTAGCATAATAATATTTATTAAACAACACAGGTCCGAACGAGTGAAAAATTTTTCTCCCTGGGCTCCGTCACTGTTTGTTAATATAAAACGTCCTTTTCAGTTTGATATTTATTTGTTTATATTACAAATGTCAGATTAATTTAAATATTTCGGCTGTAAACGTCACTGGACGCACTCCAGGGGGAGGAACATTTTCTCCTTTATCTTTTGGGCATTTGCTGTTTAATAATAAGCATTAAAAAAAACAAGAAATTTGTCTGCGTGTGTCTGCACCTGAAGTAGTCGCAAAAGTGTGGACAAAATTGTGACTTATTGTATGTGTGATGTTTATTTGTTTATATCACAAGTGTCACATTTATTTAAATATCTAAGATCTGGAAAATATAATTTTAGGGCGCATGAACAGCAAACAATTCTTCTTCTTCTTTTATTATTTTGTTACTTACATCTCAGAATGTATCGAATTATTGCTGGAAATAATCGACAAGAAAAATAACTCTGTAAAGCAGAAAAGAATGTCAAATTTATGAAACGTTGAGGAGTGTTAAACTGTTTTTGACATTTTAGTAATTTCACAGTATGCGCTGAATGAGACTGAGAAACTAAACAACAATAATGGCAGATAGGAAGAATTTGATTTTAAATCCAAGAAAAATTAATAAGTAACGGAAAAGTCAAATGGTATTGCTGTATAATAAATACTCTGTGTATAAATAAGTTGTAAATGAAAAGAAAATACGTACCATGTCGTAACAGGGCGCTTAATTACTGTTATTAGTATCAACACGCTCTCGCATTATATAATTAAAAAAGAAAAACATTGCAAAAACAAGTGATTCAACACTAGTAAAAAGCTTAACTTTCACCAGGCTGTACTGAGGATATATAGATAGGACAAACAGTTAACATTTCCAAATGAATAGAAAATGATTAGATAATTTAAAGGAGTAAAACAGTAAGCAATAATTCAAAAATATAATAATAGCCTGTTTATTTGGTTTTGACATATGTCCTCAGTAAACCATGATGTTTTGAAACCTCTACGAACTGAAAATTAGCAGATTTATCACACATAATATTCTATTAGAGGAAATTAAATTAACTCAATCGCATTATGCCGGCACCATAAGGAAGGTATTAGTTGTAGCTACTATTTTTAAAAAGAATGAAATTAGATTGTGGTCACGCACACTTTAAATATTAGATGACGAACTGAAGAGGTGGTGTTACCTGTGTTTTGGCAGGTGAGGCGGGCGTGTGCGTGGGCGTAATCCCAGGACGCGCACTGTCTGCTCGCGCCGTGCAAGCCACAGACGCACTGAACTCCTGCGCGACTCTCCCTCCTCCCCCCCCCCTGCTCTGCCATCTGCAGGCAATCTCCATCACTACTCCTCGCACCACAAGAAACGGACGTGACGGATGAACTGATATACCTTTCAGTAGTATATTGACAGTCAAATATTAAATTCCAAATCATCTGATGTTCATAACAACTTAAATGAAAAAAGGAATCATACCGCAAGAAGAAGAATTTTTACCAGACTCAATTGTATTCATCAAAATACTTAACACTGGTTCTTTAAAAGCCTATCTCCTGTGGTGTAGTGGCTAGCGTTGCTGCCTTTACAACCCAGAGGTCCCGGGTTCGAATCCTGGCATGGGCTTGGATGTTTGTGTCGTCATTGTCGCGAAGACCGAGATTAAGACTGTTAGAGGATCGATACGTTGACCACTCCAAATTCGGAATGTATCATGCAAGATGACAGTCCGCAGTCGACTCCGTAGGCCAAGGCCCTCAATGGGCTGTAGAGCCATGGATGAAGGAAAGAATTTTTTAAAAAAATAATAATTTTGTAAACCGGAGAATTCAACGAACATTTCCATAATAAATTTAATTTAATATAAAATAATATAGAGGCAGAAATCAAGAAAGGTGTTAGACAAGTATTCAATCTGTCGTCCATACTTATATATAGAACAGGCGCTGGAAACGTTAAAAGGGAATATGAATGAGGAATCAAACTGTAAAGAGAAGAAATAAAAACCCGACGCTTTTATGGTGATATTGTAATATTAGGGGAGTCAGAAGATGACTTAGAAACCATAATAAATGGCATGAACGGGGTCACTTAGGAAGAGTTCAATATGAGGGTTAATAGGGTGAACACCAAGGTAGTGGAGTGTAGTTTGCGAAAACAGTGGGGAAACAAAGGGTGTTAGATTGGGAAGGGATATTTTGAAGGAAATTAAGGAATTCTGCCAAAAGAGTAGGATAGTACAGGCAAAGACCGCTTTCGCGAAAAAGAGGAATTTACTTACGGTTAATATAAGTGTGCTACAAAATGTGGCGTTATGTGGGTGCGAAACGTGGACGGAAGGAGTTGCGGAAAGGAAAAGAATAGAAGCCTTTGAAATGTGGTGCATGAGATGGGTGGATAGAATCACTAACGAGGAAGTTTTAAACAGAATAGAGGAAGAGCGAACAATGTGGAGGACGTTGAATAAGAGAAGGGATAGATTAATAGACATGAGGGTCTTGTAAAATTAACATTAGAGGGAAGTTTGTGGGGTGAGAACATAAGACGGAGGCCAAGGATGAAATACGCTAAGGAGTTTAGAGAGGATGTAGGACGTGCTAGTTACGCGAAAATGAAAAGGCTTGCTCAAGATAGGTTAGCATGGAGTGTTGAATCATCGAGCGATTGTCTTTCAATACAACACAGAGGGTAATCTTATACATTTCCTTACAGTTTTAATACTGTGGCAGACCAGTTTCCTTTCCTCATATATATATATATATATATATATATATAGTGACTAAAAAATCAAATGCGATAAAATGAAGGACAATCAGTAAACTGGTCACGTTTTTCAAAAATAAAATCATAATGAAAGTCTGGCTGTTGTCTCGCTCGTTTTAACATTCTTTAACTACAATAGAATTCCATAATTATTAACGATTATTACACTTTGTTGTTTTTAAATTGGTAAACACGTTTGTTATACTTCATTTAATACCTGAATCTATATAAATAAATGACAAATTAATTAACTGTCGATTAATAAATAATTTTAAAATTTTAGTGAAATTCAGTATCTAATTTATCCTCCATAGATTATAAACAATAAATATAAGCTTCAGGGCTTATAATATGAATCTCTTTCATTTCACCATGTCTCCTCTTTGAAGTGAAATATCTTTCTGCCCATTTTAAATATCGACGCAATATGATTTTGTTTTCTTTCATGTCTGTGTTGTTAGAGGGACTTTTACTCTTTTAATGAGTCTCGTAATTTGTGTTTGATCGCAGGTACAGTCTATTTTATGTTCGTTGTTTTTCCTTGTATTCGTTTCTTCATTACTTAATTAAAGCCTCGACGTAAAATAAAGAACGAACGTCTCTCTATTATACACACCGTTTCACGTCAAAGGGTTGCTTTTCCAAAAGTTTTTGTTGTTAGATCAGTTTGATCGACTATGGTGGAATATCGAGCATCCTTACTTATTATATATAATATTTGTATAATATTATTTATTTAATCCTTATGATCAGTTTCTTGTACGTGATATTTGAACCTATTTCATTAAAATTCATCAATTTGAATTCCCCAAAATTTTAACCGTATCTTCAGTCACATTCGGCTAAAATATAATTTTTTATCGTTCACATTTTTAATATTGTATTAATATACTTCTTCACAAAAAATTAATCATAGGTCATTGAAGTATTAAAAAAACGGAATTCGTACATTAAAGATTCCTAGTTTCTTTTATCTGTAAAAGAAGAGACTTTAAAGTTGAACGATTTATAATAACCTTAAATTATAATGTAATTTTTAAATTGTGAACAATATATTATTATTATTATTATATTTTATGAAAATATGACCTGAATTAGGCTCGAAACTTACCAGATTTAAAATTGGCAGATTTTAGTATCTATTTATATATAAAAATCGTCGAAATGTATGTACGCACATAACTTTCGAACGACTGAAACAAATTGGATAATTTTTTTTGTTGTATTTGTTATTGTCAGGAAAAGTCTTGTATAAAAGAAAATGGTTTAAAAGTTAAAACAATTTCTGAAAAGATTGTTCGAAGTAGTCTAATTTTATCAGATAAATTGGATTATCTTAAATCAAAACCCATCTTCCTAAATAAGTAAATAACCGTGATATATTAAATATATCTATTGTTTTATGTCAATTATTATCCTTTTCATTTCATTTGTTTATTAACTTTAAGATACAACTGAAGATTAATTTTTAATCAATAAGTGTTATTCATGTACCTCTTGTATTTATTATACTTAACATTTATTATTTAAGGTTATGACGTTCATATTTATGTATTTGGAAATACTTTTGAGTATCTCAAGATTTCACGAATCGACTTATAATTGCACTCTACTCATCTACATTACGAAATAATAATGAGTATAAATAAAAGTTAGGAGTTTTAGAAAGGAAAATAAAAGCTGTTTTTGAAATGTGGTGTTTTAGAATAATGAGGGGGGTTGATAGAGCAACTAACCTGGAAGTTCTAAGCAGAATGAGGGAAGAGAGAAGAATATAGAGGACTTTGACCAAGACAAGTGATAGATTAATAGGTCACGTTTTGAGACACGAAGGTCTTGTAAAATCAGCATTAGAGGGAAATGAACAGAAGAGGGAGGACAAGGGTGGTATCCACTCAACAGATTAAGGAGGCTGTGGTAGAAATGGAAAGGCTTGCACAGGATAGGTTATCATGGAGCGTTGCATCAGACCAGTCTAAAGACTCACAAATGCAAAGGATAAATATTTTGTCTGCATTTCGAGACGGGGAATAATAACTGTAACTTTTAATATGGGGTCAATTTCTTTTCGCTTTTTCTGTAAAGGACGTCTACAGAAAAATCCCGCGGTAGTTGTGAGTTTATTTTCCTTCCAAGAGAGTACTCAGTAGAAATCTTAGATAAATTTGAGTGAAACCGAGTCAGCCGAGTGGAAATTCAGGAGTAATTCACGTAAAGTAAAAGAAAAAAAGGCACGAGAAAGTACTACTTGAGTAATGTGACAGTAAGTTAGAAAATATTGTGCTACTTGGAATTGGAGGGGAAAAAAGGACAAGGTTTTAATTACGTGTTAAAGCGAAGGCTTTAATAATTTACGCGCCTACAATGTCAGAGCCACACATATATTAATGTCATATTTGTTTTACAGCGTTGTATATAAGACATACAGAAAACCGCTTCCAAGTTACTGCTCTTTCTCTCCCTCTCTCTCTCCCTCTCTCTCCCACACGACCGTCGGCGGGGTCAAGGTTTGCAAAACAGCCTATTAAATACCAGGATAGTTCATCTTAAGCTTTGTCATTGAAATTTATTGCCATTCGGACGAATTACGTTTTCATTCGTACACGTTCAAACAACCTCCTCATGTAAAAGCCTCGTCAGGAGCTCTTACGAATATTTGTAAAAATATTAAATGAATTTAGCTCAATCCAGATTTGTTTTCTAATTAATTCCAACTACATAATTCAAGTAGTTTACTGTGATAAGGATAGCTTCTGATACCTTTTAACACATTAACAAAAATTTTATAAAGTATTTTGCGTCAAATTTTCCATTATAATTCAGTTATATTCTGAACCTACTTTAGTAACAATGAAGTCATCTTTCAATTAAATTAAAATAAATTCAAAAATCCTAAATTGAAAACATTTAACTTGCACCACTGAATTTTTTTTAAAAAAAAAGTATTTCTGTGCAGGAATTCATTTGGTAATAATTTTTCCAAATTCAATTAAATTGTTACTGTGCTGTTGTGGTACTCAGTCGTAAGACTGGTCTGATGCAACCCTCCATGCTAAACTGTCTTGCGCAGGCCTTTTCATTTCTGCTTAAGTAACACATCCCACATCCTCCATAATCTGCTTTGCTATTCCATCCTTGCCTCCATCTTCAGTTCTTTCCCCACACACTTCCCTCTAATGCTAATATTACCCTCATGTCTTAAAACGTGGCCTATTAATCTATTCCTTCTGTTGGTCAACGTCCTCCATATTGTCCGCTCCTCCCCTATTCTGTATAAAAATTCCTCGTTAATCGCCCACGTTTAGCACCTTTATAGCTCCACGCTCAAAACTAAAATTTTCAGCAATGATTTCCTTATTTTCACACTTATTCCACTGTTTCCCATACTACACTCCATTACCTTGGTTCCCCTCTATCCCCATATTGAACTCTTTCTCCAGGACCACATTCATGTCCTTTATAATGGTTTCCAAGTCTTATTCTGACTGCCCTAATACTACAATATCGTCGACAAAAAGCGTAGGGTTTTTATTTCTTCTCCTTTCAGTTTGATTCCTTTCCGTACTCTGTTTTAATTTTCTTCGTTAAACAGCATGCATCCTTCTCTTGCTCCTTTCTTGATTTCTGCATTCATTTCTCGATCTTCAATTTTTTCTCGATGTTTTATTCCTGTCTCTTCAAAAGGCATTAATAGTTTGTTATTGTTAACATTACGAAAGGTTTTTTCTCAATCTACAAATGCCATGAACAAAGATCGGTTTTTTATTTTCCTGTCTTCTAAAATTAGACTCTAAGTCAATATTGCTTCTTTTGTCCTTACATTCTTCCTAATACCAAACTGATCTCGTCTTAACTCACATTATAATTTACGTTGCATCCTCCTATATATTATTTTCGTTGTTACTAAGAAATTTTATATAAAAACTTTTATTTTATCAAATTTATTACGAAATCAATTCCTGCACAGATTTTTCATCATTTATTTAAAAAAGTCAGAGTTATAAGTAAAATGATTTTCATTTAAAAAAGAATTTTAAAATTTTCATTGTTTTTCTAATAGATTGTAAATCTAACTTGGAAAGTAAGAATAAAATTGTCCGAAATAAGTAATAAAATTTAGTAAAAATAAACATTCAAATTTACGTAATCAATTATTTATTGTCTGAAAAAGTTATTACACGTCAAAATAAAAAACAGCACCTTTCGTTCCTAGGATCATAATCAACCGAGTCTGTTCTAACTCAACAAGTTTGTGCATAAACCTTCTTAACGTCAGTTTTTAAAAATCAAAACATATTTAATGACTGCTTTACAGTCTGTAAAAGAGAGTTATATTTCAAATTATTACGTAAAAATTATATGACGATTTTACAGATATTTAATAACCCCTTAGGGGTCGCGTGTTCTACGAAAGTACGTCTGTAACAATACAGTTTAGAAATTTGTGAGGATACTGCAGACCCCCAGCCAATACAAAAGAGTTAAATAACGATCGTTTGATGATAAATGCTAAATTTTGGAAAACACGGCGTAGTATATGAAATATAGAATTTTTTTATACATTCATGCGTGACGGTTTACTGCTAAACACATGGTTTTAATCTATTTTCCTGAATTTGTTGTATGAGACTTTAGTTCTTTTAAAATATTACGTGGTTTAGCATTTATTACTCACATAATAGGATAATAAGTTACAGTGAGGTTTAACCTTGTCAGAGGCAATTAGAACCATTGAAATGTACAATGGCTGGCCGAAGATGTTACCTTGCGGTACACCTGACGCAGCGTGTTAGTATTTCCTCGACGGATTATGTGGAGCAGAGCAAAGCCAGTGAATGCTCGAGCCCATGTGTTTGGCCCATAACTCATTTACAATTCCGCAGACGTAATTTTCATGCAACTATGAATTTCGTGTTCGGGTAACAATATGGAGCTTCTAAATGGAGTGGACGCTTTAACAGCAGCGGCGGAGGCGACACCTCCTTTGCCCATAAAATATGCAGCCTCGTTTGCATCTTTTTGAGACGGAGCGCGTGACCGACAACTAAAGGAAGGACGACGACGAAGAGGGGGAGGAGGAGGAGGAACAGCCAGACAAGGCGATAGCAAAGGAGAACGGGGGTGTTTTCTTGTCTCACACACAACACACGTGCGCCGAGACTGCAGACGACAACAAGTTTCAGCTTCATCACACTGCCATTGATTGCCGCATCCTTGACACGGAATTAAAAAGATGTTATTTTCAGAGGATCTCGGAATAACACTGTAGTCGCACTCGAACAGAGAGAAGCGCGTCTAGACTGCTAAGTAATGCTCTTGAATGTAGGACTTTACATTCTCTATACAAGTGTTAGCAACTCTGAGCTTGTGCATGTATCAGTCCCTGCAGCTGCAGACTTCTAAATTAGATTAAATATTCCATAAATCTTTTTATAAAATATATTTTTAGAACTCCTATTCTCTTTTAATTTTTATATTTCTGGCAATTTATATTCATATTTCAATTTCGAATACTTTTAATGTACAGAAATAAAAACATTCATATTATATTAAAAGAAAACAACATCCAAAATAGTAAGAAATAAATTTTATTAAAATAAATTTGGAACGTATAAATTAAAATAGCACGGCGTTTCGTTCCTGTCTATGGTACATCGTAAGGAGAAAATACAAATTTTTATAAATCTAAAGATTCAAAGAAAAAGAAGACTACTTAAAATTTATTTGAAGAAACTTAAATAAAACATTTCAAATTAAGTCTTTTCGAATAAAATGTTTGTGAATTTACATTATTAAATTAATCTGACTTATCATGACTTTAAATTTTAACTGTAAGAAGCACCAAGTTCATTTATTTAGTTATATTCATCTATGTGTAAGTAATTGTATAATTTTTTTGGTAGAATGAACTGGTGAGGCCCAGAAACTTGGAGACGAAACGTTTTGATTCAAATTATATTCTTCTATTGGCCATTCTTTGTATTTTATTTACAAAAATTGAAATTTTTTATCAAAAAGCGATCTGAAGATGCTAATAGTATCATATATACATACATATATATATATATGTAATAAATAAATAAAAACAGTAAACTGGAAAAATAATTGTAAACTCTTAGTTTGTAAAATAGGTAAGGAATGTGTAATACTGTAGAAGCAGCTACAGTCAAGATATAATTCCACTCCCTTAAAATTAGGAGAACCCTTTTCTTTCTTCTCTTCTATATATTTATGCGCTCTCCAGCTACTTGACCGAACAGAAAATTTCTTTTCATGTTCTTTCTCCCCTTTACCCTATAATTCTCTGATTCTATCTTTAGTTTTCACTGAGTATTACTGTAAAAAAATAAAAAAGGAAGGATTCTGTTAAGCAACTTTGTAAGGTTATAAAGATAATGCCACTTATAGATGTACAAGAAATCAATCCAATTATGTATTAATTCATTAATTCCATATGTATAATTAAAATGACATTAAGAATTTAAATAAATTACTGCGTTACGGTTATCCTTTTGATCTCTTTAATTTTTTTCTCTTTTTCCTCCCTTTACTCGTGTTTTTATTCTCTTATCCTAATTCTTTTCTTTTCCACTATGCGTCCGTTTCTCCTTTTATCCTTTCAATATTGATAGTGTTCCTTTCGCCGTGGGAGTATACCCCCTATGAGTTTCGGCTAGACTACTTTTCATAAGAATAATAAAGTGAAAATAACCATGTACTGTTCTATATTCTGTGGTTGCGGAAGTCGCTGATCTTAAGTGTAACATTTAATATTCTACTCGGTCCCATATCGGGCTATGCCCGTTAACATGAGGGAGTTGCCACCTAAATATGATTTTGATACACCGTGATGACGTCACGCTTTGCTAACGTCATACAAAAATTCGGAACATGCAAAAGGAATCGTCACTTATTTTCTTATTCCACCTTACATATATTTTCCTGCTAAAGAAAAGACAAGTAAGTAATTGGCAGGAAGTGAAACTTTTCCCCCATTACAGCGGTGGAGAAGAGAAAAATATAAATCGCCTCCCGGAGTTACAAAGTAATCAAACCGAGACAAGAGACAACTGCTGACTTCGCTACTCCCATTTCTAAGATTGAAGACTTTTCGTGATGTTTTCCCCAACGAGGTCGTATATTGTAGGCACAAATAATATTTTCACTACCGTCGTAAACATGAAAATGAACAAATCCTCGGATCTAAAAAAAATATTACTCTTTTTTTGTTTATAGAATCGCAAAAATTTAAACTGCTTGACGTTAGACCCTTTAAAGAGTTTAATTAATTGGACTGTGACCCTTGACTCGTAAATAATTTTTGGACGTCTGATAAAAGTACCACTTGTTCCCTCTGCCCCACTGAACCACGCGCGCGCTCACGTTAATAATCACTTACATGAATGAAAGCCCCTCATAGATCCGAGTGGTTCTCATGAAAAATCCAGAAGACGCTTTTATGACCTTTTGAGGGCGAAAGCTATCTGCATTGAGTCCGCTCGATATTTCCTCGCCAAGCAAATGCATGATTGATGGTGCTGGTAGCCATTAATCGTCCTTTCATTAAACCCAAGAGATTTATTCTGTGATTTATGTCTTCCTCCCTCTCTCTCCCCCACCCTCCTCCCTTAAGTCTGAAAATTCTCTTCTGCCGATAAAAAAAAGCGAAATAGTTATGATGTAACTACAAGTTTCTCCGGCCATCAATATTCAGCCCATTTATCTCCATCATTTAGTGACGAGACAGGCGAAGCTTCCTCGGAATAACTCCCAGAAACTCAACTGATCTGCATCTCTCTACACAACAGCAGTTCACAAACATGACATATGAATAGATACAATTTAAATATTTACGTTTCCATTGGTTTTTATGCGGCCTTTGAAAAACCTATCACTTTATTTTAGCTTTTTAAATACAATTCTCAAGTTTCTACGCGGGTCAAAGTTTTTTTACCCACCGTTTCGACAGCAAGCTCAGCCACCGTCGTCAACCCACTGATTAAAGTTTATTTCTGACTGTTGTCTGCTGTACTTATTTTTTTAATGATGTCAGATAAATATGATTATTAATTAATGGTGCATAGTAGACATCAGGCCACAAATTTGTTTATCATATAACTTTTCTTTTTATTTTTAAAAATATGGTAACAATAAATATAAATTTATAAATGAAACAATTAAATTAGTCTCATATGTATAAATATAATACGAAGAATGGTCAATAATTAGAAATTGGATAATTTAATTGGAATTGAAACCTGTCATCCCCAAATTCAGTTCATTAATTAAAATTTCGTGTTGCTTTCGAAAATTCTGAATATGTCCCGAAAGTTAGGCACGAAACGTTTTAATTCTAATTCTATTCCTTTATTTTTGACTTTTGGCCCTTCTTTGTAGTTTTTTAATTATAATTTTAATCTACGTTTTCTCACGTTTCCGCTTCACTAAAACCAGAGCAACTGCGAGAGAGAGGTGCGGAAAACATGGTCTTTGCACTCTAAATCAGCGTTGATTCCTGTGAGGGAGGGCGACTGGTCCGTCACACAGGAAGCCGAAATTATTTCATGTTACTTACGAAACACAGGACAGGGGAGAAATTCCTGTTTCTGATGCTGGGAAACAGGATTTGCACTAAAGCGACTCCTTTGAATCGTTTACCGTGAAGTTGCGCTCGATACAGTCGAAAACTCACTGAACATTCGCGGGTGGAAAAGAATCGAGAGTAAACGCGGTCATCCGAGTATCCTCTCTAGAATTGCCACATTTAATAACATATGAAGAATTGTGAATATATTTCAACATAAAGTAGACGTTTCGAACATCCATTGTTTATTGACAAGGACCATAATGAATGGTCGGAACGTCTACTTTATGTTAGAGAAATTCCAAACTTTGTCTAAGTCTGTTACAGAGGTCCTTAATTCTTTATATGCATTTATTCACTCACGCCAGTTGTTCCTATATGAAGGATTAACTCATAAATGTTTTTAAAAATCAACAATATAGTGATACATATAGTAATTAGCTGTTACTTGGATTCTTGAAAGTCACCAGTTATGTACTCTATAAAACACGATCGCAAACCTTTATAGCGTATGAAATTGTTGACTGAAGCTTTCGACCTTAGGTCATAATCATTAAGCAGACGTGCATGTATATATATATATATATGCGTCAGAAAATGAAATAGGTTAATTAAAACAATTAATAAGGACAGGAAAGAGAGACAGAAAGTTGGTGACTTATCCGAGGTTTACTGCTGGCAGGTACCGTATAGGGTTTGAAGTTCTTAAATTTTCGGAGGCTCCGTCCCCTTCATCAATTGGATAGGAAGACATTTTCACTGACGGCCAACCGTGATTAAGGGGGCAGTGCCTCCGAAAATTTAAGAACCTCAAAGACTACATGGTGCCTGCCATCTGTAGACCTCAGGTAAGTCAGAAACTTACTGTCTCTCTTGTCTGTCCTTATATATGTATATTACTTGTGCTATGATCAAAGGTCAAAAGCTATGGGTTGTTAACTTTGAAATAAAGACACTGGGACTATTTTAAATTGGTTTCATTATAAGTTATACGGTAATTTGATTAGATATTGCATTCTTCCATTCTTGTAAACATTGCATAATAAATCTGAATAAAGTCTGAATAGTAAAATAAATTGTGTTTTATTTATTACGTGTTTATTACGTAAATTGTTTCCCACAAATTGGCTGTATTGTTTGTTTACAATTAATATTTAATTACAACGACTACAATTAGCAATTAAATAACTTTTGTGTCCCGTGGCTGTTAGCGTAGAAGTGACGCTCTATTATATTTGTTAGCCAATCAAGTAAGAAAGTTTGGGCATGAAAAGCAGAGGAGGAAAACAAAAACATTTCTGTAAACGTGTTTTCCATCCAGCAGCAACGGTAACACCATTTCGCAGAGGAAGCAGCATAAATCGGTCACCTCTGATAAAGATTCTGGTGCCTTCTTCCTGGATGCTATAAACCTCTTGCAGAGACGTTCGCTCCAACTTATTCCGGAGGTCGTAAACTTTAACAAAGTTCTGTCGCGATCTACGCGGTTCGGTCGTCGAACTTTGGAGACCGGCGAGGCGCTCGAATTCCCCTCGAGGTTCACTAGACACCACAATCTAAAGGGATATTCCTTCGATTATTAATAACGTCTTAATCTTTAATTCATAATACATGTTTATTTAACAATTAAAACATATGTACAAAATTATAATTTTCCTTAAAAATATAAAAATATTGACTCAATCTCTCTGGGTAAAATTTCGAGAGCTCATATTCAAGCAAAAAAGAAATTATGTGAAATCGATTTCAATAACAATATATATGCTGTTCTGGTATCTTTTCAGGATCTTTTCGATAATAACTTCAGAAAATGGATGCATACAGAGTTAGTTGACCCCAGGGCACAGCCAATGATGCTTTTAAAAGAACAAAAACTACACTAAAATTAAATGAAGTTAGGTTTTTATTTATATCATTCAAAGTTTCGATGCAGAATTTAACTGTATGTAAATATCTCCTCTACAGAAAGGAGAACCAGAAAAAGGTACGAATACGGGAACGACACGTCGAATAAACAAAATAGAAATTTTGTACATATTTCATTTAATTTGTAAAAACATATGACAAATGAATTTCTATGCTAGAGTTAAATGAAATTAATTAACGACCAATTTTTATTTAGATTGAAGAACGTTTCGCCACCCCATTTGGGACATTTTTCAAATGTAACTACAAATATTAAGATTAACAATTACTAAAATATAAGAATATTAATAACATTAGTAATAAAAAATAAAACTTACAATTTTGAAGGAAAACAGATGCCAAATGTGTAAAGGACAGCTCCAAAGGAACTTAACACAATAATACAGAGGAACAACGTAATATAAGCATTAAAAAATCAATTTTCTCACATTAAGTAAAATAAATAAATTAAAATTCGGCCAAATATGTCAGCTCGCGTATTTAATTAACATTTAGTTAATATAAAAAAGACGTTTCATTCAGCTTTGCCGACTTCTTCACGTAAGTAATTTCGTTAAAATATTAAGTATAATTTTCTACAATTAACTAATTGTTAATGAAATTTGTTTTCTGGCATATTTTGCCATATTTTAATTGTTTATAAACACTAACAAAATCCAAAAAATAAAAAAATTAGAATATATCACTTAAAAACCTATCAACTTAACAAACAATGCAAACAATCATAACGTAACTAATCATAAGAAAAGAATTGTTTAAATTTTATACAAAATAATTAACAAACAATAACGAAAATATTAAAAGTTAAGTAAAAGACGATATATAGATTTTACTCACTTTTTCGTTTAAATAAATTTTGCTTAAAATCTAAATTTTCATAAATAAATAAAAAGGCGACCAATAAGTCAGCATATACATTTATTACTATTTAATTAACAAATACGACGTTTCGTCTCCCTTTTGAGACTTCCCCAGACATAAAATTTAGCAAATCATGTCATTTACTTCTTGACTCCCAATCAAATTCATTGAGACGAGTAAAATGTACGATTAAAGGAAGACAAAAATGCGCGAAAATGGAAGAGAGGAGATAAGCAAGTGTTAAATAGAATCTTTGTTGTCGCGTACGTCATCTCTGACTCAACTCCGTCTCTGCAATTGAATCCCGATTATATGAGACTAAAATCCGAGTCTGATTTCCAACGATCTTCTATTTTCTAGAGTCGTGCTGACGTATGTGAACGACCTTAGTCCTCTGTGCTTTGGCACTTTTCCAGAGCGGTCGGCGCTTACCTGTGGCATCTAATTTAAATCCTGCGCGTCGTCCGCGAGTCAACGACTCTCTCGTGGCGTCGCCTTGACCTCGCCACGGTAATTTATGCGAATCGGGAAAATACGCCGACCGGGTCTTTATTGAGACGTCAGCGAGGTCCTGACAGCCGGAATGCGTGCCACGTTCGCAAATATTCCATTTATCACTGACCAACGCCGTCGCACTGTTTCCAAATACAACCTTTAAGGTTAGAAACTGTTTGCTATTACAGATTTCAAACCGCAATGGACCTGACGACGACGGAAGAGAACGCAGTGGAAACGTTGGCCGTTAAGGATTTTCATCAGTGTAGTTAATATTAGTTCAGACAATTAATTTCACAACTCGTTTCGGTCCTAAGGCGGGTTCTCATCTGGATTATTAATAAATGTTTTGTAATATCCCTCACCCCTCTACTTCTACAATGATGGCAATGGACGCAGACTAACTTTCCCGGAAACCAAAGAAAAAAAGGAGTGAAATTTTAAAAAAGGTTGAAGAATATAAAATTTATTAACAGGTCAAATGTTGTAAATAAGATTTATTCTATGAACTCAAATAAAATTATATATCTTTCAAAATAAAATTTAAACATTGACAAAACAGAAATCCAACTGATTTCAAATGCGTTGGATACTTCAGTCAAAAATAAATAATGTAGTTTCTTAAATACAAAATAAAATGAAAAAAAGAAAGTCAATGGGATTACCTAATTTAAATGAAAATTTAAAGCTTAATTCAGTATTCTATTTTTTGTGAATTTTAATTACACTTGTTTTTGAATTTTACTTTAATTTAATCTTAACGGAAACTTCAAATTATAAGATTCTAATCAAATTTAAATTTCGCTAAAACAAAATAAAAATAAACAAGATTGAATGGTGACACAATATTTACACAAACAATTAATTCCTTAAACTAAAATTTAATTACAGTTTAATAATTAACAAATTTCATTGCATTATTAAAAGTTTTTTTTACTTTCGTTCATTCTTCTCTTTCAAAGTTAATTTAATATAGTCAAGAGTAATTAATTAAACTATTGAAATTCTAGTAATACCTTTCAACCGAACACACTCTGAACTAATTCAATCAAATAGAATAAATTTAGGACCAGTTTTCAGACACCTTTTTGTTGAAGCTGCCCTTTGAGGCGGTCAAGTTTGAATACTAACACATTTGTACTTTTTTTGTTTTCGTAAAAATTTAACACCTGAAGAAAGTCCCAATGGTAGTGCCGAAACGCCGTTTAACCTAAATGAAAACCGTGTCTGAAATAACTGATCACAAATTTATTTCATTTAATAAATTGAATACCAGATATTCATTGATTTACTATGTACATAATTAACTATTGTTTAACATTTAAATTAATTTGTCAATTGATGTCAGTGCCTTTAATGAATAATGAATTTAAACTTCGTTGTTCCGTAGTAATATTAATGGTTTAAATTGATTAAATTTTAGTTTAATAGTCTGTATTAAAAGTTAATTAACCAGGTTGTAAAGCAGAAAATGTTTTATTCACAATTTATAACGGGGAAGTCCTCACTGCTTTATAGTCCTATATATATATATATATATATATGTGTGTGTGTGTGTGTGTGTGTGTGTGTGTACGTCATCAATCTGTTCCTTCCGTAACACGACCTGCCAGGAAATAAAATATTTTACGACTACACTTAAAATTTAGTACGAGATGACTTCACGTGACGTCACTGTTGGAGCTAGCGGAAAAGATTCGTTTTCTCCATAATCTCAGTACTTTAGAATATTATATATAAATTAAGTATTAAAGACGAGAATTACAGGCATTTACACCAAAAGTTTGAAGAATTTATTTAACAAAGTCGTTTTGACCATCTAATGAGTTGCAAACATTGACAAGGACAACGTATTTATGTTTAAAAAGTCTTCAAAAATTTGATGTAAATATCTATTGTATTTGTATATGTTATTCACAGACGTTTATTGTTCTTATAATTTTAACAATATTATATTAAAATATTTCCTATAACGTCTGTATATTGAAATTATGTAAAAACAAAAATATATTGCAGTTTTACGGATAATTTCAAAGATTTCATGGGGTTAAAGGAAAACATAAACTAATTTCATAACATTTTAAGCACAAAAAATTTTCTACACATAATTTACCACTGAAAGTTTATGTTTTGGCGATATATTGTCACTTTAAACTTTTAATTTTTATGTACACGTTTCTTTCTGAACTTAACACCGGTAGAAATTGGATTATGTTTCATTTTTGCCTTCTGTAGTCCTAAATTTGTAAATGAAACACCGTATTCGTTTAACAAAAAAAATTAAATTTGTGTAAAATGGTAGTTTTACTTACTAATTTAAGATAAACCTTAGGAGACAAGAATGGAGAAATGTCAACCGGAGCCGTGACAGGAATCCAGGACCTCCCTCTTTTCTGAGGAGGGTGGACTCTACCACTGAGCTAGCTGGAGAACCGATTCGAGATCCCTCCGCTTCTGTAAACCTAAGGTAGGATCACCTACACTTAACTAATCATATTCTTCACAATACAGTGAAAAAATTGGACCTTATATCTATTGTGTCAGAAAAAAAATGGAAATTTCCCCTATTCTTGGCAGATGTCATACCAAGAGGTTGACCCCAGGCCAAACAGATATTAATGTAAGCATTGTGGCTGCACCTGAGAATTAAGGAATGAGAGTTAAAGAGAGGAAACTTGTGACATTCCCTGAAGTAGTGTAGATGTCGCCACAAGATGGCAAGGATCCGTGACTCAGATGGACGTAACCCGAACAGGTTGGCAGCGGATTCCTGTGTGTCTCGACGAGCTAGAAAATTTTCTCGTGGAACAATTAAGCTGCTCGGGTCGAGATAAGATCACTATGTCGTTAATCAGATCAGCTACCGGTATTAATTGTTGCTCGCCACTTGGTTCGAGGTCATTAACGGGCGAGTTAATTTCCTGGATACTGAAGTGGACGTGGCTTTAATGACCGCCGCCATCCATGACGTGAGATCTGCTCGCCCTTCTAAGATCTCACTTACAAAAATTCTCCCGGGAAAACGTCTCGACCATAACCAATTAACACCTATACACAACGTCCATCGAACATTTAGAAAAATATTTATAGTTAAGTAGCTAAACATAACGTCACAATTGATGGATCAATTAACATCCGTTTTTTCCTGTAATTAAAAATAATTAACGAGAGGTTTTTGGTTGAAGCTGCCCTTGTAGGAAGTCAAGAGTGGGTATATTTTTTCTATCATAAAAATTTCAAAATTGTATTTATTATTTGGAAACAAACAACAACAAGACTGTTTTATACTCAAAGGTAGATTATAATAATTTTAGCCATCCAGTATTCAGTCCATAAAAAATTTATTGTTCAAATTTTATCTTTATTCAACATCATGTGGAAACCTTCCAAAAATTCTCTTTTCAATTTGTGTTTTTCATTATGCAATATAGTTTCATCTTCTCAATTAATTTCATGTCTTCGGTTATTAACATGTAATGTCAATGAAGTTTTACTTTTAACACGATCTTTTAAGTATTTTTTATGTTGATTCAATATTTTAATAATAGACATGGACGTATGACCTGTGTATATCTTATCACAATTTTTACATTTCAATTTGTAAACGGCATCTTTCTTTTACTGTCTCCGCATCTTTCATTGAATTTACATAAAAAATTACCTTGTTAACAAATTTTATAATATACTATTCCTTTATCCTCAAAAAAATTTAAAGTCTCAGTCAACCCATTCACATATGTTAGACTCCTATATTTAAGGTTAACATTCTTTTGAATCTTCAAAACATTATGTTCTAGCATTTAAACCTCACCTAATACTTTATATAATTCATTTTTTCATTCTCATCTTATAAACAAATTTTATTTTATCTCGCTAAAACGTCAGTGATCCTCTTTATACCACTGCTCCTTGTCGTCTAAAGACATGCGAATACCATGCACGCCTTTGACTGGCCTTCTCCGCTTCACCCCTGTCAGAAATTCACAATATTTCCATTTGCAAACTTTCGTATGAGTTATTACTAATTATAAAATTAAATATTAAAACTCTTAGTAATCCTTTTTGTGATTTTCTCGTACTAAGAAAAGCGCCATATTGAAACAGCAGACCAGCGTTTCTGTTCATATTTCTACCTTCTAAAAGATGTTGCACTGAAACATTTAATCAGACTGATATTTCTGTATTTCGAATTAACCGAGCAAATGTATCAGGAAATTTAAAGACAGTAAACATATGAACCGGAAACGTAAATGTTCTTTTAAATAATTCTTATTAAAATAAATGGTTATTGTCGTTAAAAATATTCGATTAAGAAATATAATCGTAACATTAAACTACTAATTGTGCACATATTGCCACACCTGAAAGTCTGAAGCCGTAGCTCAGCGGTTGAACTGTAGAAATGTGGATTCGGGTTTTATTTATTTCCTTACTTTATTTACCTACCGTTTCTAGAAATTCTGTTTCAAGAATTTTCTGCTTCTGGATTATTCCACGAATGTATAAATGGTACTGAACCTCGAAGCGGAGACAGTCTTTCGCAGTACGAGTCTTTGTACAGAACTTCGTGTTAAATAACCTCTAGCAGTGTGTGTTACTGTGCCTCACGATCCTTCAGAAACGTGACTATATAATATAAGCATTCTATAATTAATTAATAATTAGGAACAAATTCCTTAACGACTTTGCGGTCGTTTCCTAATTTAATCTTGTATAATATTTCCAATAAAATAAATTATGAAATGGTTTTACAATTATTCATTGGTTCCATCTATTGAGGAGACAGGGTCTTTGGGTGACGATGTTAACGAAGGAAAGAAAGAAAGAAAGTCTGCGTTCCAGGTTGTATAGCTGAGAATTTTCCGCGTTGAACCCTGGCATTTCCTGCGGCATTCTGAAATTAAAAAGAGAAACCGGGCGATAGTGGAAGAGCTTTTTTATGGCCGGACCGATAATGGAAATGAATGTAGGTTTGCGTAAAATAATATGTGAAAGAGGAAGGATGTCAGAAACGAACTCGACTTGTTAACGGGCTGCGAGGATCGTTACCGACATTTTATTATCCAAACAATTCTTATGTTGCAATAACAGAGAAGCAGGTTAATTTTTATGAATGCTGTGACGTTGTTGGAGAAACACGTATTCAAAGGAACATGAATGAGCTTCAGTTTATCTGACAAATAATTAAATGAGCCAAATTTTCGATCAAGTTTTTCGGACACGGTTTTTATTTGGGTTAAACGACGTTTCGGCACCACGTTTGCGATTCTGCACATATTACGTTTCGATTAAACGTAAAATAAACTGCCAAATGTTTAAAATTCAAACATTGATCGCCTTCAACAATAATGTGCCTGAAAAAATGGTAGTAAAATAATTTGATTTAGTTAAATTAGTTGCAAGTGAGTTCGGTTAAATTGTATTCCAAGAATTTCAACAGTTTAATTAAGTAGTTTTGAGTATAGCAAATTAAGTGTCCAACAGAAGATATACCGCAAAGTAACAAAAAACTATATTCAATTAATAAATTTTATAATGTAATTAAATTCTAGTTTAAGAAATTTATTTATTTTATCAATATTGTCTCAATATCCTGATCAGAAATGGTTTAACTGTATTGTTTATTTTAATTTTATTTATACTAAATTTAAATTTTATTTCAACCTTATAATTTTAAGTTTCCTCGAAGATTAAACTAAATTAATATTCAATTTTGATGTGAGTTTCAATAGAACTTCTTTTTGAATTATGAATTATTCTTCAAAGTTTTATTTTACTTACATAATTCCATTACAGTTATTTTTTATTTGATTTTGAGATTAATATTAAACTTTATTAACAATTTTTATTGAAATATTCAATGCGTTCAAATCAGTTTGAATTTTATTTTTATCGATTTTAGGGTTGAAATTTTGAAACCAGTTGCCCGGCGTTTGACTGAACTTCGTTGCAAGCAATTATTCTCTCTTCTGCCAAAATTTATTTTAAATCAGAAAAATGTAAAAGTTTGTATTTCATGTTTATATCTTCCCTAATTCCTTAGCTTATACCATCCTTGACCTCCCTCTTCTGTTCCTACTCCACACTCTTCCCTCTAATGCTAATTTTACAAGGCCCTCATGTCTTAAAACGTGGCCTATTAATCTATCCCTTCTCTCGGTCAACGTCCTCCATATTGTTCGCTCTTCCCCTATTCTGTTTAGAAGTTCCTCGTTAGTGATTCTATCCACCTATCTGATTTTCAGCATTCGCCTATTCTTTTCTTTTCTGCAACTCCTAGCGTCCATGTTTCACACTCGCCACAGTCCAAACGAACATTTTTATCAACGATTTCCTAATATTCACACCTATGTTACCTGTAAGTAAATTCTTCTTTTTCGCGAAAGCCTTCGTTGCCTGTACTATCCTTCTCTTTATGTCTACTATACTTCCATTCCTAGTTATTATGCTGCCAAAGTAGCATATCCCTTCCCTTTATTATTCAATTGTTTCCAATACTACACTCCATTACCTTCGTTTTCCCTCTATTAATACTCATATTGTACTCTTTCTCCAGGACCACGTTCGTGCCGTTTATTAAGTTTTCCAAGTCTTCTTCTGACTGCCCTAATACTACAATATCGTCGGCAAAGCGTAGTGTTTTAATTTATTCTCCTTAAAGTATGATTCCTTTTCCATATTCCGTTTTACCTTCCTTCATCGCCTGTTCTACATATGGCATGGATAGAGACTGCATGCTTGTCTTACTCGTCTCTTGGTTTCTGATTTCCTTTCTTATGTTGAATATATAGTTTCCGGGATTTCAGTTAAGAAGTATGGGTTTAGAGGAGTGTAGAAATTTATCTGACAAATAGGCTACGGGCAGCTACATTTTGTTTGGTTTAAAATCACTGTCAAAATAAGATTATGAATGAAATATTAATTGGGTTGAGGACACAGCAGAGTCATCAATCAGGTGTTGGGGACGAGAGACGTTGGTTGACGTTGACCTGTGGTGTAGTGACACTTTGCTATCCGGTAGTATTTAGTAAACGGAATTCCAGATCGGCGCTGAACAGCTGTTTAACTTGTTACACGCCAGTTGCTCGCAACTCTGCAGCCTTATAAGGTGTGCGATCTTCAAGCAGCTGCCCATCTGATTAAAGTTCACAACTAGATTAGTCTCCTCCGAGGCTGCTCTAACAAGCAGGAAACTTCACACGACCAAAGGACGATTGTGTTATCGATCCCGACTATTCTCCCGTAATTAATCTCGTCTTAATATCTCCGGTATAATTATCACCGGAAGCATAAGTCAGTTTTCAAAATATATATTAGTATTTTATTCATAACTGTGAATAATTTTGTATTAAATTATCTGATAGAAGGGATATTAATACTTATACATAACTAACATTTCAGTAAAGTGATGATACTTGTTGTTTCTCGCGAACGTCGTCGTCGCCACCGCCGCACGCATAGCAAGTTTTATTCGTCATTAGGATAGGACTGTCATGTTAAACACCGTAGAATGGTAATGTACCACAAAAAGTAATTATTTGACGGAAATATCGGCCTTTTTTGTATGTTTAAAAATTTGAAGGGGAAGTTCCTCCTTAAACGAAAAAACTTTTTCCCCTTCTCTTGTCTCTACTGTACATCTAAACATGCCATGTGGAATCTCACCAACTGAAACTGTGGAACTTTGAGTATGCGCCTGAGAAGACTGACGAGTCGATTTGTTTAGAGCTAATGGGCAGGTAATATTTACCATCAGAGATTCACATATTTTAATTTAATAAGTTGTTTTAAATTCGAGCATTGTAAAATGAATATGTACTAATAATTGTGTACTGCATATATTTGCAAGATGTGAATGGACACGAGGGCTGAAAACTCCTAAACAAATAACAATTTTAATGAACCAAATTGTACTGATGGCTATATAGTTATTTATTATGTACCTACGAACATTACTTGGCTCTCCTTATTTTCCCCCAGTGTCTTTTATCACGAAAACCTTAACCCTAGAAAATAGTACAAAATGAAACTCTTATTTTATTAATCACTACATATTCTGTGAAGGCCATTGAATTTTAGTTAAATGTCATCTACTGAGAAAGACTATAAGTAAAGCCTCGTATTGCAGAAACAACGCTGTTGAAAGTTTTCACCGTAGGCGCGGCTGAGTGAATGTTAAAGGTCAGATGAGATTTGTCAAAGTAATCGCCGAGATGTGGCTAATGGGACACAGGGGCGGCAAAACTCTCCTCAAATTACACAACTCCATGAAAATGCACAAGCGTCGTTGTTCCTCATAAACTACACAACTACTTGGATATTTTCGTCAACCGTACCTGATATACTGTTGCAAATGTTCAAAATATTAACACAAAACAGTAGGTCATTAAACGAAACATCTATCAAAAATATTTTCAGCAAATAAAAATGGCAGATACTAATATAAACTCTTGATACTGGACGAATCAAATAAGTAGAAAGGATTTTACAATGATATAACACTTATATTTCAGAAGAAATTAATCAACAATCAATTAAAAAGTTTTTATTTTATTCATGAGACGTTTCGTCCATAATTTTGGGACTTCTTCGAGCAAAGACATATGCAAACACAACTGTTAAAAAATTAACTACAGAAAAAAATTAATTTTAATAAAATTAATTTGTTAAAAATATTTTTATAAATTCTGTTAGAGTGTTTGTTTAAATAAAATAAGCAATCCTACCACAACTGCCTCTTAAAAAATACAACTCAATACATAATTACTCATCAATCAAGGAATAAATTTTAATCTAATATATAGACACATAACTGCTACTTGTTTGTATATTTAAGATTTTTTGACATAATTTCGTTACTAAGGAACAACTGTTTAGTACAATTGTTTCTACTTGCATTTTTAACCAGTTGACAATTTACTTTCAAAGTTCTCGAATTACAGAAGTAGAAAGATAAATTTTGAAATTTCAAATGTCTGGCTGTTTATTCTATTTAATATAACTTCGATTTATTTAAATTATATCTTTAGTTTCTTAAAGAAAAACTTAAAAATAACAAATTCTCTAATCTTCACGTTGTCCAATTTATTGTTTATTTAATATTAATCTGCACAGTGAAGAAGAAATTGTTTGAATATGCTGTATCTTTGGTGGCAGTTTATATAAACTCTTTTTTTATTTATCACGTCGCGGCCAGAGACTACTGTGTTATAGTTTCACTGCATATTAAAATTTGCAAGTAAACAAGCCTTTCGTATTATATTATTATTTATTTTTGTGACTAAAAAGTTAAAGAAATATCATATACATGTAATTCATCGAGGAAGATCATTTGAGGTTAAAATATACTGTTGCCCTGAGCTTTGAAAAACCACAGAGTTTTTATAAACTGCTACTTAATATTCATATATGCGGGTGTGGACTAATTAATATATTTTGAAATTTTATTGTTTATTACCGTCTTGAAATGTAACCTTCTGTGGACTTTTAGAGTAAGATATTAGCAGCTTTATCGTGATAACTTAATCAGCCTTAGAAAGATTCATATCTGTTGTCGTGATTATTTGAGCTAGAGCTGTTTTCACGACTCGCAGGAAATGGCGCTTTGTTTTCCTCCTAAGGGACGTGGTCGGATTCTCTGGAGCAATTATGCGCGACTCCTCGCATCCGCCATTGTGATCAGGCACCGCGAACTGGAAAATGGCCAATAAAAGCTCCTCCCCACTGCATTTCCATAAAAGCTTTATACTGTGTAGTCTCCCGTGCGCTCGCGTCACGCAAAGACTTTTCTTCATTACTAAGCTGCTATATGTCACACCTTTGTCTCTTCACAAAAGGAATAACACGACGGCAAACATTCCAATTGAGACGTAAATTCCGAGAAAATAAAAGTCGAAGCTCTGCTGCACGATTTCCCGAGCTGTTGTGGATGACGATCGAGAATTTCTAACACAACATTAGGTATTTATTTAAACTGCATTAAAAAGCCAAATTCCTTTAAATAAATTTCATTTTAGTCTTTCGGGTGCTATATGCTGTCATGGACCCAATTTAGATAGTCTACGTCCTTATGATTGTACAGACTCTCGTATTGCGCATCTGATCCCTGTCCCTGTTATCGAACAGAGTTTTCTTGCTGTTCGAAACGTTGGAGTAAATTTCTTCTTTACTCTGCTATCCCGATAGACGCTTCACAACGTCGCTTCCTCAGGGATCAACCTAATTTGTCGGTTTGGTTTCCTCTCTGATATCCTTCTCTCTTGTTTGTTTCTCTACTATTCATCGACACTACCTCGGTACAACCTAACTCGTTTTGTTGGTTCTTTCTTCTCTGATTACTTCTCTCTGGTTCGCTTGTCATCTATCTTCCTCTTTCTTTTACTCTTACAAAGGAATACCCCGAAATAACTGAATACTGATATTACCTTACCATTGTCAACAAACTTCAAAAGTCAGGCTGCTAATTTGAGTTTCACTAGAAACTATATAATCATTAATAACACATCAATATAAACACTTAGACTGAATTTTCAAAAAAGGTAGAAAGTTTTAATCATCATAGATGATTATTTTTGTTGATTTTTCATTAAACAATAGTCTCGCACATCACTCTCCAAATCAGAAAAGTTCAGCGCGCCCGTTACGGATGCAACACGCAACACACCTTTGATTCGAAGATCTTATTGTGTATCTGATAGGCTTACAGGGGAAAATATTTCAAGACATCTGATTACCTTTTTTACTAGAACGATAAGGGCCTGGAAAATACTCAATTTCAAAAACACACATTGGAATTGGAGGACCAATTATGTTTTTATAGACAATAAATTTAGAAGGGAACTTTCCAAAAAAGGGTTCCTGCAATCAGGAAGTAACCATTTTTCTAGCGAAAAGCCTACATAAACGTGGAAATTCATTGATGAGAACGTCAAAACTATGGAAATACAGCAATGAGATATCAAAGTAGATTTTATACACTGCCTCCTTATTTCGGCTAGAGAATCTCCAATGATTATATGCGTGCATAGGAAGAATAGAAACCTTGGTGATCATAATATAATTCAATAATAATACCGATAAACTTTCCAATGTTCAAAATTGGGACCTTAAGATTCGTGAGCAATTTTTCTTTCAACATTCGTTCCATCGTTCCTTTTATTCGGGCCAACTTAATTCAGTTTAGGGGCATTTCTCGTAGATGATGATGGTCCCTCCCATCTGTCTTTGACGGGATAGTGTTGCTAATGGAGAGGAAGTGTGGCAGTTGATGTTTGTGGCGTGGGAACAGCTTGATACTCGACACCATGGCCACCTGCGACACGGCCGCTTGGCTTCCTCTCAAGCCAGAGATCGGACGCCATTCATTGCCCATCAAGGACGTGTGACCGTGTCTCAGATCCCATCAACAGGGATGAATCCCTAACAATGGAAAATATAAACCCTGGGGTTTATGATTCATCAAACACTTGTCACATCCTACAGTTGAGAATGGTTCCGCTTCTTGCGGCTCATACACTAAACATTAACAAACCTTTGGTATGGATTAGAAGAAGACGCTTTAAAATATGACAGCAAGCAGACATGAAGTAGTGCTTGAAAGTTTTACGACATATAAATAAATATCATCAGAAATTTTTCGATGGTAGGAACATTAAATTTTAGTTACAAAAAGTCACAAATGGTTTTTACTGCATTTAATTTAAAAATTCCTTGTACAAGCCGCACCCCACATATTTTTAGTAAAAAAATGTGTGACCTGCACGCGCATATATACGGTATATTAACCTTTTAAAACGAGCGAAAAAACGATTTAGTGCATATTTATATATAAATTATATTTTTCTTATTAATAATAAATATTGAAGGAATCGTAAAAGATATTATTCATTATTACGCATAGTTCTCATACTCGTTTTTAGCACAACTATTTATAAATGGTACGCGATTTAGCTGATGCAGGTTTTCTAGGGTTTTCCCTGCATCTCTTTAGGTGAAACACCGGGTAGGATCCTTAAACCAGAGCCCGGGGGCCCTAGTTAACCCTTGGCTATCTTGCTCTACTTCCGCATACCCCCTTTTCAATTCCCTTCCTCTGCTATTAAAGGGGAGTTGCCTGTTTCAGGATCACCCTCATGTTAACCAAAAAAAACTTTGACTTGAATGTTTGTACCGGGAGTAAATTAAACTAATTAAATTGTTGCATGGATTACGTGAAAGATGAATTTAGATGCTTTATTCCACCACAAAAACAATGTTTGTTGCTCATCGAAGGATTGTCAAATTATTACACATGAAATAGATTTGGTAAAAATATCAGTCGCGGCTGCTCTTAAAAAATTAATTATGGATTTTTATGATAAAATTTTTAATCAATTCAACGGATTTATAGGAAACGGAAACAATAAGAAGAGTAGCAAAATCATTTTGCTTATGTGGGAGCTCCATGTATCAATGTTTGCTAAACGGAAAGTTACGTAGTAGCCGTAAATACGTTGAATTATTATGAAACAATTTTAAGAAAAAAATTAATTTTATATTATTAAGACAGAAACGCCCGCCTAAACAAATATAGTTTTAGATATTGATCGAAACCGTCATACGGGAGTTTATTGCTTTCCATTCTATATTTTTCACACATGACAGGATCTTAGCCACGCCCCGTTGTACCTTGCGGCTGGTTCTCGCGTAACCACGACATGGTGTAACATGAGGCCCAGAGTTGAACCTTGAGGCACACCACAGAGCAGCGATCTCCCACGGCGGTGCGCTTCATAAGCCACGGGGCGCCTTCTATATTAGAAAGTTCACACCAAAACAATTCGGGAAGTATTTCGGTCCTGAGTAGTACACACGCCCTCCACAATATTGATCATTGCACCATATATGTTGATTTATAATCCATTCTCGTTTCCCTACCTACATCGTAGGTGGACGCATTCCTTAAGACAATTGCAATACAGGTGAACAAACCTTGCAGTGTCTCAGGAATGCTGACGACCAGATCGGCATATCAGCGGTCCTACATACTAGGGCAATGACATCAAAAACATCTTTAAGGCCCTCCCAAAACCACGATCAGTTCGGAGAAGACGATCAACGTACTGCTTGGCCGCAGGTTCTCGTTCGCTTCTCTGTTAGGTTTCTACCTAATAGCCTTTCTTTCCTCTCCCACTTCTTACAGTGCGTAATATCGACTGTAAAACTGCATATCTGTACCTTCACTGGTAATAAAACCCTATCCGTTCCGATGCTTACCAGATCAGACTCAGGCGTACCTACCTACCTCCACACTATAAAACTTTCATGATCTTTCTTGCATCTTTACAACACTTCGAGAAAATACATCTCATTTCCTTTTTACGTTCCGAAACAGCATCGCGGCCAGATTCTACAACATTGAGAAGCTGCAAATAATCCCTTGTTTTCTTGTTTACGGCTCCCCGACGATCTACAATCACAGGCAAACATGTGACAGATCCAACCAAATTTCTGTTGTAGATATGACAATTATAATAAAATTGACAATCTGTCTTTGCTTTAGATAATGTAATAAATTTATTCAAGCGAAAAATAGAGGATTCTTTATATTACAGCTTCGATAAAGAAAGTGTTAATGATATTTTTATATTTTTCTTCCAAAATGTGTGTAACGTAAAATTACTCCTTGTAACCGTTGATAATGTAGACATTAATTTTTCAATTGAACATCATTCATACATGTTCCTTTTGATATGACATACGTATCAACCACGAACTATTTGAAACAACAATAAATCCAAATCTATTAAATATCTTTATCGTTATAAACATTCCCTTGAAAGAACAATGTTTTTTGAGATTTCGTCGTTACAGCAACTGTAACTCAAAGCTTAAGATATAAAGTAACACTACTAAACTGTTTTAAATGTACATTTAAAAGCATGTTTCTTCCTCAATGACTTCATGTTTTTTAAAAAATATTTTCTATTAACATTTTTATTTATTTCTGGTTAAAATTCTGCTTTTCGCTTGCACTGCATAATAATATGAAACCCCCCAATATATGCAGAAATAATTACACCGATGAGATTTTCCTCTACTCTTTACCTTTATTTTGATAACATTTTATCGCGCCCGAGTTGATTGTAGGAGCTTACCTACTTCCATATCGAAAATCTTTACGCTGATATTTCTCTTCGACGCGAAACGACAAACTTTACGAGATTTAATAAAATCCGCACTTGGACGAAACCTGCTCTTTTTCAACCCCCAATATTTAATCTCAAGCTACTTCCACTCGCTTACAGAAATATCAAAACTATAATAGCTTTTTTAAATTTTAGTTTCACCTAAAAATAAGAAATTATTAACATTCTGTGAACCAATCAAGTCAGTAAGTTTTAATTAATAATCAATAAAATTATAGTTATAGTAAAAAGTTTAAATTTAACGTATGTTATATAAAAAACAATTTGACCTTTTACTGACGTATTCTTTAAACTTAATTAATAACAACGTTTCAGCATATTTTTATGTCTGCTTCATGTTTCTATAGAGGAAATATTTATAGTAAATTAAAACCAAGAAAGGTAAAGATAAACAATTTTTTTTTAATTTTTACGGAAACTAAATTATACTTACCACAACATTAAATATTTCCTCTATAGGAAGAGAACCTGAAGGAGGCATGAAAATATTCCGAAAAGTTGTTATTAAATAAATTTAAAGAATAAGTCTGTAAAACGTCATAAATTGTTTCATTATAAATATTGTAATTAAATTAATCTGTTTTCATATTATAAGCAAAATAGAATCAATGGAAGAACTCAATATTTCGGCCCCGGACGTTGTGACAGTAACACGAAAATATAATAAAATTTTCAATAATGACCTGAGGTGATCCCGAAAGTTGCTGACGAAACGTTCTGATTTAAATTAAATTCTCCTATTTCTGACTTTTTCTCATTCTTCTTTGTATTTTATTTGCAACCAATACAACAAACATAATAAACAAAATTTGATCCCTTACATTTTTGCGACCTCTTTACCAGTTGTATAAATTTAAAATAACTTCTCAATTTAATAATCGGATGCTTAATTTCATTTAAATGTTAATAATTTTCACAGTAACTTTTAGATTGAACGGTAAAAATTTTCATTTCATAAAATATTTCCAGCTTCATTGGTCATACATATAATTTTTTAGTTTATTGAATTTCAAGAGTTAGGAGAACACAAATCTGATCATTTAAAGCAGTCTAATAAATATTTAAAATTTTGGTATGGTAATTGGCTCTGTAATAAAAGAACATGTAAATTGAATTAAATATATAGCGAAAGACTTTCATTTAGGAATTATATTAAAATCCCAGCTTCCAGATGAGAACCTCCTCTGATGTAACTTTGTGATTAACTGTAAAAATTTAAAACTATATGATTCACGAAGTTTCTAATTTAGTTCATTATGTTTAAAAGAGGCCAAAAACAGACAAAAATTATTAAAACATAACCATCATCAATTAATACAAATACAAGTTTCGGCCCTCTTATGGATCCTCTTCAGGTTGAACTTAAGTCAATAATACACTAAATTATTACATTACAGAGATATAAATGTACAATAGTTAAAGAGCCAAACAACATTAAAATGTAATGTTTCATCATTAAGGCGAGAATCATTATAAGCGTTTAAAAAGGGTAATCGTCGTATGTTGGTTTATTGTTAATGTTGTGTTTTAATCTTTCAGTGTTATTAGAAAATAAAACATACAAACTATAGTGTATATATGTTCGTAGGAATATTTACGTGAATAAAGGATCCGTGAGCCTGCTGTGATTATAATAATGCATGCATTTGGAATGCGTTGTTTGAGTACGCATTTTCGTTTACTTTTGTCTGGAAGGTGTGACTGGAATTTCCGAAGCAGCTCCAGCTTTGAGCAGCGAGGCGTGAGTAATATGGCAGCTCTTACAGAGGCCTGCCATATTGAACCGCAGAACAGAGAGTACCCGGTTCCGCAATTAACACTCCCGTTACTGGGATGTAGGCAACTCATCTAACACGGCACCACTGCGGGCTGCAGAAGCTGTGTAACAAATCAACTCGCTAGTTAATTATACTTGCAGTTCGTTGCTACGAAATTCTACTTTTCTTTTCGTAATTATTAAATTCAATAATTTCTCTCGCGCGCGTAGATATAACTTGTTTCCGAACCTCCTTTTTCGTTCAGGTCTCTATCGTAAGTCATCTGTGATAAGATCAGAGTTGTATGTACTTTTCAACGTTATTAAATCATTACTTCTGCAGGTTATACTTATTCTATCAGAAATATATGTCTTAGCTGAGGGGTGGAGGTAGTTCATTGGACAACTGTGTTGTAGTTAACCACAAGGTATTTGAGCCCAACATCCGTTCAATTTATCTTACTTTAATTTATAAATTTATAAGTTCAGTGTATACAGTATATAGATTCTGACAGACCAGAAAGATAGGGCTTCAATTTTTTTTAAATATCAAATTTTAAACAGTCTTTTTAATTTGAATTTCCTGCTCACTTCAGCCAATAACAATTCAACTTACACTTCCGCGAGGCCCAAATGAGGGGTCACATGTCTTTCTTCAAAGTTGTGAGAACTTACGCACCATGTTATATAACTTTTCCTGAGGGAAAGTTCAGACGTGTCAAAATGTTGAGATTGAGGCTTTTCCCCCAAGGGTTTACAATCTTCACAGCTGACCGCAATAATGGTTATTTGTTCGGCCCTTGGTACCTGCCGTGCATTGACCCTCACTGGTTACAGAGCTCGGAAAATCTAGTTTACCAGATTGTACTCATTTACTAAATGGATCAACAGAATAATACAAAAACCTGTGTATGATGAGAAGTCTTCCAAGTGTTATTAACGTTGGGTGACTATACAGGATCCATTATAATAGGTGTAATGGAAGATTTGGAATATAAGTTAAGATACTGTCAACAACACGGCTAATGTTGATCTAGGTAAGTACTCGCTGATTATTGGCGCATTGGATCGAGTGAAATATTCTCGCTGTGTCATTCCTCCTTTAACTTAAATGAGTTGCAGGTTGTGTATTTGTTAGCACTCGTCTAACCGGACTTTCTTAAAAGGTTATCTTTGTTTTTTATCATTTCACGTAAAAAAATTCACTATGCAATTGTATTGTGATAAGATTTTGGCTGGAAAGGAGAATCTGAGGCGATTCGTCATCATAATTGCCAAGGGACATGGCAAATCGTGCCCAGAAAGCCTGATGTAGATCTTCGCGCTCTAGAAATTACTTTTTCTTTCACCCGGATGCTGGCTCCTGATCCCAGAAGCAGGTTTCGACGACCTTGCTCGCGATAAACACGAGATAGCGGAAGCGCAGCCCGCATATTAATTTATCTGGGAGGAAGCAAGTGTTTCTTCTTAGACATGACTGGAAGAAAAGAAACGAAAAACAAGGAGAGGAAGAGAGACTCGCTGGACTGAAATTAATAACTCCGCGAAAAAGACTGTTGCAGCGTACATGTCAAAGTGAGTTACGTAACGATCTAATCTAACTAATTACATGTCTCGGCTTGTCGTGCTGGAGATCGTGTTGTTTGGTTGCCGAAATCGTGTCTCATGGTAGAGCCTCGGGCTCCTCCTCCTGGTTTACCGGGTGGGTCTTCCTAAAATAAGAAGACGAAGTCTCGGAGCGTGAAATTCACTCGTGGAAACCTGTTGGAAACGTCACTCAATTAAGCCGTTAAATCTATTCGTCCTAGACGACAAATCCTGCGTACCAATCCAATTCCAATCAAACTGTAACACGATTGGTCGTTAATTAAAATCTGGCTTATATAAAAATGTAAAATAGTTGACAAAAAGATTTCCTGACGTTCGTAAATGGGAAATAAATTAATATTTATATTCCAAAAGTTATTTGGATGATTTGGAAGTGATTAAGGTTTCGGTCTTCTCCTTAGTTACAATTCCATCCACAGCGTTTAGCCTTATATCGTAATTGAATTACTATGATAGTAATAGATAAACACTTTTTAAAAATCAACCTACACCAGACACAAACAATTTCCTTAGTGACATACCGTAGCTTCCTTGAGGATGGTATCTTGCTATGCCGGTTTTTCTTTGGCCAACCTAGAGCGCACTCAGGCTCGTGTTTGGGTTGATGTGAGGCGGAACTCTGGGTCGTTGACCTATTCGACTGGTAAAATAAATGTTTCTTTTTTCATTGACTGCATTATTGCTTTTTTTATTGGAATCTCCGTCTCCTGTCACTTTTAACGTTCCGATTATTTTAATAAGCGTACCGTATGGACGGCGGTTCACAGCTACAATCAAAAAATAACGTTTTCCCTTATATTATATTTTCATTTTTTAGCTTTCTGTTGGTTTAAATTTTGTGAAATGATTGGTACATTACTGCAAATTAGTTACGGGTTAACGTAAGTTGTGTGAGAAATAAGTGTTTGACCACATATAATTTTTTACTGCAGTATGTGTGTATTTTAAAGTAGCGGAATGTTCTCTACCGTGACTGGGAAAACCACACTACGTGCACAGGAAAACTTCCGCAAGTTCATTCAAACCGAACAATTCTAACTGATGTAATTCTTAGGTTCCGGAATGTTATCAGCCACTAGCGAACGCATACACACACACGCACACGACAGTTACCTCAGTGTGAGAAAAATAAAATTAACAGATAAAGTGCACAGAGAAAGAGGAGATGGGCGGCAATTATAAAATAACAGTTGGACTGTTTACTCAATTGTGATGTGACTCACTAACAGAGTTGACTTCCGTATTAGAAGGGAGCTAATGACATTTAAAAATCTACCCCTGCTAATAATATCCTGTTGATTATCTGACATAACTACTTTTATGATATAGATTCTATTAGAATGTTACTTTAAAAGCGTCGTCCTTCTTGAAAAAAGCAATGAATTTAGGACAAAATTATGATAAACAATAGGAAAGGTACTTAAATTTTTATACAGCAATTTTAGTTAGAACTACCTTTTAACGTGACGTATTTCACCGAATCGCGGTTAATTTAAGAGAGAGAGTGAGAGTGAGTGAGAGAGAGAGTGATTTGTTGTTTCCATTAGTCCTCGGTAGAGGAAATAGGATACGTCATACATGACGAATAACAAATAAATATAAGAACAAAATAAAGTACATAATTACAAATTATCTTCAAGTAAATAACTAAAATAAAAAAGATATAGTCTAAAGTTATTATAAACTCTACAGTACACTACAGAGCACACACACACACTGAGAAACACAAGCACACCCATAAGTAGCGGAGATTTCACTTCTTGGACCTGCGCGACCAGAAATCTGACCTTCCGTTGTTGCTCTAGGTAATACATAAAACAAACAAACAAAAAAGACGAAGAGGAAAAAAAGACAAAGATCGTTGTCCTCAAGCAGTTTGTTTGATTGTACAACAATATTTGGATGGTGTAACCAACGAACACCGGAAGTCAGTGCTGGGCTTCTAAGGTTTCTTTTATTTTCTCATAGGAAATAGGATGTTTTATTGGAGACATTGTTAATGTAACTTATTATTACCATTATCAGTCTCGCTTACTCACGTCCTTGAACCTCTTGGAAAAAGGTTATTGGTTTAAAATTTTGTTCCTGTGCCCCTACCCCAATATTTTTAGACTATTTTTATCAATCCCGACTTCCGTTTGTTCACGTGAATACAGTAAGCGTGTCACGTACCTTGATCGAACTCGAGGGCGTAACCACGCGGTGTAACAAGTTCCGAGAACCTTCTCTCTCCCTCACTGCAGACGGCGCCACCGTGATTTCCGGTATTCCGCCAAAGAAAGTGCGTAGCATAACAACTGCTGCAGCTTAGAGTCATGTGGCAGCTTCGCTTACAAATTACGTCGCTTCCGCTTTCCTCAAGTTGCCTGGTAACCGCTGGGACATGCTTAACAGTCGCAAAATTAAGCGTTTTGAAGAGCCTCCTCGCTGCTTAATCCTTAAATTGGAATTACTTTGCGACGGAATTGTGCGACGCGTGTTCAATTACCGAGACATCGAAACCTAACTAAAATTCTATTTCTCCAATTGTGTGAATACTTAAAATTCGAAACCAATTTCCTTTTAATAATTATTGTTGTTGTAATCAGTCCTATGACTGGCCTGATGCAAGTCTCCGTGTTAACTTATCCTGCGCAAGTCTTAACATCCTCCCAAATATGTATGTATTTGTGTCTGTATTTATTAAATCTACAAATGGGCAGATGCCCGGTTTTACGTCCTTGGCCTTCCAACACACTTCCCTCTAAAGCTAATTTTACGAAACTCTCATGTTTCAAAACGTGGCCTATTAATCTATCCCTTCTCTCAGTCAACGTCATCCATCTTGTTCTCTCTTCCCCTATTCTGTTTAGAATTTCCCCGTTAGTGATTCTATCTACCCAACAGATTTTCAGCATTCCACTATAACACCACATTTATATTCTTCTATTCTTCTCCCGTCTACAACTCCTATCGTGCACGTTATGCGCCCATATATCGCCAAATTTCATAAGAACATCTTTTGAAATGATTTCCTAATATTCACCCTTATATCACTTTTAAATAAATTCCTACTTTTTGCGAAAGTCTTCCTTTCCTGTGCTATCCTACTCTAGTTTTTACGCTTCCCAAGTAGAAAAATTCCTTAACTTCCTTCAAATTATCCCTTCCCAACCTTACACCATTTTTTATTCCACTGTTTCCCATACTACACTCCATTAGCTTGTTTTTCCCTCTATTAATCCCAGGACCACGTTCATATCATTGACTATGGTTTCCTAATACTACAATATCATCAGGAAACATTTTGGTTTTTATTTCTTCTTCCCGTTTGATTTTATTGACAAATTAATTTTTAACTTTCGCTGTCGCATATTCTATATATAAGTTAAAGACCATGGCGACAGACTGAATCCTTTTTTGATATCCGCTTTCTTTTTATTTTTTTCTTGAATGTCAAGTTTCCGGGATTTCAGTTCAAAAGTATGAGTTTAGAGGATTGTAAAAAATATTTGAATTATAGGCTACATGGTTCTTCACTTTATTTGGGATGACAACACTGTCGAAATAAATGGAAAAATAAGTTTCAACCACATCGAGTGACGTGCTGGGAGGGAAACTGAAATTTCAAACTAAAAAGTGAATAATTAAATTAAACAAATGAACGACCAGGATATGGACAATGTTTGTTATTTAGTACAGTCGATGACGATTCGTCCATCAAGTAATTTTAAAATTTGGAATTTTTAAGAATAATTTTTCGTAATTTATAAATATTCATACTTGACTGACTACGAGGGTAGTTTCAACCGAAATATTTAGGCTTTCTATACGATTGGCATTATTTTTAATCAAAATTTAACATTACTCGAAGAAGTCCCAAAAATGGTGACCAAACGTCGATTCAACTAAATAAAAACTTGCTTTGTATCTTCTCATTAATTTGTTGAGAAATATAAGCTAGTTTATTTACTACTTAAAAAGTGAATAATAATAATAAATTATTAATTTATAGCAATCCGTATTATAATCAACGGGCAACGAAACATAGTTATGCGCCTTACACCACCCCGTGTACTATTAAACAGTGTTTGTTTATATCTCTCAGACTCGTGTTGGGATTTGTATAAGGCGGAACTCGGGGAAGAAGATCAAACCACATGGGTAAATATAATTGTTTTCTTCTATTTCTATCTGCTTCCCTTTCACCTTCACCGTTCCGACATTTAAATGTCTGCGCCCGTATGGAGGGTGGTTCAAAACAAGTAAACATGAAGTAATAGTGAAACTTGGTCTAAATAGACAATTTTTAAAAAATCAAAAGGAAAACGTTTGCTCTATAATTTTTTAGACTTTACCTTTACATTCGCAGTTGATTAAGACTACAAAATTAGGGAGGAAACATTTGGTTTATAAATTTATTAAAGTGTCTGTATAGACCAAGTTTTAATACAACAATTACTGTCATAGGCAGACATGCATTGACTTTGAGTATAATATTTATGAGATCAATAAAAATATTTATGATTGGAGGCAGAATCACGGCCCAACCGGGATAAAGGACTGAACAAAAGTCCCTTTATGTCTGAGATAGAGACGACGCCCTCTTTCTTGTAATTTTTTCAGAGCTCATTTCCTCGAATGAATATTTTACGACTTCCATGCTCTTCTTTGAGCTGACGTAAGGCCCGTCACACATACAGAAAACTAGGAGAAAGGAAGCGCGGTCTTTTAAGGGGTGAGGGGGCGGGGAAGACTTTGTTTACTTACGTTCGTGAGAGATACTGTACGTCTCCTAAAATATTCAGTGGCTTCGGTGTGGCCAGAGAGAATAAGGTATCAGCAAAACAACTCCATGGGAAAGCTTCAAAAAGGTACTTACTTAACTTAGTCATCGCTGCGCATGGGAAATTATCCACATACGGTAATTGAGTAGCCTTTATCCTCTCCTCTTGGCTTTGTCTCAAGTGAATAACCACCCCAAATACGAGGATTTAGATCGTTTGTAGGGCCTTAAATGCACTACGTCTGACTTTAAAGAGGAAGAAAACATTGTTCATTAAACTCCTTGTACCCAAAAACTGTTTCAATTTGTTAGTTACAGTTGAATTATCTTATGTTACTTTAGGTTTATTATTTTGCACTACTTTTACTGGATGGTGTTTACAGCTGTCTTAAAAATCTATTAATGAGATTTAAAGAAATGTATTCATTACGTAGAAAATGCCCTTAATAAGGCTCTTTTTGGAATTTACAAATATATTGTTACATAAACTGCTCACACGTCATTAATTAGGACTGATATTTCAAATTAAAATATGGGGAAGTCAGTGTGGTTCAAAAGTGGCTCCGCGTATTGTGCCGTTTCGTCTAGACCGTGGCAAGTCAATTTTGTGTCCTGCATTGAAAAGGTCAACTACGTAAGAGGGAAACGGTAGCTGTTGTTGTACAATTTTGAAAACCCTGTGGTAGTTTGGAAAGCCGCCAGGTGCGGAGAACGTACGTGGTTTTTGAGTGTGAGATAAGTTTGAAGAGTGGTTGGTGACGAAGCGTCTCTGGTGTACAGCCGTGTTGGTTCAGATAATCTTGGCCAAATTCATAGAAAAAATTGCTAAACTTTTGTAATTATTTTTCTTATTAATAAACTACATTTAAGCTATAATTCATGGGAGTTTGAATAGAATAGAAACAAAAAACGATTAATGAGCTTTGTGGATCAGTTAGTGGGCGTGAATTAAAAGAACATCTTGGGTCATTTAAATTGCATTTCAAATATGTACACGTTTAACAGCTACCCGTTGGATCACGTCAGTGATATATATACAAAATAATTTTGCCTATGCAGTGGAACCCGAGCCGGTATTCCTAAATAAAATGGTCGTCCGAATTAGTGGCTAAGCGTTACATTACATTAATTTGGAAAAAAAGTGAACTTTCTTCCTCTTACTTATCTTGTAATATTTTCATAAATTAGAGAAGTGCACTTAAAAGTTATAACATTTAAGCTGAAAATCCGTCTATTTGGTTTATCAACAGTTTTTTCAATTGAAATTAAGGCATGAAAATCACGTGGCACTGTTAAAATATTTTTCTGACGACATACCAAATCCAATCAAATTCTTTTGGATTGCCGATTAAAAGTTGAATAACACGGGGCCAACATTTCCAAACCCTCCGATGACAATCTAGTTTGTCTCGTTTTGAGAATCAGGTCGGATTATCGCTCTGTAGCACTCACTGACGTCACTGAGACTCTCCACGTGCGCATGACATGGCGGCGCTCAGGACGCTTTAGCTAATCCGGGAGCATTTGCAACATCCAACACCCCACACCAACCCCGCCCCCTATCCGCTTTCCACCGTGCTCATTTTAATTACCTGACACGCGCCGCTGACAAAAAAAAAGAAGAGAAAAATAAAGGGCAATCTCTCTATCGAAACCCTCTTCATGATAAAACCCTTGCGCACGTCATTTAGCAATACTGTTTTAACATATCCCCAAAACAAACTATATCACTGATAACCGATTCAACGAGCACTGATACTCTATTTTTGGTAATTCCTGGAAATGATATGCAAATGAATCCAGTTTCAATTGGAATACATAACCACCCGTTTAATATTTTTTTCAATAAAATTTGTAATTTTGATTAAAGGCGATTAAGTACGAACGCTGATTCATATTATACAATTCACGCAAATCGGATTTATATACAACTACGCCTGAAAACATAAATGCAGTTTTCATGGATTATATCCTTCGTTGTTGTACAAAAAGAGGGCTGGAAAGTGTTGCGCTTTCCTCTTAGGGTTAGGTGCCGATGCCACCCTTAAGGAAGAGGTGGAATGAAGTGGCATTCTAAATATAATTTTGGCTCTCTGTGTAGCTAGAGTCTACGTTCAGCCTTTCACTCTTCGAACACATGCAATTTTAATTTAATTTTAAAGCCAAATGAAATGTACTCCACTACTGTTCAACTTCTCCAGCGAATCTCGATTTTAATTAGATGAAAAACAAGCGTCCATAAGATGAATTTTTTGTCCTAAGACGTTAAGTCGGCAATTATTGATTCTTTAGCGAAACGTTTCATCATAAATGTTTGGGGAAACTTTTTTATTCTTCAATTATCTTTCAATAACAAAAAATAAGGTGTTTTATTAAGGTTTACAATTGGTATTCCAATCATTTTTGCGATTTAGGAGGTTTCTCAGACGACCACTTTTATAGACAATTTGGAAAATTCACTCATTACGAACGTTTCGACCCAGAATTGGGACGTCATCATGTACAAGGGAGGTTTATAAATAAATTTCTTCGAGTTTTAAAATTTTCGATGTATGTAGGTATATATAAATCTAGAAAGAAGGTAGAGGTCCAAATATAGAATCTTTCTTCATGGACTGCATCCATAGACAGTTACAACCGAAATGCACTAATTTGAGGACGAAACGTCGTGGTAGGATAAAACTTTGTGTGTTAAAGCGGTCATCTGATTTACTTTAATACAACAAATATCGTTTTGAAGGAACCAGGTGAACTGCCGAGAGTCGTCAGCCCTAGAAGCAGGTGGAGTACGAGGAACTGGGCTGAGGTTCCAGTCGAGACTCAAAACAATGAGCAGTCGGCCTGTCGACGATGTGTGAGGTCTCACGGGCAGAACTTCTCAGAAGGGAAACAGATTTCAGGCGTTCACGCCCTTCCAATCAAAAAGCTGCACGTCCCCATAACAGGGCCGAGAGTGACTCGGCGAATAAATTTCCCTTTCCATAAACGAGGAGAGAGAGGGAAAAAAAATTAAGCCATTCATGTACATCATAATACACGTCACGTCCGATTTATTCCTTCGTTCACGGGAACATCAGAACAGCGTCGATATCGTCTACACATACAACTGTAATTAAATATAATTAGTCAGCAACCACTGTCCCTTGTTTCTCAAATACATACAAAGTGTTAAGATTAATCTTGCTTATGATTTTAACAGAAGAATTGTAAAATAATCGTACTTATGTGTTTAATTTTAAATCAACTTTAAAAGGAAGCATTACCCAACTTCTAAGCTTTTGCAATGGCATCCAAATACCTACGAGTTGAGATCACCTGATTTCAACATCAGTATTATTAAATAATGTAACTGTGTTTTACAATACATACAAATAAAGCAATTTATTTTGCATATGTCTTGGTAGACGCCAATTTTTACATTTAACTAGTAGTATGACTTCAGTTCCCTTAAAATGACTTAGTATTAATGCCAGTACAGTTCAAACAGATGGATAAAATTCAAACAGGCAACATATGGGTGATGCTGAAACAAGCAACTCCTCTTTAATAGCATGGGAAGGAATTGAAAAGAAGCGATGTGGAAGATAGCCAAGAGTTGACTTGGTCCCTCGGGCTATATGTTGAGGATCCTACCCGGTGTTTCACCAAAAGACATGCAGGGAAAACCCTAAAAAACCTGCATCAGGTAGGTCGGGCTATTGGGTACTATTCTCACGCCCTTTCGAATGACGGGAGACGAGTTTGCGGTGGGGTCATTTACGTGGCTCCTCCATTTTTAGGAGACATTTGGCCGTACTGATCCAATGGGATCAGCGAACAACTCTTACCGTATGCCCAAGGTCTTAGACCCCAGTATATGCACCTCCCAATGCCTCGGCATGTGAGAACTTGGAAAAAATCATAGAGAGTGGAGGCAATTATTATCTGTTTTTAATTCCTTTTACTGAGATGAAGACTGTTGGTGAATCAATACGCTGGCCACGTATGTGTCATGTAAGGTAGACCAAGGCCCTGGATGAGCTGAACAGCCATGGAAGAAGAATTAATTTTTAATACAGTGTTCGTAGCACACCCAAAATTACAAAATTCAGCTTTCGTCCATCGAAAATATCTATAGTGTATACAAAGTCTCGTTCGTATCAGTGATGTTGCGGATTTTCAGTTCTGCATCCGCATCAGCAACTACCGAGCTTCCGCATCGATTCGGACATTTGCATCCGTATCGACTTCCGCTGTAATCAATGTGGACGTTCATGCGGATGTAGATGCAGCGCATGTCGCGGACAAGACAGAAAAGTTTTACACTTTTTTGGAAGATAAAATTTTATGTTGTCGGCACCCTCGCTATAAGTACAAGTAACCAAGGAAAATATTTTTAAAAAATAGAATGAATGTGAGAATCACCAAGGATGACGTTTCAGTTTCTCATAATTCTTTATGGGTTAAAAGAATGGAATATTCTTCGGAAAAAGATACGAAACAACCAGGAACGTTCGGTATGATGAGAAAACTAGGCTTATAAACTATGTTGACATGATGCTGGATTCATCAAGTTAAGATGAGGGTCAATAAACATCAAAAAATGGTAGTGCTCAAGAAGGAATTGCTATCTTACCACAATAAAAAAGGGTCAAAATGAATGAAAATACGCTTAAAATCCGCGATAACCGAGATGAGTTCAGAATATTGTCAACAACAGATATTAATAACAGTTTAATAACCTATATTAATAACCACCAACATCCAGTGTCCCTATGGAACTGTTGCTGCGCGGGTTTTATTTATGGAACTCTGGGAAACTGACTTGAACCTGATAAGGTGGTGATATTAATTTTTACCAAATATGATGCACCAACTTTTAACTTTACTTACGAAAAATTAATTATTTAAAAATATATTAAAATTACTATGGTTTTACTTTATTTCTGCTCCATTTAAAGTTTCTTTTAAAAATTTTAAGATCCGCTTCCGTGGATGAAAAAGATAATCAGCGTCCACAGCATCTCCAATTCGGATCAACGTAGAAATGGAGTGTGAAGGGTGCACTAAAAATGCTGGAATTCTTTTTTAGGGAACGAGACTACCAAATTTGTTTGGACACAGCTGGAATACAAAAGCTATTGTTGTGGTTTTCAAGGACCAGGAGAGACATCTTTAGGTTCTAGGAACCGCATATCTTGAGGCATTCACCAGAACGACCGTAAATTTCGTCGGCGGTTCTGCCCAGCTGTTGGCCAGGTTAAAGGTTATCCTTTCAGGATGGAAATCCCCTGAATGGGACCTCGTAAAACTTTCCATGTATCATCGCTCAACTATATTAATTGACCAAGTAGTTTATTCTTTTGATGATTAGGCTCTGACTATTTCATAACAAATAGAATCTCTGTTATACGGCAAGCGAATATCAACATTTACTCTTGAGCCTTTGTTTACTGGATCACACCAGAGAGAAGGATTCATAACTTTTTTCGGTTCTTTTTAAGTCTGAGGTATATTTTCAGGTATAACACATTGGTCATTACATATGCAGTTCGAAGATGTTTACGATTATACGAAAGGCGTTGAAGGTCGTCTTGAGCCATTGTGGTGACCGCAGAATATTTTAAGACCCACCTTTGCCGAAAAGCGTCAGTCAAGGTTCTGAGAATCGTAAAATATTAAGCTGCGTCCTTGTCCTCAAAGAGGACAAAGGGAAAAGGGGAAATGTGGACCATATATAAACTGAAGCTAAAAACAAAAATAGTGTTCAGAAAAGAAAATTCAAATGAAATAATTGAAAATATGGTAATCCAACGGAGATGAAATATATTACCCAACATATAATGTCCAAGAAGTTGGTTGTTAATAAATTATTTAATTATAAATAAAAATTACTTGGTCACAATTCACCAGGTGCGAGCTACAAATAAATAAAAACGACGATATAAATAATAAAGGACCGAAAAGCTTATTTGACAATACAGTTATAAATTAACGTCTGTGAATAACTTATATAAATTAATGATTAACGACCTGTGTATCAGACATTTATAAAAAAATTAAGAATTTTAAATTTAAACTATTGACAATTCGATCACCAATTCTGGTCCTTATCAATATTTCAACCTAACTGAGGATATAAACAAAGATAATACGAGAAAATAATAGTGAAAAGATAAAATTAACAAAGACAACTTAATATTCCATCATATAATCTATAAAACTGTCAATTTTTAATCGTTATTTGTTAAAAAAACAAAAGTATACTTAGTACTTTTATAAAATTTCATGTAATAATTGTTCTTTTTGCTACAATGACAAGACCAAAAAGAATCTCTGTCATTTATAATGAAGGAGCATAAAGCTAATTTAAATTTTCCTCTGTATTAAAATTTCCTATTACAAAAAAATGTTTGTAACAAAATCAGTCATTTAATTTAGATAATGCTATTGTTTTGGATAAGGAAAGGAAATTAAAGAAAATATTAATTTCAGAAATATATATTGAACGTAATAAATTTACTTTACAATTGAAAAAATTATATGATGCGTTATTAAATTGTCTTTTCTGATTTATATTTTGGCTTTTCTTTGTTTTTATGATCTTTGTTTTCATTTCCTTATTTGGTTACAATTATTGGGAAGGATCACAACTGATGGATGGAAGGTGTATAGTTTGTTTAAAATTCTTCATATTTTTTATATAAATGTCTGATATACGGGTTTTTATTCTTAATTTATATGTGATTATTTGAATTGACATGTTTGCTGAGAACTAAATGTTCGTGACTTGGCTATTACAAATAATTATAAACACGTCATTAAGGCAAAGGTTTTAATGCTTTGTGTCCTATGTAACAAACATTGCAGTCTTTAGAGGAAAATTTAATGTTCTATATTATTTATACTTAAAATACTGACAGTATAGCGCGTCTCAATGTATTAATTAAGGTCAGCGACTAACGAAACCCCGGTTTCGAGAGCAATCTCAGTCGTAATCACTTTGTTGTTTACACTCCCTTCTACTCCCAACGATGTTTTTTATCATGTCGATGGAGGTTTATTGGGCACTAAAACATCGAGAGTAACAGTGTTATTCTCAGGATAGACACCAATATATGGCGTTTCTACGTATCCCCCCTCCCCTAATACGATTCAAGGCTGCTCCTGTGACCACACTGCTTTTATATTAGTCGTAAGTAACAAGGTTACCAACTTTTGTTGAAATTTTCCATGGCACTAATTTATAACTTAATTTAATATAGTTAAGTGTTCTACTAATTTCGTAAAACCGCACCGTTTGGGAAAATGTCCCATAAGGGATATCGATTTACCTGTCGGGGAAGCGTCAGTTGGCGTCACTGACTTTTCTGGGAAACGTCAATCGGGATAATGACCCTTTGCAAAAACATTACTCAGGATAATATACTGCGGGTAAACGTCAATTTGGATCATTTTGTCGAGAAACGTGTCTGTTGGGTTTTATTTACTACACCCTAACCTCATTATTTCGAGTTTTTAATAACTATACCTCTCAATGAGTAGAATAAATTTAATTCGTTTCTCTGTTTTATTTTTTTATGTCAAGGAAAATTGGTTAATCAATGACGAAGATTGTGTTCAAAACTGAGTAAAATTTTCGAATATCAGACAGTAGGAGAGAGGGAATAGTCAGATCTCCATAGTGAGATTTAAAATACTCTTCAGTCGCCTTTCTCAAAATGTGATTCATTCTGGTCGAAACCTGACAGAAAGCATTCATAAAAATTGATCATACCGATCAGCAGCCTCTGAAAAATTCTATTCCGTCGTGCAGTCGAGATTTTTCCATTCTGATCGTTTAAATTCCGTTTCGTTGCCTTTAGCATTTCTTCCGTGTTTGAAAATAAGCACCACCTTGAACGTTGCTCGTGTACAAAGAATTGTCCGCTTTCGATCACTTCAGAGGTAATTTAAGGTTGATTCATCCTCGAGGAACGAGCACTTCCTTTGTGTGAAGCAATGGCCGGACTACTTGCTGATGTTGTCGCTGCAAATATAGCAATTAAGCGTTTCCAGGATATCGCCGAAGGAAGCTCTTTTTGTCGTTGCAGAACGTGTTAGAGGGAAGACTAAGAATGTATTTGTACCCCGTGGAATTTCCTTCCTCTAAAAGGTTGGCGGTGTAGCTGCTCCAGTGACGAAATTCCTTTAACATTAGTCGTACCTTGAACGGAATGCGGTTATTACTTGTTGCAGAAAATGATTGGAATTATGAGTCATCCTCCATGATGTCAACAACCGACGAGTTAGATCATGGGAACTGTGAAAAGCATTTTCAATGTTCCATCGTCTTTTGTAGATTTGTAGATTGTGAGAATGAAGAAGTATTGCAACAACATGATACTACTTACTGAGGAAGTATTGTAAGGAAGTTTCTGGTGAGGAGATATTGTATTCAAGTTCAAAACCTTGGCATTCTTAAAAGGAAAATCAAACCATGTTTCAAATATATAAAAAAACTCATATGTCTACATGAAGAAGTAACTTACTAATTCAGGACATGACTTTTAGAATACAAAAATATTACTCCTGTATAAACTAATAATTATTGTCATTTGTCCCCAAAGAATTTTCACCAGTTGCAATTTTATTCATCAAAATACTTAAAACGGTTTTTTAATAATTTTGTAAACCGAGAAATGTCGACCATTTCCATATTCATGTGTACAGAAAAAAAAGATGTTAAAAATTTTGAAATGCATATCTTGAGTTTCACATTGATCCCATACGTATCCTATATTTTATAAAAATAATATTTAAGTATATCAAAATGAGCCTTTTCTAAAACTTAAAATACTCAATTATCCATTACGAATCGGATTCCACCTTTATTATGAATGCCCGAATTAAATTCGAAAATAAATGGTATAATTTAATTTATTGATGCTTAAAAGTTTATTTGTCTAAATTAACCATTTAAATTGAATATAAAAATAATATATACGTAGAAACCAAGAAAGGAGTTAGACAAGGATGCAGTCTGTGGTCCATACTTATATATAGAGCAGGTGATGAAGAAAGTTAAAGCGCAATATGGAAAAGGAATCAACTGCAAGGAAAAGAAATAAAAACCGTACGCTTTGACAACGATTAGGGGAGTCTGAAGAAGACTTGGAATTCATAATAAATGAACAAGGTCCTGGAGAAAGAGTACAACATGAGGATTAATAGAGGGAAAACCAAGGTAATGGTGTGTAGTATGGGAAACAGTGTAATAACAAAGGGATATTTTGATGGAAGTTAATGAATGGAATACGCGAAAAGGCTTGCACAGCCTTAAGACTGAATACCACAACAACAGCCATAAATTTTCACAATATATATAATTCATCTAAATTTGGTTTATAAATACATTTTATCAATAATTTTGGGCGTATTTCAGAGCCATCAGTCCGCAATCCTCTCCGTAGTTAAACGTCATAGTTGAAGGCGTTATGAGAATATTATGGGACAATTCGTTGAAAAGATCTGAAATGAGTTATTATCGTTGATCAGAGAGCTGACTTCTATAGCTGAGAAAACAGACATTAAATGCTCTGCCCTTAAGTCTTTATATGACAAATACGTGTTGTGGGGAGCCTGTAAAAGCTAATAAATATTGTTACATTTTAAAAATGTTGACAATTTTTAATCAATAAAATATATTAATAATTTTAAAAAATTGGTAGTTGTATTTTTCTCCAACTAGGTACGTTATACTGGAATGTAATTTTTAATTAATTGAAATTTGAGATCCTTCTACGCGGAGTGGTTTTAATTACTTTTCCGCTGCGACCACGTTTCAGATCTGAAGGTAATAAAAATATTTAAAAATCAACGTTTCCTATAGTGAATTATTTTAGCAGTCGTCTGTCAAGCTTAGGCGCGTACTTAGTTAGTTACACGGGTACGCACAACACTTTCAATCCTCCACGAATTTAATGAATTATTCCGTGCACGTAACGTAATATGTAGCAGTACAAAGAGTCCGTTGCGTAATGGTTGGTTGACAGGACCAGAATAACCTCGTCCAGCAGGTATTACCTCTTTTATTTTCTTTGGTGAGCCTGCGAATCGAGGCGGCCTTTTCATTGCAAAGGATTACGGGAGAGTGAAAGCCGAAGTGTGTCTATTAGATGAAAGACATACCATTCAGTTCCTCGTTTCAATTAACTGTGATTACGTTCTTCAAATGTCAAGAGGGTACGTGGAAAACGAATCCCTTGACTAATGACGACGGAATGCTTTCATTACCCCCGTCGGGTGGCGACTCAAACACCCGACGAAAAATTTCTCCCTTCGGCGTTTATCATTAATATTTGCAAACCCTTTCCCTCCAAATATCGCTGATTCATATTTTTAAAATTTCAAGAACATTTATGACAACAAGACGTATAATAATACTAGCAGGTTGCTCGGCGACGCCATGAAATTTATTTACGTTTGTTCACTACAGTATTTCATTCGACAGTAATCTCTTGTTGAATGGTTTCGGATCGCCCAAGGCAAACCTTAGGACACCTTATAACTCGCAGTGTGTGTGCAATTCCGGGTATATAACTCAGAAGCTGGCTGCCATCCCATTCAATCAGTCGGTCTGCTTCCTCATAAAACTGTTGGAGACTCGGAGAAGGGAATCCTGCGACCCCACAGCAAGTTCATCTCCCATCATTTGGAAGGGTCGGAGAAAAGTACCTAAAAGCCCGACCAAAAATACGCAGTTTTTTCGCCTGCATCTCTTTTAGGGTAGTATCCTTAAACTCTAGCCAGGGGACCGTCGTCAACCGTTGGCTACCCTGTTCTACCTTCCACAACCCCCCTTTTTTTATTCCTTTCCTGTGCTATTAAAAGGGAGTAGTCTGTTTCAGAATCACCGTCATGTAGCCCGTTACTCAAAAAAATAAGCCTTAACAATGCCTCTTCTTCTTTCTACCTGATCCTCTATTAAATCCGCTTCAGGATTCCTATTCAGGGATTGTCTGTCCCTGAATATAGCCGGACGCTCATTACCCATGCGTCTTCTTCCTCTACCTGATCCTCAATTTAAATTGGTTTAGAATCAATTGAATTAAAACTGATAGGTTTAATAGAAGCAATCTTTTTATATTTATTTCGATGGCCCAAAAAGTACTTTATGTAGTAGCCGTACGTCTTATCACGTTACGGTTATAGAAGTATTAAGTAACACTAACCTTAAATCACCTTAAACAAAACAATTAATATTAAGTATGTATGTTATTATAATTTATGGACAACTGTAACTTACCATATGCAAAACAAGTATTAAATAACTATGTAGAAGTACTTCAATCACCTTATAATCTAAATTATGAACATTAAATAATATAACGTAATTGTTATTATGGATAACTGGTTTGAGGTGTACTCTCTCAGACGTAGTTTCTTTGACGACACTAAAGCCGAGCGTTTCCGTGGTTTAATCGCGAGTGTTTCGCGAAGAGTGTCACTTAGGGCTATTATACTCGTATATCGTGATGTTCTGTTTTATTAAGATATAACTTGGTTACTGACTGTACGTTTAATGAATTTATGACCAGTGATACACAGTTAATAGTCTTAAAAATGTACATATTATTTTAAATCCAAGATAAGTTACTGGTTTTTTTTACATATTTTTACGTTTTTTTCATGTTGTGATCGTGATAGTTTGTGGATAATTTAGTAGAAATCCATTTTTATTTATCAGATCAAAATTTCATTGATGCTGGTAAATAAAATCTAAAGTAAATTACTTGGTTGGTACCCGTGAAGGCCATTCGGACTGAAAGGGCACTTAAAATATTTCTTCTGGTTAGTATTAGCGTACATAAATCACTCGTAAACATTAACATTCTTAAAGGGAAAGCTGCTGATAAGGCGTAGTGTTGTGTGCCTCGCTTCTTCACGATGACTGTCCCAAGACCGACTTAACATCAAGGATTTAAGTTGCAACCGCGAGGGATAAAGCTCAGCTCTAGGAGATCATTGTCTTGCAGATTCACTAGAGCATGGCGGACCGACATCACTTTCACTTGCAGTTCCCCCCTTCTCTTATTCTTCTACCTTTCCTTTTTTTCCCTTCCTTTTCAACTCTCCTTCTTCTTAAGAGCTCTAATTTAATAGAGCAGTGCCATTAATTTCGGCCAGTAAACGAACTTCCAAACAACCTGTCCGGCCGAGTGAAAGCTCCTCGTGATGTTATCTGCTACAATAGAAACAACCGAAACCACAAACAAACAACACGCAGAGCCCATATAATACTACTCCTTCCTTGCTCCCTCTTTTTTTTATTTCGTCCGCGGCGGTAAATTTTCTGCTCGCCCCAGCGGCGTGTTTGCTTTCAGAGGAACTCGCACAGATTAAATACCTTCGATACGGCTCATTGCCACGCAAAATCCTCCACGTCAAACACGCGCCATCTTCAACTTTGCTCAATTAATAAACCAGCTGAATTGAGTGCAGTGCGTCGGTTCTCCTATTTCACCAAGTGAACCACGTAGCAACCAACGAAATCTCTATACCACACGATAAGGAAACTTTATAAAAGAGAGAAATAATATTCCTTTCTCCTTATGAATGAAATACTATCTATTCCTCATGCACAGGAAGAAGACAAATTATCCTGTTCTATTTTACGACTAGAAAACTCGTTTGTTACTCACTTATGATCGTCCATATTGGTTCGTACATGTAAATATTTTCTTCGTATAGATATTGATTGTGGCAATGCTTAAGATACATAAAATTAACACAAATTAAGTATAAAAGTTACATAAGAAAATAGGGCGAAAAGGAAAATAAAATAAAAATAAACAAGAAATATTCCGCTCCATTACCCTAATTAAATTATATATTATAAAAACTAGTAAAAGTGCCCTACTATTCTCTGCACCTTTTCCTTTGCACTTCACTTCAATACACAGTAATTACTCAAGTATTTTATTTATTATATAGAAGACCATACCCTTCCACTGTCAAAGCTGTACAAACTTAATTTTTAATAAATAAGTATTAATCTCTATCATAAATAATTAGCATTTTCTAATTGTTTCACACTCTGTCTGTAGCTAGCATGTCAGCAGGTAGAATTGTTCTTTTTATAAAAGAAAATTTTTCTTTACCAGTTCTCCGTTTCCTTTGTCTAATCTTGCTGTACAAACTTTGCAGTCTACAAATAAATGAAAAGAGTAAAATACTTTAAATGTGTTTAATCGTTGAGCCGGTATAAATGATAGTGTGAAACGTATTGAAATACTTATTCCCCAGATTTTATAGGGTGATAAAATAACTTCACAACTTTAATTTATTAAACGTCAATTTAAATTAGCGTCCGGATGGTAAAATTAATATTAACTCCGTCAAAAGAAGCCAAACTGGAAAAGGAGAAGAGGAAGACCGAGGAGACGGTTGATTAATGACGAGGAGGATGATTTCAGAAGTTTAGGCGTTTGAAATGGGAGAAGAAAGGCAGAGGATCTAAAGGAATGGAGGCAACTAATAAACGAGGCCAAGGTTGTGCAAGGACTGGGCTGTTGCGCCGACCATCAATTAACCAATGTTTACCTCCTTTCATTGCAATTGTTAAACGTGAAAGAAAATAAAAATTAAATACTTATTTAATACTTTAAAAAATTATTTAGATGTTTAATCTTTTTAACTTTATATACAAGCTTTAAAATATATATACTTGAACTGGTCCAAAATTAAATTTAAAAGTAATTATGAGGTTTCTTTCTCTCAGGGCACCGAGGTTAGCTGATTGAAACAAAATAGTGGCACACAAGTGATCGGAAGATGAAACGAATGAGGCACTTACTCGTATAGCGAAATAGCTTTTTTCGCGCTTGGGTCGTGCCGAAGCCTTTCGGAATCGTGTCCGTCTGGCATTCAATCTGAATTACAGCTTCTTCTTCCCTGTTTCACCCTTTGTCTCCTTCCCATAAAACTCACAGACTGACCACCAATCTTTTCCGACGAGGCCAGTGTTCTGGCGTTTTCCCCTACCGAAACACGATCACGTGGCCATTTTGGCCAACCGCTGCCCTCAAATTCTGGGGTTTGAAATTCCTTTTCCTAACATAGTGCCTCCCGTATAATGTTTCTCGCAGAACCAGGGGTCGAGGGAAGCGACTAAAAGTAACTTTGGTTTACGCCCGTTGGAAATTCCGTGCCTTGCTGACGCCCTAAAAAATCCAATAAATGCATTCCAAGCAATATTAAAACTATTCATTTTAATAAATTCAATAAAATTAAATTATCACGCTACAAAAGCAATGTATTTGGAAATAGGTTATTATTTATTTTATGTAATGTAAAGTCAAATCTGTTAATTTCAGTTAGCAGAATGTCGCTTCTCGTTTTATTGTCTTGAATGGTAATAATTAGTATCCTTTTCTCTGTTATAGAAACAGTACTGAAATGTTTACAGCTTATTTTCATCTTTATGCCAACTTGGTTTGAATTTTTTCCAGACCTTAAAATTTGTCTCTATTAGATGTTATGTTGGCGGAAACACAAAATGTAGCACTTACTGTTGCTGTTGTAGTGTTATTAACATTTAACATAATTATACTTCTAAAAATGCCTTGCTTGGAGTGCTGTAGTAGTAAAAAAATTTAAATACTAAGGCATATTATAATATAAAATTAGTTTAAAAGTACTCAAAGTCCTGTGGTCTAGTGGTTTGCATCGCTGCCTCACAATACAGAAGTCCCGGGTTCGAATCCTGGCATGGGCATGGATGTTCGCGCCGTCATAGTCACGGAGATTGAGATTAAGACTGCTGGAGGATCGACGCTCTGGCCACGTATGACTCCAAATTCGGGTGGGTCATGTAAGATGAAAAGTCTGCAGGCCGAGGCCCTGAATGGGCTGTAGAGCTGAGGAAGAAGAAGAGTATCTCCTTACGGGTGGAAGAAAAGCCCTGGCGGCTGCGAATGGAATCACTTCAAGATGTAACAACTGATAAGACACGCCATACGTGATGAATAAGACGAGGATGACTAAAGGTGATGTCTTCATCCCCCCCGACCGGTTCCGGCCATCATCCTCTTACGAGATATGAGAGAATATTTTAATCAGGTTCTTCCGTCATCGGAATTTGTAGAATTGCGTGGAAAGCGTGTATTGAAGGAGCAGTGATGTGATGCCGACGTTAAGGGACTGTTCCCACACGACGTCATGGAGTGTCGCCTTGACAATGCACGCCACGGTACGCTGCTTGCTCCGTGATGAACTGCCTCTGATCGTATCCTACAAACAAGATCGAAAAGGAGCAACGTAACGATGCAGACACGTCCTACAATATGTGCAGGCCAACATAACATTGCATCGCTGTTTCCCAATTCTGGATGTAAAAATTATGCAATGTATTTGTCAGTGCAATCCATTTTTCATTAGTGGATGTAGACTCTATAGACCACAAAATTAAAGCAAAATTTATTTTAAAAAAATACTTCTTTAAGCGGAAATAATTTAATACGGCGTTTAATTTTAATAAAAAAAGCCAACAATAATATAACAAATAAAATTGAAGGTTTGTGTATATGTTGGCGTGTTTCTCGTACAAATTAAAACGCGTAGTCATTCTAAAAAAAACAATAGGTACGAAATTATTTTTCATAAATGAATTATCTGGTATTAAGTATAAGAAATATAAAATACAGCCAGTTTTTTAGCAAAAATTTAAATAATAGTATAATTATGACATTACGTCCATATTTGCTGCCGTAACCTTCATACAAAATTATCCATAAATATAATAGTATCATCCAGAAATTAATTTTTTGGCTCTTTCTATTTATTTATAAATTATTTTACATTTCCATGATTTAGCGGATGTTATTTCCTTTTTTAGGGGTATATACATTTATGATAGGAAAATATGAATACATACCGACGAAAAGATATATTTTTGTCAATAAAACGATCGAAGTATAACATTTATAAAGAAACGGGGAATGTTAAGGAGTGAATGCCAGCAAAGAGATTAATTACAAAGAATATACCAAAGAAATAACAGTTCCAAAACGTGTAAAGTTAAATTGGAATGAGTCAGTCAGTGAGGATTTCAAATAAAACCAATTAAGTGATTTCTGATTATATTTTTTGTATCCTGTTAGAAAATACTCGTGGATATTTAAATGACTGCGTTACGTCAGTTGTTTGGTCGGCTCAAGGTGAAGTAGAGTCTGCACAAAACGATCACAATCTTTCACCAACTCTAAAGTGTAAATGTATTAATTCACATGAAACAACGTGACTTTACCCTTCTGTCGAAGAATATTACGTCTCACGAAACTGACGTCACTGAATTACTAATGCAAGTTTCTTATAAATGGGTACCAACAACTAGTTAACAGAGAAACTGATCAATTATAATAGGAAAAATCTAGAGCTTAGTAATGACGATAAGTAAATCACTTCAGATGCAATAATAAATTACTACAAATCTAAAAATTCAAAGTAAACCATATTACCAACAGACAATATGCGGCATAGTGCTTTTAAAATATATTTACTTTAGTCTTTATCTGCTCCGGCATGAATAACAAACAGATACTTACTTACCTTTTATTGTACAACATCTGCATGAGATTTGATGGTCAGGGTCTCCGGGTATTTTAGTTAGACACCAATTTTGCAATTAACTTTAAAACTTAATTTTTATTAAGACCAATACTTACATTTCACGTAAAAACAGACAAAGACAAGACGTACCAAATAATAAAACCAAAGATCAAAACTTTTACAACCCGCGACTTTCACTTCACTTTATGCAATGAAGTTCGTCAGACGCCAACTTTAAATATCAAACTCAATAAGTCAGATTAATATAATTATTAGGAAATCAATTCTAATTTCTTGTAGAAAAATATTGCTCCATACGAGGTTTTTCAATGCATGGATGTTGTTGTAGTTTGCAGTCTTAAGACTGGTCTGTTTCAACCCTCCATGATAACTTATCGTTTTTGTTTCTGCATAATTACCACATCCTCCCTGTTCTGCTTAGCGTATTCCATCCTTGGCCTCCCTCTTCTGTTCTCACCGCACACACTTCCCTCTAATGCTAAATGACGTGGCCAATTAATCTAAGCCCTTCGCTTGATCAAAGTCCTCCATATTCTTCTCTCTTCCATTATTTTGCTTAGAACTTTCTGGTTAGTGATTCTATACACCATTCTCCTATAGCAACAATTTTCAAAAGTTTCTATTCTTTTCCAAGTTCATAGATGAAATTTATTTAATGTAAAAAAATTAATGGTGCTTCTGAGTATCAATTTTTATACGAATACTGAGGGTGCAGTTATTTATCGATTTGAAACCACGTGTTTTATCTGGAAATTTTTTTCTGATAATGTTGAAGTTCAGTAGTTGATGTCGTATTTGTATTTAGTTTTGTAAAATAACTTTTTTAAAAGAACCTTTCTAGTGGTTCTTCTGTTCCTTCAAAAGTAAATTAACTGGTGAAGTTAAGAGAGTAGAAATAAGGAGTGATAACTTTATGAGGATGCTGAATTTTATTATTATTTGTGTCATAAACGCTAACCAAATCCATTAAAAATCGTACTTCATGATAGGAAAGATCATTAGAGAACTGTGTTATTTTTCTCTGTTAATCTTGTCACGTTCTGTTTTTTTATGGTCCTCTAGCATTAATATTACACTTTACGGCCAATGACTGCACTTACCACCGAGTCAAATACATAATGAAGAAAATACTGTATCCTGTTCATTTCATTAGTCTGCTTTTCTACGACGGTCAAGGTCGCCTGCCTTCTGGAAGGCGTTAATTGGATTACACTCGTATTTCTTCCACTTCTTTTTCCTTTTACCACAGATAGCCTTGCAAAGCTGGAAATGCAACATCTTCCCAGGAAAGCAATCAGCTGTTTATCGGAACATCCGCGTCGTCATCGAGCTGCTACAAAAACGAACGGAGAAGGAGAGAGAGGGAGAAATGGGAAACGGCAGGTAATTGGCCAGTTCCACTTTGTGCGCTAATTTTTTTTTCTTGCCACCCTCATCGCAGTTATAAGCGGGAATAGTTAGTGTCATCGTATACAACATTAATCCTCAGAACTTGTTCTTCTCAAGCTACAAGCCGTATATATCACAAATCTCGTATGTGTATCCCTCCGCGTTGGCCTTTCGTGCCGGTCAACGTACCCATTCACGGTGCTTTAATAGCTACTGACAATAACACAACAAACTGCGACTTAACTATATATTTTTATTCATTCTTTTGTATGAATCGGTTCAAGATTATTTCATTAACGTTTATTGGTTTTCGAACCTCCAGTTGAAATAATTATTTCCGATCCACAGTATTTCATAAATAGATGTAAGTAAACACGGTCAATTTATTTGAATCTATTCCATAAATTAAAATGTTGAACTGAAAAAAATATATACATTTGAAAATATATTAAATGACCATTTTACAGACAATTTAAAAACTTTTCTTAATCTATAACGACGTTTCGTCCACCAACTTTTTACTTCACTAGAGAAATGTGAGATGTAAACCACTTTTTCACGTTTTAACTACAACTAGACATTTAAAGTGGCAATATTTTGTTAAAATATAATTATTCTTGTTTCCAGTTTTGAAATAACATCTTTTCAATGAGTAAATAATACATAAGTATACTCTTCATGCGTGCAGTTGAAGATAATTGTTAACCTACAATAAAAGAACATAAAAACGATCACAAAACTTTATCCCAAATAAATCCATGTTTATCTTATAATTTATGGATAGTGATAATGTCCGAATTTAAAATTTTGAACAACTTTTAACACAAAATAACACGTCTCTTACCCATCCAATTTCCGGACCCCTTCAGTTCTTAAATTAAAACAACCGAAATTAATTAGAATAAAAATTATTCGTTTTTAAGACTTTTGGCCATATATTATATTTTATTTATAATATTAAGTCAAATTAATGTCATTATTTTATTTCTAACTATTAACACACTGGAAAATAAAATAATTATATTTTAACGAAAACATTAGAAATTCAAAATTTTAAATGATTGGAGTGTGGTGAGTTTCTTCTTCTTTACCTACAATAACAAGTATATACTTATCTGATAATTGTTATCTATCCCAACAGTAACATCGTGTTTGTTTCAGATTCTAATACTATTTACACCAATAAATTACTTTTACATCACACAAATTAACACACTTCTCCTTCCTTGAGTTCCCAAATTTCAATAAGCCGCTGATTGTTGTAATGTAAAATGTTGTTGTTGTTGTGGTAATCAGTCCTAAGACTGGTCTGATGCAACCCTCCACGCTAACCTATCCTGTGCAAGCGTTTTCGTTTCCGCATAACTAGCAAGTCCCATATCCTCCTTATTCTGCTAAGCGTATTCCATCCTTGACCTCTCTCTCTTCTGTTCTTACACCACACACTTCCCCCAACTGCTGATTTTACAAGGCCCTCATATCTTAAAACGTGTCCTATTATCCCTTCTTTTGGTCAACGTCCTCCATATTGTTCGTTTTTCCCCTATTCTCCTTATAACTTCCTCGTTAGTGATTCTATCCACCCATCAGTTTTTTGACATTCTCCTATAGCACCACATTTCGAAAACTTTCTTTTTTTGTCTGCAACTCCTACCGTCCACGTTTCGGACATTTTTAGCAATGATTTCCCAATATTAATATTTAACTACAGTACAAAATTGTGCTGTAATGAACCATGTTCATACAAAGTTTATTACATATTTTCCATTATTATTATATATTAATCATGGAAAATATGTAATTAATGTTTAATAAATGCGGTTTATTGCAGTACAATTGTTTTCTGTAGGTAAATCACAAATAATTTTTTTCGCTCTTGTGTTACCTGATGAAGTTCCAATTTGGAGGAAGAAAAGTCGTTTTAGTTGAATAATTTTTTAAAACATTTTTCTTTTAAATGGCCTTTTAATTTATGTTAATGAAATTAAAATATATACGTAAATTGAAATATTATAATAAGTTGTAATATTGAACCCGTCGCTCTCTTTCTCTCTGTATCACTCTTGTTTCCAACCTATGAAAGGTAGACCAAAAAACAAGTCGAGCTTCTCATCACTATCATCGTCTTGGCGCCTGCAATTTGCCTGTTATTCCTGAGAATAACGTTTCCAAGGCCAAACTCTACACCTGAGAACAGGTTGCGTCTGCATTTTGTCATCGCCTATGGCATCACGATGCAGGGAAATTTCTCTCACAAGTATGTCGTTTGTCCTTGGATCCACGCAATTAGCGTAACGCAAAACTTGACAAACAGGTGATTAATCATTATTAAATACACACAAAGATTAGAAGCACTGAAAAATTAGCTGCAATTTTTGTGAAAACGGACGATTTAAAGGTTTTATTTTTATTTTTGCATTAAACTACCACGGACCCATCAGTAGTTATAATAAATACGATACCAAAAAAGAATTATGATATATGAATATTCTTGAAGAGCAAAATGTTGTAGTATGACTACCAAGAAAAATTAGCATCTTTGACTATTTACGAGTAAGGAAGATAGCATCCTTGACGGAGAGGTGTGTGGTCTCTGGAGATCAGATGGCGGACATTAAAAGCAAATATTCCTGATTCTGAATTGATAATATAATATATTTATGGAAATTTATTGTGCAGCACATAATAATGATTACTGGATAAATATCACTTTAAACTGCAAGGAGAAGAAAAATAACCCTCAGGTTTGCTGATGTGGTATTTGGGAAATCAGAATAAGACTTGCAAATCGTAATAAATGGCATGAAAGTGGTCCTAGAGAAAGAGTAAAACATGAGGATTAATAGAGGGGAAACCTAGGTAATGGAAATAGTGGAATGACAAAGGGTGTTAGATTGATACATGTGTTTATCGTGCACGCCTGACGTATTCAGGTTGTGCAGCAGTATCGAAGAAAAGAATGTTTCGGGGGCAGGGAAGAGAGGAGAAAATCTTTCTCTGGTCGACTCAGCAACCCAGACAAGTGTGACATCTTCAGTCACGACCAACGGAAAGGCTTTGTCGCAGATTCCAAGAAAGTGCGGTAGGCAAAGGGGAAACAGGATGCTATAAAACTATAACCACACCTTGCAACAACAGTGGAGGAGGGAAGGGGGAGGAATGCAGAGAATACAACAACACTACAACAGTTTCTCGTCCATGTTAAATCTATCTCCACGTCTATTAAAACGGATACAAGTGAAAAGATTTCTTGCTCGTTTCTTTTTCCACGGCAGCATTGAAGCACTTCAATTTTTTTATACACGAGGAAAAGTTTTCCCTTGATTAAATGTCTGCATTGCCCAGGGGGTGGGTTATCAAACTTTGAACTTTGCCGACCGAATTAACAACTGAATCTGTCATTTGCTATACTTCAACCTTGTTCACTACCAATATAAGGAGAGCGAATGTTAGTTATATTTTAAAAACAAAATCAAAAGACTTAGTCATTAATTGCAGAGTTATCATAAGGGTGAAGACTGGAGGTAACAAGAGAGATTCATGCTTAAAGTAACTCCCGTGCTCTAACATTAAATTTACAATTAAAATTGTCGACTGAAACGTGTCGGCTACTGTTATTCAAACCGTGCTTGTTTCCGGGATAAATCAAGCGCCATAATATCGAAGAATCCTCTTCTTCAGCGACGGTGACAAAGTTAAATATGTGCTGCGTCCCCAATGGCATTGGGCTTTTCTTTTTTCACGAAAAAAAAAACATCACAGCTGACGTTGACTTCGACGCCTTGGAAGGAACTGTTCCTAGCACCTTAGTCAGAGGAATTTCAGCTATGCATCATTTATCAACAAGATGGAGCACCCACTCACTGGACTTCCATTGTTCGTTAGTTCCTGGACCAAAATGTTTCTGGTAGGAGAGAGAGGTGGACCAACACCACACTTCTCTGCTTGATTCTTTGATCCTTTTGGGATCATATTGATGACTTGGCAATTTGCGATACTAAACCAATGAATATTCAAATGAAAAAAATAACGGTCTAAATGGAGTGTTACGGAAGAAATGTTGGAACACAGTCGCAACTAGTGCATATGTGCTAAAGCACAGATTAATTTAGGGGGAATTGATGTCGTCGTAATTTTAAGTATCTATATAATAATTGTGTTTGAACAGAGCAAAGTTATGCTTTGCTTTCAACGACTTAAAACACGCTCCCTCTAAAGCCCCCAGCCGTTTCACCCTCCTGTACCACTCCGTAAGGCTCAGCAAACTGCATCGGTGCTACAGATCAGTCAGCAAGTATAAACAGCCGTGCCGTGTTTTGAGACGCATGGCACAAGAAACGAAACCGAAAAATTATAACGATTCACTAATTAAAAATCTCATCTTAAAACAGTTCTATTTTTTTAAAAAATATATCTGTACTTGTTTGCATTATTTAACAAATCACCATCAAATATTATTTTGAAGTAAAAAAATATTATTTACGATGTGGAATAGGGTAATGATATCAATAAATGATGAAAATACCTGAGTGTAGTCCTGCAATCTATTATTCTGTATGAACTCTTCGACTTAAGTCCATTTTCTGAAATCAAAAAATTGCCAAACGTGGTCGAAGTAACATTATGTATCACTGATGTAAGGGACCCAATATATCTACAAACCTAAAAAAAATACATCAATTTACAGAATAAATAAAAACCATGTGGTTTACCGATGATATTGTAGTATTATGGGAGTCAGAAAAAGAGTTGTAAAACGTAATAAATTACGTGAACGTGGTCCTGTAGGTCTTAGGACTGAATACCACAACAACAGTATTAAAACTACCTTTTTGTCTAAGTAGCCTGGTAAGGTCTTGAAGATTAGTCTGGGCAGACTGATCTACGTATAATAGTGATATTTATTACTGGTATTATTTTACAAATTTTAGAACCGTTAATTATGGCTCACTTTAAAATCTAAGAAAGGCTTCATCATCATTCGGAATTTTTTTTTCTCTCCTTACGGCACTTATCTGTAAAATGAACAGTAGGTTCCCCCTGTTTCCTTTCTCAGTAAACCTATTTTAGAAGCATTTAAAAACTTCTTTTTGTAGACTCTAGACGTCAGAAATTTATGTCCCATAGAACGTCGTATAATTCCACTCTCCTGCAATTTAATCTTCGACGATAACTTCACGTGCTGCATGTAGCGAGACTTTTTATTACTATTCTCATACTGGTAAAGTGTGTACAAGGTTTTAAGGTACATACCCTGTGAGCTTATCTGCGTAGATGTGAGCCACGGCGCAGAAATCTGACAAGAAATTGCGAAACAAGGCCGCCGAAAGCAAATACTGACCTTATCGTTAAAGTAAAGAATTTTCGTGTCACCCACTTTACTTGCCTCCCCTTGAAAGAAAAAAAGGTCCATAGTCGCTGCTCCACATAGATAGTGAGTCAGTTTCCATTTTCTATGCCACGCGCTAATAATAGTCATGAAGGCTACAAAAACCAGTTTCCTAATGGAATTTTATTTAAAAGAAAAATTCAATTTCGGTGATACTCATAAATTATCCAATTAAGGCATAAAAATGAGAAATTTAATGTAAATAAAATTACAAAATAGGAAATAACGTTCCGATTACCTTAGGCGCCACATCATGTAAAACTCTAATTCTCATGAATTATCACTGATTTTCAAAAAGGAATCTTCAATATCTTGATGAAATTAGATTTAGATTCAAATTATGTACTACATTTTAATTCTAATAAATATGAAAAATTTAATTAATCATTAAATGTCAGGTTAATTTAAATACATAAATTATTTTATACTTTTAAATTAAACAAAGGCACTTATCTGTTACAACTTAAACTGATATTTTTTTATCCTTAACACTGCATTACTTTTATTAGTTCAGCAATGTAAGGAAGCGTTCTTTTTTATATTAAATGAGTTGAAATTCTGTAGTTTTGCTATTAATATCTCATTGTTCTCATCTTATCTACATTTAATAAATTTCAAAATGAACCTATTCACCTTAAAGATGAAAACAGTATCTAACATTCATTATACTAATATATAAATAAATATCTTGGAGCCAGACAAATTATTTTTACATTTTCTTAGGAAAGCAAACGTTCATTTCATTTGTAGATTTACAGAAAGCATTTGATAAGGAGAACGGGAAACACTACTAAGGACTTCAAAGAACACCGGAATAAAATATCGAGAAAGAAGGCTTATGCATAACCTCCACAGAAGGTAGTCGGCAATAATAAGAATTGAAGGTGAAAAAAGAAAGCATAAATCAATAAAGTAGTGAGCCAAGGATGCAGTCTGTCGCCCATGCTCTTTACGATATATATAGAACAGGTGATGAAGAAAGTTAAAACGGAATACGGAAAAGAGAAGAATGAAGAACACTTCGCTGTGCCGAGGATATTGTAGTATTAGGGGAGTCAGAAGACTTGACGAACATAATTAATGACAATAACGTGATCCTGGAGGAAGAGTTCATATAAGGATTGATAGACGGAAACCAAGATGATGGAGTGTAGAATGGGAAACAGTGGAATAACAAATGGTGTAAGATTGGGAAGAAATATTTTGAAGTAGATTTTGGAATTCTGCCACTTGGGAAGCACAATAACCAGGGATGGTAGAAATGTAGTAGACATAAAAAGTAGTATAGCACAGACAAGGAACGCTTTCGCGAAAATGATAAATTTGCTTACGGGTAATATAAGAGTGAATATTAGGAAATCGTTGCTAAAAAAGTTCGTGTGGAGTTGTGTGGATGCGAAACGAGGACGGTAGGAGTTTGCAGCAAGGAAAATAATAGATGCCATTGAAATTTGGTGCTATAGGAGAATGAGATGGGTGGATAGAATCACTAACGAGGAAGTTCTAAACAGAATAGGGGAAGAGCTAACAGTATGGATTAACAGGCCACGTTTTAAGACATGAAGGTCTTGTAAAATTAGCATTAGAGGGAAGTGTGTGGGGTAGGAACAGAAGAGGGAGGCGATGATGGAATACGATAAACAGATTATAGAGGTATGTGGGATGAGGTAGTTATGTGGAAATGAAAAGGCTTGCGCAATATAGGTTAACATGGCGGGTTGCGTCACACTAGTCTTAGGACTGAGTACCACAACAGCAACATTTTGCTCCCCGTTGCAAATTTCTTCTTACAAATAGTGTAAAATGGTGTAACCAATTTTTTTCTTGTTAAATATACTGTATATTAATTAAATTAAATTTTCTAGTGTCTGCATCAACAGTGCAATAAGGAAGGAGCGAGCGTGATGGAGGCACGATAATTACAATACAAATATGAGTTAGGAATTGCAGTAAGGAATTTTCTCAGTTGACTACAACTCAAAGTGTCCTATTACCTTGAGTCGTTAGTGACTTTTCCAATGCGTCAAGTCTGTTGAACCGCATTGTCTCGGCAACAAGCAAAAAAAAGGCGACTTGCTTAAACAGTTCGTTGTTCTGCGAGAGTCAATTATGCAGCCAGGGCATTGTACGTACGGGGCACATATTAGCTCCTCGGGGGTTTCTAGTACCTGCCTCTCTTATGGTTTAGTCTCGTCGCTATAGTTTCTTTGGCTTCAAATCGTCCTTTCAAAATAAATGTGGTCCATATGGAATATCAATACATTAATTTGACTGCGCCATATTTTACGACAGTTCTTTAAGAAAGGGGTCTTGGAAAATTGACCCGTTTACACTATTCTTTATTTGCCTTGCTATTTAATTCAGACTTTTGTGAACCGAGTTTCATTAAATCATTAGCACACAAAATAAGTTGTTAATAACACTGTTAAAAAATAGTTCCTTTGCTTTATTATGTTTCAGTGACACAGTTCCTCAGGTGCGTGTTTCTCCAGGACTATTAAAACAATTTCTTTGAAACTTGTCCAGTATATACAGCAAAGATGCAAATATCTCAGTCATTTTATTGTTTCCTAATTTTTCCATACAATGATTATGTGAATTTTCAACTTTCAAAATGTTAAATTTTTTTAATATCTTTATATATAAAATTCCATGTTCGTTATTCTTCTCCTCCTAAACAGCTTGACCGACTTTGATGAATGTATTTATGGGTTCACCTGGATGGATCTTAATTCATACACTGTCACTTAATTTACAATTTGTAAGAGATGAAAATTGTATCCAATTTCACTTAAATTGAGCCAGTTTGTCCGTTCTCGAAATCCTTTATTTGCAAAAGGCAAAAGTCAAAATTTAAAATATGACGTCAGAGCCTATCCCCAATTCCCTGTCATAATCATCTGCTCACATGTAACAAGATCCTTACAGTCACATCCGTCAGCACAAGTGCTAAAAGGCAGAAAAACCCCACCGTACTACCAATCATGTTTACTTTCCCTTATATCAGTCTACAGACCTCTCATCTTGCTTGTGGTAATTAAAATCAGATTGGTTTTTTGAAAGCAGTTGGACAGCTTCAGAGGACTTTCCTTCACTCTGTCTTGTCACATGATTATGACCAAGTGATGATGGAGGTAGCAGAGTCTGTCTGTTGAGGAGCGTTGCAGTCATTGGTCCCCCGGCCTTGCACATACCTCCATGGGCCCTGCAGATAAATAAAACATGGCCAAGAGGCCGATGACCGCCGCCGAAGACGTAAATCTCCCCCACGAACCTGTTCCCACCAATTCGATGGGTTCGAGCCCCGGGCGGGCATGTGTGTGTGTGTGTGTTACTTATGAGCGAGCAATACGGCTACCAGCGCAAGCCACGCCTAGACATAAATGGGGCCGTAAAACCTGGGCGAATTATGGCAAGTGGCTCAACTCCCTCCATGGCAAATGAAACTGCTGCGCAAGGGGCACGTGCAACTCCTCCTTATTGATTTGCAGCCAGATATCAGATAAGACTCCGGCAGGGAATGGCAGTCTGTCACCCCTCAACCCTTCAGGAACAATTAACGATACGATTATAACTCAAAACATTATTGTCGCAAAATATTTTTCCCCATAATGACATTAATATTTTTCATGTTCCACCGCAACTGGAAGGCTTGAAGTTTGGTTACCACCTGCATATTCCTCCACATGTTGTGGTGTAAATGGCCTTCGCTGAGAGCCTGACCGAGCTGGAATTTGAACCTCGACCTTTGGCTTGGCCAACAACCTTGCGCTTCCTTCCACCTGTTGCTCCATAACGGATCGAGGCTTTCACAGCATTGTTTGCCGCCAACAATGAGGACGATAGTCGGCGATGAAACGCGTACGCTGGCTGGGTTCGCACTTGCGGGAACTCCACAGTTCTTTGTCGTCTTTTATGTGTGTAGTCACCACATATACCACTCACCTCAGTGGATATATAATCGATAAACAACCGTTAAATGAAGAATTTACGATCCGTAGAACAGACATATACACAAAATTTGGAAAATTTTTATACATAAAGTAGACGTTTCGACAATTCATTCTGTTCCTTGTCACAGACAATGGCTACTTTTTATCTTTTTTCGTTAAGGTGTGATTTATATTACTGTTTGTAACTATCCTTATTTTAAACTTATGTTTTGTAACTGCCACCGAGTGTTACTCAAGTGCAGTACCAATAAATTCAGAAAATAAATTAATTGACATAAACACAAAGATAAAATTAACCAAGACAATATAATTTATTTAGTTGCAAAGAAAGAGTTCAATATGATGGTCAATAGAGGGAAAATCAAGGTGATGGACTGTAGGATGGGAAACAGTGGAATAACAAAGGGTGTTAGATTGGGAAGGGATACTTTGAAGGAAGTTGATAAATTCTACTACTTAGGCAGCATAATAACTAGGGATGGTAGAAGTATAGAAGACATAAAGAGTAGGATAGCACAGACAATAAAGGCTTTTACAAAAATATAAGAAATATTAGTGTGAATAATAGAAAGTCGTTGCAAAAAATGTTCGTTTGGAGTCTGGCGTTATATGGGTGCGAAACGGTAGGAGTCGCAGAAAGGAAAAGAATAGAAACCTTTCAAATATGGTGCTATAGGAGAATGAGATGGGTGGATAGAATCGCTAACGACGAAGTTCTAAGCAGAATAGGGGAAGAGCCAACAATATTGGAAGACTTTGACCAAAACAAGGGACAGATTAATAGGCCAAGTTTTAAGACATGATTTAGATTAAAAACGAATCATTGGTCTTTGTCGCGGTACAATACAAACCTTTGCAGAAATTTTCCTCTCTTCTCTTTCACAAAAAGGGAAGTCGGTTAATTACATATTTTATTTCCCTCGCCTCATTCGTTCAGGATCCGTTGCGTCGTCATGAGAAGTAAGTTTTTTTAAAAACCCATTTAGGCTGGGAATGCCAGTTACGTTCTTCATTAAGCCGGTACGGCTTAATTAGCTATTTATTTATTCGCGTACAATTAACTTTCAAGGGGAAGAAGGAAAAACCCTTTACATTATGTGACAATTTGTCAATTTAAAGTTGTATTCAGTATGTGATTATGGAAACTATTCTTGTTATAATCTAGCAGCTTTATTTTCGGATATATTTTGCTTGCAATTTTTAGTCTATTGTAGAATTTCTTTGCGAGTCTTACTATTTCATTTTTAATGTATGTTTGGGTTCTTACTGCCATCTATCCGCAACACGTGGAAGTAGAACGAGGAGAGATGACGTACTTAAAAATCGACTGCGTAATCATAAACATCTATCATAATTAATAGAAGTCCCATGAAAGAAAAAAATACACTTCCCGGTATAAAGTACTACACCTAAACACATAATTCAGACCACATTAATTTTTTAAATAAAAAAATCAATCAAATTACATAGTAGAAAATCAAATTATTCACCTATCGTTTTTAAAGTTTTATTTGAGTGTAATACTATAATATACTTTACTGTAACCCATGTGACGTCACAACCTGGCGGTAATTAGAAGTTGCCATATCAACGCGCACTTTCACGCCGACCTCATAATCCTATACTGTAGTACTCCATGAGGGAATAATAAGGGAAGGAGAACTATTACTTAGTTTATTTTTAAAAAAGGGATTTTCTGACGGTAATTCCTTCCGTCAAAATGTTAATTCGGCTATTTTTTCATATACTTCGAAAGTAGCATCAAATCATCCTTCCTGGAGAAGACTTGATCTAGTTCTGTATTACAAATTGTATTTTCATACTAAATTTGCTATTAACGACAAGCGGAATCCCTTAGGAATCTACTGTGACCTTACCAAAACCTTTGACTGTCCAGTCCATTTTATTCTACTGGAGAAATTAAAGGAATTATTGAATTCTTCAATTCCTGGTTCACGTCGTACTGAAGCAGCAGGAAACGTTCGTTCTGACAGGGGACAAATAATGACAGGAGTTCCTCAAGGTTCTATTATTGTTATTTTGTGTTCAGATGACATGGGTATTTTAATAACTGATAAATCAACTATCTGACAATTAAGTATAAATAAATAAAAATGCGGGCAATTTTTGAACAAATAATATTTATTAAGATTAATATCAGAAATTCTACTTAGTCTTCATTTTACTAATTAAGATTAATGATTTCTGAATTTTTTATGCTAGACCTGAAGAGGATGTGCGTCTAACGTTGTTAGCATTTTAAATTATATTTACAAATTAGTAGGATCAAAATTTTAATCTGGATAAATATTATTTTGTCGGCTGACCAATTTATTGTATTTTTATTTATATATTGGGAGAAATAGTTAATGGTGCATTCAGTCAACTACTGTGCTGATTTTCATCTGGTGAATCAGCATGTAATGGTGGCAAAACACATTTTGTGCGATCTTACACTTAATTCTATTGAAATACAATCACAAAGTTGAGACTTCAAAATTCCCAGGATTACCAATTGATAGTAAATTAAATTCTAAAATTCATATTGATGAACTTGCAATTGATTAAGTCACATCTGCTGTAAGAATAATGTCAAAATACGGATCAGGAAGTTAGTTTACTTGGCACTCTTTATTGTCATATGGAATAATTTTTGGTGGTAATTTTTCAGAGAAAGACAAAATCTTTATTCTTTATAAAAAAGAGTTGTCAGATTGTGTGTCAAGTTACTTCAGCAACATCGTGCAGTGGGTCTCTTCAATAAATTGGGCATTTTTACTGTAATAAGTCAATACATAAAATCCATAGCTGAGATGTGAATAATTTAAATATAAGAAAAACTTTTACAAACACAATCAATTACACAGAAATGAGTCAATTAGAGTGCTATTATTAGCATTCACACAACATCAAACAGTTGAAGGATATTAAAATCGAATTCCAAAAATCAGTTGTTGCTTTGCAAGTCTTTCTATTTAATTACTGAACTACTGGAAATAGTTTAATATTAAAATATATGCAATGTAAAATAAATTCATTATATATAATTTTAAGTTAATATTATAAATTTGAACAATTATGACTCATTTCCACAAACTTGAAGTCCAGCTTCTTTACGGGAGTCTATGGAATATGCAGGGACAGATTTAAACTTAATGAGACCCTAAGCATTTGCTGTTGTGGTATTCAGTCCTAAGACTGGTCTGATGAAACCCTACATGCAAGCCTATATTTCCCACATCCTCCGTAATCTACTTAGCGTAGCCCATCCTTTGCCTCCCTCTTCTGTTTTTACCCCACATACTTCCCTCTATTGTTAATTTTACAATACCCTCATATCTATTAATCTATCCCTTCTCTTATTCAACGTCCTCCATATTGTTCGCTCTTCCTCTATTGTGTTTAAAACTTCCTCGTTAGTGATTCTATCCATCCATCTCATGCACCACATTTCAAAGGCTTCTATTCTTTTCCTTGCCGCAAGTCCTATCGTCCACGTCTCGCACCCATATGACGCCACACGAATATTTTTAGCTACGATTTCCTAATATTCACACTTATATTACCCTTTCTTTCGCGAAAGCCTTCCTTGCCTGTGATATCCTACTCTTTAAGTGTACTATACTTCTACCATACCAAGTTATTACGCTTCCCAAGTTGCAGAATTCCTTAACTTCCTTCCCAATCTCACGCCCTTTGTTATTCCACCGTTTCCTAAACTACACTCCATTACCTTGGATTTCCCTCTGTTCATATTCATATTGAACTCTTTCTCCATGACCACGTTCATGCCATTTTATGGTTTCCAAGTCTTCTTCTGACTCCCCTAATGGAACAATATCGTGGATTTTTATTTCTTCTCCTTGCAGTATGATTCCTAATCTATGTGATGCTTTATAAATCCAGACATTCTATGTCGGTGACAAATGTGATTGTTGGATACCTAAAAGGTTAAACTGAAATACAATTTAATATTCCGTTCAAGTATATCTGATCTCGAAAAATTTTTGCGTAAATCCAGCCCTGAGAATGTAGCATTGATTAATACTATTACCCGCTAATTCACTCTCATAAGAATCAACGAAGATCAAGAGTTTTGCCATCTGCTTGACCGTTGTTTGAGAGCCAGATGAGACGTCCAAGGGAACGCAGAACAATCCGAAGTGCTGTGTGTTCTTCCTCCAACCTGTTGCCCCGAAGGAGCAGCCCAGTCCCATAATGACGTAAACAAGAAGCCACTGGAATATTCATGGGGCAATGCGCTCGTGTTGACCATTAATCTGCTCTGTCTGGCGCATACCAGAGATGCTATCAGCGCTCGCCACTGCGAAACCTAATTATAAGGTTATCGAGCAAGCGCCGAGGCTTAAGAGAAATGCCTCAGTCACCTATAAATCATTATTCGTCACGTGTGTTTGGCGAAGATTGCAGCTATCAGTCGAGAACCGTCATTCAACTTTCAACGGCAACTCAAAACGAACAATAAGTTCATTGTTAAGATGGTACTTACAAAAAAATAGAAATTTTACATTGATAGATGGAAGAAGCCGGGGAATACAGCCAGTTAGACTATATGATGGTGAGTCAGAGATACAGGAATCAGGTGCTGGACTGCAAAGCGTCCCAGGAGCAGATATAAACTCCGACCATAATCTGCTGATTATGAAATTCAGGTATAAAATGAAGAAACTCAAGAAAGTAATTAAAACAAAAATATGGGAATTAGAAAAACTATAACAGGAGGTGCTTCATAGTTTCAAAGAAGACATCAAGAGTAGATTTATATAAAAAGGAGAATGAAGAGATATGGAACAGAAATGGCTACTTTGAAGGAATAAATGACTAGAGCAGCCGACGAAAAAAAATGAAGAATAGCTCAGACCAATTGGAAATTATGGATAACACAAGAAATAATAAAAATAATTTATGAATGGCGTGAATAGAAAAACGCAAGGGATGACAATGGTAAAGAGCAGTACAGACGCTTGAAGGAAGTACAAACCAGCCAAAGGGGCTTGGCTACAAGAGAATGCAAAGCAGTTGAAGATTTCAAACTGAAAGGGAAAATAGACGCAGCTTATACGAAAATCAAATAAACATTCGGAGAGAGGAAAAATATTAACACGACCATCAGGAGAACATAGTAGACACCACAGGGAATGAAGGCTTTCGCATAAAAGAGGAATTTACTCACGGATAATATAAATGTAAATATTAGGAAATAATTGCCAAAAATGTTCGTGGCGTTATGTTGGTGCGAAACGTGGACGGTAGGAGTTGCAGAAAGGAAAAGAATAGAAGCTTTCTAAATTTTATGGTGCAGATGGGTGGATAGGGTAAGTAACCAGGGAAGTTTTAAGGAGAATAGGGGAAAAGAGAACGATTTGGATGAGTAAAAAGACCAAACTGCAGAAATGGCGGCTGTTAACATATTGCCTGGAATTATCCTCCAGGATGTTAAAGTAAATGAAGGGGGGAGGGTTTAAATTATTAATAATGACGTCCATTATAGTTTTACATACATATATTAATTCATGATGTATCGGAACTGGCCTTGCAGAGACAAGAGAAGAGGCGCTTCAGAGATGCTATGAAAACACACAAGTTGTTGTCTCTGAACATCCTCTTTGCAAAGTGTAGTAGTATGTAATAGCTGTATTTTAGTTATTACATTCCGTAGATAAGTTTTACATGGGCAGAAAGTAGAGCGAGAGCTTTGACACACATTATGAGTCACGCAATTCGCATAAGCAAGAGTGAAACAAGATTCGTTCGTGGAGTGTAGTTGTTAATCCTTTCTCTGCTTAATATATCCATTTGTAGCCAACATCTACTTTGCCTAGGAAATTTTACAGGCATAAATTCCGACACGTTTTACAACGACGCACAGTACTTACCATAAAGTAAGCGCCGTTTGTAACGTGTAAATGACTGTCTACTGCTTTTACAGTTCATGTCCCGAAAACTCGTTAAGCGTCCGTAACAAATGGTTCGTTGGCGCCAAATCTTCTCGTAAAATTACCTTCTAATCACTGTAAATTACGAATTATTTATAAATTAACAGTTACATAGACACGGATGTGAGTCTGTAGCATTACTTGAACCATATTAAGGATCTTGTTCTTCCCTATGTCAGTTAATTTATCGTGCTACAAACTAATAACGAGCTTTTGTCGTTGTCTCAGTCGAGAATACGTAAAGGACTTCTAATAAGATCACATAAAAGTCGTTATCGATTTCACACAAAAGCAAATAGTGGCTATAAATAAAACAGAAAGTGATTATTATGTCACATTCAATTATTTACAACTGTCTGAATTAGTGTCCAGACGTTTTTTTGATGACGAGACTCACTGATGGACACATGATATTTATTATTTATATATTTTGGGAAATTAATTGAACCTCTGACTCCTCTTCTGTGTGAAGTGATCCTTTTTGTGCTTTACGTCCGACAAACAATAAGACTAGAGCATGTTTAAATGACGTGCAAGAGAAGGCTTAAGTTATAAGTAAGGTAAAAAAACAATTACAAATAATTAATTTAACTTAATGACATTTTCTGTCCGAATACGGGCTCTCCCCCAAAAAAGAAACGATTCTGTCGAATTTACAAGGATTTAGGATCCTTTTCTCCACCTCATCTCAGCCCAAAACCGTCCCTCATCAATCATCTATCTGCGACTTCTTGTTTGTCCCTCATGATGTTCTATACCGTTCATCCGATTGTCATGAAATTTTGGTATATTGTAGTCTTCTACCAAGAGAAGGTTTCTGTCGATCTTTTGAAAATTTAGACTCCTTCCTTACTCCTTTGAGACCAAAAAAGATCAGATTCTAAAGACATATAGACATTGCAAATGACTTCTCGGTGCCTATCAAACGTGATAATTAAATTGTTGTTAAATATGAAATAATTCTAAATCAGACACGGAGAACGGAATGCTGCGACCCCACAGAAAACTCATTTCCCGTTATTCCGATGAGCGTGAGAATAGTAGCCAAAAGCCCAACATACCTGCTGCAAGTTTTCTAGGGCAACGATTTTAGGTGGGTCACCGGGTAGGATCCTTAAACTATGTCCCCGGGACTTTACACGTCGAGGTCTTCTCCCCCTTTTCAATTCCCTTGCTCTTAAACGAAAGTTGTCTGTTTCACGATTACCCTCGTGTAGCCTGTTAACCAAAAATATATATAATCAAAGTTTCAAATTAGATTCCTCATCGAAACACTCGGAGGAAACCCTGCTAAATTGAATTAAATACTGCGTGTGTTGAATCGTTAGCATAAGTGAAATCACGAACCAACGAGTGAGCCATGGGAAACACGTCTGCGCTCTCCAGGGAAAGTTCCTTTCTGCCCCGTAAAATACGCGATGTAGTAGAAATTTATAAAGAAGGGAAAATAATACTTGGTTATAGTGTCTGAGAGAGAGAAACTCTCGGTTGAGATTATTATTGAGGTTCACAGAGGCTTCAGTGGTGAATCAGCCAACCGTTTAAGTTTTCCTAACAAGCAACTTTGGTTTCATTACCTGACTTGAGAATGGAGAAAGATTTGAAGCTAGTAGAACTTAAAGTGGTTCCTAACAGTAGAAGAAGGGTGAGAAGCCTGATGATGATCGTATGCACGTAGAAGAATTTTGGTCAAAAGTTGTAAAACAACTCTCTCAAACTTTGAGGTCTATCTCAGATGGTATTGGGTTTCAGTTTTCACCATTTACCTATAAGAGGAAAGTAGTCGAAGTTCCGTTTATGGGACATAGGTAATAAATGGTCTTATTTACCACGCAATATTCATTGTCTGCGTGCGCTCTTGAAGGGGACACTTGGTGTCCGGTGCGCTTTTTCCTTCTTCTTCTTTTTCTTGTTGAAGCCATCTGCGTACGTTCGTTGTGTGTGAGGCGTGGCCAGAGGATGACCTCTGGAACCCGGAAGGTCAGCAACATGGCTTGGGAACCTCAGAGGGCGGCCGTTACTGGAAATACGTAATCAGTCGTCATTACGGGGCCTGGCCATCTTATTAATCCGCCGCGGAGCTCAGATACAGCTATTACTAAACGCAGATCGCCAGAGGTCACAACTAGTCATTCCCGCCGCAAAAGGTGCAAAATATTCAGCCCAACGACGATCAACACTCTCGAGCGGCTAAATATAACTATGACAGGTCTTTAGTCACAACATATATTGGCCAAGGAGTCCATTATCAATTAATTAATCGCAATTAAAAATTCCACGCACATTATTTTGGCAAAAGATTTACTGATACCCTCCTCAGTTTCTTCCACAATCTGTGGACCTCTTTATTGTCCGCAACAGATAAACTGCAATGACGATGTTGTTGTTGTATTCACTCCTAAGACAACTTTTGCAAAACCCTCCATGCTAACCTGCAACTCTTACCGTCCACGTTTCGCACCCATATAACGCCACACTCCATACGAACATTTTTAGCAACGATGTCCTGGTATTCACACCTATATTACCCATAAGTAAATTCTTCTTGTACGCGAAAACCTTCCTTGCCTGTGCTATCCTACTCTTTATGTCTGCTACACTTCTATCATCCCTAGTTACTGCGCTTCCCAAGTAGCAAAATTCCTTAACTTCTGTCCAAATATCCCTTCGCAATCTAACATCGTTTTCTATTCCACTGTTTTCCATACTGTTTCTTTCTCCTTTCTCTATTAATCTTCCCTTGATATCTTCTTTGAAACTCTGAAACACCTCCTGCTGTTTCAGTTTTTCTAATTCCCATCTGTAATGGGAGTTTGAAGCACCTCCTGCTGTTTCAGTTTTTCTGAGTTTCAAAGAATATATCAAGAGAAGATTAATAGAGAAAGGAGAAAGAAACAGTATGGAAAACAGTATTTACTTATAAGCTACACAATCTATAAGGCTAGGTTTACACAGTCAGTGATCACTGCCAGAAAGAGAGGTGCAGTGTTGTCAGTGGCGAATAAGCATATGTCAGTCCTACACTGATAACTGACAATCCATCGCTGGCACGACAGCACTGCCTGAGATTTCTTGGAGCGTGTGAACATTGTGTCAGTTATGACAGGCGATCCTCCTCCAACCGTCCTAGACACTGCCCAGCTGGTGACAGCTGCGATTGTTAATTATCGACTGTGAGTGTGAACAGTGTGGTAGAGGTGACTATCGATTATGTCATTGTAAACAGTTTGTATTTAGTGTTTTCAATTCGCGTGCAGTTTGTTTAGTGTGTGATTTGGAGTAAGTGGATCTTTGTTGTGAAGAGTGGTGAGTAATTTGGTTCAGCAACCGTTTGGGATAGAGTTACCAGTTTATTTACTTTCATAACGCTGTGATACTAAATTCACTTTATCTTCTTTCCAGATGCTACTTGTCAAGCAACAGATTCAGATTTACTCTTGCACAAGTAAGGATATTTTCGTGAGTTATGTGATATTATCATCAAATAATTTTTTATGCAAGAATTCATTGGAGAGGTATCCCCCATCCTCTATTTGGTGTTGCAAATTGAAGGGAAAACTGCTACTTAATTACAAAATTTTAATTAACAGGCTTTAAAAATCTATATAAAAGTAAGGGAAAACTTTCACTATATTACAAAAATGTCAATGATAAAGATTATAAATTAATTACAAAGTCGGGAGGGGATTAATCATGGCAAATTAAGTGTGGGGGATAACTTTTCTCTTTAGCCGAATTAATTCTAGCCTGTTCTTTGTTCTGCCATCAATTTTTCTCTCACTAACTTGTATTTTTGTGTTGAATGTTTGTCTTTTATTTTGACAGGACTTTCACATGCTGCCACTCTTCAGGAAAGGAAGAAAGCCTTCCAGAGGAAACAACCATACATCTGGGGTGAGTGGGCCTTCACTTTCAGCAAAGTTAACTTGGCTTGTGTCTATTAAAACAATTCATTGATATTTTATTGTTTCTTAAATACCTAAAGCCAAACATAAATAATTAAAATAATTAATTTCAATCTTTTTTTGTTACTATAACATAATTTTTTTAAAAAGTACATTATGATTCAAAAGCAAAAAGTAATCAATTGTTCAAAATACTTTAAAAGGTATCTATGTTCCTTCTTTGGCCAGGGTGAATGGTTCAGTTTTCTTTAATAATTGACATACAGAAGTAATACAATACAATCTGATACAGTTCCCAATTGGAACAGCGTGCTAAATGATTGTGGACTAATTACACAAATGAGTAGCCAAACTACAGGGAAAAATAAGCGAGAAAAGAAATACCAGATGACAAGTATCAATCATTTACAGATTTACTAATGCACAAGAATCAATGTGCCAGACATCTACAGCAAACATTGTGTACTTTACGAAATCCCTTCTTCTAATTGTATTAACTACTGCATAGGTACAAGAAAAAAGGATACTTGATACCAAAGAAAGTATCTAAAATATCAAATCCATTGAAAAAACTTGTCCAGTTAATTGCATTGCAATGCTGTTGGATTGCAGTAATTAAATGAATGTTTGAATTCTAAATTCCATCATCTTCTGATTAACATGTGAACTGATAATGTCAAGCTCAACATATTGTCAGACTAATTTCTTTTCTTTTGCATCATGGTTAGTGTTGTGTTGTATTTCTCTTTTATCACTTAATTTTATCTGTTATTTGGCTACTTCTTTGTGTAATTAAACACTTTTAACATGGATATTTCATATTTTCAATATTTGTTCCAGTATTCTGTTATTCAAGAAATTGCAGTCTCTGTGTCATTGTTACTAGTAAGCCTTTGGAATAATGTCATTTAAATTAACTAAAAATATTAATTTCCATAGAATGGTGGTAATATCCAAAAGCCAAGTTAACCTTTTTATTAAAGATGAGTTTGATAACAGCAGTGACATTGCCATATCAAAATTGTAAATAAAATATGAGAAAATATCCCTTCATTTTTTGTATTTATTAACTCAGTTATTAATAATTCAGCATTGGATTTGCCTTCAATTAAAATGGAATAAGGAAATGAAGTAATATATATTTTCATGCCTTCATAGACTATGTTGTGACTGCTGATACTAAACTCATCTTGTTCCACATTTAAGTGACACTTTGTAGATTTTAATTATTATTTTTTTTGTTATTTTGATTCTATTATCAATACATTTGCCTGCCTTGCTGTCTTCCCCTGTGTTGAGCTCACTGGTTGTGTATTTCCTTTCCTAACAAATTTAACTTTTGTTGTCTTCTCTAATTTTTTTTCATTCTTTGAGGGGTGAATTTTTATGATTTACTGTGTTCTTCAAAAGTCAGTTGTCTGAAACTTGAAATTTTGAAATAGACAGACCACACTTCCCCTTTCTAATTTCTTTTAATTTTATTGCATATTTCAAAATACCCTGTTATCTTCAACTCATTTTATTACTCTACTTGTTCAAAACTTGTAAACTTTCAATTTCAAACACTTATTCTCTAATTGATCAAAATAAATTACTGCTACATTCTCACTCACTCTAATTCTGGTTTCCCTTTGCAAGACTAAATATTTAACCAAGACAAGATCAGATTGTTTTTTTTTCAAATCATTTAATTTAATTTATTAATACCTTCTTGTACATACTCCCTGCTTACTATCTTCTATAACACCACAAAGAAGGCAGTTTCTCCTTTTTCACCATGTCATGGCCTCTAACTTTTTCATCCAGCACATTTCATAACTCTCCAGGTCCTTCCGTTTTCCCCCCAAGTGTTCAAGTTGCTGCACCAATATATTGAGGAATGCTTCAAATACAGTGCTTACGAGTTCCTTTCTTAATTCTATATATTTTACTGGTCAGCAGTGATCGCTTCTTAATTAATACAATTTGGGCCACAGTTATTCGTGGTGTTATTTCTTTTGTGCATTGGTATCCTTTGCCACTAGGCTCCACATTCTCTGATTCTTCATTCCTAGAAATAATTCAACAGTTCAGTAGTCGCTTCATTTCCCGCCTTTCTGTTTTTTCTTTGGGGCAACTGTAGTTACATTGAGGAAATATTTCACCAGTTTCATACATTATTTTAAAATATTGTTTAATTTTTACCATTTCTTTTAGTGTGTCTACAGGAATGTGTTTCTCTCCCATAGCCTTATTTCTCTTTATCGCATTTTCCACTACACTCTTAGTATGTCAGGTCCTTCATCTACCGGGTCTTCCTTTTCTAACTTTATTTGTCCAGGTTGGTTGCTTTTACTGTGGAGAATTCTTCTTTGACCCTGGAACCCTCTTTTCCAGATGTTAAATTCTCACCTCGTTCCAGTTCCTGGCTTTTGAGGCATGAAGTCTTATCTACATCTTCTCTGGAGTTGTACAATATCATAACACATTCCTTGTATCAGTTACACTTCATGGTGCATTGGAGGTTTTGTACTCTCTCCTTCATTGCATCAACGCCAACATATGCTTTGGGTTAAGCAGTTTTTACCAATTTTACTTTTTAAAGAGTTCAGAAAAGCATTCTTTACATTCTTCCTCATTTTTTGACATAGTTGTTTGTATTTTCTAACCACTTACTTCAACGTCTTTCAAAACAAACATAGCTACTCTTATTTGTGAAACTTTCTTTCCTCACTGCTTAGGTCCAGTAATTTCCATTACTCCCTCATCCTGTGACTGTTTGGGATAATTTTCACTTCCAAGGGCAAAACTTGTCTGCAGTATCTATTATGTATGACTTATGTTAAAGAACCCTCGCCTTTTTGCAACTATTCTGAAAGTTGGCTCATCTTTATCATTTCTAAAAACTATTCAAATGGCTGTTCGTGGTCTTTGCCCATGATATTTCTTCTCCATATTATAAATTAAGTCTTGTCTAATAAGTAACTATTTTGGATGTGCTCCTAATTTTGTTTGACCCATCTTTCTGTGAACGGGTTGCCTCATCAGAGATTCTAAAATTGACCACCAGGTGACAAGCAATTGAATGTATTAGTTCACACCTCTGAATCTTTCATCAACCTCGGCACTATTTTTTTAATGTTTTGGGCCCTGTGTCTCAGATATTGTATAATCACAGCTTCCTCTTTCATGGCATAGTTGTTTTTTCAATTTTTGTACTGCTACACCAAGCCCAGGTTTATAGTCGTTGTTCTCTTTTTAATAACATTGTAAATGTCTTATTATGTAACAATTTTGGTGTTTGTTTCTTTAGAGAAGTTTCCTAACCACAGTTGTTTGCAGGAATTCATTCATTCATTTCAAATACCACCTCTTCCTGCATAGAGGTCTCGCCTAACCCTTCTACTTCTGTTGTAATATGCTTTGTCAGCTCCCTTCCAACTCTTTGAAATTGTGTATTTTTTCGTTATGCTACATCTGTCGTTTAATGGCCATTCTCTTCTTTTGTGGAATTGCTGTGGTTCTAAGAGTTCAAAAATAAACTATCTCCAAATTAACAGCTATGAAGTAGTGTTGGGTTGTCCGAGTCTCTCTTCCCCCAGCACTGTAACTGTCAAAAATAAACTATCTCCAGCTTTCAACGCTATGAAACTTTTAAGTAACTTCACCTTCTTTCCATGTTGTGAATCTTACAGTATATGTCCATTTCATGTAATTACATTGAAGTTCCAGAAATAAACTATCATTAACATGACTTGCTGTCTTCTGTGGTTTCATAAGCCCAAAAATAAACTATCTCCAAATTGTCCACTAGAAAGGAACAAGGTTCCTCCTGCCACCATGATTTTCAAAAATAAACTATCTCCAGCTTTTACCACCATGAAGTTTTTGAACAAGTGTCCACATTTCCATATTGTAGGTTTCGATTTAAATTTTTTTAATGTTGTATAACTTATTCTTTTTTTGCAGACCTACCTTTGAGGAGCCTGTAGACTGGGGGCTTTTACGTCCTCGGCCCACTCGCTCCTCAAAACGCTGGACTGGGAAGCTGTGGAATCTGAAAAGCGTCGACGCTGGACAGAAAAGCTTTTTTATCATGTTGGACTTAGGGTGATTTTTGCAGCCCCCTCCCCACCATGATGCACCCCTCATCACAACAACTGAAGCTTTTTTTTTCTTGAAATCCAATAAAATTAGCAATTTAAATTTTTGTAAGAAGCTAAACAAATAAATTGTGAAGATCTATACTGTACATTTTATTCACATCAAAACACTAAATTATAACATTAGGTTTGCAATAAATCAAACATCAAGTATTTAGACATTTAATTCTTTAAAATCAATGTTAAACAAAATATATAGCAGGAAGAACAGTACACAGTAAAATAAAATTGAAACACATCAAGGTAAAATAAAAATCAACAGCAGTCTTCAATAAGAAACTCTGCAGCAATCCTGGATCCTTCCTGCAACAAGAAAGATAATATTTGAAACATCAACTGGTTTTACTAGATTAATCTCAGAGTTAATGTGCATAAAATAACTTAGTCTTAACAAATTAGGAACTAGTGACTAAATTAGCCAAGCACAAATTTTAAAATGGGAGTAATTTAAAATAAAACCAAAATTATTTTAGAATTTCAGCAAAGCAATAAAGTGAATAATTAACCAGCTATCAAATATATTTTCAAAAATTTGAGAAACTATACAATATGATCTACAAAAACTGTTGATACTCTAAATAGATAGTGGGACCTTACAACAGAAATCTTACAAAATTAAGGTCTTTAGTTTCATTGAAACCATTCCTGGGTGGTTATGAGCAAGTAAGGTAGACCCTTCCTTCCTTCCACTTCACCCAGATTGTCTTCTCAACTGAAACAAAGATTCACAGTAATCACTATAACAACCTTACAGAATTGTTTTCATGAGTATGTATTACTAATTGACATCTCCATGAGGAATACAGGTGAAAACTAAATACAGCAAAAAATGGTTTAACAATAAGGAAAAATAGATAAATCAACAGGTTGGAGAACAAATGAAACAAAATATAAATTTTATATGGAATTTGTTAAACAGATATTCTGGCATTTACATCAACTGTAAGATCACTGACAAAGCTAAAACAAATTTCACTTTATGCAACTGAAGGACAGAAGTTTGGAAGGAAGAATTCAACATTTAATACCTTGCAACTAATGTCATTCTCTTAGCTGTATGAACAAAGGAAATCAACACTATTAAATATAAAACCTGAAAATTTGTCAAACTTAAATTTTTAATTATTGATACAAATTTTTCTCTAATAACTATTGAGCAAAGACAGGGAATGAAACACATTCAAGCTAAACACTTGTGAATATTTAAACTAAAGAATTGACATTAATATTGTCACTGAATAATTATATGAAACAGTATAAATGCTGTTAATCAAAACTCAGCTGTACAAGCTATAAAACAAGTAGCAATGCCCTGGACTATCTTTCAATTCTGAATATTTGAAATATAGAAGCCTCATCACTTGTTACAACTTCTTCAGACTCAAAATAAGACAATTTTAAGTAATACTTTATTGCCAGTTGTGAATTATTTTAGGAAGTATAAGATGAAAATATTAAATAATTTGATTAACAGCAAAAGGACAGTCAAAATAGATGAAAAGTGTTACATCTGATAATGAAATAGTGGACATTTAGCCATTATCACAAACACTATAGGTGAAGTTAAATGTACTGATGGTATTTATAAGATTAATTTGGCAGATTGTAATAACAGAGGTTTTTAAATAAGGACAGGTCAATATTGAAAAGGAATTTAACAAGTTGTGTGACACATTAACAATATTCTCTTATTTAAAATGCCCAGGTATGCCCTTTCAAATTAAAAAGAACCTAATACTAAAATGACCATTCTTAATTTCTTCAAGCTTCAAAAACTAAAGGAAACTAATTGTACAGCCTTTATTCATTTTTTTTAGCTTTCAGCTTTATTATTTCACCATAACCATCTCAAATATATAAAACAAATAAATTCATAATACATTCATCCATACTGGTCAACTCATTACACTGTTATTTCTCCCATCACTTATTTGTGTACATGTAAATTAAGATTTTCTATCTAAAACCAGTTTATCTATAGATTAAATGGTTTTAGATAGTTGAAAATTTAAATTTACATACACAAATAAGTGTTGAGAGAAATAATAGTACAAGTTGACAAGAGCACATGAATATATTATGAATGTGTGTTTTTTATATTTTATATTTGAGCAGAAAGATTAAAAAAATGTGATTAATAAGAACAAAAACTTTAGGGTTTTCTTTTTCGAAAATTAAGAAAAATAATACCTCTCACACAACCTTTTTTATTCCATTTCAACGAAGATCTGTCCATATTTAAAAACCCTACATATGTAACTGGAAGAGTTACCAAAGTGTGTTGATAAAGCTCACAATTCCCCATGAATTAATGCCATGTGCAGCATTTTACAATGCACCTATTTACAATAACATGTGGGAATATCTCTTAATACAGAATATTTCCTGTGACTTGTATAAAATATTTTGTTTTATTGATATTATTTTATAATATTAAGAGTTTTGCACAAAATTCCATAGAGAACAGTCCTGAGGTATTTGCAAGGCACCAATCCACGGAAAAACCCAGCAATACAAACCAAGTCATAACTTGAAACGTGAAAGGTGGAGTCTTTGTTTGAAAGTATTTTTGCCACTCAACAAAAAGCCCCAGACCAGTAGAGGTTAGCAAGGTGGTTGGCCCAACAGAATGCTAGGGTGGCCCCTCCCAAATTATGAAATTTTGGAATGGAAGGTTAGATGCATCAACCCCAATGGAGGACCTGGGGAAGATAGAAAAAGCAGGGAGACCAATGACGATTTAGAAGATGTGAGGTCAAGGTGGAGAGGACCTCAAAAAAGGCATTCGGTAGAGTTGGAGGTGAGAGTTCAGCATGAGGAAATGGAAAGTTGGGCTGGCTGGCGTAGAGTTTGAGAGAAGAGGCAATCTGGCTGGGAGCATCATGAGGAAATTACACCATTTGCCTTTGCATTAAATCCAGGACTGCCAGTGAAAAAGGAAACTAGTGAAGGATGAATATAAAGTAAGGAACCAAAAGGCAATCTCTCACTCTGCAATATTATATATTTGGTTAGGCCTCGAGTAGGCAAATAACATTCACTAAATTTAAATAAAGTAATATTATTGAATCTTTTATTTTTGTTAGCAAAAAAGTTTTTAATTTCAAAGTTGAGATTTACTGGCACCCACTCCTTGAAATATAACTTTTTTTTTTATTGTATTTATAAAATTATATAATCCAAGTCACATTCTGTAATAGTAACAAAGTTGACTTCCAAAATTAACACGCGATTATCTGCGCACAAAAAAACTTAAACAACTGATTTGAAGGATATTGTGATTCTACAAGGAAACTAATGCATGTGAAACAAAAAAATAAGACAATCTATATAGCCTAAATAATATAAATGCTCTGAAGGAGAAAAAAGAAGTGGGTAAAGCTGCTGTAATTAATTGTTAAACAATGAAATTGTGAAGAGTGAATATGTATAATAAATGGGGAAAGGACAGAGATAGAAAGAAGGTGACTTATCTGAGGTTCATAGATGGTAGACACCTTGTGAGGTTTAGAGTACTTGAATTTTCGGAGGCACCGCCCCCTTCATCAGAAAGTTAGGAAGACATTTCTGATGAAGGGGTTTGTGCCTCTGAAAATTTAAGTACTCTAAACCTCACAAGGTGTCGACCATCTATGAACCTTAGGTAAGTCACCTTCTTTCTATCTCTCTGTCCTTTCCCCATTAATTGTATATATATCATTCATTTCAAAATTATATATATAATGGTATTCTGAAATGAATGATATCTAGTTATGTTGACGCCAGAGGTAAGCAATATAATGAAATATATATTGTACTGTTTAGTTTTCACTACAGAGGTGGCAGCGAGTTGCAGTAGAGGGAACAGTGGGGTGATGGACACATCAATGTTTAAAAGAACAAAAGCTTATGGATAAAATTTAATTACAGACATGTTAAAGTGGGCAAAAATTTTAAACATTTTTATAGTTTCTTTGATAAATATTTACTTCCAGAACAAGACAAGTTTAATACCTCCATCCAAGCTAATGAAGGGATATATTCAAAGCAGTTGGACATTTATTACCAAGTTTTAATGTGTGGCCCAAATTAGAAAAAAATCAATGCTAAATATAAATATTTGAATCAAGAAATAGAAAAAATGGATAAATAATTTTTAATTTATAATTTTGGTTGGGGAGGGGTCATGAAGATATTTACTAGTCTTTGGCCATTTTTAAATTTGATGGTACAAGTAAATGAGCTTATAAAAATAAGGAATTTGTAATAAGCTAATTGTGTTACAACCAACCTGAGAAACATACAAATTGAACTACAAATGTATTAAAAAAACTATGTAAATCTGCTTCTGTATGAATTTGTGACAGGTTTGCAGCACAAATTCCCAATGTCAAACATCTTTTTCTTTTTTAAAAAAAGTTATAAATATCCACTACTTACATCAACAAGAATTAATTCTGTTAAATGTTTTTCTAGGTAGAATTGGAAGAAAGCTTCTCACATCTTTCCCTCTTGATACCCTGTAACAATAAAATACATTCCTAAATTTCTTTATAAAGATAAAATGTACTTTCAAAAATAGTACTTTATTTTGCCACATAAAACATCAATAAATATGAAACTTTTAAGACTTTTTTCAAGCTATAATGCTTTAACATATGATTTGATAAAGAACTGAAACATTGCTGAATTTTTTACACTGAGTATCACATCATGTGATAGTTAAATTGTGATTAGTCTTGTTTTGGTTGCCCTAACTTCACCATGTTCAAAAGTTATCAACTTGACGGATGATATTTTTATACAGCCTCACTCCTTCCCGTTTAAATCTATTACAATGGTTAGTGAATAACTCTTGACAAATGTAGTGACAACTCTTACAATGGTCTTAATTTAAATGCTTATAATTGTGAAAATAATTATATTTATTAAATATGAAATAGAAATGAAACAATAGAACCAATTGTGGGAGTCTACAACAGGACATTTATGAACATTTAGTTTCTAAGTTTCTGAATTGATTTAATGATTAAGAAATAAATTGGGTTTGCCTTGATAAACAGTGGATGGAGTATCCTTATTAAAATTAAATTACAATTGATTGTGAAAGTTAGATTTAATAGTACCAAATAAAGGCTTAAATTCAGGAAGTAATTAGGATTAGACATAAAATTTAAGAAACTATGCAGAAATATTTACTTTCCCTAAGACTGGGAGAGTCAAATGGGGATTAGCCTGGATTTGATTGCCCAAACTAAAGTCATATATCGATTTCTAATGAAACAGTCAAAAAGTTAAATAGAGCACAAGAAAGCCAAAAGGGCTTTAAACATTTCGAGATTTTTTCAGCATACAGCTTCAATTTAATAATAGTCTGTTAAAGGTTGTATTTCTCATTATTACTTTCAAACGTCTTTCATGGTTAAAGAAGCACTACGCGTACAAATAAAATATTTCTTTTGATGAAGCTACTGAGCAAAGTCTCGCAAAGGTCTTAGTTTGAAGCAGTTTATAGTTCATAATGGCAAAGTCTAAAAGGTTCACAAATAAAGTATAAAAATATATGAACAAAACAAGTTTATAACCATATAAAAACGTCGATAGGCTTGTATTAAAAATTTCAATGAAGGTTCTGTTGAGACGTAGTGCCTTGCGTTAAAAAACAAGAGTCGTGTCTTCAAGTTTCTTTGGTTGAGAAGGGAAAATCGCATGGTGAATGATATATATAATGATGTAGATGAACATGGTCTTTAACCGGACTTGAAACTTACCTAGTTTTCGGAAGTCTGCAGAACTGAATAGCCCACCCACTTCGTTGTTACCTCGCCATCAAAATAATTGACTCAGCATGGCTGTCAGTGTCACCAACCGATTGTGGGCAGCGTTTGACGGTGGAGGGGGAACGCCAGTCACGCCTGACATTGTTCACACGCTCCAAGAAAACTGGGGTAGTGCTGTCGTGTCAGTGATAGATTGTCAGTGCAGTACTGACGTATGTTTATACGCCACCGACAAGAGTGCTCCTCTTTTTCTGGCAGTGATCGCTGCCCTTGTAAACCTAGCCTTATAGCTTGTCTAGCCTATAAGTAAATCCGGCCCCTTTATATACACAGATAGGAATTTGAAAAACTGAAACAACAGGAGGTGCTTCAGAGTTTCAAAGAAAATATCAAGAATAGATTAATAGAGAAAGGAGAAAGAAACAATAAATAAGAGAAATGAGCACTCTTGAAGACAAATCAGTAGCATAGCTCAGTCCAATAAGATAACACAATAAATAATAAAGATGATTGATGAAAGGCGTAAATAGAAAAACGCGAGAGATGAAAATAGTAAAGAGCTATACAGGCGCTTGAAGAATGAGGTAGATAGGAAGTGCAAAGCACTTGAAGATTTCATGGTGAAAGGGAAAATAGAGACAGTTTATAGGAAAATCAAGGAAACATTCAAAGAGAGGAAAAATAGTAATACGGACATCAGGAGAGCGGATGGGAAGCCAATTCTGGATAAATAATAAAAAGCAGAAAGATAAAAGTAATAGAATAAGAGGAGGTGGATGATGAAGACTTGGGAGACAAAATTTTAAGTTCGGAGTTTGACAGGCCGCTGACGAGCAGTTGTAAAAGGCCAGGAATTGATAACATTCCAGCAGATATGATAAGATCATCAGGCGAAGAAGCAATATCGTGGCTGTTCAGAATAGTTTGCAAAATCTACGAAACAGGAAGAATACCAAAAGATTTTAGTAACAACATAATTATACCTGTACCGAAGAACATTGGGGCTGATAGATGCAAATAGTATACTGGAGTATGGAACAGCAAATAGAATGCGAGTTAGAAGGAAGATCAATTTGGTTTTAGAAAGAACATAGGAGCAAGAGAAGCAATACTGGCTCTGCGTCTAACCCAGTCTACGTTCATGGCATTTATAGATTTAGAAAAAGCGTTTAATAATGTGAACTGGAACACAATATTAAAGATTTTGAAGGGCACAGGAATAAAACATCGTGAAAGAAGGTTTATACAAAACCTCTACAGAAGACAGTCAGCAGTAATTAGAATTGAAGATCAAGAAAAGAAAGCAGAAATCAAGAAAGGAGTAAATAAAAGACGCAGCCTGTCGCCCATGCTGTTTATGATGATGAAGAAAGTTAAAACGGAATATGGAAAATGAATCATACTCTAAGGAGAAGAAATAAAAACCCGACACTTTGCCGATGATATTGTAGTATTAGGGGATCAGAAAAAGACTTAGAAACCATAATAAATGGCATGAACGAAGTCCTGGAGAAAGAGTACAATATGTGGATTAATAGAGGGAAAACCAATGTAATGAAGTTTAATATGGGAAACAGTGGAGTAAAAAAGGGTTTTAGATTAGGGAGGGATATTTTGAAGGAAGTTAAGGAATTCTGCAACTTGGGATGCGTGATAACTGGGGATAGTAGAAGTATGGAATACATAAAGAGTAGGATAGCAAAGGCAAGGAAGGTTTTCGCGAAGAAGAGGAATTTACTTACGGGTATTTAAGTGTGAATATTAGGAAATCGTTGCTAAAAATGTCGCGAAACGTGGACGATAGGAGTTGCGGAAAGGAAAAGAGTAGAAGGCTTTGAAATGTGGTGCTATAGGAGAATGAGATGGGTGAATAGAATCACTAACGAGGAAGTTATAAACAGAATAGGGGGAAAGTGAACAATATGTAGAACGTTGACCAAGTGAAGGGATAGATTAATAGGCCACGTTTTGAGACATGAGGGTCTTGTAAAATTAGCATTAGAGGGAAGTGTCTGGGGTAAGAACAGAAGAGGGAGGCAAAGGATGGAAAGCTCTAAGTAGATTAGGGAGAATGTGGGATTTAGTAGTAATGCGGAAATGATAAGACTTGCGCAAGATAGGTTAGCATGGATGGCTGCAGCAGACCAGTCTTAGGTCTGAATACCACAATAACAACGTTTACACAGAAGCTGTGTTGGAACAAAAATGTATTCGTAGTAGTGACGTAGGAGGAGTGCGCCATTTTGATTGTTTGTGTCGCGGCTTCATGCCAAAAAGGTGCAATATACCGAAAACATGCTTAGCTTCGGGCTCCTCCCACAGCGTTTGTTGTCATAACAAGCTCCGAGAAAGTGAACTTTGATTATCAGATTTTTGTAGGACATTTTATATAAAAGACGTGTAGTATCATGTTTACATTAATATTGTAATATGAAGTTAGCTGCTTTGCAGTTCGATCGTAATATCAATATTATCTACACATATTTGTTACATTGAAATAAACTAGTTCTTTCAGCTATGTCTGATGAAGAAGATACTACTAATTTGTTGAGCGAGAAAGAAACTGTGCGGAAATGTATGAACACTGTGCGACCTGTGACCCGAATTAAAATAAATCAATTGCCTAGCAATGTAGTACCAGTTTCACAGTCACAAATCATATTGACATCTTCTGTTGCCGTTTTGGGTGGAATAGCTCTTGGTTATGACATTGGTGTCACTGCTAGTTTTTTGTGCCTCGCTAAAGAATATTTCAAATTTACATACTATGAACACGATGTTACAATTTATTCCTGGTTTTTTGGAGCAATTTTGGCTGCTATATTTGGAGGTAAAGTGTAATGTATACAATATGTGTTGTCCATAATATCACATAAAAATCAAACATTGTGTTTTTATATCTATAAACATTCAAATACTTCCATATTTGTGTGTATCTTTTTATAAGAAGCATTCTATTTTTGCTGGATCAATTCCCTGACCCAAATATGATTATTTATACAAATGTCCTAGCAGAAGAATTGTATAATACACTATGACTAATTATAGATAATTACTTAATTTGGAACACATTAACTAGTACTTCAAAATGAATGATGGAATAATCTGTGTAAGTATAACTAGGCTTTTGTTTTTCATTTTAAATGTACTGCTGAAATGAAGGAAAATCCAATGGGCTAAAGGGGAATATGATCATCCCCCAAACGTATACATCAGGATTTTCCCTTCACTGTACCCATGTTTAACAGACTGTGACATCTCTAGTTGTGCACCAATCACAAGTTAGGTGTGTATATGTGGGGGATATTACTCCATCAGTTCCACCCAATGCTACATTATAAATATTTGAATCAATAAGTTTGAAAAACGAAGCCAATTATACTTGATGTCAATTGACAAGTTTTCAGGAAGGGGCATGACATTACTGGAGTTATTAAACTATACTTATATGCTACTTGTAGAAGAAGTTTTCCTAGCTGTGTGGCCATTGCTAAAACCTTGAATCCAGTGAATAGAATTTATAGTCATTTAAAACAGTTTTAGTGAATATCAATACAAAGAGTGATTAAATAAAAATATTATTTAAGCATATAATATTTTTATTTATAGCTTACAATTTGTCATAAAGTTACAAGCATATAATATAATAATATTTTTTATGCATCTTTCAGGTTCTATAATAGACAACTGTGGGAGACGATGGACCCTTTGCCATTCATCTTGCCTCATGTTGGTTGGATCATTCATTTTAGTGCTTGCCAATTCATTCCCTTTATTTCTGTGTGCTCGCACAGTGTCAGGATTTGCAGGAGCACTCTCAGCAGTAACCCAATGTGTATATGCTGCAGAGGTGTCAAGCCAGGCAACAAGAGGTCGCAGTGTATCTCTGCACCAGCTTGGAGTTGTTATGGGTACCTTGCTGTGTTTTGTTTGTGCTGTTGGAGCACAGTCAACCAACTGGAAGATTCTTGCCACCTTGTCATCAATTCCAGCATTGCTGCAATTAGCCCTTTCTATCTTTTGCTTACCTCAATCTCCTCATTTTGCATGGCTACAGGCCACAAAAGCTGCAAGAATGAAAAAAATTACATTTTGTAGCAGCACAAACATGTGGGAAACACTAGTTCTTGCCTTGGGTCTTGTGTTTTACCAGAGCTTTTCTGGTAAGCCCACTGTGTTGTATTATGCTCCCCGTCTCTTCATGCTACTTGGAGTATGTCCAGACTTGGCTTCTACTGTGACCAACATTACTTCCAGTATTGTTCAGGTAAGATAAATATTACTATATATTTATAAAATTGCATTGTGTTAATATAGTTCAGTTATGTAATCATTCAGCCACTGATGGAGAAATAAGGAATCAGCAGTCACACAATATATCTGAAGCAAAGTTTTGAATAAACTTGAAATATTCTTATTTGTATTTCAAATTATCTGATTGGTATGATTGGACAGTAAAGTTATTGAAAAATACATAAGTGAGATGAGTTATGAATTGAAAATAAAAAATGGATAATATTAATACGTGAGAAAATCAAGAAAGAAACACTAACAATACAAAAGTAGCATTTTCTTTATTAGTAGAAATTTGTTATCTTGTGGCCAGTTCCTTGCCAAGTTCCAGTCTGGAAATTTTATTATTCTAAATTTAGTTTTATTTTGTGTCCTGCAATTTGTTTGCTATTTCTGTTTTTCACATTGTTTATAGTTTCAAACTGTAAATTTCTTATATCTGTTTACCTACACTGTTTACTTTCAATTCTACACAGCGGACGTGAAAAATTTGTTAGGAATTTTTTATATTATAAAATATTCCATCAATATTATTATATAATCAATTTTTCACTTCCATTGCAGGTCTTTTTCACAAGCTTATCACTGTGCCTCATTGACAGAGTTGGTCGTAGACCTGCTCTTATTGTGGGAATCACCTGCATGATGACTAGTGTGGCCCTGTTAGGAGTTTTCTCTTCAATGGAAGATAATGGACAGGTGGTGACGTCTATTTCTCAAGCAGCTAGTTGTGACAGCGCTAACATTTGGGTGTCATTCAATCAGGAAATGGGATTACTTTATTCTTCTGGAAATGGAGTTGCATCTCCTGTTCTCGCTACAGGAGCACCTCCATTTCCATTGTTGCCAACTCCAGTATCCTTGGTTGCTAAAGATCCATGGGTTGACACAGTGCCGAACTGTTTGCAAAATGTCCATAGCTCGTTGTCACTTACTGTACGATACTTGACACTGGCCACATATGTAATTTTTTTGGCTGCTTATTCATTCAGTCTTGGACCAATAGTTTGGTTGCTCATTGTGGAGTTGTTTCCTGCTATGACGAGAGGGAGAGCTGTCTGTTTGACCACTTGCCTGTACTGGGCTGCTGAGCTCATCAACCAACTTTCCTTGCCCAGTTTAACTGGTAAGTTTGTATGTATTAAGGTGTTATTAATCAGAAAAATCATACTTTCTTCTTATTAATTTTTTCAAGTCTGTATTAAAAATTGTTTTTATTTTAAGCTTTATATTTTTTTCACTGTAATTATAATAAGGAAGTTCTTTAGCTGAAAGTATCACCTTTTTCAGGAAATTTTACAGTGGGAGGAACTTTCTTGATGCACAGTATCATATGTCTTGTTGGAATATTGTTTATTTTCTTATTTCTTCCGGAAACAAAGGGCAAAACATTACATCAAGTGGCTCAAGAGCTGAAAAATAGGTGAGAATATAGTATTTGTAGAACAAAGTTGAAAATTTGGAATAATAGCAATGCATTTCCTAATGACACTCAATTATTCTCTCTAGGTCTCCTAAAACACGTATGTTTCAAAATCTTCATGGTCTGCCTTGTTTAAATAAAAATGAATGGCTGCTTCACAAGTCAAGGCAGTATCGACAGGTTCTGCATTCAGGAATGGAAAACACGGTCATATGAACACAAGCTCACATTAATAAAATTTCGTGCAGTCTATTTTTTAAATATTGCTTTATATTTTCGAAATTAGAATATATTTTTAACTTAATATTAAATTAATGTAAAATTGTTTTATACTTCCTTTAATATTTTTGAGCTACAACTTAATGTATAAGTAATTTGTTTTATCTGCCTTTAAGCCATCCATATCTCAGAAAACCATATTCAAACTATTTAAAGTAAATATTTTTTAATTATATATTTTCTTTAGAGAAGCCATTTACATCTTATTGTAGTTGTAAATATTTGATGGAGGTTGTGACTAACTACTCTGCCATTTATATTTTTAATTGTGTGTTAGTTTGTTATTAATTATGGGGAAGTCTTAACACTGATGACATTAATCAATGAGTTGTAATAGGAATTCATATTTGTTGGTCTTAAAAATGCTTTCCTATGCCTCTAAATGGTAATTTATTAATTGATTTACCTGAATACGAAAATGTTTATAAATGAAGTCACAGTTGAAACGTAGTGTTATATTCTATGATAGTAAGTTTTTGACATTCCATTAATTTATATAAGCACATGCATGAGAAAGTAATTTGTTGTGTATAATTTTTAGACAATTTGTTGTCAGCTCTCCAGTGTGGGTGGGAATGTGAGTAAAATTGAGCGAGTATAAGTTTGTTCTTACTGAGTAATGTCATTAATGAAACTCCTCCAAAAAATTTGTTTGTATTATATTCAAATTAACAAAAGACACTCTCGATTCATAATTCCTGTGTATTTTGTGTTTAAAATGGTAGATGCAGTGTATTACAACTCTTTGATTAGAGGTAATTTGTATAGCAATTTTATTATTGTTGGTAGTCAGCTTTAGGAATGTGTTTGTTGTTAAATTGCATTACTCTAAAGCAAAATTCTGTAATTTAAAATTGTGTGAAAGTATTCATATCTGCCTCTTTTGGTTTTTAACCACTATTTGATGGACGCACATATAACTCCTTCAGTCACTTCTTGGTCTGTACTTCAAATGAACTCCATAGCACAAATTAGGCTAAAACTTATGGAATGTAAAGAATGTGAGGTGTATATGGTCCAAGTTTCTAATACAAACTATTTTTATACATTGTAGTTTGCATTCCCATGTCCCTGCTTGCTTTGTCTATGCACATACTCAGCCTTCTTGGTCAGCATTAATTTTTTATTACATTCCATCTATATCTATGATGCGCCTGTTAATTTATATTAAATGTGATTATGGCACTGCCAATCAATACAGTATGCGTCACTTTAGCGATACCTTGTTACTTCCTGCTAGTTTGATTGCATTTTGATTCCTTTTGGCTGGCTGAAAAATTATGTGCTGCACAATTTGAAAGCTTTAATTTTTTTTGAGCCCTGGCATAATTAACTGAATGAAAGTGAATCCACTGAAATATAATTGGTTTCAAGTTGGATTTTCAAAACCATTTGGAACTATTTTGTCTTTATCAAAATATATTCTTTTTTCCTCCTCCATTGTAGTTTCCACTTATTAGTAGAAATGTTTTGCATTGCACATTTTGAAATTATTTTTTAAACTTGTTATATTTTTTCTTGTTAATGTGAAGAAGTTCTATACCCACATTTGAACAAAATGTCTTTCTTTTTCAGTTACTGTGAAGTATATTCAGTTGTATCATTGTTTATTGATGAAATGCACTAGCATAAGTTCTGTGTATTAGAAAGGTTAATGATTGAAAATGACAGACTGAAATTTAAATTAGCTTTAAGTGTTACATGTACAATTTATGGAGGTTGAGTGAAAGGCATTTCACATTACAATAGCAGATTTAACATTCAGATGTTACCTTGGTTTCTCCCACGTGGAAAGTCTATTTTAATTGAGCTAACACCTCACTGTTAATTATTACTGTTACTAAAATGCTTTAATATGTATTAAACGAAACTTCAGCTCAGAGGATCAGTCATACTGCTCTGACAAACTGAGTAAAAATTTGGGGATGCTGAACATTTCATAGTCTGAGTGACATTTGTTATCTCTTAGTGTTCCTGCTAACATTAAATTTACAAAAATTGTGTTGACCTGTAACTTCACATATTTCACATTGATGGAATGGCTAATAACTTATTCATGTAAGCAAAAAGCACACATTATGAGATTTATTTGCCTATGATGAGACTAAGTACTTATGAGTAGAGAAACAGAATTTTGTGGGTTTATATAAAGATTTAAATGGAAATCATACTTTTAATCTGTAAGATAACATCTGTATTTAAAATCTGCTAATGATCAATGCTCAAATGATTTTATATTTTATATACTTTATTAACAATATTGCAATTGTGTTTTGTAAATTTGTTTAAGTTTTAAATCAGTATTAATTTAGTATTCTTGTGTTCTTATATCATTTAGTTCATTTAAACATTACATGAGAAATATAGTTGGTGTCAAAAGTGTGTGTAAAATGTTGGCCAAAGTGTTTGTTTTGCTTTTTACATTGACTACTTGTTTAATTAATTAATTTTGCTCTTCAGTATTACAGTTGAAAATTGAGGTTGTACTGTGTCTTAGGTGGTTATTCTGGTTAATGTATTTTGTTTCTGTGTCATGTCGTTGAAGCACTATATTTATACCTTCTGTATGTAAACAGTATATTATGAAAGAAATTAAGATTCAACCAGGCTCTTTTTATTAGTATATTAATACTTTGCTGCTTGAGCTATTTTTCTGATCTCAGGTCCTTAGTGTAAATGATATCGGGAGAACAAAATCAGTTTTATCAAAATAATTCCTGATTTTATATTATGATGTTTTAATGTTATGAAGAATTAATTTGTGTGTGTGTGTGTATCCTTATAATCAAATATTTTATCTGTCATGTTTCTTTATTGTTTTGTCTAACTGTGATAAATTATAACTTGACACCAGTGATGCATCATTTCACAAATGTGAGTAATCAGTTAGTATAACTGCAAAGCAGGACTCGTTCAAATACAATCAGTGGATTATAATTCACCTTTTCAAATTGCAGTTTTTTTTAAAAAAAAGGACACTTCTCTTTAAAATGCCCAGAACAGTGTATAAACATTTTGGGAAAATTAGTGTATTTCATATAGTTCATTGATGACCGTGGATCATTTTTGATTGTCTACGGTTTCTATTTATACAACACTGTATTACGCTATTAATATGTATTTAATATATATGGGTGTTTTCGATGAAACCTTTATCTTTCTCTCAGTAGCATTTTTAAATAGTACCTGGAAGTTACATGAAAAATTGACATGAGGATATCTTTCCTTAGTTATATGTCCAGTAAGGGGGGGGGGGGGGTTGTGTTACATTGTGTTTGAATTTGTTTTACGTATAAATACAAAATGATAAATTTTAGACTTTAAGGCATTTTGTTAACTTGCAACTTTTTTTGTTTCGATCACAAAAGCTAAGGAGCTTTGTAAGTCCAATTTTTGTATATGTTGTTCTTTAAATTAAATATGATTTTAGAAATTGTGTCTTATTACCTTTTCGACCAAGGTTCTTGGAAGTTTTAGCCATACCAATCTCAATATTAAAAATTAGCTGCTGTTTCAGTATCACAGAAAAGTTGCAAGTGGCCAGATTTTTGTTAAAAAATTAAATAAATAAGTGAATTGACTAGTCTGGTGATAAAATTTTGGAAAGTTTTACGAAACCAGTTACACTGGTGGGTATTCCCTGTTCATGTAATAACTTTTCAATTTTGATACTGAATCTTTGAAACATACAGAATGTCAGATTCACATAAAACCTATACAAAAGCTCAAGAAGAATAACTTTTTGCAATAATCTGTATCATACAATTTTGTATATAATAAAGTGTTGAAAAGTTAAATACAGATAAACCAATTTTAAATTTTAACTGTCAAATATTGTATCAAGTTTTTAATCAATTACTGTACTTGTCTGACATTTCATAACAGTCTTATCAAAGGAACATTTTATCTGTAATAATTCTGAAATTAGATTTAATTATTTGTACCCTTTACTAGAAAATATTTTGGTTGCTTAAGATATATTTATCTCTACATTTCAGTTTTTATCATGATGGTAAATTTTAGAAACATTAATATTTTCATTAGATGAACAAAAAAAATTCTATCTTAAATTTAAACTTTTCCAGAGTTGCTAGTCTGTTCGTTCATATCAGAAAAGTCTACCTATTGGATTTTAAATTGTACAAGTTAATGATGCATTAATAATTTTTCAAAAATAAATTTAAAAAATTAAATTTTTCACATACCATTATGGTCTGTCACAATCTTAATGACAAAGAGGTTGTGAAGCTTCAACCTGGAAGATGGACATGTTTAAGATTAATTTTATTTCAATTTCTAGATACTGAATTAACTTAGAAATAAGTAGCCCTAGTGATGTGTGGAATTATATTACACTATTTTGCAATATATAAGCAATTTTTCTTACAATTCTGTGGGTGATGAAAAATTACAATACTCTCTAAACTTCTGCTCTTTTACTAATGTCAAGAACTAGTATTTACTGTGGAGGCAAATATAAAATAAAACTGTAATAGGAAGTTAATATTTAATACTTTTTATAATTCAATATTATAAAATTTTGCTTGTTTGTTGTCATTTACTAGACGTTAGTGTGCTTTTGCAAGTCATAGATGATAAATATTATTTGGCTTATGGTTATTTATATTTGTCAAAAAAAATTGAAATTTGTCATAAACATGTAGATGGTATATTGTAAATCATTGTTATTGCTTGTTATCTTAATACATTCTTAGTGAAGAAAATTTGGTAACACTCAACACCAAGTGTGATAGTGATATATATTTTTTCAATAAATTTTTACATACAAATACCGAATTTCCGATTGACACTTTCACACGCAGCTACAAAAAAGCTTATAAATAATTAAAATTTGGCTGTAACTTTTGTCACCAATAATTGATGTACAAATGATGTTGGTGTTGATATTTTAATCCAGGATTTGAGTAATTTGGGTACCTCTTATTTTTGTGATGTAATTTGATTCTAAAGAAAAGTATATCCCTTAGAAGTAGGTTTTAGAATTGTTAAATTTGTTTATGTTACAATGCATTAAAAATTTTAAATAAATTCTTCTGGTACTCTGCTGTAGTTTTTTGTAGGTAGACTTGTAGTTCATAAATATTTTGGTATAAATTAGATATTGTAAATCTACAATTGGTGATTTTTTGTACTATGACAATATACAGATAAATGTTGGTTGTGGAGGTTGTGATTATTATTATTGTTGTTGTCACCATTATATAAGGTTGTGCCATAATCATTTTTATTGTACTGTGTGACATACTTGGGCACTGTATTTTTTATATTTCTTTTACACAAAAAATTGCGTACAATCTGCCAAAATGTTCATTAAAGCTGAAATGAATAAGTCTGTATTTTTTGTTGATTTGCTGAAATAAATTGCTTAGTTTTAAATTGAGTATTGTTTCTTAGTTCCCCATTACTTATGCATTGTATTATTACAAAACAAATTGGTTTAAGTGACACATGAAAAGAATTATTTAGTCTGCAGAAAGGGGTAGCTTTCAGTATCTTACAGTTAAACATCTGATAAATGTTAAAATTAATCCAGAACTTTCTTGTGAATTTTATGATGGAATTAAAACAAACAAGTATTGAGAAAAGTTGTTTGTTGTGAAAAATACAACTGAAATAACTTTGAAATAATTTCAAAAATGTGTCCCGGAGAAAACCAGTAAGCTTAATATTGGTGTAAAGTGAAGAAGGATAGGAAGAGGGTAATGAAATGTAAAATAGAAATTACTAGCTATAAAATTAAAAGAGAGTTATTTTGTGCAATTGTGTGTCTGATGAACGAAACACTGTGATTGAAAGTGAGAACTTAAGAAACATTTGGCCGCAGGCTCCTCCAAACCAAGTCTTTAACTTTGGAATTCCATATTACTTTGGGGGAAAAAATAACTCCATTTACTGGACTTTCTCAGAAAATCCCTTTTTCTAGTATGTCTATAACAGGTGTTATCTTCACAAACTTACAAAATTGTGCTACAAAAACGTCTATTATTTTTTTTACAGTGATACTAAAAACTAGAGATGTGATTAGAGGGGTGTAGAGTGAAAGGGAGGGGGGGGGTAGGTGAATGAAGGGAAAATGCTGTTAGATCACAGCTGGATGAATATAGAAGGGAAGAAATAGAGGGCACTCTAATTTGAAAGGAGAGGAAAGGTATGACTGCTGAACCTCATCTGATTCTCAGAATGTTTCATACTGTTTTGAAAAACAGTTTTCTACTTGGGGGGGGGGGGGCAGGCTACAAGGTTGTGTTCCTGAAAGAGGCAACCCCCCCTGTAATAGCATAGGAAGGGAATCGAAAACGGGGAATGTGGAAGTTAGAACAAGAATTAACTAAATTGTCACCGGGCTGTAGTTTAAAAAGGGTGCAGTGAAAACCTGCATCAGGTAACTCGTCTATTCTTCCGAATGATGGGAGAGAGTTTGCTGTGCGGTCGCGGCATTCCGATCTCTGTGCCTCCACCAGTTTAGGAGGCAGCTGGCCGACTCATCCAATGGGATCAGGGGACAACTTGATCCGTGTGCCCAAGGTCAGCGACCTCAGTACATACACCTCCTAAAAGAGCCAGAGGCGCCTCGGATTGTGAGGATTTTAAATTCAGAGAGAAAACGAGGCATCCCCGAAGGTAAGCCTGCGTCATAAAAGCTCCCACGGGTATGACATGTTTAATTTATTTTTTGATGACTAATGAGGGTGATCCAGAAAGACGCAATTACCCTTTAATAGCATACGAAGGGTACTCCACTCAAATTATATGCGTAGTTTCAACTTTAAGGCCCACCATACAACGGAAAACCGATTAGGAATATTCGCCCTCCGTTCCCCACCATTCTCATTGATCTTCAAGTGTAAATTATTCGTATGGATTTGTGTAAGATTGAAGAATAATTTATGGACTGTCCCCATTGAGCAGTTCCGTGTTTCAGAGCTGATGGGAACAGATAGCGCGTGCAAAAGTCAAATGTTCGTGATGGTGGGCCTCAGAGTTTTTATTTACTGTTCGCTATCGACTGGCACTCGTCACGGCAGCGAGCCACTCGACGCCATGTCGTCTGCTGTTTCCAGGAGCCTGGAGCTCCAACGACGACTGGCGTGGCTGGACCTCGCCAAAAGCTTGGAGGAACCGATTCGCCAACCGTCGGGCGCGTTGCTCATGTCGCAGGTGGCGGAATACCTTCGTGACTTTTGTTGCAACACTTCGCTACACGGCTTCCGGTATTTGGTGAGGGAAAATTGCAGAACCGTCCTTGAGAGGTGAGCCAGGTCTTTGTCCTACCCGGGCAGATCATCTTCAGACGTTGCGATGAAAAATGAGTTCATAGACCATCTATGTGATTAAGAATTAAAAACCAAAACAATTCGGGGAATTGAGTCCTTGACACCTGCGATAACAAATGTCTTGACCCTTGACGTTGGTTGAGGGTCATAGTCTTTGGAAAAGAAATTTACTTAATGTGAGATTTAATAGGGTTAATTAGATAATGAACTGCAGATGGTGGTATTCCTTTCTTTTTATGGAAATGCATGATACAGAACTATTCTTGGTTAACTTCGTGCTGATAATAGAAAATATAATGCGCCTCGACAGAATTATGTTCACAGTCTCTACTTCAAAGTTATCATTTACTCGTATCTTAATATAGCATTTGTTGGGTCTTTTATATGATTCTACGTTTTCCTCACTTGACCTTAGAATTTTATAATGGATTAAATTCCTATGCTTATCATTTGTGACAAATAACAGTCAGTTTATATTGCTCCAATTTTAATTAAGAATAACGACACTTGACTACGTCAGTCCTCTTTATCATTACTTATCTCTCACAGTAAAAAAATATACATGCTATTGATTAACATGTTTCGGCTTGACTCGTACTAAATGTAGACTCTAAAATTTAATTCTGAATGATGATTTATGTTAAAACCGCTCGAAACTTTTTTATTATAATTTATATGATAGACTGACATAATTTTTTTTTCTGAGTGACTGCATTTTCAGTCGCAACGAATTGTTCAATACTTATCTTATGCTAACATTTCACTCTTTTTTTCTGCACGCAACTGGTATGTGAAACAACTATCCAAACTTTGTGATCTTCAGTCAATAGAAAATATTGCATTAAAGTGCTTATATTTTCGAAACCTGTCTGTTTAGGATTTTATACACCGGTATTGATCTTCCAGAAGTGATCAGAATGTCCCTGATAGATAACACGAACTTCAACTGACAACTCGGCTTCTATATACATCAAAGGGAAACGTATAATTGACAGTTTAGCAATATCTTTATCAGTTAACAGATTAATCTGGATTTGAAGTTTGTTGTCAATGGCATTGAAAAAAATAAGTGAGAGTATGTTTACTTTAAATCAATAATATTACATATATAGATGGAGTTGTATTAACTTTGCATTTATTAATTAATGATTACATTATGTATTTAACGAGTTTTGCAAATATTCCATACAGATTCTGCTGGCTGGTGGCTTTAGTGGCGAGCATCGTGATCTGCAGCTTGCTCATCCTGGACGTGAAGCTCAAGTGGGACTCTTCTCCGGTGATGGTGTCCTTCGAACCAAGCTCGCCACCCATCAACTCCATCCCGTTCCCTGCCATCACCATCTGCTCCGAGACCAAGGTCAGCGACCAACACTTCAACTATGTCAAGCTGTACAAGGAGTGCATGATAGGAAACGCCACTGAAGAAGGGTAACAGTTCTAAGATAATCTTTAAATTACTTGTACATTTATTATACCCTTGGTTTGTGACAACCTTCATCCAGTTAAAGCAATCCTGTTGATTTACGTGTTATTGGTTCATGTCTGGTTCTGATGTCTTGAGAACTGAGCTGTAAGCCAACTTCTTCCGTCTGACTAAACCTGCTTCAATTATAGCTCTCAACTACAGTTGATTGAATTTATTTATTTAATAACAAATAGCTTAAATTTTTTTAACACGTATAATTTCCTGTTTCATATTTTAATATGCTGCTTTGAAGCAATTCTCTTGCGAGATAACAATAATGTAAAGATAAGTGGGGACGGGACGTTGATTTTACTTATTAGTCATTAAATTATTGAATATATTACTTATTGATCTCCAAAGTTGGGTGACAATTTAATTTATAAGTCTGAATGGATCAATCAACGAAAGTGTTTTAAATATAAAAGAAAATATTAGATTAAAAATTTTAAATGCAATAACAATAACAATTTTCGGGAGAATTGATACAGAAATAGAAAAACGTTAGCAATAATAAATTTTAAACTGACTCATCAAAATCAGGTTGAAGTGGACCGAAGAAAGAAATATGGTTTTAAGGCACTAGGTCTGGCAATGTGAACTCTTTAAAATCATAGCTAACGATACCCGCGATGCCTGCTGCTGCATTGTCTGGCTGCGTTTTGTCTTGTCTGCTATGGCTGCTGTTTGACCCTCGTTGGCTGCATCAGGATTAATCTTGGGCAAAACTTAGCGGAGATTCTTACCACGAACCAGTGTCGAATACGTGTTTCCACAACATGAAGTGAAAGTCATGTGCCTTCATTATCTGTATTTAATTTACGTGATTGATGGTATTTCGCGAAATTCTGCCAGAGGAATATTAAGTTTCTTTTCCTGATTATCGTGGCCAATCGTGAGATGAACAATGCCTATATTTTTTATAGTTTAGACAAAGGAAAAATTGTGAATAGAGATGTCCCAGATCGTATTACGCTGCATGCTGAGACATTTTTGTATTACTTTTCAGCTTTTTTAAGAAAAACCTATTTATTATTAGATGTTTCTGCTTCGATCGTTTCCAGGAAGACTCACTATCAGTACTTGCAACTCGTCTGCGACGACTACAACGAAAACCATTCTGTAGGAAGTTCCACGGTCGACAGAGAGAAGGCCACAGCCTTCATCGAGGAGGTGACTTTCGTGTCATTTAATTGCAATTTATTAATAACATTAAAATTATATTTTATTCTTCCGACTCCCCTTACGTCCGTAAAGGGAAAAACTCCGTGTTTGAAATGTGCGCTACTTCCGTGAATATATGTCAAGTTAAAAGGCGGTTCTAATTTTGTATTTAAAAAACTCTTGTAAACTATTCACAATCATACTTCCACGTGTAAGTATTTTGATCGATTGTGATAATTTTGTATTTAAAAAACTCTTGTAAACTATTCACAATCATACTTCCACGTGTAAGTATTTTGATCGATTGTGATAGTAACACAATTTAAACAAATTACATAATTAAACGTGGCACATTTTCCAGCATTCTGTTTTCCTCAATACCCGGCGACGTCATATATATAACTATAATTCCCATTCATGTTTGTGCCAGGGGGACTTAAATATATATAAGGAATATACGGACATGCAGATTTACATACAAACAAGCATACATACATGATTTTTCATTATGTAGATTTATTTAATATCATATCCTATTTCCTCAAATAAGAACTAATATAACGTATAATATATCTAAATCATGTCATTATGAATCCAGTAGTAGATTTAAGGATATCCTTTTGTGTGTGTGGGGGGGGGGGGGGATAACAGGCTCCACGAGAGTGATCCTGTCAACCCGCATGCCATATTAAATTTTGGGCTATCAATTTCTGAACGATTTTAATGACTTAAAAATTTCCGAAGCATGAGATTCTTACTGTAACGACAGTTTTATTTTTCATGGGTATTACCGCAGGAAATTCTCCATTCTAACAGAACCGACCTTTCTTTTTCAGGTTGCCCCGCAGTTTGACGACATCTTTCTTGATTGCAAGTGGATAAATTTGGAGGCTCCTTGCGATAATTTATTTTCTAAAGTAATAACAGACGAAGGAGTGTGCTTCACCTTTAACGGAATTAACAAGCAACATTTGTTTTCCGACGTCATGTAAGTTGGATGGTTTTTAAATAGCGCAGATGAACAAAGGGGAAGCCAAATGCATAAACTTTAAATTTAATATTAGAAGGAATTACCCGAGAAAGTCCCAAATATGGCGACGAACTACAACATCCCACATCCTCCCTAACCTGCGTAACGTATTCAATTCTTGGACTACTTCTTCTGTTCTTATCCCACACACTTCCTTCTAATTTTACATGAACCTCATGTCTCAAAACGTGGCCTATTAATTTATCCCTTCTCTTGATCGACGTCCTCCATACTGTTCTCTCTTCCCCTATTCTGATTAGAACTTCTTCGTTAATGATTCTATCTACCAATCTGTTTTTCAGCATTCTCCTATAGCACCATATTTCAAAGGCTTCTATTCTTTTCCTTTCCGTAACGCCACGCTCCATACGAACAATATTACTGTGGTGTTCGATGGTTACACCATCAAAATATTGTTGTACAATCAAACGAATAATAATAATAATAATAATAATAATAATAATAATAATGTATTTATTATTATAGAAATATAACTCAAATTAAGTTATAGTGTAAAACATATAAATTTACGATATCAATTTAATCATTAGCTCAGTCGGTAAAAGCAAAAATAATAATCTACGCAGCTTCTTAAATGGCTGCTCCCGGGAACGCGGGTGACGAACGATATAGTTGAAAATTAAATTCGCGAATCAGACGAGAATGGTTTGTGTGGAAAAACCGAGGTAAATTGCCGTTACCGGATATTAACGCCTGATGACGTCGTTCTTCGTTTTTGTTCGTATGCCGGTTGTTCCTTTCCTGGGTCACGTCTTCTTCATATTAAGATTCTCTAGTGCCTCTCCTTCAGATCAAATGTTGTCTTTTTATTTTCTGTACTCCCACCAAATGAATCTCCTTTCTTAAATGTGCAGAAACTAAATTTTATACATGTCGCCTTGTTCTGACACTGCTTCGTCTCTCCCTAGCGTCTCTCTCAGGCAGCCTCCCTGTACCAACTGTCCAATCTAATCTACTCCAGGCCATCAACAATGTTGCAGCCAACAATGTTGCAGACGGTGACGTTTTCCCGCCGACATTTCCCGCCTACTCAGCCCCACCAAGCCATTCTCGTCTTCTAAATTATTTTTGCTTTACCCGACTGTAACGATTTCCTATTACTTTACCCGTAATTAAATCCCTCTTTTCAGCGAAAGCCTTCCTTGCCTGTGCTATCCTACTCTTTATGTCTACTATACTTCTACCATCCCCTGTTATTACGCTTCCCAAGTAGCAGAATTCCTTAACTTCCGTCAAAATATCCCTTCCCAATCTAACACCCTTTGTTATTCCACTGTTTCCCCATTACCTTGGTCTTTCCCCAATTAATTCTCATATTGAAATCATTTCCCATGACCACGTTCATGCCATTTATTATATCTAAATATATTTAAATTAATTTTTTTCCAACTTTGAATACGAAACCATGTAGTTGAACAAAAGTGGTCATTTTATGTATCATTACATGATTTCTTAAAAGCAGATATAAAGTAAAATATTATATTATTCGTTTCAAATTTAGTTTATGCTTCTTCTAGTTTGATTTATATTTTTATATATCAGATAAAGGGATTAATTTGAAAGGAACGTTTAAACGACGGCGCAGATGACGGACCAGCAGATATTTTATTCCTTGTTTTGTATCCAGTGTTAAGGAGGAGAAAGGCGTCGAGAATCTCACCTGGAGTTTGGAGGATGGATACTCCAGTGATTCCTCGTATCCTAGGAGAACAAACACCGCTGGTCCCAAGGCAGGCCTGAGTTTGCAGCTTTTCTACCGGTACGAAGGATATCAGCATCTTTGTACGATGCCCATTCGAGGATTCAAAGTAAGTGAAGCAAACTGAAGTCCGTCACCTCAAGATTACAACATGCGGTCAAAACTCTTCAAATGGTGGGGAGGCTCTGCACTCTGTCATTAAAGAAAACAAATCACTAAGGATGTAAATTCTATGTCAAATTTTAATTTAATTTCATTAATATTTTAATTGGTTCATTATTAATTTATTAAATTATTATTTGAATTAACATTTCCATCCTTAAAGATTTGGCCCCTTTTTATTACAGAGTGCAGAATCTAACCATATAATTTTAGTGCCCCACGTTGAGCGCCAAAAATTGTATCGTGGGGTTCTATACTCTATCATTAAATGAATCAAATCTCCAATGTTGGGAATGTTAATTATAACAATAAATTAATGATTAAACAATGAGAATATTAATATAATTCAATTAAAATTTGAAGTGACATTCTCATCTTTAGAGATTTGGCCCATTTAATGACAACGCCATATAATCTACTTTTAATTATTGAGGATCTCTATTACAATGATCCTTTTAAAAATAAAAATAATAATATGGAGAAAAAACGAGGGAGGGACAAGTGTGGATAGTATTTGTTCTCCTGAGTCGGTAACATCTATTAGTTTTCAGTCATGCGTAAATTATCCTCCAGTAAATATACGTGAGGGGTGTTACGTACTAAAAATAATTATTTGTCTGCTGATTACAGATGTATTTGGTATAATGTAAGTTGGAATGTGATGTTTGCAGATGATCTTCCACAGTCCTCTGAGTTTCCCACGGGTAGGGACCAGATTCGTCCGCATCCCGATGGAGAACGCTCTGATGGTAGGAATCGTCCCGTTGCTGGATAAGGCCAGTGAAGGGCTTCTACCTTACGCTCCAGAGCGTCGAAATTGCTTCTTCAAGGGGGAAAAATATCTGCGTTTCTTCCGCGTCTACACTAAGGACAACTGCGAAGTCGAGTGCCTGGCCAACCTAACCAACGAGATGTGCGGTTGCTCATCCTTTTATCAGCCCGGTAATGTCCCAAGCTCAATTATTAGTTGGCGTAATTTTTTTGAAGCTACTAAATGATGGAAGCGAATATAAACAAATGGGGTTAATAGCTTTAGCAATCCTCAATTTGCCTACCTGTATAATTCTTGCACTGTTTTATATTTTTTGGCATGTTATTCAGCATATACACGGGGAAAACCTTCAATGTTTTATAATTTTACTGTTCTTCATCAGATATTCGGAATGAGATTTTGCATTTTTGTTTTTAGCATCGACAGATACACCGATGTGTGGAGCGGGGAGTAACAACTGCGTTAAGGAGGTGTTAGGTAAGAAAGTTGTGTTTAACAATCCATTCATGTTTGAGTAGATCTCTACAACGTCGCTCCCTCTATTTCTCTTCCTCCAGCCAGCATCATTTTCATCACTTATTTTGTCTGTCTCTCAGTGCTTGCCTTTTTTTCCCCTTTACTCCTCTCTATGGTCACCTCTAATTTTCAAACCACTAACTGGATCGAGTAATTCTACATTTTTTACGATTCCATTTTTCTTGGCAGATACTCTCTACCGGGAAACAGCACTCTTGAACGCTTGCAATTGTCTTCCGTCCTGCTTCGACATCAAGTACGACGTTTCCCTGTCGCAATCCACGGTAAATACCTTGAGTTTGGTGAAGGGCACCATGCTGGAGACACTCATGAACGGCTCCAGGTAAGTCTCGTCTTTCTTCCTTCACACGTTGTTTCCAGGCTACGGATTGCTACATCACACATTTACTGAAATGGAACCAACACATATAACTTCGTCACCTTAAAAACAACAACAACACGCCTTTCGACGTAAAAAGGATAAAATGTAGATTCCACGTTATTCTCATATAAACTGTGAACGAGATACCTAAATGTTTATTCTGGCTGTTCCTAGCAATAAATTAAATATTTTTAGTACCTATAGATTATAAATATATTTAGAAGCCTTATAATATCATACTCACAATTTTTTACATTCATTTGACAGTATTTCCGACACCTAAAAAATTAATTACTCGATCTGTACACTTCCCTTGCCATTTTTTACTACCCTTCAGGCTACCTTCTATCTTTAAGTTGATTGTCCCATTGCCAACTTGGCTCGTGTTAGCGTGGTCCCATAAATTTTATAGTTGACATGAAAAAGGAGATTGCAGATCAGTAAGTAAAATGATTCCGCAAAGTCAAATTTGAACCTAAATCCTTTGGCGTAACGTTACGACGTCAGTATTCCTGCTGCAGTAAGATATGGCCATGATAGCAAAGATAACGAGGAGTCACTTTATTCTTTAGAGTCAATAATTGATAGTGAAAAACGAGGCAACTAAAAATTTAAAAATTGTAAGCGGGCGGCATGGATGAAACGTATTAAAATAAGAACACAAACTATTCCAATATTAACTAAATTAACAAATCGATGACTATAGGAATCAAATGATAATTATTAAGTGAATGATATTAAACAAATATTAACGAGAGTTTTTTCATTGGTTCTTTGCAACAAATTAGTTTATACAGGGTAATTATAAAGTCCAAACGATTTAAATAAATCATTATTAGTAAATGGCTAAACATAACGTAAAAATGATACAGTAAGTGAAAGACAATCTCTAATAGTGGACGTTGTGCCGGAAGTGTATTTGAAAAATCGCCGACAAGGACGCCACCGACCGAATGTGCTCTCCAGTCTCACGCCGTTTAACCTCATTGCAGAAAATAATTCCTCCCAAACATAATTTTCTGTAATTAGTCTTGCAAGTATTGCAGAAATATGTTATAAAGTCATGCAATTTTGATGAAACTTTTGTCTATCCACATTCTGAAATTTATTTCACAAATAAATGTTGTTTTATAAAACAATTCCATTTGTAACTCATGCAGAACTATTTCCAGGTCTACATTAATTCGTGTGGGAAAAATAACATTCCCGTTTATTGATCTAAAAATCAGATCGTGATTCGAATACACATGCTAATTTATATATCTTCTGGGGAACATTTTTGAGTTCTTGAAAGAGTTTCCTGTTTCCGGGTATGGAAAATTTGACATATTGTCTGACAACATATGTGAATAATTTTTTTATAAGTTGCATTTGTAAATCGTCCAAGTGCTAAGTTATATCGACAAAAAACGGAGAATCACCCGCCGATTCTTTATCATCCTTTATCATATCTCTCTATCATACTTCACAAAAAATCTTATGTAACTCCAAGTACAATATTACTAGCTTTTCCGTCAATGAACACAGTTATTTAATTATATTTATCTTGGAATCGATCCCACTAATGTGTCCTTTGTGTGAGTCACTGAAAACTGTCATCAGGTTCCAAAGACTACCATTCCCATGTTGCAGTATTATTTCTTCTTTTTTTTAAAAAAACAAAAAAGTATTTGTTTATTGTCAGTATTCTCTGGGAACTATACTGACAGGAAACAAAATTTACAAGATTAGTTTTATGGTCTTTGCCTGGGCTGCAACTGAAGCAATTATTCTCTTTGAATTGATATTCATGCTTCTTAGATCAATTTACGCAATTTTGCAAATTTAAAACAACCTCCCGATAAACAATCTGCGTTAAATAAACACGTATATTTTAAAAAATCAGATAAAATTTTAGATGTATAAAGCATTTATTTTCCTCAAAAACAAAACATTGTCTGGAACAAAGCCATTCCTTTAATTTTGATACTGCTATTATTTTAGGTAAGGAAATAAATATTGATAAAAGATTAATATCTGAAATGTGATATATAAAACCCAATGAATTTTCTGTTGATATAAAACATGATACTTCTCAATTAAATAAATTACATGTTGGATTATTAAATTGTCTATGCTAGTTTCATCTTTCGCTTATTCTTTGTTATTATATCTTCAATGTTCTATAAATGCCGGTCGAAACGTCTATTTGGTTGAAGTTTTAAATTTAAGTAATTGTCATTAATTCTTAATTAACATGTTTTCTCAACAGACGGGAATTTTTCTTATATTATGTTGCTTCATACCAGATCAAATCTAAATTCTATAAATGTGAAAACAGACTGTGCTTTATTAAAACTTTAAAATCTAATTTTGGTAATTTAAAAGCATTTGGTTACGTGAGCTGTTTCTTTGGCATTGTTTTTCCCTCATTTCGGTCTAATTGCAAGTAACTACAACAAAAATGTTTATTTATTTATCTATATTTAACTTATATTCATTTTTTAGAATGAACTGAAGAGGTCACATAATTTGGGGACAAAGTGCGTTTTAATTCAATTTAAATTCTTCTATTTCTGACTTCTGGCCATTCTTTGTATTTTATTGATAACATTAAGTCAGATTATTTTAATTATTTTAATGATAATTTACACAATGTCCATTCTTCACTGATTTACTAGAGTTCGGTTGTGTTGAGTGTGATAAGTAAATTAATTGTACGAGAGTGGAAGGATCTCGCATCCGATCCTGGCGTCGACTCGGACTGGCTCAGTGGTTAGGGAACCCGCCCGGTTAGCGGGAGGTCCCTGTTCTGATCTTCTACATATAAAAAATTTTCTGCCTCTATTATTGATAATCACGCATCAAAAGTTAACTTATATTTTCTGGCTACCTTTTTAACTGTTTTTCTTCTGTGTATTTTTTATTTAATCCATTCTTATGAAGGGTTTCCTTGGACCAGTCTAAGGATTGAATACTACAAAAATCATTCATATTTGAAGTCATCCTTGGAGTAGTCTTAAACTTCCTGAATTATTGTGTATTTAAGGTTTTACAACCAATTTAAAATGTTTATCTAATAAAATAGAATATCATCCATATGCATTAGCATATTTAAATTAGTATAGCGTTAAGGAATTAAATCTATAAACTCACACGTGAATAATTTAGATGGTTTATACCTCTTCTTTAATACTGTTTCTCCTCCCGAGTCACATTTTTAATTAATTTATACAGCAATTAACAACTTATTTGTCTGGTTTCCTACTTAGGGACGGTATGACTCAGGCTTTCATCTACTTCAAGGAGACGTACTTTACGACGGTGGTGAGGACCGAGGTGTTTGGCTTCACAGATTTCCTAGGTACGTGTGTTTGTCATCCATCGGATTTTCAGCATTCTCTTATATCACCACATTTCAGAGGCTTCTATTGTTTTCCTTTCTGCAACCCCTATCGTCAACGTTTCGCACCTAAATAACGCCACGCTCCATACGAACATTTTTAGCAACTATTTCCTAAAATTCACTCTTATATTACCCGTAAGTAAATTCCTCTTTTTCGCGAAAGTCTTCCTTGCCTGTGCTATCCTACTCTTCATGTCTACTCTACTTCTACCATCCCTAGTTATTACACTTCCCAAGTAGCAGAATTTAACTCTCGTCAAAATATCCCTTCCCAATATAACATCATTTTTTATGCCACTGTTTCCCATACTACACGCCATTACTTTGTTTTTCCCACTATTAATCCTCATATTGAACTCTTTCTCCAGGACCATGTTCATGCTCTTTATTATATTTTCCAAGGCTTTTTCTGACTCCCCTAATACTACAATATCATTGGCAAAACGAAGGGTTTCTTCTCATTGTAGTCTGATTTATTTTATTTTCCGTTTGAATTTTTTCATTGTTTGTTGTATATATAAGTTAAACAGCACGGGCGACAGACTGCATCCTTGACTTACTCCTTTCTTGATCTTCCATCCTAATTACTGCTTACTGCCTTCTGTAGAGGTTGTGTATAAGCCTTCTTTCTAGATATTTTATTTATGTGCTCTTGTAAATGCTTAATGTCTATTGTAATTATCACTAAAATTAATCCTATCAAAGTATGGTTGGTTAAAAGTGATTTATCTTTCACATTCTAAAAATTTACTTTGTCCTCACAGAAAATGGATTTTTTGCTTTCTCCCTTATGTTTCAAGCTAACTGCGGAGGACTTCTGGGACTGTTTATGGGCTTCAGCTTCCTCAGCTTCGTGGAGACTGTCTACTACTTCTCCATGCGAATAGTTTCTATCTATTGTTTCAATTCTGACGCTATTCAAACCAAGGACAACGACGACGATTCTCCGCGTCCGAAGGACGCTTTCGACAAACCATTCCAGCGGAGGAACTTCCATGAACAAGCTAAGTCGAATCAAAACATGTACGCTGAAGGAAATAAGTCAATCAATGTGATGTAGAATTTAATCCGCTGTAAATAAATATTTATGAGTTGATGTTATGTATTTTAGTTCCTGTGTTCCCAAAAAAAACCCGGATCATTGTCTGATTTAATATTCGAATTCAGAAGTGTCACTCGGTTGAATGATTGTGAATTCTTTTTCAAGTCCAAACAGTCAACGGTAGCTCATGAATAAAGTTTTCTAAGGTTGTGAACTTATGTGAACTTGAGGACACCATAGACTGGACGTACTTAAAAGAGACTACCGAAAAAAAATAACAATGTGTTGGATTTTTCAATTTTCAGTAACGTTTAAAATTTAACAACATATCACACAATGAATTTATTTCAGTTCATTAAATATATATATATATATATAATTACAGTAACATTTGTGAAAAATAGAACATTTTACTACCAAAGATAATACTTGTACAGGAAAAGGATTGTGATACGAATGTTTTCAATACAAAAAAAAATTCTCCCATATCAAGTTTTTCTGTGTTTACGGCTTAACTGAAAACACTGTCATCAGAAACGGCTTCATCCCCTTTAGTTCCGATTAACCGGGAATGTACCATGTGTTGAAAATATATTTTGTGCTCATAATCTTTCATTAGTTTTCCAAAATTCTTTTCCTTCATTTTCAAAAAAAAGTATATATATATATATCAAAGAAGTATTGTGATTCCATATTACACGATATAGATATTATTTAATTTTTACTTTCTTCCTACTTATGTATTTCTAATAATTGTTTTATTTTTCAAAACAATTTAGTAGGTGAAGCATAGTAATTTTTAGGCAACCCTGAAATTTAATTATTTAAATTATAATAATTTATCCAATTTATAATTACAAAAACGCATTATATTTATATTAATACAGTATAAATACTACACAATAATGTAAAATCTCATGTATTATCTATAAATTATAAAATAAAAATACTTACATAGCTATTGAAAAGAAAACTATCTCCCCTCCCGCCGGGGGAAAATTAGGTTTTCCATAAAAAAAAAGCCGAAGAAAACAACATGAGCGGGTTTTGGTGAACCCTGGCGCTAACGTAGAAATACGACGTTCGAAGTTTTCGGTAGGGCAAGAATTATCACTAAATTATAACATGAAAAGTTATAAAGAACAATGCAGGCCAGCTTGCGAGTTGCAGTTGTTGAGGAACTGACGCAACAATGTGGTCTGGCGAATCGTTGTGGGAGTCGTTATGGGGTGATTGGAGAAGCAGGTTGTGTCGGTGGAACGACGAGAGAATGACCATGCCCTGCAGATATAATTTTTTATCATGCTCTGATTGAAATTAAAACTATTAAAATCAATTTTTGGTGTTTTTATGAAAAATACCTGGCGCCCTAAAGGAATTAAGAAATCCTCGAATACAGAGGTAGTAAATTTATAATTTACACTCGAAAATATAAGGATCCGTATTAAAAATAATTCCTCCGAAGTCGAAGTGTGCAGTGGTCCTTGTTAATGGTAGGTTTTGAACGCCCGTAGGTAACAAGTAGATAGCAGCATGTTCGCATTTCCCCACTCTAGGCGATTCTTATGATTTCGATTTTAAAAATATAGTAACCACTGATAGAGTTAAACTCTGTAGTCAACAACGGGCCGTTGTTAATGGACACACACACATGAACATCAAAATTCGTCATCCAAACGAAAACTTATCTTATCTTCAGCTATCATAGTCGACATAATTGTATAGCAGTCTGTGGTCAGCAGCGGTAGGAGGTTCATTTCCTCTACTTGGGCTGCAATGTTTACACAAACACGGAGGAACCGACACAGGGATTACAAGTCTTCGGTGTATTGGAAGACATCACTCAATTGGGTGAGTAAGGGGAATTGAAACGATTTTATACGTCAATCGCGAGACTAGTCCAACGACATGTCACATACACATATGGCTCAACAACAACGACCGTGTATTTCCTTATACGATAAAACAACGACCTTAAGTACGTGGTAGCTTCAAACAGTAACACAAAATAAACAGATGTTTTACTGTTTGCTTACTTTGATAGGCACCACTTGAAATAACTCAATTCCTTCTATTTTAATTATTTACTTATTTAACAAACTCATAAAGGAAACTCTTTTTACGAAACACAATCTTCAATTCTATTTTAACTAAAAGTAAAAAGAAGAACGCCGCTAGGCCAGCTGCGATCACTAAGCAGTGCCCCAAATATATCAAACCAAAAAATTCCTAAAGTTTTCCCAAAATCTAATGTATTTGGGGTCGCAAGGAATGAATTTCACTTGAGTGATCGTAAATAAAAATTAGCAGATCCGCCACTAAATTTCTAAAAAAAATCGTTTGAACTGACATTTCCCTACAGAACAAGACCAATATAACCTTGCACTTTATTTTTGCCTCTTGATATTAAATTAAAGGTAATGGACCATAGTTTTCTTACAGGCCTCTTCATTAAAAAATAGGAATCTTGGCAAATGTGCCTTATCATTCATTATCAATTTTCCAAGACGCATATATATATATATATGTCAAAAATGGCATTCTCAGATTAATGAAAATAATTAATAAGGACAGGAAAGAGAGACAGAAAGTTGGTGACTTACACGAAGTTCACAGTCGGCAGGAACCATTTAAGGTTTTAGAATTTTGAATTTTCGAAAGCGCCGCCACCTTCATCAGAAGTTTAGGAAAACATTTTAAGTGACGGCCAGACGTCGACGTCAAGACACCATTTCATAAATTATAGTTGAAAATCTTGTCTTGGAAAATTTTATTTTACACGTATGGTAAGCATATTATTGGTATGTTGCTGACTTTTTTTGCATTATCCCTTCTGAGAAAATTGGATGATTTAATTCATGTTTTTAATAATTACCGTACCAATAATAAAATCTATTACTGAACATTGTCTATAACCACATAATTCATTTAATTTTGATAATTTACTGTTACTTTAGATAATGAAATAAATTTTAAGGAGAGGATAATTTTTGAAATGCTACATATTAAATCCAATAAATATTATGTTACTTGAAAAAAGGTACTTCTCAATTAAATTCAATGTGTGATGGTTTGTTAAATAGTCTTTGGTAGTCACATCTTTGTGTTATTATTTTTTGTTTGTTTTGTTCTATCTCTCCCGCACTAGTGCTTTTCTCAAAGATCATTATAATGCATGATCTTCGGTTTCTTGCTCCTGCTTTTAAGGAGTCGTGTACCTACTTTTGTTGTAATTTGTACATGCGTTTAGATTTCTACGAATAATATACTAACATGAATCAATTTTATATATTAATATAATAGTTATTAATGTCAGTAAGTTTAAATTAAAGTTTCAATAAGGCCAAAAACAGACAAAAAATGTGTGAAACATAACAAAATATAATTTAAAAACATCTATATGTTTCAGACCTGATCTAGACCCTCTTCATGTTGAACTAAACAGTAATGCACAAAAATTATAACATTCCAAAGATATTACAATAGAGCCAAATATTATAGTAAATAAAGAATCAAAAGACAAAAGTTTAAAAAAATCAACGATGATAATTATACATTTGAGACATTACATTTCATGAATTAAGATATTATATATACTAATGAGCAAATCGTGCTGGTTTTTACATTCAGAGTATTAAAGTTGCGTTTAATGTGAAGCATTTCTGAAAATAATCGGGATTTGTAATTATTTAAACTTTAATTTATGTATTAATATTATTGTGAATGTGTAGCTATTTTTGGACCGCGCTGTATATAACAGTTTAACGAGCAATTCAGTTATGAAAAAGGTAACAACCCAATTTATTTAATAACAATAGTTTAGGTCTTTATCGAACATATAAACATTATCTCAACTTCTTTTTAAAGAGATTCGTTTTCTTGTTGTTCTGTATGGTAATATTGCTAGTAAATGCTTTATGTGTGATATTGAAATGTATTATTTTTAGAGTTATTTCGCTTTTGCAATATATTTAATATACCGTGTTATGTTACTTTTGAATATTTATAACATTGATCTATGGTTGCAGTTCGTCATCGCTGCAGTTTCACTGTTGATCGTAATTCTACTGCTGCGATCGCACTGGAGCGACATCCACAACGACGAAGAGTGCGCTGGGTGCTTCTTCGACGACAACTTTGCATCTTGCAGGAACCTCAACCTGCTGTACGTGCCTCCGTGTCTACCACCGAACCTGCTGGAGCTGCGAATGTACGGCAACTTTTTGCGAAAACTCGTCTGGGCGCAACCGGAGCAATTCCCAAAGTTGCAATACTTGGATGTAGGCCTCAACGGATTGGCCGACATTCCCGAAGACGCTTTCATCCACATGCCCGATCTCACTCACCTCTTTCTCGACGCCAACGTACTAGTGAGTCTTCCCGATGGCGTCTTCAGGAACAACACCGATATGATGTACCTGTCCTTGGAGCAGAACAGCCTGCGGTGGCTAAACTTGGACATGTTCGAACCTCTGACGCGGCTTCAGTACCTCAAGCTCTCTGGAAACAAGATTGCAAGATTGGATGGGGTCCGTGGCTTCCACAACAACCGTCAGTTCATCGTTCTCGATCTCTCGTCAAATCGTCTACGTTCCCTGGGGAACCTGTACCTCGTTCCAGAGACCGAATCGTCCGTCTACCTGGAAGGTAATCCTTGGTTCTGTGACGTCGGTGCCGTCAGGTTCTTGATGTCTGCGAGAGACTTGGGCGTCATCATTGCCGACAATCCAGTTTGCAGGGGTCCTCGACAATTCCGTAACGTTCCTCTGCTAGACTTAAACTGGTCGATATCGGTTATCAGTGCTTCTACTGATAATGATATGTTATAAGAAACGTAATCTTAGGTACTTCTTCAACTGAAGTGACTTTCACGCGGATCAAGAGGACGCGGAGGTGGAGTGGTCAAAGTAACAAGTGACCTGAAATTGAATATATCGGCGTCATTAGAAATGCGTTACCTGTCAATACGTATCATATGGAACTGCGGACTACGAAAACCGAATCACATCAGCAGTGTGCTACAATACTCATCGATAATTTATAATTCGTATGTTGTAATAATCGATATAATACTCTTCATTTATATTTTCTCAATATTAAAATAATTGTAAATAGATAAAAGATTTGTAATTATTCAATACGAACCAGAACATTGGTTTGCAAAATGAATAGCGTTTGAACCGACTGCAATCAGGTGGGTGGAAGATCTAAGCAGAATAAGGGGAAGAGAGAACAATATGGAGGAATTTGACCAATATGCCACCTTTAAGACATGTGGGTCTTGTAAAATTGGCATTAGAGGGCAGTGCGTGAGGTAAAAACAGAACAGGGAGGCCAATGATGAAATGCTCTAAGAAGATTAAGGAGAATGTGGAATATGGTAGTTATGTACAAATAAAAAGGCTTGCGCAGGATAAGTTAGCATGGAGGGTTGCATCATACCAGTCTGAGAACTGATTACCACAACAATACAGTCACACTATATTCTTGTCATATAATTTCAACTCATGAGCTGTCGGTTAAACGGGCCGCAATCACCTGGAAACTTCTTGGTTAAACTCTTAGTAAAACATGCAGTGCCTACAGAGGAACTCAAAATGCGTGAGAAACTCAGGCGCAAGATAACGAGATAACGAAACTGATAACAACTAAATTTACTGTGTACGCTGTTTATGGTTTGAAAAACGAGTTTCCAGGGAATTATCGTTTGTTTAACCGAAATCTCCCGAGTTTTTATTTTTCATTTTACAAGATTATAATATAAATAAATATCTGATTAATGGTAAGACCTAAATTTGACTATTAATTTTAAGTAAACGTAATCTCAACTGTTTTTGTAAGAGCCTGAAGAGACTTATTAAGCCGGAATTGGGTCTACAATTACGACAAAAAAAACATTTGAAACTTAAGTTCCGACGAAATTTTTTAAGCTTTTGAATAAAGATATTAAAACAACTATACAAAGACACTAGAGGACAGTCAGATATTATACAAAGATGTAATAACAAAGGTAAATATCACAAAAGAAATACAGCCGAACTTGATAAAAACCGTCGCAGTCCAGCGATAAAAAATTATACAAATTGTGTATTTGACTCTTTTCCATTTAAAAATTTAACTGATGAAGTTCACAAAGATGAATGGAACGTCGTAATAATATTAACCAATTAGTTTCTTCAAGGATTTTTTAAATTCCGAATTTCGATAAATAATTTATATATATATATATATATATATATATATATATATTCTTGTTTAATGTGCATGATTCCAGACTGTTCTGGCCTATACTGAGCGTTTACCGAAATTGGGAGTTTAAAAATATCCTCGAAGAAAGTATTTCGTCCATCTTTGTGAACTTCATCAGTTAAATTTTATATTGTAAAAATTCCATAAAACAATTTTTTGTAATTTTTGAAATAATTGGTATTTCTAAATATGAAGACGACTGTGGAAATGCCGAAAGCTCCTGCAAAATTGAACAAATTTGTAATCAAAATTAATCTATAGTTTTGGTTAATTAATTGGTGTGACTGATAAAACATAGGGATTTCACCATTATCATTCAAAGTAGTAATTACTTTCTTTCTGATAAATTTGGCTGTATTTTTTTTTCTATTACCGGTATACGTTAAGTCAGATAATTGATTTTTAAACATCACAAAGGTAGAAAGATTACATGTCATGGATGAAAAAGCATTATACAATGCTACTCAACAAACCAAATTAAGTTTTGACAGAAAAAAAGGATTATTACGTTTAATGTGAAGCATTTCAGATGCTAATTGGGATTTGTAATTGCTGAGTATATCTAAACATTTTGGAAATTAACCCAGTGAATCGTATGGTTGCTGTTTAAAATGTGTCTGGAAATGACGGATAATTTATCGGCCCAGCAGTGATGGCCCTTTTTGTTTGGCCTATGTATAAGGATGAACAATCAGTGCATTTTATTTTGGTAAACTATCTCTGCTACTTTCTAATATTAAGTATGTAGTGTCTTTGTGCAGTTAAATCTATAAGTTTTAAAATCATTATTATTTCACATCCGTACAAACAAGTCGCTGTTCAAATAAATTAATTAACTTATTTTTAATCGTATGTTTACGTTAATCATTATTATACTTTAAATTTAATTGGTTAATCCCTCAACTAGAATCAAATTTCCGACGCTAAACTGTAATATATTCCATGTTACAGTCTGAACACACCAAAATAATGGCTGTCTTTATCTATCTTTCCAGCCAGTACTGAACAGTATACCTTTCGTTTCATCATATCAGTGTGTTTTCTAAGATAGCGGCGGCAATTTTTATTGAGTACATAACTGAGTACTGACTGTGTGTGTTGTTTCCTTTTTTTATTTAAAACTTTGTATTGAAACGTTAATAAATTGTACATTTAACATGTGTAATTATACAACTCTTACAACTGAAATGTTAAAATTTGTGATCGTGATTGGAACAGAGAGAGACTTGCAAACGTTTGTGTTTACGAAAATGTATCTTGTGTGAATAGTGAATAAAAGTTATAGAAAGTTGTTTGTTATTATTTGTCAGTCTACTTGTGACTGAGAACTATTCTGGTTTTTATTACTATGTAATAAATATAGATACACGTCTCGTCTCCCTTTCGAGACTTCATCAGACATGTTGTTGTTGCTGTATTATTCAGTCCTAAGACTGGTCTGATGTAACTCTCCATGTTAACCTATCTTGTACAAGCCTTTTCATTTACGCTTAATTAGCACATCCCACATTAACTCCTAATCTCCTAAGCGTTTCCATCCTTGTCCTCCCTTTTATGTTCTTACCCCACACACACTTCCCACTAATACTAATTTACAAGACCCTCATGTCTGAAAACGTGGCCTACTAATCTATCCCTTCCATATTGTTCGCTTACTCTACTTACAACTCCCTGGTTAGTTGTTACCCTATCCTCCCATCTGATACTATTAATCGTATATTAATATCACGACTTCTTTGCTCGTCCGTCTAGTGTTTAATTTTTAGGCTGTGACTTGTCTATTTTTATTATATATCTTACAGAAATTGTAAAATTAAGAAAGAACGAGATAATACCGTACAATTATAAAACTTGAGTTTTACTGCACTCAGGTCGGTGGTGTTCATAATTTTCTCTAACAACGAGTAATAAGGCAATTTAGTAACTCTTATTAAAGATTGAAATATTGTAATAGTTTCACAAAACGCCAGGGATCGTTGAATAACCTTGAAGAATGGCTAGACTTTTGGCGTATAAATTGTAAATCCTAATAAATCAGTGCAAGTAAATTTTACCACCAGGGAAACAAACTGTCCGGTCAATAAATAATACACCATTACCCGTCACCAATGAAGTCAATACCTTGGTTTACTATTGGACTCTATCTAAACTTACGTGGAAACCGCATTTAACATCTATTGTAAATATTTAAGTCAGAAAACTAGAGAGAGTGAGTGTGGGTGTAGTGTGCAAAGAAGAAAATGCAACTCATGAATTGGAGATCCGCACCAAGGCAGCAGCCGTTGCCAGCAGGTAGTTGGTTGGTTATCCCGTCTCCGTCCTCACCAACTGGGAAGCACCTCCTCGCCTCTTCTGTCCTTCTGCCACGCGTTTTCTCAGTACAATGGAAATAAGCTATCAATTTCCTAGGATTGCATAGTTTTGCGGATGTCGCAAAATTATCGAGTTCCTGTTAAAATAGATGCGATGATGTCATTGCGACCCGCGTACCATCGGCTTGTGTTAGGATAGCAGAGGTGGGAAGTTGGTCGACGCAACCTCCGGCTGGCCAAGGGGGGATACGTCTTCCCCCTTCATGGTTTCTTAATATATTTGATCGGTAAATTGCTCGAACGAAAATCGGCGTTGTCACGAATAGGGCAGAATGGGTTCAGAGGCGAGCGGCCGTATGAGGCTAGCAGCAGCCTCCAGCAGGTCTCCTCACCACCGCTCGGCGCACGTCTGCATGATGTCATAGGGGACACCCTTCGGCATGTACCAGGGTATCACAAGACCAAAGTAGGTAGGCGCTACTGCCAAATATATAGCAAGTCCTCAACACAACTGCCTCGCTGCAATGAGATTCCAACTACTGGACAACTTTGAAGGTGTCTTTGGTCCAATCCTTCTCAGCTTAAAGCTCTTCCAACCAAGTACTGACATCGATATTCGACTCTCGTCACATTTAGTAACCGAGACCTTTTATTTTTCATATACATTTGAGTCATTCTTTTGAGTTGTTCAATAAATGAAAAAGACGGCCAAATAAGTCAGCACATAAATTCATTACTATTTAATTAACGTAAATACGACGTTTCTTCTCCCTCTTGAGACTTCTTCAGGCATAAAATTCAGCAAGTCATGTCATTTTTCTCGGCCGTGACCGTCGCAGGAGATGGATGGTCCGCGACACCAAATTCTTGACGTGTAAAAATACTTCAATACATTTAATAATCTTTTCGGCTGAGGCAGTCAAGAAGTAAATGACGTGAATTGCTAAATTTTATGGATGAGGAAGTCTGAAAAGGGAGACGAAACGTCGTATTTACGTTAACTAAATAGTAACAAATTTATATGCTGACTTATTGTCCCGGGGACGATCAATAAAATTGACAATTGTTAATTACATCATTCACCTCGACAGGTCGGTGTTATTTATTGAAGTTCAGGTATAATTAACGTTCATGGGCGAGAAAGGAAAAGAAAAAACCCTAATTTAAAGTACGCTGCGTCAATGGTTACACTCTATTGACTATGAGAATATTATAGGATGATACTCCTAGGGAGTTTATACCTGTTCACTATTCTAGCGACCTTCTTACGTATAAGTTTTAGATTTATATAAATTTTACTGGCAATTTTTAGTCGATTATAAATTTATAAAGTAAGTCTCACTATCTCAGTTTAATGTAGGTAATTTCAGACTCTGCATGTGTTATCCAGTCGTCCCCGAAAGATACTTAATTTTATTACAGTTTTGCATCTGTCCTATTCCTGTACTCTTAAAATCTCCAACCTGCAACGGGATTTTTTTTTCATACTCTTCATTTTGTAATTCAAGTATACATTTCTGATATCACTATGTGCTACTATTGAAAGCACAGGTAATCTTAATAATAATATTCAAAATATGTTATAAAAGGTCGTTTCTCTCTCGATGCGATAGTTTCAGGTAACTGATACTTTTCAGGAATCCATACCACGGATTCGAAACTAGCGCCTATTTTCTGCACAAAGTTACAAGTCTATTCGTAGGTATTTAATACGTCCATATCCTAAAATTTTCTACTTTTATAATTTTAAATAATTTTCACACGGCGTTATATATATACTTTTTATTACGGACCTGAATTAGTGAAATACATTTCTAATAACATTATAATTTCAACGGTTTTAAATGGGGAGAGTTTAATGAAATCAGAGCCAAACGCGAGGAAAGGTTAGAAAATAAATGGAAATTCTACGTTTACAAGACTGTTTGAAATTGGGTTGGAACGTGATCGAAACGTTTTTATATTATTGTTATTATAGATTGTTATGTTCGGGAAATGCGACACATGGAACGGTTTCTGAGGTGTGAACGTGCAGTTTGTGAAACATCCATGAATCACCGAGAAAGAAAAATCGGGGTTTTTACTGGGACCTTTGGAAGTAGACAAACTTCGGGAGTGTCGAGGAGGATGTTGAATTCTGTGTTCGGATACGTTAAAAAGAGACTTCGGTGCCACTGAAACACAAACTTAATAGAAGAAGAAAAATAAGAGCTTTCACAAATAATTACATTGAGTTTGAGTCCAAATCGACACTATCCTTAAAGTGTGTGGTAGTGCTAGGAGACGTTGGAGAGAGGTTCTCTTGTGCGGTGACTCACGGATGGGCGTGGGGGGTTGGGAGCCAAAACAAACGTAACACAAGTGAAAGAATTTAGATATCACAAATGAATGGATGAAGTTTCAGGCCAGGATTTTTTGTGCTGTTGGTCACTGGTTGTTGGGCGTGGGTCGGAGGATGACCTCCACGTTGCCGAGAGCGTTGGCGCCCTCGGCGTCGGGCTGTACGCTGGTCGTGTCGTCGTCGTCGTCGCCGCCGCTGGAAGACAAGATGCAGAACATGGCGGGGCTTTTGTGCACCACGTGGGGCGGACTGAGGTCCTCGTCTGTGAGGAAGCGAGTGCGCACCAGGGGCGAAGTCTCTCCGAGGCCAGCCTGCATAGCTTCCGTCTCGCTGCGGCTGGAATTTTTATCACGGCAGACGCCGGATCCTGGCGGGTCAGGCTCGATGTTGTTCTCGAAGTTCAAATTCTTGACGAAACAGCAGGGTTGCAGAGCTATATGTTCGGTCATTTCATCCAGTGATAAACGGTCTGTTAATAAAAGTAACATAACATCGTCTGATGAGGAAATACTCAAAGCAGTCTATCTCAATACTAACATCTAAGTTTTAGCAAAACTCTAAAACATACCTACGATTGACATGAAAATCGTTGCACCACCAGACTGGGGTGAAGTCTAGTATGTAGCATTTTCTAACAAGTAAGAAATAGTGATGGATAAGAACCTTCTTTTATAATTCCATCATTGCATTGAGCAATTTCTTTGAACTAACTCATCTAAACTGATGAACAACATTTTTCCTTTTTCGGAGGCTTTGGTCTTTTTTAACCTTTCGCTTAACTTTACCTTGAAGCTCGTGCTCAAATTCAATTAGGTAAACTTACTATAAGTTTGTGTCACACTAACATTCACGAAACGACTGAGTGACGATAAAAGCAAGGGAACACGTACTCAATTCTAGGAAGTATCGCAAAACAGATCGATTTATATCTATCTATCGATTTGTAGTTCTACAGTGAGAGTGAAGCTGACGTGTTAATAAATAGTTACATCTTTAAAGAGACCAGTGCATTACACCAAGCGCTATATATAGTATAACATACGTGGGTCAACTGAATGTTATACTATATATAGAACTGGTTACCTAGAGATTGGTGATTCCATTGGTGTAATTGTTTTCTTGCCTTTGCTGCTCGTGCATATTGATGTAACACGTGTTTTCTGAATTATCTTACAGATGAATATGGCTGTACAAGCCGAAAGCTACTGTATAACATATTAACGTTTTTCAAGTGAGGAAATAAATATGTTTGAGGTCCAGTAATTTTGGTTAATTTTTTATTAAGGAAAATATCCGGGTCCAGTGAATACGTTGAATATGAAATCTATTCATACAAAGGCGATATGGAGACTACGACAACATCTTTTTAACACACCCTACACTTATTGTCTATTGAGTTTCTTGACGTACAACATATCCTGAACTGACAGCAACATGTTTTCAGAATTCCTTTTACACCAGTAAGTTGCGTCTATAAAGGTAAAGTGATCTCCGGACTACGCCCACTTCAACACTGCGCATCGTGTTGGCACACGACTAGCTAAATCTCCCGAACAATACAAGCATACACACACCATATCAGTACCCTGTACATTTAAACATATACATTACCAATTCGTAGCGCTATCTGCTGCATGCTTTGGAGCAGCGACGCTACAGAGTTTCATTTTATTAAGTCACATATCCATGTATATCTAAATAATTTATTGTATTATAATTTCAGGAAAACTTAGGTGTAGACCGATATCAAGACCACGACGCAGTGTTTCGAACATTTTTGGAAAAAATAAATCCTGAACTCGCGAATCAGTCTAATTTATTTTTAACTTCCCGTAGCTATGGGATCTTATGAATAATGATTATATATTACAGTTCTCAAGTGCGTGCCGATAAAGCACCCATAACTTCAATAAATTTTATTGCTTAGAAGAAAACCGGAACACAGAGGAAGAGTAGTGGGGCCTAAAATATGCCCAATAGCTACATAAAAGACGTCTCAAACATACAAGACACGAAAGTATAAACCGACGACCAATATTATACACAACGAAATAGTTGAAAATAAATATAATAGTATAATTAGATAGTAAGAAAATAATAAGAATTCACTTCACCTTGATAAAAACACTTTCTTAATGGAAGAAATTCAGACTAGAATACCTCGCAAAAGTTCCAAAGACGAAAGTCTCATTCATTGATTCATAATTCGGTCTATTAAGAAAGTTTGTTAACGGTAAAATAATATTTACCTTGAAATTTTGCTTGTATTACGGTTCCACTCCTGAATTCTTTTCGTTATGAGGAATGTGTGAGGCTAGATTTTGATAAACCATGATGACGTCTATTCTGTTGCTAATATTTATGCAAGAACTTACGATTTGATACTCTTTGGCAAAGGAGATCCGTCGTCATAGAAAAAAAAGAATATAGGAAATAATTGCTTGAAATTACTGAAAATTACCATAAAATTTTTGATAGAAATTATTTTGGCTTGAAAAAGATTGAATAGCATACATTATGTTTCATTTTATACATTTATAAACTAGATGGATTAATTATTTTTGCTTTCTAATGACGTCTCTCTAAAGAAAATATTAATTACGTTTCGAATGGTAACTGATGATTCATTCCCTCACAATTCTTAACAATTTTCTGTGTACTTAGTGTAACGTGAATGTTATGACGTATTTTACTAATAGACATGGAGCTTACAGCGTGGTCCGTGCTAAATAAATTTAAACTCTTCAAACCAGTCTTGGTAACTTACTACATGCCGTATATTTATAAACATTGAGTTTAGTTGCCAATTTCTTTTTTAAACAGTTAACTACTCTTCTGTATTATATTATTACTGTCTCAATTTGTCAAAGATACATTTTCTTCCCGCAAAACAATAAAATTGGCGGGAAAACTGCGCCATTTTATGAAATACAAAAGTTATGAGGAGTTAATCCCACATACTGAAAAACGTAACTAATATTTAAGTACAAAGCAAAATGTATCAGTAAACTGTAGAGATAAATTTAAAAAAATACAGTAGGTATAAATCTATTAAAGGCCTATGACATATGATCAGAATTTTTGTAGAATAGGTTATTATTTTTTTCCGTGTAATATTTGTTTCAAAATATTTATTGTAAGATAAATTGACTGCAAAATTGAAACCATAAGGTTGTTTGAATATACATTTCATCGATTGATTCAAATAATCCAGAAATTGTCAGATAGTGTGTGTTCCTATTTTATGAAATTGTTGATCCTACCTCAAATTAGTCCATAGATCTTGAAGAGTAGGCCTATTCAGGTATTTAGTTCATTAAATGTAAATCAATAATAACACAGTTTAAATAGTAGACCTTGATAGTTTTTACAGTTTGTTAAAAAATTAAAAAACAAACATTGCAACTTAAAAAATATATACTATATTCAACTCCATGAAATGATCAATTAAATATTTAGTTAGTTTGTAAATCAGATGTATAGGTTTCAACTGTTTAGATGTAATCAAGGAATGCATTAAATACGCAAGCTTTAAAATTTCCTTATTTCACCATTATCGATAGTTGCTATAATTTATTATACTGTTATCCTGAATAAGGAATTTAAGTGAGCATAAGAAAGTGTAAAGAGAATACACTAATAAAGTAACATTTTATTACACAACAATACAATACAAATGTAATCTTATTTTGATATACAATAAACAAATATGTCACTTCATTTTAGCTTCTTGTTTCAACTTTTCTTCTTTCTGATAGCCTTTAATAATTTCCTTCATAAGAAATTCAACAATCATTTGTACATCATCAATATCTGTTACATGTTCTTCATCAGCTAAGACTTTCTGAGACAGTTTGTTGATTACCTCATATTTCTTGAGATCTAAGGAGGCAAAGAAAATGAAATTATCCTAAATGAATATTTACAAATGTTTATATATTAATGTGGGATGAATTCAAGATTTTAAATTCCAATTCACACCTCTTCTTAAACTGACAGATACGAGTTGTGAAACTGACTGAGGAGAAATGTAGCAAAAGCACTCTATCCAACTCCAGATTTAAGAATAATCTATACAAGATGATAAATAAAAAATGAATAGTTGTGGTTTTAGAGAACTTTGAGCCAAGACAAGTTCAGAATAAAAACATTTATTCTTGTGATGGATCAAATCTGGCACACTCAGACTATACAATATTACAGTAAAAATGTTTTCCTTCTTCTGCAGGAGAGAAGTTTAACAAATATTCTTTAACCCTTAGATAATAAACCTTTGTAATTAGGTTTTTTAAAGTAACTTTTGTTTCATTTTTAAGTTTTTAGGAATAAGAAGATTTTGAGATAAGATTTTTTATTTCACTACCAAATGTGGCAATATTTTAGTTTATCTCTTCAGGCATACAAAAATAATGTCTATTTTACTGGCAGAATATCTGAGCAGTTTAGTCTTCACGAAGTCCAAACCTGGCCCTCACAATGAATTTTCATTTTGGTAGGTATAAAGCTTAATTACAAAAATAATGCACATTCCTTCATGTAGGGTCAAATGATGTAACAGAATTATTGACATTTCTTTCCTTGAGTAGAGTTTTGATATATTTATAAGTTGCTCTTATCAAGTAACTGTGTAATATCTGATAATTAAACCATAGAACATGATGAAACTAACTTTCAGTGAACAATAAATGGGAACAGCCCATGACAACATTTAAAAAATATTTACATATGAAAGTTGTAATTTTGTGCCTGTGATAATGAAAAATTGATTAGATTAGATTAATTCTTCTGTCTAAACTTACCTGCTCCAGCTTGATGAGGTCTTGTGCTGTACAGCTTATTGTCCATGTCTTCAATGCGTTGGATCACAAGTTTCATAATATATTTTGCCAAAAGTTGCAGAGCCTTCACAAGTTTCTTTTTCTCTAGACCTGCATCTTGTTCTTCATTCATAGATATGACGGGCTCCTTAAATACCTCCTTCACCAAAAGAGTTAGTGATGGCTGCAACAGGTTTTGTTTTATCATTAAGAAATGATCTCTGGAATATTGAAAAACTAGTTGAACATTTAAGTTTACCACAGGTGTAGGAGGTCTGTCTTTAGTTGACTGCAAAGGAGGTGCACCTGGGGTGTTCACCATGACACCAATAGTGTTAACAGTTCCAAAACTGAAAGAGAGAAATTAGTAAAAAAAAATTCTGTTGGATATAAGTAATTCAATTGCCAGTTAATGCAATACATTTACACTAAATTGTTATTCCAATTTTTTAAAATTATATATAAAATTATATATATATGACATATATATGAGATAGGAAATGGCATTGTCATGTTTAAAACAATTAATGGGGAAAGGACAGAGAGATAGAAAGAAGATGACTTACCTGAGGTTCATAGATGGTAGACACCTTGTGAGGTTTGGAGAACTTGAATTTTCGGAGGCACCGTCCCCTTCATCAGAAGGTTAGGAAGACATTTCCAGTGATCGGCTAGCGGTCGGCTAGCCTCCGAAAATTCAAGTTCTCCAAACCTCACAAGGTGTCTACCATCTATGAACCTCAGGTAAGTCATCTTCTTTCTATCTCTCTGTCCTTTCCCTATATATATTAAGACCTTAATATAAAAAAATATTAATGGAATTAATCTCTATGCCAAATATTACATGGATTAGTTAGAGATAATTAGCGGTTATTATCAGTTGAGTATATTCTTTTAATGTTCATCTTCTGCTTATATTAACAGTTTATCAGAATATCATTGCAGTTATAATTCTTTGTTGTTTTCATTAATGGTAAAAATTTCAAGGTAAAATTATAATTACTAATAAAAAGTAAAAAGTATTAGTTACTTGTTCACTACATTTCAAACAATATTTCATGAAGTATAATTCACAGATATATAAAATTGTTACTATCCTTACCTTACAGAGCGTGAAAACTTTGCATCTGACTGCAAAAAAGAGAAGAAATTCAGTATATTACAATAGGATCATTTTAAATGTAAGATAATTTTCATGATGATTGAAAAATGAAGCTTCAATTACAATCTTTAAATCACACATCAACTGGCAATAGTTAATTTAAAAATAAAAATAATAATTTTATAGAATATGTTTCATGCAATACATATCAAAAGTTTAGTTGCTGTTTTACTGTAGTAATTTTTTCAAATATCTGTACATTACCCTTTTATCAATAGACGAGAGTCTTTCCAAAGATCGTAATTTATCTGAGCCAGCAGAACCACGACTTGAATCAGACGTTCTTGTTGGTGGCTTTGAAAATGATTTCTTGTCATCACTGGTTTTACGTTTTTGAATTTTATTTCTGTACTGTATTAGAATTAAATTACAATTAATAAATTTAATATTCAATTATTGATGTCTTAAGGTCTCTACTTCTTCAAAAGAATATATTTAAATTATTGTTTTAATACATTAATCTGTATCATACAAATATAATATTTTAAGAAGTTTTAAATTCAAACAAAATAAGTAGAGAATTACTGAGTATCAGAAATCCCAAATGGTCTATATTATAAAACACATTAATAATGAATTATTTATATTGTAATAATACCTACAAAAACTCTAGACATAAATTATTTATACTAGTATAACAAATTGTTTAACACAATATCTGCTATTTAATTATTGTTATAGCTTTTCTTTCTCCAGATTTAAAAAGTTGTTTGTAATAATTCATAACAAAACAGAACTATAAAACATTGTAAATATTTATTTCATTGAACTTAATTCATGCCAATTTGTTTATAGAAATATATGTGTTGCTCCTAAATGTTTCAACTAAAATATCATTATGAAATCTTGAATATTGAGTTGCTAAACAAATTTACCAATTATGAAGTGTCTACTGTTAAATTTAAATTCATTATACTAATCCTTCTTTCATACTAACAACATGTCATTAGGTCTACATTTCATAACATTATAAACTGAATAGAAAATACTTACTTGCTGAATTCCTTTCTCTATAATCTGTTTTAATGACTTCGAAACTTCAAGTCTTACAAACTCAAAAATGACAAAATTTAACACGTTTTCTATTGGATGTGCAGCTTCTTCAGGCTAAAAACATGCAATTTTTAAAACCCAGAAAAATATATTAAGCTAATTTTTTTTTCGTTGTTAATAATAATATTTATACACTACGTCTTATCAATCGAAATTAAAAGCTACAAATTCACAGGTGGGCATCATTTGAAGACATTTTATTTATAATAATAATAATAATGAGCTCAAATTACTCATGGAAGAAAGCATTTCCACAGGTTTATTCCCCTTTAAGTTTTACGGTTTATAAGGGGGAGGGGGGACAATATATAACATATTATACAACTTTTTTTTGTTATTTTTAAGTTACTATTTATCATAAATAATTTTGTAAATGTACTCACCAAGTTTGTCATTGTATCGAACTTGTCTCTAGTACCCATCAAAACTGCTAAAATATCTTTTCCTGAAAATAATTTTCAAACATAATTAATTTTTAATTGATATTATTTCTTTATTTCAAATCAATGTTTTTTTCGATAAAAATTAATACAGAAGAAGTTTTGCAATATTGAAGAAATCCATACCTTCTGGTTTTGATTTAAACTCAGCCACTGTTGGCTGAACAACTTTTTCCATGACCCAATCTTTTTCTTCAACCTCAATCTCATATTCCTGAAATTTAATAAATTGTTCTACAAATGAAATTTTGAATATAAACTAAATAATTACAAATTCATTATTCCTATATTATTGAAAACAGAAATATCCGTTTTTGTCTTAAATTGAGGGACAGTGTTGCTAAACTTTCCAATTCAGAGACATTATACCCTTTCATCAAAAGATGTTTAGCAGGCTTTACAGAAAACATGAAATAATGTGTGGTTAGTCAGCATGAGTTCCAAACCACCTATCTCCTGAGGAAAGAGGTTAAAAACTTCAAAAACTTGAACTGTTTCCTGTCACACAATGGTCCTCAATTTCAGATAAGTTATTTTCCATCTCTTTCCTGTCAAAATTAATTCCACATATAAAATGGAAAAGTTATTCATATATGAGTCTTTAATTTAGTTGATTATGGTAAAAAATCAGCATGTGTCACACACGTGCCACACCTCAAAGATTTTATTATACATTATTCTTTGATTGTCATGATGTAATCTTATTGCTAATAATAAGTATCCAATACCTTCTTCTCTTCCATAACGGTGGCAATAGCATTCATTATATTGTCTGCCATCTTTTTACCTTCATCTTCCCTTACCCCTCTTTTCTTAATTTCCTTTAGTAATTCTGTAATATTATTATCAAATTGATGTTGTAAGTAATGTAATAAAATTAAAATCAATAACATAATTAAAAATTAAACAATAATTTACAAATATTCTTTAAGATATTATTAAAAAAGTAATGAACTAAATCCAAGACATTTCTCCTAAATTTTCAGAACTTTTTGCTAGTTAAATTTAATAAATTGTTCAAGTTAGAGTGATTAAATGTATGTCTTCTTCACACAAGTCCTGCTCTTGCAAAGTATTAGGACTTTCTATAGTGAGGTTATCAGGTAATCCAAAATTTCAAAAATGATTTAAATAGTTCCAATTTTCACAAAAATGAGTTTGCAATATTATTACAGATTTGCAACTTAGTATAAACTCCATTTATAGAAAATGATCTGGTCTTACCGTCCATTCGAATCCACTCGTCTTCCATCATTTTCTTTCGTATGTTCATTAACATCTCTTCATCTGCCAAGTATTTTTGTAGCAGCCACTTGTTCTTACTCAATTTATAAATCTGGTGAGATAATTTTGTTTCCCACAAATGGCTATCCTGAAAGCAATAAGTTAGTTCATCCATTTAATTTTATTTCATGATTTGGACTGAGAATGACAATTTGTTAGAATACCATTCCAATTTTAACTATTTTCTCAATCGAATATATGAAAATAAATTAGTGAACAAAAATTACAAAGCTGCTCTTACGTTCTTACAGTTTAAACAGCTGTGCTAATATAAAAATGTTTGCCTTAATTTGTCACAGCTCATACTTTATTGTAAATCTACATTCTTATATATAATGGAAGAGATAAACGGTAAATAATAAAAATGCAGATATCAAAAATGATATTGGGAGTGACCTTCTGTATCTCACACTACAGAGATCCTCAGTTCCAATCCTGGATGGGGTTTGGACATTATATTCTTTGACTTCCCATACTGTAATACCCCTAAATAAAAATAAGTATCTCTAATTGTAGGAATTTGCCAATGACCATTGGCAGTTGCAGTGTCAAAAAAGAGATAGCCTCAACTAAGTATCCAGCAAATACAACAAGAAATCCTTTCAGAGAATAAGAGCAGGTGAAAAACTATAAATTTGTTAATTCTAGTGATGTTTGTTGTTATCAACTTGTTCCTAATTTTCCCTTTTCTGACAAACATACTGTGGTGCCGGTTTGGAGTGAAGAACTAATCAGAAAAAATAACCTATTTTAGACCGAGAATGCTCCGGTAAGTATTTAAGTTTTTCGAAGAATCTCTTCTTTCGTCACTCAGATACGAAATAATAGAAAGTCGACTCTGGTTCTGTGGTAGTTTATAAAGTGTGAATAAGGAAGGAGTGGGATGGAAGGGTAATGAAATTTTTCTTAGGATCTGTAATTGTCTGTTGTGGTCGGGAAAAATCTCTATCATAAAGAAGAATGCATCTAAGAAGAATATTAAATATACTATCATCACTCTGACCTTGAGCTCCTTGTTTGTGCGCCTTTCTTTAACCTTTTTGGCAATGTTCTCGGCAACCCTGCGTTCTTCTTCCACGAGCAACCGCATCGCAGCCATTCTCTTCAATTTGTCCAGGAAGATGGCCGCTATCTTTCGGCTCTCCAAAAGTTCGTTCTGGTGATGTATTCGTTGTTTGGTCAGTTCTAACTCGTGCTTCCTCCTCTCTGCCACTCGCAGTGTACGTTCGACGATCAATTTCCGACGTTCCGCACATCTGAAACCGGATGAAAAATTTGTTATCTTGGGTACTCTTGCTGTTTAACATTTGGGGTATGTACGTGAAAGTTTAACGTTCCTACGTATGACTACATTCGGTCGTAGTAAATGCGACGTTACTAAATGAGTTATTGGTTAGATCTTCATAACACCTTGACGCAGTTAAAACTTAATTTATGATTGAATGTTCCAAGAAAAGTAAAAATTTGTCAATCTCCTTGTAGCTTAAGAATGATAGTTAACGTGGCGTGAGAGGAGTGTAATGAAAAGGTTATGTCGACAACGTGCGGATACGGTCTAATTTACTTTTTTTCCTTGTCCAACTTCTCCTGGAGCAAAGTGTTCCTATACTGAGCCGTCTTCTTCAGTCTGAGGTTCCTAGCCTTGACCTTCTGCAGGTCACGTTCTGCGGTGGCTTCTGCCAGGCGGATGTTGTAATTCTCCTTCATTTCGATATCCTGTAAAAGAAGCGCCATAAATATCGTTACGTAAGTAATCACCAGAGGTGACACAGTTCGACGTACATATCGCTCCTTAGGTTGAATTCTTGTTTTCTGGAATGCGTTCTCAACCTCTGTTCAGATTAAGGTTTGTTTCATTCGCATACATTCATATTTTTCGAAAATTATAATTGTAATTAAATATAAAAATAGTGGCAGGAAAAGCAGAGATAACTTAAAAATATCGAGAATGACAAGAAAGGAAAAATGGAACTTCGCTTTCCAGATGGTTACTCTACCACTGAGCTGATCCGAGTCGAACCAATTCGACGTCCCTGACATATACGAATTTGATAGTTACGAAAATAACAGAAATTACACTTAAACTCTGGTTCTTGGCAAAATGGGGTTCCTCGCAGCTTGACAAGAATTGAGAGAAGTAGAAAAGTTGGAAATTAAGCACAATACAGAAAGTAGGTATCCAAATTTACTCAGGAATCAGTTGAGTAATTTGATTTTCAGTGCCTGACTGGACGAACATCACCGCTGTAGTGTGATGTTTGAATTATAAAATAAAAAAATTAATATTTTTGTCTATTAGGAATGCTATTAATATAGCGACATAAGGTAAATGGATAACGGTATCACTTTTCACTCACTACGGTAGTCAAAAATAATAATATAATATTTAATATTGTTGTACAAAAAATACTAAAAATATTTCGCACGATTCCGAAGAGCTGAAGAGTTGATTTGAAATATTTTATTAGTGATAAAATGATATCACAGTTCAAATGAGAAACTTATGTGGTGGGATAAGGTAAGTGAAGATCAGTATGTAGATCAGGACTCCGTGGAGATACTCTCTGATTTACAATTCAAGTGAGAAATATATATGGTGTAATTAATAAGTGAGGATCAGTTAAAATAAGTATAGAGATCAGGGAACGGACGTGGGTAAATACTTCTTCGTCAATAGGACCCTAAAATACTGGAATGATTTGCCTGAAAGTCTACTTAGCGACTATTCCGAAGGGTGTAAAATTATTTAGGGATAGAATTAGGGACGTGGTTTGACTTAATTTATTCAGGCTTAAAATTAGTGTTAAAATATTTGTATATTCAATGTGTAATAAATAAGAACTTATATTTCTTTATTGGAATATTAAATGTATGTTGCTCAGCCCATTGTAACGAAATTCGTCGAGATACTCTCTCATTTACAGTCGCAAAATACCGAGACAAGTCGAGAGTCGTTTCGTTGTAAGGCACAGTACCTTTATCTGGAGGTTCTTCTTGATGCAGGCGCGGTAGAGCTGGTCCAGGTAGAGACGGTACGCGTTGAACTGCATGATCCCGCAGAGCGCGTCTCCGTCCGCGTTCACGAAGCCCAAGCGTCTCATCAGCTCCTTGATTTGGGGGCGGTTGAAGTACGGGTAAAGGTTAGGGTCGTGCAGAGCCTCGTACTCGTAGCGGGTCTCGACCATCAGCGGATCGTGCACCGTGAAGTTGAGACAGCGGAAGTGGCGCCACAACTGAAACACACGGGGGTTCCTTCCATTCATTCACAAACGCGACGAGATCTAGCCAGCCAACAGTTTTACCTTTTACACAGCTCACTTGTCGAACTACAATCAGTTTTATACCCTTGTTTCGCTCAACGACAACTTGGTGGAGAGAGAACTAGTGCCCCAAAGACGAATAATTACAGAAAAAATGTGTTTCGTTTTAAGTTCTTCCGCAATGAACGGTCAAGCAAAGCCACTCATGATGAACTTCTACTTAGGCTTGTGTTGAAAACTGACTGGTTGATTGACTAATATTGCTTATGAGGCAATTCAGCTTCTAGACTGACCAACAACACCGGGATATTTGATACAAGTAAATAAGAATCTACATGTTTCACATCTTTACCAGAACGATGAAAATGTGGAAACATTCCCATCCTTTGGGAAATATGTTTTTTGGATGATAACAAGTCATCTTCAACAAATTTAACCTTCTGACGTGTGAGTCAAAATTACTCGACAGCGCCAACCATGAACATGCTCACGTCTTGATGTATTTTTTCATATTGTTCAATGACATATTGGGTTCTGTTTATGGAATCTGTGACAGTTTGTTTTATATGTTATATATTTTCAGCTAAATATTTTGAAAATGATGTACCTTGTTTCCAAAATAGTCAACGAAAGGAAGTATTTGGAAAAGCGGGACATCAAAAGAGACCCAACTGTACATGTTCCTGGCTTTTCAAATTATAAACGAAAGATCAAATTACCTTCATGAATTTTAGGTGTCACGTTGTTACTCTGGTTGACTGACGACACTATGCAGAGAAACAACCTTCCGATTAACATTAATAATTTTTTGGGTATGCAGAGTTATTGTTAAACGATGGCCTACTTTCAGGAACACTTTTTTCTTTCTTCCTTCCTTGACTCTGGAGCCCATCCAGGGTTTTCGTCGACTGCGATCCGTCATCTTCCCCACGACAATTCCAAATTTGTAGTGATAGGTCGTCAACGTCTAACTCTCAGTCTCAAACATCCAAACTCATGCCAGGATTTGAACCCGGGACCGAGGCAGTGACGCTAGCCACTAGACCACAGGGTGTCGGGCCAGTGACATTTACAGATATTGAAAGAATAATAAATATGTCAAGTTTTTACGGCGTGACGTGACAAAGTGTGGAGGTAGGCCACTTGTGTGAGAGAATAAAAATTTTGTTTTGCGATACCATCGTGAGACACTTGGGAAACAGTGAGAGTGGGCGGTTGGAGACAGTACAGAGTGAAGGAAGAGTTAGGACGTGATTGAAAAAATAGAGTACTGTGAAATAAACCAGATCCCTGTGCCAAAGTAGATGAATCAATCAAGCTTGTTGTGGCATCAAGGAGTGAGATGGTGGCCATCGGTAATCGGCCAGTGACGACGCGGAAAATTTCGAAACACAGCGTGACGTAACGTTAAGTAGAAAATTGAACCTTTTTTTTGGTTTAACAGGCTACATGGGGGTGATTCAGAAACTGACAACTCCCCATTAATAACATAGGGAGGGAATTGAAAAGGGAGTATGCAGGAGGAAGAGAAAGCCAGCGCCTCTGGGTTATAGTTTAAGGATCGTACCCGGAATTCACCTGAAAGAAGTGCAAGGCAAACCCTGGAAAACCTGAATCAGGTTTCTACAAATAACGTATAATTGTAGAATGAATGATTGAGGGATGAAGTCAGTACCTCACAAGCTTCGACCGTACCAGTTTATCAATTGTCCATTGTACCCCAACTTTTAATTTAACCATATTCTTATATTTAAAACTATACGTAGCTTGTATTTAGGAAAGTTTCCATTAAATTACACTCCCTTTAATCGGTCCTGAGATTATAAAATTGAAATAAAAAAGTACTGATCAAATGATGATGAACCCAAAATAATTTCTGTGGCTGTCTTAACCCAGAAGGGAAGTAACAGGTTATCAGGGATGACGATAAAAAAAGGCAACCCCTGTTTTCGTCTGTCGCAAATATTACGAGACGAACAGGAATTTCATTTTTCACAAGGGATTCTACTATGGAACTTCCCGAAGTTTCTAGTAATCTGGAAAAACCAAAGACCTTCTGGCGCTCACTCCGTTGCCACTTTATTTGATTTTAATAATGCTGTTGGATGAATAGTTATTTGGTTTCAATCCCGGGCCATATTACGATTGAAACATGACGTACCGATGAATATCTGATTCATCAAGTGAAGATGAATGACATATTCATCGAAACGTCGTGTTTCAATTGTAATATGACCCGGAGTTGAAAATCCTTGAACCATTCATTCAACAAATTCGGGGGAAAAATCTATGATCTTCATTAATGTTGTTGATTAATGCTGGTATTATTTCCCCTAATTGCTAAAAGGCTTCCAGCTTTCCCTTGTAACGCCAGTGGCGATGCCGCGTTCCTCAGTCAACCATTTTATTAATCGCTTGCACGCAACGTTCCTCACAGGATACTACGCTCCGAAGAGTAACATTTTTTTCTTCTTCTTTATATATGTATAAAAAAAGTTTCATGTAGCCCATTGGGGATGCACAGGGCGTATATTTTTATTTTACTGATGGATTCCAATTTCCTTGGCGGCGTTGTTGGTCCGCGACGAACCTCATAGGGGGAGCGTTCGCTCATCTGACCGTTCCACGAGGGTGTATGTGAGTGACTGTTGAGGGATGTCGTGTAATTAGCAGCTCAGCTTTCCCCCCGATGGCGCGTGTCTGGCTGGCACAGTGGGAAGTGCGCGGCGGTGAATACGACTTTCTCCGCAAACAAGATTCCCATTTTAACACTTTCTTGCGGGTGGCAGAAATAATTACGCGGTTTTCATTTTCCGCTGCCCGTCATCTGGCTCATCAACAGCGGGAGATCTGTATTCATTACCCGGAGTATCTGCGCTCGGCTAAATCTCGTACTGCCCAGATCAGGAGGCAGGGAAAATACCGCTGGCCTCGTTTATATACACAATCACCACCGTTCAGTATTTTGTAAAGATCTTACCATCGCGTAGCCACACACAGGTACAAATTAAAAATATGCAGCTTAATTGGAAATGTGTGAAAAAGATCGTGTAACATTTTCTCTCATGTTAAACAATAGGCATAATCACAGTTCAACTTAACTTATCTGAAATCCTTAGACAAGAGAGTAATTATAAATCGCAAATTGGAATGGCCTCAGCTTCTGGGTAAGATTTGTGGTTTCTAAAAGCCAATTCAACGTTTAGACGGTTACAATAATTTATTTATAAAGTTCAGAAATATAGAAGCTTTCGCTCTTTGGTCAGATATTATTGAACAGAATTACCTTTCAATTAGCAATATATTTTATCTAGTCATCACAATTATATCGTATATAATTACCATTAATAAATTATATTTGCGCTCATACTAAGTAAGTATCCATTGTCATTCACTTTAATGCCTCGTACTCTTTCTGGTTTTTCAAAGTTCTCACATGCCGAGGCACCTTCATCAGTTTTAGGAGGTGTATGTACTGGGGTCGAAGACCTTGGGCATACAATAAAACTGATCCCATTGGATCAGTCGGCCAACTGCTTCCTAAAGCTGGTCAAGACACGGAGAAGGGAATGCTGTGATCCCACAGCAAACGCAAGGGCGTGAGAATAGTACCCATTAGTCCGCAGGTTTTCTCTTTAGGTGAAACACCGGGTAGGATCCTTAAACTACAGCCCGGGGGCCCTAGTCAACCCTTGGCTACCTTGCTTTACCTTCCACATCCCCCCTCTTCAATTCCTTTCCTATGCTATTGAAGTGGAGTTGCCTTTTTCAGGATCACCCTCGTTTAGCCTGATAACAAAAAACCTGTAACTAATCTTACATTGAGTAAATCACCAATGAACATCAAAACAAAAATGAACGTAAGTAAAACCTAAATCAAAAAATAAAACAGGCTTGTCAGATAATGTCAAAAATAAGCAACACCAATTTAATTTTGACAACGTTGAATTTTCTGTCAGAATAATATTAAATACATACCTAGATAGATCGAGAGAGGGAATTATCGATAATATACAAATGAGACATGAACGGTTAACGGCGATATTTTTAAAGCTTTATATAAATAATTTTTCAGGTTATACTTGTAAAGTATATTCAACGAAAATTCAGATTAAAGGTAATCAAGTTTTTTAAAAAAATGAGTGGTTCAAATCTTTTTAACTTAATAAAAAATATTGTGACTGTATAAAGGAGTAATTCAAAGTCAACATAAGGATCTATGCTTTCTTCTTTGTTTTTTAAAAATCTGAATGAGGATGGGAAAAGCATACAAGTCAAAACTGTGGGATTATCGAGGCAAAAAAGAGAAGTAGTTTTTATACATGGAAATGGCGCAATTAATTTGTCATAGAATTAAATTTTTCTCAAGTTGACAAGACGTCATAAACCATCCAATTAAAATAAGTGATGAGGCTATATGTAGATGGTATTAGTATTAGTTGGTTCCTCTTACTTATTTTTAAACTTGCGGTTAAAATGAAGGGTAGATACAATTATAAATATTGGAATTAATAAGTACATTTTTATTCTGAATAAAATATAGTTTACGTTTAAGATGTGTTTAATAACCACCTCCACGAAACATTGACATCAATAATATATCTCATCATTCTGTACTTATTTATTTCAATATTTATAAGTTCTCTTCGTTTCCGTTACTTATTTTTGGAAACGGTAGAGTTATAATCCTCACGTATACGCCCCTAACTCGTGATTGGTAGTGACGTCACAGTCTGTTAATTTCTATGATAGACTGAAGGAAGAATGAGCCAGGTCGTGACGTATATGTTTGGGGATTAGTATTACCCCCCTTTTTTTAAAAAATGTTTATCACGGATTACGGAATGGTTTCGTTCAGATGATCGGAAATTTTTAAGTAAACGAGCAAAACTAGATGTTATTTACAATGAATACGTTTGTCTCTAATTATACTGTTACATTTTCGTGTCGTAATTATGAAATCAAAAATATTTAAAATTTATCTTTTCTTTTAATTACTCAAATTTGACGTTAAAATGGTCGGTAGTTCTGAAATTATATATATATTGAAATGATCCCATAATTTAATCACTTAAATTTGACGTATGAGGCTTGGTGGAGGTGAATGATAGACGGAGTGGCCTTATACTCGTCCAGTTCCAAAAGGCCGTTTGTCCAGTGATTTAAAGATTTAGACAAAAATTTCACTATAATAATAATAATAATAATCAGGATTACTATTTTCTTACATGATTTTAATCGTAGTTTGGCAGAACCGAAATCCCAATTTTGAACCTTGGCGAGTTCGAATACTGTTAACTTAATTCCTTGTCACGACTCCAGCCAGCAGTTCCAAATCGTTTGAGACGAGTGTCTCGTTACCTGGAATGATGGTGCTTTGCTTGTGAGCGTACCTTGACGCCGGCCTTGTCCCTGCTGAGGATGACCGCCTTCTTCATCCCAGGGACCATGGGTATCTTGTTCCCCAGCGGCATGACGTCCCACCGGGGAAGACCGTTCTTCGGTACGGCTCCATCCGGCCGTGGAATAGTGTCGTAAACCTTAGACAGACTCGTCGGCCTGTCGATGGTCAAAAACTGCGTGCGAATCGTCGGCATTGTGCTTACTTTTTTTTAAACCTGGCTATAAATAAATTTCTGGAATGAAACTCGGCAAAATTTCGTATAAACTCATAAAGCGTCACTGATAATTTGTTGTAACCGAAGTGTTTTTCGTCATTCAAACAAATTTTTATACGAGAAGAATAAGAATTTTTATTTTATTTATATGCCTATAATTAAGAGTATCTTTGGTGGAACGTCACACATGACGGAGTCTCAGAAGTTTTGCAACCACTATCATTGAATTAAGTGATCACAATTTGAGTTACGACGAATCACTCAAGATTTCAGTTTCAATATTACGTAAAATGACTCCATACGAACAGTAGCTTCTGTTTGTCGTCTGATATCAAATTTCTCTCTTTACGTTAAAAAATTTAATTACTCAAATTTGACGTTAAAATGGCCTGTAGTACAGAAACGATATATATATTTAATTACTCAAATTTACGTTAAAATGGTCGTTAGTTCTGAAACAACTTATATATATATATATATACATTGTTTCAGAACTACCGACCATATATTATGACCGATATATATATATATATATATATATATATATAATGATTTTTTTTAAATTACCAACCAAATTCGGGATTTAAACAACCCTTGAGTTTCTGTAAATAAATTAAGAAATAACAACCCACAAATTCTGCAGTGATTTAATTTTACTTGAATATGACTTTAATATATTTTAGCGGAAAGAATCTGTATTAATTATTTATAAACTTTGGAATGTGAATTTTCGGGTCGCTCTAGAAAGTTAACTACAAATATTTGAATATTTTTTGCATACTTTAACTGATCTATTAATTGTTATGTCATTGAAACTAAATGAGCTAACACCCAACCTACTTATTGAGGTCAAGGAAGAAATTTAATAGGAAAAATATGGTGCTTCATGGTGTTGCGTTGCTTTTATAGGAACCAATTCAATTGTAGTTATAAATTACTTCAAGTTTAAAATGAGAGGTTATAGACATTTTATTCGTATCCTCTTCAAAATCCTTAGTAGTGTGTTTCAGTTTACATTGTTGTGGTATTCAGTCCTACGACTGGTCTGATGCAAACCTCCATGCTAACATATTTCCTTATAATACTTATACAACTACTACATACCAAATCCTCTCTAATCTACTTGGCGTATTGCAGCTTTGTCCCCCTCTTCTGTTCTTATCCCACACACTTCCCTCTAATGCTAATTTTACATGACCCTCGTCTCTTAAAACGTGGGCTATTAACCTATCCCTTCTCTTGGTCAGCGTCTCTCCATACTGTTCGCTTTTCCCCCTATTCTGTTAAGAACTTCCTCATTTGTGATTCTGTCCACCTATCTGATTTTCAGCATTCGCCTATAACACCACATTTCAAAGTTTTCTATTCTTTTCCTTTCCCCAACTCCTACCGTCCACGTTTCGCACCACGCCCCATACGAACATTTTAGCAACGAATAAGTGAGCTGAGGCTTTCCCGGTGTAGTTGATGCAGAAATAGTTCTCGGGTTTCCACTCGGGTGCAGGTGCGACGAAAACGCGACGTTTCGACGACCAAGTGCTCTGTCGTCGTAACGTCGCGTTTTCATCGCACCTGCACCCGAGTGGAAACCCGAGAACTATTTCTGCATTTTAGCAACGATTTCTTAATATTCAGTTTACATTATCAAACGCTTTTTTTTCTAAATTTCAAGTGCCGTGATCGTCGGCCTTTTTTTTCTTATCCTGTATTCTAAAATTAGACGCAAAGTTAATATTGCTTCGCGTGTCCCTACATTCTTCCGAAAATCAAACTGATCTTGAGAAATAAAATAAAGTTAATCCAAAGTTGTATGTTTCTATTGTTTTGTGTATCCTCTGTATGGATCAAAGTAATAACCGTCTTGGTTCCAGCGTGGATAAAGACTGACTGTTTTGGTGCCGTGAAATTCGCGAGACGCGTGGACGCGGACGCTGCGCCGCTCCAGAGCTGCTTTCTCCTAGTCTGCCTCCCTCCCCCCTCTCTTCCATACAGCTCCCCCCTCCCTCCTCCCCCGCCCTCGCCGAGCAGACGAAACCGCTCCAGGTTGAGCAGACCTGTGTGCCGCGCTGCGAACACAGCACTCCAGCAGCTCCAGTGCGTGGCCAACGGTACACCTCGACGTCGACGACGACGACGACCAGCGCCGCCGCCGGCTCGTCGCACCCCAGGAATACGCACGAGGTGAGTGAGTGCGTGCGTGCGTGGTGTGCGCTTCTCAGAGCCCTCTGCGAGTGCCAAAGTTCATTGATCCGGACGTAAACAAATGTGTCTCACGTGAGACGCGGAGAGAATCGCGAATCCTCACAGCTGTTCCCGTTGGTGACCTCTACCTTAGCAAGAGCTATGTTTCAGTTTGTTGCGAGTGTCAGCGGAAGCTTGTGTTGGCGTGTGGACAGTGAAACTGCACAGTGTTAACAATTATGCCTGTCACGTGTAGCAGATAATAGGCGGCAACTACAACCACATTATCCTTTTCAGTTAACCCTTCGACAATTATACAACTTTCACAATTTCCATTTTAAATATTCTTTCAATTTTTGACAGTCAATCAATCGTAATTCTCTCTACGTTTTGCATCGGGTACTTGTCTTCAGTATATAACTCACTCTCATTATCTCTGGAGTAAATCCTTACAGTTATATGAATTTTTTTGGCCCCCCTAAACCTCCTCTTAGAGTCAGATTCTTTCACGAAATTAGATCTCTGGACACACTCCGTGTGTTCCGCAAGCCTGATATTCCAGTACATACTTTCCAGTTTCTTCTTACCACCACCCCCCTCCCATCTCATTTTGGTAGTACCTGTTTATTCCTTTTACATGAATTTCACCATATTTTTCAATGCATTTTATTGACAAGAGTTCCCTACGCTGTGGTGAGAGAACGAAAATCATGTGAATGGAGGGAGTTGTCGATATTTTACACGAACAATTTCAACCACTAATGGCTTCACAACATCCACGTCACTTAGAACCATCATGTCAAAACTTTAAAATTAAACTTCTGTGTTTTAGAAGGAATCTGAAGGTTCTTGACAAATGTTAAAATAGTGACTTTTTGGTACTTTTTTCTCTGAAACCAGTATAGATACAACACTGAAACTTTCGAGGCTATTTTTATTAAACCTAATGGTATGTGTATGGAATTAGAACACACTGCTTATTAATTTAGTCTGTTTTTGAAGAAAATAATAGAATCTATTAATTAGTTACACTACCTGACCGTTTGTAAATCAATAAATCGTAGAACTGCCTATAAGACATAAAACATTATTATAAACGTATATTCACAGCAGTTAGTGCACGAAGTTTCGTTCCCAAATTTGCAACCTCATCTGGTGTGATTTGAGCTGGAATCAAGAAAATAAGAAGGATGAAAATTTAGACAAGCCAAAAGACCAAAATAATTTTTTTACTCTTTATTTAATAGTAAAGAAGCCGAAATAAAGTTTCAATATTTATTTAGTAGAAATGTTCATCTATAACTAATAATTCAGGTGTTTCATTCTGGTCATTCCCAGAAACCCTAAGGTTAAAAATGAACTATGAAAATTTCAGTGATGTAATTATAACGTCCATAGAAATTCATTATAACGTTGGTAAGATAGGGTCTTCCGATTACCCTTAATTTATAAAAATACAAAGTGGTAGACAAAAAATTAGTGATAAATTAATACTACAATTAATTATAGAACTTGTAATATATTGTCAGCACACTTACAACTTTTCATTAATAAATTTACCGGTGTTTCATTCTTTAACACGAAAATTTCATCTTAATTAAATAATTTTTACTGTTATCCACTTTAAATTCAAGTAACTGTATGGTATTTACTTTCATCACTAAGTTTTGTATGTTATTTGCCGACTTTCTTTTTTCATTTGGAACCTTTTAGGTTCGATTTACCAGTTTGCCCGAGTACGGGGTGAGATATGAAGTTACTCGACCAAAGAGGAGGGCTTGCTTAACCACTTGCAAACTTGCTGGACTCAAGTGACGTCAGCGTTGTCGATACCTTCCTACAGAGAAAAGTCTCGAGAGAGATGAGTTGAGTTACGCGAATCCAATTCTAACAAGTAGTGTTTCCCCTGTAATCCTCGCCTGACGTGTAATTTATGTTAGACATGACTGACTGCCAAATTACAGTCACAGGTCCTGTTCCTTTTCCGAACGGACGTTACGTATATTAAGGTTCGTACGCAACGTTCTAGAAAATTATAAATTTCAGGCCGACATGAGAGCGCAAAAGGAAAAGAACATTTGGCTTGAGGATGATTTCATAATAACGAAGGTGAGACCAAACGTCTGTGTTTACATATTAACCTTGGGAATGAAAATCATATACCGCATGATTCCCTTTTGATCTAAAGTCTACTTGCCAAATCGAATTATAACTTCTGTAAAATAATCACAAGGATTTTAGGTTGGACGATTACTTCGGACCGTGTAAAGGATTAGTTTAGGTAAAGCGTTGTAATTGGTTGTCGCATCGTTTCACGCTCTATCTTTTTCTTTCTGCCTCAGAAGTGCGGTAAGGTCTGAATCATATAGTAGTTATTAAGTCGCAAATAGGCATTTACCAATTCAAAGTTAACGTTAGATGTAGATGCTAAAAAGCAGAGAACACATTAACAATATTGGGAAAAGCGCCGGAGACATGAACGCGCGTAATGAACACTAGCCTATATTTCTCTTATTAAGAATGAGGATATTCTGTTGCACCCATAACATGCATGGCTATCCACTGATTTTGTTTTCAGTTTCTTTGTATGTTGTGTCAAACATGTACATAAAGTAATAAGTTCATTCGAGAATTGTATTATTGTTCTCCCTATAGAAGGCTGATGCATATGTACATTTAAATATTCAGAAATCAATTGTCTGACATTATGTGTAAAGAGAAATGTTCAATATAAGGATTAATAGAGGGAAAACCAAGGTAACGGAGTGTAGTATGGGAAACAGTGGAATAACAAAGGGTGCTAGATTGGGAAGGGATATTTTGAAGGGAGTTTAAAGGTTTCTGCAACTTTAGAAGCATGACAACCAGAGTAGGATAGGACAGGCAAGGAAGGCTTTCGCGAGAAAGTTGAATTCACTTACACGTAATATAAGTGTGAATATTAGGAAATCATTGCTAAAAGTGTTCGTATGATGCGTGGTTTTATATGGGTGCGAAAGGTGATTGACAGGAGTTGCGGAAAGGAAAAGATAGAAGCTTTTGAAATGTGGTGCTATAGGAGAATGAGATGGGTGGATAGAATCACTAACAAGTAAGTTCTAAGCAGAATAGAGGAAGAGAGAACAATATGGAGGACGTTGACCGAGAGAAGGGATAGATTAATAGGCCACGTTTTGAGAACAGAAAAGGGATCGTAAGCTAATTGATAAAAAAGTAGCGACGAATCAAGAGAAAATCGTGGTACAAGCAAAGATGCCGAAAGGAAAGTTAAAACATATAGGTCTTAAACGTGTTGTTGATGTTCAAAATAACAGTATGGGAAATTTAATGGCAATGAATTGACGGGAAAGATTATGAAAATAAGGTATCGTAAATTTATTATTAGTGTCATTTCTTACACTAATGGGCGAATCAGTTGAACCAATATTAATTAAATGAATAAAAATATTTTTTCTAAATTTTAGTCTACAAAATTCTTCAGTCTTGTTCAAGAATATATATTTAAACAATAATAAAATTCCCTGGCAAAATAATTGAGATGTATGATATTAATTTTATTCTAGACTAATGGGGATAGTTGCTTCACATCAAATATAATAATTTGGCCATTAATATGTTAAGTGACACTAATATTTTAATTATAATTTTGCGATTCCATGTTATAAACTTACTGGTTTATTCATTGTACTGAATAATATTAAATGATAAAATAAAGTCAAAAAATTAATTAATATTTATTTCGTCCACATCTGTAATAATTTTGCCCATCTAAAAATTTAGCCGATTAAGTCCACAAAGATGAACGATATTTCTGATTAACGTAATTATATTCGCCCTATGTTAGTTTCAATGACGTCGTGTCTCATATTACCCTGCATTTTATCTGTGATTCGCTTTTTACGGTTCTCGTCACTGCCGCTCTCATTGGCCCTCGGGGAGTCGATTTACAATGTTTCGGTTCTGAAAGATGGATGATATGACAAACTGATTGGGCACTTTATTTTTCCAGTTATAGTGTATTTTTCTTGTTAGATTAATATCGGCGGCTGCACAATGTGTATATTTCAGGAATATCCCTGAGGCACGCCCGCTCGTAGCAGAACAGAGTCCATCCTGTGTCTCTCGACGACGTCGGGATCGCATCTGGCAATTGGTGCCGGGGAAAGTGGCGCAATTGCGTAGTAATGTCCCATTGATGTGGTGCGGCGCGACCTTGGGCATTCCTACGACCGGATCGGCCGAAGCTGCTCCACTTTGCCCGCGGAGAAATCCCCCCGCGGGGCCCCTCCCCCCTCAAATCTCTCGACAACTTATTAAATAAACGATTTCAATAATCAGAGACTTTCTCGAAGAAGCGAAACCTGGGTTTGATCCGCTTCGGGAATATTCAAGTTGAACGTCCGCCGTGGTTGTCCTGGCTGTGTCGGTAGTCTACTTCCAAGAGACAACTTTCTCACCACTTTTAATAACTAACGTAATCACTTGTATTTTTAGTTTCATTTTAAACTAGCTGCGGACCCGGCGTTGCTCGGATATTTATTTATATTATCCCAGCACATTATTTAATTCTTCGTCAACACGAACAACGAAAACGTCAGAATATGAACCTCAAATATACTCCCAGTATCTCTAAAGAATCCAAAATACCCCTAGTACAATATCAAGAATAAATATATTTTCAGCATTCTAACTGCATGCTTTTTCATTTCTACATAGCTACCACATACTACATCCTCCCTAATATGCTTAGCGTACTCCATTCTAGACCTCCCTCTTCTGTTTTTACCACATAAACACGCCTACCTCTAATGCATTCTACAATATTCTCATGTCTCCCTTGGTCAACGTCCTCCAAATTGTTCTGTCCTCCCCTATTCTACTTAGAACTTCCTGGTTAGTTACCCTCTCCACCTATCTGATTTTAAGCATTTTCCAAGAGCACCATATTTCTCAAGTTTCTATTCTCCTACTATCCACGTTTCGTACCAATATAACGCCACTCTCCATACGAACATTTTTAATAATGATTTACTAATATTTATACTTATATTAGCCGTAAATAAATTCCTCTTTTTGATGGGTCTTTCTTACCTACTCTTTATGTCTACTATACGTCTACCATCCCCAGTTATTATGCTGCCCAAGTAGCAAGACTCCTTAACTTTCTTCAAAATATCCCTCACCAATCCAACACTTTCTTATTCCATTATTTCCGATATTACAGACCATCATCTTGGTTTTACCTTTTTTAATCCTCCAGGTACATGTTCAAGGTATTTATTACGGTTTCCGAGTCTTCTTCTGACTCCCCTAATTCCAGAATATCATCAGAAAATCTTGGGGTTTTTATTTCTTCTCCTTGCATTTTGGTAGTAATTGAGATACTAATATCTGTTATTTACAAGAAACAACTTATTAACTTGGTGCCTTACTGTAATGTGTCTGTCTCTAGGTTGTGGGACGTCGTCCCACGTCGTTCCGCGATGTCCTCGTCGCTCCACGCTCTTGCAAGAAGCCCACATTCTAACGGGTAGATCATAGACACGGCCCCTCAAAAAAATCACAGATTACTCATATAGGGATGACATTTAATACGCGTGATTCTTCGGTCACGGGACACACTTTGATGAGTGGTACAGCTTACTAAAACATATGTTTAGGAGAGTATGGGCAGATTTCATTGGTCGTCAATGCTGTGGGTAGAGGACGGTAGTGATCCTGGCCATCCTTGATTTTTGGTATCTTCGGTAAAACGTCATTTGCAAGTGTGCCAATCTTTCTTTTGTACATATTACTTAAGCATTTATTGTAAACATTGCTGGAGTGAAGCGCTTTGCGATGATATTGCAACTAATCAATGTTCGCCTTTCTTATGTTTCTTTTATTTCTTCAAGGAATTTATTAAATTTTGACTGATTTTTAATTTATTACGATTGTAATTTTTTCTTATTTTAATCAGTCACTAAGTTTCTTTCCTTTTGTGTTCATGCCTCAACTCGTCACTTGAGACCATACATTCCCATACAAAAAAATGTATGTTATAGTGAGCTGGACGACTCCACAAAGTTTGTCACTTGACGGTAACTCAATAAAATTGCAATATGGAAGAAAATTCGGCCCGCGTGATATCTCAGGGAGCCTTGCGTCATTTCAACCCTTAGAGTGTTACTGGCGTCTCTCCTAAAAAAAATTCATCTTGTTAGCTAACTAGGAAAAACTCATCTTTCTCATGCACCTTTTAACACTATTAAACAGCTCACAGCTAACGTGGCTTCATTCTGTCTCTCTGGATGAATTATACAGGCCTACCAAGTTTATGCCTGACATTACACGTACTTAGATAGATTTATTTCGTTACAATGGGCAACATACATTTAATATTCCATAAAGGAATATAAGTTGAAAAAATTAATACTACTATTAATATGGGATATAAAAATACGTTAACTCTAATTTTAAACTAAAATATATTAAGTCAAACCACGTCCCTAATTCTCTCCCCAACTGATTTTACTCTCTTCGGAAAAGTCGCTAGGCAAACTATTCCAGTCTTTTAGGGTCTTATTTATGGAGGAGTATTTACCCACGTCAGTTCGTTGTCTTCTCTGTTTAATTTTGAATGAGTGATCATTTCTCGCTACATCAAATAATCTATTCACTTTCATAAATTTATGATGATTCAGGGATTTTAAGATTAATCCACACACACACATACGCATGTTTCTGCGTCATTGGAAAAATATTCATTAAGGGAAATTCCAGCAAGACGAGTGTAATTCAGATATTAACAATAGTTGCAAGGTAAAATTCAGCTGGTAGACTGAGGTGACTCATTAAGGCGATCCCGTTGAAGTGCTTCTGGTGGCTGTGAGAATCTTCGCATGTACTTCTTGACTTTTGCCGACGTAACTGTACACCTTTCAGGATTTCTGAACACTTCCCTTGGTGAGAGAAGCAGACACAAGAACACTACTTTGGACTGCCCTTCTGACATGTAAATGCTGACCCCCATCCTTTGAACCTCTCCGTGTTTTTCTGTTTTGACTTGTTAATTATGAAACCGGACACATCGGAAAATAGTTCTATACTAATGCGCGAAAAATTTGTTTATAAGCTTCTTAGTTACGTGCGGGGAAATTTCTTCGATGATCTTCCACGGTTTTTACATAAAGTGACTATGTTACAGAACTACTGTAATACCGCAAAGGGTTTTCATAAAGGAAAACAGGACGTAAAAATTATTTGGTAAGGTTCCGTGAAGAAAGTAGAAAAGTAAAACATTACTTTGCTTCCGCTGATTATCAAAACACCTTTATCATTATTGGAACATCACCAAGAACACTCAATACATAATGCAAAAGGATTATAAGTAACACGCAAAAAGGACAACGGAATTACAAAATAATATCACAAACATTATGAAAATATTTGAGATTGGGAATATCCCCTTTCTTTTAGTTGAATATTACGCAGAGAATTTTATAAAGTTCTAAGCCTAGTGTATGCTGACATTAACTACAATATGGTTCACTGACGTCATTTCTGGGGCATAAAATATACTCAGCCACTCGTAGAAAGAAAGTCGTTATTTTATAGAGTATGTTGCAATTTTCGTCCTAAAATATCTGATTAGCTAGTCTAAGAAAGTGGAAATGCTTCAATTGAAGCTCAGTACAACAAATAGTTAATTTTAGAAGAAAGACATGGATGGAAAAATGTCAACAGGACCAATAATTCGAACCCCGGACCTGCCGATATAAAGCCGGGAGTTCTAACCATTGAGCTAATCCGAGTCGACGTCCAGGGTTCGAGTTCCTGGTCCGATCGACATTTTTCCATTCATGTCTTTAATCTGATTAGTTAGTTTGAAATATACCTTCATTCCTTCTAGCCTTATATTATCCAAAAAGATGTGTAATCTTTAAAATGACTTTATTAGTGGTTACATGTATCTTAATCTAAATTTCGTTATGCTAGTTGACGTGATCAGTTCCCTCTTTGATCTCATGCAGACATATATATAAAAATACCAAATTTCATGTCTGTGTCTACGTTTAATATTTACAGAACGTAATTATTTTAAAAATGTCGTCATATATCCTCTATTACTGCCAAAACTCTGATTACAACTTACCTTGCCTCTCCTGGTTTCTTTTTTTTTTCAGTATTACAAATTCGAAGCATAATATCACGCAAATTCCCAGCGTCACCAACTTTGGTTTGTAAAATACACTAATTGTTATAATTAATTTCTTTTCATAAAATGATATAACATCGTCGGTGTCGTTTTGCTATGCAACGCCCATAATATATATCAATCGTAATATAATTATATTTCATCAATTAACAGGCTCCACTAATTTTATTCTTATGTAAAGTAATTAAATTATCGACCCCGTACGTTGCGACGTGAAATTCTGTAACATTTTAATTGAAAAACTGAGGATTTCCCTGAAGTTTGGGGACGAAACGTATTCTAATTAAATTATTCTCTTTTTGACTTTTGGCCATTCGTTGTGTTATATATATATATATATATATATATATATATTACTTCAACAGGAAAATTTGTAAACATACAGCCTCAGTTAAGTAGACTTTAGCTACGTTAAGTAGAGACATGACGTCATCTATTTTCAGTTTTATCTCGTTCCCATTTTAAAAACAACACCAAGGCAAAATTGATTGACCGTGTAACAGTGATTCAAAAAAACATGTTACATACATGGTGTTTCAAAAACATGTACTTACACTTTAATTTATAAATTATTGTATAAATAAATATATTATAAATTAAATAAGTGTGAGTACATTTTTTGAGACACTCTATATATATGTATATTTCATCTAATGATCATATCAATTGAAAAAACACGTTTCCGCTGTCGGGAATTTTATGCTGCTACATACAGCGTATTTTCGTCTTAGAAACGATTACAATTCTCCGCCATACTATTTACACATTTACGACATAAATATTATAATAAATCTTATTAAAATAATTCATGTTCCTTCAAAAAGGATGAATAAGTTTCACGTTGACCCCGTAACGCATCAACATCAACCAAAGACACTCATATTGTCCTCCACCAATGGTAAAACAAACATCTCTTATTATTCTTATATACCAATTCACGCAGTATATGGCCGTCGTAAAAGAATGTCACACTCACTTCCATTGTTCGTTGATATCCTTTGCCAAAACGTGGTCTGGTCCAACTTGTCAAGCTGTCAGCTTGCGTCATTGCTTTCTCTCAGGCTTTATTGCAGCACTGAGGTTCCACATTTAGACTGCAGCATTTATTTGCCTGTTGCTCCTTCGTGATCAGGTTGAAGTCAACCACCTTCTTTCTCTATGTTCCCGCTCAAACAATTCAGGTGTCCGCAAAGAAAAAAAGTTTACAGTTGACTGGCCACCCCTCGTCAAACCATTCATAATCGCTGAGAGTAGAAGAGGACCGTTGACGTTTTCGTGGGCTCTGACCTGGTATCAGAATGGCAAACTTCACGGTCACCGTTCCTCAATACTTATGAATTCAAGTTGTCAGCTGGTTGGAAAGTTTTTCGCAGCATTTCCGCTTAGCGTTCTCTACTGGTTGTAAGAGGCAGCCATGCAGCTTCCCCTCTCTGCGGTTTCTGGTCGACGAAAGAAGCGTTTCAGTTGGCTGGTCGGGCGGTCAGGTCTTGCTTGGCTTTGGCGGCGTAGACAGCTTCCGGGGGCCTGTCCAACAGATTCGATTAGCCCTTCTTTGCTCCCCTCCTCATTACTAATACCCACACAAAAAAAAGCAAACGAGGGAGAAGTGAGCTAACATTTCGTGCTTGGATTGAGGCGGAAGTGGTGTTAAGAGGTCACAAGGGGAAGGGTCTAGGAACTATACCATCCGTCGTCTTCACGAAACCCATGGTTTCTAATACCCATGGATCAGCGACACTAAAGAAATGTTACAAATATATGGAGAAAAAAGTCTACTAGTATATTTGGCTAGGGTGAGAGGGTAATGACGTGAAGTTGGAGAATTAAGAACTCCTAATTGTGAAGTCAGCACTTGCAAAGTTAAGTAACGGTAGAATATAAAAAAGAGTGGACATGAATTTTTATTACGGGCTAAATAATATAAAGATAAATTAAACTACCATATATACAGCGAAAACAGAAAAAGTTTAATTCAATTACGACGTTTCGTCTGAAATTTGGGACTTCATCACGAACAAAAAAGTTTCTCCAGATTTTTATTTACAGACAAAAAGTGTACAAAAAATTGGAAATTTATTTGTGCCCAATACAATTCCGAACTTGAAGACAAAACGCCATACTCGAATAAAGCTTCTATTTCGTTTGTCTATACCCTCGTTTTATTTTTTGTAGAAAGCAGACGTAAAGTAAAATGAAGTAATTAAATTATATGACTTAATATTATATGGAAAACGGATAAAGATGGCCAAAGTTAAAAAAAAGGAATAATTTAATTTGAATACGTTTCGTCCCCCAACTTTAGGAACGTCCTCAGTTCTTTAATTAAAATATAAATATTTTGTAATATTTAAATAAAAGAACTGAGGACGTTCCTAAAGTTGGGGGGACGAAACGTATTCAAATTAAGTTATTCCATTTCTGCCTTTGTTTTGTTTATGAAATAAAATAATGATCGGTATTATACAGGTACTTAGATGAAGTCTTCTTCATTTTAAAGCATTTATTAATTAAATAAATTAAACAGCATTAAGTGTCAGTACGTTTATTTCAATTTATCCTTCTAATGGAATTCCCAAACTGCGTAATAGAGCAGAATACGTCACCTACATCTTGACTGTAACCACAGCTTTACTGCTTCATTTAACGACAGGTCTTGGACTGAGCTTCATTTTGTCTTTTTACGTCCGATGAAAGTAGTTTTGCTATTGAGCGACATACCAGAGACACGTTCACAAAAATCAAGCTCAGTTTATGTAGCAGACGCCGCGGAATACTAGACTCTTTTAAAAATTCATAAATAAATTAATAGTTGTAAATAAAATTGCAAATAATTACACGCTTAATTTCGTTCAGTTTAAATGGATGTGAACCGTTCATTTTAATTTCTCATAGTCTTACGCGAGTTACGCTTCATTAAATGCTCCTCGATACGTTTTATGCCTTTTTTTAAAGTTCTCACATGCCGAGACATCTTCATCTATTTTAGGAGGTGTATGTACTGGCGTCGAAGACCTTTGGCATACGGTAAGAGTTGTCCGCTGATCCCATTGGATCAGTCGGCCAATTGCCTCCTGAAACTGGTGGTGACACGGGGAAGGGAATGCTGCGGCCCCACAGCAAACTCGTCTCCCGTCGTTCGGAAGGGCGTGAGACTAGTACCCAATAGCGCGACCTACCTGATGCTGGTTTCCTAGGGTTTTCCCTGCATCTCCTTTAGGCGAAACAGCAAGTAGGATCCTTAAACCATAGCATGGGGGCCCTAGTCAACCCTTGGCTACATGAAAGAAATTTGGGGAACGAAAGCGAAAAAAATTAACAATAATTTACAATATCGATGAATCATAAATCCTATTTAAATTATTCGTATCATTTTTCACGGTTATTGCCAAATTATTACGCGGGCAAATACTCCTTCGTAAATAGAACCGTAAAAGACTGGAACGATTTGCCTGAAAGTCTACTAGCGACTTTTCCGAAGAGTGTAAAATTATTTAGGGGCAGAATTAGGGAAATGGTTTAACTTAATTTATTCAGGCTTCTAATTAGTGTTAAAGTATTTGTATATTGAATGTTTATGTTAGTATAATTTTATTTCATTTTTTATTATTTTAATTTCTTTAACCTATATTCCTTTATTGTAATATTAAATGTATGTTGCCACCGGGCTCAGCCCTTGTAACGTAATAAATCTATCTATCTATTAGGTCAAATATGCAACATTTTGCTCATTAGTAGTGATTAACATTTACAGTCTTCGTCTAAAGCTTTCAACATTTTTCTAATTGTTGTTATTTAAATAAACGTGTTAGGACACGACTGAAAAAAATTTGAACGTTTAATATTTAATTATTTTAATGTTCAATAATACGAGTTCTTAAAGAGCGTTCCGTTTGGTCGATGTAACAAGCTTTGCAACGTAAACAAGGTGTAATTGATATGTGTCTGTTCAGGATTGCTTGAGAGGCTTAAATGACACGTTCCGCCGTAAGGATTACTCGCAGTTTCGTTACGTCGGCCCTGTGTTGTTCCTAATCAAAAATAGAATCACCATCATTACCGACGGAGGAACCGGTATTTTATTATTCGGATTCTTTCTACGGAGTGTAAAGTTCTTCACTGTGAAGACAGAATTAAAAAGCCATTAGGGAAATACTAGCAACTCGATAAAGAATGCGTCGGATGGACGGACGGACCACTTAAGGACACTTAACGATGTGATGCTGCCTCATCTATCTCCATGTTTAACAGTTGTAAAAGAACATCGTTAAATAAATTAAGTTCTATTTCGGTCTTCGCTACTAATTTTCACGTTAACTGTTCATTTTCGTTTGGTTAAAAACTGTACGTCAGTCGTCCAGGATGGAGCTCACAGATATTTACTAATGTCAGCGATAGTAGCAAAGATTATATAACAGTAAATAGCACTCATGCCTTTATTATACCTCTCCAATCCTAAAAATTAAATTTATGCTTTTGGTTTACCAGCTCTGATTTCAAGAGCCTGAATTCATTTCTGAAAAAAACAGTCACGTAAATCTTCTTGGGATTATCAGATTACTACTCGTAAATAAAACCAAACTTTCAACGAGGCTAACCTTGTGACTGACTAGTTTAGGAAGATAAACTTGCATATTCATTTTGAAATCGATGAGCAAGAAAAGAAAGCAGAAAGACAAGGATGCAGTCTGTCGCCCATGCTGTTTAACTTATATACAGAACAGGCGATGAAGAAAGTTAAAACGGAATGTGGAAAAGGAATCATACTGCAATGTGAAGAAATAAACACTACAGACGAGATTGTAGTATTACTGGAGTCGGAAGACGACTTGGAAAACATAATAAATAGCATGAACGTGGTCTTGGAGAGAAAGTTCAATATGAGGATTAATAGAGGGGAAACTAAAGTAGTAAAGGAAACAGTGGAATAACAAAGGGCGTTAGGTTGGGAAGGGATATTTTGACTTGGGAAGCGTAATAACTAGGTATGGTAGAAGTTCAGTAGACATAAAGAGTAGGATAGCACAGGCAAAGAAGGCCGTCGCGAAAAAGAGGATATATGGGGTAAGAACAGAAGAGGGATGCCTAGTATGGAATACGCTAAGCAGATTTGGGACGATTAATAGAAATGAAAAGGCTTTCGCAAGATAGGTTAGCATGGAGGGTTTCGTCAGAACAGTCTAAGGACTGAAAGCCACAACAACATTCATTTCGAAAGAGAAATATCTTTCGAAAGACAATATAGTTTAACAGTAATATTCATAGATTTGTGTGTGGTTATGAATGGCAGCTGTGGAGTACGAGTAGACTAGAATGAAGCTTTTAAGGATCCCGTTAGCAGCTCGTAAAATATAACTCATTCTTCAAGGTGAGAGCTGCGTAGCCTTGGGGACTAGTGTTTGGGTTCTGCAAGGCGTCCAAGTGGGAGAAACGTCGCGTCTCGAACGAACTCCGAGAACGACACCAATCATATATTTCTCCTAAATAACATATATTTATTCTTTCATGATTATAAATTTATTATGACTTATTTTTTATTATTATATTTCTGTATTATAACCCCACGCATATTAAATCAATCTCAGAACATAATTTAGAACTCTGTGATTATCTTTCTTTTTAAATTTTGCAACGGAAGAGTTACCCTGATAATTTTTCGATGATCACATACAAAACAAAGTTATAGTTTTTTTTTAGAAAATCAGTGATCTATTAAGTATAATAATTAAAATACTTCCAAATTTTTCAGAAAAGGATTTCATTAATATTTAGTTTAAACATAATTTTATGACATTAAGTTTAATAATAAATTAATGAATCTACGGTCAAATAAGTAGAAAATTAATTTGATGAGTATTTAATGTTTATAAATACAACGTTTCATCCGACTTTGTTGACTTCTTCAGGTAAATGTCAGGTAGCTTTCAGCCGTAACCCTTAGGGGATCTACGACACCAAGTTGCTCATAATGTAATTAGTTCATTCATATAAAAATGCTGACTTATTTAGCCAATTTTTATTTATTTATCAATATTTAGTCGACATAATTACGAGGAATCGTCCATCTTTGCGGACTTCATCAGGTAACTAAACAAAATTTTTTAAGAGAAGTCGGTAACGAGGAACGAAACGTCTCAATTATATTAAATAAATGTTAATTAAATTTTTGTTGACATATTTGGATGAATTTTATTTCTTAGATGAATATTATCGGCTGACATTTCCTTGGTTTAAAATTAAACATTTTTTTAAAAATGATTGTAATGGAGTTTTAAATTATATTTCTGAAGAACTACATAGAGATGGAAAGTATAACTTTTCTTCTAATAATTCCTCACATCAATCCCAAAATTCCAGTTACAGTCCGTGTAGAAAATCACTTAATTAAAATAATTAATCTCTTCTATTTATTATTTTAGACCTTTCTTTTTATTTTACTTACAAAATTAAGTCAGATTAATTTAATTGCTTCATGTATATCAGTGAAGATTCTTCACGATGAGAAACAGTAAAATTTTTGACGTATTGAAAGAAATGGTAAAAAAATAAGTGTTCATTTTGATAAAACGTTTTAATGTTGGCAAAGGGTTTTATATTAATAGTTTATCTGACAATTAAATGTACATTAAATGAGTTAAAACAGCCTCTTCGTCAGTTTTTATTGTATTAAATATTGAAATATACAACGTTTCGTCTCTCATTTGAGATTTCTTCAGGTATACTATAACGTAGTACATTTCAATATTTAATAAAATAGTAATGGGCAAAGTGGCTGTTTTAACTCATTTAATGTATTTTATATAATTTTTAAATAATCCTGGATTAAAAAAATTGTTGGAGTTTAAAATTGTTTTTGAGACTCATTAAAATTCTTTGGGGTTGTAATACATAAAAAAATAAAAGATTTTCAACTGTAATAATAAATTGATGGGCCAAAGAACACGATTATAGGATATTTGTAATAAGCCGGTGAATTTCAAAATCGCCGTATCGACGGATTCATTTGCGTCAGCTCAGCTTTCGATTTTTTTAATCGATGTCGCCGTTTCCTGAAATAAGAGAAAACTATATAATCTAGACCGGAGCAAAAGCTTGGAGACGAGTCTGGTGACCTGTTGGTTAACATGTCGACCTACAAAACTCAACCTGTCCGGGTCGGAAGGATTTTTCTGGTATTATGAAAATGCGCATTCCGGATAAATGTTCAAATAACGTAATGAAATTTACGACTGACCCCGAAGCGAATTATAAAAACACACAAAAGTGTATCTTTTAAGATTTCTTTACGGATATTCCTTGTCGACAGTTGTGGCTCAATTCCATTCATAATAATTGTAAGAACGTGTCTAACATTCAGGATTGTCCCGAGACTTGGATGCTAAAGTTTGATGGAGAAAGAATTTTATTTTTACAACTACCGTTCAATGTTATTCACACAATTACTTGCAGTATGCCGACGATCCCTACATTGTTTATATTAAATTAATTACTTTGTTCTAACCATATTCTTGTTTGATAATATAGACAATTTAATCTCGTTTTTATATATTACATAGTGCAATTTAATGGGAAGTTTACAGTTTCATAAACGTCCGTTCTTCTTAGGTATGATATTGGAATCTCCTCTCTTACATTTTCAGCTTCAGTCATTGAGATGGAAAGTATAATTTTTCTTCTAATAATTCTTCATATCAATCCCAAAATTCCAGTTACAGTCCGTGTAGAAAATCACTTCATTAAAAAATTAATCTCTTCTATTTATTACTTTTGGCCTTTCCTTGTATTTTATTTACAACGTTAAATCAGATTAAATTGCATTTCAGCCAGTAAAAGTTCTTCTTCAAGCTGAGCTTCAGCTATTACTTTTGATTTTGTATTTATTTTGCGCGTAGTTCTGTTTTGTGTTGTTGATGTACTGTGACGGAGACCCGAAAGGAAGCTAAGAAGCCAGCCAGCCACCTTGAGAGAAAGAGAGAAGCAGCCGCGCGAAGTGGACCACTTTCTTCCCAATGGTGTCAGCGACGCTATTAACCAATTCGGAACCCATCCTTCCGCCGAAAGCTTGTTTTTTGTGGAGCCGACCTGTCTACATACACTCAAATTGTTTGCCTTGTGGCTCCGTCACGCATCCGTTCGAAACCGTCTCTCTGCTGGACGAGGATCACATCCAGACAGGACCGCGGGCGCTGCTGTAACGAACGGCTTCAGATCTATGCAAACTGACCAGAGGGCTATTGCTGGTCTGCAACTGAGACTGTTGTGATGGAAATTATTTCCAACTATAGTCTGATAACTTTCTCTGTACGGATGACATCATACGGTTCAGCATTCTGTCCGCGGGGCGCACTGGTTTTTATGCATACCAGACAGCCACATTTACGAATTGAATAAAACGTTTTTGCTATAATACAAATCATATTTACATTGAATCTACTCCTACTATCACGACAAGTTCTTAAAAATTTATTTAATTCTCCTCAAAATGTCGTAATACTGAAAGTGAAGCAGATCTGGCTACAATTATAAATAAAAGACTTATCCAATTTGTCAGAAAACAGTATTAATATTTATTTAGGGCACCTACAACGTTTCTTTCACATTTGTGGACTCAATCGGGTAAATTTAAAATCGATAAACGTTTATACCAACGGTCGGCAATCCCCCGACCTACGGGCCACATCCGGCCCTGGTTCAAGATTTGTCCGGCCCATCACTAAATTTCTCTGACGGCCGAAATACTATTCACAAATGTGTGAGACCTTTTAAACTGATGTATTTCTTCTTTAAAAATTTTTATGTATATGACCTAGAGTCAATTTAACAATTTCTTTCTAAAGGTAGATATACAAGTAAGTTTTAATTTATAAATTTAGCAGTATTTTTTGTAAACATTATTTCTTGAACAGGTATAGTTTCAACCAACACCTAGACGGAATTTTATGACTATAGATGACGATACTAGTACACAAACACAGAAAATATATTCTAAATTACAAATAAGACTATCATTAACGCTAAGGCGAAAGATTAAAAAAAACTCGGATACAACGCATGGTAGGCGACTGCCTACCACCGCAGTTACAACCCAAAAAGAGAATGATACAAAGAAGGTCTTGACAAATGGTTATTCTTCAGATCCTAACTACTTAGAAATAGCAACAACAATGGACGTTATTTAAATTTATTAACGGATTTTCGTTGCAGCCATTCACTAGGAAGATCATGTACCTTTATATGTAGAATATATATTGAAATTAACGGTTTATGTGGAAATTTCGTCGACTATGGTGGTCCCCGATGCTCCAGAACGTAATTTTGTCATGCAACATTGAGTGCGGGGAAATCATGCTGGTTCGCGAAACTTTTTCCTGTTCATTCCTTTCAAATACGAATATCACATTATATTAAGACGTGAAATGTATTAATAGTAGAATCATATTAATAACTTGTAATCTCACATGATGAATTAATAGTCTATTAACTATGGACTCTTAAAAAACTAAATATATAAACGAAACAAGGGTAGAAATACCTGAATCTTCGACCAAGTACCTCGTAAATTAATACACAAGTGTGTAATCAATTATGTTTTGATCATATGAAATTATTCATCTAACTTTAACGTGAGTAGAATATATGAAACACCGATATTTGTTTTGTAAACAAAAAATACAGACAATAAGTCTGCAAAAAAATTTAGTTGATATGATTACGACGTTTCGTCCATAATCGTGTACTTCATTTGGTAACTTACACCAGCGGATAATTTTGCATCTTTGCCTGCGTCCAGCGAATGTTGCGGACGTAATTCTATTAACTAATTTTTTCTGTTGACAAATTCGCTATATTTTTATTTATTTTACTGAACTATAAATTAATTTACGTTTCAAATGTCACAGGTTATTTAGTGAAAATATATTCAAAGATCGTTTTACTAATTTTCTAATTGATATCTCTTTAATGCGTGAATAATCCGTTAATCTTTATGGAACATATGTCAGAGAACGTCAGCTTTCACTGCCATGCTTTTTTTTTGTATTATTCTTCACAGTTGACTGATACTCATAAGAGACCAACTTAAAAGCCACACACCTCATTTCCTTCAGAGATTAATCATTTTACTTTCTCAATTTCCTGTCTCCTGAACATGAACAATTCTCAACGGACTGACTTTGCGTGAAAGGAACGAGACAAAATTTATTGTCTCTAGGTTGACCGAAATTTATAACAAGTAAATGAACGGAAGTGCATTTAAGTGGAAAGATATTTCAAAACATATGTTTGGTGTGTCATCTCAGATTTTAAATGCTTCAGGCTTGTTTCGATTGTGATGAAAAATTAACATTCAGGTTCCTGTAGCTTTGTTTTCAGATACATATTTCTCAAACATTATGCATTTTTAAAAATTTTTGTTTATAAATTTTGGAGATATAGACTCGTACTATCTTTGAACCGTCGTGTATCTCTGGTCTAACGAACTACAATCGTTGCTCTGCCAGATTCTTACAGCTTTGTTTTAGTTTACCGTGCGTCGCTGTGCAATACTCTTACTATTAAACTGTGCGTAAATAAAGTTCTTTGCTACATAATAATCCACTGACCGTGATGTTTTATCAATAATTTTATCTCTGCTTCGGCAATTCAGTCCATCACCCGATTTAATAGCCAAGTCTTTCATATGCGTTTCTGGCGTTATTTTCAGTGTGATAGTGTTTTTTTGTTTGTTTCTGCACACTTGATTCCCTTTTTTTTCGCGCTGTTTGCGAACCACGGGCGTCGCATCTCATTACGTTCGGCATAGATAGCATTCATTAGCTCCACTTTCACTCGCCGATCCCAGTCCGGGCCTCCCTAAACCAATTTCTCCCCTCTATGCCCTTCCCAGCCCATGGCCTAAATACCATACCAGACTCGGGCCCTCTCACCCCAAACAATTAATTACACACTCGTACGGGAAATGCCTTTCCCATACAAACGTCTGTGAATGCGTTTCGAAAACAACTCACGTCAATGTGTGTCGGTAAACAACCGAAAACTTGCTCATATCCGTTTCTCAGTTTTCTTGTGATATCTATCACATTTTTCTTGGGTCTGAAGATTAGTTTAATGTTACTTTACCCCCACGAAAAGCACCAGGACGCCGACCGTCAGTAAGCAATTTTGGTTTATGGAGACGTAAATATACTGGTCATGTAATTGGTTTGTTATAAAATTCATATAATGATAAATAAAATAATCACCGAACGCAATAATTATTTTTAGTGCTTTAAGAAATCACTGAGTCAGGTCAGGAAACCTTTCAGGTTTCCACGATCAGATCAGATTAAATCTACTTTGTAGTTCAAACGAACAGTCTACTTTATTGCTCTATTATCGGATATCTTAGTCACCATTAAACTGGTTCTTCATCATTTTATATCTTCAGCTGACTAGTCAGTCCTTATGTATTGGTAGTTTTTCTAGTTATTCAGTATGCAAGTAGCTTGTAATGGCATATACAATTCCAGTTAAAAAAATAAATTTTAATTAAAAATAATAAGTCTCGTTCTCAACTGTCTGGACCTCTTCAATTCTTTAATTAAAACCTTAAATTTTGTGTTACTACCACCAACACCCACCTGACTTTTGGCCAATTTTTGTATTTTATTTGTAATGTTAAGTCAAATTAAACTCATTATTTTATTTATTATCAGTTTATTGGATCTGTTATAATTCTTTAACCTATGGCAGACGCAGTTTCAATTTCGTACGATCATGAACTGACTTTAGTGAAATAATGACGTAGTTTGATGTTTATGAAACTGACTAAATCGTTTTATAAGAATTATGAGGTTAATATGATTGCAATGCTATTAGTTTTTCCTTGCCATTTAATGCGTGAACCTGGCAACCTGATTATTCTATTTTCTTGTAACAGTTCCATACATAGTTTGTTCTGCAATGAATGTTTCTTTTTTTTTTGTCTCCAAATATCAACATCGTTAATTTGGGTTAGATACTCTGTTCCGATGTTACCTTAAACTGCTGTTATATTACGGCGATTACGAACCACAAGTGCTACAATGCGGGGCGGGATCCACTGATTCCTTTCACCTGATCGTTAGGTTCGGTCGGATTTTATTTGAAAAGTTGTTTCGCCATTTAAATTATTATTGTGGAAGGTGAAAGAATTGAAAATAAATTGCTTCAAAGTCTTTCAGTATCCATTTGAGAAATTTATTATATAATTTTATGTAATCAATTGATCAGGTGTTTCGATTTATTTATTTAATTAAATTATAATGTTAACGTTTCCGATGTTTGCTTATTTTTTGTGATTACAATAATAAGGTTGTCGGGTACCTGAAGTCGTATATATTACGGTCACTGGGCCGAATAAGTCTCCTCTTCCACATATGTAGGTGTTTTTTGCCCCGGAGACGAGTCTGCAGAATGGTGTTACGTCGTCATCCCACAATCACCCGGACGGATAGGGAGAAAGTCGGTTCTGCGTCTGACCTGTTCCGAGGAGAGAAAGAGAGGGAGAGAGGCGTATCTTCCCATTTATAGCTTGGAGACGACACTGTATTTCAAGTTGACAGGACTGGTGCCTGCCTTTCTTCATCGGCATTCGCGAGTTGCGCATTCAAAGCACCTTCAACGTGCGGTGGACGGAAACTTTTCCTCCCATGTTGATTCCTAAACGGCGCTGCTCATACCTATACAATGCCCGTCTTCTTTCAGATATCATAGAATAAAAAACTTTTGGAACTCAGGAATGGCTTAGAAAATCTTCGAAGGTAATTCCGCGTTTCTTGACATTAATTTTGAATAAGTTGAAAATGTGAGTGCAATTGAACGAATCCATTATTTTTCCAATTCATGATAATTTTAAGGTTGATTATAGTCCTGCGCTCTGTTTTCAATTTTGCCGACTCACTTTGGCTACGAAGATGGTGAAGTGAAGAGGACAGCACTTAGCAGGATGCGTTACTTCCGGACGTGGTGTTAGACGCAGGTGTAAAGTGAACATGGCTACCTTTTTAACTGGGACAGCAACGATAGCTTTCCCCAGGTCGTAAATCAACGGCTCGTTCTTGCAGACGGGAGACCATTGTTGACGGTTCCCATGGCAACGCTATCTCCGGTCAGAGATCCGCTGTTCCCGCGCTTGTTGTTGTTCCACAGTCACTCACTCTGCTAATAGAAACCCCACTGCCTCATTAGAGGCCGACAGGACTCGTAATTTATAGAGGAACGAGATGCACGTAAGATATAAATAAAGCGCTCATCGTGAATATTACGAGATGTTATATAAAAAAAGAAGCTGTACACCGAATATATATCACGTACGAAACTAGCCGAACGTTTCTCGTGGCGATCACAGAACCATTTTTCCGGCGTGCCTTTCAGTTGAGTCGTATATCTCTGCCCACTGCAACCTTTAGTGAGCAACACCCAACTCTTAAGATGCTGAATAAGGTGCAGAATACTTAACAACGACATTATGCTGCATTAACGGATAATGAGGTTGATGACCTTGCAGCCAGTGGGTAGGCGCGCGGCGAACGCATCTCTCACAAAAATGAAAATAATATCAAAGTTTAATTCTGGGGAAACAAAGAAAATGAGACATTTGCGAGGATAAAGGAACAGCAACGAAAATAACACTTTGTTCAATGTTTATTTAATAAATTTTTAATCACGTTGCACTTGAGCGGAATATCAGACTAGTTGTGTCAAGAAGTTTTCGAGAATTATCTATCTCACGAGGATTTACCGGTCCTAAAATTTGGCACCATGCCAACTTCATAGGTGAGTGAGATTGGGGAAAAGAACTTGCATATTTCACGGCACTGATCTCATAAGAAGAAGATGATCATTAATAAGGGCAACAATATTGTGACTGATTGACGGCGTAGACAAAATGAACTATTATTATCAAAGGGGATGAATAATAACAAATCTCCACATAGTTTTCTGACTTTAAAATTTATAAAAAATAAAAAGATGGCCCAAAAGGTCAGCATATAGATTTATCACTATTTATTCAAAAGCGACGTTTCGTCTCCATTTTTAGACTTCACGGGCGTAAAATTTAGCAATACATCATATTTACTTCTTGACTCCCTCAGACGAAAAGATGATTGAATTTACATTGAATTACTTTTCCATATTCCGTTTTTATTCAACCAATAAAACAGTCCTCAAAATAAACAAATATTTCATTTTTTATTACTATTAATTTTAATTTATATCCACGCATATGTCGTAATTTTGCGTTGTATTCCCAGTTCCCATCCGAACATAAATGATAATAACATGAACGGTAAAACAATCATTGGGAAGACTCGAGTCTCTGGGTTATTGTCGTTTACTTTCCAGCTTGGAAACATGCGTAGAACTGATCTCATCGTAGCTTCGTGACAATGGAGCTTTGTATGGCGCCTTCACGCTCCTAGTTCTCGTAACGCATCGTCTTGCACGCGCAATTAATTATTAATTAATGGACAATTGAATTTGCTTAGACATTTCTTATACGATGGACCAGATGGTTCAGATCCGCTATATGACTCGAGTACATTTTATGGCGTCATACGTTGACGTAATTAATTAATTTGCGCCAGTTTAATGAAGCACCAATTTACAAAATTCAAGAATGATCATCCTGTACGAGAGGGTTATGTTGCTATAGCTGACAGTCTGAACTACAGTTGTTGGCACTGAGAGTAGGATCGACATGGAGCTTGGAACTGTCTGCTCTCTTTATTTGTCAGAAGAACTGTTATCAAATTCTTCCTTATCTGACTTTTGGACATTAATTGTATTTATTCATAATACATGTCTAACTGTACAATGTTTGCTAACAACGTTAAGGGATTTCTCGTCCAAAGTACAAGCGGGCTCAAAAGGATGCAATGCACCACTTTTAATCGTCCAAAGCGCCACGGTTTGGCTACATCTGCGGTAGTCAATAATAATTTATCCTTACGTTTTATGATTTTCTGCCTTCGACCAATTTTTTATTTGTGAATTTCTTCGCTCTAGACCTTCAGAAGAAAGCTTGACTAAAGTGGTACCTCCGGTGTTTGTCTATATCTCCCTTACGCTTATCATTTGTTGGCCTTGCTTTATTTTTCGTTTACTGCGGTTTTCCGCCTCAGCACTTTTAAAGCGGGGGGTTCTCTCTTGCACTTATCTCCTAACACACAGAAGTACACAAGGGGCCCCTCTGTTCATTGTTCCGGGAGCTGGGAAAAGCTCACAGTGGCCTTTCTCCGCAACAATGCAAAGGCGGCGCCTCTTTCGCCGGGGCGAAACAATGGCACGCGATGCCACTTTTCCTCTTCATTGGCGAGAAAGTAGTGGTAATCTACAATCGTCGGCGGTGTTATGACGTTCTACACGCCCCGAGACACTAAAGGTGTTAAGGAGAGAAAGGTACCAGAAGCTTGAAACGCCGCCGCATGTTACGAGACGACGAGTGGTGGGGGTGGGTTTGAAAAGGAAACTTCACCTGCCACATTGTGGTCGGTAACAGACAAATATTTATAACCTGATGAAGAAGGGAAAAAGATATAAGGTTCGCGAAACGGCATTACTATGGAAAGGGACGATTCTAAGACGTGTCACGATTACAATTTCAATTATGCAATTATACTTTGCCAGATGAGTGTATTTCATTGTATCAGTACTGAAAGGGGCAACGACACTCTTTATGCGGGCTTGCCAAGGAACAACAGCAGCTGCTAATGTCGAAACTGATTACTTAAACGTTACGTCACTTGCTAAACTTCTGTTTTAGTATAAAAAAATAATTATGCGCACAGGTCCTTGAAAATAAGTTATCTTTTCCTACCATCGCATAGTGAAAAGATGAAATATGAAAACGCTTTTTAATTACAACCATATTTAAAGCAATTTCCTACGAAATGCCGTGTATTTTATTCTAGTTGCATTGTTGAAGGTATTTTTCGGTTAACATATACCAAAACTTTGGAAAAATATTGTTGTCTATATTATTATTTTTGTAATAATATAATCGTGCGGTCTCGGGATCCTTTTGGAACATTTTTAGACACTACTTTATGCGTCACGTTTGGCCTTTATATAAGATTGCTTGACATGGCGATTTAATGAGATTGTCAGTGGCTCATTTCAACGTGTCCCATGGACGTTTCGGGACTTAAGAGGTTCAGAAGACTGTTGTCCTAATTTGAATAATATATTTAAATTTTTTTCTATCATTTTATTAAAATGTATTTCTGACTGATTTGGCTGTTATATTTATTTGCAATGAAGTCAGATTAAATGTAACTATGAATTTTATTATTATCCACTCATGCTTAGAATTTTCCCGATTACTATCTCAACATTAATTGTAACTCTTAAATCCGTAATCCAATCATTACTGAAATTATTAGGGAAAACCTTTAAGGACGAGGCTGTAAAACCAAGAAAGCTGAAGTAAACAGTTCTAAGCTATAAATTTCTTATGTATTACTAAAGGTAGACTGCGGTGAAATCATGTTTCATTAATCAATATATCTCAGATTTAACCATACTGAATAAGCCGATGGGATCGAAACCTCATTTCATAGAGCAATGTAACAAAGATAAAAATATTTATATATGAGATGACATTAACAAAACATAAATAACGAATAAAATACAATAAAAAACTATTCGTAAAAAGGAAGGAGACTCGATGTGGTTAAGACTATTGAAAGAGAACAGTGTTTACCATTGTATCAACGAGTTTTGAATTTGATGTCTCAATAGACAAGCTGCTTAGGTATTTCAAGGATGATGGCCCGAAACAGTTGAAATAGACGAAAATAAAGAACACTCACGAGGAATCAGAAATTTGCATGGTGATATTGACTATAATGGTCTAAGTCGTGGAAAGAAATTTAAAATGATCTGAGTCTGAAAACTGATTTTTGTATCTCGAAATACAGAAAATTACATAGAAGAAATACCGTTTAAAACTTTTTATCACATATTTTTAATGATTAAAATCGATACATGGGGAAACAGTGGCTCCAATGTGTATTAAAAAGTAGAAAATTCTTAATTCCGCCTCGTTACGCGAAGGGAAATTAATTTTCCCGAGAATGATATCAACAGCTTCTGGTTTTCCCACGCTGGTGGTACGTTCGCCATTAGTATTCCGAGGCCAATACAAGCAGCGATTAGCGAGCAACGCCGAATATCGGAAAGTCGGTAATTAAAGATGGCGAAGCCACTTATCACGAGAGTCGACCTCCCAAGCTGCTGGTTAAAACATCATGCTCAGAAAAGGGCAAGTTGTTTGTCTTCATATATCTCCCTCCACGTCATTCCATATGTCACAGAGATTTTATCTTGCAACCTGATCGGCTGCCGTCATTCTTCAGTTCCCGTCCTAAATATTTCAAACCGAGAAAATAGTTACGAATATATAAATATTATTTAGAAACCGACACACACGTGAAGCATTAAATAATAATTTTCATCCTGAACGTATTGTGATGATAACATTTAGAAAATTTCAATCATAAAAATTCAAAATGCAGACACGACGTTAAACAGTCGCATTTTTCAGGTTGACTCAAAATTTCAGTCTTATAGAACTCAGATTATCAGTCTTCTACAAAATTCAAGATAGCAAAGGGTACAAGAAATTTCCTTCATACTGGCATTTATTCACTTTCATTACCTCTAAATTAGTAGAAAAAGAATACTTGCCACTTTTGGTATATTTTCATTACATATTATATAATTTTCACCTGCAGTATGTGGAGAATGAGCATTCATAGAAATATTCTCCATAAAATTTCTGAAATAAATTATTAAAAGAAATTTATTTTTGCCCCTGAAGTAATTTCCAAAGAATGGACATCACGTTTTGCTGTGTTTATTTATATGTTCCAGTTTTTTAAACTTTTATTATTAAAATTATAACGAATAGGTTTACGGCCATTTAATCAGATAAGGCTTTTATGTAATATAAATGTAATATGAATTATATTATCTACTAAGTATCATACAATTTGTATCGTTCAATTACTGTGTAGCCATATTTAGAAGAAAGACAAGAATGGAAAATGCAGACCGCACCCAGGCAGGACTCGAACCCGCTTTCCGGGCGGGTACTCTACCACTAAGCTAGTCCGAGTCAACGTCCCGAGGGCCGATTCAGCATGCCTCCGCTCCTGTAAACCTACAATTGTCACATTCTTCTCTTTCTGCTCAATTTGGCTGTACGCTATTTACATGAGCTTCGATTGAAACATTTCCACTTCCGTACAATTACTTTGTAGATAGTAACTATCTTCTGGACTTTATTTATATATGTGGTTAAACATTCATATTACTTATTAAAAAGTACTTGAACTTATGCATACTTTTTAACCAACTAAACCGAAGTTTCGTCTCCATGTTTGGGACTTCCTCTTATAATTTCTTCAAGAGTTAAAGTTTTGTTAAACAAAGAGAAGTAGAAATGTATAAAGAATCTAAACTGGAGTGCTCACAATAGCCGCTTCAACCCAAAAGTAAAATGTAATAATTTTCTTGAAGTTGCGCTTGTTTAACAAAAGTTAACACTTGATGAAATTTTCTCAGGATGTTCCAAACATGATGACGAAACGTCGGTTTAATTATATAAAAATCCTGTCCGTAATTTGGTGGTAGACTTATTCCATTCAATTATTATGAAAAAAAAGGACGTTAATGGATTTAATATTTATTTCTTACTAGTTAGTCAGTTGTATTAATTCATTTATTACAGCGTACGCAGATAATGTGATTGGCCTAATCGCTGTGAAGTTGCTCCGAATTGTAGATTTTAAACACAAACGCGGGCGACGAAATTACCGGAATGAGACTAATTTCCTCAGCTCACATAGCGCAGCAATGAATAGAAGTAGAGGGAAACGACGGTCTTTGCCGTATGATTCACAACGCTTCCCACACGTTGCAAGTGTCCGTTATAACTGGACTCAGCGCCACGGTGACAAACACACGCCACTTAAGAAACGCTCTCACGCGATTATCTCATGCAAAGTAATTGCTACCAGAAATCGCCATCTAAGCACGCGCTGTAAATCAGACACTTCCAAGGGACCGACTATTGAAATTTTGCCATGTTCCGCAGAAACTGGCGAATATTTTATTTAGCATTTCATCATAACTCGCATTCCCAATTCTTTATGACGATCGTACAATCTTCTTTTTAGAAACTGCCATTGAACCTCCATTAATGAAATGGAGCATTAATCGTTAAAAGTTATTTCCTGAAACGTGTATTCATTATTACGGTTAATTCTTAACGGCAATATTTTTTAAAGGAATCGGCAGGTTAACGCGATTATTTTAACAAACGATCTATAATTTCATTTTGAGTGGGACATAGCTGTGATTTAATTTAATTATATTAGTAGCTATATTTATCTCACTCCAATGATATAAATGAATATACCAGTAAAAATAGTCAGAAATTTGCTTTAATATAATTAAATATTAGAGTATATTAATAAAACGAGCACATTGTTTATTTATATATTATACTATCTAGATGCCCGGCGATGCCAGGTAAAATATTCATCATAACCACCGCCATGACTCAATATCAAAATCTATTCCTTTACAGGGAAATACTGTTTTTTGTCAAGAATAGGAAAAAATATTTTTATTCCATAATTTATAGCTTATACTTACACGTATTATAGTTACAATTAGTTGGTTTTTTCCGTTTTAAAATGGGTTTGGACTACTGTAAATTTAGCCATTTAAAAGACCACTTTCTCATGTCACCAATAAAAAAAATTCCATTATAAGGCTTGGGAATTTTTAAAAAATATTGTGGGTACATTTTTGGTTGCGGGCACAAAATAGTGGCAAAGACACGTTCCGAGTGGAAATTCAATGAATTTACTGATATTTGAATTCAAACCTTCTGAACCATGACAAATATCAAAAAGAAATATTCACGAAAGTTTGTCAAAAATTCAGTTTTATTCACTAAATTTTTCATTGAAATCCGTTGAATTGTTTCGGAGTCCATTCGGGAACAAATTATCTGACAGTTTAACATTTCAACTCCAGTTATTGGTATAGATTAGGGGTTCGCGGACTTTTTCTTCAATGGAACAATTTGTAAAATCAGACATTACGGAACACGTGGCTTATTTTTTTAGAACGGGTGATTCCTAATCGTAGAAAGTAAAACAAGATTTAATTTAGTAAATACATTTAAATATAGACCTGCAATATAATGTAAATATAAATAAATAAAGTACTGAGTGACTTTGATAATTTGGGTCTTTGAATTGCGATATATTGTTGATATCAGGCGCAATATTTGTAAATTGAATTCTAATATCTGTTGCGGCGTCGAGCCTGTTTCTGCACTTTGACTTCATTGCAGCATAATAAGAAAATCCAGCTTCGCATAAAATAGGTTGTAGAAAACGGAAGAAAAATATTAATAGTTTATTTTGAAATATTTGGGGTACTCTTCTGACAAACTCGCCCAGTAATCACAAAGACTGATCGTTGTATTTTTCTGTCACTGATTAAATCAATTAGATTTTTATAGTCACTTGCACCGAAACCTACAGGTTTAGCTGTCACAGAAAATGGATTATGATCACAGGAATCTTCCTTACTAGTTTTCGGAAAAGATTGCAAAAGAGTCGATTTCACGTTTGTAGGTGTTCTAATAACATTTTGGACACCTCTTCATCGACTTTAAAATTTAATTCATTCAAACATTCATGTATGGCATGAAACCAATTAAGATCGTTAGATTCAACTCATGAAATCCAAATTTGTATATTTTTATCAAAAGATCCAGTTTCATCCCTTATATTAAAATTATAATATTTTCTCCTTGTAATGATAAGTTCAGCCAGATATGCGAGTTTGATCAGCCATTAAGGATTTGGTAAAACCTCAACAAAATGTTTCCGATATTATTTTCTGCCTTCTAGAAGACCAACAACTCATTTCGAAGTTCAAAAAATCTTAACAGGCATCTCACTTCAGTATGTAATAAAAGTGTTTTGTGTTCTCTAGCCTTGTTATCGCACAAAAATTTAAATAATCTGGATCAAAGTGGCCACTAAAATTTTCCTGCAGACCTCCGGCTGACAACCTGACGACTGCAATTATGTGCTGTTGAATTACATTCCACAAACGAAGGATGGCTTATTTTTTGGTCATAGTTGCTCATTGTCAAGTTAAATAAAATAATAACTGTATAATTCTCGGCTATGACTCGTACTGGATTCAGTTTGACTAAACACGTTCACACTTGTTCATTGTTGCCCCTTTTCCTATTGTAGCAGGAAACAAGGAATAGGGATTCTTTGTTTCGCCACGTTATGATTCTATTTACTACCGTTCGATGCGAATTGATTAAGTGGTTTTACAACATATTATAATCCATAGTATAGATAGAAGGCCCCGCGGAACACAGTTTGGGAAACCCGGTCTTTACGGACTTGGACGCTAGGAAACACCTGTATTGCCCAACGTAAAGAGGTTGGCTGCTGTGTTGAAAGAAACCAGGACTACAGAATTACGATAGGATGTTCCGCTCTGGAAATCTACCACATGCCCGAAGAAATATAGCACACGACCAAAATCTGTATCACAAGCGAGTGACGTCACTTGACGCTCTTAAGCGACGTCTATTGACGTTCCAAGAGACTGGTGACAGAGTCATAAGGTCAGCAAGGTTCTTTGAACATCTTAGTTGGGTAAACGTTGCGTTGGTGTCCCGCCGACACGTTTACTGATTTATATGTGGCTGCGCCCGTGCTCTTGTACGAGTGTTATGGCAGTTTAATGAGTGCAGCAGCACGCGAGGAGCGGAAGTGAAGCACTTGCGAGGTCGACGGACGCAGAGGGCCTCAGTGCGTGATATGGGAAAGTGACATTCAGTCTCTATCAGAGTGGAGTGAAGGGACGGAGGAGAGAGGGCCGCCACGTTGATTGACTATGAGCAGCTACACCTCTGCCCCAAATACGAACGCGGGCATTCATCTGCGTGGCGACGTCAACTTTCCTTTCAGCTAATGGACCTCCACCTGACGCGCTACCCCTTCACCGGGTCCTAGATAATCTCCATTTACCGAGTTTGATTACCACACCTGGCCACCGTGGTTTGGTCAGACAAATGTTGGGAATCTTATTCTTGCACTAGAAAGCGAAGAAAATCTCCCTCCATGAGAATGGACAGAGAAAACCTCTGTTCCATAGACCACAACACACGTCTCGCTTACTTTTCAACGTTTGCAAGTTTCACGAAACATCACTTGCTTGGTAATGCTGTCGTCACCAATACCCAAAATAGCAAATATAATTAGTCACCTTTTTTTCTTCCTTCTTCTTTCACATGCTCCATTACTGAGTAACGCTACATGTGTTTTGGAATCTTCATATATTTACAATAGTGTTTTGGAACCGTTTTTTTATTTATACTTGTTTTTCTTACTTTTCTTACTATTGTTTTATGTTGATTTACAAATTTTATTTAGTTGAAACGAATTCTAAGAATGTCTTTAAATGTTCCGAAATTAGTTTTGAATTTTGCCTTGGCCAGTCTGCTCCAGATATTGATAGCTTGTTTTGGAAACTTTCCTTCTCTTCCTTTAGTAATTCGCAACTGTATATAAAAGTGTTCTGTTGATCGGTCGCCCAAATTACAGGCTCATGATGCGTTTGTTTCTAATTTAAATCTTTTTAGGTATGCTTTAATTTTTCCATGACCTGTTACTTTTGCGGCGAAGTTTGCCGAAAGGGGGATTTTTATTTTTAATCTTTCATTTACACTAGACAGGAATAATCTACATTCCTCACCTTTTTTCCTTATTGGGATTGCCATTTTATTATAGCTTCGTTTCTTAGTTAATTTTTGATATAATTTAAAGGATTGTTATATGAGATGTCAAGGTTTCTACGGCTTCTTTTGCTAGCCTTTGTGTCAGTATATTCCCTTCAATCTCAGTCTTAGTACTGAAAACCACAACAACAACATCTATCACACAATCCTTAAATAGTAGAGTGAAGTAATTAATATTTAGATGTGCTGACGTTTCGAAACGAGGTTGACTTTTAAAGTTTCAGTTTTGAGAAAGATGCTAAGCTCGTATCAAAACTTCGGCCTGTATAAATTTTATTAAAAACTTCACTCTACTATTTAAGGATTGTCTATTAAAAATTGTCGTAAATCTTGTGATTATGTACCATAGACATGGGATTTTACTTTACTGATCTAATTATAATAAATTATTTCTTCTCTGTCCCCCAAAACATAGAAATAGAGGTGTTGCATCGGATATGAGAAATAATCTTGAAGGAAAAAATTATAGAAATGGTAATAGAGGATTGTGAGAGATTTGAAGTTCAGAAATTTAATCCAAAGATCATGGTCCTACGAAAACATGAGCCACATATTGATTTACATCTCCGAAATGATTATACTTTCGCCTTAATATGGAAGTGTCTTTAAGGGATAACGAATCCGTTATCTGCTTTACCACCGCACATCATTATGGTTATGAATCGTAAATGTGAGGCTCACGCGAAAAGAATGTCTATTCCACAATACCAAACGAATAAAAAGTTACTGTCCATATCATTTGAGAGTACTCTGGTTAACAGAAATTGCACCCATAACGAAAACCCTAATCTAGAAAATTTATTTACAGACGTAGTGCACAATGAGGAAAACAGAGAGAAAAGACTGGTTATCTTTCGCGTGAGAATAGGCTTGGGAGAATCGTGGAAGACTGCGGTAATAACCACCCACGCCTCAGTACAATGGCCACGGAGCTGGTGGAAAATTAGACGGCGCAGTAGAACGGCGACGCGTGGGAGACGAGCCAAAGACCTCCTGGAACGGGACGATCAACTCTGCAGTCATCTCTTGTCCAACATCATCTTCGTGAAACTCAGATAGGAGTACGTTGAACTCTTCTCAACATAAATGGCTCTGTTTTGGGGAACAGAACAAAGTTCAAAGCTCGCACAGTAGGAAATGAATAGTAAATCTAACTGGGGACCTTCGCTAGTACGCAGCTGCTTTAACCATCCAGGCTACCCTTAGACGAGTCCACTCTAAGCCCAGCACGACATTCCTCTTTCACACAAAGCCTCGGCTCACCTGTAACATGCTTGGTCTAAATTTTTGCAGCCTATTTCAAGACTCAAACAAGAACAGACACTAATTTCCAGCCCTCAAAGGATGTCAAAATTATGCCATAATCATCTCCATAAAGCTCAATTACAAAATCCTATATTCTTTTAACAACATTAAAACTTCTTTTCAGTAAATAACTAAATAAAATTCATGACCTTATTCAAAAAACAACGTTTCCGTACGTATTTGTACCTTCCTTGAGTTTTTATCTCGTGGAAAAATAGTGATAAGCAACGTGTAAATCATGAAAACATAATTTCTGCACACGATAAAAACCTAAAGGAGGTACAAATACGAACCGAATCTTTGTTCTTTTCGACTGTATGAAAAATAAAGTTTGGAACAGGCAATGAATTATATTTATTTAGTAGCTCGGTGCTCGGGATATTAATGCTTAAATATAACTTATATAAGTTACGACTCTTTTGAGTTATGACTCGTCGTCGTCGCCGTCGCGGCGGCACGTATACACGCATGCTACGTAAGGGCATAATGTATGCTGTAGTAAGTTCTATATGTCATTAGGGTATTACTGATATAAATAGTGTCGCGGGAAACAAAGTAAAATAATTGAGCCCGGAAAGTATTTATTAAACGGAAATATCAGCAGATTTTCATATTTAAAAATTTCCGCCCCCTCCAACCCCACCCCTAGGGGTGGTAGCTGGGTCTTAACCCCCACAGTGCTGATTTATGAGTCGCAAAGAACACATGTGCAAAATTTGGTTGAAATTGCTCCACGAGTTTAGATTTTCATACGGAACTTACATGCAAACAAACACATGTAAGAAATTTGAATTTCATTTGTAAGAATAAAGTAGTTGATCCAGCTGTTTGCTGTGGTAAGCGCGAAATAACTTGTAATGAACGTTTTATTTAAATAACAATATATTTTATGTACTATAAAAATATAAAAAGTGTTTTTATCTCCCGAGTTCGGGAAACACACTGCGCCATATAAATACGACGCGTTGGGCCGCTCACAGTCAATTTTATTTTGTTTAAGTCACACGCAAAATTAAACCTCATTTTCAGTAAATTAAATTAATTGAAATTAAAATTTTGTGTAAGTGACCTCTGTTTTAATTTACAATATATATCTTCAAATCGTCACTAATATTATTTTTAAATAGTTAAATTAAATTTAATTGATTAAAATGAAGTTTAAATTGCCTTCTAAAAGCTTACTAATGTTTTTCTTTTGGCATAATTTTGGCAAAAGTTACTTCGTAAAGTATTATAACGAAATAATCAATATTTATGAGTTTTACATTTGCAAATAATAATCCTCTTATTTCTCCTTCATCGATTCTCACGCAATTATTGCTTGATTATTTAGTCATATGACTTTGATTCTATTTTAATGGTTTTTAGTGGAGGCTGAATTGAAAAAATAATATAATATCCGATGGTATAACATAATTACACTGTTTTCGTATAGACTTGCAACAAAAACGATTTACAGAAATAGTAACAGCAGAATATTTCTAAATGCGTAGTATATATTTATTAATGAAGTTTTGAAATTACTTAGACTGATGGTAAACAATGGGGATCTAATATAAAGGTGTCAAAATTAAAAATCAATTATTTTGTTGATTTGTAACCTTAATTACACGCAAGACTCCAAACAAATTAACGCGTGACATCATTCAAATGTTACCAGTCACCTTGTACAAGTATTTGGTTATGATAGTTTTGACTTTTATCCGTTGCTCTTGCTTCTCTCAGTTTTATTGCATCTCCTCTATTCTCTTGCCCATTTTCTCTTAATTTATTTGGCATATGAGACGTGTCTCTTAATTTGTATTCAATACACGGACGCGATAATGTGTTGACGATGGACTTGTGACACATCGTGGGCAACTTTCGCCATCAAGCTGCTGCCTTGATAATTGCCCCCCGAAGAAGAGAGTGTGCAAGTTCGTTCACATCCCGATCTTTTCGCGACGTCGTGAGGTGCGTGTGTCGCCTACTTTCTTCGGGAGATGATGTAGCATCCATTGTGTGTCAGGTGAACTTTGAAGTGGCCGACGGCGGCCGATTTCTGCTTTCTACGTGCGTCAAGGCGTCAGGCCCAAGTATTTTATTAATCACTCGCATTATTAATTTTTAAACACGTCGTTTAACTGAAAGCCCTGGGAGAAAGAATATCATATGTAAACTTGAATTGGTCTTGAAAACTCAGCACTATACGCATCGAGGTATATATATATATATATATATCCAAAGTAGGTAAATATGAAGAAAAAAAATTCAGAGTTGCATAGAATATTTACGAAAGTGTTGATACAGGTGGCGGGCGATATTCGTTGCGTGTTGCCCTCTTTCTAGGAACCATTTCCGCTTCTCTCCGGCCGTTTAACGCCGCCTCAAGAACGCACTAATCGGAGCTCTCTTCCACCTGGTTTCCAATTATTAATTCTGTTCTCCTCGGCCTTGACCCAGTTCCCTCCCCTCTCTCCGATTTCACCCACCACGCGCGCGGGTATCGGTTACCCACAGGCTAATTTGTTGCGATTGCCTCGTAACTCGCGAGGAATAATTTTTTGACTAATAAGGTGAAAGCGCGTAGTGGTAATAATACTATCGAGGTCCGCGTCCGATTCGGATATTTAGTGGTACAGGAAGCCCAGGTGCCGTGTGCGAACTTTCTCCGCAAACTGTGAGCGGAAATCAAACTCGTTCCCCTTATGTGGGACACAATTGTCTCGAGCAAAAAAAAGTAAATACCGGTACGGAATAGCAATACAGATATTTCTTGAACTCCAGACTCGTTTATCTGTAGACAAATGAGTAACTCTCACGTCTGCAATCTAACTCGACCTCTTTATTTTAATACAGAATGCTTTCCCAGTGAATGAAAATTTCTCAGGTTACAACCCACGTTGCCGTTGCTGTTTCTTTACGAAAAAAAAGAATTTCGTACTATATCAATTTTCTATTTATTATTTTTAAAGCTAGCTGGGTGCCTGGCGTAACTAGCATTTATTTATATAAACCCTTGAAAATTCATTAATTCGACATTAATTTCTTGGCGTGCGTAGGATTTAATTAGCAAAAATCATTAATGGGCACACACCGACCTATACCATTTGGGGGTAAGCTTCAAATTAACCAGGTACCTTAACAGAGTCAATATGTATCACAGTACATTAAATGAACTCGGTACCTTATGAGAATAAAAATATCCCCATGCTTCCCGGTACTTCAATTGAGTTAAAATTTTTCCAGCACTTTAGAGGGACACCAAAATACGCCCACTACATCGAAGAATAGTCTCTTTCCCTTAAAGGGGTTGAAAATAATCTCGATACCTTAAGAGAGGAACAACGATCCCGCGTAACTTTGGAAACTGCCTGCCCTGGTCTCAAAGGGGGATGGAAGGAATCGACACGAACCTTTTATGGAGTGAGCAATACAACAACTTACTAAAATTTAATTGCAATCCGATGAATAGTATAGGGATGCATCTGGGACAAATACACAAGCAAACAAACATACGTTTATTTTTATTTATATAGAAGTTAGAACACGGATGCTTTCTTAGTGTTTTCAGGTTAAAACCCATAATATCATCATAGTTTTATTTCTATTAATTTTTAATTTATGGTCCAAGTAAAACGTTGCAAGTCGAATAAAATCAAGTACTGTGACAACAATTTACCAGTTAAAAATTAATAAACTGTACCTTACATCAAAGTATACTAACGTTAGTGTAAACAGACACAATTTATTGACTCATATTTTATTATAAATTTGATTTGTAAGCGTTTTAATTTTATTATAAGAAATATGCAGTGTCCTCAGTCGTTCGTCATCGTGTGAAGTTCTATTATTACTGGCTGTCAACCCCGGATATCGTCTCAGGTTCATCTTGAAATAGAATTTTTCTACGTCCATAGAACGATGTCATTACGTTTTATCTATTGCTTAAGGTCTTCTCTAATGCTGCCATTAAGATAGCACGACCGTCCTTTGTGCTTTGAGTCATTACAATACCAAGGCTGTTGCCCTGCCTTACACGAAGAAACAATTACCCCTTACGTCACTGAAATCTGAAACAACTCTATTTTTTTAATTTCATTTCCTTAAGAGCGTGTCTGTGTCTGATTTAAGACAGTAAAAATGACATGACGAGACAATTAAGATCTACCTATAAAAACCCTGTTTAATTACAGATATTTCCCTGAAAGAATGGATTTTAAGAGAAGACACACAAAAATTAAATTATAATTTGTAAGTTTTATATATTTATGTTTTTCTGCAGACTCGTGGTTATTTAAAAATATTTTGTTTTCAATTGATATGATTTTATGTCTGCAACCGTTGTCACCTTGACCCGACACACATCATTCTTTGCCAAGTCATTGACACTAACAACTATAAGAACCCAAATCAATCACCTTCCCGCTTATCTTACGTCAGCCAAATTCCTTATCCTCCTAACGAGAAGCAACGAAGAAATTATCTTACGATAAATGGCGTGTCTTTTCAACGGTCATTACACCTTTCATTTATGTAGCGAAACGTTGAGGTCAGTAATAAATCATTGTAGCACAGTTTCATTTTATATTTACAGTTTATTTTTTAATTTGATGCATTTATTGATGATTTTATGGAATTTCAGTTTTATCTGATAAAGGACCGTACTTTTCACAATGTGGTCTAGTATTTGATTTACCACATAAGTTATATATACTGCTTTATAGCTTAAAACTTTACTTATAATTACAATTACCTCCAATATAACTCCTTTCTTAATCATCTTTTACAGGAATTGCTTTCAGTTTTCTTGTCAATTATTTTATTGTTCTTCAGAAACCTTCACCGTGTTCATAATTTTGTTCTCTTCCTCTATTCCTTTTAAAAGCTATTCCCACATTTTAATATTCTTCTTTCTACTTTTTGTATAAGTTAGTTGAATTTACTTTGTTTTATCGTATGAATATACTCTTAACTTTTTCTTAAAGGTTTGTATTAACTCCGCAAACATTCTGAAAACTTAAAACGTAAAAGTCTGTGATTAAATTGTTCAAATTACAATAATATGTGGCCAAAATACAGACAGTAAATTAGTGATAAAAAAATTAGCACTGTTTTTTTTTGGGGCTGAGTATCGTTCCCCAATTCTGACCTCTTGCATCACTTGACGAAAGCTACAAGACTAGCAGAACGGTATTAGTTTATCAGTAATTTATTTCTGTTCTTTTAATAATACTTTCTGTAATTTTTCCATTTTGCCCTGTATTTATTGTGTTTTTCCTTCCTATTTACCTTGGGAAATTAAGAAAAAGTATTCACTTACCGTAACTCTAATCATCTAGCAATGTATCTTCGGATTTGTCTAGTCTTCTTTTGCCCCCTTTACGGGATCGTCATCAATATAAAACTGCTCACGCTATCCTCAAAGACTACAACTATCATACTCGTTGAAGGTTAAGTATAATATGATTTTCCTCAAAATAGACACTGGTCTAAGTTTTAGCCAAGCTAAAATAAATTATTCCATTTTTGACATTAAGTCATTATTTGTGTTTTATTTATGTCCTGCTGTTGGCAGCCATTATTTCTTGGTCTTCGGGGTATGTATGTGTTCATTATTTTGACATTTGTCTAGTGTCAGAGCTTAGGTTTGAGATCTGTAGCGGTCACACGCGCCAACCTCACTGTTCTTCCGCCGAATGAAGTTTCTGTTTCAAGTTTTACGGCGGTCATTACTGCTTCCTGGCTATTACTTGCTCTAAGTGCTTTGTTGCCATTCCTTGTCACGTGTCGGTTACGATGTCATTTCTCGTTATGTTCAAACCCCAGTTGAATTTCCCCCATTGAGTGACATCGCTAATAATGAAGTCATTTCATTCAAAAGACTCAAAAGACTTTCAACGTCATTCATTGCTATTCATTAAGACTTATTCGACTTGGAAATGCGCGTAGTTTCCATGTATGCACAGACAGGCAGAAAACTTCTGCACATAAATCACCCCGCATCCTTCAAGAAAGTCACATGTAAGGTTAATTAAAGTGGCCGGCAGTCGGAGGAAGATGAGGAAAGCGTGTTGTCGTAAAGGAGGTCTGCCTTCACAACCTCATTGCACTTCTTTGGACGTACAACTAGCGAGAACTGTACGAGCCAACGAATGGGGACATTTTCTACGACATCACCATTTGCTCATCCGGAACGCGCACTCACGTGTCACATTCATCACAACCACATTGGACAATGTGCATCGTAAAGTTCTCTGAGGACACCACTTTCTTTGCAACAAACTACCCATCTTTACTCTTGAACCCTCATGATCATGTTCAACTTTATTACCAAAAAGTAGCAAAGAAAGCAACAACGTTATGATATACTACGAGGACAATATTTTCCCCTCACTATTGCGACAAATTAAATTATAAACATGTAAAGGGCGGAAGCTAAAGTAATTACTGTGGCTGGCTGTGAGAGAAAATCTTTGAAAAAAAAATAAAGACCAACGCATGCAGACTTTTTTTTATCTCTGGACTGATAATATCAGCCTGGTTAATGTCGGCTGTCGTAAATAGTTTTCAAAATAATCTCTTGCTACTCTGTGTAATAATTGATCATTCCTGCAAGTAATTGTCTCCAAATACCATTTTCTTCACATATTATTTTTCATACGTGCATTTAATTTTTCACTTTTTCCTATAAAATCACATTTAAGATGCTAAAAAATTATTTGGGGAAACACTTCGACTTATATTGACGTTAAAACATAAAATAGCATTTTAAACTGGAATATTAATTTTAAATTAAATTGTCTTTTTACAATAGAAAATAAAGGAAACCGAATAATCTGTGTCGAAAATTATTGCTTATACTTTAGAATTTTTGGAACTGCTGGAGTAATAATCCCCAAGTATACTCCCCTAACTCGTGATTGGTGCACAACTAATGACATCACAGTCTGTTATCCTGTGTAAAGTGAAGGAAACAGCAGCTAGGTCTTGAAGTATTACGTTTGGGGATTAGAATTAAAATATTTTACTTGACGTATTTATAAAATAATTAAATAAATTTAAATTAATTGATATGTACCGACTAAACAGAAGTTTTATTCTATTACAACGTTTGGTTCTTAAATTTGGAACTTAATCATATTCGGTTGTAACTGTCTATGCATTACCGAAAAATTTTGTATTTGGACATGTACTTTCTATCAAGATTATAGTTTAATTAAATACTTCAAAATTTTAAAAAAAAGAGATGAAGTGAATAAAACTTCTAATATATATATGAAGATATTAATAATGCCTGGGACCCAGATTTATATGTTACGTGGATTACTCTAAAAATACCAAAGTCTGATTTCAGTTTTCATCCTTTTTATATTAATCGCCATTTGAAACATAGGAAAATATAGTTTTAAATAAATAAATAAACAGGTCGTGAGCCAGAAAACTTTAATAATTGACAAAGCAATTAATACAGTAAATAATCGCGACGTTTCGTCTCTTCATTAGGTGTATATTAATTGTCAAAAAGGAAATATAAGAGACATTAATTATTAATTTTGAAATTTATGCATTCGTGATTAAATACCAACTTAGGAGCGAAACAGTGTTATGATATATATTTTATTGCTTTAATTTCTCTGATAATTATTAAATTATTATGACTTACAGTTGATTTATAATTAGCTGGCAGGCTAATACAATAAGAATATAATAATTAAAATATTTTTTCAATAAAGCGGAATATATATTATTCTTAAGTATATCAAGATTAAAACTTAAGTTGTGATAAATATGTGATTTGTTTTACATTGTTGTTTTCTCTTGTTGCAGGATAAGAAGAGTATCTGACTTCAAATAACTGCTTGCGTGAGTATATCTTAATTTTGTTTTATAAACATAACCAACAGCAAGTAGCGCTCTCCTTTTCTATTTTTGAGTACTTACACTAAAACATCAATTTCCCTTACGACTTGAAATAGGCAAATTCAAATCAACTTAGCCATTAAGAAGCCATTAATAAGATTTTGTGTAGGTCTCGCTGTATAGCGGACGCTTTGGGCCCAAAATAGTAGAAACTCCTACTAAAAGTCTACATCTGCTAAGGCCTCAAGGTACTACACCGAGCTCTCAACAGCGACTTTCAATTTGATGACGTCGTGTCAGGGGCTCGCAATTTTCTGTTCGTGTCGTCTCAAAATCTTCTACACGTAACTTTGGTACATTTCATGTCCAAAATCCTCCTATTTATTTCCAGTAGACAATCAGCTGCAATTTCACATAGCACCCATTGGCTTGTATTTGAACAATTGCACCCAATAAGAAAAATTTTAGTTGCAGGACGTAAACAAATGCCATCACACATATTTTCAATTAGTTCTGTACTGTAGTCATTCAAAATTTGCTACGCGTCCCTTCCTGCTTGACGGAAGCCAATCTTTCTCGGGATGACTTTCATTGTCCGTAAGAACAGGGTGGAAGGAAGGGTGTAAGCGCTACCCACACACACCCAAATTCGTCGCAGGCCTTCAGAGTTTTACTTCACGTAGTTTTACTACATTACAAGATAACATTTACATTTAATAAGAAGTAAGATACTAAGGTCAAACAGTTAAGTGTAATCTACACACACGGTCTTATCAATATGATTTAAAAAACTGTGTTAGATAAACTTTCCTTCTTGTTCGCGATGATTTTTTTTTCAGCAGAACTGACAGTCTCCCGAAAATGTTTCTTGTTGATATCTAGGAGTTTTAGAGATTTCGTAACAACAAACTCTTGCATCATCCCCCTGTATATAATATGCAGATATTAAAACCACAAGACCTGAGCCATAAATTAGAAACCTCCTCGAGGACTTGAAGGGGGATTTAATATCACACGAGTCAGTCATAGAAAACTATAGCTGTATTATAACGCGGTAAATCAGTGAAGCTCATAAAACTGTCATCGATTGTGTAAGATCCTTGTGGATTTGCAACGCTTGTTACAGACTGGGAAGGTATTTACCTTACAGTTACCAAATTCTCCGTATCTAAAGGCATCATCGTATAACTGTGAAAGGGCGAATGTGAATTAAAAGTCAAATTCTTCCTGGATGAAGCCAGAAAGTTGGCTGACTGGAGGTGCGGGTTATTTCGTGGAGGTCAGAGTATCCTCCACATAGGTTACCCGTCACTTCTACAAATGGATTATGCAAATAGTTATCACCTGCTGAAAGGTTACTCATCTTAATCGTCGACAGCAGATGGTTGCTAAAACTAACGGCGTAGATAAATATATTAGAAGGAACTGATGTCGTAGAGGAACTTTACAAAATACAACCAATAAACCGATTTTTAAATCAAATGCAATGGAAGGAAAATAAGCAAAGAAAATTACGACACTTAACATTAAAATATTTAAGGGGAAAAATGCAACTATTTACATTACCATATTTCAATCATCCAGTTGATGGTGATTCCTTGTCGTTGTGATAATTCAAGTGCTGTATTTTTCTATTTTCATTGTGTGTGGTAATAATTTTTATCCAACTCTGGTTTACCTCAGTTATTCATAATTGTTTTATATTTTACATCAAAACTTCGCTGCCATTTTTTAGCTGCTCTGCTAATAGATGGAAGCATTTTTGTTACTATTATAATGTATTATTATTTACAGAAACCTCTGTAAAAAAACCTCTTCGGGTACAAGTACGATAAGAGTAATACTCGAAAGTACATTTATACAGAACTAGGATAGTAATACAATATTATTACGATGTTAAAATAGCTGTAGATTGAATGAAAAATATTTGATTATAAATATCTCTAAAAAATTAATTTAAAAAGATGTAGCAGAATAACTGTCTTAGATTTTACAAAAAATTATTTCAGACGAAACAATGAAGAATCTTAGAAGGTAATCCGAGGATAGTCGCAAAGTTCAAAATTTACAAATTAAAATTTAGGGCTCAATGCTAAATTTAATAAATTTCTATTTTCAGGTTAAGATTTAGCATAAAAAGTGCAGTGTCATGGATGACATATTTATAAGTAGAAATTTTTTTCAATGTTTATAAATTTTACTAGGTTGAATTTTTAATTTAAATTCAGTGTAATAAGCAACATAACTTCAATCATATTTAAATTTTAATTTAAATTAATTTTTTTAACGTTTGTTGACTTTTATTGTAAGTGAAGATGTTACTAACAAAATTAATGACACCTTATGTTGCTTTATCACGTTTCAAAAAATATTATTTCAATTTAATTATTAAATCATTATATCGGTTGTGTTTTTCTTTTTATAATTTTGGTGATTCTTTTATTTTGACCCCAAAGATTTTTACCAGTTGCAATAAAATGATTGAATACTGCTTCATTCTTTTGAAAAAAAATTAAATTGACGTTCTAGATTTTTTAAAAATAGTTTAACAGTATTCTACCGCTTGGTCAGGTAGGATCGGTGTGTACTCGGTAGCAGGTCAATTTATCTTATAGTATTCTCCGTAAGATAGAGACATATCCTGACGGTAATCGATACACTGAGAAAAATTGACGGTTTACACGAGGAGAAGTATTAATATTTGACGAATTGAATATGAATGTGGTAATATTAACTAAAGCTCCTGATTTCACAGCTAATTTATTTTTTCATTTAACTGTGACTAATAAAATAACGTTGTGGGGAAAATAAATAGGAATTAAGTAGAAAAGACTGTAAGACATGTTTTCAAGTACTGAGTATTTCGTAATATATGATATCGTGGAAGAAGACTGAACAGTTAAGACGTTGACGCTGGGTCGTGTTATGCTTCACTGCAGTACAAGGATAATTCAAGCGCTGAGTAGTTCTATTTTCATTGTATGTGGTAATAATTTTTATTCAACTCTGGTTTACCTCAGAAACAGAGTTGACTAAGTTCCTTCTTAAATGAGAGATATTGGCAAATTTTACCGGTGTTAGAGGGGAAGTTGGTGCGGAACGGCATAGTTTTTTATTTATCGAATAGGTTAGTAAATAGGGGTGAAACATTGTAATTCGTCAAGGAAGAAGCCCTGGAAGTTGACTAAATTATGACTCCACCCTGTGAATGAACACTTGTTTGGTGTCTTACATCGGTGACTTTACAATTTTTGAGGAATTTACACGGACGGTAATTCACAAAACCTTTCCCTTTTAACTCTATAATGGTATATATTCGTAAAATAGGTGTTTTTAGCTGCATATAACTTGTGTGTAAGGGTTGAATCTACTTGTATGTATTAAGGCTCGGTGACAAACTTTAAAATGAGACTAGCGTACGGGGCGGAACGGGATACAACTGTATAAGGCAAAATGTTCCTCGAGAAGAAATGGAAAAACTTGCAGACTGAATGTAAGAATGAGTTACAGGATGCTATACCCAAAAAGAAAGAAAAGAAACAGAGGAAAGGGAAAAGTGTTAGCAGAGACTATGTAGTTGCAAAAGAAAAAAAATTGTGTTGCGAAAGGAAACATTGATAAAGCGATCAATTGTATGGTAGATAACTATAAGAAATAAAACACAAAAGGAACTAAGATTTTTATTGAATTCAAATTTTATTGCACCAATTGTATACAAAAAACATTCGGGGATAGGGCAAAACGGGAATTTTTTTAAGTTTCTTTTTAAAAATTCATGGAAACTGTAAATTATTTCTTTGATATTAGATTAAATAAGTAATAGAATAAACTAATGTTTTATACTTTTATGAAGCCATTTTTCTTTTTCCATAAAGTTACAAAAATTGTTAAGCAAAAAGTGTCCCGTTCCGCCTGGAATTCCCCTAAATAGGCTGCTGTGAAAAGGACCTTCTGATTCGGCCAAAGTGACGACTTGCATAGCTAGGAATGTAGCTAACTGTGAGTTTCTTACATGGAGACGACGCCAATGGCGTGTTACGATTGACCACAGGGGAATTCCTACGACGCACGTTTCCTACGTGGTTCCTAACCAACCATCCGCGTAACGGTGCCTCTTCGCCAAAAACACGCGGCAAGAACGTGGGAGGGCCCATCCATCCGGCCATCCTGCTTCTTAACGAGGGACCCTTTTTTGTTGTTAGTATAGACACAGTTCAGATAATAGACGTCGCTGAGCGCCTCACATTTTCACGTAAAAATCGCTTAATAGAGACGCGCCGCTTTGCCGTGGAACGTGTCACACACTTCTTTAATCCAATGGCGTTGGAACAACTTAACTCATTTTTCGGTCCTGTTTCCATAGTTGAAAGATTGAAATTTAACATCTGTTTTATATATAACTCAACAATTAATGATCTTGTATAGACTTTATTCAAAAATGTTCCAACGCCATCGGACTCCACCCAAATTGAAGGGAACATAATTTACTGTATTTCCTCTATGGAAAGAAAACCTGAAGGAGGCATAAAAATATGCCGAAACGTTGTTCACTAACTAAATTTAAAGAATAAAGTCTCTACAATGTGATTAATTGTTTTACTTTTATTTAATATCAACAACGTTTCATCCATCTTTCTGAACTTATTTAGGAAACAAGAAAAACCCATAAAAAAGAATATAAATTTAGTATACATAAAAGTTTTTCTGAAATGCATATTCAAATTTAATATTGATTTTATAATTTTTTTGTCTAGTTACCTGAAGAAGTTCACAAAGATACATGAAACGTTGCATTTACATGAACTAAATGATAGTTAAATTTTTTTACTGGCATATTTTGTCGTATTTGTATTTATTTATGTTAGAATGTCAGAATTTAATATTTTATTTACGTGGTTGTTATTTGTAAAGTATAAATACAATTAAATGCTATGAACTAAGGTTTTAAACTACTATTATCGGGAGGTTATCTTATTAAGAAGCGTTATCCAATGAGATTACTTAGCAGGAAATATTCTGAATGAGATTGATCCGCTGCAGAATAATTTTTATTATTATTTTCCGTTCAATATGCTTGAAGGCTGGCTTCATCGTAATAGCTGTGAAATATGAGGCATGCTCTTACTGTTTGAGCTGTTCCTTTCTGCGCTTGATTTTGCGGAATGTCGCTGTATGGTGAGAGTTGTCGAGGACGATTGAGGTGTTTAAAAGGCGGGGCGGGGCGGCTACGGTACGGCGCTAGAAAGCGTACTTGAGGCGGAAGAGGAAGTGGCGTGAGTGCGAGCTCGAAGGCACTTCCGGCGCGCGTGCCGCACCGACGTTGCACCTTACCGGCTTATGCAATCGTCGCTGCGGGATAGCAAAGAGCACCGAGGGTCAAGGAATTACAAATAAGACCACTCAACGTCACTGTTAAGATTTACAGTTCAGCAGGGACCGCAATAACATACATCCTTTCGTCTTTCCTGTAAACACAATAAATCTTTATTTTAAAATCAAAAAAATAGTCTAAATAAACCCGCTTATAGCAAATCTTCTGGTCCCTGTGTTTAACTCTGGGTCATCCCATGTCAAGAGGAACGATCCCCGCTCGACCATTTCCGATGATGAAATTATTAGTTCGACATCTGAAAATTTTCAGTTTAAAATATGCTTTTCTGGCTGTGATACAGGTTTTTTTCGTACAAGTCTGTCGTTCGTCAGAGTACACATTGCGGTAGTTATTATTTTCGTAATTACCCATGAGGTTTACATTATAAACTAATTCTAGGGTCTATTCTCTAATGTAATGACTTTTTTTAGATTTATGGTTTCTTTATATTATTATTTTAAATTTATTAAAGTCTGTAAGTTTAAATTAATCTTTAAATGAAGTCAAAAAAGGACAATTAGTAAAATAAAACAAAATAAATTTAATGTTTCGGTCCTGATCTGGACCCTCTTCAGGTTGAACTAAGGTAACAATACACCAAATTCTTACATTACACGATATATATTTTTTGCCGCCGTAGGCAGTCGCATACAACACAGGGTCGACCCCGTTCCAATCTTCTTACGTGGCCTATCCATTTATTTTTATTGTATGTACTACGAATATTATTTAAATCAAAATATTTGACTATTTAAGGCAAAAACTCTAATTCTGAGACAGCGTTATAAAAAACTTGCGATGGCCATGTTTTGGTAAAAGTCTCGCGGTAGACGAGACTAACCTTAAATGCAAGGATGCGAGATAAGCAAATGGTCGGTTCGCAACTTGCTGACATTTCGGAACGCCCTAACCACTTAATATGCAGTGTTGGAAAAGCAACAAAAACTGTTTTTTTTTAAGCACTGGAGCACAGAATCGCGAGGGTCACAGGCAGGCAAATGTCACAGAATCTCTCTAAAGTCACGGACTCGAGACAGTTGACCTTGCTACGTAGAGATTGCCGCTTGCTGCATCGATTCTTGCTGACGTAGTTAGTACATATCGAGATTCGAAAAATCCAACACCACGGAGAATTTTTACGAGTACTCTGGACTCGTGTACGGTGTGATTTAGGATTTACCGAAAGTATCCGTAAGTATCCTTGTAGTGTTTCTGCACCTTTGTAGGTTAATATATATATCCATATAAAAAGGGCAATGTTTGCATCTTTTTAGAAAGACAGGCTTTGGTGTCTTTCCGCCTATAACAGCATAGGAAGGGATGAAAACGGGGGATGTAGAAGATAGTCAAGGCTTGACTAAGGATCCTACGCGGACAACTGGAGCCAGTACACTTTTAGAAAACAATTATTTTACTGACGTAATTGGGCCTTTTAGAAAATTAATACCGCTGTTATAATGGTTTCTGTTGTCGTGCTCAAATAATTTGTTTTGGTTTGTGTCGCCCAGTTGAGTCGATTGTTAAATCGTTCATTGGAACTTGAGAAAGTCTGTTGTTTCACTTGCAGCTCAGTTGAGTCCCATTGTAACTTGACAATTGTCACCTTTTGGTAAGAGAGCGACTTTGACGTTCCCTCTCTTGCGATACAATGGTCGGGGATTTCTTCTCCTCCTTCTTCCGCGACGGATAAGGAATCCGTTGCGGCGGCGTCCGACACGAATCTGTTCTTCCGGAAGTGAACCCGATTGGGTATCGCTTCCGGTAAATTTACTTCGCTTGTTAAGTTGCTGGAATTTCCATCACGACCTTTTTTGTTGCAATTGTTTGCCCTTCTTTAACGGAACCATTAAGAGGCTAATTTCTTTTTATTGTATAAACTAATCGGTTAATCACTTATGTTAGGGCGCTAGTAAGGCAACAATGTTTTCATTTAATATTTTATTTATTAAGAAACAAATAAGAAAATAAATTGAAATTTTTGAGTTAATAGAAAATAAATTTTCTTTTCTCAACTATTTATTCCATTTAATCTGTACTGTTTATTTTAATTTTTGAGAGAAGTGAAAATACGATCTGATCTATCCAGGGCGCTCTCGTGTTTTTATTGTTCTTGTCGTCTTCGAGTTGCCAATTTTAGTCGGCAAGGATATCCTGGTTTGGAAATTTCAGGTTATTCTGTAATGCGCATCTGCAGTGATCTTTGCCCAGTTTCGTCTAGGAGTAAGGACTTTGAGTGGCGTTCGTATGTCCAAGAAATCAAAGTGAAACCATTCTTAACTTGTCTTAGAAACATGGTAGTTCCAAGACATCTGTGTTTTCGTTGTTGATGCTTCAAGCGCCAGCCCAGATATCCTCCTCGGAGGTTGACAGGCTACCTCTTTTCATTGGTTGATGACTGTATACGTGAACAATTATTAACCACCCTTTCACCCCGTTTAAGCAAAGTTCTGCTTTTGGAGGGATCACAGGCAACGCTATTTTGAATTATTCCCGAGGTAACCAAGCTTTGATTTCTGAATTTCCACCCGACGGTCCTCATAAAACAGTGGCTCTTTCAGACATCGCGGCACTCGGTTTTATCACTTTCCTTTGGTTTTCTCCTTGAAGCCGCTGGAATCTCTCAATTAAATAATTTTGCGAATCAATGACAGCTACATAATTGATCACGTCAAATATTAAATTGATTTAATAACAAAGTACGCATCAACTTTCTTGCTCCCTTTCCCTTGTCTGTCTGAAGACCTTAAAAGGCATTACGAAATATTTTTCAATAAGATACGACATCACTGTCAAAGATACTGCACAACTCTTCAATGTAAACAGAAACTATGGAAAACAGATTCATCTTCAGTACTGTATAGGTTGTTCGTCGTTCTTCTGGCCTCAATTAATTTGTCTGGAACCAGTGACCGCGCTATATTACGTGTTCTTATTCACACAGAGTCGGCAACTCCTCATTGCCTTCCAGCGGTCATGCGTTCCGTTTTGGTAGTAGGTGACAAACCAATTCCGGTGTAGAGAAACTTGGCTCGTTTTCTCTTCCTATTCCTAACCCCGAGTCTTCACCCGTGACCCTCCTCACGCCACACGTCGGAGGCCAAAGCCATCCCAAGAAGCAGCAATAAAGCAAGAAGGTCACAACCTCTGGTCAGCAATTCCTCTTCATCCGGAAGTTTTGCTCCTTCATGATAGCCGATTGTACAGAGCACACTTGATGCATTCCTCTGGAGCCACCACATTCTACAATCCACGTCATAAAACAAACCATTCAATTACGACTCGGCCGTTTGATGTGATAGAGGAAAAAAGGTTCTGGTAGTTATGGGCTATTGTGGCGCAGAATTTTCCGTCTGTTTCATATTCTTCGTGTTAAATCCTATGGGGATATTCTCCAATATTTGGAGAGATCAACTGAATTAAATTTCATAATTGAACCATTCAATAGGCCTTCTGAGCAGAGATTTAACTCACACCTTTGTTCCGTGTCAATTTTACTCTTATCTCAATCCTGTTGTACCATAAAACGTGCTCATTTCTTTATAGAGTAGTTTTCTTACTGGCGCTGAAGTAGAATTTTTTTAACAATGCCAGTATCGTTTAAAGGTTGCAAATTTTTTCAAAACGTCCAAATAAATCAACAAAATATGAAATTCTTTAATGTGATTAAGCTTGACATCAAAAAGGCGAAGAACGTCTCGGTCGTCTTTTCCCTATCAGCAGATTGGTTAATCATGCGAGTTTGTAGTTACGCTTAAAAATTATTCCAATTGGAGACTAAAGATTAAAATACCACAAATCTCAAATTATTTGCGGGGTTAAAAATAAGTAGGAACGTTATTAAATCGTTTATTTTAATATTTATTGAGAAATGCTGGGTTTGAGGCAATTCAGATGATGACAGGCGTGTCCGGAAGAGCTTCGAGGTGGGCCATAAGTTCCGTTGGAAGTGTTTTGACCCCACGACGGTGGCGTAACGGGCGGGCGGTGACAACAACACTATAACACTCTGATGGATACATATTTTCAGCCTTTTTATGCCCTAACCCCTCGTCTTTTATGTTGGAAGCTACTGTAGCCAGAAAGTTTTGTGTTGAAATAAATCAGAATTCAGTTATTCGTGGTGAAATTTACCTCGTTGTCAATGCTTTGATCAAAAAGAAAATACGTATTTCCCGTCTCCAGTCTGTCGATATGTGACCGATAAATTACGTCCTTTTTCAACTCTCAATTTAAAAACAAGAGATGAAAAATAAAATAAAATTAAAGTATAATTTCAAAAACTCAGAATTTATTCAAAAATTGATGTGCTAACTTAGAAGAAAGACAAGAATGGAAAATCTTGACCGGTCGAGGGACTCGAACCCCGGACCTTACATTCTTGTCTTCCTCTAAATTAGCTATACCCTCCCTGTGCTTCAATTGAATCATTTCTACTTCATGTGACTTTAACCTGTTAACTTTATTAATAGTGTTTCAGAAACTAGTAATATGGCCAATTTGTAGTAATAATAATATAAATTGCATATTAGTTTATTTTTTGTCTTATTATTCTGAAATTCCGCGATTTTATTACCTTATTATAAAAGTGACATGTTTTATAAATTATTCTAATTATTTTAGTACCTTTCAGTTGAAGATAACTAAAACTATTAAATCATTAATAATTCAGACTTAAAGGTATTTTAAGTATTATATTTTTTAATAGAAGAAAATGGAGAGTTCCCATTTCTATTTAAAATGGATTATGAATATAAATAGTCTTAGTTTAAATAGAAATGGGGAATAATTTCCATGAAGGATTTTTTTAGTAGACGGAATGATTCGTTAAGGAGTTCCACTGAACCAAAACGACTCAAGTGACGGGATAGTTTCTATTTAATTATTAGCTGTTTTCTTTTGCGGAAGAAACTTCTGTAATTATATAGTTTGAAAAACAGAGTTACGTGCAAGTATGTTGTATGGAAACCGGAAGAGTTAAGTAGAGTGGAATACATGTGAAATGTGCCTTTTTGAACCAATATAGAGAATTAAGTGGAGCGGAAAATAAACTGGACGAAATATTCATTACTGCATGGGTTGAAATTATTATGATTTAAGCTGCAGCTGAACATGTGTACTCGTGGGAATATTCAAAGACGAGGTTAGCCAAATTTAATAATGATGATTGCGGAGTTACTTTCGCAATTTCAAACGAACAACTTGCCGACTTAAGCCGATGACCAAGGATTGAATATTGACCCCGGTACCTGTAGAAGGGATTTTATTTAGAATTAAGGATGCTGTAAAATATGGAAAAGAAGTCGCCCGTGGAGCCGTCGCCCACCTGCGCTGACCTCTGGAGCGTCCAGTATAATTACGTCTAGGCGGTTCCTTTGCCAAGGGAGAAAGTCGTCGTCGTATCTTCCTCCATCTACAGACAGGATTGCCCCGGGTACAACTGAATTCCTATCGAACCTGTGTGTGCTTGGGACCGGTATTCCATTAGAAGCGCCATAAGAAGTTCATTGGTAAAGACTAAACACTCGAGCCCGTTTAAGGATCAATACGAAATACAACTTGGACAAACCCAACTATTAAAATAAAAAATTATGTGTCTATAACAGAGGATACTGTAGTGACGTAAAAGCCTTGCACTGTTTACTTTGGTAACATAAATAATGAATGAAAGACTAAAACATCAGTAATTAAGTTTTAAATAAAGGAATTATCAATTTCCTCAGGACTCACTCCTACCTCGTACAAAAATTTATTAATCCTCAAAGAATTTAAATTTTCTATTACTCATTTTTTATTTCGAAACATACGTATTATATCATCTTGGGTTATAAATCAGTATCAATAATTTCACTAATCAGTATTCTTTATTAATTTCGTAATTTTTTTAGAAAGCAGCTTGCGGCCAAAACTATTCATCATCATCTATATAAAGAATTGTTTTCAATTAAAAATTCTATATCCTTTTGTCAACATTTAATATTTTTAAAAACAATAAAAAATTTCGAAATATAACCAAGTTCATGGAAAAATTAACGTCTGTGAATAACAAATACATATGAAGAATTAGCGACCCGTTCAGGTTTTAACAATAAATAAATAATATAATGGTTTGTTGAATTGTCTTAGTTAATTATATCTTTTGGCTATGCTCTTTGAGTTATATCTTTAGTTGATTTAGTTTATTGACAAGGACCACAATGGATGGTCGAAACGTCTACTTTTGTTTGTTCAACTAATTCTTCATATGTATTTAACCAAGCTCGTTTGTAAATAAATTAACGTAATTGATATATATTATTTATCAATTCATTAGTGAAATTATTGAGACTGGTTTTAAACTGAAGGGGATCTAATACATAAGAATTTATTAATTTTCAAGTTCTAATTAATTATCACGTTATGAAATTAAATATTATTTACGTAATAATTGAGAATTAAGTATTTTTCTTTCATGTTAATTGTAATTACAAATTCAGTCTTTGAAACTGGCTTACAAGGTAAATTTAAAGCCAGTGAGCGCTAAATTGATAATCATTAAATATTTAGCAAATAAATAAAATAGCCAATTAGGTCAGAAAATTTGTGTTTTTATTTAAATTAAATTCGAGACTTATTCTCTTGATTTTCGAATTTTTAGGAACTAGTCATTTTTATACATTAATTAGAAAATCGGGGTTAACTTGCATGTAAAAGTTTCTTTTTTATTCAAAAATCAATAATCTGAATTTATCTTCAATTATAAATAATAATTATAATAATTTTCGTCCGTAACCGGTGCATAATAATCAGCATTCGTATATAGGTTTATCCATTTAAAATTTACCTGAGAAGACCACAGATATAGACGATAAGTTTAAGATGTATTAAATAAATATTGTTTTGTTGACAAATTGGTCTGATTTCATAATCATAGTTTTGGAATCACACAATTAAATTATTTGATTCAATTATTTCAAATTTTATCATAAACATTTTTTTTTATAAATTTAAGTATCAGTATTGGGAATATCACAGGAGGGTGGCTGATGATATTTTACCTTTTTGAATGTTTAATAATCGCAGTTCCGATTTGTCATTTTTTTGACCTAGTCAAATTATTTACGGGCTAACTTTGAAGCATTGATACATTAGGACTTAGTCAAATAAATCGTGTCAAAGTGATATTAAAACGTGTAAGCCGCTGTCGGTACCGTTGACGACATGTGACTGACCACGGGGTTGAATGTGGGTCTCAAACAGCCATTGGTCTGAGAATTCTGACCTGATTTGAATATCGACCTCAAGCGTATTATGATTACGATACGATATTTATCATGAGCGTAAAAGCCGACGATGTGACCAAACAGGACGAGATAAAGATCTCTGACGTAAACATATCGGTGAGGTTAATGAGAGCTGGTTGGAGCAGCAGGTCCTGCAACGGGACCAAGGCTGCTGGCTTCCGAATATTCCGTCAGTCCGCAGCTAAACTCAGAGGACGCGACCTTCTCGTGCGCACTCCTTTCACTGGCCCTCTGGAATGCTCCTAGTCTGCTACTCAAACTCATCTGGCGACGCTCAAATGGTCTGCGAAACATCTAGAGCCTCCCATACACTCAGATCGTGCCCAGTCGACGGCAAATTCCTTAACACTTTCCACATCAGGGTTCCATGAAGTCTCACCATCGTGTCTTCCATTAATATCACAGAAACTCTTAATTTACATTATTTATTGATTGAATTTACTGACGCAGGACCATCAAGTTCATATTATTATGTGGGAAGGGTTCAACCAGCCGAAGAAAAAACAATTTACCATCATAGCCTCAGGTGTTGAATTTGAAATGTGTTAAAATTCAGGACAAAGTAAAGCAGCCAATATATTTTTGTTTTGTCCAATAATAATTCGTAGTACAAATAGCAGGTCACCAAAGACGAAACCTCGGGTGCATTTTCTTAGTGGCTAATTTGGGCAAAATATTAAATGGTCTATCTCAGGAACGGTTCATGATAGTTTATCTACTTATTTATATTATTATAAATATATAGTTCATCTAACATTGAAATATATATTAAACGAGTTATAGCAGCCTCTTTATCAGTGTTTATTTTATTTAAATAATGAAGTATACTACGTTTCGTCTATCTTTTGAGACTTCTTCAGGTACACTAACAAATGACAATTACAATGCTTTACATTACGTAATATGTTAAAAAATTTGTTTTTTAATACAATACATTTTTAGTATACCTGAAGATGTCTCAAAACAGAGACGAATCGTAGTGTAGTTCATTGTTTAAAGAAAAACTAACAAAGAGGCTGTCATAACACATTTAATATAGATTTTACTTATTAAACTGATGTTTTTTATTTGTAAATACTTGTCCAATTTCCTGTGTTTGGACCTTTTGATGTTTTTAAAATTCAAATCCTAAATTTCTGGACTTCTTAAATAATTAACTGTACATTAAAAGTACTACAACAACTGAAAAGAAGAATGTCCCCTTTTGGATGTAACAGATTTGATAATTTCGTCCCGTTATCCACATTATTATTTAAAGGATAACAAAATAAATTAATTAAATACGTAACTTTTATCATAGCCATTTATTTATGTCCAATATTTACGTAAGTCAAATTCGATCAAATGCCAAGTTAAATAATTATTTTACGACAGTTTCAGTCCGGAGAATGAAATGAATGCCAAAATTAATAATTTGAAATATGAAGGACAAATTATTTTGCCGTGTACTTTGATATTCTTGTTTTTGCTTAATTACCAACGCCCGGAGTCTCATTATGAATAAACGTGGTAGTATTTACAGTTCATTAAAATGCTTGGTCTCTTTGAAGACCGGAAATTTTGACCCCAATGACTTCTGGATTTTTACAGTTGTCCATTCCTAATCCTGCCTCTCATCATAACCCGCTGCGACGCAGTTTTCACAGAACGCTTGTCGGAATTATTCCAAATTCAATCATTAAGTGATTAGTATCCAGGAAATCAATAAGGGGAACTGCGTTTTATTTTAAACTTTCTCACAATTTATGGATTTGTTCTGCTCCCTAGTTTAAGAGAATAAACTTTTATAGCTTTATATTAGTAACTACAGCATCACAGTAGGAAATGATTAATCAGAAAATTAATAAATGAAATTTATTGTTCGAATGATGTCAGGGTTATTGGATTATAAATCACGATTCCAACCAATGCTAAGGAAATAAGCGACATGCATATGACTTAATGATTTACGTTTTTAAATAAAAATTCTAATTCCTCTTCCTTCTGATCAAATGTATTTTACAGAAACAAGGGAACATTTACGGATCCACCTTACGTTTTTGAACAGTTATGAGCCAACATTCCACTTGCTCACGGATGGACGTAAGACGACCGCTGTTGAGCTCTTAGTTTGTCCACCTCAAGTTCCAACATTTACTCTCGCGGCGTTGAACAAACGGTGCAAATAGGTACGCGTCCTCAGCACACACACGGAATTGCATTCCATGTCGAGACCTCCAGAGTATTTTTGAGTAAACTACAGCCCCAAGTAAACGTTGTTAAAAACAGGTCCAATGAAACTCAGTAAACTGTTAAGTCTGTGACAAATAAATGGATAAAGGACGTGAGAAAACTTTATATTATTAAGTTTTTACGTAGTTGCAAAACATTTCTTCAATATCGACGTCGAGACTTTGCTGTCATCACGGGTCTAAGAATTACCATTATATTCAGTATAGATGAATTATTAGTAAACACGCAAAAGTTTTTAATAATTTCTAATTTATTATTAATGTAAGAAAATAATCACGCTGAGGAAAATTGACTCAAGAGTTTCTTCGCACTGACGTAAGGAACTGCAATTAGAAATACGACCCACAAAATCAGATTAATTAAGTTTAATGGCACTGGAGACTTCGGTGAACCTAGTTTTTGGGTGCCTATTGTATTAGATAATTTCATCTTTAAGATGTATAATTTCAAATATGTCTTGAAAATATTTACGTATATATTTACTAGATATTGTATAATTTATTCAATGAGTTTCCTGAACTAATATTTTTCGTGCTATTTTCGTTATGAGATTATTGTGGCCTGGTTATTGTACGGGTTCCAATCATCAGTTTTCCTTGACAGTGAAAAGTAGAAAATACGTTCTCGAACCTGGATCCGATCCAAGGACCTATGTGATGTGAGTCGATGACGCAACAGAAAATACATAAACTGTTTACTACAGAAGCCGAAGACATTACACGAGTGTAGTTCCCGCTGTTATGGATTGTGTCAAAAAACATGTCTTCTTGAATAAACAATGATAACATTCGATTGTCTCATTGACGTTGATCTGGAAGGTTCTTCCGTTGCGTAAGTTAGGACGGAAAAATTCGTACATTGTGCAAGTTCCGGAGCAGATATTGTATTGAAATCCTATTATTTAGCATACGAGTTAACCTTGAATGAACAAAGTGGCTGCAGACCAACAGAATGTTGCTTATCTACAGCACAGCCGAAGGTGTGGCGAAGAAATTCCTTGTTGAGGAAGTAATTTGAAAACTTGTAACGTAATAGAGGGTGCAACAAGAAACCTTGCTAGATGTTCATCTTGAACTGTCACCTTACACGGTCATTAGAAAACTCTTTCATCAATTAATGTCAGAAAGCACTATTAACGCGTTTCGTTTGACAACAACTAAAATACGACTGAATTGTTTTTGATTTCATTGATATTATAACTTATATTAAATAATTTAGCATGTTTGTAACTGCTATGTATAACGTCCACGGCACACTTCGATTACAATGAAACCAGATCTCATTATTTTAAAAATTCATCTTCAAATAATATGATTCCACACTTATTTATTTATATTGAATATAATTATACATTCAACTATAGGTTAAATATGGTCCTTACGACCAGATTATTAATTATTGTTTAAGTTCTATGTATATACCGCCAGGCATCTGCCCATTTGTAGATTTAAATACATACATTTTCTTCACGTCGAATTCCAAAACGTAAATACAACCCGGTTATCAAATAACAATTACGAACATATATATTTATTTGCCTCAATCTTTCACAATCATGGGTAAATTACAGTAAAATTAATTCACGTATCTGCTCGCCATCATATCCCCAGTGAGGTTTACTATCTCTGGCAGCGATAATACTTTACCTCCCTCATGTCATCTTAGACACAGATAAAACACATTAATGTGACAGACAGCGAAACGGCCAGATTCCGGATGAACGTGGAAACGGATTAAAAATTCTTCGTGTCACTGAGAAACGTTTTTTTATGACTTATAATTTTCCATCTAAATGTTTTAGGGTTCCTTTGTTGCATGTATACTTTAATTAAGGTTTAATTAAACCATCAGAGGAGATATTGTGATGCAATATGAGTTTTATATCTCATGTAATAGTCAATCAGACAAGGAAAATAACTTGTAACGGTGTTTCCAGTTACTTGGCAGCAATCCCTGAATATGTAATACATGTCGTAATGTATTGAAGGGGAAAATTTATTTTTCTTTGTAAATTGTCATAACGGTCAACTTAAGTCGGAGATAATTTAAATTCCATTATATGTATAGTTAATAGAGTGTGGTACGCGGACCTTGTTTGAGAGTCAAAGTACGTGCCTTTCATTAAATGAAGCTCGTCTCGTGCTGTGTTCCTGTCCTTCGTGGAAGTTATCACTCTCGCCCCGAAGTTTACGTCTTGCTGCTCCTCTCCAACTACAGCACTTCCTGTTTCCCGCCCTAACGGTTCACAGCAATCCGTATTTCCATAATTGGCAACAATGCCTCGCACTCCGCCATTTGCATCGTTAATTAATTTCTGTGACTGGATTCCCCGAGACCGTCGTGATGTTGCTAAAATCTGCCCGTCAAGTGGAATGCGGATTCTGTCGTCGTTCTCCTGGCTGCAAATTAAGAGGAGTAATGGACCGATCCTTCCTCAGCAAAAAATGCGCACGAAAAACTCGTATGCGGCTTCTAATCAGACGAAAAAATACACTGTGTGTTACGTTGATGGTAACAGGATTACAAAACATATATATATATATATATTAATGAAATTATAATAAAAATTACATTTTATGGGTAAATTTTATATCAACGAGGTACAATACATGTTATTTAGATTGCTTGAATTCAATTCAAGAGTGGGTTTTAGAACAAAATCAAACACAAAATTATATGGGATTAGCGTACCTTGGGAAGAGTCGGAGTCCACTTACTGTGTCACTGTCAGAGAAAGCACCAATCAAAAACCACCACATATTCTTCTTAGCCTACGTCAGAGTTAGCCTCAATATTGACAAATTGAGCCCCTACCACGGCAGTGGTTTAATCAATAAAAATACTTCAACACCGTCAACTTAAGGCAAAACACTGTAGAATACTGTCAATGACTTGAGAGGTGATTGCTCCCGGGTTAGCAGCTTTTATGAGGGGTAAGGTCAAAAATGTCATTAAGAAATTCTTCAAATTTAGAATAATATTATCGTTAAGGAAATTGAAGCCTGGATCACCGTTTCGTTTCGAGGAGATCAAGTTCCTCAATTTAAATAGTTGTTTCATTCATAATTTACCTGAAGAAGTCTGTAACGTTGGAAGAAACGTAGTATTTGTGTAATTAAATATGAAAAAAATTATTGCTTACTTATTGGCCGTCTTTTTATTTATTACAATTTTTTATATTATACTTGTTCCGATTACGCTCCTCACATTGATTGGTTTTCTCTTGTGATTATTGTCTTCTTCTGGTGAGAAATATGTGTGAATTCCGTTATAGATTTTTGTATTATTCCAGTTGGGATTGCCTTGCAGTGCAGTAGTATTTTCTATTAACATTCTTATATTTTTATAGTGCTTCGTATTTATATTCAAGTCCCGGTTTGGTACAACGACACCAAGAACCCACGTTACTGAATATTTCCTATTTCCTTTCCATCGCTAAAGAGGATTCGTCAATTGAGTTTCCTTTGGCCTATTCTGATCCAGTCTGGTTACGTAAATTTCTCGGGATTCCATCCGGGTATCGAAGTCTTGTTGCCACAACGTTTCGATGACTGGCACCTCCATCTTCTCCAGGTGAAGAAGTACCGCAAATGATGATCTGCTACCCGTTTCACTCATCCCCCTATCCAATATTTTTAATTTCCGAAGGGGGGTTCCTAAGAATAATCTGTTGTAAAAGTTCTTGGATTTCCATCCTGGTGGCGTTGGTGGTAAAACACGACGAAGATGTCGACATATGGAGGCTACGAAACGTTGATGCTTTACCCAGGCAATCCGGGGTTGAAACCAGGGAACAAGTCCAATCTTCTATCGCATTTAAGCGCTGTATCCAGCCAGTGAAGATTTAAACGCTCAGTATCCTGTTTAAAATAATTCAATCAATCGTTCAGGTGATTGACTTCTGTTTCCTCCGAGATTTTTTTTTCAATACTCGATTGTACGTTGTTTTCACTGTTAAAAAATTCGTGTTCAGAGATTTTAGAATCTTACTGATGAACTTGTGAGAGACAAATTGGTTCCTGTCTCGTTTTCCTTTTCTTGATTTGGCTAACATTAGATAGTTATCAGAGTAAAGTTTTGTCATGTTCGATATAGACGATTTTTTAAAAATCGTTTTAAAGGCCCTGTCATTGTGACTGCTTAAATTAAAATATTACACGCGGTTTCCATGTTCCTCGTTATATTTATTCCACTGCCGCCTTCGCTTATCTGTCCCAGCCTCGCAGTGAAGGTTGTGTAAATTTTTCCGATCCATGTGGCTGAGTGTTGTGCTGAAGATGCCGGGTTTGCGGTGCATGTGTTATCTGCGAGGCTGCCGTTACTCCGCCTCTGCGTACCGTTGGATGGCTTCACGTTCTACGAGCAAGCGTGCCGTGGGAGTAGAGAAGCCACGCCACCGACACCATGGGAACCTCTGCAAAATATCAAATAGCACTAATCCTCCAAAGACCCGAATCAATATCGTCTGGAGGAGGCAATACGTCCCAAGAAAATTACAGCAACATGAATTACAAATTCATTCTTTCTTGTCGATTTGATGCACAGTAGAGCGAGGTAGAAGTAGAAGCTCTGAGGTCTCCTAATTTATTTCTGACAAACTTCACACACCAGTAAGTAAACTGCCTATAATATCTCACATCAATATTCTTGTTGAAGTACTCATTTCTTTCAGAAAGACTTGATAACTGAGAAATCTTACATAATAATAACAACTTTGGTGATTGAAAAGTACCTGAAGCTCGACTCGATTTGAAAACGTTGCGTCAGTAAACAATGTCCTTAATGGTTTGAAAAATTAAAAGACGTGGAGAAAATTAATAAAGAAAACAACGAATGTGTCACCATCTGCGTTAAAAATCCAACTATAACGTATACTCTTATTTACTTATTCCTCAGTGCCAATGGCTACATCCAAATATCAAAAAAAAAATAGTTGAGATATAAAAAGATAAATCAAATGAACAATTTCACAAACGATTCAGAAGATTTATCAAACTACGACGTTTCGTTCTCAATGTCGGACGTCATCAGTTACAAAGGAATAGTTATTTTGGCTCCTTAATGTTTTGAAGATATGTAAAAGGAAGAGCTTCAAATTTATCAATATTTACTTATAACTGCATATGTTAAAAAATTTAAGAACCTGCAGCAATCGTTTTATATTCAACTTAAACACGAAGTCCGAAACTTGACGAAGAAACTTCATATTTTGAATAAAACTTTGGACTGTGAAAGTCGTCGTTTGTTTTTTGTTTATATATACTGTATATTCAAAATGTGACGTAAAATAAATTTTGATTTATAATAAGAATATAAATACATTGTATGTAATTATTATAATAACTGAGTTAACCCAGTCTTTTTGGCAGTTTTTAAATTTAAATATTTTACAATACACCGTTTCGTCTCTCATTCGAGACTTATTCAGGTACTAAAAATATACAATGGATTACATTGGATAATGTGATATGAAAAAAAAATTTAATGCAAAACATGGTTTTGAAACGGTGTAATATTTAAATTAAAAAGCTGATAAGAGGCTGATTTAAATAACTTATATTTGCCAGATAAACTGTATAATAACAATAATAGCAGACACTAATGAAGAACTTGGAGTTTTCTTTATAATATTCCTAGCCGTAGATTACTTCAATACACATCTCATGAAGTACTAAATTACGGAAAACACGTAAAATTTGTTTATAATCAAATTGTTTATCTTCACATCTATAACCAATTTATTAACTTATAGTAAAATAATAAACCTGTTAATGCATAAACTGATGCTGAATATTGAAATTATATCTAATATTGCTAATTATGCTTTCTTTGACGATTACGTTTAATTTTTCTTCACTAGAAAGATCAGTTCAAAGTTTTCTTTTGAATCGAGACATGTATCATAAAGATTCAAATTGAGGTTTGAAGGGTTTGGTATATTTTCAGTGTTTTTATTGTCTGAACAAAATGTTTATATTTTATGGACATTAAGCCGATTTTCCTGTATAAGAAGTTCATTCATTGCCGTCATCTCTTCTGTCCATGTCGTATTACATTTACATCACGAATATGTTTCTATACATTTTTATATTTCAACGTGGACCTTACGACATTTTTTCCCTAAATTTTCCTCAGTTATCATATTTTACAAGTATCTGCAGACCTTTATCTAGTTTCCCTCCCGCACTTCCCATTGGTGACAGGACAACTTCTCAAACTCCCTCCTTGATCTATTACGTAGAACTGCGCTCACAGAATTATTTCCTTCGCCCCACGAAACCACTTTTGTTGCTAATGACTTTTTTATGGGTAGGTATTTTCTTAGGTACAAAGTGTTCGCCTAATTTGGAAGGTTCATTACGAATAAGGTTGTTTTAAAAAATGCATTAAAAATATGCTAAATACACAGAGGATGAAGAAAATCCTTTGAATAAACTGCAAACTTCCAGTAAGGTGCCTACTAAAACACTTTTACTAACATTAAATATATAACGAAGTTAATAAAAGTTTTGTATGATGCAGTCAGATCGCAACTAAATAAGATACTAGATCCATATCGAAACGAACACACTCTAGCGTTGAAAAAAATACAAAAACTGGCTAAAATAATGTTTGGGGGTCGATTCGCGAACAATCCTCACGAGAATTTAGAAGGTCTCAGTAATAGAAGGAAACATGTCAGGTTGTGCGCAATATATAAAGCTTATAAGGGTGAACCACAGGGCCTGGAAAGAAATAACAAACCATCTAACGGCGCCAAATTATATTTCTAAAAATGACCACTCGTTCAAAATTAAAGAAAAAGGGCAACATACAGACGTAGGAAAATTTTCATTTGTAAATAGGTCAATACGCGATTGGAATTTCTTGCCTGTAGAAATACTGACGACTTTCCGGGTAGTTTAGAAATATGCTAAGGAAACTTAAGTGAGTAGTTTTTTTAGAATCAGTGAAGTGATAATAGTGAAGTGCAGTGAAGTGATTTTTGTGTGGCTCCTTTGCTTTCTTTTACAGATAAAAAACTACTCTTCAAAATTCTTCCTTAGTGTAAACTTTTCGTAATTGTATTTGTGTTTTATTTGTATTTTCTTTGTATATAGCTGCCACCGGGCAAATGCCCAATAGCAGCTTAGTAGTAGTAATAATAATTCTTGATCCGGTCGAGATTGTTTCAATTCTGCTATTCTAAATTCAGCTGATTTGTAATTCTAAACAATTCTTCTGCCATAGAACTTGTCTTTAGATTAGTCCATAGGTTTGGCTGACAACCAACTTTTGATTTGACGATGGCTTCCTTCGGTATACCCCAGAAAGAGAAACACACATTGATACGTTGCCATCTGTAGGGTCCAATTAAATTATTTGTTCTCTCAAGAAACATGGCTCCACTATTTGTATGATGCACTAGATAGTTCATCCTAATCCTGAAGACACTATTTAATATTTCCCGAGGTTAGATTTTCAAAACGTGCTCTCGCACCAGGGACCAGCAGCATCCACCGTCACGTTCTTGTCGTTACGTAACGCTACGTGGAAGTTAAATTTCGCGAAGCTGAAGCCGTTCCACACACACCCGAACGCACGCACGAGGTAATAGCCAAATCCCTGCCGCTTGCTTCTTACATCACACTGCATCGTACCAGGAACCGGAACCTGAACCAGAACCACGTTGCCTCACGACGCCGGCCGTGGCGCCGGATAAGTAAGTATGCAGACTAAACAGATACCGTTACACGATCACCAGGCCGCTGTAGTTACACTGAAAAACAAACCAATGAAGCTGAGGGTGGTCATTAAAACACTATTGGAGGCGATTAGTCTCGAAGGTGTCTCTTAAAGTCAGGAACACGCGTTTCTTTTATTATTTAAATTCTAGAATATGTAGTAACAAAAAAATAATTTTTTCGTTTAATTTAGAACCGTCTGTTAACATAACATATTTCACGTAACAATGCCAGATTTTAAACTCGACTTTTGCCCAATTATATCCCGCAATACACGAATGAATTTATTAATAGACTGCAATTACGTGTACACTTGGTGGCATTTATAATTAGATCTTAGTCTCTATATTCAAACTAAAATCAATCGATTACAAAACAACAACTAAATTATCACTTACATTTAGTCATTGCACTTAGTTTACTGTATCAATGATATTGCTAAAGAATGTGTCATTAAGTTGTCCTTAGCAGTAATAAAAATATATTTAGACTTTCTTAATATTTCACAACTATTAACTGAAAATGCCAAAAATAAATAACCAACTCACGACGACGTTTCGTTCTCTTCCGAGACTTTGCCAGGTTTAACAGTTTTAATATACTATTTAGAGAGAAAGTAATATAAAAACATTTGTAAAAATATTTTTCGAATAAAGAAAATTATTATTTTTGTTTAATTTTACTTAAAATTTTGTTTACATTTCTTTCCCCAAAAATTTTAGTAATACAGTATATTACATAAATATGCCCAAATTATTATATTAATTCAGTATAAGTAATTTTTTTAATTATTGGTATCAGTTCTTACATTTGAAGCTGTTGGAGTGGAACGGACGTGTCCCATGTCGGTCAACAATCTAGGAAAATATCGTAATTTTTTTTCATGTAAACTCGTACGAATTGTAATGCTTCTTATGTAGGCCAAACAAGGAGACCGTTAAAACTCTCTCATCAATGAGCATAAAATGAATTTTATATTAAATAATCAAAATTGTTCAGATGTGTCCAAACGTACGTACTTCCACAATTAGACCTATGTAGTAGTGATACATTGCTCTTAAGTGTGTTAATTACATTGCTAATTAAGAAAAATTTCCAAACTGTTTGGGAGTTACATTTGTTGATTATAATCTCTTATATATAGTCGTAACGCTTTTCGTGAAACGTTCGGGACACATCGGGTACGCTCGGCTTTAGCTTCATCAAAGAAACCACGGTACAGAGGATACAGTTCAGTTCAAAGTAGTGAGATAGTGTTGCTTCCACTTTTATAAATTAACTTATTTTATGAACTGAAACTTGACATTTCATAAATACGAATAATTTTCTTAAATCCTTAAATTTCTTCCCAAATTTCAAGTAACCACGGCAGATTTCAAACCATATATGCCTAAGACAAAGTTATAAAACCAAAGCTAAGAATGTTTAGGCGTTATTATTTAATACAATTTTTGACAATTGTATAAGTGAAAATTTTCTTTAAACTTGGTTATTTTCGTAGTTTAAATTTTGTTTATTTAATTTTATTATTTTTATTTAATGAAAAAATTTAAAGTTGTTTAAAATATAACTATTTACGTTAGAAGTTTTATTTCGGGTTGAGTGCGGGCCATGTAAACGTCTTGAGATTGTAGCGGAGTAAGCGTTGACGTCAACACTGAGATATCTTAGTAGTTACCAGTAGTAATTATAAGAAATAATTACGGGTATTGGAATCGTGATGAGTATCTACAAATGGCAAATGAGAAAAGATTCACGTAGGTTCATTACATATATCTCCCTCTGTTAATAAGACTTTCTAAAGTCGTGGCTGATGCAAATAAGTTCCCGGACATGGCCGGGCATTCAGCTAGTAAAATAATTATTAATATTAAAGCTCGATAAGGTTTTATATGATGCAATCACCAGCAGCATTGAATCTCAATGTACAATTGATGGATGACATTTAAATTACAATTTATAAAGCACTCTGTCATAGTTGTTTAGAGACTATGTTCAAATTATTAATTTTTTTGTTGCTATTACATCAACAGTTCTGAATTAAATTTTTAATGCTAAGGAGGTTGGTGATTGTGATTATCTTCTTCCTGTAACCTCTGTCCTGGTAACATGGCCTCGACGACAGACAGAAGCTGTCCTGGAGAGTTTCTCCAGGCACGTATCAGCAGCCAAGTGATTTCTGTTGAGCTGAAGCAGCAAGTCTGGCCTCCAGGCGGCGTTTGGCATTTTGTTATCGCCGCCCAATATGCACGCTCGCTTTCTCCGGAGATTCAAAGGTCCGGAGCCAAGTAATGCCTTTCATTGCCCGTCAATAGCCCCGGAACCTCACGACGGCGAACCGAAATTTTACTCATACGAACCGTCAACAGATATTTATTGAGCGGCCTTGTCACCTCGTCAGAGTCACTTTGAAACCTGACAAGTGGTTCGTATCGCATCAGAGACAGTCGAAAACAAGATTGATTGCCGATCTTCCAGGTCTTAATGGTACTTTTTTATGGATCATTGATCACTCAGATAAGTACAGGTCTTTTGACAGGATAGCTGTAATACCAAGTCGTGAACATTATTATTTGATTGTATTTCTAAACGCAGAGAAACAGACTCTTTTACCGTTACTATAAATAAAAACACGGCCAAAAAGTCAGCGTGTAAATATATCACTGTTTATTCACTTTGGGGGGGGGGGGGTTAACAGGCTACATGAGGGTGATCCTGAAACAGGCAACTCCCCTTAAATAGTATAGGAAGGGAATTTAAAAGAGGGGATGCGGAAGGTAGAGCAAGGTAGCCAAGGGTTGACTAGAGTCCCCGGACTGTGGTTTAAGGATCCTATCCCCCCAAAAGCAACACACATAAATTCTATAATAATATTTTCGGCTGAGGGAGCGAAGGGGTAAATATGATGTATTGCTAAATTAACCGTGTTTTTTACATGTAAATTAAAAAATTGTAACATAGAACCCATATTTAATTTCTTGTAATATATTTATATGTGACTTTCTGACCGTCTTTTTATTTATTGTAAATTTTTAAGTCAGAAAACTGTTGTAATTTTACAGTTAGTATTTTTAACTTCAGATAAATCAGTAATCATTTGTCACTCAAAATTAGGTTAACCCCTTGCATTTAAGATTGGCTTATTTTAAAGATAAAATGAAATATAGAGTGAATGGAGCTCAACATCACTACATACAAGTAAATAACTAGTCATGAGTTAATTTTAAGGTCATAAACATGATTTATTCCCATATTCAAAAGAGCTAAGAATAAGTGAAATAATTGTATATGACATTAAAAATTAATGTACCCACACGCAAATATTAAGGATAATGAAAAGATGATAAAAATTTTAAGATGACTTTGTAAGTAACGTAGAGCTAAATTTAGGTTGACTGGACGTGTAAGATCCTTAATAGCTTATTAAATTAGCCATTCATCCTTCGTCATTTAAGGTTGCAGAGAATTGAATGATGGTCAATAGCGCAATCTTACGCGATGACTGCGACGATTGTCAGAGCGAGGACTGGTAAGTGGAGCGGCTTTCTACGGCCTATTCGGATAGATCCAGCCCGTGGTATGGATTGAGTTTAACCGCAAGTATGACAGGTAAGGTGCGCAAGGTATGTGCCACCGGCTCTACCGTTGCGTAACTCGGGGCCCCGGGCAACCGACCCAACCAAGTTTCTCTTCCGCATTCGGGAAGCTCATGGGAACTCTGACCGTGATAATCTTCTACAGGAATGCGAGCATCAACAACAGTTGCGATTACTTCTAATCCCTCTACACTTTCGTCCGTTAACAACCGTTAGTCTTTTGGAGATAACGCCTTGCATCTTTAATATCGAAAAAAAATTAAATGGTTAGCGAAATTTGGGTCAGACTAATAGGATTTAATTTTTTCATCGAACGACCTTTCCAAGGACACTGCTACAACAAATATGATGCATTTAATGTACGTTTACCCTCGAATGTTATTCAGTTGAAAAAAGTGTGTTTGTAATTAGTATTTAATTTTGGTTTTCACATGAATTCCAGTGCATAACAAACGATTATATTCTTTTATGTCCCCTTTCAATTTGAATAGGATACTTCAAATGTGTGCCCAGGTAACAATGTTTGTAAAGAGTACTTCTTGCTCATAGTTTTTTCTCTTGTTTGACTTTCGTCTGCTACACGATAAAGTTGGTTATTGACACCAATAGCTTGAGAAAAGGGAAAAGTACAAATGATATGCAAAATGTGTGGCTTACGACTTTTCTTTTTCAGTTTTTTTCAGATCAGTGAAAACGGTTTAATTATTTTAGAACAACATCGATAATCAACCATTGCCAAACTAAAAGGGCGAGATCGTTCCCTGTCTGATCGTTTTCGAAGTCGTAAATCAAAGTTGATTTTTCAGTTTCGTGATTCGTTTACGTATTTTACGTACACCAAAGTTTATATAAAATATTGATATTTATCTCTCTATAATACAATTAATGTCATAGATTAACAGAAAGAAGTGCTTTAAACTCATTGGTATTATAGTGTCACAATGAATGCAGTAATGAGGCCGAAAATTTGTTTCTTTCTGTAGTACGTTACACATATTTGTTTTGTAAATCCTAAATGGTAATGTCAAGCCGATTATGAGTTATAGTGAGCAGGCAGGCAGGCAATTGTGCGTATACGAATGACTCGTCGCCGAATATGACGTGAGCTGTGGGCTCTGGAATGCCAGGCACGTCGGCGACGATTTCCCTCTCTATCTGCGAGGGGCGTGACTTCGCATCCAAACAGGTGTCTGCAGACAATGACGGCCTTATGTAAGGTGCCACGACTTTTGGCATTCGGCCACTGCCAACGTTTGTCTCCACGCCTCGTCGTCGGTGAGTCTTCATCCAGCACTCCAAAATCTCACTCTCCTACTCTCACTAACACTCGGGACGTTTATTTCAATTACGTGTGTGCGAATTTGTAGTAGCAAGTTATCAATTTCGATGCGTCCAAACTGAGAATTATTGCATGGAAGTTATATTCCTCAACTTGGTTGCAAGACTCCACTACACGGACGGTAAGTACTTTCATAATAATCCAGACTTTCCTACCTTCATTGCGATTTATTTTGCTAACTTAATTTTATGCATATAAAGTTCATACACACTTCACTATTCCCTACCCAAAGAGATGTGTACAGTAGACAAGATACTCTCTGCATAATATGACTTTAATACTATTTTATTTTGATATCAGTTTCTTTTTATTAATCCAACATATTATACGACCATTAACATTTATTTAAAATCATTTAGCACCAAAACAACGTAACTATACATATATTTATCCTCTTCAAGTTTTATGAATGAATTATTTTCTCATTGTTGCTGTTGTGGTATTCAGCCATAAAACTGGTCAGATGCAACCTTCCATGCTAACCTATCTTCCACAAACCTATTCATTTCCGCATAACTAGAACATGCCACATCCTCTCTAATCTGCCTAGCGTATTACATCCTTCGTCTTCCTATTCTGTTTTACTCCACACACTTCCCTCTAACGCTAATTTTGCAAAAGCCTCATGTCTCAAAACGTGGCTTATTAATCTATCCCTTCTCTTGGTCAACGTTCTCCATATTGTTCGCTCTTCCCCTGTTCTGTTTAGAACTTCCTCGTTAGTGATTGTCTTACCCATTTCTTGATTTCTGCTTTCTTTTCTTGATCTTCAATCCTAATTACAGCTGACTGCCTTCTGTAGAGGTCATGTACAATCCTCCTTTCTCGATATTTTATTCCTATGTTCTAAAATACTTGTTTATAAATATTACAACGAAAAACTAAAGATGAATTAAAATTAGGCAGACAAGTATTGACTGAACGGCCGATAATGTTGAGTAATTATTAGATTTTCATAAAACGTAATTTAGTTACAATAATACTTGAGATTAATGTTTTCATTTTATTTAAATTGAATTTTTAATATGAAATAATCCACAGCGTTCTTCATCCCTTGGTATTTCAAAATTTTTAATTATTTTATTTATAAAGCTAGATAAAATCTTATTGTGTGTAATACGTAAAAGAAATTAATATTCATAGATGTAATGATAAAATCAGACAGGAAAAGAATAGAAGCCTTTGAAATGTGGTGTTATAGGAGAATGAGATTGGTAGATAGAATCACTAACGAGGAAGTTCTAAACAGAATAGGGGAAAACAACAACAACGATCTCAGGATGATAGTGCGAAAAAAATCAAAATAGAAGGACATATACTATTCACGTTTGTAAATATCAACTCTTGTCTTCCGTGGTTAGTTATTGCTTTCCTCGTGCCTGTAAACCGCAGTTTACCGGCGGCAAGTGTCTTCCAGCGGTTATGACTGGTCAAGCGGCAAAGTGCAGTCTTCCGTGTCCACAACAAAGGGTAGACCACATTATTGCCAAATCTGGCGCTTCATGGCGTCAAAACACGCCTCCTTGCCGCAATTTTTGGGCGTGTAACGTGGAGGATTACACAGGCAATTACCCTAAGTTTCTGCACGCTTACGGTCACTGGAATAATACAGAATTTTGCAAATAAGATTTGTGTTGGACCCTAGTTGAGTTTAAAGATTTCAAAGTCGATTAGTGAAAACATATACTAATTTATCGTGTAACAAAGTTGAGATAGATAACAAAATCCGAAACAAAAACGAGGTCTAGTTATTCCGAATCTATAATGGGTCATGCTTACAAAAAGAAATAGGTAAACAGACGAGTACGCCAAATTAATGGGTCTGAACGGTTGACGAGTCAACAACTAAGTTTTTACTCTGTCACACTAGAATCGTTGATTCGTGACTCATCTTGACCAGGTGATTGTCAATCCATAAGCGAATTATAGTTCCTCAGATTCAGGTACAGCAAACTAGTGCGGTTGATCCTGGCTGGTTCTCTTGTTCCGGTCATGATCACTCAAACGGCTTGGCGATTTAACTCTTGCACTGAAGGTCCTCAGATTCAGCTACGAGAGTGATCCAGGAACGTGATCCAGGTCCGGATGCTGGAGCCATCAGAGTTCACGGCCGACGCTGACCGCCCTCACTCACGAAGGAGAAGCTCTAACTGCCCTTTGTTGTCGGAGAGGATTACATGCCACGGATATCGGTGACCGAGTACTTCACAGGGGTCACAGTATCCACCAATGTTAGTACTCACGTTTACCTAGATACATGAAACCTGAACAACCGTAGAGCCAAATAACTAGTGAAATATACTGATCCTGTGATTATTAATTTTTTATTTCAATTCAGGAACCGTGCAATAAAAAAATATAAAGAACATCAACTCTGAGAAGCTGGTAGCGCATATTCAGGGTAACGAAAAAAACATACAGCATTAAAAAAATGGGTCGAAAAACATAAGACAAGAGGTTTACTTTCCCACTAAGGTTTAAAATCACGAGGGTAGTTTTCTCAAAGTTTAAATATAATTTCATGAATATCGTTTTACTTTAAACAACAGCTTAACGGTCATCTGAATATTATTTGATCAAAGTATATATATATTTTTTCTTGAATGAATGGGCATGTGCTGTTTGGCAGGGCGTCCTAAGGACAGCTTTCTCTTTCGCTCGCTTATCTGGCTCAACGCATCTGAGACTGTTGCTCAACAATGTGGCTGCATCTCTGGTTCTGATGGAGGTCGTGGCTTCTTCATTTCTCCTGACGGTATCTTGCTTTCCCAGGGAAACCTTCCGAGCTAAAAGTTTACCTAACCGCTGAAAGTTCTGATGTTACTCATTTACTTTGGCTCAGGATATTCTTCATATTTAACGTAGTCACTAAGGCATTCTCGAACTCTCGTCAGTGGTCTGGAGATTAAATGAGAAAATTACTGCTACAAGCGTGATGTAAACATATTTGAAAATACTAAGAATCACTTCTTTCGGTTTAGTCCTATTCAGTGAGTTCCAGGATTTCTAGAATCGTTGAGTATGGAAGCACCGAGAAGCGGTCTGGCTACTCATCACTTCTCTCATTCCAAAACTCTGTGATTAACCATGAGAAGTTTCGACTTTCACTTTGTATTAAATTCAAACTATGGAATAGTAATCTTGGACTATCTGGAGAGACTTGACCTTTGAGTGTGTATAAATGATAGTGGTTGTACTCATATATGATTAGTAGCATATTAATGAAGTATGTGAGTATAAAAATTATGTATCAGAATCGGTAAATCATCTTCCAGGAGCATATGAATGCCACAAATCTAAACTCTCCAGCGGAACCATAATTTCCTTTCGGTTTCTGGAAATTTCGTGTCATTTTGGCATCAGAAATCAACAATGAAAGAAATTCAGAAAATCAAAGTTTCAATTAATCTCACCAAATTAATAAATAAATACCAAAACTACTCACTGCCTCTGTGGTCAAAGTCTCACACCACAGAGGTCCCGGGTTCAATTCCTGGCAAGGGCCTGACTGAGTATACCCAACATAGAAAAGGAATATTAAGTACCAAAATAGCAAGTCGTTAATGAACTCGTTGTTGGTATGCCTATAAAAACAGAACTAAAAAATCATTCTTTTCCACCATTAGATCTCTATTTTTTTTAAAATAAGACGTATGTATTTACATCCATTCAAAAATTTAACAGCAGAAAAATAAGATTATGTATCCTTTTACCAAAATATTTCCCATAATTATGTACGAAACTATGTAACCTTGGTTAGATTTTCCATCTAGAATGTAAAATAATTAATTATTTTCTCTGTTCATAACACAAATTAATTGGTTAACTCGACGGCGACGGAGATAATAACGAACGTATTCACACACACGTGGTCGTTTCCGTTTTGTTCTCGGACATTACGTGATAAGGTGTGACGTCACTTCCGTCATACAAATGAAAAGGTGTAACTTCTAAAAATAAAAGTGAGTCAACCGAAAACTCTTCAGATTAAAAATTTTATTACCAGTAGAAAGCTTTCGATATTGTCATTTTCAACCCCTTGAAAAAACAAGACTTGTTGAAAAGACGTCATCGACGTTGACTGTTTTTTAAATGTACACATAATTTCAAGGGGTTGAAAATTACAATGTCGAAAGCTTTCTACTGTTCTTAAAAAAATTATCTCAAGACTTTGGTTGACGCAGCACTTTTATACTCTACCAGTCCTATTATTAATGGATTTTTCTAAAAATAGTTTTTTACGCAAACAGCCGATTTGGCAGAAAAAGGATTTAATAAATTGTAGTAACACGATGTATCATTCCTTAAATTGTAAATCTCGTCAAGTGTGATTTAAAATGAATGAAGAGATTGAAGTGGATTAAAGCGACCTCTTTGCTTGTGCGACGTCTAACTTTGCATCCTTCTTAGTTTCTTGATTCCAGGTTTAATCTTACCAGATGAGGAACTAAACGTCGTCTACGAACTACTGTTAATAAAGCTCATGTTATTTTTTATGACTTCTAGACTGTCAGATATATTAACTAATTTATTTGTTAAATTCAGAAATCCTAGGTTCTGTCAATATTTCTCAGAGTACCGCTGAAACGGTAAACCAATAGAGCACAGAGATCGTCAGGGTTGAATCGAGGCCAGCCGAAAAGCTGGCGGAAAACGACCTTTATGCCTAATGATATGGCTCTGATCTGAAAGCCAGACATCAAGGTCAAAAGAAACAAGACTTTTACAATCGAGGAATACACGAACAGGACGTACGTTGGACAAGTCTGGAGTAGTTGGCTAATTGGGAGCGAACGGAACCGCAGTGAGCAGAGGAACACGCGATGTCCTGTAAGTAGCAATTAGTAGCCGGTAGGAGACGCTGATGGGGGATTACTGCCAGTAACTGAGGGCTACCTGCTGTTAGCACACCATTCACCTCACCATTGGAGCGCGTATTCCCGGAACAAGCGGGAGAGAGAAGCCACAAATTGTTGAGGAACGAAACAAATCTGCTCCACAATATGAAATTGCCTCAAAAGGTATTCCCCATTACTCGTGATGAGTTCCACTGCATCCTACACCAATTAGCACGAAGTTGTAACACTCATACTGAAAACTTGTGGAACCGGAAATGACAGCGGACAGTATATATTTTTTCAGTGCTCTGGCTTCTGGTTCCAGCGAGTAGAAACGTTGACGCCTTGACATTTGGGCCGTCCAGTTGGCTAAGTTATGCGATTCCCGCTAGCAGCTGAGCGGCGCTAACTGTAACCCCGGCTTCACGACCTGCTGAACTCTGACCAGCTTCTTCTTCACCAACGAGGCTCTGCTATGCGGAAGGCGGTGAACCAGCAGTCGTCCTGCCGCGCGGAACTCAAATCACTCTTCGGTGACGGTGCTAATTCCTCCCACGCCTCATTCTGTTATCCTGCCTTAAGAATCATCACAGCGATTGAAGCATCTAAGCTACTCCATTGAAGGTTGTATATACAGTACAGACATTCAATTAACCTCAGTTCTTTCTTTTTTAAATAAATTCATAATACTGTGTTAGCTACTTTTATTTCTCACTAGACATACACAAAATGTGGTCGGAAGAAAATAATTTCAGTCGACAAATACATCAATCTATGAATTCCTGAATGATTCTCAATTTGTTAATGACCAACACCACCCCTAGACGTCTAAATCAAAACATTTCCTATTTCAAATCAATACAGGTAGTGGCGATGCAAGAATGGACGATGCTTTAAATTAACATACTAAATAATATTTTTTAGCTTTATTGTTGAAAAACAATTTGAACTTTTAAGGGTAGTAGCGTCAACCGCGCACGATATACACCGTGTAGTTAATTACTGTGTGGTTTACAAAGAATAAGTTTTCCGGTATGCAGTGCTTGATTATAAAAGACAAGAAAGTTATTTGTTATGAATTACTCTTTGGGAACATAATAAATGGCATGAACGTGGTCCTGGAGGAGGAGTGAGGATTAATAGAGGGAAAACCAAGGTATTGGAGTGAAGTATGGGAAACAGTGTAATAATTACAAAGGGTGTTAGATTGGGAAGGGATATTTTGAAGAAGGTTAAGGAATTCTGCTACTAACGAGTAGGATAGAACCGGTAAGTAAGGGTTTCGCATAAAGAGCAGTTTACTCATGGGTAATATAAGTGTGAACATCAGGAAATCATTTCTAAAAATGTTCGTATGGAGTGTGGCGTTATATGGATGCGAAATGTGGACGGTAGGAGTTGCAGAAAGGAAAAGAATAGAAGCCTTTGAAAGTTGGAGCTATATAGGAGGACAGAATCACTAACGAGGAAGTTTTAAGCAGAATAAGGGAAGAGAGCACAATATGGAGGACGTTAACCAAGAGAAGGGATAGATTCACAGGCCACGTTTTAAGAAATGAAGGTCTTGCAAAATTAGTATTAGAGGGAAGTATATGGGGCAAGAACAGAAGAGAGAGGCCAAGGGTGGAAGACGCTAAGCAGATTATGAAGGGTGTGAGATGTGATAGTTATGTGAAAATGAAAAGTTAGCATAGACGGTTGCATCAGACCAGTTTAAGGACTGAGTACCACAGCAACAACTCATTTTATCTTGTTTCTCTGTATTGTACTAGTTTTTCTAGACTTGCTAATTTCAATTGCTTGTGTTCTTAAACCTTTATAAAAGATCTTTAGTAAAACATTTTGGTGAAAGCTGTATCACAAAAGGGATTCACCAATTCTTCTACTTGTTCACCGTCAATGTTTCAAAGGGAGTTCTTTATTTGTTGAGAGAAACTCTTCAACTATAGTGCATTGTTAGGGAAGTCAATTCTGTCTGGGAAGAACAATGAATTGTGGGTTGCACGATTCGCATTGTGAGTACAACCCGCGATTGTCATATTGATGACTTCATGGAAACATGTAGGACATTGAGAACACTTATAATTCACACTTTCATTGATGATGTATTTAATGGATAATGTACCATGTTCATGCAAAAGTCTGAATAATCAAAAGACAATGCAGTTTTCTATAGACAGTAATTCAAATAATATCAAAAACCATTTCAATACCATCAGACATTAGATAAACCAAACAGGAAATATGAAAAGTAATATACGTACTTTTCATGCAGAGGGAAATTTATAATTTTGTGGTGAATACTAGCATTTTAATTACAATACAATATATTTTAATTCAGTTTTCATGATTCCTTTCTTCTGATTTAAAAAAAATTAATCATCGTTTGTATGATGGCCAACTTCATTATTTTTATTTTAAGGGATTTCATCAGATCTTGTTGATTATTAAGAAAACTCTGGCTAATAGCAAATTTTATCATTTTTTTTTGCTCCTCTACGGCGCGCCATTACGACGAGTAAGGAGGCTCAGCTGTATACGTTTTATTTACCCGGTAAATGTGTGCATTAACAACATGCCGCAGCATCCACAAACAATCTAAATGCAAGCAGTCTGCGAGGTTCTAAGAGAGGCAACTTCCGCCACGAGATTTATTTTGAAGTTTCATCCCAAGAACTGTGCAGGATGAAGGAGCCTTAAGATTTAAACTAGTGCTGGGAGGAACGTTGCTGATTATTTAAAAAAATGCTTAGGCGTGAAAAATGCTCTTACAGAATTAGATATATATATATATATATATATATATATGGCATGAAGTACACGGGTGCAACAGCTGCCACACACACACACGGCCGCAGAAGGAATAATGTGCGCTATCTACGACATCTAGTTCATGCATCACCGTTACATTAATGAGGTGGAGGCTACCAGATGATCAGCTATTTTAGAGGATCCGCTATCGAAAACATGATCTAGCCATTCGTAATAAAAGCCCCTTCTTCGGTGTTGTGAGATATTCCGGAAGAACATTTAAACAAGATGTCGACGAAATTGGTGGTTCGTTCATATCTCAAGTTGAAGAATCTATCCAAATTTAATTATTTTATTTAATATTTGAAGGCTCCAGAAAGGTCCTGAATATTAATATCTCATGTTTCTTGGTGACGCTCTTTAGATATTAAAATGGTTAGAAAATCTTCAATTTTATTATTTTTAAAATGTTATATGTTCGTCACTAAATGGATCGTCTTTTGCATTTACTGACCTTATCTCATGGTTATTGGAGGGGATAGCTAGTGTATTGAGATTTTAAACTTATTATCCGTTCGTCCGCCATTAAAACTGCAGTCAGGTAATAAATGTCTAATAATCGGCATTGCACTATATTTAATTATAACGTGAAAAAAAAGTGCTCCTACAACAGAGATCACGTGACCTCATCAAATATAGACATGAAGTTAAAAATACGGCGCTGGGAGACAAACACCATGCAGACGTTGAAAAATATTTTTTTTTGGTGTTCATCTGCAAGAATTGTAATCTTTTCTGTACTCTTTCAAGGTTTAATAAGAAATGGAGATCAATAGAAAATGACAATGCAAAATGATAACTTCTTTGAAGAAGCTGCTCTTTACTGTAAGATTTTTAATCCAGAGTAAATATTTGTTGTTCAGGGGGTAGAAATTAATCTGTAAGTTGGACGGCGGGAGATAACAGCTAATGTATGTTTAATATACGCACACAGACGAGCGGCGGTTTCGTATTGGTTCTCGGCCATTACGTCATAAGCTGCGACGTCACTTCCGCTGTAACTTCATGAAATATATTTTCACGTAAAGAAATAAGACTACAGAGGATTCGACACAAATAAAAATAACGCGACATATCATTCCCCAAAATTTATAACCACGCCAGGTGTGATTTATAATGAAAGAAGAGACTACAGCAGTCGCTTTAACCTCTTGATTCCAAATTTAACAAACGATACACCGTGGTATTACTGTTTATTAAATGTTTATTCTTTTGACGGGCTATTGTCTAATTTATTTCGGGCAATCCGATATTATGACTTTATTGTTTATGTATATTTAATTGCAAGTGAATAAAGTTCCACCAAACTTCTAAGATGATAAATATGGTTTATAATGTAGATCATTTATGTAACTAATAATTAATCGTTTTTGTTGGGGTGACAACGCGTCAGAGGACGACAATGAGGGTTCAGTGTGTGACTGCGACTGAGAGCGGCTCAATCAGTGCGTATAAGACGCTAGAGACTAAATAGCGAAAGAATCGCTATATACATGTGTTAGAATGTGAGACCATCCCACAATAAATTCATCGGTTGTGTTATATAATTTTAATACCTTATAATAAGCGTTTATAATCTAAAATAATTTTAATTAGTTTTGTAGGAAAATATGCTGTGGCTATCTAGTTCAAAAATATTTTCCGTACTTACAAATGTCTGTATATTTACATTTGTTTTTGCGAATACAAACCTGCCTAAACTGTAAGCTCTTGTGTAAGTTAAATTATGCATCGGGTCAAGACTGTATGTATTTTTAATTGCTTCATTCATACGCCCAGCAGAGGGCGTGTAGTAAATATCCTCCGCCAACAGGTGTGTTCACATTTGGACGATCCCCAAAGAACTATTCTCCTCTATGATTGTTATCTCACCTCCATTGTTTTCCAAGGTGAGATGACTGACTCAGACAATTACGATATAAAGTCATCAATATGACAATCGTGTATTGTACCCACAATGCGAATCGTGCAACCTACAATTCATTGTTCTTTCCAAACAGCATTGACTTCCCTAACAAAGCTCTGCGGCAGATGAGTCTTTCTCGACGAACAAGGACTCCATTTATAGCACTGACAACGGACAATCAGTTGAACTCGTGAATCTGATACGGTTTTCACCGTAATGAGTAATTACTGAACTCTAGTAAAACATTAACACATACCGACCGCATTAAGAGTAGCACATTTGAGATTATCTTCAAGTAAGTTGATCACCAGTTCATTTCATTTCAAACCAAACACGTTAGTGTTTACTCTCCTTGTCTCAGATAATTATGATAACTTTGACACCTAATAGTAATTTTTAGAATTGAAAGGGAATTTGATGTTGACCACCGGGCATCGTGCCTCCTAACGAGGAAAATCCACGAGTCAGGAATGTTTTATAATCAAACACTGCTTCACTGGAACACTTTTTCATTTCAAACAATTTAAATACGTATTTCTAGAAGATACGAATGGAGAAATATCGACCGGACTCAGGAATCTAGCCTGGAACCTCCCGCTTACCGTGCGGTTGCTCTAACTATCTGAGCTAGTCCAGGTCGACAGCCAGATTCGATACCACATTCCTCTACTCTTGTAAACCTAAGCTCGGCACTACATTATCTTCTAAATATACTTTCACGGCCTTTCGCTGAGCTGAAATTGAAGCAATTATTCTCTCTTGGAGTTGACATCCAAGTCAATTTACACAATGTCCATTCTTCACTGATTTCCTAGGTCCGGCTGTGAGGAATGTGGTTAGTCAATTGTAGGTGAGATGGTTGGGGAACAGCACCATTGCAGGAGATTCAATTTCCGAGACCGGTCGATATTTTTCCATTTTTATCTTCTAAATTTATTTTATGGTCTTATGCTGAATTTCAGTTGCAGCAATTATTATTTCTTGAAATGATTACGTATTCACATTGACATATGTCGAGAGAGCCGACCTCCTGTGGTCTAGCGGTTACCGTCGCTGCCTCACAACACAGAGGCCCCGGGTTGGATGTTAGTGACGTCATAGTCACGGAGATTGGTATTAAGACTGCTGGAGAATCTACACGCTGGCCACGTGTCACTGCAAATTCGGAATGTGTAAGATGACAGTCCGCAGTCGACCCGGTAGGCCAAGGCCTTGAAAGGGCTGCAGAGACAAGGAAGGAATATGTGTGTCGTGAGCGTTTGCCAAAGAAGTAATTATAAATTCAAAGAAGTTACGCATTCATTTCCATGACAAGAAAGCATTTTGTTGGTCTTACTGACAACAGAAGCATTTTGAATTTTTAAATAAACCAACACTATCCTAAATATTTCCGTGTAATAATGCCAATGATACAACACGCCTTTAATTTAAATCGAATAATATTTTTTTAATGTATTTTAGCTTAAAAATATTAATTCAGTTTGAATCTCTAAACGTACAGTTGACTTCGAGCATCCCGAGACCATTGTTTGCAGTTATAAAGCTTTTTTACAACCTGCGCCATTATGGCGCTCAAATAAACATTTTCAGCTTATTTATTCTTCGGGGATTCGGCTAGTAGTCTGTTAAGACGATGCGCAGTGGACAACTTGGTCCATATTGTAGGAAGGGGAGGGGGCGGGGTAGCCAGGAGCTCACTTTAACTTCAAATTTTGTAAACAAAACTTCGTAGTGTGAAAGATATTTTGAAAACAGTGGCGCTAGGAAATGTATTTCTGTCAGTTCAGGATATGTTGTACGTCAAGAACTCAACATAGATAATAAGTATAGGAAAGATGTTCTTGTTTATATGAATACAATTAATATTTTTAACAATGTTAGTAGTGTTCCGGCAGTCCGTTGAAGGGGAAGTTCCTCCTCAATCACGTATGCATATCCGAATATCATAATTGAGCAAATGTTGAGAAACGCGCATTGAAAAGGCCACCTCTGGCATAACGTGTCGTAGTCGGTAGACAAACGAAATGAAATGTGTGTTGCGTGTTGTATTTCGTGTCGACAATTGCACAGTGTTTAAAAATGAGTGCTCGGTGCCACTACACAAATTGATGAAGTTAACCCCGGTGGTATCTAAACGATTGCGACAGGTTTCACTAAGAATGCATGACAGACGCTAATGAGCAGACGCATTGTGGGCTTCGCATCGGCGTTGCCACACACTCGCGTGATTATTCAAAGCTCCCCTGCCACACCTAGTCCAATTTGGGGCTTGCTTAATTACAGGGGAGTCGAACACGACCGACCACGGCGCTCCACTCGCCGCTCTCATTATCCGTCGTCGTCGACAATGCACATGGCTCTCAAAGTTGGCCAACTTTCGACTTCTGCAACGGAAGAATACCTCCAGTTATGTCATACAGGTGGCGGCTAATGGAACCAGGGGAACTTGCAAAATCGACATGCGTTCATTTTGTTATTAAGGCACGATCTGCTTCAGTGCAAGGGTCATATAACTAAGTATCACCTGGAAAATGAAAGGAAAATAGCCTAAATTGAGAAAAGAGTACGTGGAAATTTTTTGAATACAGCCAATATCTCGGAAATACTTTTCCCGTGTGAGAAGACAATGCACAATAGGAGGAAAAATTTTTTCCTACGCAAAAAAGCCCCAGACATTGACTTGGGGAAGTTACGAAATCTCTCTTCCCTCCAAAAAAGTGTGAAGAGCTTTTTTAAGGCAAGTTAGCGACATGGATCAGTGGCTTCGTAACGGAGAAATGTCCCACGGTAGTTTTAATAATAAAAAAAGTGGGGGGAGGGGCAATCAAGAGTTGGAACAGAGGAGCAAATGAAACGGTATATATATATATATATATATAGAACCTGATGCTCTTCCACAATGATTAATTAGGCTAATATTCCAGAGAAGTGTGACTGTTGACCTTGATCAACTGAAACATGAAATATATAAGTGATCGTTACGAATTTGAAAAATCAAAGCTGTTTATCAAGCTCTTTTTACCACTCCCGATAAATTATTTTGATATGTCTACGTTAAGTCCAAAAATCTATTTTCTATTACTCTCCATACCAGCTTTTTCTCGAGAGAGGAGATGTTTGAGTCGTCCTATGAATATAATCGTTTCTGGTGTAAAATTTTATGTATTGTAAACTTCATGCCTGTTTACTAATTTCGTACCCCTTTATTAAAGAGAAATATTATTTTCTATTTTCAGGCAGATTTTGAAGACCAAACTTCCCCGAAGAAAGTCTTCCGCTTGAAATATTGGAGCAATCAAAAAGGTAAGCACATTTCACTGTTGTCACTAAATTAAAATTACCATTTGTATATCTATCTCTAGACTTCTGTGGAACATTTTCAAACCATAGTAACGCTTTATAGAATAAAAGGGTATGCGTTGGAGTTTGTTCTTTAACAATCTCTAGGGCGTTGGATATTTTTACAAACCAGGATCACTAATCTTTCGAGACGTGAAACTTCAGTCAAAAGTTAAACCGGACGAATGAATCGCCTATATTTTTTGTCTTTTTATAGGCAATGAAATTTCACTTTTGCGACACAGGCCCACGAGGAACAACGGTGTAGTTTCCACTTGTATTCAGATTCGCGACAGGATTGCCGTGAACCGGAAAGGGATGTGTATGACTATGCATTATAATTATCGTGAATATAATTGATGCCTTACGAATCGCGGAAGTACAGTGCGTTTCAAAAAGAATAATCCGATTTTTAAAAAAATTCGTAACATAATGGAAAAATTTTGGCCGGGCCCGGTGAATAGATGCCTGGGCCTCCCGCTCACCGGGCGGTAGCTTTACCACTGCGAGATCCGTCCACCCTTTATACCTGAAGCTCAGGCCACCTACAATTTAATAATTACATTCTTCACATCGTAACGCTAGGAATCAGTGAAGAATGGGCATTTCTCTGTTGGAAATTCTTTACTATTCAACTATGACTGACCAATATACTGTTAAGGATATATTACTCTCGTGGCTACCCAGAGAATTCTCCTTCAGACAACGTCACCGGGGAAAACTACATACTCCATTACATGATGTTCGTTGAATAAACTGATTTTCGTAATTTAGTAGACTATTTTGAACTCTATATTATTATTCGTTCGCGCCGAAATAGTTCTTTTTATTTTGCCCTAAAAACGAAACAACAGGTACAAAATTTACATAAATGAATTAATTGAAAATACAAACAGTACTGTATCATCTATTTACGATCGCTTCAGGGCAAACCTTATAACTCGCAGTTGGTTTAGAACCTGCCGCGCCCCCCCTTTTCAATTCACTTCCTATGCTATTAAAGGGGAGTTTCTTGTTTCAGCATCACCCTCATGTAGCCAATAAATAAATCTGTGCAGCAATTCAATGAATTTATAAATATCTTCTGAACTCTTCAAGATATTGAAATGAAACATACACGAAAATTTAAGTTAAAATTCCTGTTAAAATTCCGGAAATTTTCATTGTTATCCGTTTCGAGAGTATAGACAACCCGCATTCATTTATAACTTAAATATGACTTCACGTAGAATATGTATATATACGTATATTACTTTATTTCTATTATATTAACATCATTATAGAAATTAAATATTCACTAATATTTAAGTTGGATTGCCTATTTTTAAAACCGGCAAATTTTCATTGAAATTCGTTGAGCCATTTCGGAGCCTATACGAGACAAACATACGGACAGACAGACATTTCAATATTATTTATTGGTATAGATGACGTCCTTTCGTGAATTTCGAGAGAAAGAATTTTTGGGCCGAATTCCCGAGCGTCGCTTGATGTAGGAAATTCCGCTCACTGACAAACTATTTTCTCTCGTGGAGTTGGTGTAAGGTGTCTGTGTGTACCAGAGGGGAGGAAGAAGGGCGACCAGCGGGAGGCCTTCGATGAAAGTACGTGTGCTGTCTCCCGGTTCCAACGTTGCGAAGCGAATGTAGTGATCGTGCGCAGCGGCGGAAGAAACTCAGCTTAAAAGGACCCTATTACTTCAGTTAGGTTTCACCTCTGTAAACCGTCTATTTATGTTATTGTTGAGGACCATGCTCCTGTGTTAGGAGACAACCACTGGCGGAAGGAAAGCTTTGTCCGCAGATCGCACGAGACTTTCTACTCACAATATCATTCAAGCTCGAGTATCAGTTTCTGTTCCCTCTTTATCATTTCATTCTTCAATAAAATTATCGGCGTGTTAATACATTTTACGTCTTCAACCTGTCATTTTTCTTATTTCTCGTGGATAACGTGGTTCATAAGCGTAATATGATTTTATTGAAATTGGAGACCCTCAGGACTTTGACCCGTGGAACACCTTTGCTGATCTCTCTGTCTGGCTGTCTGTCAGACGGTACGTACTACACCAGGGCTTTTTGATCGTGTTCGAAACTAGATGCGAAGTGGAGCAGCTGCCTCTGTTGAGTCAAAATGAAGTCACTTCCATCATTTTGTCTGATATGTGAACACCTGTAGTAATAGTAATTACAATACAATGCAACGTATAGAGACTAGAAATTTATAAACGTGAATCTTAATACACTGGGAGGGAAAGAATATCATGGTTTTGGAGCTGTTATTGAAACGAATTAGTGAGTGAGCCAAATTATTGTAAATGGAGAAAAATTATTAATTAATAAATTAGGATGTTTGTCAAAAGAATAAGCTGTAATCCGAAAATAGTGGGTTAAATATGTCATGCACAGTTATAATCCAAATTAAAGAGCAGAAATTGCATGGTTCATGTTATATGACGTTCGAAACGCAACCAGTTCGACTCGTTTGGACAAAATGGTGGTTACCGAACAGGTCTTATTTACGGCATCCCTGTTTCTGCGGCAGTATTCGGAATTTCTCCCGGCTGCATAATTTCATTCCCCACTCTCGTTACATTACTCCGCGCCTCAGACCTGTTCCCCATCAATAAATTTTATGACGAACACGTTTACGGTTATTGTTAAGCATTTAGCGTGTGAGTGCTCAAAGAGTCGACTAAGTGGCAAATCTGCAACACAAATTTCCAGACTAACGACGCGGTTCAGGTTGTGGCCAGTGAGGAAAGTGACACCGAGCCAGGTTTCGGTTTCCTAAATTTTCACTTATTCACTTACGTTTTAGATTCTTAGTCTACGGCATGAGCATACCAAATTTACTAGGCTTGTTTAAAGCTACAAATAAGAAAATACTGAAATTAATTGAGGTTGTGGGTAAAGCAGCAGCCAATTGACTGACGAATCAGGAGCCCACGCTTGTTACAAAGCTTAAACCTTAAATTCATCACCTAGGTATGTTGTGCCAGTGATGATGACAGTTCTGCTGTCACATATTTAAATAATGTTCAGCACAAAAATAAACGAAAGGGATTATTGGTAATAAACGCTTAAAAATACGTTTCGATTAATTGGTAACAACTACAAAGAACGTTCATCAAGGATGGACGAAACAAGGAAGGAATGAGAGGGAGAGTAGTTTAGTAAGGACGTTTTTTTCAAACGTTTTAGTCAAATATCAATAAGTTTTTTATCTTCAGAATGCTTGCCAGTTATCTTGGGAAATGTGGAATAGTACCTTTTAAATTCAAATTTAAATAGAAATTAACGAGCAATTTCGTTAATGTCCCCAAGAGTGACTTCAAATTAGAAAATCCACGCATTGTCTGTCCCCCTTAGTGAATAAATGTCCTTGGCGCTCCACCGACCGCTACTGCAGGAGGAATGTGACTGACACGGGGACTGAATAGGCCCCGGGCGCACAGATCACCTGTTGCAGAAGCTTTCACGCTAATGTGGGAATGTTTGCCCACAATTTCTGGTTGAAGGCCGCTCTGTGGGCCCGTGGCGAATCGCAACTGATTGCTTCGGCCCGCCGGTGGAGATTACCACGGACTTTCATGCCCTCTAGCGGAAAGCGAATAACAGAACCCAGGAAGATCGACAAAATCAAACACTTCCTGAAATGTTGAGTTCAGAAGGGAACCTGGATAACTTGAAGCCAAGGTACATTACAGGTCTCTCGTTCAACATCATCGCGAATCATTTCTCGTAACTTTGTTAATCGACGTGAAAGTAAAATTAGTAAATACCTACATAGGTGAAACTCTTACAATTATTAAAATGTGTTCTGGAATTCAGTCCTAAAACTGGTCCATGCTAACCTATCTTGCGCAAGCCTTTACATTTCCGTAAAACTACAACATCCCCCCTAATCTGTTTAGCTATATTCCATCCTTGCCCTCCCTCTTTTGTCCTTACCCCTTACACTTCCCTCTAATGCTAATTCTACAAGACCCACATGTCTTAAAACGTGGCCTATTAATCTATCCCTTCTCTCTTCCCCGAATTTTATTAACAATTTCTATTCTTTCCACCCATCTGATTTTCAGCATTCTCCTATAGCACCACGTTTCAATGGCATCTATTCTTTTCTTTTTCTGAACTACCATCGTCCACGTTTCGCACTCATATAACGCCACACTCTGTACGAACATTTTTAGCAATGACTTTCTAATATTACCCGTAAGTAAATTCCTCTTTTTTTCGAAAGCCTTCCTTGCCTGTGCTATCTTACTATAGTTATTACACTTCCCAAGTAGCAGAATTCCTTAATTTCCTTCAACATATCCCTTCCCAATCTAACACCCTTGAATATTTCCCATACTACCTTGGTTTTCCCGTTATTCGGGGTCGAGTCCCTAGTCCGGTCGACATTTTTTCCATTCTTGTCTTTCTTCCAGATTACCTGTAATTTTGCTATTTTTAAATATAATTTAAATTTATTTACGAAAAAGAAGTAAAATTGCAGACAACAGTAACTTGGAAGAAAGACAATAATGGAGAAATGTCGACGGGACCAGGGACTCGAACCCCGGACGTCCCGTTTTCCGGGCGGTTACTCTACCACTGAGCTAATCCACGTCGACGTCCAAGGACCGATTCAATATCCCTTGGGGTTGGGGGTGGAATTGGTGGAATCTTTATGTGTAATGAAGGTTCATATTTGAGTCGAAAAAGAATTCTTGAGGTCAATTGCTTTTATAGTGTTTTCCCCTACAATATTTGTGTATAATTCAACCCCTTGTGAGGGTTTTGGGTGGAAATGAGTCATATGAAAAGAACAAGGAAATTATCGAGTTTGGTTTCGAATCCGATGTAAAGGGGATCGCTGTGTTACATTAATATGCGATTTAAATAAAAATTCATCCCTTAAGTGGGGAAGAAATTTTATTTTCTTAGAGTACTTAAAATAAGATAAGTTTAAATAAGGCCAAAAATAGACAATAATTAGTGAAACATAAAATATAATTGAAAAGCAACTACATGTTTCGGTCCTGATATGGACCCTTTTCAATGATATTTTATGTTTGGCTAATTTTGTCTGTGTTTGGCCTTATTTATCCTTATTTAAACGTATATTAAACGTAGACATTAATAACTATTATACTGAAAATACGTCCTATTGTTGTACCGGGAGTATTTTTGACACTGTCGAGATACTGGGAGTATATTTGAAGTTGATATTGTGACGTTTCCGATGCCGGTTTAGTCATGTGTTCACCAAGAATTAAATAATGTTCCGAGATAATATAAATAAACACCCGGGCAATGCCGGGTCTCCAGCTAGTTTCTAATGATAGAATTTTTTTTTCTCCATGGCTCTACAGCCCATTGAGGGCCTGGGCCTACCGAGTCGACTGCGGACTGTCATCTGGCATGACACATTCCGAATTTGGAGTGACACGTGGTCAGCGTATCGATCCTCCAACAGTCTTAATCCCGGTCTTCTCGACCAGATATAATTATTAGTGTAAGATATTAAAGAAAGAGAAATGGTTTTACCTTAAAATTGACTGATTTGTCCTAATTTAATGTCGACGGGATTTCTCCTGTGAAAGTCGAAGGCGCCCCAGGCGATGCTGGTAATATTAATAACACAGGTTAGTTGGTTGTTGCCAGTCACACGGGTACAATACGAGGAAAACGCCGTATTAGCCTGCGGAGGGAGAGAGAGAGCGTGTGTGGGATAATACAAGAGGCTGAACTGGGCCGAACATCTCTGCCCCGAGGCCGCACTTACAAGCTGATCGTCGAAAGTAAATGGCGCGCGCTGACTTTCTTGTAATGAGCGTCTCGCCTTGATTTACTGTAGATGTGTTACTCGTATTTGCGACTGAAAGCTTAGCTTGGGCTTTCTTGCGGTACTTTGCGGAGGCCTCATTCGCCGGGGAAAATTACGGCTCGGGACTATGGCAATTTTACAGCTCATTGTCTCAATGTTTTCTTCTATCTTTACCTTTGCTAAGTAGGACAAGACTCTTCCACTCTTTCTCTCCGAATAAAATAATATTTGCAGGCTACGCATTTTTGGCTCGTGGCCAGAGACTCGCCAACTCGTAAGTTTTCTTTTGCTTTGAATTATTTATCCACCTTCATAGGATGTCCCAATGTTGGGACACCTGGCCGTAACTCACCTTAATTTATTTGAAAGTAATTTGTTTATAATAGAGGAAATAAATTTTTAGGCACGGTGATGCAATCGTGAATTAATGTCTGCGATCTCCCACTGACTTAGTTCTTTTTTTTACTACTTTTAAAATATTCGTAAGAGGAGTGCACCTTTCCTTTGAACCTATTTCTATTCCGAAGCTTAGATTCCATATTACTATGATTTATTTCCTCAATATTTTATTTTTGTGAGGATTTATAATAGCGTCCTACATAAAGTAATTTTTTAGTTTATTTTTTATTTAGTTTCAACCGAATAGTCTACTGTCGATAAAAACTTATTTATTGATTTAAAGATATGTTGTGCTATTGAGTCCTAAGGCTGGTCTGATGCAACCCTCCATGCTAACTTATCTTGCGCCAACCTTTACTTTTCCTCATAACTACCACATCCCACATCAACGGTGTGTTGAGTGATGCAAGATCTGTATCACCCGCAGTCATTATTATTCCAACAAAAATGTTTACTTAGAAACTTTCTTAGTACCTGATAGAGAGGTGCTGCGGGAGTTTTCTCGCAAGCGCTTCACCCCAGAGTGACTGCGGGACTCACCTGATTATGTTGGGAATGCCTCGCACTCTCTTTTTTTTTATCAAAGTTCTCACATGCCGAGACACCTTCACCTATTTTAGGAGGTATATGTACTGGGGTCGAAGATCTTGGGATTATGGCAAGAGTTGTCCGCTGATCCCATTGGATCAGTCGGCCAAGTGCCTCCTGAATCTGGTGGAGACATGGAGAAGGGAATGCTGCGGCCCCACAGCAAACTTGTCTCCCGTCATTCGGAAGGGCCTGTTTCAGGATTACCGTCTCGTAGCCTGTTACTAAAGAAATTAGCCTAAAGTGTTTCTTTCCCTCGGCGAGATAAATGATGTCGTGAGGGTTTCACTTGAAGAATCAGGATATGAGAGAGGTTGAGTGTAAAGCTAGTGGCTGAGTCCCGCCTGGTGGAAAGCAATGATGCTAATTTCCTACTAGACTTGGCCGTGCTAAGTGGAACAGCTTTCCACTACTGTTCTTTAGTGGATAGTAATTTACTTGGCTTTCAAATGAAACACTTGAAATCAAGTGGATGCTTATCCGGGAATGTGCAATCCAACTGTAGTGTAGTTACAGGTCGGTCAAACCATCTGGGAAGATTAATCTTAGGAAACTGAGGATCGCAATTCATTAACTTACATTACTATTTCTTAAATTTTCGAAGTAATAAACTCATTCCGCACTGTGAACCATATAAATAATTGTCCATTTCGACCTACAGGATATTATTCACCACTTATTCAATAATGCGACAATGTAGATCCTCATTTAGAAGATGCAATGACTGACATTTCTCTTTATGAGCATTTTTTAATCAACATTTTGTTTTTTGTTATTTTTTTGATCATTTAAAAGAACCCGACATCCACCTGTTATACAATTTCAAATCGATTTACAATTCACCTTGTTCGATGTCTCTGGCGGAACCCATATTTTTCAAATTCTGTGCTATAATTTTCTTCAACGTCGTCTCCCTTTATTTAAACCACTTACTCCAAGCTTGGAACTAAAAAATTTAATTTCACTTGTTGTTGTAATGAGTCCATAGACCGGTTTTAAGCTAATCTCCTTTGTGCTAATTTTTTCATCTCTTCATAACTACAGCAGCTCACATCTAGTCTTGGTCTTCCTCCTCTACTCCTATCCTACCCACAAAATTTCCCTCAGTGCTTCGAAATGTTACCCAATAGTCTATTTATTATCCTCCAAGGGCTTTTAATTGAATCCTATTGAATTTTAAAATTGGATGTATTGAATATTCACATATTTGTAATCAGCCCCCCTTCTCCCCCCAAAACAATTGTTAAAAATTTGTAACCTAATTTTTTTCACTTAAATCAGATGTTAAATTGTCTTTCAATTTTTTGAATCAAAAATCTTTCGGGCAATAAATTTGCTATATTGAATAGAAAAATTATATTTCTTCTAATGCAGTTACTGTTTACAAAAGTCTATATAACTTGTAAACACTAATTATTTTATTCAAATTGATTCCTTTTTTTAATATTATTGTTGTACAATAAAATTCAGATTTGCTGTCAATTTTTTGTATCGTTGACATGCTAGAGGTACTCAAATTTATTATGGCATATAATAAAAATATATTCTTAGGTTTTAATACATAAATATTTTAGCTAGTGTCCTCCATAATTTTCTCCCTTCACCGTTTAAATCCTGATTTGTGACTCGATATATCCTCTATTTTTTCAGCATTTTCTTCTGATGAGTGAGGCTTACAGGTAAAAAACTAATTTTATGACCCCCTTTCCAATGTTTGTCTGCTGATTGATTCGTGGGACTAAATGATTTAGCGTGAAAAAGTGTCGTAAATCCTTTAATCAAATATTCACTCTTAGTTCATTCTTGGTTCAGACAGTAGTTTCGCCTTTCAGAATACCCAGGATCATTTTCCAATATTTTTCCGTTCCCACATTTAATATTATTATTTTTATTACCGGATTGCTACGGTCTGAATCAGTTTCCGTATTTTTTATATTTATTATAATTTAATTTATAATAATTTCATGATAGTAGAAGGTTCTGAAAACGCCTTGTGCTATTGTTTCTTGCAGGGAGTTAATAGTGGATCGTTTTACTTCAGCTGTAGGTGTCTATTATTATTGTTTTTAGTTTCTATCTTATCACGTCCATTTCTTTTCCTGCTTGTTGTTTCTTTACTCTCCGGTAGTGGCCGTAGTTTTTAGTGGCCTATTTGTCCGGCTGCGTGGCAAGTCTTATTTCCCACGTCGGCGTGTTACCAACCTGGCGCCAACAAGTGCCTTTGTAACGCCGCGCCGCGCCTCGCATTCCTCCGCAAACGCCGTCCAAGGACCGTGACAGAACAGAACACAACACCTTGGACCTCCGAGGCAGATTTCCCCTTCCTCACCTGGCCTGGCCTAGCATCTGGATGATCAACTACGTCGCCCTTGGCCTTGACCGATGCATTTCTCCGGGAAACTGTAACAACTGTCAACTATTGGCGAGTTACTTCGCGCTATCTGTCCCTTTCATAATTAGGTTTTTAGCCCTTTATAGCCCCTTATTGACCAACTAATTAAACCCTTTAGATAAACGGATGATTATAGTTTCAATGACACAAACAGAACGAGTTGAATAAAGATGTTTTACTTTTATAACAATCACTTGACGTTTTTAAGCCTTTTAGTAACAAAGAATTTGAGACAGAAATAGAGAGCAGAAAGTCTCAAGGACAATATATTTTTTTTCAAAGCCAATTTTACGAACAATAAAGCTCAAATAATGTCAGCTTGAGCCAGGGGCTTAGAATCCTAACACAAACAAGAAATGGAAAATTTTAGGTACTAAGCGATCTCTTGATGTTTGCATGTTTATTTTTTCCAATTATTGTCAACGTGACTGAAACAATAGGACTTGCATTGAGGGAAACGTTAAAGTGCTTATAAAAGAAAAAAACGAGGAAAACTAATGGAATCGTTAAGACTTCTCTATTACTCAAGTTAAATATCCTGAATAACAAAAATCCCTTTTAATAACAAAGTAAAAATTTCTGAATTTAAGATTGAACTAAAAAACCCTACACGGTTTTAAAATATGAGTATATAGAATGATAATTTCTGATAAATTTAGACTATGATTCCAGTTAAAATTATTGCTAAATTATAATACCCTGCAATACTTCTGTTGACCATAAATAGAAGATAATACACATTACCATCATTTTAATTTTTTATTTAAAATCTGGTTTATCATCTTTAATTCCAAATATAGTAGTATATAAAGGGTTCTATTCTCGGTTTGTTGAAGACTTAATCCTGACTCTTTAATTACTTTTCATGTGGTTCAGGACTGAGCTTACTTAGAGAAAATTTCTTCAGTTCTAGTATTATACTAAAATGTATAGTATATTATTATTACTTACTTAGTTGCTATTGGGCATTTGCCCTGTGGCTGCTATATACAAAGAAAACACAAATACAATTACAAAAAGTGAACCATAAACAGACATTTTTTATAGTAAAAATATTAACAATTTTTTTATTCTACAGCCCTAAGTTGCGGTTCTTCATTTTGTGTTTAGTACTTGTTAAGTTTTCTAAAAAACTGCCTATAGAAAACTAAGAAGTAATATTAACATCCACACCGACTAAATGTTTATAACAATAAGAAAAAAAATAACGATTGCTTTTTAAAACTTGTAAAAAGAGTTTGTTGATGAGATATACATGAGCCTTTCAAATAAAAAGAGAATTTCGTTAATAACTCACACACAGCTTGTTTTATTCCTTTGCTATATTTCAACATAGGTCCGCCATTATTGAATAATTCTTTATTGATTATTATTAAAAGCATACGTTAAATTTATTTGTGGTAAAAATTTGTTTCATCAGGAAGTATTTGGGAAAAATTAGCCATATTCGTTGCGTTTTAGTGGTGGTTTTTAAGCTTTATTACTGGGCAAACGGCTGAATTGGAATTTGCCCACCCTTCATGTCGATCTTCACAATTTTATCTTCAATTGCTACGATTACGTGGCGTCAGTTCAAGGAGTCCATAAACAAACAGGACCATAAAACTTCTCCACCGGAGAGCTGTTACGGTTTTTGGTCCTTCTAGGCCGAGTGGTTAATTCTCTAGAGGAACCAGCCAGTGAGTATTGGTTGGCCATACTTTTCGGAGTTTTAGTAAGGAATTGATGATTCATTAAATCGACTCAATAAGTAGATTTCTTTCTCTGAGGCTCGATACTTACGATCACCCTCATCACCTCCGGTTCCTGCCTCCAAGCGTCGATGAAAGCCTCAGGTTGACGTAAGACAACAAACGTAGCGTAAACACCAATTAAGTTACTAATATCAAGAGAAAGTTTCTAATCAAACAACACGAGATTTCACTCCCAGATTCGAGGTTGATGCTCGTCCATTACCTAGTTGTAGATTTCCGACAATCGTCCATCGGCAATTGTGCGCTCGAGGGAACGCCTTTTTTTTCTGCACCTTCTTTGTCGCCTCTTTTCCGGATATTTCCTTCCCCTTTTATCTGATTGAATCACGAGCCAATACTGCTTTTTTTTCTCCGAGACCTTTTTATCCTGATCCGGTCGTTTGTCGGATCTACTTTGTGGGCCGGCTTCTTTGAAACTTCCTCCGATCCGCAGAAGTTGAACAATAGTGAGGAAAACGCTCTGTAGTTCCTGTTGCAAAAAAGAAGGGATCCAATCTTCTGACAGACGTTACTCAGCAAGGTGACGTCTTCGTAAATATCCAGATAATAGACAGTCTCATAACTGACCTTCCAATATTCTCAATATAAACGTAATAGAGCTTCACTAAACGGAATTATTCTCAATTATACTATCTAAAACTTTGGTTATCAGGTTGTTACTAGCTTAATAATAAACTGACAAATGTTTCCTGCTATTGAAACCAGACTGACTACCATCAAGTTGTCTTAGGGATAATTTCTCTTTTCCTAGACTTCTTAAATTTTTTTGGAAACACAAAATGTAATAATTGTATTGAGGAAATTATAAACGGTAATCCTATCAGTGGTAACAGCATTTAAACCCAATAATGTATGATAACGTAAAATTTAATAAGGGAATAATTAGTACAGATAGACGGGAAGCAAAGTAAGTTAAGCATAAAGAATATATAACTGAGTTAAATCACCCTCTACGTCAGTTTTATTTTAATTTAAATATTAAGCATTACAACGTTTCGTATCTTATTTGAGACTTCTTCAGGTAAAAATTTAGCTGTAAATGAAGCCTCACTCAATGGCTATATAACCCTTTTTAATATTTTTATTTCTACCAATTTCTTTGTCTTTATTTCGGTCGTTAAACTTTTACTAGTACTAAAAGAAACTTGAATTTATTTTAAGCAATATGTTTCTAATTAAATGTAGAGGAAACTAATTTTTAAAAAAATGAAAACGTTCATAATTTTCCTTCAATGACAGTTACAGAAATGACGTAATCACATTACTGCATGGACAAGTCTGTGTGCCAACAAACCCAGTCAACAGGTTGCATTGGAACATTTTATTTTAAAAAAATCAGAAAATGCTACGTTTTAAATTTTTTACTTGGCTGTGTAACAAATGTTACGTCACTTTGATTATCAAGTTATTCCATATGTCGCTTTTACATTTACCGCCAGATAATTACACTTAGACGTGTCGTCGTGGAAAACAGTTTAGTGTTTTTTTACTTTCAACCACCGATATTTTGATTGATTAAAAAGTTATATAATGAAAATTTATACGCTAAGTAAAGTTTAATTCATATTTGCCAAAAAAATGGCAGCCCTTACTCCAGCACTGAGCGTAATTACATATCTGTACAATGAGATATTGTGACGTGGAAAAATTACACCCCACAAAATCTCAAGTGAGGTGTTGGACGACCGGTTTATTTATGACAGTTGCGGGAGACCTTGTAGGCTGGAGGAATGTTCGAAAACGTATTGCAAAACATGACGTCATGCTGTCTAGAAGTGCGATGGTCGTATCGTTTAATCGCCGAGGAGTGTTCGAGTAGCGACGCGGGAAAAGACGAAACTCAGATTCACGTCAGTAAAACTGTAATATATTGGGTACGAACTTTGTTTCTACAAATAATTTGTGATTCTTTGAATGAATGAAAGCGTGAACAAGTCAGTAATATTCACGACCTTCGACCGTATATCACTTTTATATTTTAATTATATTGTGTGATTTAAAAATAATACTGATTTTGTACTAATGGACCGTCTCGGCAATTTATACCCGCATCAAGGGACGCTGATATTGCGAAATTGAAACAGCAAGTACTGATCAAAAAAAGGTGAAACAAAAATAATTTCTGTGACTGTTATACCGGAACGAAAGTGCCGGGTTACAATATATTTCGATACGTTAGATATATTGCAGTTCTTTAAATTCAACCCCTGTCTGTTTCAGATCCTTAATTATATATTTTCTTTTATCCTTAATCATAAAACAATACCGACAACGTAATTGTTAATCCAAATCAATTAAATTTTCACATCGGTATTACGCTTATTATTAAGTTGAAATTACGTCTCCGTTTTGATAAGGACTGCTAATGTGTGTGTGTGTGGATTGACCTCTAAATTCAGCCCTTGGGCAAGTTTACTCAAGACATGGTCAAGGCTCATTGCTCGCGTGAAGTGAACGCAAAACGGAACCATTACGTTCTTGTCTTGATCCATTTGTGCTGTGTTTCTTGTCACAACCTGGAAGTGGAGGAGGACTGAAATTGCCTTAGATGGCGTTGGCCTTCAGCTGTCACGGCTGCAGAGAGTGGAAATAGGCTAGATTGTTTCCAGAGGATTGATGATTTTTTTAACACGGATGCCAGGTCTCTAAAGGTTTGAAGGAATCTCGTCTGACAGAAAGTCGTTGATCCTGCGATTACCAAATTTTGTAGTTGAAAGTTTGAATAGCGATTTAGTCTCACTTTAGCTAAAGAAAATTCGACCAGCATCTGGGTACGATTTTCTTAAGGTGTATTTCGTATTCAGGTTCTCTGGCAGGCGTAATTAAGCGTTTCGGGGATTGGCCGAATGAGTGTGACGAGGCGACGCATAGAATTACTGGAATCCTGGAGTTGCTGCTCATTGTTGGAGGCTGTCCGGCTGTCCAGAGAGAGTCGCAGCCCACTGACCTTGTTCCGCGCATTGTTACCTTCATACTCCACTTGCCCCGAGGCTCTCAGTACCAGACAGGCAGGAATGCTCCTTGGTCCATCTTTCACGCACTATATTCTGTTATAATCAACTCTATTTCTATCTCATCTGATATCGGTCGGTCACTGGCTGGCCGAGTAATATCCGCTCAGCATAATAAAGACCTGATGCAGGAACCTTTGATTCTCTTCAACTTTCCATCTAAACATAACCACAATTCCTACCTCCCAGTGTGTGTGTCATCTCCTTTATTCCCGAGTTCACCAGACGTCCCAAAATAGGGGGAAAAGTAAAGGCGAAGAACGTCAATTCAAGGAAAAAAACTTTGTCTTTTCTTGTCGTTAATTTATTTGATACGTATAGAACCACAAAATTGGCTTTCACATACGCTATCAAATTTATTTTCAATCAATATAATTAGTACCCGCCTTCGTAGAGGGTGACACCATCAGGTTCGCTGGACAAGGACAAGTCCGAAATCAAAATCAGGATATTTAAATATTTTTAATGCTTATTTTTGATCATAAATACGAAGGTTTACACCAGGAACTAAATACGTAACGACATTTTATTAAATAATTTATGATACTCAGAGGAATCGTAATCTTATTTTGGAAAGTCCACTGACTGTGCTAGCAAGGATTTCTGGTAAACAATTATGTCAATTTAAACACTATAAAATTGAATTCCGTTTCTCAGTTATGACTAATAGTTTTTATTCATTTGAAACTTTCAGTTCCACTCTATTCTCAATTCAACCTCAGTTCAGATCCTGAATTAATTATTTTTATTCTTTGTGGCAGCGTAAAGTGGTCTTAACCGGATGATCATTTGTTTATTCCACCAAAACACTGTTGATTGACCTGCAAGTGTGTCAGCCGCCCCTGGGCTCTCCGCCTTTCACTGTAAGGAAGCCCGAGATGACTTAGCGAGATCCCTATTAATTAATAATACAGACTTCCTTTTTTTGCGTCAAGCGTTTTGTGTGGCCCGTGTATTGAAAACAGAGGTTAGCCCGGGAAAAGAGAAATTTGGCAACGTCACAAACGAAACGCAACTGGCCTTTCTATCCCTTCAGTTTTCAATATGCGCGATTAATGAAGAAGCTGAAAAGTATTTTATTAGATAACATCTTCAATTAACTGGATATCATGAGAAAAATTATAATACCGACGATAAAAAGAAATTGCGATCTTATAATAAAAGGAGTATAGGTTAAAAGAAGATATGTATGATTGAAATGGATTATAATAGTAAGACGAGCAGAGTCGAAGGAAGACCACGTGTAGAAGACAGATTCGTCCTGTTAGGAACACATCATTCGTTTACTATTATATGAGCTATAGGAATTGGGATAGGAACATGGAAGAAACGCTAGAGGATTTACTGGAATTTGAGCGCTGATGAAGTAGCCCAGGAATGCGAGGACGACTTGGAAGGCGTGTAGTCTTCGTTGTTTACCACTTGAGGAACACGTTGCGACCTTCGAAGGAACCTTTGGTTAATAGCTAGTTTCTTGGTACACACGTGAGAAAGGAAACTTTTCCATGCGTCCGACTGCTTCCAGGACGAGTTTACTACATAAAGCTGTATGCACAAAGGAAAATTATCGAAGAAATTATTATTTACCACCGCTGAGTAAAACAAGAAAACGTATATTGGAAACAATAAAAACCGTTCAACGTATCATTCTTTGATTCAGTCGCAAAAAAAGCATTATTATAAATGTAAAAAAGCCAAACAATACATTCACAATATTAATATTATTATAAATAATAATTAATGAAAATATATAGAGAATAATTTACAATTTATTTAAAGGATTTAAAGACAAGAAATTATTAAACGTGGTAAAGGTACTCATATTGCAGCCAAACTGACTGCATTGTTGAAGTTTGAAATTAACAATGGAGTTATTTTAAATGTTGTATGATTATAATAAGTTATATTAACCAGTAAACATATTATATTTAAATTATTGGTATCATTCTTCACAGTAATAGGAATTTTCTTAGACCATGTGTGCAAAAATTAGAATAATATTTACATTCTTCACCTGAAGCTTTTACATTTTTCCAATCAAAATTATGGTCATACAATGGTAAAACAAACATGGTTTAAAAGGAGTCACAAAATTAAAATATCCAAAATTATGTTTAAATGTTGATTATAAATTTATCAATAAATTGTAGTGAAGCTTTCGACATATGCCAATTAAAAATACAAATTAATTAAAACATTAGAAAACAAAATTTATATTAAAATATATATTATACATATGCTAAAAATATATAAATTTACTTGAGATGAGAAATGAAGTAATGTACAATAGATTAAAGCTTTAAAACAAATTATAACCAAAATTACTTTTTATAATGTGCTATCTTAATATAAAATTTGTTTTTATATTTTAATTAATTTGTCTTTTTAATTATATCTAGCTGTGGCATATGACGGAAGCTTCTATACAAATTGTTAAATAAATTTATAATCCAAATTAAACTAAATTTTAGTTTTTATTAAATTTTGTGACTGATTTAAAACCAAGGGTTTTTCATCGTTGTACATCAGAATTAATATCAGTTATTTAAAACACAAAAACTTCATTGAAGAAAGAATTGTATGTCATAAAACGATTTAATTTATTTTCACCGTTGAATTTTAAATTGTTATTATGTTCATTAATTCGACTTATTAAAGAGAGTTTCGTTTGGCCGACATAACAAGCTTTGTAATCTAAACAAATATTTTCGTACGTAACATTATTTTTACCTGAAACGTTCAAGTGTTACGTAGTTGTGTTAACTGTAATTGGCGTGATTTATTTATGGAGAAACGCCTAGGTACGATCTCAAAAAATTTAACTTCTATCGTAAATACTTCCAGAGTTGTACTGGAAACTTGGATTCATTTCCTTGACCGTTGTCCATAACTCACAGCTTTTAAATCGTAGACCTCATAAATCCAGCGGAGAGAATGTCAGCATTCCAGAGCCTCGCTGATCGGATACGATTTCATAATCGTGAGCGTTGCAGCACACAGGAAAATTAGTGGTCTTTAGTCCATATCTATTGGGTGTGAAGCCACGAAATTATTGGTAGCTTTTTAATATTGGAAAGAACTTCCATTTACCAATACAGTAATTTTCAAAGATATGTAATAGTTTTATATATCGAATTGCTAATTTGAAAGTTATAAACCCTGTAATTTAATAACATTTAGTGAGATATTAGATCACGAATAAGTGAACGTGGGAGTCATTTCTACGCACCAGCTTTCATTAATAAGCATTAAAGAAAAATTAACAGAAAATTGATAAAAATTTAAAGAAATTACAGTTACGTAATTTCATATTTTAGACGTAACTCTATTATTATATCATCAGAGAATAAAGTAAAAGAAATTAATATTTTATCTGACGTATATTATCAATAATTAAGAACATTCTTAACATTAAATATATACTTAAACTGGTACCTTGACACAAAAATGAATTCAAATAGGAAACTTCAAGTTTCATCCTCAACTAGGGTTGATCATAATAAGACAAAGATTCTATTAATAATCTTTTTAAGCCTAAACCTTCTCTCTGGATTCATCAAAGAACAAACAGATCCAACTAATAAGCTTTCCACTACCAATATTTATATAGAATTAACTGTCCTAAAATTGGCTGAAAAAAAGGAACTGTGAATACAACTTATTAAAAAAAATTCTATGTAGACAGCAACAAAATTTTGTACAGGGGTCACATTATTACAAAATATTAATTTTGAAAATGTTGCACAAATTAAAAGTCAACCCAATGCTGCTAATAGTAAGCAGAAGATATATGACGTTAATTTGGTGCTGTTTGGTTGTTTCCAAAATTTAATTTTAGTTTTAGATCTTTGCTTTAATTTCCAGTCCACGTCTAATCGCCGTTAGATGACGACGCCAATAAAAGTCGAAATGTCCCGAAATTTTCAAACTTATCTTGCAACTGTTAAAACTTGTCTGCTTTCTATGAAACTCTGAAGCACCTCAGCTTTTCTAATTCCCATCTCTTTATTTTAATTCATTTCTTGAGTTTCTTCATTTTCTGCCTGCATTTCATAATCAACAGATACCTTAATCAAAGCCAACTTTACCGGTAGCTATTAAAACAGCAATGGATCATGCTTTTTATTTATTTTCTTGTTACTAATATTACTAGTACAGAGGAGAAACGTATACGAGATATGAAATATTGAAGAAGAACAAATACTTAGAAGAAGAAAAAGCTAATATTTTAAGGATATTTATGTTAAGTGGTAGACCAAGCAGGAATGATTTGAACCATACACAGAAAGCGGCGTCAGGTTAGTTGTTGTGAGGTTTCAAAGTTGTAGAATCAATTATGAAGACATCCATTGGTTCAAGGGAACTCGTTAGCAAAATAATTGTAGAAGTTGTCTACATGAACGTGAAAGGAGCTGGTCCCAGGGATCGGAAAGTTACCTCAAGGCCCGGCTAAAGTCGACCCTCTGCATACCAATGATACCGGAGGCGATGGGTCGGCCATTTAAAGACGGCGGAAACGCTTCCTGGGGACCGCAACACGATCCCTGTTAAACATCCGCAGCTCAAGGACAACTATTCAAGGCGCAAACACGAGCAAAGAAAACCACTTTGCGGGGATTTCAACGGTAACACACGTACAGCGGCAACGGCTGTCGGATTATACGTATGCGTGCGCTAGGCGTATGGCAGATGGCACCACTTGATACGGCATATGGCACGTGTTCAGGTCTCCAGCTGACCCTCGCAGATGCGTTGTGCTGATCTGACCCTCTCAGATTTCTGTCAGCACTGACGACAGGATCAGATCCTACCAGATGTTGCACCAGACCTCGTGATGTATTAGCAGCGCATTCGTACACACAAAACCTTCATAAAATGTATAACCTCAGAAAAGAGTCTCATATGCAAATTAGAATCAAAATGGAACGAAGATCAGTCTGCATGCGTTTGTTAATACGGACCAGCATTTGGTGGTATTAAGATCTAATAGACTTCCGTAATTAACAATGATTAATTTATAAAGCTATGACGAAGCAGAGAATCGTAATACGTGACTAATACCGTAGAGTTTGTCATATTGAAAAAGTTGGAGCAAAGTGAATAATTACGCATTATTTTAAATAATACAGTGATTTAGAACCTCAAAACTGACTTCCGAAACAGCAACCATACTGTCGTCTATACCTTATAATTCAGGACAAATATCAGAAATCGTGTGAAGTGGTTATTTTAAATAATATCAATGCATATTCTAATTTAAATGTTAAAGTCAAAGTTCAGTTGTAGTGTTTTTCTTTTTTCTTTCAGGGGTATAGAAAAAACGGCTATGATTATTTTTTAAATTAGGAGTATTTATGTTTAAGTAATTTAATTTTGTATGGCCAACAATAAATACAAATTGTTTATTTGGTTCTAGGTTCCTCGAGATATGAAGTGACAGCGAGCAGGGGACATCCCACTGCGCCACTGTACAGGTAAGAATCAACACAAATTTCACAAAACATAAAAGTATAGTACTTAGTTCGTAAACGGTTGTCCGCAGTCTTCCCCTCCCGAAAATTTCTAATTTATCTGTTAAATTATTTCTGTATTATACAAGTAGTTTGTCACCCATGGTTTTTAACATATATAGAATAGGCGACGAAGAAATCTAAAGCAGAATGTGGAAAATGAGTCATACTGCAAGGAGAAGAAATAAAAACCCTAGGCTTTGCCGATAGTATTGTAGTATTAGGGCAGTCAGAAGACGACTTGGAAACCATAATAAATGGCATAAACGTGGTCCTGGAGAAAGAGTTCAATATGAGCATTAATGGAGGGAAAATCAGGGCAATGGAGTTCAGTATGGGAAACAGTGGATTAAAAAAATTGATGTTAGATTCGGAAGGGATATTTTCAAAGAAGTAAAGGAATCTGCTTTTTCTGAAGGGTAATAACTTGGGATGGTAGATGTGTAGTAGACAGAAAGAGTTGGGTAGCACAGGCAAGGAAAGCTTTCGCAAAAGAGAAAAATTTACTTAGGGGTAAATTTAGGAAGTGTTCTTATGGAGTGTGGCGTTACATGGATTCGAAAAGTGGAATATTGGGGTCTCAGAAAAGAAAAGAAGCTTTCGAAGTACGGTGCTTCAGAAGACTGCTGATAATCAGATGGGTGGATAGAGTAAGTAGCTAGGAAACTACGCAGAATAAGGGAAGAGAGAACAATTTGAAGGGTTAGTTTAGTAGGCCACGTTTTGTAAAATTAGAATTAGAGGAAGTGTATGGGGTAAGAAGAGAAGAGGGAGGTAGGGTGGAATATGCTAAGCAGATTAGGGATGATGTAGACTGTGGTAGTTATGCGGAAATGTAAAGGATTTCGCAGGATAGGTTAGTATAGTGGGTTGCATCAGACCAGTCTTAGGACTGATTACAACAACAACGTCAGTATAGCAAGTCTTCGTACAAACTACTTTTTTCAAAAATAAAATAATTAATTAATAAATATTTAAACTTGATGGGGACTCAAGAAAATTTTATTCATAAATTACAGCGGGAGAGTCTTATTTTTTCGACCAGCCTTTTTCCTATGCCTTAGTATTTTGAAGTGCAAGATTTAAATAACGTTTTGAAGAAGAGGTTTGTGAGAATAGGGAAGCTGATGATAAGATTCACGGAGTTACTTTCCTTAAGTAGCATCGGTATTTGCACCATTCACTTGCCAACTGCCTCCATTGGAGACTAAGGCCATCGTCGAGGACATTTGTCTGATTTATTCTCAGACGGAGACAGACAATCGTCTCGGCTCTTGTAGTCTGTGGCAGCTTCTCATCACCTGGGAACAAGGACTTGCGAAGTGAGTTTCCCGAGATGGTTGCTTGAGAACTTTGCCCCTGTTCGCAACTGAGAGGCAGGAAGGAAAAGCTACACGGTGATAAATTGACGCGCTTACTAGAAAGGTAATGCTTTATGGAGGCGCGCAAGTCTGTCGTGTCTACCTACGACTCCGGGAAAGGTTACTAACACGTCTTGTCTTCGCGAAAAATAACAAACGTTTTCTTTAATTAGCTCCCCCTTTACGAGTAAGGACTCAAGTTTCATTATAACTGATTTATACAAATTTATTTATTTAAACTGCTCCGGCGGTAGATCCATCATACAACATCACTAACAGACGGATAGTAATCATCAGTTAGTAATACTAAATATTCATTGATTATTATTGTAGATTTACTTCAGCTGAAATGAAATCTATAAAATAATTACATTGATTGTGATAGTTTGTAAATGCTGAGGGCTGGGGTCAGGAGTGTTCCTGGCCATCCCTGATCTTATGCATCTTCGGGAAAACGTCATTAGCAACTGGGACCACATATTGTAAACTTTTCTGAAGGGAAGCACTTTTCTTTGATCAAAATAAACAATTTCTTTCGAGTCACTTCCGACTCCCCCACATTCCTATAAAAAATTGTACGTTTCAGAAAGATGTACCATTCTTCAAAGTTTTCTCCATGATCCTAGAATCACATTGGAGTTTCTCAATCGTACTAAATATTTACCAGCTCTGAAATTACACCGCGTTCATTACATCGCTATTTATGAAAGGAAATTTTCTTTCTCGATACTTTCGCTTTTGCGGTAAAATATGAATGACACTTGTGCCAGTGCACAGTCACGTTCAGTCTCTCCCAGGGCGCAGAGTGAAGGGGAAAACCACTTGACTCTCCCATTGTTATACGCAAAGCAAACACCGAGGAGCGGCTGTAACTAGACTTTCTACGCATACACGCTGATGGTTACTTCGGTTTCTCTTAGGCGATGAGTTATGGGATAATATGAGAGTGGGTGCTCTTCGGAACAGGTGAGGGAAAATGCAGGGAAAAAAAAGAAAGGCCAGAATTAGAGTCGAATATGGTCGATTCACAGGTCAAGATTTTCACTTCGAAACGGCCTCTCAAGAAATTAACCAATTACACGTAGGTTTTAGACATCTCGAAATTGAGCTGTATAATGTGCTTATTAGCCCTAGTCATTATCGTAGTTCACATATTACAATCACGTCAGTCGTTTTTAAGATTTATGTTCAGTCGCATCAACTGCTAGGTTATTAGTGTCTAAAGGTTACTGTTATTAAGTACATATAAGTATGGACTGTTCTGATTCTATCTGGACTCTTTTTTTTTGCTTTGGAATTCGGTGATTTTTAGGTAGATATGACTTGATTTTACTTCTTTCCAGTTGTTGTTCCTTGGGGGAGTAATTAAATTAGAGCACTTTTCCAGGACGTCAGTAATGGAAAGTTAAGTTGTAAATTATTCTTGGGGAGTTTACAAAAATTATTTCATTTACCAAACGTATTAGGCGCCGTTTGTGTTAAGAGACTTCTCTGGGGTTTTCAGTTACTACTCAAATTTTAAATTATTTTAACAAACGTCGAGCGCCATCGTGAAATAATTGGAATCCTTAGAGGGTTCATTTTAATAATCAAAGCCATAGTTTCGTATTATTTAAAAATTTTAACTAACAATTTAATAAGTAATTATAAAGTACAAATTTTCTTTCGTAATGCAAATGTAAAAAGGAAACGTGAAAGCGTTATATAATGGAAAGTTGCGATGTTTCGGTTTATTTACAGGAAGATTTTGTGGCTAAAAGATTATATTATTCAGAATTTAGTTGCTTTTCTCTTGACAAACCTTGCCTTCTTTTCCTTTCGTACAAAATTCACTTTAATCTGCTTCTTATTTAAAAATTACTTATTATTTAAGGCTCTTGAAGGTTCTCCACAAACTTATAAATTTATAAAACTTAAAGGTTTTGCCAGTACACGAAGCCGCCCCCACTGCTACTGTGTCTTTCGGAATCTCACACGTGTCTCAACTATATTTTCGTTCTCTATGAAGATCCTGAGAATTTCCGTCCCTTCTCTGATGACACTCCACATCTACTGGATTCTGGCCTCTTAATATCTTCTTTACTTTCTGATGCTCCTCAAAGTCTTTTAATTCTTAATATCTCAAATGGGACTGTGTTGGTCGCCCCGTTTTAACAACGCTATCAGCAACAGGTTTTGTGAATTCTGACTCATCTCAGGAAAACCTATTCCAATTGGAATTATCTGAGTAAGTAGGCGTACTTGTTAAATACACTTTCTCTGAAAGATCAGTACACTGTTGTCCATCAGGATGTTTTATAACTTTGAGGTGTCGCTGCTTGAAGTGGATTAGGGTAGCGCACCACTGAGTGGTGAGAATTTGATTCCTGTAATGAAAAATAGAAGATGTTCGTGCTTCACTGGACTGGTGTTTTATTTGCCAGTTAATACCATTCTGTTGAACTTTCGCTGCACCAGTCATTAATCTGTTAACCAGCAACGGATGAAGGAGTCATATCAATTGGGACAAGCATTTGTTCCACGACTTGAATGCAATTTCTTCTTGGGGTCTCAGCTGTGAATCTCCTACAAGAGATAATTTGTGGGTTGCAAGTGCAACTTCTCGACCGTATATTTTAACTGTTTAGCGGTTTCTCTGCTGGAGATGGCCGCGGGCCATCAATAACACCAACAGACGTCGCAGTTGCTGCCTCAACGTGGAGAACATTGCAGATTAATGCCGTACAACTGTGCCGAGGGAGAACCTGTAAACCGTGGAAGTGGCCGTGTTGCTTTTATTAACGAACAGTGTAAGAATGCCAAAAGAAACAAGCACGGTCCGACCTTCAAGGGCAAGCATTACTCTGAGAAATGCGACTCGCGTAAGTTCGTTAGCTGTAAAGTATTACACACTTGTCGTATAAGCGCAAACACACGTGAATACATGAATACGAAAACAGCTGCGGGAATCAGCACCGCGGTCTTCTTTAAGGCTCCAACCTCAACAAGTTATTGGGCTACAGTTCTTGAAAACCTTGGAATTCCACCATTGTCCCACGTCAGATTCCAGAGTCCATCCAGCACTGGGGCCTTCGCATTTAATTTCATTGTCGTTGAATTTAAGCAATACACAATTACGCAGATGGTAGCTTCATCGGAAGCGCAAAGTCACCGAAGAGAATTGCAATGGACCGGATTAGTATGATATTTCGTGAATTTCGTCTTGAGGCTGATGCCGTAGCAGGATAATTTTTTGTCCTAAGTACATAATGTTACGTTTATTGGTGTATTTCATGAGACTTCTTAATACCGCAGTGAATATAAAAGTACCAATTTTTATCGGGTTATTTATTTTGTTAATTTCTGCCTTGGGAACGTATTGAGTCTACAGATATTTATTAAAAAATTCTCTTCAAAATAATATTTATATTAGCGAGTTGTAGAAACCCATATTTCTGATAAGACCTGAGAAATAAAATCTGTTCTGGTTTCCTCTAAACTGTACATGTAATAAACGAGACTTCAGCGGTTACACAGTACTTGTTAACCAACGGAGCCTTCATCGTGGGAGTGTTCTGTTGTTGTTGATATTAGAGACAGCGAGACTGTGTATATTCCTGCGTGTCCTTGGGACCGAAGGCGCGACCCAGTTGGGTAGAGAGGCAAGTCACTCGGAGAGTCCACTCACGTCCTCACCGCACATACTCACGGCTTCAGGAATATTTACAGAACGGGTACCAGCGAGCGAGCTAGCGCTTTCTCCGACGAAGACTCAAGCACCCGACGCGATTCCGGGAAGCCATGGGACATGCGATCGCGTTCAATTAGGCTTGGCATGAAGGTGAGTCTGCATGTGAAATTGCGGGCTTTCGGAATGTGTTAAACAACTTATAATGTGGCAATTGAATGTCAACGTAGATCCGCAACAGTGATTTGACGGCGACGAGCTACGCGTGGTGTGCCGCAGGGTACCATAACAGGCATTTACAAATTATTGCACGCAATATGAAATATATGTTCGCGAGTATACTATAAATTATTACTACATTTGAACAAATTAAGAGATTACTAAACTAACGTTCACATTATTACGAAAAACTTTTATCGAAATTAAGAGTGATTGTTTCTCATCAAAAAAATTAAACAAAGGAGAAAATGGGATTTTATTTCAATAATAATTAGTAGGATTAAGTAAGTTCGTAGTGTATAAATGACATAAATGGCCTTTTCTTAGAAAATCATGTGAAATGAAAAGGTTTGGAACGACGAAGTCTATATCAATTAGAAATACTGCGAAAGATGCATTGTCAAATGCAAAACAGAGAAAATTATGAGGACCAGCACATTAAAAAAGTCAAAAACTTTTTGACAATCGAAATAAATAAATAAATTATAACGACCTCTTTGTCAGTATTTATTGTTTTATAAATAATGTATTATACTACGTTTTATCACCGGGAAACCCTACGACCTTCCACGTTTCGTCTCTCATTTGAGATTTCATCAGGTATTAAAATTATCTGTTCGTGGACCTCATTCCTTAACTCTTTCGGCCGAAGGAAGTGATGCCCATGTACAGATAAATTTTTATACCTGAAGAAGTCTCAAATGGGAGACGGAAACTAGTATAGTTCAATATTTAAATAAAATGAATACTGAATAAAGTATCCATTGTTACAACTCATTTAATGTTTAAAAACTTTTTGTGTCCCTTTATTTCTTTACCTTTACCTTGAAGCGATTGATAAAAAATAATTTGAAACAACGAGGATATCGTGGACCATCCACCTCTAACGTACTTCCAGGCTATACTAGAATTGTAACATCTGTAAATTTAATAGTAATTTACTACGAAAGCTATATTTTTAATTGAATAAACTCTGTTTCCACGCTTCAACTAAAATTGGTTAAAGAGTAAATTCGTGGTGTTTCTTTCAGTGCTATTTCAGGAAGCTTATTCTTTTGTGTAATATCCTTAGATTCGTTGCATTTTAATTTTGATCAACCAGTTAAAGGTTAAGGTATCCACTGGCACTGAATTCTAAACTATTCCTGAGACACGCGACTTTGATATCAAGCTGTACAAACGCGTGTATTAAGTTGCAGATGCGTTATAGGATTACAATTTTCTCGTGTGAACCGCGGGGAACTGCAGTCTTGTGGTAAAAGTGAAGAAATTCTTGTTCCACGTCCAGGGACTGACCCCAGTGTGTTGGCATCACTTCCTCCACTAACTGGTAGAAGTTGCCTCATTTACACCAGAAGTTAAGAAACGGCCAAGCCAGTTTGTTGACTGTAATTACGTTTAGCAACCCAGGAGAAGAAGAAAATTAAACGACGATGCAAATTATGTCTGCTCTCAAATGAAAACAATTGAATGAGGTACTGGTGGTTTTTCTTACGAGGGTCTTGGAGGAAATTAAAATATCCTTTACAGCGTTCGCGGGGATTCTGAAGCAACGAAATTTTCTGCCTTCAAACTTGATCTTTGTAATGAACATTAGACGACTAGTTAGCGTCGTGCTCTTATGGAAAGGTTCAGAACCTTACGGAGATACGGAGATAATACGTTGAAACGAGAAAAAAAAATACTCCACTCGATTTCATAGTTAGTTTCGTCAGCGGCGTTTAATGATGTGAACAAGTCACGAAGATATAGTTGGTATGAATGGAGCGAGACCGCCAGATGTGACCTTTAGGAGGAAGGCTGCTGGAGGTAAGGAAGGGGCTTCCACTTTCGTGCGAGTTCCGTTACACAGACACGCTCTCATTCATTACAGCACACACAGTCCGATGCACCTGCACTCACTCACTACACACCTTTATAACAAAGCTTCAGAATACGTCAGCGTTTTATTCTCATACGAGAAATATTTAATAACAACAATTACGTGTAACACGAGCAACATCATATGTTTCACCGTTGAGCTTTTTCCTTTAATTAATTAAATTGTATAAACAGTTGTGTGGTTTATTATTATTATTGGTGCTTTCTACGCTGTGATGTAGCAGCTGGCTGCTGATTTGTCTCTATAGTGCTTTTCAAATGGGAGTCTATCTGGATTTGAGCAAATGAGAGCAGGCAAACGTTGTCAGACGTCACAAGTCAATGACAACAAACCCTGCGTGGAAAATGTTATCTGACAACATCTCTTTGACGGCACAAGATTTCCATTTAAAAAGAACTGAAAGAAATTATACATCTATTACAGAAGAAAGACAAGAATGGAAAAAAATGTCGACCGGACCAATGACTCGAAGCCCAGACCTCCCGTTTTCCGGGCCAGCGCTCTTGCCACTGAGCTAATCCGAGTCAACGTCCAAGGACCGGTCGACATTTTTCCATTCTTGTCTTTCTCCTAAAATATCTATAAGCTCCTGCTTGAGCCTCAGGTGAAAGAATTTCTACTTCCTTTGATTGTACATATATATTTTACGATTCCATGTAATCCACATGGAGTTCCCTTTCAGTATATAGGGAAATGCTTCGACGGAAAAACAGAAATATGCGTCGGTGGAAAGAAAATAGAGTGCATAAGAAAACGAGAAAATGGCAAATGGGATGTCTGTGAACAGAATGTGAGGATTGCGCAGTGAGAATGAACACGACAAAAACAAAGATCATGGCGACGGCTGATGAGAGAAAAGAGACAAATAAAGGACATGAAGAAATCTTCAAATATCTGGGACGTGTGATCAGACCGAGGACTTGAGATGCCATCAAGAAGTGAAGACACTCATTGCCATGACCACGACGGCTTTCAATAGAAGTTGAAATTCATTATGCGGTGGATTGACTAAGGGACTAAGAAAGAGTTTGGCCAAGTACTTTACTTGTAGGGTGGCACTGCACGGAGAAGAGACGTGGACGTTAAGAAGAGACATTGAGAAAAGGTTGGAAGCTTTCGATATATGGATGTGGAGTAGGATGGATAGGATAAGTTGACAGATGAAGAAGTGTTAAAGACGGTATTGTGAGAGAACAGAACTGCTACAAATGGTACGAAAAAGGAAGATGATTCTCTTTGAGACGGAGGGACTGATTCGTGAGAAGAAAAGAGATATTAGGCGATATAAAAGGATGTGAAGGGTACGATAACGTGTAGATATTAGAGGAGTACACGAGGAAGTGGAGAACCACCATATGAAGACCTGCTTGGGGCAGAAAACTGATGATGATGCTGTTGTAATCCAAATGGTCTATCTCCCAAACTTCAAATTTTGAAACTAGGTGATACTATAAGATAAGATAAATACATTGGAATATCCTCATGCCGTTTTTAAGTTTACACAATTCAAAGTTTCAACACGTTAATACTTTACTTGTATAGAATAAAATATTTATTTCACAAATGTATAGCCTTTGTTTGTTTCGTAGCTAAACGTTGGTATTTTGAAGACAAAGTTGGCAAATGAAAGGTATATATTTAAATAACGACAATAATTTTTATTTAAATATGTAATTAATTTTTATAAATCTAAATATCTGAAAGATATCTGAAAATGGTATCATAAGCTATTCGTTGACTAGAAACCATACAAGACTACGATGGAGGGATTACTTGTTGAAACGTTGCACATTTTCATGTATATTTTTTCCACCTCAAGATTCATGACAACTAAGAAAGGATTATTAAGGTCCATTAAATTTTTTAAACACTCCAAAAAGTATCTGAAATTTGACACACATTATTTTTAAATTTGGAGAGGTGTCTAATATGCAACTGTCGGTATTTATGCATTATTCATGGTAATATCGTTTACCATAAGCAATGGTTATCTTGCAACTCCAAAAAGAAAATACCTACATTGACGAATTATTTCATTATACTGATTTTTGATGATCCTTGCCGAATACTACTTATGAATGTGTCCCTCCTTTGGCTCTTTTGGGTTGGAGGCAAAGCAGAGACAGGTTTGACCGCAACGTCGGGTTGTCTTTTCGCAATTACCAACAACGTACTCCGCCAGACTTGTTTAGGTACACGGCTTTCCCATTGTACCCTACGAACAAGCAGTGAAAGCTACGAATACGTATGAGATATTAATTAAGAATCCTTAAAGAACTTTCTCTACGTTGCATGTGATTCCGCTGTTATGGAATCCAGACTCTTCCTAGGCGCCATTAAACGGCTGAAGCTATTAATCTTTTCTAATAAAATATCGGTTAGTGGACATGTGCGGCCTCAAGGTCTAGTAAACTAATTAAGTTTACTTAGACACTGATAAAACCGGGAAATTTTATTTTCTGCTCTTAAGAAATTTGAGTTTTATTCTGTCATGTTGTTGTTGTGGTATTCAGTCCTAACATTAGCCTGATGCCTGCGCAAGCCTTTTAATATCGTCATAACTACCACATCTTTCCTAATCTGCTTAGCGTATTCAATCCTTGGCTCCTCTTGACTGTTATTACCCTACACATTTCTATCTATTGCTAATTTTACAAGACTCTCATGCTTGAAAACGTGGTCTATTAATCTATCCCTTCTTTTGGTCAAAGTCCTTCAAATTTTTTTCTCTTCCTCTCTTCTTCTTATAACTAACTGGTTAGTGATTCTGATTTTCAGCATTCTACTACAGCACCACTTTTCTAAATTTTCTATTCTTTTCCTTTCTGCAACTCCTATCGTTTACGTTTCGCTCCCACAGTCGATTTGTACATTTTTAGTAGCTCTGTATATAATTTTCTTGCGAATGGGATAGATCTAGGTAATAGTGTGAGAGGAAAGACATAAAATAAAAAATAATATTTTAAAATAAAAAGAATGTCTAATATATTTTTTAATCCGTATTAAAGTCCCGTTAACATCGTGTTCGTTAGATACTGTTTGACTTATCCCATCATACAGTCTGCAAGTCTTGTACATCTGAGTCGAAACACCTCCACTACCAATTATGATAAAAGACCTAAATCCCGCTAGTTCAGTGGTTTCTCCGTCTCTATGATTTGTTTCCTGTATATATAGTATATAAACATGTACGAAGAATTTTCAATCGAGGATCTATCAAAAATATTCATAAAAAATGGCAAAAATATTTTTTGTGCATATTTAAACTGAGATTCTCATTAACGAGAAATTCTGTTATAAAAATGTTCGTATTTACAGATTCTATCACCATACTTTTCTTCTGGAATAACTATCAGTATTTTTTGTATCATTATTCTTCATTTGTGAATTCTTAATGTCTTTACGTATACCTCCTTATTTGATTCTAAGTATTTTAAGTTTATATATTGCCAGTAAAATGTTATAAAGTCTTTGAAGAATAAGGATTCATTCCCCAAAATTTTCTTAGTGTTTTATTATCTCGTGTAGCTACAAAGACAACTTGTATTAGTTGTAAGTGGACTGAGTCAAATGAGACGTATATTTTAATCCTAAACAATCTCAAAATACGTATATATTCTCCACTAATTTAGAGACAGAATACAATGTAAAATACTTATTTGTGAGGAATGTTGTGGCAATCGTCGTTGCAAAGTCTTAAGCAAGGTCTGTCTTTAGCAAAGTCACTTGGTATGCAATTAGGCTAGAGGAAAGGCAACACGCATCCCGTCCACCAAACAAGACAGTTTCTTCAACGAATTGTTCGTTTCGCAGAAAGAGAATGTGTGTGGGAATATGTGAGTGAGGCTGCAAGGACAAGACAACACTAATTATGAAACATAAACGCTTAAAACCTTCAATAAAAGGATTCTGAACCTAGCTCGGGTCGTGAAACACAGCCTAATAGTTTATTCCTTAATCTAAAACCTGAATAAATTGATTAAATCTCGAATTTTAGTTGTAACAAATTTTATTTTACTTCCTAACTCATTTTGTCTCCAAATATTCTATCTAGAACGATATTTTTCCAAAAATGAATAGTTTTTTATAAATAGCGAATTTTCATAGCGCAAATTACTACTCAACATATCATAAAAATATACTTTACCCTTCTATATCTACTTTGCGTATACAACTTTAGGGGAATACTCGTGAAGTAATAAAATTATAAATAATGAAATAAGTATTCTTACAATTAAATAAATAAATAATAAATGATTTAATTAGCCTCTTTGTCAGTATTTTTAAAATTTAAATATGAAATATTTCGACGTTTCGTCTCTCATTTGAGACTTCTTTAGGTAAAAATTTTGCTGTGCATGGAACCTCACTCCACAACTCCTTCGGCCGAATGATTTCATGTTTAAAATTATAAAAATTCTGACAAAGAGGGTAATTAAATAATTTATTACAATTATGAATATTTTTCTGAGACTTCATCAACTTTTGGTCCTTTCTCAGAATCCTGGACTGACCAAAAATTATTTGTAGAATGATTTAAGATAAACTTCGTACTGTATCCTATTTTTCCTGTTTTTCAAAGAGTCTGGACGGGAAATCTGGATTTTAATTTTTAAAGCAGGACGTTTGAAACTGAACGTTCATCTAATTAGAAATTATTTGCCAGCATCACGCTGTTTACACATAATAGATTTGGTTCAATTGATACTAGTAGCAATCGTCAAGTGATGACGTAATTCAAAATCAAACGTATGACGCTTAATAACGCACTTTTCCTGAGAATTAAAAGAATTTTTTTTAATAAACATTGGATACTAAATAAAGCCAAGCATCAAAGAATTGTATATAAAGTATTTATATTCTTCTTGCTTGGCTCTGCAGTCCATTCAGAGCTTTGGCTTAACTGGTCGACTGCGGACTGTCATCTTTCATAACACATTCCGAATATGGAGTGATACATGGCCAGCGTAATGATTTTCCATCAGTCTTAATCCCAGTCTCCGTGACTATGACGGCACAAACATCCAAGCCCATGCCAGGATTCGAACCTGGGATCACCTGGAGCCACTAGAGGTTAGCAAGTAATTATATTATCTGACGCACAAAGAGTGGCCAAAATTAGGAAATGGAAAATTTTAATTAGAACACGTTTCGTCTCCGAAATTAAGAAATCTTCTCTGTTCTTTCTGCAAAAAATTATACAGTTAAATAAACATAGAATAAAAATCTGTTTTTCATTTTGGTAGACAAGGCAATCAAATTATCTGACGAAAAATTCCAAAAGTAGAATTTGGAATATAAACTCTTTTAATATTCTGTTCTTAAATCAGTATCTTCCTAGTTTTATTAATAAATATGTTACAGTAGATTAAAATAATTTTAAATAATTTAAAAATAATTCACTTACAACTAATAAAAAAATCAATGAGTTTTGTTGTTTTACCTTATTTATAAATAATGCATTATGAATAATTAATTTGGCAATTACTGCGTTAGGGTAATATTTAGTTCTTTAGTAATTTAAAATTTGTAAAAAATTGTAAAGATTGTATAAATAATTTTGATAAACACAAGGTTGTGTGTAAAATTCACTGTTTGGACTCCAAAGGTTGTTTGTTATATTGGGCAGACTAAGCGCAAGCTTCTAACAAGAATCAAAGAACATTTATCAAACTCAAAACAAGCAATAGATAAGCAATCTGTGCTAATTTAACTTGTATATTTGAAAAAAAACACGGGACTGATTGGAGTAATGTTAAAATTTTGGAAAATTATTATTATTTTAGATTAATGAGCGAAATGCTTCACAGAAAATTCAATCTTAAAATTTTAATTGCAAAGGAGAGAAGCAAAATTTAAACCTTGTGGTACACCAACTCTCCAGTGGGAATTCAATGTTTGTAGAGATAATTTTTTTTGTAAACACTATATATCATTTTCTAATATAAATTCGTCATTCTGATATTTGTTAATTAATTTATTAAATTCATTAAAAAACGGCTGGGACTGAAAAGCTATAATCCTACAGTTAATGATTTTTCAAGAGAGCTAAAGGAGTATAGGCAGTTGAATGTATTGAAGTTGATAGAATTGATTGGCAGCAGCATCGCAAGGTACAGTAATGTTTCGTGTGAAGCATGAGGGACACGACAAGGTGCGGATTATGGGACATGATGGCGAGAAGTTGAGCTATTGGAAAGGTGAGCCGTGCAAAGCCGCGGATCAAGGCTAACCGGGATGGGGAGGCGCGGTTGTCATGGGAAATGGCCATCGGTGCCGACCGGACTGGCGAAAGTTCCTACAGCAACGCTCATAAGCGCAATACAGACGATCGCTATTGCAATGGTGTGGCCCACTAATGAGGACCGCGTGTAATGAGGTCGTCAAAGGTGGATTACAGACGTTTATAGCCATTCGAACCGTTATGAAGGAAGCCTCCAATGGAATATTTAGGTGAGAAAGGCTAAACAAATGTAATCAACATTTAACCGTAACTGTTAATGATATTGCTCTCCACATAGACAGGTCTACGCATTTTTAAAAAGCCACTGAAGAATTGTAAGCTTGTGTTTGAATGATTGACGGTTCGAGTCACAGACTTCCAGCATCCCAAGTGATATGCACACAATTTCGCATTAGAATACATCAGGGAGAGAAAACGTTATGAGGCATTGTATTTAAATCAGGAGGTGATTTCTCTTCCTCTCGGCTCGGCGACTCGACAAGTCAAAGATGAATGTTCCAATTCTTTTTCAATTCACCCCACTCCGCTCTTTAACTTCTACCCTCCTCCCCTACACCACCCCTGTAATATTCACCCTTATGTTTCCACAAATGCAACAAAAATTAACCCAGTGTTATCTCCCAATAACGTATAAATATTAAACCATCGCACAAAGATACATCTAATGGTTCTTAGGATTGATACGAAGACTGTCATTATATCAAATTTGCAGTCGGCGTACACAGATTAACTTTAGGCCGAGGATAAGCAGCAAAGGAAACCTTTCAATTAAACGCAGACAAACATTTCAGTTTCTGAGATGGGTCGTTGACCTTTTACAGCAATGTTTACACGGACAATAAAAATTAGAACGTGTCAATTAATATTAATTAAACAATTTCTTTGGTTTACAGATAATTGCTAAAAACCGAACCAAAATGTTGTTTGAATATGCAGCTTTAATTTCTAATTTCCATTACATCGTAAATTTATAGGCCATATTCATCGACGATATTGTAGTATTAGGGGAGTCATAAGAAAACTTGGAAACCATAATAAATGGCATAAACTTTGTCATGAAGAAAGAGTTCAATATGAGGATTAATAGAGGGGAAAATCAAGGTAAATGGAGTGTAGTATGCGAAACAGTGTGTTCGATTAGGAAGGGATATTTCGAAGGAAGTTAAGGAATTCTGCTACTTGGGAAGCGCAATAACTAGGGATGGTAGAAGTATAGTAGACATAAAGAGTAGGATAGCAAGGCAAGAGAGGCTTTCGCGAAAAATACGAATTTACTTACGAGTAATATGTGTGCATATTAGGAAATCGTTCGTATTGAATGTGGCGTTTATTGAGTGCGAAACATGGACGATAGGATTTGGGGAAAGGAAAACAATAGAAGCCCCTGGAATGTGGTGCTAAAAGAAAATGTTGAAACTCAGATGGGTTGATAGAATCATTAATTAGGAAGTTCTAAACAGTATAAGGGAAGAGCGAACAATATGGAGAACGTCGACCAAGAGAAGGAATAGATTAATAAACCACGTTTTGAAATACGAGTGTGTTGTAAAATTATCATTAGAGGGAAATGTGTGGGGTAAGAACAGAAGAGGGACGCCAAGGATGGAATCCGTAAAGCAGATTAGTGCGTACGTGAGATGTGGTAGTTATGTGTAAAGGAAAAGGCTTGCACAAGATGGGTTACCATGGAGGGTTGCAATAGACCGGTCTTAGGAACAATTTCGAATATTTTTCCACTACCTAAATACACTTTTAACAATAACGTCATTCCGTACAGAAAGATATACATCAGATGAATATGGCAGATAAATAGCCAAAAGCTACTGCAGATGTAAGCTGCGTATTGAGGCAATATGTTTGTTTGATTTTAGCAATTATCTAGTAGTTGCTGTCTTCAGAAATAAATTAGTATTGGTATATTATAGAATACTTTTTAAATTATTTAACCCAATTAAATACAACGCTGCTTTTAGTTTATTAATGTAAAGTAAACCTGTGAGGCATATTATTATTATTATTAGCCTGCTAGAAGGCAAATCAATTCGTTGAAGTGCATCAAATGTACTGAAAGTCTCACAAAGTTGTCGCGGCTGTAACGACGCCGCCCCTGGCATGTCTTGCCTCCCTCCACACGTCGCAGCCGCGCAGTGACGTCCTTGTCAGGCCAAATTTGCTCCCATTCCTGAACGCGTCGTGTCGAGGCCGAACCGACGTCATTCATACTCGTGTCGTGTCGTGACACTTGACCATTATGTCAGGGCGCCTGCCTTTCCCTACAAGCCGCATTAACATACAATTACCGCCGAGGCCACGAAAACAGACAAATATTCCACCACGAAATGTTGGTAGCCCTTACATTGAATTTATTAATACTGCAATTGAGTAGCACTCGGTGGCAGTTACAAAAAATAAACTTAAAAATAAAATATGTTACAAATAATAATTACACTAATATAATATAAATTAAATTAAATCCTAACAAAAAAAAGTACCCATTATTCATATATTGTTTCGTCGCACTACACTACACTTGCACTTCACTACACTTCCTAATTCTTCCCTGAAACACGTTACTATTGGCAGGGAATGTTTCGAAAACTTCTGCAGGTAAATAGTTCCAATCCCTTACAGTCCGATTTAAAAATGAAAATTTCCCAACGTCAGTTTTAAAGCTACACTGCCCAATTTTACAATGATGATCCCCTCTACTGAAATAATTTACTTCTAAAAACTTTGATGCAATATCTTCCCAGGATTGTTGGCCTGCGTACGCTTTAAAAAGAGCCCCGAGACGTAAATTTTGTCATCGTTTTTCTAACATATCCCACCTTAATTGACGAACCTTCTCTCTAGAACGGATTCTATATAAATCGTAATATGCACTTGAGCCCGTTATTCATTTCACTGTTATAATGGCATATTAAACAACTCACTGACTCGTTTAATAAGCTTTTTATTGATTTGTTTAAGGTCGCGTCAACTAATTCTTTTCTTGGCAACTGTAAAGAAATAAGTGCATAATACACATACATAACATTTCCTTATTTCTGAAGTGTCCATTGTTACTGGGTTACTTCTGAAGATAAACAGAATCATTTCTTGCAGTAGATTTGATTCTTCTAGTGTTATGAGCCTTATTGTGATGAGTTCACAAGCGTCAATTTTAGTCTTGTTAACTTTGTCTCCGCGCCTCTGTCTTTCACCGCCAAGTACATACTTGATATAATTTTTAGAAACGTTTCTGGTGTGGTATTATAGTCCCTCCGGTTTTATATTCCAGCAACTCTAACAATCGCACTTCTGGAAAAGATTATTGAATTTACATGTGAAGAATTTGGTGTCGCGCATGGACCATCTCCAGCCCCTGACGGTTACGGCAGAAATTATGTGTAACAATAAGTGGTTTCGGCAAATTAAACGAATATTAAACGTTAAACTACTACAGCAAAGGAGTATCGTAAATTTTGTTCAAATTATTCGTGTCATTTTTAGCATTGATTGCATGAGGGTTGCACCTGATATACAAAATCCACTCTTAATTCTCGAGAACTAATTGTTTTCTTTATCTAAAATTTCCAAATTTTGCCAATCAAAATTGTGATTATTAACATGTATGTTTTTGGACACAACTGTGTACTATGAATGTCTAATTTGATTTTGCTTTTATGTTCCTTAATGCGAGTTTTTAAAGCTGTTTTAGTTTGTCCGTTATACAAGGCGTTACAATCTAAACAATTAATTTTGTAGATAACATTATGTCTTTCCAGAAAATTAATTTTGTCTTTAATATTTTGAACGAAATTATTTATTGATTTAAAACAACATCTACACCGTAATTATGAAACAAGTCAATTAGTTTATATTGCATGTTAGCTACGTAAGATAAAATTATGAAGTTCATTTTTCTGTCATTAATCTTTTTAAAGGATAAATTATTGTCGGAATACCTGATTTTATTTAATCTAATTTTGACGTTTGTTAAAGAAATTGATTGTAAATTCATAATTACTTCCTGGTTGTATGGCATTGCAGACGAGTAAGCAAAATGCTTGAAAGAAATCATAAAAATGAAGAATTCACATATTATTATTAAAAAAATGGTGGAGCGGGAGGGCAGAGGGTTGATTGCACACTCATGATTATGTTGTGATCAACGAAAGAATCTATAGAAAACTGCATTACTCACTTTTTAATTTGTCGTGAAATAAAGAGGACTAAAATTTTAAGGCGTTTATAATTTCTTTGACCTTATTATCTGTAAATGTGTCGATCCGTTCCGTAACATTCCGTTCGTAATGAAGTGTTTGGTTGAAACGGAGGATTATCCTTTATTCCCAGAATTCTTTGTCGTGTTCGACTCTTGAAAGGATATTCTCAACAATGGCAAAATGGTTCTTTGTCCTGGTAATAATCGTACTTATCTTCCATCCGTGGATGGCGTGAGAATATCTACCAGTCAGCATCTAAGTAGGCCTGTGGGTCTCTGATTCGAATCTATCACCTGATAACATCCCCCCCCCTCTCTAGAGGTCACGGTTCATGTGTTACACACCCACAAACAATAGTTTCTAGCCTTGGAGCCAAAACAAACCGAATTTGCATACTTATCTATCCGTTAATCATGCAGGGCGATCGTCGAGAAAGTAATTAGTTCATTACAGACGTTGTCGGCGATTTTAATCTAATAGAAATCAGCAACACGGGAATTATTTCCAAACTTATAATCTAACAGTAGATACCCATAAACTCTTCATGCGGCTAGAGACAGGTCGAAAAATAAATAAATAACAAACATGTCAGTATTTGAAATACGCTACACACTTATTAACCGTTAAACTGTGCTATAATATATTTTACGAATTATACCTTACTTAGTGTAATATAAGTGAGAATATTAGGAAATAATTGCTAAAAATGCCCGTATGGAGCGTGACGTTATATGGGTGCGAAACGTGGACGATAGGAGTTGCAGAAAGGAAAAGAATAGAAGCCTTTGAAATGTGGTGCTATAGGCGAATGAGATGGGTGGATAGAGTAACTGACGAGGCAGTTCTAAACAGAATAGGGGAAAAGCAAACAATATGGAGGACGTTTACCAAAAGAAAGGACAGATTAATAGGCCACGCTTTAAGACGTGAGGGTCTTGTTAAATTAGCATTAGAGGTGTTTGGGATAAGAACAGAAAAGGGAGGCGAAGGATAGAATACGCTAAGCGCATTAGAGAGTATGTGGGATGTGATAGTTATGCGGACAGGAAATGGTTAGCATGGAGGGTTACATCAGACCAATCTCAGGACTGAACACCACAACAACAACAATTCCTTAAATTATATTTGAATAATTATTTAAGTATCATAGAAGTATAAATTTTTTTAAATTAGGCTACATGTATCCCTTTTTACACTTATTATTATTATTTACATATATTGCTGTTGTATAATTTTTACCTTTTAATTTAGCCTGTACCAATAAAATTTTTCATTGACATTTTTAAGTAATAAAAGTGCTAAAATTTTGCTCTATAGTATTGTGTATGGGAAGCACACACACGCACACACCACACATATTGAATGTTCTACAAAAATTTAACTATGTATTGAAATTACAAGAAATAAATTATAAATATGTCACTGAAAATGGCCGAAAGTCATAAATAGAAGAATATAGTTTGAATGCAGACATTTCGTCCCCACGTCCTCAGTTCATTAATTAAAATATCATGAAATTCCGTGTTACAGACGGAACGTCCTCAGCTTAAAGTTGGGGATGAAACGTTTTAATTCAAATTAAATTGATCTATTTTTGGGTTTGTGTTTATTTATATTATTATTAATTGAATCTTCACGTACTGAATGTTCTCTAACCCTTATAAGCTTGGTATAAAAGAGAAAATGGTAATATGTAGCGGAAAAGAAACATAAATGGACGCGAGCGAGTGCGTGGGGAAATGATCACAGGAAGTTGCTCCGTTAGTAATTTAGTTTTTTTCACCTATATTTCTGGCACTGGATTAAAGGCAACAGGCTCTGACCACAACCAATATAGCTTTGCTCGGTGACCGGCCAGCGAAAGGCCCACGAAACCGCAACACAAGTTATGAGGCGCGCGTGCAGACATGCGTCCAGGAAATTGCTGGCTGGCACGAGGAGCGGAAGATCAATGATCAGGGCGCGATATTAACAGACGATAAATCAGACAATCCATTTGGTTGATCTCAGTTTAATTGCCCTCCTAAAGTAGGAGACGTGAAAAGTTAAAATTACAAAAATGTGGCGCCCTCGCTGATGGTTTAATCACGCGTTAACACAACGCCGGGCACCCACTGAGTAGTTACGGCCGTTAATGGAGACCTGCTGTACAAATATTCGAGATCCAACTGGGATCTAGCAGAGGGCTGACGCGGTCACGTGCCACCCTAAGCATTCTGTTACCGGTACAGACCCAAATCCTGTGCGTGGGCGTTACGCAAGGCGTGACCTCCACAGTCTCTCTCTCTCTCACTCGCAGCTGTCACAGACAGATATCGATCAAGGTTTACCACGAAACAGCTCCAAAAAAATTCGGGCCTTTTTGTGGTTATTTCGTAAGAAATTCAGGCGATTTTTGGCTAGGAAACCGGATCCACCGTAAGTCAGAAAATCTGAACCAAAACCTGCGTAAAGTAAAATATTTCCCCATATAATTCAATAAAATCTTAGTAGTACAGCAGCGAATGGATTGTATTTTGTAAACCACACTCCATTAATGTATTTAAACTAAGTTGACTGATTTTTTTGGGGGGAAATAATACTTACTTGAGCTCGTTTGCTACGATTTCCAGACGATTTATTACCTTTTTCTTATCAGTTATGAATGATGGTTCGTTAGTCACATTTTTGGGTTAATCTTTCCTTTTATTATCTTTGTTTAAAATTATTTCAGTCCGTCTTAAATATTGACGATGGTTGGCCGAAATGTCAACTAATTACAAATATTTTGTTTTGGGTTCAAAATTTCATTGTATTTACTGTTTTACGGGACGTTAATTATTCATATAGTTTATGTAATGGGTACATTTTTAATAAAATTACTCGTATGAATTACATAAAATAAATAAAACCCTTGAAGTATTTAAAAATGATTAAAGAAATATGTTTTCATAACTCGAGCTGGTCGTGTATGACAAATTACAGTCATGACGTTAAGATTTCTTTGTCACAGCCCAAAAAAATTGCAAAAGGGAACCCAAAAAATCGTGCTATTACGTTTTCTAAAAACGTGATCACTGGTTCACGTTTAGGGGTTTTAAAGTTAAGAGTGGGTCGTTGTTGAAATGGAATAAAACAAGCTGTCTGTGTGAGAGAGGTATGAAATTTATTTTTTATTTGAAAGGGCATATAAAAAATAATTTCGTTAATACCTGCCACACACGGCTTGTTTCAACTTGGATCGTTGGTATCTGTCCGCATTGATTTCTGGCAGCGATACTGTAGGACCGGGTGGGAGTGCTTTCCCACGGGGGGAGAGAGAGAGAAAGTCTGTGTGTGTGTGTGTGAAGTGGACGCTGAAGTGGGGAACAGGGTCGCGACGCTCTCTCCGCATCTCCTCGCTTTCATCACCCGGGTGCTTCATCTCTCGACCTCGGCACCTGCCACCAGCTGCGCCCTCCGCCCAGTTAGATCATCATCACCACTGCAATCCGTCCAACTCGAAGCATTCCTTATTAAAACAGTGGTAATGAACAGTTTTCTCACTCACAAACTATAAGTAAGGAGCGTGTTAAATCCCTATCCGCTAAAAAAACTCCTCTGCCTTCTGACAAGTAACAACATTTCGGTGCAACCCCTGTATGTCGACCCATAACGTGCTATAAAATCATAGACAGGTCTGTAGAGGGAACTTTTAAAATCTAAAATAAATTTTATAATTTCTTCAAGGAGTTTATAAAATTTTAAATAATTCATTTTAATTTATATGATAATGGTGAAGAGCCCTAGACCACAACCAATTAATGGTTAGCAAAGGAGTGAAAAATTTGTTGAACTTATGGAACTCCGAAGTTTGAAAAATGCCCAGCACAATCTCGAATCATGCATATTGCACGAGAAAATTTAGAAATTTTAAATATATCTACACACAACTATTTGACAACAGAGGATGACTATGGCATATGCCGAAACTTCCTTCAAACTTGAATAAAAAAAATTGAAATAAAAAATTAATACATACTTTTAGTTCATTAAATGGTGTGACTGACTGAAACATTGCGTTATTCACTATTATGATATATATTTTATAATATAACTTCCAAAAAGTAGATGGATGCGTATATTGCCAGTCGCCATTCCGATATTTTAAACATTTTGGCTAATAATTAAGCTATATCAACGTATTATTGTAGTATTAGGGGAATCAGAGGAAGACTTGGAAAACATAATAAATGGCATTAACATGATCGTGGCGGAAGAGTACATCATGAGGATTAATAGAGGGAAAACCAAGGTGATGGGGTGTAGCATGTGAAACAGTGGAATAACAAAGGCTGTTAGATTGCGAAGAGAAATTTTGAAGGAAGTTAACGAAATTTGCTACTTGGGAAGCATAATGACTAAGAGTAGGGAAGCACAGGTAAGGAAGGCTTTCACGAAAAAGAGGAATTTACTTACGGATAATGAGGCGCCGTGAAGTAAGCAAGAAATGTTTTAGCTGTAAATGTTTAACAATCTTGATGTAAACTAGAATCATCATATAAGCTTCTTGGAAAGGTAAGAGCAGGGCCGGGCCCCAGGCGGTAGGAGACTGCCTACGGCGGCAAAGTTTAGGGGCGTTTAAACCGTCTCAGAAAAAGTGGAAAAAAAATCTAGAAAACGGCGACGATTCCTCCGATCTTAATGATTTAGAACTGGCTGACGAAATAGGACTAGTTTCTCCACTTTTAACATAGAAGGAAGATCCGGTTGACGTTCTTTACTTCCCTTAAATTTGTGCCAAATTTCAGCATTCGTTAAGAATTTTGGTAACGCTGCTCTCAGCTGTTCCTACTGGTGAAAGAACATTTCTCAACTAAAATAAAAATTCAATCACCATTTCTACTTAAAATTTTCTATGGTCAGCCACGTTGATCACATGACATAAGTTGAGTAATATATTTCATGGTAATTTTCTTTCAAAGTAACTAGATCTTAATACATTGATCTGAAGTAAAATACATGTTCGTTTTGTTCACAGGAATGATTGTGGGCTGCGATGGGCAACTCGTCGTCGCAATGGCTCCACCACCAGCAGCAGCAGCATCAGCACGTGGCCACGGCGGACCCCGTGGGTTGGGCGCACTCGTACCCTCGAGAGAGGGGGCGACAGGCCCTGACCAAGGTCCTGCCCGAAAGGGAACCTGGCCGCCGACTTCGCCTCACTGACAACGGGGCGATCCTCAGCGGCGGAGGCACCATCAGCGGGAGGCGAGAACAGGCACGGAAAACTAACTTCCCTTTCCCATTCTTCTGTTCGAATCATTTCTCACGTACATTCTGTATTTCTATTATACTGATTCTATCTTCCGTCGACTACTGGCTTCCACTGCAATTTCACATTAAAATTCCACCAGTCGGACCTTTAAAACCCGAATAGCTACTTCTTGATTCCATCAAACTTAACAGACTAACATCAGCCCTAACAGTATATTTGTTTTTCAAACACGGAATTTCAAAATATCCTTAACTAAATATTTTAGTTACTCTTGGTCCAGTTGACCCATTTTTCACCAAAATATTAATACATACATTGCAATGGCATTTAAGTCCAAGGAGGACGCTTTTCCACTTGTAACAACTTGATCCAAATTATTTTTTATAAGTCACATTTTTCAGAAAAGTATAGTCTAATAATATTACCTGATTGGAGAAGCATTACTTGTACTTTATAAATTTTAATAAATATCGGAATTAAATAAATAATTATGAATTTAAAATTACGTTTTTGTGAATGGATTGCGAGTATAAAATACTGTGGTAATAAATATTTGTAAATGTGGGCTACTGCGGTTCTATAACACACTGAGGGTATTTTCTGTCTTTCTGGAAGATGTTTGGTAATCCAGCTGCTCAGGTAACTCGGGCGCCGCAGTATCGCTTCCTGGATATTCAGCGTCTTCCAGGAGGAGAGTCGAATTGCTTGCCGGGTCTCCTTTGAACATATTCTCGTGGTCCGGAATCACTGGGTCTCGTTCGACTGTCATAGTAATTCCTCTGAAAAGTCTCTACTCGCCCAACTCTAATATATTTCTTCTTCCTCACGTTCTTACCAAACACCGAACAACTTTGTTCATTCTACACACAGTCCTAAATATTCCTTCTGCCCTGTCACCACATCAGTGAAATTCTTTCCTATCTGCAGTTTATCTCCGCATCTCTGTGAGTTAACCAATGTTCCGCCTACCGGATTTCGAACTCTGGCCGACGAGAATCGGGTCCACGACCTCCACAAATCTCAACACTGGTCTTAGAAACCCCGTCTGCGGCGTGACGTACACCACCAGGAGAGCTCATCTTAATTTTTAGGGACCCAGAATTCCGTGTAAAATTTAGGGCACGTGCTAAGATATTGGGAACTGGAACTCATTTTGACAGTTATACATATCATGACTCACTTTTTTGACTATCCTTAATCCATTTTACTAAGGGCCGCTGGTGGTTTGCTTTCCTGGGATCCTCCTAGCCACTCCGGACACGAGATACAAATTGACCATTTCTTTTTCAGTCGTGTGTAATAAACATTATAGTCTCAGTAATTTGTACAAAAAACTTGTTTTCGTATAACTAACTTCTTCGTCATTATATGTTTTGAATTTTCATTGTCAGTTACAGCAATGTAAATGTTGCTATGTACCGCTGATACTTCACGTTAAATTCGAGTGCAAGTTCCTAGACTCCATATTTTTGTCTCCATCTTGATATCTGTATCCCACCTATATCAGTTAGTTTCGTGGGAAGCTTTTTCCATTACTTTGCTGTTGATCATATTTTTTTCTTAATTCTTTAAATTTTCATGATTTTTTGAAACCATTTTCTCATTTTGGCTCTCCGTCCTGGTTACCCAGAGAAGCTTCAGTAGCTACTTTTGTTAAATCACTCTACCCTCTAGTGACGTTTGTCTCTAAACTGCGTCGCCCAGTTTAGGCACCCTATTTTTAATAGGGTAGTGTGGGATTTTCACCGCCCTTAAAAAACCTTTTCTTTATGCCCATCTTTTATTCTTTTCAGCTCTTCAAAGATTTTTAGTTCCTTCCGTAGTTATTCTTTGCTCTGTACTTCTTTTAGTGGTGTCGTCCTCGTTTCCTTAAAAATCATCGCCCTTATGTCGCATTGTCTGACAACATGTTCCATGTCTCATCATCAGCTTTTCCAATATCTTTAAGTTTTTTCTTATATGGTCCATGTCCACTTATAAATCTAACCATTTCCTTGGATGGATGAATTTTCCTCTTCTTCTCTCTTCGAAGTTGGATAAGAGCCCGTTTGTCCATTATGACTTGCTTGTCCTAGACTGTCTAGATTCAGAGCCAAGATTTCTGATTTGAAGGAAATCGTGAAATCCGCGCCGATTTTTCCGTGTGGTGAACGACGCAGCCAGAGCAGATTTCCTTGGCGCGAGACTCTCGGCGCTTAACATTCAGTCTGAGTTGCTCGCTGCTCCACTTGGAAAGAGAAATATAAAAGCTCTGGTGGTAGAGAAACCCCGGCCAGTCGTCGGAATGTGCAACAAGGCCCTGGTGAGGCAGGCACGGAAGCTCGGAGCCTTCAGCTACTTACCGGTAAGTCGGTGATCCGCAGAGGAAGATCAGAAGCGTCGGAGTCATCAGGTCTCACCAAGAAATTAGAGGATCTAGAAAGTTATTGGAAATCCTCAAGAAATTTCAAGAACCGGTGAGAACGCAAATGAAGACCACAGATCGCGAGAAAGAACTCAATTTTTCGAATGTGATTGTAAGATATTTTTAAAAAAGCGAAATTGTCACCTGTTCCACATATACGATTGATAAGAACACCAGCATCACGGGTCCCCTCGTTTAGGATTTATAGGTCTATCGTGACCTCTCCCCCAGAAACAAACCACTGCAAAAGTAAAAATTTATTATATTGTTTGTAAATAATTGAGAGGTTCTCTGGTAGAAACAGAATTGAAGAATTTTAGTGTCCTATATCCATAAATAATTTTATTCGAGAAATCCATATTTTGGCAACTTTATTACTATACCATATTCGTACGTTCGTTGCGGGGAAACTGGAGGAAACCAATGAAGAGATAAAGAAAATGTCTGAATATTAAATGATTTATTGAAGTCTGTTCGGCCTGGTCGTTTCTGTCAAACTTCTTCTTTAAATCCATTTACAATTTGTTCAAGGAACCTTGTTGTGATCTTTAAGTAATCTTTCCTTCTTTTCTTGTTTGTTTTTTCGTCTATTATTTACTAATTGTCCTTTGACTGTTTCAGCACATAGATGACCGTCCGCGGGTCCGCAGCACGTCCGTCCACGCAGTTCCCGGATCCACGTCTTCCTCTTCCCTCGGCGGCAAACGCTTCGGCTCGGAACCAGATCTGAGGACCTCAGCCACGGGACGCGAACACTCATCCAGGCCGAGAATAAACCAGTGAGAAATTACAATAAATATAATTTTATATCGTAATCTGGATCAGAGTTGCCACACAGAGCCTTTTAGATTAAAATTTTACCATTTATGGATACAAACCAGCGAGGATGTTCCTGTCATTTGGCAGGTCCTTCACCTAGCGTTCCTCACAGATTACCCAACAAACATTTAGCACTGGTTTTCTTATTGTTTTTTTTATATTGAATTGTTTCTGACCATCACTGAAATATTCAATTTGGTTTGTGTGTAGTAATCGAGGTCGTAAGAAGTACAAAGCACCCGCGCCGCCTCCGGGAGGTGAGGCCGCGAGTTCGTCCCCCGACTCTGGCCGTTGGGAGGAAGTTCCTGCCGCCGCCCGTAGACTGCGCCTCTTCAAAACTCGCGCAGAGACGCGACGCAGCGTCGGGATCCCCAGGGCGGCGCCGGAACCAGCGTCGCACCCGCCCCTCATGCGTAGCCTCTCTTCGCCAGAGTTCCAGGTACATCACTCGACCCTTGAAGAATGTAACGAACCCGATGAACATAAACGCTAGACTTTGGTATTCCAGGCGGAACTGGTACGAGCTGCTCAGAGGCTACGTCCCTTAGCTTCTCGCCAAAGGGAGGCTCCTGTAGGAGAGAGCAGTCCTAGACCAGCTCCCTTGCCGTCCAGGAAGGAAGCTCCGCCACCAGCGAGGACCGCTCCTGAGAAACAACACTGGGAAATGTAAGATTGTCATCCAGAACTAACATTTACTCATGCAGTGATTTGAATTAAATTAAATCTGTCCATGGGATTAATTATAAACCACACTAGACTGACTTGACATAGTCTAACACTTCACTGTAGTGGGTTGTTGGGATTTTATTTATTAGATAAGAATTTACGACCCGTATAATAGATAGTTATGAAAAAATTTGAACAAGAATTTAATACTTAATTGACGTGTCGACTAACAACTGTGGCCCATGTTCTATAACAGACTGAAGTAATAAGAACAAAGATAATAATAATCAAAGAATGACTTGGGTTGGTTGCCCGTTTAAATCTTGCTATAATAGATAATATAATAATTATATTTCAAAAGTGGTAGCTCTTGTACTTAACAACAATTCAATTTTAACACTATCAGCCGTACTCAATGCGTTGCTAACTTTTAAAAATATTTGTGTTATTTAACACGTCGTCTGGTTACAACTCCAGACTGTGGAGTAGCTAATAGCAGAAGTAAGTGTTCTCCTCTGCTGTAGTCTGCCTCCCGCGTCGTCCGATGGCAAGGAGCGCGACGTTCCGGCTAAGACGTTCTACTTCGGCATGGAGCTGGAGCACGAGGCGGTGGACAGGTTCGCAGCAAGCCTCCATCGCGTGCCGCCGCCCCTGAATGGCCGCCCCCGTCGCGGCGGCAGCCTTTCCAGCGAGGGCGCGGACTCGGAGGCGGAGGAGGAAATCGTCAAGGACATCGCGCTGCAGCTGCGTCCGACGCTGCCCAAGAAGACGCCCGAAATACCGCGCTTCTCGCCGACGGCCGCGTGGCGCCTCCTGTCGGCGTTGGACCAGGCGCCGTCGTCGACGCCCTCCACGGCCGACGACGCGTCCGTGCTGCTGGAGGAGCGGATACAGCGCCTCTCGCGGCCAGTGGCGCCGCCGATCCCGCAGGCGCCGCGCAGCAAGTCCGGGGACTCCGGAATCTCCGGCGACGCCAGTCCCGGGGGCTGTCCCGAAGACTCTGTGCGCAAGTCCCCGCCGCAGCTGGTGGCCTGGACGCCCCAGCAGGACCTCGAGGGCGAGGAAGAGTCCAGCTCCGACGGCGGCGGCGGCGGAGGCGGGGGCGGGACGCCGCATCTGCTCGGGTCGCAGCCAAAGTTCTCCCCCAGGTCCCACGTGTTCTCCCTGTCTTTGCCGAGGGACGACCGCCTCTGCCTGGCGCTCTACTCGGACAGTGACGACCTGGTAACTTGACTTCATTCATTAATATTCTCAACAATTCGTGCGAGCTCACGGGTTAGATAAATTAATTTGATGAAAAGTGACAAAAGGACAATATTAGGATGCATTACCGACTTTAATATACATGAATAATTTATTTGGTGCTGTATCACGGAAATCGTGATTCAGACAGCTGGAGAATCGATACGCTGGCCACGTTTAACTCCAAATTTGGAATGTGTCGTGTAAGATGACAGTCTGCAGTCGATCTGGTAGGCCAAGGTCTTAAATGGGCTGCAGAAACGAGGAAGACGATGATGTATGAGATAACACCTGTAGAATGAAGTAAAATCGCGTAATATTTAGGAAATTTTGTGATCAATAATAATCATAGGACAAGTATTTGGTAGTTAGTCATTTATTTTTGTTCCTAGAAGCATTTTTCTCAGTGATCATGCCTAATTTTTTTTTTCACGGCTCTTACGTGTTCTGAAGCACCTGATAATGAATGCATCGTTTAACATCTACTGAAAACATTGAAGCTGTGAATACTTTATACATTTACTATAATAGAATTTCTTTAAATAATAGAATCATAATAATATTTTCATCAAAAATTATTCAATATAAATGACACGCAAGATTTAAATACGAAATGGAATATTAGACTAATAGTCCTGTTTGGAGTCATTAGTTACACCAGGCACCAGGTCATGACACTACATTTTCCAACTCTAAAGTGTTCAAAGAAAAAGGGATTGGTATACTTTCGGCGAACCAATGCGATTGCCGACTGCTAATATGGTCAGGAGAAGGAATCCTCAAGCTCCAGCTGTGTCATAGTCGGAGAACAGGTCTGCCATCGAGCAGAGCTCAGTTCCCGCTCGAAAGTGTAAAGAAGTCAAACACACAAACTCAACATAGTACTAAAATTGGCCTTGTACCGTCACAAATAAAAATATAGTAATAGTAGCCACTCTCCGCATTGGTAGTTCAAGAAGTTCTGACAGTAGCTTCATAAGGTTAGGTTTAATTTTTTCACAGTTATAGTGGTTTGTATCAGAAGACTGATTTAAATGTATTTAATTTCTTTCAGACGAGGTTAAGAAGAGAACCACAACCTCCCTTCAATAGCCTCCAGAAGTTGAAGAAGTCAGTGTCTGGTGCCATTGGAGTGGCTTTGGGCTCAACGACGAGAAGGGATGAGGACAAGGGTCAGCCCTTGGACGAGAACTGGCTGCTGAGCCGCAGCGTTCCCAACTCCCTCAACAACGGCCACCTTCTTGAGCCGTGGGGCGGCGACACCCCCAGCAGCCCTTCATCGGGACCAGAGCAGGACAAGCAGTTGCCCTTCTCGTACCTCGCCAACGGCGGCCACGTGATGTATCTGCCTCAGTACCACCAGGACCAGGCGCCGACGAGGAGACGCTCTAGTCTGTGGGACGCGGCGCCTCTGTCCAAGTCCTGCGAGAACGTGTCGGAAATGCGGCAGGTTAGACGAACGCCGTCACCCGAGAGGATGGCGGTGGCGCCCACGACGCCGGAGGCCCCGACGACCCCCACGAGGAAAGGAAAGGCGCGGAGGTTTACCTTCCAGAGCACCGTGCGTCAGATCGAACGGAGGAAGCTGGCCGAGCGGCTGTCGCGTGAGGCGGAGATGAGGGAGAAGCAGCGGCTCAGCGAGGTGGAGGCCATGCGCCAGGTCGAGGAGGAGTTCCAACGCAAAAGGGCTCGCGAGAAGGCCAGCATCCGTCAACAGTTGCGTCTCTTCAGCCTGGACGAGAACCTTTACTCGTCCTTGCCGACGGGTTGGGGCGACGGCGCCAGGGCGGACCCTGATGGAGCTCCTGCCTCGTCTCCGGCATCTTCTCCAGTCTCTTCTGGCAACGGCGGGAAACCGGCGGCCAGCAGACAGGCGTCAGGGAGCAGCGACATCAAAGCGCCGGGCACGCAGGTCCTATCAGAGTTTCGGGAACCCAGGCGCGAGTACCGGGACTACAGGCCGTCTTCAAGGTTAGCTTCACAAATATTGAATCTAATATCATTGAGCAGATATATTTAAGGGTGTAATTGCCCAAAATATATAAGGATAATACAAGAATTATGATGGTAGATCCAAAAGTAATGCCTTCCGTGTCATAAAAATTTAGCAGGGTACAATAGAGTTATTACAGATCACAGCATGAACTGTTCTCTACATAACACAGCCATTACTTTCTTTTTGGTGGTAGACAATCACTGTGCTGCCATTCCCTAGATTGCACTGTCAACGTCTCATCTCCAGTGGCAAAATTTTTGAATAAGTCATGTTGATCCACTTTAAATGCATCCAAAATATTCACACACCTCCACTGGATTACCCTGTCAGACAATACTTTGAGATACCACACAGCATATACTTTGTGATACCCCAAGTCAAAAATTATTCATTGGGCAGAGCCACATGAGACATTAAATGTAGCAGCAACATTGTGAACTATAATGTGTTCGTCTCCTTGAAACACGTCATCAGCAGGACCTCTAGTATATGTTGTCAGCCTACCATTGTGCAGTTTAACTGTGATGTTCTGTTTCTTTATTATCAAACGCCTCCCAAAGATGCATACTGCTGATGTGTGATGCAGAATCTCGATACTCTCTTCAAGGTACTGCAGTCTTCCTTAGGTGCAAAATTAAATGATGACTCCTTACTTGACCTTCAGATCCAATGCTCTCAACAGTCAATCACAAAAGTAATATAATATCACACACATAAAGTGGAGTAGCTGTAACAGAAATAAATTCAGAGTGACATCCTTGTTCTCTTGCATTAAGAGCAGTTATTAAAATTGCAAGATCACTATTTCTGGAAATAATAGATATGACATGTTCAGTTCTATTGTTCATCATTGTCAAGTGGAAATTCAATTTATGAACTATGTCTCAATCTTACAACTTTTTCAGGTACATTGATCCTGCTCACGAATCTCTACCCTATATGGAATCTAAACGGGCAACAGTGCATCCCCAAGTTGTGTATGACATCCCCAAAAATACTCAGGTGTACGTCTCGCCTCATCATCAAATGAACGGGATAGCAAGTGAGTGTCTGATTTCATTTATAATATCTATTACAGAAATAGTTTTACCTCATTCATATTATATTTTTACATTTCTGTAGACAATAATGTCATTGGTGAAACATCTCACTTTAGAGTTTAGGTTCAATGGTGAATCATTAATGAATACAAGAAATAATAATGGTTTATTTATAATCTCTTGTGAAACACAGTTTCCTATCTTTTCCCTTTGAGTTGCTGAATTATTGATGTTGCTGCCTGCCAGCCTTCATAATTCTCATCTGTATAAAAATAATGATACAGCATTTAAAAACAATTAATTTAATTATATTCATGACAATATTTGAACCTAACACTAATTGTTTGCTGGAATATTGGACAGCACATCTCAGGTTACTAATTGGTAATGAAATTTATTGAATTATTTTGTTTCAATAGTTACATAACTTATTGTTTGTTAAGATTCTGTCTTAGTTATCAAACAAACTTGACAACACGAAAATGTTCCTATCAGGTAATGGGTTCCACAATGAGGAAAAAGGAGGCATTTCAACACCAAAATCTTCAAACTCCGACAACTACCGTCGAGATTTTGCCCACGGAACAAGGCCGACCGGGTGCTCTCTCGCCAGCTCTGATTCTGAGCTGTCACAGTCTAACAACTTGAGGCCTCTATCCAGGCAGGGACGGAGCCAGTTGATTCACCATCAACGTAGCAGGTAAACTCTAATAACATTCATTGGAGTTCAATTGGTTCAAATTTCATATGCTTCCCTAAATGCTTAGAGTAATGTTGTATATTAATATTCTGTGAAATGATACAATTAGTGTTTTAGGGATGCAGACATCAGTGAAATGTTATATTGTATACAAGAGAAGAACCATTTTTACCAGCATAATTACTATATAAACAACGATACACAAAACTAATACTTCTCTACAATACATTCTGCCCATGAATTTATTTATTGATAAATGTCATTAAAGTATTCATTATTATTCTCTGCAAAAAATTGATACAATATTTTTTTTGTAAAAAAGACAATGACATATTTTTAAAAGGAAATATAAATAAATATTCAATTAGATTAACTAACACTAGTATATAGTTACAACTATATATCATGAAACTAACTTTGGGAAATTTTTGGAATTGTTATACTGGTATTTTTGCATATTTTATATTAAAACTAACTAATGATGAGCGTATTTTTTACTATATGAAATAATTAAAATTTGTCATAAGAATTTAAAGCTAAAAAATGTGTTGTTTCGACACACAAGGTTAATATTTAATGTTAAATCCATTCATTTTATTTTATTTGGGTGCTTTAGTCATACATCATTACATAAGATGTAAAAAAAAATTGCATGAAGGAGCAAATTATTAATTGTGCCATTATTGTGAGTTGATTAACAACTAACATGGGGCTTGGTGTTTGTGTTTATTTAGGAAGTAACAGTCTTCTAGTTAATCATTAGGTGTCTAGTCAACAAAACCATCAATCATCATGTCTACATATCAAGAAAGGTCTATTGAATAGTGTGGAAGTAACAAATGGATGTGCAGGTTTGTGGTTAACATAGTTAATGGCTTCAACTAACTTAAAGAATATTTTTTTTATTAACAGCATCTTAAAGTTAAGGGGAGATTTGGGGACCACAAGAACTAAAACATGTAATATGGTAATGTAAGGTTTAATATAAGTGAATTGGTACCCTTTACAAAAATTTAACATTAATAATATGGGCAATATTTTTAAGTTATTAATTTGGTACGTTAAATCTACATTACACACGTGAATAGGAAGATTTATTTCAGAACATATTTTTCTTCTAGGTAAATGAAATGTTATAGAAAATATAAACATTCCATAAATTACTAAAGATGAAAGGTTTTCCCAGTGAATATGTTAGGTAAGTAGTTCTTGAGCTTCTACCTGGGTCAATATTGGCTTGGCCCATGACGTTTTGATGGCATTGACTGCCATCTTTATCGAGTGATATAGAAATCCATCGAAATGTCATGACCTAAGCTGACTTTGATCTGGGTGGAAGCCCAAGAATTACTTACATGCCACAAATTATTTCAATTTTAATTTGTATTCTGAAAATGATAATACTTTGCAATATGTATAAAAGTATTTTGATATTACAATTTAGTAATCAAATATTTTATAAAAATGACTCATTATCATCTCTTTCACACACTATTCATTTTAAGAAACATGTTTAATTATAGACAGCAACTGTAACTACACGCAATTCATATTGCCTTAAAGGAGTAAACAAACAACAATAAATAATAAATTTCATTGAATTTATTAGGTCTTCTAGTCCAGAAATGTGTACAGAAAGGAAGAATCCAGAGACAATATCACTTGACGGGAAACACTCTGAATCTGAGGAACTCGAGAACTACACAAGTTTACCTCCAGGCCAGGTAAATTTATTTTTTTGTGACATAAAATGTCTAACTTCAATTTTATATGTTCTTTAAAAACAACTTATAAACAATATTTCTTATAAAGTGTATAGTATTATGTAAATTATATGTAAAACAAAATTAAAGTGCTTAAAATCAGGTGTTGCTGGGGAATACAGCATAGACATAACTTAAATACTTTGTGTATGTAAGTCCACAGAGCTAACAGTATATACATATAAAGTATAAATTATTGTACTCTGGTTTTCAATCATACATAAAGTGTAGCCATTGACTACAAATCTTAATGTACATGGTTATTTGATTCACTTGAATTTTTTTTCTTTATGTTTATTTAAAGTTTTGTAGTTTTGTTTTCTTTCCAAAAACATATTTGGCACCTTTTTCGAATTTGAACATGAGAATCCAAACTTGAATTTGTTGATGTTTTCTGTATAATTTCTTTTTCTCCCTTTTGCTCATGTTCAAAATCCTCGACAAGTTCTTCAGCTAATTAGAATAAAAATTTCTTGCCATTTGATTCACCATGTCTACACTGCATTTAATATTATTGTAGAATCTGGTTGTTTCAGGTATACGCTTACCGTTTTTTGGGTACTTGTAGATTAATCTTTGCATTGGTCAAATGACCCATTGCTGGAGTTAGGGCAGGAAACGTATATTTATTGGTAAAAAACCTAACAAGAGAGGAATAAATATTTAAAAATACATTCAATGTATTTTTAATAAAAGTATTAAATAGAAAATGGTGATGTGATAATGTTATTTACAATAAATTCTGCCAAAAAGTTAAAAATGGGTCATTTGTCCTGTCATGGCAGGTTTAGTGTTAATATTAAGGTAGTTGCAAATTGTAGCTCATACAATGTATTAGTAGTAGCTGTGTGCACTTAGCAAGTTAATAATGTTGTAACTGATTACATTATATTATCTTCAGCTTACAACTTCCCCTGCTGAAAGAATTCATCGCCTCAGCTTCACCTCAATCCAGCCCTTTGTTCGTAATGGAAAAGGATACAGACCAATTGTGTTCAACCCTGGGACTTCATCATCCCATAAAGTTGCTCAAACAGTTAGTTAGTACTAAAAAATACAAAAGGTTACTGTACCTAATTAACATTATAGGTGCTGTTAGTGATTGAAATTCATTTTACAGTAAATATAATAAATTTTTTACTCTTACCAAGTTCAAACTTCAGAAGAAAAGAATTATTTTTATCCTTTAATTTTTTTGGGGTGTTGGAAATACGTTTATTACCAATAATGACAGACACTGAATGTCTGAAACTCTTGAAAAAAAAGAGTTCTTTATAAAAACCCACAAAATTTGTTTCAGGAAATACAGATGGATGCAAACAATTTAAACTTGTAATTTAATCCCATATTCTGATGCTGAGTTCTGATTTTAAATAACTCAAAGAAAGTAACAAGTTTCCACGAATTTTTGTTGTTGCCATATTATAATAACTACAATTATTTTATAAACTTTGAACAAAGTGAACAAATGATGTTAGACATTTTGAATGAATGTTTGTATTACGGATGAAACCTATTATGGCATTTCTCTGGGTTGGGATTATTAACTTTATAAGAAACTACTAAACCATGGTGTGAAAAAATCCTCAATTTTTTTTAGAACAAATTACATTCAATTTAATGTTGTAAGGAGTCTGACTATATATCAATAACAACTTTGAAAATGTATTTACCATTGTTCTATTGTATATACAATATTTTCTGGAACATATGAAATGTATATTACACTGTACATAAAAAATAAAGTATTCTTGTATATTATGGATTTATATTAAAATTTGTGACACTTTATTAAAACCTTCATCACTTTATATCACACATGAAAGTAAAGAGCTTTCACTGCCTAATATATATATATATATATATATATATATATATATATATATATCGAGGCCGTCAAAACTGAGTTACACGATGTGTGGGATTTTTACCCATTAAAAGCCATATATATATATAATATATATATATATATATATATATATATGTGTGTGTGTGTGTGTGTGTGTGTGTTTAAAGAGATTTACTTCTCTTCATAACTTTAAACTGTTCTTTCAGTAACACATACATGAAGTTCCAGAAAAAAATATCACTCTGTATTACTTTCTTCATTCCAACAGAAACTATAAGTCTTATGTGTCTCATGTTATTATTATTTTAATCAAATGGTTAATTACTATTCTGTATTGACTGATGAAATAGGTAAAATTAATTAAACATAATGAATAGCTGAAATGTTATTTAAATAGTAAAGTTGACAAGTTACAAAGATCTTTTGTATCTTAATAAAATTAATCCTTGAATAAACCGTTCTTGGGTTTCCACCCATGTTAAATTAACCTTAAGCCATGATGTTTCGATAGTAGAGTACGCCATCGAAATGTCATGGCTTAAGCTTAATTTACAATAATTATTTACCAGATTATACTCCAGGAATATCTTCGATCTTTGATAAATTAATCCTTGATATTTTTAATTGATTCATAAACAAATGTAGATTATCAAGTTGGTTTTCTTCACTATTAATCTGGGCAATTAACAGGGACATTAAAAATATGATTTCAGAAGACAATGTTTCACAAAATACAATTATCAGTCATCAAATAGAAGCATATTAACAAACGAGAGGAAACCTAAAAATAGAAATATCGAGAAAAATAGTTTACCACATATTTATTATATTTACCTGGAATGCTATCCCACTGAATATGTGCTTGTTGCCAACATAAATTTTCTTTGTGCAGGTGTACAATGTAGAATATGTTATAATGGTTAGATTTTAAGGACTCTAATAACTGATAATTATATAAAATGTGTACAAAGTAAAATGGAATGGAAATATTTTCACATCAGAAAATAGAAGTTAAATATGAATAATTTGTCATATATGCCTATCACAAAGTTTGAATTGTGCAGAGTTTTGACAATAAATACGGGATGAGATGGATTTTTAAGGTGTATTTAAAAAATTAACCTTTGGGTAGCTTGCCAATATATTCTGTGAAATAAGCAACTTGCTTAAATGCGTGTTTGATTAAGTAATACATTTAACATCTGTATGTACACTGAATGACAAAGGGAAATCATGAAAAATTGAATGGATTTCCTGTGAGTCTAAAGTTACAGCAAGCTCTTACTGTCAGAAAATATACACACTCAATCAGGCTCATTAACTAAATCCGATGAAAAGTCTGAGAAGTCCTCCACTTGCAAATCTTGAAATTTCTTTACATTTATACATCATATTTATCAGAAGTTAATGTTATTTGTATTTAATCAATTTCAAATTTTGTGAAGTAATTTAATCTATATTAATTCTATAAGACAGAGGAGAAATTATTCAAATGTAGTGTTATACAACAATTAATCAATAACATTGATTGTTCTATTAGTATAACAGATTTCAACTTGATCAATTAACACAATTTGTGTAAAGCAAATTCAAATAATGTTACTGCAGTGAGTAAAGAATTTTTTCAGTTGAAAAACCCAATAAATATTTATCCAATACTGAATTTCAAAATAATGAATTCGATAGCACAATTTTTGTTTATAGAATGAACAATATTATTCAGATTACTATTCAGTTTTGAAAATTATTAGGACATGATGTTATTGGTGTTAGTACATATAATCACAAAGGCTTGTCACCTAGTTATTATATGAGTTGTTGCTTATTCATATAAAAAAAACTCTGATTTAATTTAAAATAGAAGTTTGCATACAGAATAGATGTTTTATGACATCTCAATTTTTTTCATTTTACAAATGAATTTATTACTGATTAGGATGTATGACAATATATACAAGACCCAGAACATAGTTGAAAGAACCATAGTTTTTATAATAAAGTTTTTAAGTGATTAACTCTACAAACTGCTGATTACTTTTGTGCTCCTCCAGTCTATTAAAATACGATTTGTATTAATCATGTTTTGCTATTTCATTATATTCATAAGAAGTAATAACAGAACTTTCGATGAATTTTAATTCCTGTTTGACTATAAATCAGGTTATGACTGGCATCTCATGTATGTTATAATATCTATTTACTAATAAATTTTTAATCTACTTACATAAACTTTTTAATCATAAGTGTCACTCTATTTACATATGATTACAAAATATTTACATGAAACATGGGTAATGAAATATGAATCAGCAGTATATCTCTTCTGTAGTGAATCGAGCTGTGTAGTTTAAAAATACTTAAATATAGATATCTTATATATTGTAATGAAAAAACGCAGATTTTGGTTATATCGTGGTATTGTGAGGCGCAGTTCAGCCTATAATGAAAGAAGTTTTGTGCGCGACAAGCGAGGTCAACAACAATGTCGAATTGGCTGAAAGTGCGTAAACTCTTGATGGGGATCCCCTGCGGGAAATTCCCTTGGGGCGTGTGTGAAAAAGACCGATGGTGGGGAACCCCAGAATTTTGTGGAGAACCGATGGCGGGGAATTCCCGGGGCGAGAACTTAAAAGGGAGACTCATAAAAGGAGATGAGTTGCGGAGAGGACGGACGACGGATCGATAAGATGAGTCTGTGAGTTCAGATGAGTTTAGAGAGCAGATGAGTTGTGAAGAGGATGGACAATGGATTGATCAGATGAGTTGTGGAGAAGATGGGTCAGTCAGTGAATCGAGCAGTTGCAGAGAGACAGGAGAGAGCAAGTGATGAGTTGGACCTGGTTCATACTACCTTGATCAGTGTAAAAAACCTGCAAGACGCCAGAGAGATGCAGAAACATTCATGAAGTTGAATGTTTGTAGGCCCAGTAATTGTGGGTAAGTTCTTAAAAGCTGTGAAACTTGCTCATTGTGCTGATTGAATAAATTTAAATGATTTCTTTTCTATTTTCAGTAACTGCATACTCCACTTTTTGAGAGACCTAAAATCGCCTGAGATATTGGTTCATGTAATTTGTTCAATTAATAAATTAATGTCCTATCCTATGAAAAGGATATTACAATATATATATGAGTTTAGAGAGTTTAGAGAACTGAATCTCTTTTTTTTATTGCCCATTCAAAAAATAGCTGTAATAGGGATTCAATTTATAGAAGTTCCTGATGTTACACAAAACATTATTAAATACCATCATTCTAGTTAAAATAATATAAAATAACTTTATAATTTTTATTTATGTATGAAGTTGACAGACAGATTCTAGGTCAGGAAACCCTTTTATAGTCATTATTTTACATGGTAAAATTATGAGTAGTAAATAGCAGTTGGTAATCAATTAGGACAAAAAAACATTGTAAATAAGATATCTATATTTAAGTAAACAGAATCAATGTAATCTAAAATTAAATTATAATGATCGAGGATATTAAATTTGTATAAAAATCCAAAATTAGAAATAAAGTAAATACATCTGGAAAGGAATAAAACAATTCAAGTAAATTAGGCATGCTAAGCCAATATATGTTAATGCATGGGTTATATATTTGCAAAAGCTCCTGTCAATTTTAAATTAAGATTTAAATTGTCGAAAAATTGAAACCTTATTAGGTTTTATTACTGATAACTTTATAACTTTTATCTGTAAACAGGATTTAAGTATTTAAAAGAAAGCACATTTATAGCGAGATACTCGTAACTGAAAAACAAAACAAAGAAAGAAACTTTAAAATGATTAAATTAATATGGATGAGCAAATGTGGCCTTGTATTGATAAAAAATTTATATTTAATTTGAATACGCTTTACAAATGTTCATAAAAGCCAGTTCAGTTACTGAAAAGATTAGGATAATACCAACATGAGTAAAACTAAATATTAGGAAACTCTTCTTAATTCAAGCAATGTAAATTATAGAACAATATATCTACTTATTACACAGTAATACAAATAGTTTTCAACTGATTATTATTGATTGATGTAATTTAGCCAGAAAACACTTAGCTGAACATTTTTAAGATGTGATGTATTGCTTAATTTAAATGATTACATTATCTAATATTACAATGTATTATGTTTGAGCATTTTGTCGATTTGAAATGTAGGCTATTCGAAAGGATATACTTCTACTTTCTATTTGAAATAGTATGCAAGTGAAGCATGTTTCCTATACGTATGTTTTAGAAGGAAAGTTTTACATACTAACACCTGTATACTCATTTCATGGAGAATGCAATGGATTTCCTGTGAGTCTAAAATTACAGCAAGCTCTTATTGTTACAAAATATATACATTCAATTAGGCTCAGGAAGCTAAATCCCAGGAAAAGTCCTAGAAGTCCTCCACTACTGGCTGTAAATAGAAGATTTTAGCTTACAATATTGATGGGTGCATTATAAAATTTTTATATATTAAGAAAAATGTTCAGTAAAATCATTGAATCATCCAATTATAATAATATGCAACAGAAAACCAAATATAATAAACATTAAATTAAAAAAATAATTTGATCATTAGATTGTAGCATTTGATCATTTAAACTAGTTTTTACTTGTATACATTAAAAAATCAGATTTAAATAACGAGAAATTTCTTACCTATGAAGTCAGTGAAGCCATATAATTCACTCCGTTTGCTTGGGATAAATGAATTATCTTTGAAGTAAATAAATACCCTTGTCATTGTTTTACTGAAACAAACATGTAATAATATATTGTATATGATACATGTAAATATTGTGAAGTTATCATTGGTTTTATAAGTAGACAATAACATCTATATGAATAATATCCCTGTCAGAGAATTTAATTGTAGGGGCATGAAAGTTAAAACAATTATTAAACTCTTTAACAATAAAATTGTACAAACTCACTTTTCAAACTCATCCAACTCTTCTCCAGCTTGTATAAAGATTTGTTCCCAGGAAAAGGTGGCTTGTGAAGTTTCAACATCATACTTGATTTCTACACATGCTGGCAAACAACGGCATTTGGCATGTCCTTCAGCATCCCCAAAGAAGGAATCTAAATTTTTTTTGTAGCAGGTTGTATATTATAAATATGTAGAATGTTGTTATGTAAAAACAGTGGTAATATATTTGCCACAGTAAAAACAGTATACTAATGGATGAGGTCTGCCACTTTACAAAGGAAACATTTTACTCACTCTAGATAAGTTATATTCAAATTTTATTGGTATATTTGGTCACTTCAAATATTAATGCCTTTAAGACAATTAACTGCATTAAAAAGTAGTAAAATTCATGTTTATTAGTTTTAGATGTTATGTTCAGAACTTACCTTCTGCTTCCGTCACACATTCAACTTTACTGCTTCCACAAATTGGAGTGTCAACACCATCTATTGAAAAATCAATGTTTCATGAAATAAGTCACAATATAAATGAATTACATACATAAATTAATCATTAATATGTTATTTAAACAGAAAGCTATTGAAAATATTAAGCACATTTTAACGTCATTAATACTAGGTAGTTAATAATGGATAGTGATGAAATACGCAAGTGATAATTTTAAAAAGCTGTTCATAAATAAAAGAAATATGAAGTACATGAATGTATTAATGTACAAATATTGTAATTTGAGAGTGTCAAGATAAGTTTTGTTGAATGAGCTATATATTTTTGGAGATCTCCTTTGTACCTTAATCAAAGTGTTCCTGATTGACACAAGTGTACACAAATGTGTAATCCAAGCTAATTTTAAGTAGCATAGTTTGCTAGCTACACTACTAAATCTAGAAAAAATGATCATTGGAATTTAGAGAGAGATAATCAGCAAAAAGATGTCAATGTAAGAGATAGAAACTTCAGTAGTGTATTTCTCTGTGTAGCCTACTCAAAAAATATATATCCAACAGGATGAGATTTGAAAGATGTGATACCGTAGGAAAGATTCAATTTTACTTATGATTTATGTAAAAATTACATAAAATTTTGTGACCTATTTCAGACTTTACTTTTTACCTCAAAAGTGCAAATGTTACACATGTGGAGGAGCCTTGGGAGAACTTAAAAATTTTTAAAATTTTGTGTAATGTTTCTAAACATATGGTATCTGTTGGTGAAAACTTATAGTGATAATTAGGAGAAAACCCTAAAGATGGTACAAATATATATGGCCCTTTACTTTTCTAATGCAATTTTAAAAGAAAAACATTTTGTACCTTCTTCTGGTTTTCATCCTAATTTTGCCACCATAAGAATGTGATTTAGGAGAAGATCAGTTTAGTTTTAGGAACGATGAAGGGACAAGAGAAGCAATATTGACTTTGGGGCTAATTTTAGAAGACAGGATAAGAAGAAATAGGCCTACATTCATGGCATTTGTTGATTTAGAAAAAGCATTTGATTATGTGAACTGGAACACACTAATAAGGATTATGGAGGATGTGGGATGTGTTAGTTCTGTTTACTTGAAAAGGCTTGCGCAAGATGGGTTATCAATGGGGGTTGCATCAGACCAGTCTTAGGAATAAATACCATAACAGCACAACAAGTTTTCACTATCAGATATCATATATTTAGAGAAATGACACAAATTTATAAATTTCATTAAGTTCTTTCAAGGCTCCTCACAAATGTAACATTTGCACCGTCAAGTTTCTATCGGTGAAAACTTATAGTGAGAATTAAAATAATCTGAAGAAGTTAGAAATACGTATCGAAACGTTATTTTTAAATTTTATGAAACCATGAAGTGTATTTAAATTTCATTTAATACTGTTCTAGGAAAATTTGAAGGGATATTTCATATTCTAAGAAATTAAATATTAACGTACGGGGCATATAGAAGGCTGCACATTCACATGTTTTGATGGTGAAATTGATGAAGCATTCCATTTCACAATTCCTCTCGTTGTAATACTGGAAATAGTGCAACTGCCTTTCTTTGGAGAAGTAACATTGGCGCCATTCTGGAGAATAGGAACTCAACACTTTAGATGTCAGCATAACATTGGGCCGAATGCCGACAACTACGTCCTGGTTCACGGGAATTCGAAAGTATTCCGTCTTCACCCTCGGGAACTCGGCGGGGTTGTGAAGGAACATCTGGAAGTTGAGGAGGAAAGGATTTAAACAGTGGCAGAACAAGTGGAACTGTGATGGTGGATGCTAAAGGGTACCTTGAATCCATCGACAGGCCATCGACAAGCGGCGTCCACATCTTTCTTGTCTGACATCAAGAATACCATGAGACCTGATTTAGCACCCGAGGATTGAGTTCTGTGCGGAAACGAGTCCACTGACTCTCCACGGGGGTAACCTTCGTCCACAGTCCAGCCTTCTACTTTGAAATCGTTACGAAATTTCTGGTGAACCGTCTTGTTGCTAGAGGAATATGGAAAGATATTATAATTCTATGAAGGACATGGCAAGTTCAATAAAGTTGAGTTTACATAGGGGACAGCTGAAATTGATCTTAACCTGATATCCCTGAATATATATTTCGAGTCGAGGATGTTGAAAGTGTGACAGAGGCCGTCATCAGTCATGACAGGGGTGAAGTAACGCGAACACGGAATTTTAGACTTCCACATGCAATCAGCGACCACATCTTTGACGTCCGGTGCCGCCTGTCAAATGAATGATTTGATCATTATTTACGGAAAACGTTTAATAATTTTCTTCGTTAAAAAATGAAGTCCTCACCTTCGTTAGGAATGAAATAGCTTCTTCGTCGGTTGTTTCATTGCCGCTGCTGTAAGCCTGAAATTCGCAGACGAGCGACGAATATTCCAACTTTGTTTGCCTGCAACACGGAGAAAAATGATCTAGGAAAATACTTTTCATATTCATCAGATATTTGTACAGCTAAATACCTGCGTAAATCTGAATAAACAAAGAAAAATACCCAATATCCTCAATAAAAATACATAATTGGTTGCTTTCAAGCAGTAATAAATATTAACATAATAATATATAGAAAACCATGGTAGTTAGGAAAATTCATTGATAGTTTAAATCGTTACTGATATTCCTAATTTTTGATAGATTAAAAATTATAGACGAAACGTTGCGTTCAAGTGCTGATTAATCGAGAGTTATTGACATAACATCGGGAATTTTTTTTAATTACACTTTAAAAAATTATAATAAAAATGCTTGATGCTTTAAAAAGAAAAATAGGGGACTAATAAATAATGCTTTGTTGAAATGCACAAATTAAAGAGATTCTGATAAGTAGAAAATAATTTATAACACAATGAAATGAGTACTAAAAGTTAATTTATCTATGTAAGAGAGGTAACAAGACAGCGTATTGAAGGAATTAAGAAATGGAAAATTGTTATATAAAATTTAATGAGCTATTCCAAACTTTATTTATTTTTTAATATGTACAATTTGAAAATAAGAACGTTTCTGTATGTAAATATCTTAACCATCACCACAATTTTTCGCTATAAGATAAAATCCTGAAAGTGAAAGGAGCCTAGAAAGAAGTTAGAAAAAATAGTAAATTTTTGTCACATTTCTAATATATACAAATATATATTGTATTTATTATTACTAGAGGTGGGAATTTATCCTGTGACAGTTTGTTGATAAAATAAAATTACAAATATAAAATACAGAAAAAAGGAATTAAAAACATAATTTTAAAAATATTCACGTCATTTTTTCTACTTCTCAGAGTTTCTAACTTATATTTAAGAGTCTTTGTATTTCTAGGGTACTCTTTCAGGCAAAGCATTCCATTCCCTCACTGTCTCGTTTAGGCAGGAATATTTACCCACATCTGTTCTTTGGTCCCTCGACTTTGTTTTATAATTATGGTCGTTTTTGGAGACAAATTTTGGCCATGTCCAGACCTGATAGTGAAAAACTATAGGGCTAAAGAGGAAAGTTATTTACCAAATTTAATACGTCCCGACTTTGTAATTAATTTATAGTCCTTATCATTGACACTTTTGTAATATAGTGAAAGTTTTCCCTTTTATATAGATTTTTGAAACCCATTAATTAAAATTTTGTAATTAAGTAGCAGTTTTCCCTTCCTTTCACAGCACCAATCAGAGGATGGGGGATAAATCTCCACCAGTTCAAAATTATAGTGATAATTAGGATAATTTACCTGAAGAAGGTACGGGTAAGTACCAAAACATTGTTCATTTTAAATTACAAAAAAAAATTCTGAACTAGGTCATAAAATATTATATACATAACAATTATATATGTAAATATAACTTCTTTCTAGGCGCCTTGCACCTTCAGGTTTTTATCTTATAGTGAAAAATTGTGGTGATGATTAAGATAAATACATACAGAAACGTTCTTCTTTTCAAATTGTATATATTAAAAAATAAATAAAGTCAGGACTAGCTCATTAAATTTTATATGACAATAAATAATATTCAATTAACGCTTTAAATGGGAAAATTGTCGGCTTTTCAACCGGATAAATTTCTATTGTCAAAGAAATTGCGAACAATTTGTACTTTGGTAAATAATTGCTCTGGTTGATAAATAGAGAATCAGTTTTTTAATGGAAACACCGCGAAAGTCGACGTTCAATATAAAATTTAGTTGATAAAACAGAATAAAGCAGTGCACTAACTCTTCGTCGGTCCGGTTCCCATATCCATTATACACTCGTGAGTAGTTGAAGATTCTTTGTCGGATCTTTATTTCGCTGCAGATGGTGACGGCCGGGAAGGGGATTTCACTTACTGGCGTAGACGTTTCGGCAAATGTCACTATTACAGGAGTGGAGTCCCATTTCCTCTTCAGCTGTATCGTGAAATAGATGCAAACGCCGAGGCTCAGACTGAAAATGGCGAACCAAAATATCCTGGAACATCAAGGAAAATTATTTGTAGGTTGAGGAAAAAAATGTGAATGACTTTCATTTAGAGGGCATTTAATTCGTTTGGAGATCAGATGCAATTATTAATTCCTTTTGCACAATATGAAATAAAATTCAGGAAAGTGAACAAAGACATATTTTTCTGCTCTTTCCGGTAGGGTTACAACGGATACAAATGCTAAATTAAACTTACTTCAATGGAACATTTTTTGTATAAAAAATAAACATACCAAGATGGTTGAATGCTTCCTAATTATTATCTTTTATTTGTCAAAACAATTAATTTACACAGCATAAACCCACAAAATTAATGATTAAATTTCTTTTTTCAATATAGCATCGTTTCTATTTTTTTGTCTACCTTTTCACAACGGTATGTATTCCTTCAGTGAGCCGAACACATGGAAGTCTAGGTCAAGGCTGTATGGTGGGAGAGACAAGGACTTCCCATCCAGTTGTCGCAATCTCTTCAGTGCTGTGATGACTGTCCAAACTTTGGAGTTGTTGAATAATCTTCATCACGCTAATGAAATTACCCGGCGGTCCTATCGACTCGCCGGATGGTACGTGGAGCCCCTGCAGTAACCTGCCTGCCGCTTCGTTTTCCATCAGCCATCGGTATTTGCCCTTCAGCTTCGTTATAGCATCGAATCCATCACCGACGTCCACTGTTCCATCTCCATACTCATATCTCAGCATTTCATGAATACGAATGGGCGTTTCAAATTGGCATTTAATCACAGAACGATGTCTAATACTTTCGATAATGTCAGGCATTTTGCTAGAGGGTACAGAGCTTCCATCTTTTGACTTAGGAAGACGTTACTGCAGTGGATTGGAAAAGAATGTTTGAAGAATCGCTCTAAATACAAAACTAGCTTATTAATACATAATATTAAAATTGTTCAGCAAAATTAGCTTACAATCTAAATGTAGTTGGCTATAACACGAGAATCACGTTTAAAGTAGTTCTTAATTTATTTTAATTTTCTTGTAATTTTCTTTTTTTATCTTTCATATAATAACATAATTCGTTTATTAATGATTTTTTATTTATTTAATGTGGGACACTACAAGGCTACTACCGACCACATTACATGTTATATCATAGTATCATTAGCTTACATAGAAAAAATCTAATTTACAATAATGAATTTTAGTTAATATTAAAACCAGATACAAAGTTTTTATTTAGTTGAGCCGACGTTTCGCCACCTTAGTTGGGACATCATAAGTTAATTCAATTATCTGAAATTAAGTATAATAAAAATAAAATGGAGCCATTTAGTCGCCAATGTTTAGTGAGTATAATTAGCACGTTTCGTCTAATTTGTGGACTTGATCGGGTAAATTTTTAAATGGATAAAACTATTACATATGTGGATAGTTTTGTGTCGTGTGTTACGGCCGCAAATATGGACGAAACGTAGTAATTATGTTAACTCAATATTAATTAAATTTTTTACTGACAAATTGCCAGTTTTTTTATTAGGCGATGGTAAATTTTAAAATCTCGATGGAACTAAATTTAATAATAAATAAATCAATATAAATACGGTAAATAAGTCAGAAAATAAATTTAATTAATGTAAATACGTTTCATCCAGCTTTGCGGACTACTTCAGGTATTATTACAAAACCTAAACAAAATTAAAATATGAAGCATAAATGTAATTACTTCTTCTATTCATAAATGTAAGTCTGTTATTTACATTAGTAATGTAATTAGTTTATCCATTATAAAAATTAATTATTTTATTGAAATTTACACTTCATTTTTAAAAGAAATTATGTATTCAATTTTTTTGGAATAGATACCTGAAGAAGTCCACAAAGTTAGATGAAACGTTGTGTTTATAATTTATTTGTTGACTTATTTGGAAGTATTCTTAATTATTTATTTTTAACTTGACGTCGGAAAATGATTTGGAAATAATTTTGACGAAAAACAGGAACACGTCGCTCGAAGCAGCCAAGTTTACATTATTATACGTCTGGCTTCCATTCCTTCACCAAAATTGAACATTACCTGATGAAGTCCCAAGTGTGATGGCGAAACGTCGGCTGAACTACATAAAAACCTCTTTCGTAAATGTATTCGATTTAATTATAGTGTAAAAAACAGACGTTAATTGATTTGCTATTAAGTTAGTATTATTTTGTTAAATGCCACTGTACTCACCTTTCGAAAAGTGTTCTGTTGGTTTCTCCAGTAAATTTAAGTCCATGGAGGCTGGTGCTTGAGGTGAATTCTCGGATATACGCAATACCGTATTTCTCGCATCCATGTTTACGTCTTCTGTGGAAACACAGATTCCTTTAATTAATGTTATTCTCGACTGAACTTAATTAGTACCAAAAAAATTCTCGTACTTAGGAAACGTCCATAAGATCGAATACAACTTGCATACTAAGACAGTGTACTTAAACGACTCTCACAAAAATTAGCTGCATGTCGTCAGCATGGAAGCAGCTGGGGGAAACTACTTACTGTTTTTTGTTTTTTGCGGCATACGCCTCTGGCTTGATGAAAGCCGGCTCATTTTCCATGTTGGAATGAATGTCCGAAAGACGTCGAGTTCCATCTCGGTAGCGTGTGGAACTTCTCCCCCAGGACTTGCAGGCAGCACGCCCCGGGTAATGGATGTCGCTACACAATTACATTATAAAGAGGGCGCGGAGGCAGGATGTCATCTCTCTCACGCCATACTAACCACTCACCTCAAAGCTATTGGTTTACACGAACAATTCCATATACAAGCATGACCAATTATCCGCATCGCCCCCTTTTCAATTCCCTTCCTATGCTATTAAAGGGGAGTTGCCTATTTCAGGATTACCCTCATGTAGCCCCCCACACACACACACACAAATTACTTAAGGGACACGGACACGGAAATTCCGGCCAAAATATTTAAAAAAATGAATTTTCTAATTTTTTCATATTAATTCAGTAAACTGAAAAAAGACGCTGCCAATAAAATTAAGGAATGTGTAACATATGCTGTAGAACAATTTTAATTAATATTTTTGATTCTAAATAAATAAATTATTACTCTTTTTTTTAGAAAAATGTGTTTTTCTCAGCTTCATGATTTCCGATACCGTCTATGCGTCACAAATATTATGATACTATTTTTTTGTACATAATCTACACCCTAATATCTTCAAATAGAAGTATTAGTTTTCTAATTGTTCAATTAGTTAAGGTGAAAATTTTTTTAAAGTACTAAAAAGTGCCAATTTTGAGTAACCGTATGAAGCTCTTAGAAAAAAGTTATTTTCTCCCCCCACTTTAATTCAATTTAAAAATAATACTGACAACAATTGTCAGCCCTACATATTAGTGTAAAAAAACTAAAATATATGTAAGTCCGTAACGCAAGGAACATTTTTAAAACTGCCAAATTTTGAACATAATTTTCAAAAAATCTCAACACATTTAAATTTTCAGCTTATTAGCAATTCATTTACAGGAATTTAAATTTCAGACCCTCGTGTCGCTTAAGAAAGTAGAACCAACTTTTTACCAGTATTTTTCATTGGTTTACCACCTGACAACTGCAATTTTATCCTCAGTGTGCGAGTCACTCCTTTGAGATACTTTATTTAGATGTGGAACTTAATTCGAATTATTTACACATTTGTTATGACTAGCAACGTATAAATTTCTTACTCTTTTTCTTTCATTCTAACATACAACTCATTACCGCAACAATTTTTATTTGGTAACAGGCTACAAGAGGGTGATTCTCAAGCAGACAACTCCCCTTTCATAGCATAGGAAGGGAGTTGTAAAGGGGAATGAGGAAGGTGGCCAAGGGTTGACTAGGGTCCCCGGTCTATAGTTTAAGGATCCTATCCGATGTTCACCTAGGTGACATGTAGGGGAAAATCCTAGAAAACCTGCGTCAGGTAGGTACTATTGGGTACTATTCGCACGACCTTCCGAATGACGGAAGACGAGTTTGCTGTGGGGTCGAAGCATTCCCTTCTCCATGTCTCCACAAGTTTAAGGAGGCAGTGGGTCGACTGATCTAATGGGATCAGTGGACAACTCTTATGCTATGCCCAAGGTCTTAGACCCCAGTACATACACCTCCTAAAAATATATTGAGGTGCCTCGACATGTGAGAACCTTGACAAAATCAGAGAGAGTAGGAAGACATTCCCTACGCAGTCAAGTGAGTCCCACAGTCAATGTGGAGATAAAACTCCACAATCCTATCTAGATGAAGGTATTTTTTTGGAGTAACAGGGTGATAACTGAAATAGGCAACTCCCCTTTAATAGAAAAGGAATTGGAATTGAAAATGAAGGATGTGGATGGTAGAGTAAGGTAGCCAAGGGTTGACTAAGACCCCCAGGCTATAGTTTAAAATTTGTTTTTAGAACAAACCGAAGTCACTTATGATTATAATTTTATTCCCTTATTTTTATCAGTCACTTCAATAATTGATAAAAATAAGTGAAAAAGTTATAATCAGAATAAAGTAATTATCAGTCTTTTAACAAAGTTTAATAAATTACCGAAGTCACTTTGGATCGGAAATTTGCAAACATCGACACGACGCGTCTCGATGACCGTCTTTCTCCTCTCGAGGATTCAGTTTCGTCACTCGCAGATGAAAGGAAGTAATTATCCCTGTTCTTATGTAACCTGGTTCGTTATTAAGTAACGACTTCGTTACAGACGTTGACTGGCAAATTTTTTTGATCTCGTCATCTTTCAAGCGAAATGATCGGGTAAATAAAACAGGGGCACGTCAAATATCCGATTCCTGTCGCAGAAATCTTATTGCCAAAATTTCAGTGTGTATCCACACCATGATATGAAAGTGAATACCATCCAATGGAGAAAGTTGAACCGTTGGCACTGCTAAATAAAGACAAACTGGCAATGGTGGATTACGGATGATGTAGATGAGAGAAACAAACACGTACACGCTATCATTTTATCGACCCAAAGGCCTCAGAACTTCATTCAAAAAAAAAAGATGAAAATGAATTGGACCAAGTAAGTGTACCAATTAAAACTTTTAGCACCTTTAACACCAAACTCAAACATTGTTAATAAATCAAAGAGCGTTAAATATACGTATACCAAAGTACGAAACAAAGCAGCTCTCCCGTCATTTTGATGGGTCTGGGAAAAGTACCCAATAGCACAGTCTACTTGATGCAGGTTTTACAGGGGTTTCGCTGCATCTCTTTCGGTTGAATACCAAGTAGGATTATTATACTCTAGCCCGAGGACTCAACCTTGAGTTTAACCTCAAAAGTTGAAGTTTGTTTATCTCGTTCCCCAATAGAGATAAAAAATAGAAAAAAATATAACAACTTCTTTAAATTACTGTAACTTTAATAGTTACCATTGATAGTTTATTTAAAAATAATTACAAGCTTATATGTAAAAGGAAAAAAATAGGCTAATGAAAATTCCTTCTTTGGATTATTGCCAGATCTTTAACAATAAATCTCCATTCTTTGTCTCGGTGTTTCGTCATCAAACAACGTTCTGATTTCGATTCTAAAAAAATGGAATATAAAATTTCTTCCCTTCTTCGCATTCTACCACCTTCCTTAAAACTGTTGGCAAGTGTCCCATTGGTGGTTTTAGTCTCTTATAATTTGAATGTATTCTACAAGTCGCCATATTTTTTTGCCTTTTTCGTGATCCTTGTCCAGGTGATAAACGTTTCCAGTGTTTGAGAGGGACGGTGGAGTGGCCGTGACTCCAATGGCGGACACCCTGGGGCCTTCCATGTCCTCGCGTGATAGATATGGAGTCATAAAATACCTCAACTAGCGTCGCAAAACGCAACACGATGGAGACGATAAAAACCGAACGAGGCGTTATGGACGAATGCCGCGTTGGATTCATTTCATCAAAACAAACAAGACATGCGATGAAAACCTTACATAAATTTCACACTTCAGTACATTACACGTCTAAAGGAAAAAATTGCATTCAGAAAATATTTTTTTAAGTGGACAACTTAGGGAATTGTTAATTACTGAAGGATATTTAAGGTGTTGCAAGTAAATCCTCTGTATCTGCTTGATGGTGGTTTTGCTGCTTACTGTATGCAATGTCGGATCGCTACTGAAGATGACTGATGCTGTTTTTATCTGTATTCAGGTTTTAGGTTCGTGTGGTCTGTGGGAGAAGTTTTTAAATATCTTTATCTGACCGTTGTTTTTTATTTTTAATATAAGAAAATGGAATAAGTGCGAGGCCATATTCTTTTTCTCTTTAAATAATTTATTTATGTTAAAGTTTCCAATTTAGCGCGATTCTTCAGGTGGCAGCACAGCAGCAAATGACCGACATTGACGTACGTACTTGTGAATTAATAAATGCGGAAGGTGAAACGCCTATTCGCATTCATGACGGACTGAAAATGTGTATGGTGATGCGACAGTGGATATTCGGCGATGGATTCGTCGCTGTCATGATGATGATGGGTCAAACAGCGATGGGTGATGAAACGCGAAGCGGCAGGCCGGTTAATTTAGAGGGTCTGTTTCTGGTTGACTTTTTGGCGCAGGGGTGCAGAATTAAATCTAATACGTCAGCACCCTCAGCAAACTTACAGCACGTCTTCAGATTTTTCGGCCCAAGGAAAGCAATAACTCATGTTTTTCTTTTGCGTGAAAATGCAAGACCACTCAACAGTCTTCAAACCACTAAAAAACTTGGTGACAGTTGGATGGAAAGCCCTGTCTCATACACCATACAACCCTGACCTAGCACCATCAGACTTTCATCTGTCCGGGCCACTAAAGGCAGCTCATCGTGGAATTCAGTTTGAAGATGAAGAGGTCATAAAACGTCATGGACAAGAAAAACGCGGAAAAGGACGGAGAATAGTGAAAATTTAATAATTATTTTTGTGGATTTATTATTTTCAAGACGCATTTAATTGTCGTGACCAATAAAAGCGTGTTGAATTATCTTCGTAGGGGAAATTCTGAGGGGGAATTGTTTATGCTAAACCAAATGGCGTGAAATTGTACTTAGATCAGGAATGGAAATAAAATATAGAACGGACCGGTAATCGAACCGAAGACTTTCCGCTTTCCGGGTGGATGTTCTAACCACTGAGCTAGCCCGAGTCGATGCGAGATTCCTCCAGCCTTGTATACCTGAAGGTCAGGCTCACCTAAAATTTACTCTTTAGAACCGACTTCTAGTAAAAACAGGGAAAGAATGGACACTATAAGTTTATCTCAAAGGAAACTAGTTTAGTCAGTCACGATTGTTTAATTAGAAGCACAAAGTGTACGGAAGTTGAATTTTAAAACCCTCAGAATTATGAAATATTGAACCAATGAGGCGTTCCACAGCAAGGTTTGAAATCTAAGAGGGTATTATGACCGTCACTGTCATTTTAAAGGTAATCACAAGTAAGCGTATCGAAAGATCAGGTCGGCCCGCTTTTTGAATGTGAAATTAGGTAGCAATTATTGGTAAAATTGTTTTTAAATTGTGTTTATGGGACAGTGACGTCATCATATGACTAACCTGGTCGAGTTTCTCATGATCAATTAAAAGCAGTGGCCAACTCGCGACAGTATTGGGTTTAACCTGTCGAATCATTAATTGCCTCCGCGCGAGCTGTCATCTAGTGAAAAGTGGTTTTCACCTCGGCGACGCTAATAGTGTCATCTGTACCAGGAAGGCCGCGCAGATCACGTCTGAAGGCTAATATTTTATTATTTATATTCGTTTCCAGTTGGTCTAGGTGAGCAGCAGGATCTAGGCCGAGGTGCTTCCTGACGCCTTGACTTGGCCCCACCGTGTTTTCGGCTCCTATATTAAGAGAGCACAGCAAGACGAAGGAATCACATTCGTTTTGTATCTCCTGAAGATGAACGTGTCACTGGTACTCGTCGTGGTGGCGTTGGTGGCAGCTGCGATGGCGTCTCCGCCAGCTGGACGCTACTCCACCAGATACGACAACCTCGACGTCGACGGCGTCCTCAAGAACGAGAGGGTCCTGGGGGCCTACATCAAGTGTCTGCTGGACCAGGGACCCTGCAGCCCCGAGGGCCGCGAGTTCAGGAGTAAGTGCACAAGCTTCTTCGTCACTCGTTGGCTCTACCAACAACACCGTCCTCCTGTAAAATGATTTACATTTTCATACTAAGTGACGAGGGAATCTAGAAGAGTTCAGACAGTGGCAAAGGGAACATACTCGAAGGATGAATGGGACGCGCCCTCTTCGCAAACGTCTGTTTACAAAACTGGGTGAGCGGAAAAGGGAGTAACGAGCGAATTTCACGGAATACGTTTGATGTTGGCGGAGCTGTTCTAGACGAAGACACTGAACTTTTTGTTGAGTCGTCTCTTTGCTCGCGAAAGACCTTGTGGCTGTCGTCTTCTTATTGGTGCGGATGTTACGCCACAGCCAAGAGGTGCCCTCCAAGTCCCCCTGGACGCCGGCCGATCCATTAACTTGTCTTCTCGAAGGCCGATTGTAATGGACCCTGGAGCAACAGCCATTAAGGCAACTCTCCTTTACTACGCCAAATCAACCTAAATACAAATATATCGGAAGCATTTCAGATTCGCCTTCCGTAGATTCTTCTACGGAATTCATTAATTATCGACCCGCGTCAGTGAATTATTTTTTTCAGCGCTACATTACCCCAAAGCAACAACTTTTACGAGGATAACGATGCGGTAAATTAATAATGGTGTAACACTGACAGTATTACCACTACACTGGGCCAAATAACCCTATTATAAAATAGTATAAATAATTCTATGTTATAAAATATAGCAGGTAATAGTGAATAAATTTTAAAAGTGGAAAAATCTTTATCTTCTGATCTTTCCTCGGTTCTGCAGCGCATTGAGAGCCTGGGCCTACCGGGTCTACTGCGGACTTACGTCACTCATGACACATTCCGAATTTGGAGTGACACATGGTCAGCGTATCGATTCCCCGATCTCCGTGATCATGACGACACAAACTTCCATGTCTATACCAGGATTCGAATACGTGATCTCTGTGTTGTGTGGCAGTGACGCTAGCTACTAGACCACAGGAGGTTGGAAGAACTAAAAAAAAACAATATAAAAGTATATATTTTAAATACTTTAAAGAGCACGATGACAGTGTCATTTTCATGATCTCCTGGTAGTTTTACGGAAGTCTTCAAAATGCCTCCCCTTTACTCTTTCTGATCTTTACAATAAAATAAAATTTATTCAAATAAACCACAAAATCTGAAACAGTACTATTTTTCTTAATAATAGTAATTTGTCTATTTTGACTGTTTCTTAGTGTCATTACACGTAACAGCCCAGTTTCTACTTTTAAAAAGGGAGTTTGTTGAGCTTCACGGACGGTGCGTGGGAGGTGAAACGGAATTACTGCATATGCCCATTTCTCATTCCAAACAGAAATCGTGTGTTACAGCACATTTGTTCCACTTAAATATGCGTATGGTTTTTTACACAATTATTCGTTAATTTATTTACAATATCCGATTTGGAGAAAATTTGGAAAATAAATAGTAAAACAGAATTTAATTCAGGAAAAGCAATTTATCGACAGTTGACTCGTTCCTAAATTTGGAAATTATTAATTATTTTTCTCATTTATTGGCTGGTTTACTATTTGCTAATTAATTTCTCTGTTATGTTAGGATATAAATGAGAAAAGAGCGAGTACGGGGAAAGAAAGATAACACATAAAAAATAATTATTGTCAGTCTCCATATCGTCAAACGTACTTCTTAATTATACTTTTGTTACGAGGAATGTATTTCACCAGTCAATAACTTGTTTTGTGATGAAAAATAAATAAACCTTTTACTTGTTCCCTATCTTATGACATTTATTAGAGTGGAAGTAAGTTCGCCCTGGAAAATATATTTTTTAATGTTCTGTATAGTAGTTCACCGCCATTTTGAGTCATACAGGTATTGTATTTCAACTTACTGCGTAATATGAGGAATAACAATTTACCCTAATTGACGCTCTGAAAACCATTATGGTGGAAATAAGCAGTCCATAATTGATATAAGATTAAACGATCCGTATTACAGGCAATACAATGAAATTATTAACAATAATATAGAAGTTGGTAGACTTTTCGATCAACCCTTGTAGACCTAGTCCAATTTTAAGACAGATTGAATGTTCATTCTGATAAATATACATAAAAATGTTCTTAATATTTTTGATAACAAGTGTTTAATTCTCATGTTATTTATGTTTTATGCAGACATTTATTAATTTTTTTAATAAGCATTAAACTTTATAATCATAATCTCCGTTCTTGAAGTCACCCATATATCAGCCTCATTCTCTAAATGATCTGTTCTCGCTCATTTCCCCATTACATTGAACAAGAAGTAGACTAAATTCAACGGATTGATAATATATTTTGGTTTCTTTCCAGCTAACCTTCCGGACGCCCTGGAGACTCACTGTGCCAAGTGCAGCCCCGCCCAGAAGGCGATGATCAAGAAGATCTCGAACTTCATGATAACTCACCACCAGGACCAGTGGAAGCTCATTAAGGACAAGTACGATCCTAAGGGAGTCCATCACGAGAGCTTCGCCAAGTTCCTGTCGTCACCTGCGTAGACTCGAGAGACTGGTTATTTATTTATTTATTACATTCTCAATAAAACAGTTTACTGAAACGTATTATTTGATGTACTGTGAAACCTACAAGTCTTAACTCACCGTTGTCCTTCAATCCACCGATACCTACTTGACGGTCCTTAGTGCGTGAGTCCCGGCCGGAAAGGAAGGGAAGATGGTAGTTCCATCTGCACTCGATGGCTGAATAAGTTACGAAGAGCGGACTGAGACAATGGAGGGTTCAGTGACCAGTTTCGGGCGTTGCGAGTTGCGAGGAGTTGCGCAACAGTACCTCGGACAACAACTGCAGGTCACGTTCAAGTTGAAGCACAAGCTGTCGGCCTTGGACGAGAGCAAGAAGACCAAGAAGTCGGTAGCAATCAGCGCCCAGCGTGACTTGCACACCAAGTAGCCTGCAATTTAACACAGCTGGATAATCTCCTCCTCTTCGCAGGCTACAGCGCAACTACACTGGAAAAATCTGGAAGAGGTTGTAACTGTGGAGGGGGGTTCACGTGGTACTATGAAAGGCTTGGACGGAAGACAACCGCGGCCACTCGTCGGCGAGAGGAGAGCCGAAAGGCAGGAATGGTTCCTCGTGCTGACACCAACCGTCCAACACGCACCATCGACTTCAGATTTGCCTTTCCACCTTGTACAGGAACCAATCTATCACTCGTCAGCATGAGACTGAAGGCATTTACTCACTTCATTCTCTTACCTTTCTTGCTGTGACATCATTTCTAGTCAAGGAAACTACTTCACTAGAGTCATTCAAACCAAATAATGCCATCATCTTTCGTTCATATACATAAGTAGATAATTTCCGAAGTCAATTAACATCTAACCTAAGACTTTAACGGAAATGTATTGCGTTTTTCGTCAACGAGTTTCACATACAACTTAACATTTACCAGAGATGGTCTCATTTACTCTTTGAAGACATTCTTCACCGATGTTTTAACGAATACTTACCAAACTGATATTTTGATGTTGTTTTTGTGGTAATCAATCCTAAAACTGGTCTGATGCTAACCTATTTTGCGATAGTCTCTTCATTTCTATATAGCTACAACATCCTCCCTAATCTGCTCAGCGATACCATCCTTGGACTCCATCTTCTGTTCTTACCCCAACACACTTCCCCCTCATCCTAATTTTACTAGACCCACATGTCTCAAAACGTAGCCTTCTTCTGCTCGACGTCCTCCATATCGTTCTCTCTTCCCCTATTCTGCTTAGAACTTCCTCGTCAGTGATTCTATTAAAAATATGTATAATTTATAATAAATTTCTTTTAGCACTTAAGTTGCTTGATGCATCGTTCTACGTCCATAAATTGTGTTGCTTTTCTTCGATTGTTTTGTACAATGTTGAAAAGCCCTTGCTTTAAAAATTGGTCACAAAATTTAATAAAAACCAAAATTATATTTTATTAAACATTTGTAGAGAAGGTTTTCTTCTTCGTTGCTCAGTAGCCCATTAAGGGGAGTTGACCTACCAGGACGACTGCGGGCTGTAATCTTACATGACACATTCCGAATATTGAGTGATATGTGGTCAGCGTATCGACTCTCCATCAATCTTAACCCCAGAAGAGAAGGCTTTGGCATCTACAATTATTAAGAAAATAATGAAAACAGTACAAAAACATAATATATTGTAGCGGATCCGTCGTTCCTCCGTATTCGGGGATTTCTTAATTCCTTTGGGGCGCCAGGTATTTTTCATAAAAACACCAAAAATAGATTTTAATAGTTTTAATTCCAATCAGAGCATGAGAAAAAATTATATCTGCAGGGCGTGGTCATTCTCTCGTCGTCCCGCCGACACAACCTGCTTCTCCAATCACCCCATGACGACTCCCAACCTTTCGCCAGACCACATTGTTGGCCCGGGTTGCGTCAGTTCCTCAACAATTGCAACTCGCAAGCTGGCCTGCATTGTTCTTTGTAACTTTTCATGTTACAATATATTAAATTTGAACATTATACCGATAGTTTCTCCAATTTTTTTAAAAATAAATTTAAAAATCAAGGGTTTTTTAAATTGTACATCAAAATTAGTTATTTACTAGACGAACAATGCATTAAAGATATATTTTTTCTTCAAGAATTTTAATTTAAATGGCTGATTCTTTCAAATGTTTTGTTTTTGTGTAAAATATGTACACGTTTTTAATCAGTCTCAGTAAATGATTTAAGTCTTCATCTAAAATAAACAGCTCCCTCAGTCGAAAAAATTTACAATTGTTTTGTTTCAAAATGGCAGTCTAATAACTTTTCTTGACGCCACCTGTCCTCATGAAAACTGGCAAAAATTACGTCCCTGACCGTAATTAGATACTTATCAAATTTATTACTCTCTAGTGCAATCGCGTCAATCAACATTTTTGTTTGATTACGTTTTTCTCTACGTTTCAGAAAGACTGGAATTTTTTATCTTCCCCCGCCCTCCCATTTATGGAATGATATGTTTCTCTTGTAAAATAACGTTTTATCATCATATGTTTTCTTAATGAATCTGATTGAAGTTCTTGTTACTTTATTCCAGCCTCCTCCTTGTTGTTGTGGTATTCAGTCCTAAGACCATGGTAGCTTATTTTGCGCAAGCCCTTTTCCACATATCAACCTTCTATTCTTTTCCTTTCGGCAACTCCTACCGTCCACGTTTCGCACCCATATAACGCCACGCTGCATACGATCATTTTTTGCAACGAATTCCTAATATTCACACTTAAACACTTTTTGTTATTCCACTTTTTCCCATACGATCCATTTACCTTGGTTTTCCCTCTATTAATCCTCACGTTGATATAATTTCAACTTCACAGCAATGAACGTAGAGGCTGGTGCTGTTAATCTCAACAATGGGTACGGTCGCGTATTGTTTGACTAACTTTCTTTGCTCAATACTAATGTTGCGTTTAAGCTTTGCATTTGAGTTCTTCACCACGCCGTGGTCTGTGCGATATCTTCTCGCGGCTCTTGCGCTTTTACGATCACCTGAGGAAATCCACTATGATTAGCAGAAACGATTGGTACTTCTTTTAGCACTTCGCTTTGACTGTAATTAGCGCACTTTTAACGCAAAATGTTTTTTTCATTCTGTGTTTCCATTTACCATTTATTTATTAATTTTTCTTAGCGTTGCTGATTTCTCCGATAAAACCCGTGGTCGTCAAGGACGTATGACTTGGGCGTAAATATCAACAGTTTCGTTTTATTTTCAAAACTTGGCAACAGGTGCTGTGTATTTGGGGGGGGGGGGGTTGTATTTTTATTATGACGTGGACTTATAATTTTATAAACATATTGAAAAAATTAGAGTTATATTTAAATCAGTGGGCCAATAAATCTCAGCTTTGAAATTTAAACAGTTATATTGTTAACAAAAGTAAAAGATACAACAATTTACAATTTTTAAATTTAATGAATTTTATTTTCCCAAATAAATAATATTGCATGAGATTTTAGTAAATTCAATCTACTTTTACTCAGAGCTGTGTGACGTGTTTATACGCATATCAGAACCAGAGATTATTGCCTTTTGGCTCCTTAGTTTACATTCACCTTCCACTAGTTTCCTTGTTGACCGGCAGTCCTGGATTTAACGCAAATGCAGCCTCCGGGTCAGAGTAGAAGCGGCATTTTGGTGTAGTTTCCTTGTGATACTTGCAGCCAGGTCGCCTCTCCTCTCAGCTCAGACTCGAAGCCAGCCAGTCCGACTTTTCCGTTTCTTCGTGCTGACCTCCAAATCTCTTTTCCGAGGTCCTCTCCACCTCGAACTCACCTCTCCTAAAACGTGATTGGTCTCCCCGATTTTTCTATCTTCCCCAGGTCTCCCAATGGGGTTGGCGTCGCAACCCTTCCTCTCCAAAAATACAAAATTTTGGAGGAGCCACCCCAGCAACCTTTTGGGTCAACCACCTTGCTAACCTGGGGGAGGGGGGCTGTTTTTTTTCGGCGAGCCGCAAATACCTTTCAGACTAAGATCGCTTGTGAGGCTACAAATTATATGGCTTTGTTTGGTCTTGCCGGGGTTTCCACCGGTAGGGTGCCTTGCGAATACCTCAGGTATGTTCTCTACGGAATTTTGTACTTCATATTGTAAAATTAATTTATTTGAATAAAACAATATATATGACGAAATTTTATACGCGTCGCAATATCAGATCCTGTGATATTGCCGACCAGTGAGTGAAGTTGCAGTCGAGTGAGCGACAGTTTGCGAACACAGAGAAAGGAGAGCGACAATCCTGAAGGACATCATCATTCCTGTTCCATAACGCGACAAGGATAACGTTTACGTAAAGTCTGTAACAGTAACAATTACATACCTATTGCCGAAAATGGAGCAGTCTAAATAATCGAAAATTATTTATTTTACTTCCTAGCTCCTCTAAATCGCACGTACAGAACCTCAAATTACACAAGAGATCATTTTATTATTCATAACTATTATATTTATAACGTTTCTTGAGAATGTGATTCACTGCTCCTGAGTCTTCAGATGTGACTCAGTCATCTCAACCCTCCACCTGTCCATCAGGTTTCTTACCATTCTTACGCACCCTTTCTTAAGGGGCTTGTAAACGAGCAACAAAAATTTTACATTGCTGGCAATATTTCTGAAAATTATGGCCCGGCAATATTGTCGGCAATGTGTTGCCCTAGCTATGGACGGGCAATGTGCTGCAATGTATATCCCGGCAATATTGCGGCCACATTGTAACCGGAACATTTCCCGCTTACACGTAGTACAGCAATATGGCCAAAAATAAAGTTCTTATTAGCGCATCGTTAGTGGTGATAAACTAAAGAAAATGAGAACTTGGTTTAGACCTTTTTGAAATGAACAATTCACAATGTAAGCAACGAACTGATTCTTGATTGTCTATTCAAAAACGTCGCTTTCTATGTCAAAAGGAGACTGAATATTTCCTTAAAAAATAGAAGACATTGTAGGGAAAAAGGATACGGTGATGGGGAATACAACACCATCTATACGAGATTGGCAATTATTCAAAAATTATTTTGACGGGAATGCCCTATACATCTTTGACGTATTTATTCAGTGTCCGACTGTTCGATTGAAGTATGCGTAGTTTTAAAGGATGGATTAATTGAATTTATTTAATTATAGGCTAGACCTCTTTATTTTCTGAACAATTTGAAATTACTTTGTAATTATTTTATGTTACTTTTCAATAAATGACCAATATATAGGTTTCACAAGTTGTAAAATTTGTTGGCTACTGTTTGCCAAACATCTATTTTTTTTACTTGGTATTCTCTAATGACCCACGTCTCAAATTGCTGAATTTGTGTGAACTGCATCGATAAATGCAATAATTTTTTCGTTTGGCGGATCCATGATTGAAATAATGAATAATATTTATACGAAAAACGATGCTAACACATCTTATATAATTATTAACTCAGCTGATTGGCCACAGAGCCCTCTAGGTGAGGGCTGGGAACTAATATTGCATATTTTCGATACCGGACCGAACTCACCGGCAACACCCCGGCAATCCGGGCAATATTGCTCAGCAATACTAATATATTGCCGGGCAGTATGTTTATATTGTAAAAAGTTGCTCGTTTACAAGCCCCTTTACTGTCTGTGTGCGTATCCTAATGTTTTCGTCACGTACTGCGTCTATCGCCAGGAAATATGGAGCTGTGGTTGTGGTATTCAGTCCTAAGACTGGTCTGATGCAACCCTCCATGCTCACCTAACTTACGCAAGTCTTTTCATTTCCTTATAACTAGCACAACCCACATTCTCCCTAATCTACTTAGTGTATTCCATCCTTTGACTCCTTCTGTCCTTACCCCACACACTTCCCTCTACTGCTCATTTTACAAGACCCTCATGTCTCAAAACGAGGCCTATTAATCTATCCCTTCTCTTGGTCAACGTCCTCCATTTTGTTCGCTTTCCCCCTATTCTGTTTAATCTTCCTCTATCCACCCATCTGATTTTCAACATTCGCCTATAGCACCACATTTCAAAGGCTTCTATTCTTGAAATATGGAGATTGGACTTTAATCCACTGTTTACTCCTCATCGGCATCCTCCAAATCCTGCTCCAATATTTCCCCCAAAGCAGAATATTTAAACGATAGAATTATAATTGCCGCGAAATATTCCAACACTTAAATTTTTTAAAAGTTATTTCTAGTAAACATCATGGATTAATTAAGCAATGATAAAATCAGCATTTTCTCTTTGTTGCCCGATTGAATATGAACACGTAACGTGTGCAGATGAGTGAACTCTTTGTCCGTCTGCAGAGACCTAATAAGGAAACGTCAAGTATTGTTTCTCGGGAATCATGATAATTTGCATAAGTTGTGTTCCGAGAGGAAACTTGTCCCAAGGACGACCGACGCCATTGTTCGCCTTCCGCGTCGCCCTGTCAACAGGAATGAACGACGGGGAGAGAAAGACTCGTTCAGCATGTCTGCCTATTTACGGACGTCGCCTTACACAATTACATTCTACGTATATTCATCCCTTTTTAAATAATTCACGAGTATTTAAATAATTTTCGCTTTCTTGATTTTTCATCAGTCCATTTCTTCTTACGAAATATTTACACATTTGAATTTTTATTTGTTTCAATCCATTTGTTATACAAATTTAGGACTTCATCAGGTGTACGTTGTAATAATTCAGGACTTGCAGGGTTATACTGTGTGAACCCTTTCATTACTACAATGACAAATTCCCCTGGATCCCGCACCTCTACACTACAAAGTTTCGTCCTCGCTTTTGAAACTCCTTCAGATCCAAATAAATTTCTTCAGGTTTTTGAAATTTTGAAGTGTGCAATTAAACACCAATCTTGAAAAGTTTTTATGTTCAAATATAAATTTTTCACGTGATCCTTAATATCTTACTTTTTTGCATTATAAATGTTGACTGTTTTATATAGTTAATAAAGGTAACAACAATCTTTTTCAGCCACAATTATTATTATTTTTTATTCATATAAAAAACATTTATCTTTACGAGTATCAGTTAGTATATTGATTGTTCTTGTACATACAATATTAAAATTCGAAGAAATCTTCCCATAGTATTAATATTTTCATTTATATTCATATCTTTTGCATATCGTAATTAAATAAGCAGGAACATTGAAATTAAATCTCTCAAATTTTCCTTGAAGCCGTTTCAGAGCCTATTTGAAACAAACATGCGGAAAGACAGTCAGACACTTCAATTTTATTTAATGGTATGGATTTGAAATAGAATGATCAAATTTAATTTCCTGTTTGTTACAAGAAGAAGGTTAAACGGAACCGTTTAATTTATTCTGTTTGGAGTTTCTAGCGAATCCGTGATTGAACTCGTGGCTCCAGTAATAACAAACTAATTTTAGCTGTGGACGCAAGTAAGCAAGCAGCCATGTTTTACGAGTCTCTCTGACGTAGGAAAGCATCGACTTGTTCCGGCTCGGACCGTGCGTGAGTCCAAATTTTCTCGTATTATAATTAAAAAGAGAGCAGGCCACGTTGAAAACTTTCAGTGAGGAGAAACTGGAACTGGACTTGGGCGGTCAGGTGATCGATCAAATGGGTTACCTAGAATCTGGAAAGATACCTGAAAACGAAGTTCCTATCAATAAGGACATTAAAGAAATAATTGCGCAAACGCCGTTAATGTGAGGTTTAGAACAACTACTAAACTACAGAAATAGATAGTTATTTTTTAATTATTTTAAGTCGCCATCAACAGCTAAGGAGATCTTATCTTTCTTGTAAGGGTTATTCAATTTGGCTGCAAAAAGACGCACACAAACACCCAAGACCTTGCCAGGGGTCGAACTCGGGACCTCTGTGGTACGAGGCTGTGAAGATTGTTGTTGATTGTGTCAGATCATCCAACATGTGTGATAAATAATATACTGAGAAAAAATAAAATCCTGATTACTAGTTCTTCAATAATAAGAAAACTGTTCTCATCAATTATGTGGTGTTCGTTGGTTACACCATCAAAAATATTGTTGTACAATCAAACGAATAATAATAATAATAATAATAATAATGTATTTAATTTGAATAGAAATATAACTCAAATTAAGTTATAGTGGAAAAACATATAAATTTACGATATCAATTTAATCATTAGCTCAGTCGGTAAAAGCAAAAATAATAATCTACGCAGCTTCTTAAATGGCTGCTCCCGGGAACGCGGGTGACGAACGATATAGTTGAAAATTAAAATCGCGAATCAGACGAGAATGGTTTGTGTGGAAAAACCGAGGTAAATGCCGTTACCAGATGACGTCGTTCTTCGTTTTTGTTCGTATGCCGGTTGTTCCTTTCCTGGGTCACGCCTTCTTCATATTAAGATTCTCTAGCGCCTCTCCTTCAGATCAAATGTTATCTTTTTATTTTCTGTACTCCCACCAAATGAATCTCCTTTCTCGAAACGTGCAGAAACTAAATTTTATACATGTCGCCTTGTTCTACCACTGCTTCGTCTCTCCCTAGCGTCTCTCTCCGGCAGCCTCTCTGCAACAACTGTCCAATCTAATCTACTCCAGGCCACCAACAATGTTGCAGACGGTGACGTTTTCCCGCCGACATTTTCCGCCTACTCAGCCCCACCAAGCCATTCTCGTCTTCCGTCCTGTATACGTAAATAACAAAAACTAAATTATTGTTGCTTTACCCGACTGTAAGGGTCATGAATCACCACAATTAGATGCAGCAAAGTTGAATAAATACTATTACAAACTAGTACATTCTACGTATAATTTAGACTAATTATCAGTTAATATGCAGGATTTAGAACCGGTAGAACTTGTAACGCGCCAACTAACCAATTAGATCTGTATGTACATTGACAAACTTCCCAGATACTATTTTAAAATTACACCGTACATTGAATGGATGTAAATGATAAACGTATACATAACCTCAGTTTTTTTTGGCTCAGTCCAATATAACACGAGTTCTTTTCCTCAGCACGTGGGGCGAAACAAAATATCCTAATAAAAGGAAAACTTGCCAAGAAAAACTCTTTGGAAACAGTTTTTATTTTGCCTTACTTATAATTTAAAACGGACAATGAATAATATTCTGCCATAGGTTGCTCCGAACGTAAATACCGGATGCTCTGGTGGAACACTACAAGTCTTCGCGGCAGTGACGTCACTCAGTCGGAACCAAGATGTCACGAAAAATCTTGATGTTTTTTTATCTTTATTCGTTGCCAATTATCCAGATGTTTTGCCTATATATTGTTATGAAACGTAAATATAACCTCAGTTTTTTTGTCTTAGCCCAATGTCTTACAAATTATTTTCCTCAGCACGTCGGGTAAAACATAATGTCCTAATATACTGTACGTCGTTTTAAAAGGAAAACTTGCCATTTGAAAAAATTTTTGTTTCACCTTAAGTGTAATTGAAAACGAATAATGTTTTGCTATGGGTTGCTCCGGAAAGGAACGGATACTCACTTTTGTGGTACTAAACACGTCTTTGCAATGACGTCATCAGTCGGCGTCCAGATACGGTAGAAGTCCTCATCGTTTTCTCTTATTCGTTGCCAATTATCCTGATGTTCTGCCTATATATTGTTTTCGGCGTATTCTCCGCACTATTTTATATATTTGTGTAGGTTGTAGGCTTCCTTCCTTCCTCCATAGCTCTACAGCCTATAGAGGGCCTGGGCCTACCGAGTCGACTGCAGACTGTTATTTTGCATGACACATTAGGTTGTAGGCTATATAATCAAAACTAATATTATCGCATTCTACTTTATTAAATAATTATATCTCCAAATGCATATATTTTTCAATACGCTTGAAACTCGTCGAAGATAATATACAGAACATTTGAATGAGCCGGTCAAGTTTCGATTTTTACACAGTTATTATGGGACGTCGTTTTACTATTTAGAGCTTAATCAGGCGAAACGTCTGTTTCATTATACAAACTACATGTATAGCTTGTGTCATCTGTAACCTTATATATATTAAACTTCTCTTATTTCATTAAGTTTTTATTATAATTATCACGATATTAACATTGATAATTTTTGTCAATTTTTCACCTGAAGAGGTTCCATAGAAATGAACCAAACGTCGTGTTATTTGTATTAATATGTTATAAATATTTTATTTTATCAAAATTTATGGCTGACGAATTTGGATGTTTTATTTATTTCTCAACACAATTTTTAAATGTGCATAGATGTGTTCAACGGCTGACGAAGTCCGTGGCCAGAGAAATTTACTGGCAGAATGATGGGCTGTGTGATCTTTGATAAAATTGGTGTTATAACCTTTGTTGTTATTCTATTTGTTTGTATAGAGAGAAATAAGTGGAGGCTTTTAATATTCACGGTTGTAAGTGGAGTAGATTCAAGGTAGTATTGATTGATTGCTTGTCTTTTTATTATTTATTTACTTACCTTCGCCCAACGGTACATTATTTCATTTCAAAATCTTGAGAGCACCATTAGTAGAGTCCGAGAGATTCTATGACTAGAAAATCTAAACGTGAGGTTTGCGTTGAAGTGCCTTGGAGGAGAATCTGAAGCTATTTTCTACTGCTTCACCTTCTTGGCTTATCCCCCACTTTCAACATCGACATCAACCTGTGTTTCACGCTACAATTTTCAGAATTCTTTTCCTGTCTGCCTTGTACTACTTCAATGGGATCCCACTATCCGCCTCTGAGGAAGGACGTTTTCACTTGCGTTGCAGGTCTGATCGTGGAATGGTGGATTTCTCAGAATGTTTTCGTATCGCGGCTGTTATTACTGTCAAGAAACGTAATGGTTGTGAGTAAGGCCCGTTACGGCGTTTCCCGATATCATTTCGACCTCCAGACGTTTCGGACCAAACGTCTCATGTTGTCGGACAGGGTAATAGTCGCCCACGTCAGCCGTTCAGGGAATATCGAGCAGCCTGGGTAATTGCTGGGGCCCGAAGGCAGAGAACCAGGCCACTTTGAGGATTGCCACCGTCCTTGGGAAAGAAGTTTACCGATTCGGAAGCTGGCTACCCTTGGACAGAAAGAAGTCCTATATGAGCGTGCGGCGTTGACCGGAACCTCTTCAGACACGATGAGGACCTCGCTGTTGGTGGTAGCTGTTGCTGTGCTGGTGGTGGTGTGCTCCGCGAAGCCGGCGGAGAGGTACACGTCCAAGTTCGACAACATCGACCTGGACGCGGTCCTCAGGAACGAGAGGCTCAGCAGGAAATATGTGGACTGTCTCCTGGCGAACACCGACGAAGGGTGCACAGCGGACGCCAAGCTCCTGAAACGTGAGTACTCACATAGCAACAAGGCCGACTTGTCCGATGACGTCATCCCAATATTCCACAAACGTTTTCCTTTTATTAAGGATGACCACAGATGTGAGATGACGAATGAGCCAAATATACTGTAATGTCCAAATAATAATTTCGACTGAAGGAGTAAATAGGAAGTTTTGCTAAAATTTACTATAAGTAAAATACAATCCAAGGACATTATTTCGGTTCTGGTAGTTGCCTAACATAATTTTTTTTCTAAATGTTTTAATTAAAGAACTGAGGAGGTCCAGAAAGTTGGAGACGAAACGTCTTAGTTTGATTTAAAATTCTTTTATTTCTGACTTTTCGCCATTTATTTTAAAAAACTGATTGTTTATCATTTAAATAAATAAATTTGTCCCGAAAACAGATGCACTAACCGAGTGTTTCTCTAGCCCGTAGAAAAATTGGTAGAATGAAGAATTAAAATTACAACCATTTTTACTGTAAAATAGTTTACATTCGTCTAGCAATAAAACAGGAAAAATTTACGGAGATCTATGAAGAGGCGAATCTATCAGTAATGGGATAATTAATCCATCGTAACCATCCCAGGTTGATTAAATTGATGTGGACTCGTGACTTAGTTGAGATAGTTCCTTTCATAAAGAACTTAACATACTTTCAGCTTAAATTATACATGTGTTTTCTTGTTTACATGCAACCTTAAATTGAATTAACTTTAATTTTGATCCCCATGGGTTTTTATTCAGTATAAATAACTTCAAAATTCGTATAATTAAATATACCTTTATTTCTTAGGATCTTTGACCAAAATTATGTCATATTCACCGTTATTAAATAATAAGAAAACTTACAGGACCCTATAATCATTTGACAGCATTTTAATTTTCTTTTTTTAAAATGTGAAACGTCGGTCTTCGTGGTCTAGTGGTTAGCGTCACTCACCACAGAGGTCCCGGGCTCGATTCCTTGCAAGGGTTTTGTTGTTTTTGTACGTCATTGAGGGTTTTGTTGTTTTTGTACGTCATTGAGTGCTGGTGGCCAAACCACAGCACACTCGAAACTCAAACTGATTAAAAGATTAAAAACCGGAAGGTAGAAGAGGACAAGATTAATAATGAAAGACATATAATAAAATTCAATAAAATTAAAATAAACCTCAATTTTAATTTGTATGCCTTCATTTAGTCACTAATTTTCCTAAACAGCTTTCACGTTGAGCATCGATTTCATTTAAAGAAAAAATAATTATAGACTTGATTATAACATAATTTTGGCCGAAAGCAGAAAGTAAATTTTTTTAAACTGAAGTAATAAATGAAATCAAATCAATTAAAGACCAGTTTTATAGTCACTTTTTTTTAATTTTGATTGAACGACGTATCGTTACCATATTTGTGACTTCTTCAGGTTTTAAATTTCGATCAAAAGAAACCAAATGTGTAAAAATCCAAACTTGATCGCCTGGGAAAAGCGAAACTGGTTGTTAATTTCATTCGTTTAGTAATTTTAATATCACACGATAATTGATTTACTGCATAAATAAATATTTATTTGTTAATGAACTTTTGAAACTGTACAGACTTATTAAAAAACACACGAGAATCTGATACGTATTTATGAAATACTTCAATTAGTATTATCAGAGAAAAGAACAAAATAAGAATTTAATTAAATAAATTGACAGAACTTTTATTCAGTTAAATCAACGTTCCGTCCCTATATTTTGGAACTTCCTCAGGTAATGATAAATTTCGATTAAAAGAAGCAAGGGCAGCTTCAATCATAGCGGATATGCAGACTAAACGTTGTCTGTATATGAATTGATTCACTATTACTAAAATAAGAATTTGATTATAGAAATTATTTATAATAAAAACACGTAAATTTTTAATATTTCTAAATTGAATGGTTATGTTTTTACGTCTGCTTTATGTATTAATGAATAAAAAATTTTGACCAGACTTTATTTTTTAAAAAAATTGCAAAAAGGAAGAGAAAAACAACGTTTCGGTACTTATTTGTGCCTTTTTCAAGTTATTATCCTAATTGTTTTACCAGAACTGAGCAAGTGGTACATTTGTGGTGGAGCATCCGGGAGACCTTTTTTAAAAATATTGTAAATTTATGTTAGTTTATAAATATAGTGTATTTGAAAATTAGAATAATAACCTGAAAAAGGTACAAATAAGAACCGAAACGCTTTTTTCTCTTTTTAGAAATTATTTTTTAAAAAGTTAATTGGTCAAAACTCAAATTTATTATTTCTACATTGATTTACTTTTATATATTTTTAATATAGAATTATAGTTACCTGCTTTTTTATGTTTTCAACTGTGATAACTTTTGATCATTTTCTTCACTTAAAATTTTAGTAATCAGGTGGCTATAGGGTAAATTTACCAAGTTTAAATTCAACGTCTGTAATATATAACAGAACAATTTATGACCCTTTTCAGACTTTATTTTTGAAAAAAATTGATTAGTAATTTTCATGCTTTCTTTGAGGTCTTCTTCCAAATCACAGAGTAACAATCACATATGAAGTCAAACAACACCCAAACTCCTCTCGGGCTTGAAAAATATTCCGAAACATTGTTACTAATCAACATTTAAATAAAATAAAGTCTGTAAAAGGTAAAATTGTGTTATTAAATTTAGTAAAATTATTCATTTTAATTCCGCTCGGAAGTAAAAGAAAAATAATTTGATCTGAGATGCAAATGGAAAGATAGAACAGTACTCGTAAATAATTATTTTCCAAATAACTGCAGTCTTTACTTTGGTTACAGTCAAATTTTTCGCAACGTTTTCTAAATCCTGTTAGAACTGTTCCTCGTAATGGAACTGACCAAGGTTGAGGAAGTACTCGATATTCCCAGAAGTAGTTGTAAGTTTAAGTGTCCAAGGATTACTTATTCATGTGTTTCGGAGAAAACATCCCAATATGTCATATTGCAGTTGTCAGCATGGAACTTGTAGCAGTCCATATCTCTGTCAGGTACTGAAATATCTTGTTTTTTCCACTGCACTATTCCTTGGAAACCAATTTCTAGTATCTTCTTCATGACTCGGCATCCGTTTCTGTATAGTTATTTACAGCACCTCAACTGTGAAACGTAAATTTTCTTACGGAGTAAAAACTTTTTTTTGTTGATAATAATTTACTTGACCTGTTTTCTAGATTCAATAACAGGTCTTTTTAACAATATTTTTTTTGGTTGGTAAATTTTTTACATAGATATAAATATGTATGAATACAATAATAAAGTATATGCGTATATTTTAGCATGTAAGATCATCTGTTACACTAATTTTATTATTATATTATTTTCGTGGAGAGACTGAAGGATAGAATTCTTAATTTCTTTGTCTCCTCATCCTTTCCACCTTTATACATTTTGTTTGTGGAACAACTCCGGTTTTCCACGTTTCCGGATCTCCATGACGCGTTGGTCGAGTAGTTGTAGGTTCAAACTTTGTTACTAATTTTATACTCTAATTATTTATGACTGTATTTGTATTAGCAGAGTTATGTAATTTGTTTAAGATAATTACTTGATTAATCTTACTATTACTATAATTTATATTCTATTTTATGTTATGATGTCCATATTTTGGTCCTTATACTCATCCGGTTCCTGGATTTGAAAGTCCGGTCCGATGATGAGTATATTAAGTCTTATGATGTAATATTTAAGAGTCTATATTTTTAGTCCTGTATTTTGTCAGTTCTAAAGCGGATATCAGGTTTGTCAAATTTTCTAGAGCAGCGATTATTATTTCCCATAGTCTTTCTTTTCTTAAGGTTTCTCTTATTGTCATAATTGGGGCATTCCAGTATGGCGTGTTCCGGTGTTCCTATCTCTCTCTCTCTCCACAGGCACATAGATTGTCTGGTCTGCTATTTATTCTTCCCAGATATTGTCCGTATGGACCATGACCAGTAAGAAAATGTATAAAACCCTTGGTTGGGTTGAGGTGTCTAAGCTGTAATCTTAAGTAAAAATTGTTCACTGCGTCATTTAGAATGTGTAAGATGTTCCCTGTAATGGTTCGTCGTGGTTTTCTTGCAGAGGCGATCCCCGAAGCACTGGCCAACGAGTGCGCCAAGTGCAACGAGCGTCAGAAGGCCGGGACGAGGAAGGTGATCGCCTTCACCATCAAGAACAGACCTGACATCTGGCGCCGACTGGAGGCCAAATACGATCCTTCGGGGCAGTACCGCAGGAAATACGAAGAGGTGCTCAAGAAGGAGATTAAAGTGTAATTTATAAACTGTACCTCTAGTATTAATGTGTTCCCAAATAAATAACTTCCTAATTTACCTGTAAAGAAATCTTTCTTCTCTTCACTGCATCCCACTTCGAACTAATTAATTGAGGATGAATATTGCAAACGGTTGTTTACTGTGATGAAGGCGTCACAGAGGTTTCTGATTCAGATCCGGGCATGGCTATGGACGTTTCCATTTACCACGGTCAAGAATATCAATTAAAAATATAAGCCCGTGTTATTTCCATTTTATTAATTTAATTCAAAACTGGACAATTTACATTTTTATGAAATATTATCCATTTATAATTCGTTATAATTTTTTTTGTAGTCCTTAGCTTCAGTTTGTAAAACGATTACGCATTTCTGTACCAGAAAAAGTTCAAAAATCTGGACGAAACGGCGTAAATGAATTTTGGAACGTGTTAAATATATCTTTCTTTCTTCCTTAATCATGTCCTCTGTCAAGGTTTTTGGCAGACAGATCGCCATTACTTTAATTAGTTGTGTTAAAGATACAGTTTTCTAATATATTTTCCACTTAAAATTCGTTGTAAAATTTATTTTTGTCGTCAATAACTTAAGTTGGAAATTGATTACGCTTTTCTGTACTAGAAAAGATCCAGCAATCAGGACAAAACGTCGTGAATGAATTTTGTAATGTGTTAAGGATATAGTTTTCTAAAGTACTCCTCATTTAATTTAAAATTCTTTAAAAAATGTTTTGCCCTTAACTTCACTTGGAATCTGGTTACACTTTTCAGTACCTATAAATGTCCAGGAAAACTGAACGAAACGTCGTAAATGTACTTTGTAGTTTTCTTTTTGACATGTCGGCTGATTTATTGGTTAATTTCGATGCTGTCTCATTAAAAAATAGATGATGATCAAGAAAAAGGAAACAGATTAGAAGCTGTTGTCAGCAAATATAAAATTAAGTTCTAACGTTTCCCAATGACCTGAAATAGATTGTTAATTTTTCAATTTTTTCAACGCAAGCGGATGAAGGTCAGATATTTGGCTCGTTTGAGCAATAATCATCATGAAACTGGACGAGGTCAAGAACACTTGATGGCTAATGGATATTTGATGATATCACGTTTGGCCCTCCCAAAATTGTAATGATTACTTCCTGGAATAAATAATGATCACGATAAAAAATGAGTAGTATGAAAATTCTCAGACTTTACCTTCGTATTGATGACCCATTAGGTTAATTCAGTATAGTTATGGAAACTTACTGATGTTCACTGTAAGTCATCCTCCAGATTCAATGCTAATAGATAAAATTCTGGATCAATTAACAGTCGCGAAATTGAGATGTAAATTAAAGGTTCATTAAATTAATAAACAGTAATTTAATAATAATTAACCAATCACTGACGAATATGAAACGGCATTTTGATATAGTTTGTTGGAAAAACCCCATGGTTTTAAATCAGCCACAAAATTAATGTAAACCAAAATTATTAAATGGCAAACTAATTGAAACATCACAAAAATATAATTTATTTATAACAAATTATGTTGTTGTATTCAGTCCCACGACTGGTCTGATGCAACCCTGCTAACCTATCTTGCGCAAGTCTTTTCATTTCCTCATAACTAATACACTCCACATCTACTGAGCGTATTTCATCCTTGGCCTCTCACTTCTGTTCTTACCCCACACACTTCCCTCTAATGCTAATTATACGAGTCTTAAAACGTGGTCTATTAATTTATCCCTTCTCTAGGTCAACGTCCTCCATATTGTTTGCTCTTCCCCTGTAATATTTTCAGCATTCGCCTATAGCACCTCATTTCAAAGATTTCTATTCTTTTCCTTTTCGGTGCTCCTATCGCCCACGTTTCGCACCCATATAACATTTTTAGCAACGATTTCCTAATATTCACGCTTATATTACCCGTAAGTAAATCCCTCTTTTTCGCGAAAGCCTTCCTTGCCTGTGCTATGTCTACTATATTTCTACCATCCCTAGTTATTACGCTCCCCAAGTAGCAGAATTCCTTCATTTCTGTCAAAATAGCCCTTCCCAATTTAACACCCCTTTTTTATTTCTCCGTTTCCCATACTACACTCCATTACCTTGGTTTTCTCTCTATTAATCCTTATATTGAACTCTTTCTCCAAGACTAGGTTCATGCTATTTATTATGGTTTCCAAATCTTCTTCTGACTCCCCTAATACTACAATATGGTCGGCAAAGCGTAAGGTTTTTATTTCTTATCAAATAGCAATTAAATTATTTTCTGACTTCTTGGCCGTATTTTCATTTTTTGCATTTTAAACTGAAAGTCAGATAATTATGTTTAAAATTCACAGGAGTTGTAGTTGTATTTTTTTTTTGAAAGAACACTTCTTTCAAATCCAAATTTTTTTCGTGGATGAAGACGGTGAGGAATAATTACAAAAAAATATAGGTCCGTAGGCATTCCTTCAAGAAACTATTTTTGTATATGTTTGGGTTAGAGTGATGCACGTGATGGAAGGAGTTGTTATTCAATCTGCGAGAGACATTGTTCCGTTTCAGTAATCAGTGATAAATACGTTCACAGGATGTTAAGATTCCTTAAGAAGAGTGGACGAGTGGAAGCTGTTTAACATACGCGGAGAAAATAAACCAGGGGAAAGGAATGTTTACATGAATTTTCATTAGCCGTCGATGTTACTGGTCAGCTCGGCAATTTAAATCGAATCAAGGAACGTTTCTTTATTTGTGAGGAACTTAAAAAGCAACGACCGAGACATTGGATTTGCTAATTGTGATTGTGAAGAGAAAAGCGGTTCAAGGTCGGGTAACCTCTCTTACCCTCGTAGCCCGTGAAGGTATAAATGCGGACCTCGACACCAGAATCAAGCACCAGTCGACATCGGCTCCAGTTCCAGAAGCAAGCAACGCGATGGCGGCGAAGATCCTGATAGTGTTGGCGGGTCTCCTGGCCCTGTCGCTGGCTTACAAGCTGGACATCACAGATGTCGAGCTCAAGTCAGCTCTGGAAGAGCCGGAAAGGGCTGCCAAGACCTTCCAGTGCTTGCTGGGCAAGGAGTACACCAATTGCGACACCGCTGGACGGGCCTTCAAGGGTGAGTTACGCCTCCCCCAGAAAACGCAGAATTTCTCAATTATAAAACACAAGACCAGTCAATCTTAAATGATGATAACTCACCACAAAGGCAAACATTACCATTCAGAAGAAATCAAATACATCATTCAGCAACGGTAATTTAAATGTCGAAATATTTTTGAATGTATTTAAAAAATAACACTGCTTACTTGGGTTGGAAATATTTCATGATTTTTAAAAGTTGGTATCTAAAGGGTTGAAATTACCGACACAAAAAAACATTGATTCGTTTAATTTATAATCGAAAGCATGCATTGAAAATCGATATTTAATTAATAATCACATGCAAGCATTCAAAATCGATACATAATTTATAATAACCGGCATGCACTGAAAATCAAAATTTAATTTATAATCACAGGGATGCATAGAAAGTCAATATTTAATTTATAATCATGGGCATGCATTCAAAATCGATATTTGATTTTTAATCACAGGCACACATTGAAAATCAATACGTAATATATAATCACAGGGATGATATTGAAAATCGATAATTAATTAATAATCACATGCATGCATTCAAAATCTATATTCAATTTTTTAATAACCCACATGCACTGAAAATTGACAATTAATATATAATTAAGGGTATGCCTTGAAAAAATATATTTGCTTTTTAATCATGATTTTAAAAAAACTAACACTGCTTACTTGGGCTGGAAATATTTCATAGTTTTTAAAAGTTGGTAACTAAAGGGTTTGAAATTTACAAACACAAAAAAGTTATAAAATAACAGATGTTTTTCGTGGCCGACGTAACTTCAGTATTTGACATCGGTTTTTGGGCTGTTAGGCCACGTAAATTCTCGGCGTGTCTGCCAACGTTTCGCTTTTTAGCAAAAAATTGATTCGTTTAATTTATAATCAAAAGCATGCATTGAAATTCGATGTATAATTTATTATCACGGGTATGCCTTGGAAAACGGTATTTAATTTATGATCACAGGAGTGCATTGAAGTTCGATATTTAATTTTTTTCAGTCGAATATAATTGAACAAAATGAGTTCCTAACCACATCAAATGAATAATTTAATAATTCAAGCAAACTAAGATTTTATTTAAAAAAAATTATCTTCAAAGGTGTTCAATATTCTTTTCATCCACACGGCCATTGACTTTATAGTCTTCATGGCTTGAATTCTTATCTAAGTTGTAAATCTATAAACAGCGTCTGGACTAAAATATTAAAAAAATGAAATTTATTTTGCACTTCGAAAGAAATCCCTCAGTGGCGATGTATTATGTTCACAATGAGGACAAATATATGGAAAATTCATTGGTTGTCTCTCTAAATTATAAGTTTTCTTATATCTGTAATTTGTGAGGAATCTGGATTTTAGTTTCATGAACAACTTTCATGTTAGTAACTGTCGGTATACTCTTCAAAAATTATAAATAATTTTAAATGGCTAACTGAATAATAATCTATTGAAATAATTAATGTCAATGATTTTTCCCAGATGCAAATAAAAACATTAATATAGTTTTGATCCTCGTGAACGTGAACATGTTCACTCTGTGTATTTGATGTAATAGAGCACTTGTAATAATGGCTTGAGCGATCAGTTGTGATTGTTCGGGCATGGAGTCTTTTGCGTTGTATGAGATTGGGAAATAGGATTAAACTATGAGGATTTGTTATAAATCTTCCCAAAAGTGGCTATTTATCATTTTTCTGGATTGATATGAAAAAACTATTTACGAACCGTGTCTTAACTCTTCCTTTTGGTCTCCAGACATCTTCCAGGACGTGATCAACAACGACTGCGCCAACTGCAACCCGGAACAGGACAAGATCATCGGCGGATTCTTCGCGAGGGCTTCGGAGCAGGACCCCGAGAAGATTAAGCAGACCCTGGCCATTTACGACCCCAACGGCGAGAACTTCAAGAAACACGCCCCATCATGGAGGCGCAGGGGAATCAAGGTCTAAAGCCAAACTCGATTGCGCCAACAAAATTACTGACGATGCCATTTCCAGTCTCTTTATAAACAAGAAAGTAACCCCCATGTTCTCACCTTAAGTTCTGTGTCTGTACTTTCTCGCTAAAATAAAGAATATTGCCAAAATTTTATCATTATTATTAATTGAACTTTATCACCCCCACCTATCCTTGCAAATGTCTAACTTGTTGAAGACAAGGTTCAAGAATGAACATGAACGTTGTGCCGGTTTTGGCTGGGAGACCTCCCGGCTCATTCTTCTCTCTTCCAGCACCATCACTCAACACGCAGCTTATAACTCGTACTCTGTTAGTATCGTGTTGGGGTTGCTAGAAGACGGAACTCAGGGCTGGTGACGTACTCATCCGGCTTTCAATTGATTGAATTTGGTCTGGCTCGTTGCAGCCATCGTCTCCCTGTCACATTCACCGTTCAGATGTTTTAATGTACGCGTTATTGTGGAGGATTCCTCAACTTAAAGGTAGACATTGCAACAGCACAAAAGTAATATCTCTTTTGGAGTGTGTAACCCAAGGTGATTAAATTTTCCTGGCGTTAATACAGTGAGTGTTATTAACGCATGTTCAAAAGTAATGTTCCCTTTCTTTTATCACGTTGACTTACACCTCCACTCTTGCCACCGGTTTACTCTTTACATCCTCTTGAACGCTGACATTCACTTAATGCGCCAGTTTCATTGTCTACATATTTGTGAAAACTTTGTATTGGTAAAAAAACTTATCCTTCAGTTCTAACATTTCATTTTTTTTCCATACAGACTTCTTTCAAGCTCGTTCCCTCCATTGTTTTATTGTATTACTGTCCTATTTCCTTTTTTTTAAATTTCAGATCACCCATCTCACCCTTTCTTTATTTTAATTAACAAGGTAACGACGCTAGAATGTTTTAGTTATGCTTTCTCAATTTTCAATCCATAAATATATAGAGTTACTATGAATACCTCTTGATGTCGATACTCCTCTATCTCTCTACCGTTTTATACCCTCGTTTATTCAACAAATACGGTTCATGGTCTACCAAGGATGTCGTCTGAGATATGGAAATGTAAATATTAACGATTTTTTCTGAATAGTGGAAAAATGGCAGTAAATTTGAAAGAACTTGTTAAATTTCAATTTCTTAAAACATGTTATTAATCGTTACTTCAGCAATAAACTAAAAAGCCTTATTACCTTTTCCTTTGCTGCTTGGCGCAAGTCTATTCATCACTAAAGGACCTGCCAACGACACTGTCTCACGAGTAAGTCGAGTGAATGACCTTAATTACATAGTGCACTTCGGCCATGTCCGCGTTAGCTGCAGCTAATCAGAGCCAGTGTGTTAAGGTTAAATCGCGGCCAACGATGAAAAATTAACCAGTTCTCAGGAGAATATAATCTATGGTTGGACATAATGTCACTCTGTTTATAGTGGTGAATAATCAAATAATATTTTAAAGTTTACTAGTTAAATGGTACACGCACGATTTCAATATCAAAATCTATTTATTTTATTAACCTCGTTCTCATAGACTTCAGAGGACAAGTAGACGTTTCGACCATCCATTGTGCTTCTTATCAATAAAGTAAATATCAACTAAAGATATAACACAAAGAGTATAGCCAAAAGATAAAATTAACTAAGACAATTTAACAAACCACCATATTAATTACTTTGTTATTAAGTGTCATATTTAATATTCACAATAAATTTGTTGCTTTTAATATACGGTATTTCTGAAATTAATCTTTTCTTAAAATTCACTTCGTTATCTAAAACCATAATATTATAAAAATTAAAAGAATGATTAATTATTTAATTCATCATTTGATGATTAATTAACATACATATACGGTTGTGAAAATAGAGGATAATAAGTTTAGTTACTCAAGCAATTTTTTAAGTGTTCAGTTGGTACCCACCAATTAATACTCTCTTCACGGAGATATAATGGGTACCTAAAACCATCCTCAAAGCGCTAATTGAGCACGAGCCAATTAATTAGCGTTAGCGGAACGGTATATAACTCTGCTATTAATTGTCTGATTTATATTACTCAGTGAGCGTATATTCAATGGTTTACATCAATTTAATCAAATTAAACACGGTTGGTAAATATATAGAATTAAACCTAGGGGTAACAAACAATGTTGTGGTACTCAACCTAAGACAGGTCTGATGCAACCCTCCATGCTAACCTATCTTGCGCCAGCCTTTTCATTTCCGCATAACTAGCACATCAAACATCCACCGTAACAGGCTTACAGTATACCATCCTTGGCCTCCCTCTTCTCTTCTTACCCCACACTCTTCCTTCTAATGATAATTTCACAAGACACTCATTGCGCCTATTATCTATCCCTTCTCTTGGTCAACGTCTTCTATATTGTAAGCTATTCTCCTGTTCTGGTTAGTTATGCTATCCAACCATCTGATATTTAGCATTTCAAAGGCTTCTATTCTTTTCCTTTCTACGTTTCGCACCCATACTTTTATATTTTAACACTCCATACAAACAATTTTAGCAATGATTTTCTAATATTCACACTTATATCACCCGTAAGTAAATTCCTCATTTTTGCTAAAGCCTTCCTTGCCTGTGCTATCCTACTTTTTATGTCTACTATACTCCTACCATTCCTAGTTATTACGCTTCCCAAGTAGTATAATACCTTAATTTCCATCACAATCTAACAGACTTTGTTATTCCCCTGATACTATACTACACTCCATTACCTTGATTTTCCCTCTATTAATGCTTATGTTGTACTCTTCCTCCAGAACCGCATTCGAGCTATTTATTATGGTTTCCAAATCTTCTTGTAACAGCCCTAATATTACAATATCATCAATTAAAATATAACGATATTATTCTAGTAATTTAACCCGACTAGAAAATATTTATCAAGGGACGTTATGTAAATAAATTTTTTATTTCATCCAATTTCTCAGAATATTAATTGATTGAAGTGGATGTCTTCCTTTCTCCGTAGTTATTAGTCGTGGTATAAATATCAACGTGTGCATAATACGGCTAGGCATTGGCAATTTCACAGTTTGAGTCTGAACGACAGATGATTGCTAATCTAATAGCTCCGAGAAGACTTTAACTTTTACTGTTCACATTTCTCGTGCTTCGTTAAGTGAAAATAAGTTGGCAGGACTTTATGGGGAGGCCGACGTGCCTTATAAGTGACGCCACCAACTGGTAGTTAACCATCTCAAGCGCCACCATGCTCACCAGGAGTTTGATTGCGCTGGCAGGGTTCACGGTTCTCTCTGGGGCTTACGAGCTGGAAATATCTGATTCGGCACTCAAGACCGCCCTGGAGGGACCTGCAAGTTCTGATAACATCTTCAAGTGTTTAATGGCAACAGATAACGACGTCTGCGACCCGGTAGGAAGAGCTTTCAAAGGTGAGTGAGCCTCACTTTGGTTGCTTTCAAATTGCTCGTGTCTTGTGGTAATGTCCATAGGCCTTCACGTTCACCTTCTTTAATCTTATATTGTGACGACCGTCGAGTTGAATCAGCGGAAACCTCCCTGTAAATAACCTTATGTTGTGAGTCTAACTACAAGTTAACAGTAGTGATAAATTATTTCTCTACCATTCCATGAATCCGGCAATTAATAACGTACAAAGTAAACGAAAGCTAATTTAAAATTTATATGACCTTGGTCAAACAAATTTTGGAATATTCTTCAAGGCTCAGGTTTTAATAATTGGAAAGGTGACTTTTTCCAGATTCTCTAATGGACTTAACAATTTAAATTCCTTTAATCCTGAAGTCATAATTTTTGTTTCAATTACATCATCTACGTGTCACGTAGCGAATAATATATACTTCAAAATAATGGACTGAATCTATAAGAAACAACCAAACAACAAATAATGGACGAATAATTCAGGCAATTCAGTCAGAATTAAATTTTTATTATCATAATTCTATTAGCACAACGTGTCGTTCCTTTCTTTGAATCTTCTTCAGATGTTAAAAAAAATGTATACATTTAAAAAATAATCCAAAGAAAAATGATTATAAGTGGATTTTATTGATTATACAATTGAACCAAAAAATATATCCAGCATTACTCATAATTAATTTAACGACTTAAAGAGAAGAAATAATTAAGTTTATAGATCTACACTTTGAAAAAAGTCAGGTGCATAAATTTGAACTTAGAAATATTGATGACATAATTTCCATATCAGACAAACATAACGTTATACGCATAGTAAATTGTTTATAGTGTAAAGCTTGTTACATCGACCAAACTAAACGAGCATTAAAGGCTGGTATTAATGAACAAGGAAAAAAATTATAATTTAACACATCACAATTATTTAGTAGTCTCGAAAAATTTTTGTTCAAACTATTATAATAGATAAAGTAATTCAATTAATCTGATTTGTTATTATAAACAAACACAAAGAGACAGTCAGAATTGGAATAACTTTATTACTCTCGTTCCACCGTACTCATTGCTTCTAAAAGACGGCCCAAGAAAATTTTCTTGATCGGCACTCGGACAATACACCCGTGCTATAGATTATTTCAAGTTTCTCTACCCCCAGGACACCCCTCTTTACCGAGTCTGGCCACCCCGCAAGCCATGGCAAATTACTTAACCCAGTTTTTAAATTTATAAAAAAACATCTTGGGCCTTCTTAATTTTACGTCATGACAGTTTCAATAATTTGGTTAGTAAAGTGAAGACTGATACCATCCATTTGAACATAATATGTGATTCCTTGTTATTATGAATTTATGTTATCATTCTACATTAACAAAAGTTTTTAATCGTTAATTCTTTAAAACTTCAGCAAATAGCTCAACTCGTGCTCTTCTATAACAGGTTTTTATACTAAAATCTGTATATATTACGCACACTTAATAATTTTTTGGTTTCTAGGTTCACGAGGAAAATTGACAGAAATGTTTCCTATATTTTGGTGCAATAGTATTATTATTGTCGTTGTTTTTGTAAAAGCTGTTTTCTTCTGCCCTTAAAGATTGATAAAAATATTAACTGCTCGTGTGTTGTTTCAAAGTATTGTTGTCTTTTTTACCCAGATTAAAATTTAAATCGGGCTAAAACTTTGAAAATTATATATTAACTAATGTATGACTACCTTAATAATTTTCATCCCGACGTCCTTTTCTCACTTTCTTGCTGTTACAGGCATCTTCCCGGATGTGTTAAACACGGACTGTGCCAACTGCAATGCTGAACAGAACCAGATCATTGGCCAATTTTTCGCGAGAGTTTCGATCCAAAATCCTGAGAAGATAAAGATGACCTTAGACGTCTACGACCCTAATAGAATGATGTTGAAGAAGTACGCCGCGTCGTGGAGAAGAAGGGGAATCAAAATTTGAGAAAATGGCGTTCTTATTCTTCTACGTCACGAATATTGCTAGACATATTTGTTACAATAGTTCATAAATAAATAATAAAAGTCATTTCAGTGATGAATTATTTCACTACAACTTTGTAATATATCTAATATATGTAAACTACGGAACGATTTTAATAAAATTATGTAACCAAGTAAAAAATATAATCTTCCTAAATTAAATTAACTGGAATATTTAACAAAACTCTACATTTTCAAGGATGTGTTATAAATTGAAGTACCATGCTATCATTTTCCAATTATTTATGAAAAAACTGAGATCCTGAGGATTATCGTGAATTTATTTACATACCCCAAAAGGTGAAGTATTTTGACACTAATACCTTGAGTAATAACTAGCAGAATGTAAACAAATAGTCACCACATTGGGTGTCATTAACAATGGCTGAATTCCTTGTTATTTTTCTTACAAACTCATCGCAGACGTTAAAGGCCCTAGGGTGATATAAGGTTTTTCAAGACCCATTTGCATATATGTAACTGAAAAGTTTTCTTCCTCTTCTATGCTGGGAGTTTTCTCAAACCCCACAGTGCTTATCTCCGGATTTTTAAGAATTTGTTTAGTTGCTATTTTTCCACGCGTCTCAATATCTACACATGAACATATATACAATCTATTTCGTTAAACTGATTAATAAGTAAGGAATGAAATACAATAACTTTGTTCCTTTTCCCGGTCCAGTTTTTAGTATGCTCAGTTTTCATTCATAATTCCTCTGTATTATCTTTCTAAAATGGGGGGAAAATTATGTACGGTCACATGAAAATGTCCGATTTAATTTTAAGTAGACAGTTATGCCTATTACTCAAGAATAAGCAAATTAAACTGTATGTCTTTTTTCCAAGTTTTCCTTAATTGCAAGGTAAATGCGGAGAAAATAACTGAGACTCAGAATTCATTCCAATGGAATGTATTTCTTCAACGACGCATCATAAAAGTCGCAATTGCAAAGAATTTATCTTGTCTCCAGGTAAACGAATTTATTTTTTATCACAGTTCTAAAGTTTTTATGAAGTCCATGAAACACCAGGCTAAGTAATAGATGCCGAAGAACATTCATAGTATGGGTGTCTTTTCAATAGCCACTTAAAAAATCTCATTTATTTCAAACAACAGGCAAACATTTTCCTAATAAAAAATAAACTTATGAACATAATAATGGTCCAATAAAAAGACAAACATCACTCCCCATCACCGAGTCCTGTTATGTTAAGGCAGAATTTTTATCAATTAATAGTATGTTTATCTACTCAAGTCAAAATTTAAGGTCGAAAAAGTTGTCCCTTTCCTATTTTGCTTGTTTAGAACACGAATTTACCCATTCAAGTGGGCATTTCCTACTGAACTTCTTCTCTTCGTGTTGCCGTGTAACTTTATTAGAGTTATATATTTATTTAACAAATATTTTGATAGCAATATTATAGAAAATGGCTGAGGATATTATGTGTTAGGGAGTTTTTCGTAGTATATTCGAGTATAGGTATCAGTATAGAAAGTAGCAGTAATTGAGATCTCTTGACGGGATTCTGGCCTTCTCGTCAATATCTTCACGGCATTATGGTGGCACCGTTGTCCATTTTGTGATGTATGAAAGGATCACTGACCTTTGTGTAGTTTAAAAAAATCAAATTATTCGCATGAGAACGGATTTGCGGATGAGCTTCTGAACACTTTAAAGAGCAATTTACACTATGACGTAAAACAGAGATGTCGGAGATGATGAATTTTATTTATTCGATATGCGAGCCTTGAAAGAACTGTTATCGTTACTCACTCAATTATGGTATCGCAAGACGGGTGGAAAAAATAAAATCTTGTAGGGGCCCGTTTAGATTGGCTGAATTGCGGAACAGAAAATTGTTATCTAAGACTTAAATTTGTATAGTGTATGTTAAATAATTAATTACAAGAAGAGCATATAAAATCTCAGATTTATATTAACTATTATTTGACATAAAGATTATTTGTGTTGGTGCATATTAAAAATTTTTTCAGTGTACAAATATATAAGGTCGTCTATTTTCTTTGCTCTACCGAAAAAACGAAGCGTAATCTCACTTTGAATTATATGACATTCTTATAAAATTGATTATTTTGTCAATGGTTTGTCATAACGATAAGAAATTAACTGAAGAATAGATTAATTTTTTTTGTTTAGCTGGGCAGGCCTTTACGGTATATTTACATATGGCGGTAAGTCAAACATGTTAAAGCCAATGGAATTATAATAGACAGCATTATGTTTTAATACTTTAGTCTTGGGTTTGGCCAACGGGTTATAGATGAGGTAATTAAATTTTCCTAATGTAATTATTTTTTAGGTCGATAAAACAGTATGGACATGTTAAGCTTGTTAAAGAGAGTACCATGGGATTACAGTACATGTGAAACTGAATCAAAATTATGGAGAGAACATAGTTGTTACCTTGCATGAGGTCCCTAAGATTTGAGGACGAAGAGAGCGACTGGTTAATTTGAAAAAAACCACAGATTTTGCCTCGGTCGTTTAATATTAATTCTAATTTTAATATTATAAAAATATGACGTGAGGCGCGCCAAGGATGAAAGGCCGTTATTTAAACCCAAGTAAGAAATTGAATGTAAATTTTATAGACATACATATTCCAGATTATATTGAAGAATTTATGAGTAGTGGTTGTGAGATATAAGAATCCGATATTTTTGTCGGTGATTTATGAATAACCAGAAAACTTGTTTTTGCACTGTTATAGATTGTGTGAAAAGTGTTGTTGAAAAAAAAAGTTATATGTTATAGTTTAGTTCGTTTTCAAGGTGGAAAGCAAATTAGACTGCTATCGGTGCTACTGTTGGGTGTTGACGACTTTTTTGAAGTTATAGGTTAAGGTAGTTAATAGATTCATGTCGCTAGCATAGGGAGTAAAACATAGTTAAATATGACTCACTGGGATTAATTAGAAATTTAATTTTGGAATATTTAGGAGTAAAGTTTAATACAGTTTTCAAATAATGCAATTTAAGGACACTAGGAATCGTATGTACTTAATACACAGAAGAATAGAAGGAAATAAGTATGCTTTCACATATATTGAACTTTTGGTTGATGACAATTCACATTGTAGCCTTTTATATTGAAGTACAGGTTGTTTTCGATCTTCGGGGTGGGGGGGTATAATACTTAAAAATGCGAGCAGTCTAGGTCGAACATAATTGTGGATGTATATATTATTATGAAGTTTTATTATTCATATTATAATTATTTTTATTTCCTAGTAAATTACTACTATCTAGAATTTCGATTAGGATAGCAAACCGGTTTTCGGGGGAATAAAATTTGACTGGAAGAATTTTGATTTGTGATTTTGTAATTGAGTGCATGACGAAAAGGAGAAATAGTTTGGACCTGTTCACTAAGTTTTTATCTGTCATAAAAGAGAATCATAACGTTCCGTTTATATACTTCCCTCCGCTAGAAAAGACAGCTCTTTAGCATCCTCTTGCAATCCAAAACAAAAATTTTACCAAATTCTCCCACATATCCGTCGCACGGGCGTTTGTTACGGTTGTCCTCCCAAAATAGCATGACCGCCCCGCGATAAAAACTTAACCCACCCTTTCCCGGTATGGTGGATGAGGAGATGTTAAGCCTTCCATAGAACTCAATGCCTGTGTATTACTTCACTACTGACTAAGAATAGAAAAATAATACTCCTTTTGTCTTCCGTAACCATGAGTCGCCCCATATCTAGCTTGAAGTCGCTTTTAATCGCCAGTCCGAAAAGAGTTCTCAATGTGTGCGCTAAAAGTCTCTTGTCATCGTTTCTGTACGTACGTTGGCTCCTGTGTGCAGTTGACACGGTCCAGCGGAGCGCCCAGGTAGCGCAATAGTCGCAGAAATGAAACCGACAATCTTTGGTGTCGCTTTAGTAATGCTTAGTACCGTACAAAAAGGGTTTTAATTCGATGAGAGTAATTGTGAGGGGTTTTTGATCTGTAGTATATATTATTAAGTTTATATCCCTAATTGGTTTATGAATCGTTATATTATTACGCGAGAAATGTCGCATATCGTTTGGTCCAACGTCCCGGGGTTTTTTCCTGGTCGATGCCTGTTGTGTTGCCAAGTGGTTTCAAATTCCATTCCACCTAATATCTATTTAATGCTTTTCATGTGTCGCTAGTTTTGGGAGTTGGGTCAGCCTGTTGTTTTGGTGGGCGACTGGAGTGTAGCGCTGGTTCACCCGTATGTATGGTGGGGGGAGAGAAGAATAATTTTGTGGTTGCAACGGTGTTTAAGTGGTGTTGTTACATGTATTTACTATTATTACACGAGTTTCCGTTTGTTGACTTGAGTATTTTTGATTTCATTCTAACCTTTTTATGTTACAGATTTGGAGACTGGTGTTGACCGAGACTTTTTCAATTATCTGATGAGCGTTTATTAATACTTTTGACGCTGGGCTCGGTATTATGTCTCTTTAGGGAGTTGTTTTGTGGGTGTGTGCATGCCTTTTAATTGTTTTTCTGTTTCCATTAATGATTATAGTGGTTGGGTTTTGGTTTTAAATGGTGGCAATCAATGTTTTATTTTTTGGTGATCATATTGGAAGTTGTACTGTGTTGGTTTTGGCTGGGGGGCTGCTTTTTTATTATAGAGGAGTGTTTGCCGTCTATTGTTTTGTGGTCAGTCACTGGTCACATGTGTGTAGCGTTAGTGATTGCTGATAATGCTTGGATCTGGTTGATTGTCACACCTTGGGTTGGTGTTGTGGACGGTATGGTGTTTATGGTTCACCAGAAACGTTGATTGGCGGTGGTGTTCTTGAGCGCCCGGCTTATTGCTACAACGTAATTTCACCATACAGTTTGTTTTTTGTGTTTAATATAAAACTGGGTTTGGCCGTGTTATTTTGGGAACTTAGCCTTAACGCTGTGAGGCGTAATTTTGTCCCAGTGGTTCCGTGTGTTGACTCTGTGACTGTTCTTTGACATAGGACATTATAGACCATGACGGCCTTTTTTTTGAGTATTTTTCAGGGTTATAGTAGTAAAAGTTCGAGGGAGACATGTTCTCGGCTGGCCTCACAGTGTAGCGTGCTCTGTGGGGTGTGGGTTTAGAGACCGTATTGAATTAGATTTTGATGCGGGCTCGGTGCAACATCGTAGGTGGTAGTTTCTGGTGGCTCCAGGCGGTGGGCCCTGTTTTGGGGTCAGGGTTGAGGGGTACCTTGCCTCGCACTTGCGGACTAGGGTTCTGGGGGTGTTTTTTTTTTTCTGGTGCTTCGGGACGACGGACGTGAAGAATGGACGTCGTTGGGTCTCTCAAGGTGATCGGCGCGCGTTTGACGAATAGCCAGGGTGGGGACCGAGGAAGGTGTCGTGATTGCTGTCGCTGTGCTTTGAGTTGCGCCTGGACAACGGGCATAGCAAGGTGTTCCTTACCCTTTGGGGGGGGAATTGGTATTTGCTGTCTGGATTGCGGTTCTATGCCGTTTGCCACTAGGGGGTAGGAAGTACCACTGGTTGCCATAGTGATTAATCCAAGATTAAAAGAAATTTGGGGCTGTAGACAGAGTTCAGGTGTGGTGGTTGCTTACATGCTGATCTGGTGTTATCTTTCCATGCCTACTAGGCATGGAAACGGAAGGATCCTAGGGGGGCGTGGGGAATAAAGTTTATGATAATTTGGTCGTAAACGTACTTACAGTCTATCGAACTTTGTAATACCATGCGCGTGTAGGTTCCAAAAAAATCGCTGAACCATTAAACGAGAGGGCAAGGTTAGAAGATCTTTGGAATATGGAGCACTCTTGGTCGGTTTACCTAGGATAGTGAGTGTGTGAGAAATATAACCCAGCTCCCCCTAAAGATTGAACTATCTCACTGATGTACAGCGTGACTCGGTGCTGGTCTCTTATGGGGGGTAGGCGGGGTTGGGGGAGTCCATGTTACTATATCTACGTACTTAAGATGTTACCACAACTTTTATTAATATCTTCTTGGGCTCCGGTTAGACTTTATTAATAGATGTTTCCTTCTAAGTTACTCGAAAATATCTGATAAGCGGGTGGTCGAACTATTGCGTAGTGGTAAATCAAATGAAATTAACTTTGTTTGGGAGCGAGATTTCTAAAATCGTTATTGGAGTTTAATGGTAGAGGGTGTAATGATCTACTGCTCCTAAAAGACGTCCTCGTGGATTCGCATCTTAAAAAACCGTGAACAAAGAGAAAAACAGTTGTACTGTGTACTGAGGGGGGTACGAATCTGTAATGATAGGTCCTCAATTGTCCAGTGACCTACAAGGTTGAATTATGTCTCCTATTCAATAGATCCTGTATATTGCCTGGCCCTCGAATATGTCCTGGACTTGTGAGTATAAAAATGATCACATTGGGGTTTTTCTGCGGTCCTTGTTATTTCCACGTGTAAATAGACCCGTACAGTATATCAAAAAATTGTAAGGTTGTAATTATAGCCCGTGGATTGTGAAGGCTGGAAAGAATTGTTCCAAACAGGATGGTTTTGGATATTGTATAAGATCATGTAGTATTTGAAATGTGTGTACGGTTACAATCTCTATTTTTCGACGTTTGCTTCACGCTAGTGCGATCGAGAAGTTAGGCATTGTTTGACCGGGATAACCGGTTGAGAAAAGCAATTTGCAATATTGAACTTGCTCCGTATGGTGTACAAACACGGGCGACGCGTGTCTAGGGTCGTGAAAAATATTATTAGAAACGTCTGTTTTGCTTCTTCGTGTGGGGTTGGTTCTTTTCGTCTCCGTTACGTCTTTTTATTTTTAGCTACGTGAGTCGTTGATTAAAGACCACACTACTCGTGGATACTAACCGACATGGCTCTTCTAACTTTAAAAACATACTGCATTAAAAATGACTATTTCCTATGCGTTGATATTTAAATATGCACACGGAGCTTCCGATTATTAAGAACAGGAGAAAGGTTTAGAATCGAAACACGACACTGAAGGCTATTTTGATCCTTCAGTTCCAATCCTTATTACCTATACTTATCGCAGGAGAAGGATTTTGAACAACAGACTTGTGGTAAAGGTAATCGTTACAAATTCTTGGTACGTTACTTAAGCAACGTTGACGCAAGAATGTTAACTAATTTATAAAAAAAAGTCTACAGCAGTTGTCTACAATCTTCGTTGACTACAATTTGTTTTGGTTTTGTTGACAATATTTTCTGACAACTTTAGTTGCTAAAAGTTTGTAGTTACAAAAAAAAAAGGTTACTTAACATTTTGGGTAAATTCGCTGTTAATGACAGCAAAAGCTGATGTTTTCATCCTAGCGCTGAATCGAACCAAAGAGGTCCGAACAATTACGATTGTGTAGTTTCCGGCATCTGTGACGTCTCCCATACTAATGGAGCTGTATGCCAGTTAATCATCTTACTTAGTTTCTTCTCTTAATCTGAATTATTACACCGTAACGTTTGCATATTTAACGATTCTTCTTTAGCCTTATTTACAATATCACATTTTTAACCAATATCACAACTAAGTGAAGAGACTTCAGTTCAACCTTCAAACAGAAATGTAGGATCATTATAAGTTTGTTCATTGTAATGTGCTCCCAGTCTACTCACATTTTTTCAAAATTTATGAAGCAGGGTTCTTTATTGGTATAACTATGCCATTTAATGGAATGAAGAAAACTAATCAGATGCAGATGGAAGTGTGACTTTAAGTGAATTCGATTTCTTTAATGTATTCATATATAATGGTTTCCATTACAGAGATCTTCCCCGATTCCATCGCCACCGACTGCAGCAAATGCACCGAAGCTCAGTTCAAAGGCCTGAATCTCCTTTTCGGACACATCAGCACCAGCAGGCCAGAAGACACCAAGAAGATCATGGCCAAGTGGGACCCTACCGGCGCCAGTGCCAACAAATACAGGGACCTCTGGGCCACCAGGGGCGTCAAGGTCTAAAGAAAACCAATAGCATTCGGTTTGCCAAATAAAGCTTTTTTCTTGTCCATACAAAGTTTTTGTTGTTGATTCAATTTACATAAACTAATCACACTCCAATCCCTTCCGTTATTAAAGAAGTCAGGAGTTTGGTCACCCTTGCCTGCGACTAATCTACGTCTTCAAATGTTACGCCGTACTTGGTGACGACGTAGAATTATTTCTCAATTATGTAACAGTAACGGAAAAAATTATAAAGCATAAAAATGAATTCTACATCAGGATATACAAATATAAACTCTTTAGAGACAAAGGATTAATTTTGAAAATTAAATTTCTCTGAAAATACCGTCAAAATAAATCAGAGGCAATACAAAAATTCTCATAAATTTGGCTGATTTAATTCTTAAACGAGATGAAATACATCTGTGGAATAATTAAACATATTCTAGATTCCGTTTATTAATATGAACAACTAAAAATGTTCGCTATAATATTTTACATCAATAAAAATTTACTTCGAACGTGTAAGATGTCGACTTATTAAATTCGCAAATGAAATACACGTGAGGTTACTATTTAATTTTTAAAGTTATTATTATATATTAAAGTAAACAAATTTATGACCTTGTACAGACTTCATTATATAAATTTACTCGTAACAACGTTTCTGCATGTTTTTATGCCTTCTTCAGGTTTCTTCCACCCTATAGAGGAAAAATGTACAGAAAATTCACCCTAGGGAGGTGAATTTAAGATAGATTGTTAAAAAAATATTCATGGAAACCAAAGCTTTCCACAAGTGTCAAAACATAACAAAAAATTACATTATTTTGACATAGTTGTAGTAAGTGTTAAGGAATCACAAAATCAATACCTACAAGAAAACACAATCATGAATTAAATTTTCAACAATCATATACCATCTGATAAACAAGCACCAAAGCGGGTAATTTGTTAGAAATCAACTATATTATTCTACTAAATTAAAGTCAGAAAACTATGTTGTAAGAATGAATATAATTATGGTTATACATACAACACGTACAAATGATTTTGGAATCGCCAGAATTTAGTTTTGATTGATCCCGTTCGTCTCATGCTTGGTTGACAAACGTACGTAACAGTTGATTTTCGTGTTGTAATCGAGACACTTCACTTTCATAACCTGTAAATGTTACATTCTTGAGATGTTTAAATTTTAAAAGACTAATTTCATTGTGAGAAAAATCAAAGAGTTCACCAGGACAGTTGATCCGCCATTTCCGTAAATAAGGCAATTACAAGCACGTCCTAGTCACCGATAAAAAAGGCTTTACGATTTCCATCCTAGGTCAACGCTTGATTTCACTCGAAGTCCAAGTTTGTCCAGAAGAAGAAGAGCATTTTCTGCAGATTGTCCAATACCTCTTCCATTGACCTTCAAACTCTTTCTCGCTGTTTCATGGTATCTCTCCTACCACTGATTATAGTGTTATGTAGGTTGGACTGTTTCGATTCAGTTAGTCTCAGTATTACCTACAAAATGATCTTAGCTTCCTTGATTATAAAGTTCAGTTCAATTACTCTCCTCTTACTCTTCTCGGATTATTTCCCTCATAATTTTATATATTTACATCTAAATCTGTATTTTATAACCTAAGCGACATATTGCAAGTCTTTCCTATATGGCGGATTATTTACTTCCTATTGTAACTTCCAAAGTGTAAATGGTATAAATTTCCGTAATGGGACCACAACTTCCAGTCCACTTCCCATTCCATTTATTTTTTTTTCAAATCTGCTACCAGCTCACATTTTTAATGTACCGTTATAGAGAATAATTTTTAATTGAATAAGGTGTAAGTTAGGGTTGGTCTTCGATTAGAAAATCATAATTTATGTTTCAATAAAACACAAAGAATTGTCAAAAGTCATAAATGAAATAACTTAATAAGAATAAATTTCATCCCCCTGCAATAGGAAGCTCCTCAGTTCTTTAATTCAATTTTATACAAAAATTTACGCTGGACTAAACTGCTCAAGTGGTTTTCTATTTTAAGATGTAAGTTTTTAATTATTAACTGAGATGTAACTCTCATATCATGAGTGCATTGTCGTAAAATTTATTGACATCAACTTAAAGTTGGTTCTTTCGTAATATACAAGGAATATGAATTTATAATCATTATATGTATATAGTTCTGAGTAACGCTTTTCCTGAAACGCACGGCAAAACAACGGAAAAGTTTGGTTTTAGCTTCGTCAAAGAAACTACGTTGCACTTCAAACCAGTTTTCCATAATAACAATTACGTTATATTACTTAATGTTATTATTTAATTTAAGGTGATGTAGTTACTTATTACTTACCTTGCATATGGTCATAGGTTTCTATAAATTATATCATACCTACTTAGCATTTATTGATCTGTTTAAGGCGGTTGAAGGTTACTTAATACTTCCATAACCGTAACATATTGAAGAAGATACATTAAGTACTTTTTGGGTCACAGAAATAAATAACAGATTGCTTCCACTAACGTAGCAGTTTTAATCCAATAGATTCTGAACCTATTTTAAATGAAGGATCCGATAAGAAGAATAAAAAGCATGGCTAATGAGCGACATTCAGGACTAGATTATCTCTGAATAGGATTAGGAATAATCAAGCGGATTTAATGGAGCGTTCGTTAGAAAAAAGACGCAAGGGTAAATCATTTATTTGTTTAATGGGTTACATGAGGGTGATCCTGAAACAGGAACTCCCCTTTAATAGCATAGGAAGGGAATTGAAATAAGGGGTATGTGGATGGTAGAGCAAGGTAGCCTAGGGCCCCCCGGGCTATAGTTTAAGTAAGGATCCTACCCGGTGTTTCACCTGAAGAGAAGTAGGAAAACCCTCAAGTAGGTCGGCCTGTTGCATACTATTCTTACGTCCTTCCGAATGACGGGAGACGAGGTCACTGTGGATCGCAGCATTCCCATCTCCGTGTTTCCACAAGTTTTAGGAGGCGCTGTGTTTCACCTAAAGAGATGCCGGGAAAACCCTAGAAAACCTGCATTAGGTAAGTCGGGAGTCACACCCCCTAAAATAGATGAAGGTGCCTCGGCATGTGAGAACCTTGAACAAGCCAGAGAGAGTACGAGGCATTCCCAACTCAAGTCAGGTGAGCCCCATAGACAATCTGGGAAGAAATACATACGAGAGACAATGATTATGGAAACTTAATAAATTATTTAAAGTCCTCTTGTACTACTTTGATAGATCCATACAAGTTATTCGCCCAAAGCAACGGATGTCCGAATAATAAACCCGGAATTGCACAAACAGGCTGCGAGTTATAACGTGTTCCCTTAGACCTTCCTTAACCATCCTGCAAGAGATTACTGTCGAATGAGATACGGTTGCTAGCTAATTAAGTCGCGGGCCTCGCCGGGCAGCCGGGTACTTGAAAATAAAGTACATTCTGAGGTATTTTAAACGCTACTAATAAAGCAGTTCTCTTATTCCCGAAACATAGAAAGAAAACATCGGAAATAGTAAATACAATGTTCTACTTAAAATATTATCCCGCATATTCAGAAGCCTAAAAATTCAAATCGATTTTCTAATTAAAACTTCATTAATCTTAGTCGTAGTTTTATAGGATGATTTCTCTATTTACAAGGCCGGGGATCTGTTTACGGACGAGGAAAAGAAGTCCTTCATTGTTCCGGCTAGACTATAGAGTTTCTCTTTATTTTCCTGGATTATTTCCAATGATAATGCAAGGTTCCCGTGGTGTCTGTATTGTCCAGCAATGACGAGCTCGTAATCCTGAATCCTGACATCACGGACCCAAGTATAAGAGGATCCAGAGCGAGATCGAGCAGCACACTCGTTGGAAAGATGAGGACCGCCGCCGTCGCTATTCTCTTGGTCGCCGTCGCCGTCGCCCTGGTGGACGTCCAGGCTGCGGGGGAGAAGTACGGCACTGAGCTGGACCACGTGGACGTGAACGCCCTCATGGCCGACGGAGTCCGCATGAAGGCCCTCATCGACTGCGTGCTCGACAGTGGCGAGACCAAGTGCAACGACAACGCCAAGATCTTCAAAAGTTAGTCCTCTCACTATATTTTAACAGCAATTACTGCTAAGCACGTCATTATAACATTTTAGGACCAATCAGGCTCTCCACGGCCGCATATTTCACTTATTCTAATACGTTTTTATATTTAATATGGTGTGTTATTTATGGAAAGTTTCAAAGTAGTGAGGAATTATTGACCAACGAAGGACGTACAGCACGTGCCTGTTAATAATCTGCCAAAATAAGAAACGGTTTGAAGTTGAGCAATTAAACGTAAAGTTGACCCGTAAAAACTGATATTACAGCGATTATTTAATACTAGTTGAGTTCCACTTATTTGTATTAACCCGGCACATCATTTAATTCGACACAAATGTAATTTAGACGATATAGAGCGCACTGTCAGGCCTCTCAGTCAACCCGCGTGGTTCTAAGAACGATTTCAGAAAGTCTTATTAACATAGGGAGATACATGTAATGGAAATATGTGAATCTCTTCTTCTGCACCATTTGTAGATACTCATCATCATTCCAATACACTCGTTTTCTTTTCAATTCCGACTCGTAACTATGGAGATATCTCACTGTTACGTCATGGCTCGCTCAGCTACAATCACTAGCCGTTTAAATGATGCGTACACAACCCAAAAGGCTCTAACCTCAACATTTTAAAATTTATTGAGATGTTAAAAGCGTACACTTAAAAAAAACATGAAATTTAAAATACATAGTTTTCTAAGTTTACAAAAAATTCTCTCTTATGCGAATGACAAAAATTCTACTAGCTTATAATGATTAAAAAATCTAAACTTTGATTTTGAAAGTTTGTCATAGACAAATCTGTCTTGGTTACTTGAAATGGATTTAAGAAAATCCTTCGAATTTATCATCATCATCCTTCCATGCGTTGGTATTTTTGTTTTAAATATTAAGTTTCAGTTCATAAAATAAGGTTAAGGGGAAGGCGCTGCGGGAGTTTCTCGTAGACGCTTCAGCCCAGAGTGACTGTGGGGCTTACCTGATCATGTCGGGGATGCCTAGCACTCTCTCTGGATATTTTTTATCAAAGTTCTCATATGCCGAGACACCTTCACCTATTTTAGGAGGTATATGTACTGGGGTCAAAGACCTTGGGCATATGGCAAGAGTTGTCCTGAATCCCATTGGATGCAGGTCGGCCATTGCCTTCCTGAAACTGGTGAACACGGAGAAAGGAATGCTGCGTCCCCACAGCCAAACTCGTCTCCCGGGTCATTCGTAGGTGCGTTGAGAATAGTACCCCATGGCCCGACCTACCCTGATCAGGTTTTTCTAGGGGTTTTCCCCTGCATCTCTTGTAGGTGAAAGCACCGGGTAGGATCCATTAAAACCAAACCCGGTTGCCCTAGTTAACCCCTGGGGCTGCAGCCTTGCTCTACCTTCCGCATCCCCCCTTTTCAATTCCCTTCCTATGCTATTAAAGGGGAGTTGCCTGTTTCAGGATCACCCTCATGTAGTCTGTTACCCAAAAAAAAATAAGGTTAAGAATATATTACATTAACCCGGCTAGGATTAATTGAAGCAAACGTTTATACTTGACATTTATTTGATGACGGTATTAAGTTTCAGTTCATAAAATAGGTTAATTTATAGAAGTGTATAATTTATAAAACTAAAAGTAACACTAACTAACCACTTTAAACTCAAGCGTACCCTCTGTACCGTGGTTTCTCTGACGAAGCTAAAGCCGAACGTACCAAATGTTTTTTTCCGAGCGTTTCACGAAGATTGGTACTCAGGGCTGTTACATATATAAAGGTTCTTAAACCATGACTATAGAAATATAATATCTATCGCCATACGCATTATAATTTTCGATGTAGTGCATTTAATTTCTTTAAGATGATAAGTATTTAAAAGGAACGGCTTTAGTATGACCCAAATATTCTTGTCTCACTATACAGCTCATTTAATTTAACTACACCTGTACAATTATTTCAATAGAAACAATAATTGTATTTTATCAATTTATTAAAAATTTAATTATTTGTAATTACAAATTTATATATTTCAGTAATATACAAAAATATTATATTCGAGAAAAGGAATGTATGTACAATTTATTAAAGAATGTAAAACAATTGTGATAATAACTTTCTCATTTATGACATAAAAAAGACCAAATTAAGGGTTTCTATTGGTAGATAGAATGCGTCGAATCATCGTCTATAAATTATTAATCAAAATTAATAAAATATAATTTTTGGTTTTATTAAAATTACGACTGATTTAGAATCAAAGGTTTTTCTTCATCATCGTACATCTAAATTGCAATCGTACTCATGCGTTCCTTGAGCGCCCTACAATAAAGTGTTTTACGGTTGAAAATAAAATGTCGTCTATGCTAGTATTGTATCTCGTTAGACGAGGTTTCATGTCTTGTGTATGTGTAAATACGTATTGATGAGTGTGCTTTTCGCAGAACACGTGGGAGAGATAATCTCGACCGATTGCTCCAAGTGCAGCACTCAACAGGACGCCGCCATGGGAAAACTCTTCGTCTTCATGTCAGAACGTCACCCAGAGGAAATGAAGAAAATCCTGCAGAAATATGACCCAGCTGGAGAAGCCATCAAAAATTACGGAGAGAAATGGAGGAAGGACGGTTTCAAGATTTGAATCCGAGCAGATAATCCAAACGGACTCGACGAGAGTCAAAAAGTCTTTGTAGAGAGTAGCAGATAATAATAATAAAATTTACTAACAGATCCACGTTTAATTTGTAACTCATACACGGACAGACTCATAAATCCATCGAAATTCACTCAAATAGCAATTAACAGTTCATAGTCCTAGTAATTTATGTAAATATTCGAAGGGCGTACGAGAATAATTTCAGCAGTATACTGGGATCTCCGTCTCACACCACTGACCTTCGAATCTCAAGGTTCAGGGGGGGCAAAATCCATCCGAGAGATGAGACTCGCTATAAATACGAGAAGTGAAAAAGCTTCCAACGAATGGTCCACGTTAGCCAGAGTAACTCTCAATAACAAACTGGTATAAACACTCTACCAAATGTCGTTCTTGAGACAACCTTAAATTAATTCATGATTCTCATGAGTAAAGAATGATTAATTTAATATATCACTTCATGTTTGTTTTTCTAAGCAATTATATGGAATTAAATTAAAGACCAGTTCACAGACAAGCCAAGATTTATTGCACTTATTGAATTCAATCATTTAATGAAAAGAAGAGATTTGATCTTTGGCGGAGAGGTGTGTAGTCCGTGGAGATCAGAGGGCGGATATTGAAATGAGTTTGGCTGAGCGAAATAAGAATATAAGAAGAGAGACAAATCATAAATATGAGATACTGATGGAAATTGATTGTAAAGCTTAGAGCAGTGGATATTTGTTAATGATCACTTCACAACGGGTAAAAACTTTTGATTTGTAAATTTTGTCGACTCTGTTTGACATTCAAAATGTGTTTAACTAACGCAGATGATACCAAGAAACTCAAAGAACCTGTTTTCCTGTTCTCACATAACTTCATTTGCATTTCCATCAGGATTTTCCGGCGCTGGCCATATTCATCTGTTCTAAAAATTTAATAACCATCCGTAATTAGTAGATTCGCCCTAATTCAAATAATATTTTCAATAAATGATTTAATTAGTCGGATGCTCTACCTCAAGTCAACAGCAGCCACATCCCACGCCACATTCGTCCACTTTCGTATATGTCAGACAGGAAAACAATAAATGATTTCAATTGAAGTTCAGACATGAATGTTATGAATGGAATAGTCTGTAGAGGATCGGGAATCGAAGCCAGGACCTCTCGTTTACCGAGTGGGCGCTCTACCATCTCAGCCAGCCGAGTGGAACTTTCTCCATTCTTTGCATTGACTAAGCGCAGTCTCACCTACAGTTTACTTAATCAGATTCTTCAGACATGGGGAGTGGCCGCCGCGGGTAGTTCAGGTGGTAGAGAACCTGTCCGCGAATTTTTCCAACCTGAAACTAGAATTATTTTGAAACAGTACTAGCAGTTTCTAGTGTCTCGATTGCTGATTTTAGGGTATAAACTGAATGTAGTACGTCATCTTTCTTTATTTTAGAGCCGTTACCCCTGTTCCCCATTGAAGAAGAGCTGAGTTTTTAATTGTTAAAAACATTAGAAAAATTTTCTCACTTTTTACGTCATAATTCTGTTTCGACTGCTCATTACGACGTAGAGAATGGAATATTCCAGAAACTAAAAATGATCTGTAGTAATAACAACGAACAGCGACGGAGGTATTACATGGAACGAAGTCTTAACTTCTGGTGAAGTGCGAAGGCAAGTGAATTGCAACAAAGGAAAAGGCCGGGCTGTCTTTCCAAGGCCAAGAGTCGCACTCTGGACTCTTCAACTTACAAGGTATTGCTTTGTGGTAGACGGATAGCTGAACTTCTTTTCTATTTTCCTCTTATCCAAAGATTAATTTTAATGACGGCGCAGTGCGGCCACAATGAACCGTATTGTTCGCCTGGTTTCCTCCCCCCAGCAGACTGCGATCTTGGGAGGTGACGTCACGACTCTCTCGGAACCCGACTATAAAAGGGTCTCGGGGAATCGTCTATCACAACACTTACTCACAGAACGATGATGAAGTACGCCGCCGCCGCTGTTCTCCTGGTGGCAGTCGCCCTCGAGGTGGCCGCCGACAACGCCGCTGAGAAATACGGCACCGAGCTGGACCACGTCGACGTCAACGCCCTCATCGCCGACGACAGGCGCGTCAAGGCACTTGTGGCATGCGTGCTCGACAACGACGAGACCAAGTGCAACGAAAATGCCAAAATCTTCAAGAGTGAGTCGTCCAATTTTTTATTCTAATTGTAGTTTAGTTCGCAGCCATTGGGGTACAGAGATACCTCGCAAGTCTCCAAAAGGCGATGCTCAATATGGCATGTTTGGCTAAACATCCGCCATTAAAGGACGTCAACGTCGCAATCTCACATAATCACGATTTACAGTCAGTCAAAACTGGAACAGCACAAAATTTCCCTTTACGATAAATATTAATTACACAGATCAACATAAATTGAAACAGGTTCAGATATTTACAATAAATAAAAAGACGGCCAAAAAGTCAGCATATAAATTTATCAATATTTATTCACAAGCGACGTTGCGTCTCCATTTTGAGACTTCCTCAGGCGTAAAATTTAGCAATACATAATATTTACTCCTTCACTCCCTCAGCCGAAAAGATTATTGAATTTACATGTGAAGAATTTAGTTTCGCGCATGGACCAACTCCAGCGACGTTTACGGCCGAAATTATTCACGCACCCCTCATTTTGTTAGGAATAATTAAAAACCAATAATTTTCAAGCGTCAGAAAATGGCAAAGCTTTTCGCAGTAAAGCAGAAAAATAGTTTGTACTTCAGAAATAATCTATAAGTGACACACTCAGGTTCTGGAAATATATTGCAACTGTATTTTCTTAATAAATAAACAATACGGTCCATTTATCAACAAAATAATTAATTAATATTTATTTAGTATAATTAAGAAGTTTCATCCATATATGAGGTCTTCATAAGGTAAATTTTTAAATTGATAAAATACTATACATGTAGACAATTATCCCTCCAGAAACGGCTACGGTCGAATTTTCGGACGCAGTCAACGCTGTAGAGTTGTCCACATTGTTATACCATTAAAAATTTACCTGATAAAATTTACAAATATGGATGAAACGTCGTAATGATATTAACTAAATAGTTATTTTTTACAGAAAAATTGTCTGTATATTATATTTATTATACTTACTTGTCATATAACTGATGTATTGAAGATACTTCGTGAAAAATTAACGTTTATAATAATATTAGAACTATATTAACTGAGTAATACATAATTTCTTCTAAACATAATCCTTGGGTTTCAACCCCGTTCAAAGTTTGTTTTCACGACGTTTCGACAGATAGCTCCACCATCGTTGTCAGGTAGATGTCGGAACGTTGTGGAAAAAAAATTAAACTAGGTTGAAACCCGAGAATTGTATTTAGAACAAATTCACAGGGAAGGGTTTCGCTCCCTAATACAGAATTTATTTGAAATGATATGCAATAAATATTTTTTCTCCTATTAAGAAGAACACAGCTAATGCATCTAATAGTTAACCTTTCTGGAATATATTAATAATACTTTTTTAATCTTTTTTAACCATTTCGATACAAGACGTTTTCGTAATTTTAGAGCTAGTATCAAGAGTTCCGTCATAGCGGTTAATTTTATTCTCTATTAAATATTTTATCTCTCTTCTCAGAATACGTCGGGGAGATCATCACGACCGACTGCAAGAAGTGCAGCACACAACAGGACCAAGCTTTGGGAAAACTCTTCGTCTTCATCTCCGAGCACCACCCAGAAGAGATGAAGAGGATCTTGCAGAAGTACGACCCCAAGGGCGAGGCCCTGGCCAAGTACGGTGAGAAATGGAGGAAGGACGGTATCAAGGTCTGAAAAGCGGTTCAACCAACATCCGGCGTTATGTAAACACCTGTCAAAATAAAATCTTCTGCAAAAATTATTTTTGTTTTATTTGCATGAGTCATTCCTGTTGTTACAATCGATGCTTGATGGAACACAAAGGTATATGAGGTGGTTCAGGATTTCCAATTTAAATACTGAAATCTAATTTACTGTGGTAGTTCAATACATGTGAACATTCATCTCTGGTAAATATTGTTACGTAAATACATGGAAGCATAGTTTCACAACTTAGATTTAAAAACAGGTCTGAAGCAATCATATTCATACGTCTATTGTAGGTTATGATTACATAACCTCTTTTCTGAATATAAAGCACCTTACTTGTAGAAACGGTCAATTATGTTTCGTACTTCATGGACGATAGTAAAAAAAATCCTGAATCCTTCCGAGTCTCCATGGCCTTGATGGACAACACAACCAAGACACCACCACTGTTCATTATCATGGGGTGTTGATGTTGTTCTAAGACTGGTCCGATGCATGCTAACCTATCTTGTGCAGACCTCTTCATTTTCCCATAACTACAAAATCCCACATTCTCCCAATCTGCTTCGCATATTCCACCCTCTTCTGTTCTTACTCCCCACACTTCCCTAATTTTACAAGACCGTCATGTCTTAAAGCGTGGCCCTTTAATCTATCCTCCCTCTTGGACAAAGTCCTTCATGTTGTTCGCTCTTCCCCTATTCTATTTAGAATTTCCAAGTTCATGATTCTATCCACCCATCTGATTTTCAGCATCCTGCTATAGCACCATCTTTCAAAGGTTTCCATTCTTCTCTTTTCTACAAATCCTACCGGTCCACTTTTCGCACCCATCTGACGCTACACTCCATACGAACATTTTTAGCAATGATTTCCATTCGTAATTATATTACCCGTTATTACATGATTCTGGATCATTAATATAACTCTGTAAAATATTTAATACGTATGAAACCTTTTTTTTCTTGTCTTATAATCTTATATTTAATGTTCACAATTAAAATGTTTCAATGATGTTATAAGAATTGTTTTTTATAAATTTTTATACATTAGGTCTAAAGCTTTCAAATTAAATAAATTCTTTAACGATAGCAGCTACTGTTATCATAATTTTTCTCTTTAATATTTACAAGAGCGGTCAGATTAACCTAATGGAATAATGTTACAACTGTATAAATTACTATAAATAAAAAAACAACCAAAAAAGTATTTTGTAATAAATAGTTATATATTTAATGCTGACTTTTTGGCCGTTTTTATTTATTGTGAATATTTAAGTCATAAAACTATGATGTAATGTATATATTACCTATGCGCATATTATTTAGCACAATTTAATTTACCTCTCTTTGCTTACGTACGACTGAATCCTTTCTTTGTTTAATAATGTAACTTCACGAAGTTAAATTTAAACTATATACTTTCTGATTATTTAAAATAAAAGTATCGGGACACAGAGACTATGAAATTGTTTGTTTTTCAGGTCCTTTGAACACGTTTGTCTTAAGGAAAAAAGTATCGGGACACAGAGACTATGAAATTGTTTGTTTTTCAGGTCCTTTGAACACGTTTGTCTTAAGGAAAAAAGAGAAGAAAGCGGAAGAAACTTCTCAGCTAATAATTAGTTGCAAATCTTACAGAGAGAAGTAAAGTGGGTCACCGTGCCATGCGCAAAACAGACCCAGACGTCATTATTTCTGCAAATGACGGAACTTCTTTTTTTCATCGCGGAAAAGTAATATTTCCAGGATTCGCAGCAAAAGGTGTGCTATTAGGTGTTTGCCGATAATTAGATAGGATCACGGCATGTGACATGGTATAAAGGACTTCCCGACGGGAGAAGAAGCAGTCAGTCATGAAGGCAGCCACCGTCATCGTCTTCCTCGCCGTCGTGACGCTGGGCGTCGTGGCCGAGTACCACACGGGCGCCGATCACGAAGATCCAGACGCCTTCATCTCGGACGAGAAGCGGATGGACGCGCTCGTCAACTGTATCCTGGCCGAGACCGACGCTTCATGCGACGAGCTGGGAAAGGCTACCAGGGGTAACGTCCAATAGTCATTTAAACCCTGGCGTGTCCAAGTGGAGGGAGGCATTGTTGACACGTAGCAAAGCTCTCAACATCACACGTTTCCCGCGACGTTGCTATTTCAAGCGTTGTGATTGAGTCACAACCCACGCAGAAAATAACCTCCATAAAAGATTATACAAACCGAAATCTAACATTAAGTTATGGCGTAACACCTTGTCAACGGAGTTATTTAACTCAATATGTTCCACCAAATCATTATGAAGTCTTTTCGCTAAGTAAGTCACCGAAAACTAGGCCAAGGTTTGTTATCCAAAAGAAGAACTATCTCACAACAAAGGGGTCCTATGTAATACTATTTGCTCAAACTTAAAGGTTTGAAAGAATTCAGTGAATACCTTTATTTTCACTCTTTTTGACCATATTTCATTATTGTAAACGTTACATATTTGGTTCCATTTTAATCGTATGAAATTCATCATATTATTCACTTAAAGAAGTCGTCATATTTGGTTTGTCTTTCGTACACGTCACGTGAAGTTACATGGACTTAACTCGATGGTTTCCCATAATTTTAAGTGACTGACTTGTCATTTTCCGTATAAGGACGGAGACGCATGTCTTTGACGTCCGTCTGCCTTGTGAGAAACGACAGAAAATAATACCGGATTCGTCCAATTTTAGTCCGCCGAATCACCCCGGAATATTATTATTTTTTAATTGCTGTATTGAGCGGAAAATTTAGTTTCGAAATTTTGATAGTAAGCCTTTTCTGTACTAGAAAATAGTTTTTCCGTACTAAAATTTATGCACTTGATGGGGTTAAAGTTTAATACAATGGCCCTGATTGACTTTGCAGCATCTTTGGCCGAAGTCCTGGCCACCAACTGCGCCAAGTGCTCTGACAAGCAGAGGCTGGGGTTGGACAAGTTCTTCAAGCACATGGTTCAGAAGCGTCCTCAGCAGATGAAGCAGCTCATGGACAAGTACGACCCCACTGGAGAAAGCCGACGCAAGTGGGCCGACATCTGGAAGGAAAAGGGCATCGCAGCCGCCTGATGGCCGAAACCTTAACTATTCTGTTCACATAGAATCGCACTTTTCTTGCTTTATAACTGAAAACAAAAATAAATAATAAGTTGTAATGTATATCTCACTCCTTTTGAATACACGACCTTTGGTTCAAAACATTGACATAAATAGAACGTCTACTATAAATATCAAGTATGAAAAGAAAGGTTGCCGAAATAGAGGTCAGCACCTGTTAAATTCTGAAAACCTAAAACATGTGAAAGGTTATGAAGGTCCGATGTGAAAGTTGGATTGCCCGAAGTTCCAAAATATTGAAACTGATAGTCTGCAGAAAGAACGATTACTATCTTAAGGTCATAAATTATTCTCCAGTCCAAAGAGATGACAGACACGTATTCCTATTCTAAGCATAAATGAATCAATTATTTTGAAAAAAATTAAATTATTGGTACAACATGTTCATTCGGGTAATTATGAAAGCATAAAACTAAAGTCTTTAAGATAAATCAGGAGTAATTGGCACCAAGGTGACAATAATTCTTTTAAACTGGTTAGGCTAAAGTCCCATGATTATTTTAGTATTTCAAATTTATAATTCCTATATTAAACATTTTATTGTGAGTTACTTGACCATGGATCAAATTTATTAAAAAAATTAATTTTGTGATCATAAATATATTTACTGACCACTATTTTCCTTTCCTATTCTCTGTCAAATATTTTCGCAATAATTATCATTTATTCCAGCAGTAACATTTCATTACCAACAATACTTCACATTTTACGTCCCAATTCTCCATAGATTTAATACCCACGTCACTTATTATCATGATATACATTGCTAACGGTCAAATGTTTATAATACGGTCTTAAAATTCTAATTAATAAATATGCATAATGTATATTTCTGGCCTCTCTTGTGCTCTGTGAGTAGGTTATTGAATATCAGGCTATCAAAATTACGTATTTAAAAGATATACGATAAGGTCCCGAGGTGTTCTTAAAGTCTGCACAACTAATTTGAGATGGTTATCTATTCAAATTACAGTCTGTTTTCCCTCCCTTATCTTCGCCATCTAGAGTTGATGTGTCATCTTTGACGAGATAGTTACGTAATGACGGCAATATCCCACGCGGGATGAGAATTGCCTGGAACAAAAGGCGGGAATCAGTGGCGCATATTTCCTCTGGTATTGTGTCAGGTATAAAGGAGAGCTGACCTATTGTCTAAGCATGAAAGCAGCCATGGATCGCGGTGTCGTCGTCGTGTTCATCGTCGCAGTCGCCTCTGTCATCGGCGCCGTTTCGGCCGGACCGGTCGACATTGACGCCATCCTCAACAACGAAGACAAGTTACAGGAAATGCTCAAGTGCTTCCTGGCTGACTCCGAAGATGACTGTGACGACCAGGCCAAAACGTTGAAAGGTAGGCTACATCGTACATCCGGCAGTACCACTTGTTGTTCTCGTGATGCCAGATATTATAGTTAACTTCAGAAATTATAAGGAGTCCAACGTATTAAGAAATCGTATTTCCCTAAAGGACGGTATGTGAAATATCCCAATTTTTAACGAAAAAATTCCCATACCCTCCATCCATAGAGTTATCTCGTCTGTTTACTGTATTCACAATGTATAATGGGCACGAAGTCAGTTTTTACTGAGAAAAAGTACTTGCATGATAAAACTATTAATCATAAATAAAATAATACAATTATTATAACATAATATTACTACCCAAAACAAAATACAAATAATGCCCAAAAGTAAGAAATAGAAGAATTTAATTTGAATTAAGACGTTCCGTCCCCAACTTTCAGGATCTCTTCAGTTACCACTAACAACCCCGGATGTTGCGGAAGCGACAGCAAATTTTAATTAATGAATTGAAGAAGTCCTGAAAGTTGGGGACTGTTATAAATTTTATACAACATAAGAATTAACAACCGTATATATGCATTAAATATTGACAAGGACAACAAGGGCTGATCAAAACGGTTAATTTTTCAAATTTGTTTTTAATTTTGTAAAAAAAACAAAGTTTGAATAAAAATTTTGAGAAAATTTGACATCTAGAATAGCCCTTGTAGAATTCTCTCACTCAGGGGTGATTTTTATCAATTTATTGCGTAAGTAATGAAACGACCTGTGATATTCAAGTTGTTAGAAGCCATGTGATGCGCTGAAAATGGTATCATTCCTCAACTAACTCCAGTGTTATATTTGTTTCAGTAAGAAAAGTCAAAACCGTCGATTAAATATTCCTTCCATAATTTACAGCACATGTATTCAGAAATAATCTGATGCACCATACAATCATATTATTTTCAGACCAAACATAAATTTTAAATTAAAATTTTCCATTGGTCATTTATGCCCAGAGATCGTATCCCTTTTCGCCAAAGTATTTACTTCTCCCTTCTTCTCTGAACATCTCTGGATCACAGAGCTCCGTACAGCCGCAACCACCAACATTTGAAGGGTGGGTTATTACAAACCGATAATTTATTGTATTTGTAATTTTCAATTTTACGGGTGAATTCAACCTTTGGATCAAAACTAATAAAGACTTCGATTAGTTGATCGATTAAGGTTATCGAAACAGTGCAATAGATGTAGCCACTGAAATAGCAAAGAGACTTATTTTTCTAAATGCCACATGGCAATATTCGTGAAATATCCATAGGTGAAGCGTACAAGTGGTATATTTCATAAAGGGATATGCAAGTTGAAACAAGTGTTTGTTTGATTGACTGCGGACTGATATCGTCTTCATTCGATCATTTTTTTTCTGTTGTTTGGTTCCACAGAGAAACTACCGTCGATCGTGGAGACGAACTGCGGAGACTGCGACCCGGAGATGGCATCAGGCGTCCTTCATTTCTTCCAGCACATGGCTAAGTACCAAAAGGACAAGCTGGAGAGCTTCATGATGAAGTACGACAGCAACGGCGATGCGATGAAAAAATGGGGAGCAACCTGGAGGAGTCAAGGCGTCGCCATCTAGATATGTCAACCTCACTATGGCTACAGTTTAAAGGGAAATCACTCACGACATTGGAATTCAGTTCTTCCTAGCAACGATCAACAGAAACACCTCTGTTTACTGTTTTATTATTGTAAATATACGCATAATAAGAAAATATTGAGTCAAAATTATTTATTGAATATCTAACAAACTGTAGTAATGCGACAGAAGTCAAAGTTATTACACAATTACCTTTTCATTTGGTAATATATGGAGGTAAAAAAAGAATAACGGAGATTTCGGGTAAAAGTTAATATTATTTACAACACCGGTGCGACGCAAATATATAATAAGGATACACCAAGAGCAAAGATAGAATTTGACTCTGTTTTGGCTCCCCCAATCAGCTTCAAATGTGCCGAAAGTTCTTTTAAGGAGAAAAATACTCACCAAGATCACTAAAAAATGGAAGTCAAATTAATCAAGAAGACAACCTCTATAACAGAGGATTTGTAAACGCTGCCGGTTTTGTGAATTAATTACTGCGTAAATAATACCTAGTAAAAAACGTCCCTGAGAACATATTCCTAGTAAACTGTTTGTTATATATGTTTTATTTGAGGCAAAACTGGGGTTGAAATTAATAATTTTTAATAAGATAAATTAAACGACTATTATAATGATAATTTTCCCCTTTTTATCAGTCACTTAAATAAACCAATACTGTATTTTAATTTTGATTTAGAAAATTTATTTGGAAGAAGATTTCGACAATTGCCATATTCATCTACAAAATAATATACAATTTTTTTAACATTACAAAAACTATTTTTATATGGAATTTGTTTAAAATTGTGAGATAAAAAATTTGGTTTTTTCACAATGATTTAATGTTTAAAAAATATTATACATACCCTCATGTAATTTAGAAAGTATTTAAAATTTCTAATTTTCTTCATGGATTTGTACGCGATTCCAGAATGTGTTGCCCTACACAGAGCATTTTTGGAACTTCGGAGTTCCAGTCGTTCATTCTCATGTGCTCACCAAGCACAAACGGCAACCCAAGTGACTGATAAAATTATCATCATAATAAAATTATAAATCAGTCATAACAACATTAAATAAACTCCTTGAAGAAATTATCTTAAATTATTATTTGTTACAGACATTTTTATTTTATTTAACGACGCTTCTATACATTTTCCTACTTTCATCAGGTAAAAGAATATATATTATTAAAAATTTATCCATCAAAAAACCTCATTGATATGAATTCATTTACTTATTATACGATTCAATAATTTTACACTACACCATTTTCTTAAAATTTAATTATTAATGACTCAGTAACGAAAATGCATCTAATATTTTCTAGAGAAGAAAGGGGCAATTCAAAATTTTAAATTATAAATACTATTTAAAAGCTTTCATTAATTGGTTACGTTAAATACTATACACAACTCTCTCTCTCTCTCTCTCTCTATATATATATATATATATATATATATACTGTAACATGAAAAGTTACACGCAACAATGCGGGCCAGCTTGCAAGTAGCAATTGTCGCAACTCGGGCCAACAATGTAGTCTGGCGAGACTTGAGCAGTCGTCATGGGGTAGGGGAACGAGAAGGTTGTGTCGGCAGGACGACGCGGAATGACCACGCCCTGTAGTGATAATTTTCTCTCATGTTCTGAAATGGATTAAAGCTATTAAAATCCACTTTTTTGGTATTTTTATTAAAAAATACCTGGCGCCCAAAAAGCATTTTAAATCCTCGATTACGGAGGAACGCCGGATCGTCTACATTATATATATTGGTGCGAATGGAAGAATATCGTACTTGTATGTACCTTTATAATTGATAAAGGCTCCAAATTACTGCAGAAACGAATATCCTCTCCAAAAATTAATTATCTTGTTTTTCATGTAATAAATTAAAAAGCGCTCTATTTTCTAAATGGATCCAATACTCATGCAAGTTTACTGAACATGCTCTAATAAATAAATGCCCTACCTTGAGTCAACAGGTTCCCGCGTGACACTGGCATTAAAATACTAGAACGTAATCGGAGATGTGACACGATGTTAAACTTTCTAAGCTCCAATATTTGAATTTGTGAAGTAACCAAGTGAGCTGAAGGGCAGCGTGAGTTATCATAATTTCTTGAGACTTGTTGGAGCAACTAAAAGGACAAGTGGCATTAGCGTAATATCAGGAGACACGGGAGCTGGTTCGCCTCGGTCACTGCTCGGTCGAGCTTAAAGCAGCTAATTCCCTGGATCAGATAAGAGAGCCTTGCTCCACTTTGAACCAATCTTCAGGCTCCGTAGCCTCAGAGGTGGATCAGATTTAATTTTTATCTGATTTGATATTTATAGATTAAATTCAAGTAAGGTACAAATAGAGGCACCAACTATTAAAATTTAATTGTAACATTTTAAATTGTTATTTATAAGTACTAACAGCTTTATGTTTTTTTTCCACCACCAAAGGTTTGTAAATAGGGTAGAAATAGGTATGTAAATAGTTTGAGGAAAGGAATTAGTTTCCTAGATTTTCAGTTAGGGAAGAACTGCGGGGATTAACAGAGGTCTGCGAAAGAGAGGAATTTGTCACACTGCCAAACAAAGACAATTCCTTTCTTTAAGTTTGTGACATGAATAAGTAAAATATGTTAAGCACTAATAATTTAACGGGAAGGAAAAGCGGAACGCGGTGCTGCAAAATGGAAATAAGTATTCTATTGGTCAATACGATTTCAAATTAATCAGAAATGAATATTAATAAAATTAGCCATACGAATTCTTTGGAGCCTTATCAGGTGCAAATTAGTAAATTAACTTTTTGTAATATCAAGAAAAAGTTAACTGCTCCTGTGTATACGTGGGAATCCCTTCACCTGCATAAAATATTCAGTTAAGTTGAATTATTTCTGTCTTGTCATAATAATTAAAATTTTGTAGACAAATATGAATTATTTTTTGTAATCGACTGTTTTACATATCTTTGGTGAAATTGATAGAGAGTCATTGGTTTTCTTCGTTGAACCTCCTTAATGGATAATACACCCGGCTTCCGTCTATTTGTTTTAATGGATGACGTCAACGTTTAATAAACATTTGAAGTTCTCGCAGGTCAAATGTTAAACTTGATGATCAGCGGATTATAGCAAAGATATTCCGTACTCTCATAATGTGAAGGTTTATGATTAGCAGTGTTCATCATAATCGAAGCCCATGTTTAAAATTTTTTTACGTTTTACTGCTTTCGCCATGGCACCTTACATAATTCGGTTTCTTCTTATTCCTCTGACTTGACCTTCTTTTGTTCCAATATTTTGTTCATGTCGAACTTTCTACAACGTTTATTTCTCATTGTTTTCCCCGGGTAATTGAAATTGTTCTCATTCCAGTGAGACGTGTTTCGGACCCTGATAAAGTATAATCATTTAAATCGATAGGTTATGTAAAACACGGACTGTAAAGTTTCTCCCTACACGTTTTCCGTCCTTGTTATAGTTTCCTTGAGATATCGCCGTAGACGATCGCATCAAGCCATTCCGCTTTGTCTTGACATGAGTTATTATGGCGTTCCTTTTCCTGAAAAATAAAGCAGGTTCGTGTCCAGTGGGTGGGTGTGTAATCTATATACAAGACAAGGTTAAGTTCATTTTCTTTCAGAAATGGATTCGATGTGAGTCCTGATTGCGTGATTATCAAGGTTCTCTAGCAAACATCCAGATCTCTCCTGGTATCTCACACTCACACCGGAAGGAACCTCACAACTGCCAACGCCGTTTATAAAATAAGACGAGTATAATTCTTTATTCTAACGCCCCTTCCCCCGGGTTCTTATCTATATTAGCCGGGTTATTAATCGCTTGTTCCAGTACGTGACTTAATTGGAATCGAGCCTGTCACTTTTTTGAACATTTACCTTTTCACGTCTACCGATCCCGACGGAACAGTTATTTCGTCATAACCGGAATGAAAACTTACAAAATCTTTATGGAGACGAGAAATCTCTCAGTACGTTGAATAGACAAACCCAACTTAAAAGAATTCAAAACGTCGCGGTGGGTTGTGGATTTGAAAATTTCATCGCTATTTTGATGCAGTTAAAAAAATGCTTCCGGCACACTAATAAGGGAGTCATGAATACACGTGGTGAGAAATACGCCCTGTATCTTACAGAAACAAATTATTTCATCCCCACAATCTTCACACGAGAATCCGAAATCGACCAATCAAACGTTGTTTCTGTTCCGGACTAATAGTTGAAAATAATGTTTCTTTAAAAGTGTTGAATATGTTGTTCTGTAAACGTACATAACTTTAAAACTTAATGTATAGTTCTTTCTCCTCTTCTGTTTATTAGTTTCATGTATGACCTAGATCTACTGCGGAATGTCAGATTGCTCGTCGTGCAGCTCCAAGAAGTGGAATTTCCACCGTTTATGTGTGTGTTTGTTCTAGTAATGTAATTAATGACTTTTTGAAGTAAATTATGTTTAAGTGTTTTGTTCTTATAATTATTTGTTACATGACGTAACCGATGACTAACAGAAAAAAATCTAAATATAATAACACGAGATACGTATCACGAACTTTTACGCACAGATTTGAAATGTGATTCACAGTACAATAAAAATGTAAAAAATACCAAATACGCAAACACTTCAAGAGAAATTATTTCGTCACACGTAACACTTCGTCAATAATATCAATTAAATTATAATGATTGGAAAACATTTTTATAATGATTTCGTACGTCGCTATTGCTAATACTCTGAATCCGAAAAACATAAAAGAATTTCCACTTACATCAAATGCGCGAGCGATCATCCGTCAATCATATTAAGAATTTCACCAACTTACAGCATATCGCACTCTATGCAACTATGGAAATACTATTAATTCGAATACGTAACAGCTATTGCTTACTACACGTCTGAGATCCGCTAATTATTCCGCAATTTGCGACATAATTGATCAAAATTATAATTTGAAATCTGCTGTTGTTGCGTGAAAATATGTCTAGTTAAAAGGTGTTCCAAAATTGATGGAAATATACAAACGTAAGAATTTAAAGAAATCCTTTTTTATTGGTTTTTAACTTTATGTGGATAAAATGTGAGATAAACAGAATTTAAACAAAAGTAGCTATATTGTGCCCAGTTAAATAAGGTGAATTACCTTGTATTCTGTATGTCTGAACGCTGGGTAACTTCACAAATTTATCTGTCCTGTTACATTTATTTTACCTTCAATTCCTTCCTACCCCCAATCATTTTCCTCGAGTTGTTACTTACAAATATACATACAAACTAACAGACATGCTGTTTTACTTCTGTCCTAGTGACGGAGGCAAGAGTAGTCCATTTCCTAAATACCACCATTATTGTTCTAATAGTTTTCTAAATAGATTTCAAGTAATTTTTTTTCCTGTTGATAAAATTTAACGAGAGGTAAAAATGATTTTTAACATTAATAAGACACTAAAGAGTCGTTTAAAAGTTCTTCTGAAACATCATAATTATGAACACTTATTATATATGACCACATGAATCTACAAACACAAATAAAAAGTAATTATTGGAGAGTTTGAAAGATTCACTTCAGTTTTCCAAAACGTGATTAAGTTAAAATTTAGACTTACGTGATTATGCATGTTAAAAAGGCCTATACATTAATTGAAATCCCATTACACGAGGTTTCACCCCTTAGGTTGGGACCTTGTCAGGTGTCTGAAGTCCGAGGAAGGTCATTCGATGATGATAAAACAGCACCTCTGCGTGTTCGTCCTCTAGGCGTTGGAGCGTTGCTGCAGAGAGAGAACAACCTGTTCCTCCAAGTGTGACAACAACAACCTTCAGCAGCTCCTCATCTAGAAGTCTATTTCCATGCAAATAACGAACTCGTGGTTAAAGGAGAATCCAAATTAAAGAAAAAAAGAAATACCACATACGTTTCTGCAAACCTCATTCCATTCTTCAGGTGATTGAAAAAATCAGTTCGTCTGTAATTTGAGTAATTCTTTATTTTGTAATTAACAGAGAACGAACGAATTCTGCGTTGTAAAATTTAATTAATCGGACATAATTATCATTGAGAGTAAGAGTTTCATTGTTGTTGTTGTGGTATTCAGTCCTAAGACTGATTTTATGCAACCCTCCATGTTAACATATCTTCCGCAAGCATTTTCATTTCCTTATAACTAGCACAATCCGCATCCTCCCTAATCTTCTTAGCGTATTCCATCCTTTGCCTCCCTCTTTTGATCTTACCCCACACACTTCCCTCTAATGTTAATTTTACAAGACCATCGTCTCTTAAAACGTGCCCTATTAATCTATCCCTTCTCTTAGTCAACGTCCTCCATATTGTTCGCTTTTCCCCTATTCTGTTTAGAACTTCCTCGTTTGTGATTCTATCCACGCATCTGATTTTCATCATTCGCCTATAGCACCACATTTCAAAGGCTTCTATTCTTTTCCTTTCCCCAACTCCTATCGTCCACGTTCCGCACCCATATAACGCCACGCTCCATACAAACATTTTTAGCAACGATTTCCTAATATTCACACTTTATATTACCCGTAAGTAAATCCCTCTTTTTTTGCGAAAGACTTCCTTGCCTGTGCTATCCTATTCTTTATGTCTACTATATCTCTACCATCCGTAGTTATTAAGCTGCCCAAGTAGAAGAATTCCCTAAGTTCCGTCAAAATATCCCTTCCCAATCTAACACCCTTTGTTATTCCACTGTTTCCCATACTACACTCCATTACTTTGGTTTTCCCTCTATTAATCCTCATATTGAGCTCTTTCTCCAGGAAAACGTTCATGCCATTTATTATGGTGTCCAAGTTTTCTTCTGATTCCCCTAATACTACAATATCGTCGGCAAAGCGTAAGGTTTTAATTTCTTCTCCTTGCAGTATGATTCCCATAAGTTGACATAGATTTGGTACATTTCAGTTCGGTTCCATATGTTGCCCTTTACAGGAATTTTAACAGTATTCGTAATATTTTTCTATTATTCCGATTGAATTCCAGCTTCTCGGAAACAAGACTGATGAGTACACCATCGGAGGATGCATTATTCATGGTCGCGTACCACAGCGACCTTTCTCGTCGACGCTTGTCGGACCTGCTTTCGCTGGTCGGGGAATTCGCCAAGGTCCTGACAGCCCCCTCGCACACTATAAAGTCCCCTGCAACGGGCCGCAGGAGGATATCACAGACTCTGCACCATGCGCCGCCACCTCTGCGTGTTCGTCCTCCTGGCGCTGGCCCTCGCAGGGCGCGTCGCCGCCCAGGGAACCTACTCCACCAAGTACGACAACATCAACCTTCAGCAGATCCTCAGCAACGACAGGCTTGTCGACAGCCACATCCGTTGCATGCTCAACAACGGCGACGAGGGTTGCGCTCCGGAAGCCAAGTTCCTCAAATGTAAGTCTTTTTTGTCCCATTCCTTCACACAGACCAAATATTCATCAAATATAGCTTTGCTCTTATCGAGAAACAACCGCGGCTTCTCTATCCACTTTACGTGACTGGGAAATGAGCTGTGTTTGGTAATTTCGGGATAAACCGTATCATTGATCTATAAAACCCCTAATTGGATGCCGTTTTTCCATGTTTCAGTATTTCCATCCCCGTGCGCCATCGCTCTTCCCCTATTATGCTTATAACTTCCATGCACCCATCCGATTTTCAACATTCCTCAATAGCATTGCATTTCAAATGCTTCTGTACTTCTCCTTTCTGCAACTCCTACCGTCCACGTTTTGCACCCACGTAACGCTACAATCCATACGAACATTTTTAGCAATGATGTCCTATCAATCACACTTATATTAGTAATAAGTAAATTCCTTTTTTTTGCAAAAGCCTTCCTTGCCTGTACTATCCTACTCTTTGTGTCTACTATACTTCTACCATTTTTACCTATTTTGCAGCCCAAGTTGCAAAATATCCCTTTCCAATCTATAACCCTTTGTTATTCCATAGTACGCTCCATTACCTTGCTTTTCTCTCTATTAATCCTCATATTGAACTCGTTCTCCGGGACCACGTTCATGCCATTTATTATGGTTTGCGTATGTGCACATTAAAGACAGTAAAGAATTTTTTTCGATCATGAGACAACTTGATCATGCTTTGCTTTCTTGCACCTGAAGACGTTCCAAAGAAAAGAACGCCGAGTTGATTAAAATTTCCTTCTGACTAAATTGCCATTGTTACTACCGGGTAATTATGAAATAAATTAAAAGCTAGATATAAACAAAGGTTTTTGGAAATTTCGGTTTAAGGTGTTCTCGGAGGCATTCTATTCACGATTTTTACACATTAGGCATCATTTTATTTCGTATGAATTTAACATTAACTGAGGAAGTCCATAATATGATGACTAAACGTCGATTAAACTAAATTAATATTTTGTATCTTGTCGTTAATTTTTTTTATTGGAGGAAGAGACGTTAAATGATTTACTAATTTATATTAATAAAGAAGAAGGGGGAAGGGGGAAGAAAATTCGTTGGGCACTAAAATGTTTGTCGGGTAACCAAAATTTATTTTATCCATCAAGAATGAGAGTGTTAACAGATATTTCACAAAATTGCATCAGCAATTAAAAGCTCCTGATGACTGCAGAGAAGTTTGAGTTACTAGGAAAAAAACCGAGACTCTTACAGGACAATGCGACAACTCTAGAATGGAAACTTGAATCTGAGTAAGAACGTGACACATGCTTGTCAACCTTGAAAAATCGAACTGGTTTTCCACGAAGATATTGATTTTCCGAAGGCAAATGTAATAGAATTGAAAGCTGTCAAGGTTGAAAACAACTCAAAACAAGTGTTATCATTTCAAAAGGTATCGGAGAATTGCGTATGTGGAAGAAATCCCTGAAATTACAGCGCACGTTTCGTCATAGGTGCAAATATTTATCATTCACAAAAACAGATTACAGAGCTACGTACTTATTTTAGGTCCCTATATTGCACCTCAAATTACATTGCCTGATTTTATTGAATTCTTCTTCTGTCGCGGTGCTCACTTAGTAAATCAGGGAAAGTCTGACTTAGTATTCTAGTCAATTCAGTTCCGAGTCACGCTTTTACCTTGATTTTTAACGAATATTTATTACGACAGTGAAATGTTACGTGCGATAAGGTAAACAAGTCTTAAACATGCTTTAATACGTTATAAATAAATATTGATTAATGACCAAACGACGAGTTTAAAAAGAGGTTATTTTCATATAATTATCGATGAGCCGAGTAAAAACTTTATTAAATGTCAGTATACTGTTAAAGTCGTTAGCAGTTACAGAAAATTGTAGTAATTACCTGTCTACCTAATTGCAAAACTCCTGTAAAGATGAAGTACACCAATAATCTGACACCTTGAATTATAATTTTAAAAAATTCAGCCAATTGATCATCAAACATTATTGACATTAACTTAATATTTTTACAACGTTTCGTCCATATTTTTTAACTTCATCATGTAAAATTTTAAATGGATAAACAGATATACAAATGCGAATGATTTTCGGTCGTAACCGTCGCAGAATGGGCTCTACGACGAAAAATTATCCTCTTCTATATATTTAAAATTTATTTCATGAAGTCCACAAATATGGACGAAACGTTTCAAATGTATCAAATAAATATCAGTTGCTTCTGAATATTTGACTGTATTTTTGTATTTATAATTGTATAAAAATTATAAAATATACATCCATTAAAATATTTATAAATTCTCAAGAATTGCAAATTGAATATGATTGATTTAAGTTTGGTATTTATCAATCACATCCCGGCAGGATTTTAAACAGTCCCATTTAAAACTTAAAAACTCCAGTATTAAAATATTTTTTTGATTTCCAAACCAAAGAATTTTCGGCCGATAATTTAGCCACAAAAATATATATAATTTTTAATGTCCATTGAAAAATTCACAAAATTGTGTATATCTATTAACGTTTCTTTTTCAAAATAATAACATTATCGTCCTTTTCATAGACAACCCAACTTTTTTTAATATTATTCATACAACGTTTCGTCCAAAAACGTTTGGACTTGTTCAAGTACGGAGAAACGTAATCAAGTCCTCTCTTAAGTTCATGTCAACTAATTATAAATTTTAATCGTTTAGTTTAGTTTTGAATTAAATTATTGAAATGTAAGACAGTCACGTTATTAGTCAGAAATAAGTATAATAAACTTTCAATATGCAGCAGTAACACAATGTTCCGATCCTAAATTTTGGAAATTTGAATATTTTGGGAGTTTCGTGTGAATTGTAATGTGAGATCGACTTGGACCAGATTTACATCCTGAGCTTCAATTCCTGAGCAAATAACGATGCATGATTTTATTTTAAGGATGTTACATTTTTATCTTACCAAGACATTGAACGTAAGGTGACGAGCTTTAGGCTCTCTCTCTCTCTCTCTCTCTCTCTCTCTCTCTCTCTCTCTCTCTATATATATATATATATATATATATAATTATCATTGGATTGGGATATGAACCCTCAAGGATCTGCAATACGACTGAACTAATTCTCTGGATTTTTCAGAACTCTTCATAATCAGGATATTGACGATTCATTAGCATAGAGCAAAACTTTCCAATGCAAATTCCAAAAACGAATACTACACAAGAAAAACATAAATTTTTTGGATACAACTACACACTGTTAAAGTTATTTCCATAAAAAAACGTCTAAAGATCTGCATTCTACGTTAATTTCTTTATATTTATAGCGATCATCCCCGACGCCCTGAGGACCAACTGCTCCAAATGCTCCGACAAGCAGAGGCGTGGCATCGAGCTGGTGCTGAGGCACCTGACCACCAAGAAGAGGGACTCGTGGAAGAAGCTCATCGCCAAGTTCGACCCCAACGGAGAGTTTCGCAAGAAGTACGAGTCCCAGTGGCGCAGCAGGGGCATCAACCTCTAACCAGATCCTCTAAAAACTAATGTACTACTTTAACGTCCAATAAATATTTATTTTCACTTAATAATTGTAGTCATTTTGTAATTTCCCATTATTTATACTGGAAACTTCCTTTACTTCCCTTTCCCAAAACACCGAGATGCCGTCATTTGATTCATAAATGTCGTTTCAATCACTATTTTAAAATCTTGAGAATTCAACTGAATTTTATTTAGACCTACCTGTACATAATTATCATTTCTAACTCTAAGAAAATAGTCAGTCAGTAAATGACTCCTTAATCCATTACATATTTTTATATCGCACGTTGTAACAACTCTCCTCCACCACGTCGTGCTAAAATTATGTATAAATTCCCGGCCTAGCTATGGACGTGGCAAAGTCCTCTTGCGACGAGTTTCATATCAACAATAATGGAACGTATTCGTATTATAATTATTATTTAATCAATCAAAATTTATACTTGATAAATAAACATTTCATTTACTGCTGAACATCTTCTGATTATTACAGCATTTCCAAAACTTAATACACATAAATTATTTACACGGTTTGCCGTCATGCCTCCTCGCCAGAGAGATTACTTTCTACTTCTACTATCTTTTCTCCCAGCGATATACATCAGCAATTCCTCTTATTCTTATTAAACGTGAACACAAAAAGTTTGCACAAGCAACTTAAAAACTGCAGTTACAACGTAGTCATGTAACACAACTTTCACTTGGATTACGACTGTTTTCTCATGGACATCAGAGATAATTACACAAAAGATTTAAAAAAAATAGGGATCATTACGAAAATAAACTTATTTTCATACAGATAATTATAAAATAGTCAAGTAATTAATCTTCGGAAACAAAACTATCGAGAAATTATTTTATACCACTTTAAAAATTTAGAAAAACTATAATGGAAAAAATCTAAATAGCAGTTTCATGGCCTCCTAGGTTGCGCTTCAACAAGAAAGCGAATCTTCCGTCTCTGAATTAAAATAATTTCTGAGAGTGTCAAACAAGTTACGTGGGCCAATCGAAGCTCTTATTAATAACTCGTATTAATGAACCAAAAAAGGTGAATTAAAGATCAACGTTCAAAATTATTCAGCCGTTCAGTGTACACTTAATAAAACATCCATAACATACAAGTTCTACATGAAGGATGTAAATATATTTTCAAGACTTTTTTGCGGAATGTTGTACATTAGATATAATAGTTCCGTTATTGATGTGACGGATCACTCCAATCATTTAAATAAGTTTTAAGATTCCATGCCATTTAAATTTTATTTTATTTTCAAGTTTCAATGAGGTTCTTACCGTATATACAGTCATTTTAACTGCAATGTGTATACATAAACCTTACTGTTTAAATTTATGATATATATTGTAAACAATGTTCCATATATTTTGAGACAAATTTATTATTAATATCATATATGTAAACCTTGTTAAGATCAATTAAAAAGATATTCCAAATAAAAGAACCACACGTTGGGAACTTCAATACGTTCTAAAATTTTATTTCAATTAAAATATAATTCTGACTGAATTGCTGCAGTATTATTTAATGCAAAAATCGGTTTCAATGTATTACTCCCTATTTTTAGTTTGTAAGCTCCATAAAAAAGGAGATTGAAGTAATTACCAGAAAAATTATAAGTATTTATCAGGTGTAAAAATCAGGGTGAAGAGTATTTTCGTAAAATTATTTAATAAAATTGTATCCAACATTAAAAAATTAACAAATAATCACATTAAATTCAAATATTAACTTCACAAATTTATGATTAGCTTCTCCTACTCTGGATCTTTAAAATGGATTTTTTGTACGTAATTATCATGAACTCTTAGTTACTTCAACTGTAATTGTGTTGAGAATAGTGTAAACAAAAGAATTTCCCTATTTATTTTCAGTATAATTGAAATATATTAACTGAAATAAATGTAATTGAATTAAAACAACTGGTGTGCCACAAGGGTCTATATATGACCATTTTTTCTTCTCGTATTAAATTGATTATAGTAATAAATTTTATTATGAATATGTGTTGCTTTTCATTGCCCATATTTGTAAATATGTTGTAAGGATAGACGGGAAACCACAAATAGTATGTTAAGACTATCTGCTCAATTATAACTTGCCGAACAGTCGTCGTTAAAGGAAATGTGTATTTTATCAGTTTTTAAGGTATTTTTATATTTAATTATAAGAATTGAAACATTTTAGATTGAAAGTTGTTGATCGACGGAGGCAGTAATTCACGGATTGACCTTGCTGGTAAATGTTGCTTCAGATCCGACCGCATACACCTGTGAATGACTGCCGGTGTTTGTCATCTTTGCTCACAGACGCAATGGTGAAGAATTCAATGGAATGTCACCCCATTTTCAACATGTTTCCCCCCGGCGTTCCATGTATATATACCGGTCGAAGGCTCAGAAGACCATCATCAAGCTTCCAACAACAGCCATGAAGACTGAGATGTCAACTCGGGCTTTGGTCGCCTTATTCCTGACGATCCTGTCTGTGGTAGCCGCGGCGCCGCAGGACGTCAAGAAGCTGCCGACGGTCAACGTCCAGCAGGTTCTGGACAACGACCGTCTGCTCAAGAGCGCCCTCAAGTGTATCCTATCCGACACCGACGCCGGTTGCACGGCCGAAGTCAAGGAAATCAAGGGTGAGTAAAGATGATTCTCTTGACAAAGATATGGTAGACAGATAAGAATATTTTATAACTCTCATTTTTCTCGATCATTTAAATACTTGTAGAGGAATATTAGGGCATTTCATCATTTAAGTTGTATGTAATGACAAAAGTCGACAGTAGAAATTAAAATTAATCAATTTCATTTAACTAAACGACTTTTTTCTCTCCGGTTGTAGAGCCTTATCATTTTGTCAAGATATTTCAAAGACACTAAATGACAGTCAAAAAATATAAAAATATAAATTAATAATGGCAAATAGCATACGTTATCACGGATAAAAACATTATGAATACTGATCAAGAAACCAGTGTCAGAGAATTTCTGTCGTGATCTTAAATTTGAAATTATTCCTGTCAAAGTTTTGACTGTTTTTAAACGACAGATAATTTATCATGTGGACTTTTAATGTCATTATTTTAGAATTTAACGAATCAAAGAAATGATGTCTTCCTTTCTGAAGTGTTGTGGAGCCGAGTGCAAATGTCTTCTTTGCAGGTGTTATCCCTTATCTGGTGTCGACGGGCTGCGGTCCTTGCACCGACAACCAGAAAAGCGACGGCGCAAAGATCATGAAGGCAGTCATCGAGCGTCATCCCGACGAATGGCGTCAGATCATGTCCAAGTTCGACCCTGAAGGAAAATTCGCAAAAGAACACGGAGACTTCTGGCGCAGCCAGGGAGTCAACATCTAAAAACAAAGAGTGTAATCACGGATCTAAATAAAGTAATGGCAATCTACTACTGGTCTTCATCCTTGTGGTCAAACCTATCCTTTGGTTTTTGTTCAATAAACTTCAGCGCATTCTCAACTTCTCAGGCAAAGGGGAATAAAATTATAGAAAGTTTAGGACATTTACTGGAATTAGGAAAGAAATTAATTTATTATCAAATTTTATTTGATAAAAACAGTCCAGTCCAAATGTTTTTATACATACTCAGACCTCATTTTTTGTAGAAATGAATGATTACCTACAAACTTCAAAATTTAATATTCTGATTAAATTTACTCTTATGATGTCCCAAACGTGAGGACGAAACGTTGTAGGTACCCAATAAGAAACTTAGCTCGTGTGTGAATTACTCGTTCATTTAATACTATATAGTGCTTTCGAAATCCAGACGTTGCGACACCTCGTATATATTTAATGTGTCTAATTTACAACGTTTAGACCGTACTCTTCGGACATCTTCAGATTATAGAAGTAATTAGGAGATTAACTTTCACAGAATATCCCCTGGTGAATTATCTGTTGGAAAAGTTCTCGGGTGGCGTTTAACGTACACGACGTTTCATCGACAAGTGAAGATGTCGACGGTGACTGTCGACGAAACGTCGCCCGGTTGGAAACACAAAAACTTTTCCAACATTATTTAGGAGAATTTAAAGTAAATACTATGTGAATTGAATTATTTTTATGATGCTGTTGGACATCTAACTAAATATTAAAAATGGATTAACGTTCGAAACTTATCAAAAATAAATTTTTGTATATGTTTGTATTACTTAAACGTCATATATTTTTTAAATTTAAATATAGGATATACTTTCCAAAGGCAGCTGTAAAAGTTGGAAAAAATTACTAGCTTTGATAATTAAGGTAAAATAATAGATTTTTTTATATTACCCTTTCAGCCCGATTTAGTTTCTGATAAAGTTACTTTTAAAAACCGTCGTTACAGAAGCTCGCGTCCTCGTCCATAGAGCTCGGGTAGGCAAGCGCCTTGAAGTTTTCGCACTGAACAACAGATGTCGGCCTGAGAACGTGACGTATTCTTCAGATCGTCGCCAGGCTGAAACTTGTCCGAAAATACGGCCGCAAAACTTGAATTCTTAAATTTATGAATAGGATATTAATACTTAATTTTTTTCCTCGCTTCATATAGTTTAATTGTTGATAAATCCATTAAGACGTAAATTTATCTTTTTTGAGATTATTGTTTTTTCTTGTCATTTTTTCCATTTTAATCAGTACATGTGTACCACGTCTCGGTTCAGTCGGAGTTTCCGCTATCCATCTTGAAGGAACCTTGGAACAGCGACTGATTTATCACCTCTACTTGTCCCATTGCGTCTGTTCTCCTGCACATGACTTATGTTTGTTTGCTTTAGCATGACGCACAAGCCTACGGGAAGTTATAATCTGAGAACAGTAATTTGAGGGAGAATGTTTCTCTCTGAACGATCGTTCGACAGCAACGCCGCAGCGTCAGAGAGAAGTCACTGAGCGGCTTCATAGATGGCAGTAGACGCAACCTGAAGCTAAATGTGCGTGACCTACGAAATCATTCACTTACTTCCCACAGTTCAATATTTACTGATATACGTTATAAACTTGACCTTCGCCCACAAATATCGCACGAACGAAAGCCGAAACTAAAACATCATCACTAAAAATTTCCGTCGAGTCGAACACTCGAATGCTTGATAATTTAAATTAACATTTGCTCTTGCTCCCTGCCATTATTGAAGAAGCTTATTTCTATGTCTATACTCATAGATTACCTTATTTGTTAACGAAAGGAGCGATGTATAGCTACATCTAACAGTATAGAACATCACGAAATTTTCTCATGGAAACAGTCTAAATTTATATTGTATAAAAATTTATGTGATTGGAAGTAATAAATAATTCAGAAATCTTAAGGTTTCAGATTTTTACCATTCAATTTAAATTAATTTTCCCGAATATCTTTCTCAGAAAAAATATTAAAATGAATTGAATGTTTCCTATCCTCATAAGAAAATTCTGTAAATTTCATTATAAAAAAACTTTTTGTCTTATTTGAAACTAGCTGGGAAACCGAAATTCCCCTGGTATTTATTTATACTATCCCGGTACATTATTTCAGTCTTGGTCATCACGTGATTAAACCAGCATCGAAAATGTCACAATATGAACCACAAATACACTCCCAGTATCTCGGAAGAATAGAAGGGCTAAGAATATTTTCAGTACTCTAACAGAATAAAACTTCCCCCCACTTAAGGGATGAATTATTTCTTAAATCGCATATTAAAGGTCATAATGTTACTTAGCGACTCACATTACACCGGTTTCCATGCCAAACTCGATTGTTTCCTTGTTATTGACTCATTTCAACCCCCACCCCTCACATGCTGCAAGGGGTTGAAATTACACACAAATATTATCGGGAAAACACTATATAAAGTAATTGACCTGAAGAACTCAAATATAAGCCTTTACGACATACAAAAATTCAGTTAATGCCACCCCTAGGGGTACTAGTCGTTTATCTCCTAAGTGTTTGGTTTTGGGCCACGAGGAATATGAAAACAAAATTTTATCAAAATTGTACTGTCCTTTAAATATATAACGCAGAAGTGTGTTTCACCCCGTCACATCCCCCAATTAGAGGATGAACCGCACTTTAGTTCGCACTGAAAATGCCAGAATCAAACTCAAATACTCCCATAGCACCGATTTGGATACCAAACTTGACTTTATTTCCATATGACACGCCCACCCCTATGAATACTCCCCTTAGACGATGAATGTGGATAGGCAAAAACTAATTCAGCGAAAACGCTATGAAATTAACGGATCCAAAGAATATATATATTAGAAGGAAATAATGGCAATTTATGGATTTTTTATAATTACCATTCCTCAGTCCCCGCTCCCCTAATTGGGTTGAGTTTTGTTCGTCAAGAACGCCATGTCAAAAATTGGTCGAAATTGTTCCAACCGTTAAATATAGTATGTGGAAGTCTTTTTACTTCCTTCCAACCCCTCTTAGTGGATGAACTGTAACTTAAATTACATTCTTCATGTCAGAAGTAAGATCAGCGACTCACATTACACCGGTTTAGAGCCCAATCTCTATTGTTTTATTTTTATTTTCAAGTTTTTCCCCCACCCCTAAGAATACTCTTACTCGATTACGGATTGGGTTGAAATTATACGCTAGCAGTATCGGAGGACGCACCATCAAATTAACTGATCCAAGAATTTATTTATATGATGGAAATATTGGACATTTTTACTGATTTAAAATTTTACACCCCCTCCATCTCCGCCCCTATGCGTAATAGCCAAGTCATACTCTGAAAGAACATATTTTCGAGTCGTAAAGAACTTGTGAGCAAAATTTGGTTGAAATTGCATTTAAATTAATTAGGACGAAGTTGCTTTAGGGAGTTCATGACCGCGCGGTCCCTTGGCCTGCCGAAAATGACCCTGGTACCAGTTCCCGTCTTGTCGCCGGACAGTTACACGTTTGAAATCAACGCTGATATATTTTAGTTACTTGTAAAGAACCGGTTTCTAAAAGTCTTACATCCACGCCCTTAAAGTAAATCTGTGACGTGTTAGAAGGGGTGGATTAACTAACGAGGAAGTTTTAAGGAGAATAAGAGAAGAGAGAACAATATGGAGGACCTTGACCAAGAGAAGAGATAGATTAATAGACCACGTTTTGAGACATGATGGTCTTGTAAAATTAACATTAGAGGGAAGTGTGTGGGTAAGAACAGAAGAGGGAGGTCAAGTAGGTTAGGGAGGATGTGGGATGTGGTAGTTATATAGAAAAAACAGACAGGGGCAGAATAGGTTGTCGTGGAGGGTTGAATCAGTAAGGACTCAATACTATAACAACATCAGATTTATATTAAATGAAAAATACCGAAAGGTGAGTTAATTAAGAATAATTTTTTTACTCATAGAATTAAAAGAAATTAATGAAAATGTTTCGTAATTATATTTATTGTTTTTGATATTTTGTTGTGTAAACGTAATTACTATTTCACTCTTGCTTTTTGACCCCAGAAAAATAAACTAGCTTCAAGGTTTTTTAAAAAAAAATTTTAATGACTGAATATTTAATTTACATGATAATCGCGAAATCCTTAGGTGTTATCAGTCATACCATTTAATGAACCAATGTTATATATTAATTTTTATCTTAAATTGTTTATTAAATTTTGAAGGAACTTTCGGCACATTTCATAGTCACCCTCAGTTGTCAAATAATTATTATATATAATTTCTAAATTTCCTAGTGTAATGTACACTCCTAGTCACGCCTTCTCTTAGTTTACTTCAGGTTTTACTGACGTCATTCGCGTGTAATGAACCTGTATTAAAAATTAATCATAAATTCTGTACCAGGACACAACTAAATTGAGCTCAATTCCCAGTGACGTCAGTAGGATTAATAAAGTTGTTCCCTTATACAAACATGGCTGAAGGTTTTGAGGGATTACCCTTTATACAGGATTAAAAATAGAATTGCGAATGAGGTAATTATTCCAGTCTCTGTCTTTCCCCCACAGATGCGTGTTTCCCGGGCCAAACCTGTTGTTGAATTTCAATTTAATGTGATGCACAGAAACGAGTCTTGCAGAGAGGCGAAAAACAAAAAATTCCACCGGAACCTCAATAATGCTTCCTGTAACTACGCACAAAATATAAGCTTCTTTCGGTAACCTTGTGCAAACGGAAGATCATTAACCTTGAAGTGAGGTAAATCAACGACTTTCCACTAAATAAATCGCCGTATCATATTTCAGATTATTTTTTTCCAAACTGAAATAAGCCATTGGTAATTGCTTGTGGTGACGAATAAGAAGTCAAACATCAATCTTTTTTTATTCTGCAGAAACAGAAATAATCACACTGAAAAATTATAAAAACAATAAACGCCTGTGATTAACATATAAATTAAGAAGTAACGCCCCTATATCATTTTTTTTGTTTTAACGGCTTCATTTTTATAATTATATAAAGCAAAATGTAGTTTACGAATACCTGTAAGGTGATTAGGAATATTGTGTAAAGGACAACAACAACATTTCGGTACATATTTTAGCATCTACAGGTTCTAACTGGAGAATAATTGTGTAAATTTAATAAATTTACCACGAAAAATTAGTGTATTACAATACGTTTTCAAAGTGGCAAGTCAAAGGAGGGACAAGAATAAGAAGAGATGGTTGGTGATCTTTGGAGTATTGCAGTAGTGTCGTTGAAATCAAGTTATTGGACGAATATTACATGTTTAAATCTATCCCACAAAAAAAATTCATTCCTTATTACAAAACGGTAAAAAGTACAGAAAACAAGTTGGTAATTACTAAATAGATTTTAGGTTGAATTAAATCAGTTTTATCAAATTTCTCAAATTTTAATACCTCATAAAGTTGTTTTGAATATTCATTCAACTCAATATATAGCAATTAATCACTATAAAACTTAATATACGATCTTCTAAGGCCACTTCAACGTTATTTGTCGTTGACAAGTAAAAATCAAAATTATATCGATTGCAATTAAAAGTAAATTGTGAATTTATAACTCTACTCAATTTAATATATATGTATATAAAATTACTATATTTCAAAAATCAAAATATAAAAAAGAAGGGAATTATCTCAAAAAAACTTTAAAAATAATAATCTTTCTTATATACTTAAAAAAATCAGAAAACCTTAATATTGCTCAGAATTGATAGGTGCAAGTATTCAATCTTCTTTTTCCTTTATGTTGTTTAGAATGTGTTCCAATTATTGTACCTTTCTTTTGTAAATGACACAGTTTCATATTGGCTAGTTGTTTTATCTTCGTAAATATTTGTTTTCTTTGAGTTTTCAGGATTAGAAAACTTTATATCTGCACGCGGTGAGAATCGAATGTAAACTTTTTTTATTAATATCTTCGAATATTTTAATTTTATTAATGATTTGGCTGTTTAATTGATTTAATTCATATCATGTAGGTAAATATATTTAAATAGAAGATTCGTTAATTTTTTTATAGCTTAACTATTTTTTAGCGTTGGAAACAAAATGTAATGAGTATATAAATAAATGGTCTTAAGTCAGAAAACTATTAGTTCAAAAATTCTAATTACTAGGTTTTGACCTCTTTAGAAACCTCTTCAGATAAAATTGTTTTTTAACCCTTAGAGATCGAAATTTAATAAATAATTTTATGACTCAAGGCAACTTGATTTTTTAAATTATAATAAATGTGTTTTTTCCATTGTTATAGTTCGATTCTTGGCTTGAAATATTTCATGCAATATAAATTTTGTCTTATACAGGTTAAATTGTTATCGGCCTGAAGAGGTCTGTGAAGATGTCGAAACGTCGTAAATTGGATATTTTTGTAGCATCATTACTCGAGGCCATGTGTTTATTTATATTATTATAAGGGATAACGTTATCTAAATTGTTGAATATGAAGGTTATTATTGAAACCTCGACCTAAATAAATTGATTGTAGTGGTGTATTATTTTTACGGTTTGTTAAATGAATTCCAGTACTTCGAATTTCTCATAGTGACTGTGAAGTGTCTTCTGACCATGCCAGGACTCTTGAGGAAGTCCTTTACCTTGTCCAGTCTGGCAGTTGTCCAGTGCACGGAGACTCAGTTGTGACCTCAACGACGTGCTTGTCTTTCACCTATTCTTCAGTCAAAAGCTTGGTGTCATATTTCAGCGTATTCATGGCAGAAGCTTCCTCACGAGCGGAGGGGGCGGGGCGCGGGTGAGTGGGTGACTCACGGGAATAATCGAGGTCAGGTTTCTGTTTGCCGATGGTTACGTCACGGAGCCTTGCATCCCCCTCGGCTTGAGCCTATAAGAGCTGCGCCATCGAGGAAGCCAGCTACTCCACTCCACGATGAGATCTTCGGCGGTTCTGGCTGCGGTCCTGGGGGCTCTGGTCGTCGTGGTGACGGCTCAGCAGGGGCGGCTGGACAACGTCAACGTGGCCGAGGTCGTCAAGAACGACAGGCTACTGTCCAGCTACATCAAGTGCATGCTCGAGAACACGGACAACAGGTGCACGGCTGAGGGCAAGGAGCTCAAAAGTGAGTAACTGCGTCATCGTGGCAATTATTCATAACAGGAAAAAAATACCTTCTTCCGGTAAATTGTATTTCAAAGGAAATTGTAAAAAAGAAACCTCAACACGTATTTTTCATGTTCTCCAGCGTGTAAAGAAGCGCAAAAAATCTTCCAAGTAAACTGCAATCTCAAATTTGAAAATTATACTCTAAACTTTTAAAATATCACTTTTCTGACATTGTGTTTAATAATTAATAAATAAAATAAGACCAAATAAGTCAGAAAATATATTTAATTAATATGAATACAACATTTCATCCAAATTTCTGGATTTCTTCAGATAACTATACCCAATAATTTTAAAAAAGTACATTAATTTTCAATACATTTACACTTAAATACTAATTAAATTTATACGTTAACTTATTTTTTTATTAAATTGTTCTTGCGATGATTATGACGTAACGTCGAACATCTCGCGGGTTTACCAACTTATAACAAATAAACATGAAAAGAGCCAAACTAACAAGATAATTTATATTATCCAACACATTAATTAATGTATATTATCGAAAACGTAATTAAACCATACAGATCCAAAACGAGAGTGTTTTGCTTCCTTAACTATTAAGATTAATTTAAATATCTAAAAATGTTTTTTCTTAAAAAAAATAAACTTTCCGTCTGAAGACGGTACATATATGATTCGAAACGCTGTTTAGTAAAAGTTATTTGCTGAATAATTTTTTTAATTTTGATAATTGTCTTTTAATGACATCGTAATATTTGTGATGCTAAAAATATAAAAACAATTAAAACTTCAAAAAGTTTAAGAATAGGAAAACGTATAAACATTAATTTTATATTAATTACACTTTTTAAAATTTGACGTTTTAAAATGTAACATCAAATATTTTATAAATTGCCATTAAAAGCCTTTATGTTTTTAATCAATGTTATTTATTAGAAAACGTCTAATTTATTTAAACAAAAACTGTTTTGTTTAGGATATTAATAGTGTGTAAAAATTGTAAATTAGTAGATCAATAATTATCTTAATTACGATTTTGTTAGAAGATTATGGCGAAGGTAAGGAAAAATATTTTTGATGATTGAGATTAAATAGTACCAAAAATTCTTTTCTACCTTCCAGTAAACTTAAAAACCATTCCCGTGTGTTTGAAAGTAAATTTTCGTGTAGGTATGCACATTAAAATCAAGGGCTACCACTTTCTTAATTAAATAATTCCCGGTTTTATTCTTTATTTTCCATCTAACTTTGCAGTTGAATTTCACGTAGCCTTCGAACACAATCATTTCTGTTCAATTATAGTTCGTTTAGACTAGTAAATATAGGATGGATAGATGAAGTATGATGTCAGTCAGCACTTAGAAACTTAATAATCAGTTTAGCGTTTCCTTGTTTAACGGACTCTCGTCCTCCCGTTCAAGGTTAATTTAATGAAAGCTTCTCCGGACTCGAAGGTCTCAATGTCTAATTGCGGGCCATTGAGTGTAAATTAGTAATTAAACGGCTACAGACCCTCAGCCAATGTTAATATGAAAATTAGTCTCGGTCGCAAGTTTATATTTTTAATTATTTCCTTCCTCACTCGCATAGAGGATGCTGAGAGAGATATTTTTCTTATGCCTACAGAGGCTCTCCCGAGGATCGTGAACACCGGGTGCGGTGACTGCTCGGACTCGCAGAGAGCCAACGCTGAGCTGGTGCTCAAGAAGATCACCAAGGACCGGCCGGAAGACTGGAAGAAACTCAAGGCAAAGTTCGACCCCAACGGCGTGAGTGTCAAGCAATATGGCGACTACTGGCGCTCCAAGGGCATCAACATCTAAAATCTCTTCAATAAAACTTTTGTACTGTTTGACCTTGTTTTCAAATCACATTCCTACAACTCCCTATCCTAAAACTGGGGGAAAAAATTCTCTTCACGTCTATTTAAAAATTTGTATAAAGATACATTATATTGCCACTTTTATAAACGTTTTATTCTACAACTACGTCTGTCGCTCACGCTGTTAAAACTTATATACAGAAAAGGCGACGAAGAAAGTTAGAAATGAACACGGAAAGGGGACAAACTGCAAGGAGAAGAAATAAAAACCCTAAGGTTTGCGGATGATATTTCAGTATTAGGGGAGTCAAAAGAATACTTGGAAAGCAAAATAAATAGCACGAATGCGGTTCTGGAGGAAGAGTACAACATAAGCATTAATAGAGGGAAAATCAAGGTAATGGAGTGTAGTATAGTATCAGGGGAATAACAAAGGCTGTTAGATTGTGATGGAAATTAAGGAATTATTCTACTTATAACTAGGAATGGTAGGAGTATAGTAGACATAAAGAGTAGGATAGCACAGGCAAGGAAGGCTTTAGAAAAAATGAGGAATTTACTTACGGGTGGTATAAGTGTGAATATTAGAAAATCATTGCTAAAATTGTTTGTATGGAGTGTAAAAATATAAAAGTATGGGTGCGAAACGGGGAAAGGAAAAGAATAGAAGCCTTTTAAATGTGGTGCTATAGGAGAATGTTAAAAATCAGATGGTTGGATAGAGTAACTAATCAGAACAGGGGAATAGCTTACAATATAGAAGACGTTGACCAAAAGAAGGGATAGATTAATAGGCGCAATGAGTGTCTTGTGAAATTAGCATTGGAAGGAAAAGTGTGGGGTAAGAAGAGAAAAGTGAGGCCAATGATGGTATACTGTAAGTCTGTTACGGTGGATGTTTGATGTGCTAGTTATGCGGAAATGAAAAGGCTGGCGCAAGATAGGTTAGCATGGAGGGTTGCATCAGATCTGTCTTAGGTTGAATACCACAACAACAATGTTTGTTATCCCTAGGTTTACTTCTATATATTTACCAACCGTGTTTAATTTGATTAAATTGATGTAAACCATTGAATATCCGCTCACTGAGTAATATAAATGAGACAATTAATAGCCGAATTATATATCGTTCCGCTAACGCTAATTAATTGGCATGAACGTGATCCTGGTGAAAGAGAACAACATGAGGATTAATAGAGGGAAAACCAAGGTAATGGAGTGTAGTATGGTAAACTGTGGAATAACAAAGGCTGTTAGATTGGGAACGCATATTTTTTAGGAAGTTAAGGAATTCTGCTACTTGGGAAGTGTAATAACTAGGGATAGTAGAAGTATAGTAGACATGAAGAGTAAGATACTACAGGCAAAGAAGGCTTTCGCAAAAAAATAGGAATTCACTTACGGGTAATAAAGTATTAATATTAGGATATAATTAATAGGCCACGTTTTGAGACATGAGGGTCTTGTATAATTAGCACTAGAGGGAAGTTAAGAACAGAAGAAGGGGGCCAAGGAAGGAATATGCTAAGAAGATTACTGATGATGTGGGATGTTGTAGTTATGTAGAAATGAAAAGGTTTGCACAGGATGGAGGGTTGCTTCAGACTAGTCTTAGGACTGATTATACCAACACGAAGTTTCGTCCTCAAATTTGGGACTTGATCATCCTTTGATAATTCTACCTAGTTAGATCACGGCCGTATCATAAACCACTGAATGTAGCATCATTTTGAAAGTAAACAATCCAAAATTCCACTTTTGTACACTCTATTAAACTTATGAGTCCACTGTAACCAAAGTGGAACATGGAAAGATGGTTAGTCGCTGAATACAATCAACCAATCGCAAAGTCTGCCGTAAACTGTGTTCCTAGACCACCGCGTAGACAATCTACAAAATGTGACAAATAACATGAATCAAGGAGGATTGCATTCTACCCTTGATTTTTCTCACATCTGACAACATTACAAATTATTTGGAGGTATGAGAGAACAAATTAATTTGCAGAAACCCATTTGCAGACGTGAACACTCAGTTCATATATTCTGTTTTCAGCTTGTAACCTAACGAAATGGCGTGTCAAAGGACGGACAAGAATAAGAAGAGAGTGTTGGTTATCTTTGGAGTATTGTAGTAGTGTCGTTGGAGTCGAGATACGATGTTTCTTTAAGTAATTGTACGCTTATTATGTTATAATATTTATGTTATTAAATAAATGCAATTTGATGCTGAAGAAGCTTTTAAAAATTCTACATGTACGGAATTCGATAATTATTTCGTAATTCAGGTTATATTGGGAAAAATGGTTGCCAAAAAGTATTACTCATTTGTGTGACTATGAAGTAAGTCTAATTATAAGTTTCACATATTTTAATAATTAATTCTTTTAATTATTTTCGTACTAGTTAACAATTAAGGAAAATCTTTTATTAAATTATAAATATTTGGAAGATAAATTCTTTAATATTATTTAAGAGCTTCATATAATGAAGGAAATGCTTTATTATATTTGAATGTTAAATCTTTAACTGAAGTTAAAAGTTGTATAATCATTTTTAAAAACTAATTGTGAAAGATTAAGTTTTAAAATTGATTTAAAAGTTGTATAGAGTGAAGAAAAAATCATTTTATAACGTACAAATATTACAGTGTAAAAATATTTAAATTAATAAGTTACAAATATTTAATGAATTAAATATTATGATCATATATTCGCGGAAAATTACGCTATTACTATTTCTGACGTCGCCGTTTTTTATGGGCGTGGTTTGTTCGAGGCTGGGAATGACCGGGGCGTGAAGTATACGTTTGGCGTACTAGTATTTCCCTTCAGCCATTACTATAAAATAAATTATAGGAGATTCCGTGCCCCACTTCTGGAATTCCCCGAACGTTTACGTCACGACCTGGCCACTCCCCGCCCCGAACTAGCCACCCCCTTAACTTAAGATAATGTCGCGTCATTTGCCGCGAATATTATATAGGAATATTTAATTATTAAAACATTTGTAATTTAAAGATTCTATCATTAAAATATTTATCGTATGGTAATTGATCTCCCTTCAATGGTAGATATGGAGACTCATGGGGTTGAGTACACCATGCGTAAGTGATGTCATATTGCCAGCGAGTTATCAGTATATCCAGGTATTCATGATAACAATTTCCTGGCACCAAAAAAGGAATAATATAAATGTATTAATGTAAACTACTTGCACTGAAAGGAGATTCATTTACGGATATTAGAGAAGTCGATCCGTTTACTTGTTGGGAAGACCAGGTTTCTTCTAAGGTGCTAGAGAAGATAGGGTTTCATGAATCATGTTCATCTCGATAGAAGGATTTCCTTGCGAAAGGAAACCGGTTTCAGGTAATCTGGAATAATACACATTTAAATCTCTATGACTTCAAAAAAAAAACTTAGAGCAAGACTGACTCAGTTGCTCAACAGTTGATTTGCAAGCAATGATATTGCTCAATAAATCTCACCACATGGTATTTTATTACGTTAGTAATAAGATATATTTCACGATCCATAAACAAACATTTTATAATCATAAAAAATTCCATTATTTGTAATTATTTCATACGTTTCTGTGTTTATTTGAACCCACTTCAGGCTGTATCCCATCTGAAAAGTTTTCATTACTCTTATAGACATTTCCTCGCAGTAAGAACGTTTATAAAATTAAGACAAACATTTCAATCGGGACGTAGCCTGAAGAGAGTGCATTTATTTGTGACGAAACGTAGCGCTGTTAAAAAAAATTAGGGTAAATAAATTTAATTTTTAATTATAATAATTGCACTTTTTATTTTACTTGAAAGGCTACATTTTTCTAGGTTCATTAAAAGACGGAAAGATCCTCTATTAACAAATGAGTTAAAATCAGTCTCTTTGTCTGTATAAGGAATCTCACTCCATGACTTCTTCGGTCAAAAACTAACAAAGAGGCTGATTTAATTCGTTTATTATATATTTAATTGTCAGATAAACTTTTATTCTCTATTAATGTTTTTTATGACTTTGATATCTCTGTTTGTGGTTTTTGTTACATCTTGAGTGCAAGAATTACGGAACCTGAATTTTATTTTAAGCTGCCAACGTGTAAACACAACATTGTTACGAACTTTAGACGCTAGAACCTCATTATTGAAAAAGTTTAACTTCTGAAATGTTGTATATTAAAAATAAAGCCAATATTGTTCTATTAGAGTAAACAATATGATTGATGCATCAAATAACCCACAAAACTGTGGATCCAACACAAAGAGCAGTAAAGTTGGGTTTATTTAGGTAGCCCTTTACATCTTCTCCCTCCCACATTGTCCTGATGTATGAAAATCAATTTCTTTGTGAACAAATATGAAGTAAAACGAAATGTATCCAAAATTTCAATACACAGACGATTCCAGAGACATTGTGGAGACTTTAAAGTTCCTCGTGTGCTTGCTGTTAGTTGAATCTAATTAATTTATCTAATTCGTTATATATATATTGGTAACACGCGCTGGATATGAGAATTTTTCCGCTGACCTGTTCGGCGTGGGTCTGGAAAGCTTCTCCAGTTTCTGCGTCACCAGCAGCCTCCAATCCGGCAGCCAGAAGCTGAGGAAGGTCAGTTTCCGCTATCGTCGGCCATCACCTGGAGGTAATGATATGCTAATTGGGTTGTTCGCGGAATTCCCCGCCAGGGGACGCATAATCGTGCTTCCAACTCAGGCACGGTGACCATCTGCAGATATAATACGTGCACTGCCAGTTATCTGGCAACAAAGTCTAACATCTCTGAAAAACTTGTCTCAATTATTACCTTCTTGTTTGACCTTATATAAATAATTATTACTCCTTACAACCGTAGAAAATTTGTTGGACTATTACTTTCACTGAAGCTAGTTTTATTTTTGAATGAACGGAACAGACTTTATTGTCGGCATGTTTCATACTTTTGCAACTGTTCGTCTTCTTATTTTTGGAACTTCATCAGGCAGATAAATTTTGAAGTTTTATAACAACTGCCTAATATATTAACCGGGGACCCGGCGTCGCCCGCGTATTTATTTATATTATCCCGGTACATTATTTAATTCTTGGTCAACACACGACTGAACGGGCACCAAAAGCGTCACAAATATGAACCTCAAATATATTCCCAGTATCCCGGTACATAGCAGGGCTAAAAATAAATCAGTAAACTAAATGAATAAAAATTGTTTCAACACGTTATACCTTAAAGAAACTAAAATAGTAATCTAAGAGCATTTTCGGTAACCGAATAGAGTAAGAAACTGTCACTGTTTCTTAATAAAGGCAAAATTACGTCCTATATTTTAAGATGGTAAGGGGCCGCAACAGCAATATGAAGTTTTTGTTATATTTTAATTAAGAACTGAGGAAGTTCTGAAAGTTGTAGGGGCGAAGCGCTTTGAAATAAATTATTCCATTTCTAACTTTTGGCCATTCTTTGAATTTCATTTATTTTTATTTCTACAGTTTCTAAAATAAAAATTAATTATATTAGATTTCTTCGTTCCATTAGTCCTCTGCTCAGAAAATTGCATCAAAGCAAATTTTATTAATTACAAATATAAATATAACGTACGGAAATGTAATAGATACATAGGACTATACATAAGCAGTAATTGCAAAAGTAAATATTTGAAAATATATAAAAAGAGGAAATAGGAGCAATTCTATATAAAAGAGAATATATTAGGATTCAACCACATTAAAAGGAGTAAGGAGAAATAAGAAAGATAACAAGTAAATTACGACTAAAAATTGTTTATAAAATGAACTTCACTTCCCAATGGCCCCAAATTTCGCAAATAGCGCTTCACTTTGATCACATTAAAATAGGAAAAGGCGAACTGAAATGGATTGAGAAGTAAAAATCAAAAGTTTGAATACGGGAAATAACTAATCATTTTTGGATTGATTTAAAACGTTAATGAACGTACACACGATGTGTATTCTCCTTGACTTTAGGTCAGTGTATAGAATATTCATCAGCTGGTGTCGGGAAATGGTAATGTGGAGAGTTACGCAAACACGTAATATATATGTCTGTAACTCAAATTCATTGCTTCTGCTTGCTGTAAAACAATACATGTTGAAGGTTGCTGGAAAGAGTGGGGGAGGGTAGAAGTATTTACAAGAATTCCACGAGTCATTTGGATTCTAAAGCTTAAGACAAACAATAGCGAACAGGAGGATAGTCTTCAGACGTGGAGTTATCTCGCTGCTGATGTTCGTAGTCGCTTCATTTTAGGCACATTATTAGTGCTTGTCCTTACCGCATCCTCCCCTACCCTTTATTTCCTATGATATTGATGGATGTTGCCATTAAGATGATCACCCTGGTAACCATACATCACATGGCCGTTGTACAATTCAGTACCTGAAATACAATGAGCCCACGAGATCCAATACTCGGAAATTTTGGGTTATTAAATTTAAATAAAATGAAGTGACCCTCTCCACCTATTAATTTATTACAATATGTAAAAATTACTCTGGAGGTAAATATTCGTCAGATACGTCATAAACTGTATACACCAGTAATATTTACAATGTTAATTAAAAAATAATTCATATTAATTTTTTCACTATATTTGACCCTCTCGTTTAGATTTCCCTTGTCATCTGCTGCTTGATTTCGTATTTTGTTTTAACTTCAGATGGTACTGATATTGATAACTGTCTTAAATTATAAACATTGTATGATAAGCTATGACTTAGTAAAGCATCCCCAGATTTCAACCCTAATGTCCACAAGAAACCGTTTATACCTCGTGTCAACCATCCGATCTGCTGATAGAAGGAATACCACTTATTTTAATAATATGTCATTTGTAAGTTACAGTATTTTTACTTAATTTACTGTCGTCACTCCTGACTAACGTGTTAGAAAATTAGATTCCGTCACTAATTTTTCTTCCAGAATATATTTTTTTTAAAACTAGTAATTTTGTCATTGCCGAGAGTTAAAATTATAGAATACAATAAGCTAACATCTTAAACCTTGACTTTTATTATGAAATTAAACAGAAGAGATTTCATAAATTTAACTATATTTTTAATTCAAGTTTCAACACAAATTTTAACTCTTATCAAGATGATTTTCATGTCTTTAGACAAAATATCTATGAATTGCTGATTTTGAATTCAATTTATTAAAAAAACATAAATAGTCCAAAAGTCAGAAATTCAATAATTTAATTCGGTTACGTTTCGCCCCGTAACTTTGGGAACCCCCTCAGTACTTTAATTACATTTTTAGAAAAATTCATGTTACTCCTGCAACGTCTCAGGCTGAAAAAAAAGTAGTACAATTGAGGTTTTGACTGGATATTTTCTGGGATGTAAGAATAATATAAAATTTAAGTAATGAAATACAATAATAATTGCTATATAAAATGATGGATCTGAAGGTGCTAAAAAAATTTCCGGTTATAAGGTAATTTAATTAAAAAATTTTAAACATAAAAAACAAATTAAGTGAATGTTGAAAGAGAAATGTTTAAGATTTAATTTTATCATAGACGTTAAAATTTATCTGTTTTAATAGTTATGAATAATTTCTTCGAAGAATTTAAAAAAATTTAATGACTGATTTTTAATTTATACTATAATACTGAAATCCATTGGGTTTAATCAGTCACGCCATTTTAATGAACCAAAACTAAATAATAATTTTGAATTCAAATCTTTTATTAGCCATTAACAAATAAATTACGGATAATATTAATAGAAGGGAAACTCTTTCGAGAATTTTTAATTCAGTTCCAGATTTAAAACATTTAAAACTTTTAATAGTCCATATTATTCTTTTCTGTTTTCGGTGTTTATAAAAAGTTTTATTCAGTGGCTGTTTTCGTAAATAATTTATATTTACAAATAATTAGTCTATGGAAAATTAAATAAGCTTCTGAGTAAATTCTTGTTCGTCCTCTTTTATTAATTTCTCGTTTCTTGAGTGGTGCTTTGTAGTAATAAACAACTATGGTCGTTTTATATTTTCTTGGACTATTGAAGTTTACATCTTGTCGTTCAATGCAAAATATCTTTACGCTTTAAAGTGCTGGCGTTGTATTCCAATAAACATATTATGGTTTCTCATCCTTATTCGAATATTTTAGACATGTATTTATATATAATTTTGTTAAGAATAAATTATTATTGTGCATTCACATTTTTGAGGTAAAATATATATTTCGTTGTTTAATTTCTTTCCGCGGAACCACGCGCATTCATTGCCGGTGAATATGAACGCGACTGGCGAGTCTGAATCCGCATCAATTTCTGGACCATTCCGAATATAACTCAGCGATCGTAAAGCCACTCACTACGTGGACCGTTGCCAAGACAACACTGAGTTAGTTACACGCTGGTTGACCTTCCCACTAAATTACCCGTTAGTCTACATTCATTGTTCTCCAATCAGAAACAACATTAAGTTAATAACAACGCCTCTACACAGAGATATTATAGTCATGAGTTCATCGAGAGACGTCATTACCGTCGAGTCCGTATTTGGAATCCGTAGAGGTTATTAACTTTTACGAGAAGTTAAGCCACTGACACAATGCCTCTTTTGTAAAATGGTTTTATTCGCAATTAGTGCCTTTTAATGCTTTATTTTCTCATCACTGAATTCATATTTGTAATGTCGCGCAATCAGTTCACCTGAAATTTTCGGAAAATTTGTAAAACGTTATACATTGCGTTCTTTGACCGTTTAGATGTTGATGTATAAATTCTTTTTCGGTCAGTGTTTATATTTTAAAAGAGGTAGCTTTCGGCAGTCATACTGCCATATTCATCCTTATACTTACAAACTATTTTATACTATCCTTATTTTACGTGCAAAGTACGTTCTTAATATTTAAAATGTTTGTGTTTTTATACACGTCGTCCGTAAAAATACTATCCTTAGTATGAATAACCTATTTCAATGATAAATATTGTGTTCAAGTCGTATTATATCGCCGCAATCTACCGCAAATCAATAGATACCGAACTGAAATGCCAAAGATCATCGTCTCACACGTGGAGTAGAGTGTAATAATCTATTAAGTAAATTATGAAAAATTTCCCCTATATCCACAGCAGGTTAATTTGTGTTTGTGCTTCCGTACAAAACGTGTGAAAAATAAGTTTAATATATTGGTCAATTAAAATTAATTTTCGAATATATTTTAAAGTTTTTATCATTTTATGTTGCGATTTCTTCTCTCCACGTTTACTTACGAGTACTAACCCTTTATACTTGTGTACATTAGTTTATTACTAGTTGCGTGCTTGGCGATATCCGGGATATTAATGCTTAAATAGAAAAAAAAACATTTAGCTTCTTAAAATCACGAAATATCTGACGTCATTATCTTCTAATTGATAACAGGATTTTTTGGTCTGATTGCTATTACGTACAATTCTCTTATTCATAAACCATCAACTACGTCAATTATTACTTTGCCGAAGTAAAATTAATTACGAAATTTTGTTGTGACTCAATATATTTTTCAATTAAAAATTTTATAGGTTGAATCGAAATAAAACTAAGTACATAAGTATGTATTTATCTCTGACTGAGTTAGAGATTGAAGAGCAACGCCAAGGTACGACGCAATACTCCAGAAGGACAGAGCAAAAAAGGACTGGAGTCACTGACGTCAAAACATTGTGATCCCTAATTATTGCACTCAATATTAGCAAAAAAAAGGCGACTGATAAAAAGGTGCAAATGCTGCGTAGTCACGGTCCTCATGCGTCAGAGTTACCAACTAACACACGGTTCTTCTTTGTTGTATTAATTAACAGTCGGACTGATTAATGGCTTCTCTTCATTATTGTTTAGTGGTCCTCCTCATCACAGTCCCTATTTCCTGCACCACATGACCCCTGTTTCTATTAACTTTACAAGTCTCAGTTTTCCTTTTTTCGTATTTGTCTTATATAACTCCCGCACATTGCTACAAACGTGATAAATTTAAAATCATTTATACGAACCGTTCATGTCAAAACTGTATAAGTCTAAAATTATAACAATATTTGTACAAAAAAGTAAAAATTCTGACTTGATGTAAGTAAATATTAAAAAACACCATACTGTAAAAAATAACGAATTTAAGGTATATAAAACTAAAATTATCTTATATTATTTAAATAATAAATACTTATAAAAATATTCGTTATACTCAAGGAGTAAAAAAATTAGAAATTGTATTCGTTTTATTTTTTTTGCCCCCATCACAATTTCCGTTATTCTAAGAAACAACATAGTAAGGCATGTGTAATTCTGATACGAAAGAGAAGATTTTAAACTCCAGTTTCCTTCGTTAAGCCACAATGCCTGCAGTCACACTAACTGTTGATTATTTAATTTCTAATTCCTCAACAACCGACCGACCGCTGCATCACGTCCTCATTCAATAATTCAGAGGCGTGCTCCTTTCATTCTCTCTATTTTTCACGGAATGATTCTACATTTCATTATCAGCGTCGTAAAAGAGCAAGTTCTTCGTGAGCTCAGATTATGAATCATTGAATAAGTTAATGACTGTACATCAGTAAAATCAGTAATTATTTTAATACATAATTAGTGATTTTTAATCGTTTATTTTAGGAAAGCGAATGTGATGGGTCAGTTATACGCATAATACAGTTTTGTAGTGAAATTATGTATTGTTATTTTTGTAATATTGAATAGTAATTTGTTAAAGAGAAGATTTATTATTATCTGAGGAGACGTGCGTTCGAGTATCTTTGGAGAGAGGAGGAAGAGTCTCTGGCGGTGAATCAGAATATTGGGTCTTGAATTTATATATTATTCTGTATTGAAATCTAAGCATCAGATAATATAATTCTTCAAATTTGTAAGTCGGTGTTTTTATTCGTCGAAAAAGTCTGGAAGTTTATTGTGTTATTGTTTCGTCCTGAGGTCTTTTTTCAGGTTAGAAACTGACTCTCAGCTAGTCAATTCATTTAGGAGTTACAAACTTGCCAATCTTCACCGAAGTTATCGAATATTTTAAGGAATAATAAAAATTGAATCACTTTTGCTTCTTAACTGATATAAAAATAATAATAATATCTGTTACAGTTGTTATTATCTGTACGTGCTTATATTAATTCAACCCATTAGTTTGAAAGAAAACATATTGCAAGTTACACTGACAGAACTTTTATTTCATTGAAATTCATCTCCCGTATGTTTCCAATATATCCCGACCGATATGAAACTCAAATTAGGATTCAAACAACACAGCATTGATGGCAGACCTACTCAGTGCAGACAGTCGGATTTTCTGAATTCCGGAAATGTGCTTCACGTCAACCGAGACCTTAAATTCGGCCTTCCTGTGCCCTCCCACAGGCAAGTTAACGACTAGTAACAGCAATACAATGATAGTAACTATCCCCACTACCCAAAGCTTCTACTAATTCTTCATTGACTTCTACCCAAACAAAAAATAATTTTCTTCAGTAACCAAAAACTATGAAGACAACTCAACTTTGATTAGAATATAAATAATAAAATATTACTTGATTTATTTTACTCCACATTTTTCTTATTTTTTTTAAGGTAGGGTTTCATCAATCAATATTTTCTGTTTTTATTCTCAATCAGCACTAAAAATATAAAATTACTTTTACAACATTTTCTATTGTAATAATTTTAATATTCATTCAAAATTTTGCGTAATTTACATGATTTATTGAATTTTGGAATTTAAAAAATGTTAAGTCAAATGTATGTTTCACTACATAAATATTGTTATCCTTTGCTTGTGTAGACAACACACGCACACACACACACAGAGAGAGAGAGAGAGAGAGAGAGAGAGAGAGAGAGAGAGAGAGAGAGAGAGAGATGAGAAGCGAATCAGAGAGACGGATATCAACGAAGAAAAAACTAAAACAAACAAGTTAGGATTTTTTGAGAACAAACAAGAGAGAAGGATCTGATATCCAAACGAACAGGTTTAACCCCGTGAAAGTGACTCAGAATAACGTCTAGCAGGAAAGCAGATAAGAAAGAAATTAGAGAATTACTCCAACGTTTCGAAGACTAAGGGAAACTTTATTCATACTCACCATTGTCAACAAACTTCAAAACCAGGTTCGCTCCATAAAGTTATGATCCTTTCATTTTTTGGCTTATCTTACATTTTGTTTATAGTCGCATCAACTGCAAGGCCATTAGTGACTGTGCAAGATTAGAGGAAACTTATGTCCATGTAGGGGTTTCTTAGTAAGGTTTCTCAAACAACACACACATCCAAGCCCATGCCAGAAGTCGAACCCGGGGCCTCTGTTGTGCGAGGCAGCTATGCTAATTTTTTTTGGCTTTGTGGAATGCTTATAATTGTGTTTAATATAGTAAGTATTCATTAAATCTAATAAATTTACGACCAGTTACAGCTAAAAAAAATTTATTTGAACCGACGTTTTGTCACCATATTTTGAACTTTATCAAGTGATGTTAAATTTTGACGAAAAACAAAAAAATATAATAATCTAAACTTGACTGCCTAAAAGGGCAGCTTCAACCAAATTTATTGATGAAAGGAGTGTTTCAGTCTGCTTTTCAAGTAGGAAACAAACAAAAATGATATTCTTGAATTCCCACATAGGATAAGTCGGGATAAGTCACAATCATCAGAGAAATATATTATCGTTATTGAACGTAAGGGATAAACAAAACCTTTAAAATAAAAAAGCGACACCACAGTATTTATTTTATTCTTAAAATATATTGTTATAAATAACATCTTTTTTAATTGAATCACTGAAGAATTACACAAATATTCATGCCCTTGTAATATTAAAATGAAAAATTACTTTTAAGATCCTTGGCGACAGTCGACTAACGTCAGCGTTGTTCGGTTATCGACACGCTGGTTTACTATTCAGTGACTGGAGCACTGTCACAGATTTAGAAGAAATTTCATAAAGAGTCATGCCAGTTAGTTATTGGAGCGTATGGAATATGTATGTATGTATTTGTATGTATTTATTAAATCTACAAATGGGCAGATACATAGAAATTAAACAATAATTAATAAACTGGTCGTAAGGACCACATTTAACCTATAGTTGAATGTATAATTATATTCAATATAAATAAATAAGTGTGGAATCATATTATTAGAAATGAATTATTATTAGAAAAAGAATAGTATTGTTTTCCCTGAAAAAAAACTGGAAATATAATTCACTGTAGTATATTTTTAGAGATTTCGCAGCACTGATCACTTCACTAATTGCACTACACTACACTAAACTTAGATTGAGTCGAAATTTTCTTTCTGTTAGAGGAAGTTCCCCAAACACTCCTGCAGGCAGATTGTTCCAGTCATTAATTGTCCTATTTAGGAATGAGTATTTTCCAACGTCTGTTTTTTGGTTCCTTCCTTGTAATTTAAACAGGTGATCACTCCTCCCCTCCCGTTCCGAGTCGATTCTTTCATTCTATCTCGGATACCCTGCCAAGGTTTTTGACCTGCAAAAGCTCTGTAGAAAATGTGTAGCCTAGCTCTTTCTCTTCTTGTCTGTAGCGTATCCCACCCTAGTCGCTTTACCTTTTCGTTCCCATGCCCAGGTCCTATTTGTACGAATTTTGCGGCCCTTCTTTGCACCCTTTCTAAGGATTCTATTTGACCTATCCTGTACGGATCCCAGCATGCTGCACCATATTCCATAAGTGGGATATATATATATATGCTATTAAATTCTATTTCATTGCATTAATCTTTTTATATTCCATTTTGAAATATTTTGATAGATTTTTGTTCCATATTTATTTTTAACGCATATTTTCCCCCTCTTAGATCATCGAGTGGAACTGAACCTCAGATATTGTTTATTAACAGTGTTTTTATGCCATAGAGACGTAATGTTTGCTTAAGAGTTCTCTGAGAGCGGATTGCTTTTTCCTGCCTCCAGGTCACGGAGACCTTTGAAGGCTGCCATACGTTTTCTCTAGAGGCCCTCCACTTGACTTCCCGAGTTTCTGAATTAATAATGTCCTCAAACCAGAGAGCCGACCTGGGCCACGACGCCGAATGAGAAGCCAAACCGTCGATGGATATTAATATGCACTGGCCTACGAAACGCGTACCGCTCAGTTTAAAAATTTCATGGAAAGGAAAGCTGTTTGAAACACACAGGATTTGGTGAATATTATCTTTTTCTTTGACGGCTTATACTGCTCCGAAGAAAAGTATTCAAGTATTTTTACTTACCAATCACAGTTAAATTTTATGATCATTGTAGAGAAGTTAAATGATTAAATGCATAATATAAATTATAGCGTATCGCAACTTTTGTAGACTATTCATGCTTCGTTCAATGTCATATAATTAAGTCTTGATTAGTTACTCTTGAATCTAATATTTGACATTTTCTAAATGATTACTACACTCTCCAATTATATAAAATGAATATGTTCGCTCATCACAAAATATTTTATTCAACTGAACGTTTCATGGTATTTTCGTAATTTCGCTGGTTTGCTTCTACGGTATCAGAATTTTGGGTATTAAAATGTTTTCCTTCCAAACTCACTCATTTGATTTCGTTCAGTTATCAAACAATTTAATTTAAGAATAAAAGGTATACAAGAAAGAATCAACATTATTTGATTTAAAGGACAAAAAATAATAAAATTAATAAAAATAAAATATATTAATTTTTCTATTTAACAAATTCCGGTAATTTATCGAAAAAGGAAAACAATATTTCCCTATCCAAATTTCTTGAAGGAAACGATAAATCTTGAAATAATATCCAATATTATTACTTATTTTGTTAATATTTATATAAAAGATCTTTCTGTCACTAATTTTACCATAGCCATCTCTATGAAGAAAGATATTTAAAAAGAGCGTATTAATTAGTAAATCCTCTTTTATATTTCTTAACAAAAGTGTTGTGATTCGTATTAAGACTGGTACAATACATGAGTTGTTTCTATTTTCACTAAATTTTAGTTTTTATTAAATTTTATAATAATAAATTAACTAATATCAATGAGTTTATGAAGATGAAATTTGTTATAGACTAATTTTTTTACCATAGAAACAAGAAACAACCTGATGAACGAACGTCAATATTCTGATACATTTTTGAGTTGACTTAAATATTTTAAAATATGTGTAAAATGGTAGCTTAGTTTAAATTTATTTATCATAAAAAATGGACTTATGGTTTTTAATAATTTTCTTGGCGATTACAGTCCTACGTGTTTATTAATTCCTAATCCTACCTCTAACAACTATTATAGAAATGCAGAGAACTCTTGACATGGAAGTGAATGAAATATGCGTCCACAGCTGCCTTTATGTGGAGGGGTTTTCCAAGTAATTTTCCACACACAATACTCGTCCTCAGGTGTTGAGATGTTGGGCAAGGGAGTCACATGAGCATTCATCACTAGAAAATGATTGGTTCTCGGAAAACAGGATACTCCTTCCGAGCCATTGCCAATATCACAAGACTCGTAAAAAGGGGAAAAGTACTGTACGTATGAAATAAATAATTCGCGGTATTCGTTGCTCAATGCCATTATAAACCTGGTTCGTACTATTATTTTCCCTTTCAAGGTTATGAGATTCTTTCATAGGTTGATATTTTGCTCCTTTATACCAAGCAAGTAAGTTCAATAAATTATTACGGGTCTGATCAACATCAAAACTCACTAATCTCAATTTCCTTACTCGCGCTAAATGATTATGGGAGTGAAATTTATAATTATGAATATCCATGAAATAAGATTCAGATAGGGAAAATTGCGATGAATGCTATTGGAAGAAGCTTTTTTCATTCACAGCCAATAATAGTCGAAGCAGTTTTATGTGACGAAGGCGTGTTGCTTGTTGCATTCTTCAAGGGGTGACAAAATTTACACCGCAGATTGTACATTAATACGGTAAATAATTTACCTTAAAATTGAACCAGTAAGAAAATTTTAATTTAATCAGTTGGGTGCGACTTAACATTTATTTGAGAAAAATCCTCATAACCCCGCAGAAACCAAAGGAAGAGGACGAACAAATTTTTTAATCCTATTCGTAAAAGCTATTTTTAATTTCGTGTCAGTTTTTCCAAAAAATATATAGAGAGAGGTACTAAAACGGTCACTTTCAGACTTAATCAGGTCCAAATATAATAATAGGTCCAAAAATAATAGTTTTTGATTAATTTTAATTAATGAATTGGAGAGATGCCTACAGTTGGATACGATACTTTTAAAAGTTTCTTTTATTTATAAGTTTTGACCATTCTTTGTATATTACTTATAATGTTACGCCAGATTAATTTAATTATTTAAAATTAGTAGAAGTATAGTTGACGCGAAGAGTAGGATTGCAGCGGCAAGGAAGTCTTTCGCAAAAAAAAGGAATTTCCTTACAGGTAATATAAGTGTGAATGTTAGTAAATAGTATGTAGTGTGGATTAAAAGGGTGCGAAACGTGGAGATGCAGGAAGGAAAATAATGAGAATGAGATGGGTGGATAGAATCACTAACAAGGAAGTTGTAAGCAGAATAGGGGAAGAGAGAACAATATGGAGGACGTTGACCAAGAGAAGGGATACATTAATAGGCCACGTTAAGACATAAGGGTCTTTTAAAATTAGAAATAGAGGGAAGTATGTGGAGTAAGAACAGAAGAGGGTGGCAATGGATGGCATACGATAAGTATATTAGGTAGAATGTTTGATGTGATAGCTACGTAGTAATGAAAAGGCTTGCGCACAGAATGTTTAGCATGGATGGTAGCATCAGATTAATCTTAGGACTTAGTACCACAGATAATTTGCATATATACAATTTGGTTTTTGACCCTATATTGGTTTTAAATGATAAAATTACCAAATTTTGAAAAGTAGTGTCAGATGAGGACCATTTTATGGCTTTAATCAGTGGGTAAATTAATATTATCAAAGATTTTAAAAAGAAACTGCAGCTTCCACATGTAAAGGGCTGTGTAGAATGTTATTAATTTAATTATGAAATATTCCTGTATTAAAGCTGAGATGGTGTATAAAGACGTACTGTACATAAATAGTAAATTTAATTATTTAACGTACGATAATTCAAAATTTAATGAGTCAATAGCGGTATGGGTTAAACTCACAAAATAATCGTTTGTTTTTGCATGTTTAATTCCATTTGTGGTTAAGGGATACGTCAGCATGATTTATTTTCGGAAAATACCAACGTCACCGATCTGACCTGTGTGGAAACGTGTCGCCTTTCAGCGGGTGTTAGGAATCGCGGGTATTTTTCCGCGTGTGCCGTTGCTCTTCGAAAACTGGTTCTGGAATTATCGCAACTATATCACGTTTTGCGGTTTACCTCCAGTTTTCACAATTGGACCTGTTTTGGCACTCGCCGCCGCCGCGTATAATACTGATTTAAGAACAATCGTCATAAAACGTTCCGAGTCAGGTGAAGGGAGCAAAAATTTTTCCATGGAAAGTCCCGACGCGTTTCAGGTATCGACGGCTTCTAGGAAAAAGGACTCGCCTTGTTTTGCTTCGTCTCTCAATCCGCGCGATCAGAGGTCGTCCGAATCGCTTCAGAGAATCAAGCCCGTGACTGCCGAATCACTGATGGTTATCTCAGTGCGAGTAAACAATTCAAGAGAATTGCAGTGGCGTAACGAAAAACACACACACGTGTTTACTTGCAACGATTCGCACAGTAGTATTCAGATTCATCAGCCAATGCGTAAATTAAACAATGCATTGTGTATCGTTATTTAGCACGGCTGAGCTTCCGTCCAAAGGAGAAAGGTAGTAAACTAAAAAAATTATTTTGAGAAATCAAGGCATAAAGTTTTTCTGAGCTTCGACATTTAAATAAACCCCTTATCTCTTTGAAAATGGTTTCATCCGTATCAAGAAATATGAATTTGTCTTAATAAATTATTTACAATACACTTATCTGTGAAATATTTTCAAAAGTTGAAAATTTTTACTCGCTTCCTTTCTACTTTGGACGGACATTGAGGTTTCCGATGCTTCGCCACAGATTACTGCATCAGTGTCTGAGAATCAGTCAAACGATCCCATGCGCTGCCACCATGTAGATTTCCCCACACACGCAAACCTTGATTATTTACAAACTCCGTTAATGTAATGAAGGCAAAATGGTGTCTCATGTATATTCTAATAAGAGAATAAAAGATTCCGATTGTAATAATAATAAACTTTCCAAACACTGAGTGGATCACAAAGCATTATGGGTTTCCAGAAAAATAATTTTTATCTCTTAAATATAAAAATGATCCTAACCACTAATAGAGGGTAGGAATCTTTAAGAAATTTCCGTTTACGTGAAGAATGACTGTGTAACTAATCGTAATTTTATTAATGGTACATCAGTACAGAGGATATTATTTAATCAATGTGTTCCATCGTACTTGAAGTTGACGATACAGGTATTATTAACATGGTTATGGGGGATTTTCCCACCGCCACTTGGTTCCGCGTCTGGTATTTCCACCTATACTTGTTTTTTTATTCCCCCTCTCCCTCTTTACTTGAGTTCACATACCACAGTTGAACGATCCTGGTTGATTGCTACCTATTTTACGGAAGTGCTGCCTAATCGTAGTCACCCCAGAAAATTAAATGATTCGCAACCTCTCGAGTTCATTGCACCGTCGCAAATTCAGACGGGTTTCCTTCTTAGTGTACCAAGAGGACACGGTGAAACGGGAAAACTCAAGTCTTTCCTTGGGTCAGAGAAATAAGTAAAACGTACAGCCAAATTCGTAGGGAAAAATTAATAAAAAATATTATTTAATATAATTACCACGTTTCGCCCATCTTAAAAGTTATCTAATGAAGTCCAAAAATATAGACTAAACATCTTAATGATATTTTTTTAGTTGAAAAACTTGCCTCTTTTTTTATTTAGTATACGTAGTGTAATATAATTGACTTTTTTCTAACTGAAATTTTATCAACTTTATAAACTGTTAAAAATTTTAGTCAACTAAAAATATTTAGAATTTCCTTCTCAAATACGATTGGTCAGTTAAAATGCGTTACGTCAACAAGTGAAAAATATACAAATTAAGTGAAACAAAGATATTCATAAAAAGATACCAAAGAGAATAGGCGTAAAAATTGGTTAGTATTATCTGCATTAATTTTAACATTTATTGATTATTAATTGGGTGAGACTAATTTCATACAGTAATTTGTCTTCTGAGTCTAATATTTTAACATTATTATAATAAAAATTGTGGTTATTTGAGTTGACTCGCTTGTTGAGAACTGAATGTTTGTAACGAGGCTGCTTAAAAAATTATAAAGATATTAAATCTAATAAATTTGCTACTCGATACAGACAAAGTTTTTATTTGGTTTGTAATAATCCTATCCAAAATTCGGAATTACTTTAACTGAAGCATGTCCCGCTCGTTGATATGAGAAACTAACATTTGATGACATCATAAAGAGTGACCTAAACAAAATTTCTCATATTTTTCTTGGGGTCCGAAATCGTGATTTTGCTTGAAATCAAATAATTTAGTAAACTTACAAATGAATAAAGTAGTTCCAATGATAGGAACGAAATGTCGTGTTCGATTTTAGTTAATAAATATTGTTCAATTCTGACTAATTTTGGCCGTAATTAATCACCCGCAACAAAAATACCTTTCAACCTAAATCAAAAAAATTTAAACAAACCAATGACCTAACGAAGAAAGATAAACATTATCAAAATGTAATTTCTCCGATTTATAATATATTCCTTGATTTAAAAATATGTAATTAAAAGAAAATTTCAATAATATTTAAATGACTTAAAAGTAATCATTTATTTATTTACTTATTAAGTTGGCAGACACAATCAATAAATATTTAGTAATTTTTTAATTATCTCAACCCCTTCCATAGTTTCTCGTCTGTGGTCCGATCGCCGTCGAAGATGGATCTCGTGAGTCATCCAGAATGCGTCAACCCCTTTGACGACCACTCCAGTCTGGAAGGGACAACGAACGTGTACCCGATCATCGAGATCCGTGCCCGGTGTCCTTGGTTCAGATCCAGTGTGTGTGTACGGTGGTTACCTGCTCCCGTGGCCCGGTGTTGCGCAACAGAGAGTCGCACCAAGGACATTCTCCCGCCAAACCTGACCGCAGTTTCAAACTTCGGTGGGTCCAAAGAACTTTACCAAAGCTTCGTAGACAAAGGAAACCACTAATGGGAGACAAAATAGTAACTCCAAAGTTGGTTTGATTTCAAGGATTCACGGTGCGGTTTCCATCCAACCAGTAAAAAGAATGCCATTTGGCAAAAATGTAGTGTACACAGGCGTTAAAGCTGTGCTCTTCATGGTGAGATTATGAAGATGAGAGACTTTCATGCACATTTATTTTTATTTTTTTCATGTCAGCAAAAAGCGTCAACCGTTACCAGTCGGAAATGAATGAGGAAGTGGTGTGTACACTTGCCTAAAAGCTAGAAAATTTCAGAACGACTTGGAATCCAACACTTGATTCACTTTTGATATGGACGGTGAAAAAACGAAATGAGAAAAATTACAGACCAAAATCTGGTGAGTAATTCAGGATCGTCACGTCACCAAAGAGTTTCACCACCATGTCCTTCGTCACGAAGATGACCCTGGGCAGAGATAAATTGGCAGCTTCGTCACGATAACTCACCTACAGATGCTTTACGTCTGACTCTCACAATCAGCCAGGTTCACAACTGGTTCGCGAATGGGTCCGTCTGATTTTTTGGCAACGTTACCAAAAGTTGGTGAATGGAAACCCGCTGCCAATCAGAATTTTTTTCCAAAATTTCAGGTCCCTAGGGTCCCGGTTTGACTATTTTTACCATCATCAAAGTAATAATTTTATTTCTTTTTTTGAAAACGTTTCATGCCTCCCCCCAACATAAACGTTTTGATATATTTTAATCAAAGACCTGAGAAAGTCCCGAAAGTTGGGTGAGAAACGCTTTCAAATAAAATTATTCCAATAAAAGATTTAATTAGCCTACTCGTCAGTATTTTTATAATTTAAATATGAAATATTACGACGTTTCATCCGTCATTTGGGAGACTTCATCAGGTACTAAAAAATTTACAAACTGATTACATTGAGTAATATGTTAAACTACATCTAAGGACACTAAAATAAGGTCTCCTGGAACCCTAAATATCACTTAAGTTGTCAATAAGCTATAATGAATTTTTTACAGAAAAATTGAATTCTTGGTTTAATCGTTTTTAAAAATGTTATACACAAATGTAGATATTGGGTGTAGAGGGCTATTTGTGGACGCAACTATTATTCTTTTTTTAAGATGTAGTTTGTGTATTTTTCTCTGGCAGAAGTAATGAATAAAGAATGATAAGTATTTTTATTTATGTAATTATTATTTTGAGATGTCTCACAATATATTTTATTTAATGGATCCTTTGTCAGCTTTTTTGAAAATTATGTCTTTTAAAAATCTGTTTGTGACATTAACGTTATATTTTATTTATATTTACTTAAAATTGTTCGGGCTTTTTTCCATTATTTTTGTTTTATTTATTATAATAAGTCAGATAAATTCAATTACTTTATTTATTTATTTTAGTTTTGAGAATTCAATTTTTAAATTAATCTTCGATTCACGACTTACCTGACGAATCGCATCACTGGTTATATAAAAAAAACGAACTTGTAACTTTAAGCTAACCTTGTACTTCCATGTAAACAAATTGTCTCCATATAGAAGGTCTCATTATTTGATGGCGTCAGAGAACTACGCTGATACAATTTTGTTACACATTTGTAATTAATTTTCATGCCAATATTATTCCATCGTGATCATGCAGGGGTAGAGGGAACAAAAACTTTTAACTATGTAAAAATGGTAAAAATATCCGTAAAATAAATATTTTCCAGGGGTCAAATACTTACACTGTTTGTGTATAATTTCAATGTCTTTAAGCATGGTAGGGAGGTATTTATAGGGTGGACAAGTTTCTGATGAAAACAATAAGAAAACTATCAGCGTCGAAGCCGGTGTAATGTGAGTCCCTGAGTTTGATTCGGGCATTCAAAAGGCCTCTTTACTTGTATTTCAGCTCCTAAGACGGGGGATGGAAGGGTGTTAAGAAAATTATACGCCAAGACTTAAAGGGGAACAAAACTTTTGAACTAATTGTGTTCTTTGCAACCAGGAAGCAAAGACTGTTAGGGTTAGTCACGATTACCAACCCTACGACGGGTCAGTAGTGGTGCGGTGGAGAGGTGCAAATCAATTACTTGAAATCAAACGATACAGGTTTGGTCTTTTGGAAGTCACTGCCTTTAATTCTAATATTCAACTGAACATTCAGCCGCAGAGAGGGTGTGGGTGTTAGGGGAGGGGGAATAAACAGCCGGAGAACGTCCGGCGCCCATAAAGAGTAAAATGAAAGAATATGGACGCTTTTTTATCTTTTGTACGGTAAGGTAAAAAAACATCATTTCATTATGAAAAATAATCAATCATGTGCAAAGGGGCATCACTTTGTGCAGTCAGTTAATTGTAATTGTGAATTTAATGATACATTACGTGACAGGATAATCGGCAATGCCTGATGCTGAAGGAGAGCCCAAGTACAGCCTATTAAGACTTGAAAGCAGCTGAACGACTTGCTCCACAATTCCCCTTTCCGATTCAATCTGATGAAAATAAACTGATACGAGAACTGTCGGTGCTGGGAATTTTCGTAATGCGTAACACCGATTATTATTACCCGAGGAACAAGGCTGTTCCACACCTCGAGCTATTTCCTCGACCTTGTCAGCCAGCTCCATAGACTACTCTGGAAATTCTCTGACGTACGCAGAATTCATAGTTTCTTCTAGAAGAAACTAATTGTGGTTAATTTGCCCACAACTCACTGCACAAACAAAAGCCCATACATACATTCATGTTAGTTCCTCGAATTGCGAAACTTACGTAAAGTGAAGGATATTTTTTTACTCAACTTTATACACCTTTTAGGCAGAAACTTTTCTTAAAGACAACTACATTTTCAGAATTTTGTTTATGATATTTCAATTCAGTTTAAATTATGCCTAATAAAAACCTTATTTTTACGTGAATTATAAATAGTTTCTAAATTTTAAAATATTAATCGTGAATGAACTTATGTTGGCGTAGAAACTACCAAATTAATGAATAATTTAAAAACCTAAATCGTTAAAGAAAACGAATTCTGATTTTGAATTTGGTGCTGAATAAGACTGGGATAATTTTTTGGATTACTACAGATTATGTCTATAATTAATTATAAGAAAATATTTGTCAACTATGACCAATTTGTGACCTCAGAATTTAACTGACGCATTTCCCGCAATTATTTTCTACGCTGATAATTTGCGTATAGAGTGTGGCGTTATATGGGTGAGAAACATGGACGGTAGGAATAGCAAACAGAAAAAGAATAGAAGCTTTGGAAATGTGGTGCTACAGGAGAATGAGATGGGTAGATGGAATAACTAACGAGGACGTTCTAACGAGTATAGGGGAAGAGTGAAAAAAATGGAGGACGATGACCAAGAGAAGGGATAAATTAATAGGCCACGTTTTGAGACATGAGGATCTTGTTAAGAAGTATGTGTGTGGGGTAAGAATAGAGGAGCGAGGTCAAGTATGGAATGTGCTAAGCAGATTAGGGAGGATGTGGGATATGGTAGTTATGCGGAAATGTGACTTGAATTTTTTTTTGTATTTTTTCTTGAGCGCAACTTTTATTAGCCTTTAGTGACGTCATTTTGATTCTCTGTCAATATAATTTCTCAAGTCTAAATGAATATTCTTTTACAATAGCTTTCATATTAATTATATTTTTCTCAACTAGCCTAAATTTATTATTTTTATCACGGCAAGATTGCCTATAGAGATTGAAATTTAATATATATATATATATATATAATGTTATATTTTACTTTACGCAGTTTTTTGGAGGAAATATGGTTTTATTGTATTTTTTATTATTCCTTTGGATACTATGGGTGTGGCATATTACTGTTATTATGTATATAGTAAATATAGAATCACTAAGGAGGAAGTTCTTAACAGAATAGGGGAAGACGTTGACTAAGAGAAGGGATAGATTAATAGGCATATTTTGAGAAATGAGGGTCTCGTAAAACTAGAATAGAGAAAATTTTTGGGGGTGAGAACAGAAAAGGAGGAATATGGAGGATGTGAACTATGGTAATTATGCGGAAATGAACCGGCTTGCGCCAGATAGAATAGCATTGAGGTCTTAGGACTGAATACCACAACAACAACAACATGCTCATAAGAACATTTCCAAGTCTATCGTACTCATTGAACTTAACATTCAATTGAACTTAAATTTTTTTACTTATTACCTAACAAATTCGCTTTGGTATGTTTAAATCTTAGGTATTGTTTGATAAATTTTCCCAAAAATTATTTGAACCGTTTTTGACTCTGCTAAATTAGCGCCACCTTCCTTCTATATGGATTTTTTTTCGAGAACCGCGTTGTACATATTTGTCTACAATCGAGTACCTTCGAGGCCTGTGGGAGTCTACCCTGTCATTTACTTTCCTATAGGTCTTACATCACATCACATCATCCGATACATTCATAACGCGTCCTTAAATGGTTAGTGTCTGCCGCATTGGAGACGCTCTTGGTAAGTTGCTCACCTTGGATTCTGCAACAGCCAGGTCCTTGCTCTCACGGCACCTCTCATTAATGTGTGTCATTTTAGAGCACAGAGATATACGAAGCCTTTATTAATTATTACGCATTTATTCTAAACATTTTGTCGCGCCGCACATGATTCACAGACTCCAACAACATCTCTCATAATGTCGGGATTATTGTTCTTCGATCGTGTCGAGTGGATAACAAGGTTAGCAAACGGGTAGTGTAATCAACAAAGTTTTTTAGTCAGTTTATACAAAAAGGAATCCATTAGACAGAGATATCCAAGTTATATAATACATCTGCTTCAACTAACTGGCAATTTATTATTGGCTTGGTCATGGGGACTGAGATTAAGACTACTGAAGAACCGATACACGTATTCGGAATGTGAGCTGTACGGTGACAGTCCGCAGTCGACCTGGTAGGCCAAGGCCCTGAATTAACTGTAGAACCAAGGATTTGTGGATAATAGAATATCAAATTAACATCAATGAGGAAACCTTTTCAACAAATTAAATTTATATTTTACCTTTTCTTCTAATTAATGTATTTATTTTGAAATATTTTATCTCAAAACACTCTTGTGATGTAGATTTTGTTTTGGATTTTTTCTTGAGCGCAACTTTTAATAGCCCTTCGTGTCGTAACTTTGATTCTCTGTCAATAAAATTTTCTCAAGTCTATATGAATATTCTTTTAGAATAACTTTCAAGTTATTATATTTTCTCCACTTGTGTAAATTTATTATGATTGATGTATAATTTTGGTATCATGGAAAAGACAAAATCATTTTTCCGCCGAAAAACATTAAGAAAATGTAAATAATTATTTATTAATAAATATAAAGCACAGTTAACATTGATATATGCAATTGCAAATATATATACAATGTTATATTTTACATAAATTTGTTGATTTTTTCAGCCGTAGCCATCGCCGGAGAGAATTCGCAACATCAAATTATTTTTAATGTAATTTTTTCATTCATTTATATAATTTATAAAAATCCACAAAGTTGTACTTATATTAATTGAATTCTAATAAAATATATTTGCTGACTTATGTGGCCGTATTCTTATTTATTTAACGTAATGTAAGGAAAATTATGTTTGTATAAGTAAGAACGTAAAGTTTATTATTTGAAAGAAATAATGATTATTAAATCATTAAAATTTAGTTTATTATTATTTGACTACCTTATTTATTTTCCTATGTTCGATAAACCTGTTTTACATAAACCAAATTTCTCAACCATATATTGAAGAGTTTTATTTGTAATGTCGCCATATGAAATCATTAAGGCATGATGAAACTTTGTGATTAGCTTTGTAATACAGATTTTATGTTTACGACTTGTTTAAAAATTGTAATTAAACAGCCACTTTTTTAATATTAGACTTACTTATCATGAGGATCATCGAACAATCTTTGTCACAATGGAAATAGTTAATAATTTTTACTTCGTGATACGAAAAATTAAAGTTTAAATATAAAATATTATCTAATATTGGGCATATTAATACATTTCTACAAACGGGAGACAATCAAGTTACATTACAACTGTAGAACCTGGAGGAAATGTTTGATATTTAATGACTGACAGGAAGCAGGTGATTTAATAATCATTATTTGTTTCATTCTTGACTGAAGGCCTTTTCTATGAAGCAACACCAACATTACTTAGAGAAAATGGACATAAACACCCATTCATTATATGTGAATTATATTACAGTTTACCAGGCATAAAATAATGCAATAAATGTTATTAAAAATTATATGAACCTTAGTATCGCCTCAGGTGGCACATTGTGACAACACAATCCAAAAAAATGTTTTATTAAATTAGAATTAAAGAGTTTCACATATTTATCAATCGACAAAGGTCGAGTCAAATGGCTCTGTATCCAAAAGGATATAACGTAAAGAATTCCATGCAGCGCCGCTGTCAGGCCTGCCTGACGACCCTGTCGTAATTATGAACACCTGTTGTAGTACAACCGTTCCATTAAATTGTTTTCTGTTCCATTAATTTGTTGTTGTTTCTGTTCTTTTTCTCTGCTTCTTCACACCATAGCTCACAACTATGGCATTTGCGATCCTGTGTTCCTGTGTGATTTCAAGTCATCTCTGTACCCCCTACATCCCTGAAAGTGTTTCGGTCTGGTAACAAATCATCCTGTATTTTATTTAATGTCAATTACCGGCTACACTATAAACAATTTTAAATATTAATTAATTTTTTTTTCTCTATTGACTTTTCTCATATTTATAAAATGGAAGTAATGTAATATTCTAAATAATCTACTTAAATACATTCTATAGTATTATATAACTGTAAATATAGTATGCAAAAATTGGGAAAGTTAATGTATAAAAAATATATTCACTTTGTTTCCATTAAGTTACAGATTATTTCATTTAATATTGCCCTTCCTCTCAATTTATAAATAAGCTTTCGACTTGATAAAATTATTTAAACAGATGTTCAGTGTCTATGTACCACATCGTGCCTCGGATTGAATAGTCAATGTAAGCATGTGAACAACTTGAAGAGGGTACCAATAGGTACCGAAACGTCGTTTTACATGAATCTATACCAATAAATAAAATTAACGTGTCTTGCTGTCTGTATGTTTGTCTCGAATAGGCTCCGAAACGTCTCAACGGATTTCAATGAAAATTTGAGTTGTGAAAACAGGAGATTTAACTCAAGTATTCTTGCATATTTCATTTCCATATATTGCAAAAAATATTAATATAATACAAATAATTATTCGAAGGGAAGGTTTCTTTGGCAGAAGCGCGTCGTAGTCTCCAAAATGTGAATACGGGTTGCCTATACTCTTGATCTCTTTATGCTTGATTTCAATAAAAATTTTCAAGGACTAAAACAGGAATTTCAATTAACATTTTCTTATACTTCTTGCGCAGCTCAAAAGTTAATATTTATAAATTCATTGAATTGCCGCGTGAAAAGCGGCGTGATTAGCAACTGCGAGTTATGTCCTATTAGGCGTTCCTATACCATTCATACTAAATACTAAGTTATTATAAGCGTAATTTTGGCAGCATAAAAGAGAGAGAGGAGGGGGCGAGCATTCCATCTATTGTTGCAGCAGTATTCGAGCTGTAATTAACCTATCGTCGGCCATCGTTTCCCACGGAAATAATAAACTTCTTTGGATCGTCAATTCGATGTATACATAAATTGCGTTAATTAGTCGTGCCAGGTAAATATAAATATTTAGTAATTTCCTCATTTTTAAATGCAACTAAAATAAATATAATTTATCCCAATAAATAAATTTTTGAAGTTTCTGTCTCTATGGAAGTTTGTCACGAATTGGCTCCGAAACGTGTGAAAGCGGGACCCTGTTCGAAACCAACTGCGAGTTATAATGTTTGCCCTGAAGCAGTCATAAATAAATGATACCGTACTTTTATATATTCAATGAATTCAACTTTATCAAAATTCTATACCTGTTTTTAGGGCAAAATAAAAAGAACTATTTCCACGCGAACGAAGTCACGGGCATAGATAGTATGTCAAATAAATATCTTCTGTCTGTTAAAAGTCGTTTCCACTAATTCTCTGAAATCAGACGTGAGACATTTATTAATACGGTTAAAAGTCAGTAGATTTTGCTTAATAACTTTTTGTTTTCCACTTCGCTTTCGATTGAAATTCTAATATTTTACTAAACTCGTCCTGTTCAAGTGTAATTTGGCGAAATCCTTTGTCCTGCTTGAAGGATAACGAAGTCACGAGGTGTTGTGAGCAGGCACAAGTACTAGGAAATATTACAGGCGATTTCCTGGTAGCGTGTGTTCAAACTTCTCTTTGCAGGGTTAATAAAGGCGCGTTAATTACCTTTACGGAATAAGTAATTAACCTCGCCGGCCACACAAAGCTACGAATTATGCGTTAATTACATTTGAAACGCTTTTACTGTGCGCTGTGGAAAAATACGTTTTGCGTCAAACTGCGGCAAACACATGCGAATATTTTTTTGCGACGGAGAAAAAAATTCTCTACAACCCAGGAATAAATGCTATTATTTTATTTTATTTAAAAGAAGACGCTCTTCAAGTCAGTCGCGGTTACATTTCGCGTCGTTATTTTCCATCAACAAATGAAAATTTCCCTCTGAACCAGTTCCAAATATATGGTGACGAAACGTCGTTCGATCTAAATTTATAAAATTGTCTCTGTAAAAACTGGTGGTTAATTTATTTCATTTCATAGACATAAAAATGATATAAATGACTTTTTACTAAAATTAAAATTACGTTGACATCTTTCGCAGTGATTAATTTAAATAAAAATCTTAACAGAATTTTTTAATTTTATATTATCTGTAGCTTCAAGCCTAATTATGTCATATTAAATTTTTTAATCTTATTATATTAAATAATTAAACGGTACAGTAACTTTATTATTTAAATTTTTATGACGTACAACGTTTCGTCTCAATCCTTTATAACTTCAACATGGAAAAATTTGAAAATTTTAACAATACGATTGAACTGAAAGGTTAGAAAAATTATCATACATAAAAAAATTATATTTCACAAAATGAAGGTATGTGCAGTATATTGAGGACGTTAAAACAAATTATAATCAAAATTGACTTAAATCACCCTCTTTGTCAGCGAATGAGTTATGGAGTGTGGTTCCATGTACATCTACGTTTTTACATGAAAAGGTCTCAAATGAGAGACGAAATACTGTAATGTTTAACACTGAACTTTAAAAAAAGATGAGAAACAGGCTGATTTAACTCATTTATTGTATACTTAATTGTAATTTATCATTGTTGTAGTTTATTTAATGTTTCAAATAATTTGTTATTTTTGTTTGTAGATTTTCCGAAAGCTCTTCTGTAATATTTTAAATAAATTTCGTAATCAAAATTAGGAAAAGGATTTTTGGTTTTCATTAAAATGCTGATTGATTTAAAACGAAGGTTCCTTTTCCATAATTGTACATCTTTCTTTACAGTTGTCTATAAAACTTGTTTTGGAAGCTCCGGTTTAATGCCCTATCCGAGAAACGTCACGCCTAATTTCTTCTGAGACATAATACAAAATAGAATGCTAAATCGCAATAATAGTTTAATTTGTTACCTCTAATCGGAAAATATTTGATTGTTATTCAGTATAATTTTGTCTGGAATCTCTTCAAAATAAAAATGGCGCACTCATTTTGATATAATTTTAAAATTTCATAAATAAAAAACGTTTCAGTTCGTCCTTTACATCTAGTCTAGACTTTAAATATGTTAGTATTATTTTTTCTTCCCTTTAACGTTATATACAGTTCCTACTGTTTGATTAATATTGAAGTAATTGCTTCAAAGAATTTTTTAGGTTTATCCTCTTAATGGCAACTCCCATCTAACAGCATAGGAAGGAAATTTGAAAAGGGGGATGTTGAAGGGTCGTGAAAGGTAGCCAATTGCTGACTAAGTACCCCCGGGCTATATTTTAAGGAGCCTACCCAGTATTTACGTAACAGAAATACAGGGCAAACTCTACACGAGCTCGGGCTATTGAGTACTTGTCTCACGCCGTTCCGAATGAAGGGAGTTGACTTCGACAACTTATAGTAAAAATAATAAGATATTGGTTCAATTTTGAGGTTATTCATTTTGCTTGTCGTGTTTCATTCAAATTCTTATCAACAATAGATATTGATTGATTTTTTACGTGAAACAGGACTAGATACCCACAGTTCGATTCCCGTGCAGTGCGCAGTATTCTGTGGGTATTCACTCTTCCTCGTATGAGATTCTAAATAATGTTGATTTCTTCATACATCGTCAACCTCGAAAAAATAAAAAAAACTTTATTCTCTGCGATTGTCCTCGCGTGCGCTTGTGGTAATTCTGTTTTTATTCCCGGTCGTTTTATTGCTCTTCATTGCGGCTGGAAAGAAGCAGACCGACTCCGCAGCCATTCCCATGAGAGAATTGTTAAACCACCCTGTCGTTGCTCTTCAGATAATCTGGTGGCGAACTTCACCGCCATTTTAATTAAAAACAACTCATCGGTATCCTTTAAAAGACCGCAAAAATTCCTTCCATAACGATTTTTAAAGATATATATATATGTATATATGGGAAACAGAGGAATAGCAAAGGGTGTTAGATTGGGAAGGGATATTTTGACGGAAGTTAAGAAATTCTACTACTTGAGAAGACGTAGTAGACATAAAGAATAGGATAGAAGGGAAGGCTATAGCGAAAACGAGGAATTTACTTACGGGTAATATAATTGTGAATATTAGGAAATCATCGCTAAAAAATGTTCGGATTGGGGTGTGGCGTTATATGGGTACGAAACTTGGATGTTGGAGTTGCAAAAAGAAAAAGAATAGAAGCTTTTGAAATGTAGTGCTATAGAAGAATAAGATTGGAGGATAAAATGACTAACGAGGACATTTTAAACAGAATAGGGGAAGAGCGAACAATACTGAAAACTTTGACGAATAGAAGGGATAGATTAATAGTCCACGTTTTAAGTCATGAGGGTCTTGTAAAATTAGCATTAGAGGGAAGTGTGTGGGGTAAGAACAGAAGAGGGAGGCCAAGGATGGAAAACATAAAGCAGATTAGCGAGGATGTAAGATGTGGTACTTATGTGGAAATGAAAACGCTTGTGCAAGATAGGCTAGCATGGAGGATTGCATCATACCAGTCTTAGGACCTAATACCACAACAACAGCATGTATATACTTCAGAGTATATATAGTTTACTGCATTGTCTACTAATATTTTTCTTCCAATTTACACTTTCAGTTTGTTTGCCCCATCATATCAATCGTTTCTCACTATCATTTATGGTTCACTCTGTGTTTCTTCATGTTACTTATTATTCACAGCACATTACGGGAGTCCAATATCTTGCTCCAATTCATCTCAAAATGAATATTAAATTTTATAACGTACACAAAAAAGATCCGTCTACTTCCTCTAAGGTCTTAAATTCGTTTTCTACTCGTATATTAGCCTGATTTTTTATTTGATAAATATTATTTATATTAGTCTGACTTCTACTGAAAATAAATAAGTTCAATGGTCTAATTACTGATAATTAAATTAAAACTAATAAGAAAAAACTCAGTACGACCTTATTATAAATCTAAAAACATTAAACATGTTGTGAGCACTGTTCTGTAAATTTTCATGTGATTGTAATATATACACGCCATGTTTGTAAAACTTTTATTTTCCAAAAGAAGTTAGAAACAATGAAACGTTAGGTGCTTATTTTGTAAAAAGGGGGGGCGTGATATATTTTTTAATTTTGTTTTCTTCTTTTTTTCTGTAATTTATCTTTGTTCTTCCTTTTTTATCAACAATTTATCATTGTACTTTAATTTTATCAAAAAAGTTTCACCGTGAAAATGCCCACCTCTAGTAATAACAAATAAGATACAATACAGTATTCCTAATAATTTATTTTCACGCCTGAAGAGATTGAAATGAAAGGAACGAAACGTCATGATAATTGTCATTTTTATGAACTGCATTTTACTCATTACATTTATTTTATTTCTGACTAATTAGGCTGATGAATTTATTTGTTTCTCAAATATTTCCCAATAATTTCTCGCCTTTTAAGAGTTCTTGTTTTTTTTGGCTTAAAGTCTCGCTGCATCCAAAGATAATTTTGAGAGGTTCTTTCAATTTTTTCTCCTCGTTCTTTTGATGTCGAATAGATTTTTGAGGACAATTTTTGGGTTTTAGTTTGAAGAAAAGCTAAGTCCAGTTATTGCTAAGTGATCCAAATTAGAATTTTTAATAAGCGTTGCCAGTGGAAAATTATGAGTCGAAAAATTTCCATTCTCATGAAGCGGTCTTGGAATTTCCACCTCTGGAGGGTACAGACACCAGACGACGTCGTAAATATTATTAAGATGTAGAGGAAGACTGTGAAATGGCTAGGACATGTAAAAAACGAGGAAATGCTTGCAGAATTACACCTTAATAGTCTTGCAAATCACCGAATGGTTTTTTATGATTGTTAAAAAGGATTGACCGTGTGGAAGGGGGACATGACGTCATTGCGATGGTCGGAGGAGGTGGAACAGGTTGGCGAAGTCCTGACGTCAAGGGCGGCTGCTATATAACCCACCAGGCAGACTGCAACAGAGCAACAGCAGCAGCAGCAGCAACAACAACAACAGCAACCATGCAGAAAATCGTCTTCGCTCTGGCAGTCGTCGTGGTGGCTCTGGTGGCGGTGAGCCACGCAGAGGAGAAGTACACCACCAAGTACGACAACATCGACCTCGAGCAGATCCTCAAGAACGATCGTCTGCTCAACAAGTACTACGAGTGTCTGATGGCCGACTCTGACGCTGGTTGCACCGCTGATGGAAAGGAGCTCAAGAGTAAGTAGCGAATGTTCCTCGACGGACCAGTTCTAAGGCAGGCAATAGGACCTAACTTTCGATGGTTAGCGGTTAGTTGCTGAAAGTTAACTAACAATGATAATGAAGCAAGCTGATAGGCTGTTGGAGGCTTGAAATAATCTGAAGGTTCTTGTCTCAGGATCGCTACGAAGGAAATTCAGAACCGGTTTGAGCTATTCACATGTTCCATAATAGTCCCTCAATTAGATGTTTATTTATGATGAATCGACTGATTACTATAACTTCATGACGGGAAATGCCACGAACGAGTTGAAATATTCAACTATGAAATGATAGACTCTTTTATGTACTGTCATGATTTTAAAAACAGCCTATTTTTTCAGTTTAAATTAATTTTTTATTCGAACAGAAGTACTAGAATCTTTTCAAAAGAGATTTGAATTTAACTTCAAACTAAAAAAAATAACTTAATGTCCTAATAGTTTCTTGGTTTAACATATTATATAAGGGAAGTATTAATGCCGGTTGTCTCTAATTTGCAATGACATAATTTCTTATTAGTATCACCGTGTCCATTTCTTAGAAAGCTGGATCATAAAATATTTCAACACTGCTTAATCCAAAATTATTATGAATCTTATCACTTGAAATTTAAAAAAAATTGTAGTTGTCTTCCAATATTTGTTCTTACGTAACTAAATCACAATGCTGTGTCGGTTTTCTCTGACTTCGTCTTTAGCGTCTCTTTATCCCTCAAGATTATTCACTACAAGCTGAACCTACATTTCGTATAGTCACAAGAATAATGTATCAATAACCATCCTGACTTTTTCATCAATCTTATTATGAAATATTGTATTGTAATGGGAGGGGGGAATTTTGTTTCCTTCTTCACTTTCCATGATTCTCTTTTACAGTCCTTGTCAGATTTTCATCAATAATTTTAAATTTATTTAACAGAGAAAATAATGACATATTATATACTTATTTTTCTCTTCTACTTGATATCATTATATTATTTTATTAGCTGATATATTTTGTTCAAATGCTCCCACTTTCGCTCTATTTTCGTTGAAAATTTCCAAGGTATCTTTTCGTAAATTTTTCCAGGACTATAATATAAATTAGTCATTATGAAAAATAACGTTTAAATTATATGAGAAATATCTGCGTTAACCTTTCCGTCGATATATTAGTTTTTTCGAAATAAATCCACGTTAAAATTCCTAAATCATACAAAAATTGAGCTTCACAGTAAAAATTCACAGTTTGACTAAGATAATAGTATTATGAAATGAGTACTTGGCTTGATTTTAATCCTCAATATAATCTTTACTAACCTATTACATTAGTAAAATGAAATATATGTATAATGTTTTATTTATTTATCTTTTGGAGAAATATTTGATATGGACGACGTCCGAAAGTTAATAGAGTAGTAAGTCAGGCTGATATTCATTTATTGACGACATTTATTTTTTTTAAATATTCAGGTGTTTGGAATTCCGTAAATTTTTCACTTTGTTTCTTTATGAGGAACATCTTTGATACTAAAAGTTCTTCTTAAGTATTTATATAAAACAAAACGTTCGGTTTATTACAAAGTCGTTATCACATTATAACTTTATATTTAAATTAAATAATAATTAAGGACCCCCACAGAAGAGACAACTATTAAAATTTTTCAATAGGAATTTAAAACTTAAGTTGGATAGACGTTTCGACGGACATTTGTTGGTCCTCGTCATACCAACTAACGTTTTCTGCACAAAAGCTCAATCGGGGCATATTTTTTATGTTGAAAGGAAGACACTTCATCTCAGAATTTTTAATGTTTACCCAAATATACTAAGAATTGTGGGGAAATAGATTTTATGGTCAGTGCAACAACACGCAGCGCTGAAACCTGACCGGAAAAGGAAGACAGAAATACCCAAGGCCGCTTCAGAGGACTTGTAATTTGAGAACCGTGGCCCGGTAATATCTGTTCATCAAAGTCGAAATAACAAGACTTAATTATTACCTTCAAAGTCTTGATCCAAACTGGTTCAACCAATAGCATACCTCGTTGGTGTGACAATTATTAGACTCAGGGAAAAACATTGATGTTTACTCACAGGTATTTTCCATGAGGTTGAAGAGGATGGGTTAGGCTAATTAATGGACAAGGTAGACTTGACCACGACCACCGCCTCGTCGGTTCAGTTACCAGGGAAGACAGATCGCTCTCGGGGAAACTGGAACAGAAGTTCGTCAACCTCCTCAAGGAGCTCGTGACTGAGATTCCCCCCAATTTACATATGGCTAAAATATATCTAACCTCAGATAAGCGAAGAAACACCAAGGGCATTCGAATCACATTGTCTCAGTTATTTTTAAATTCTTGATTGACGATACTTGATTAAAATTCCAATCATTGGCCCGTTGCGTTCTTGTAACGTTTCCAACAATTATAATGCGGCACCATCGAAACTAATCAAATATTTTTATAAGGAATTTCTCAACTGAATAAATGAACAAACCGGCCATGTTGGGAAGTAGCTCTGTAACTTATTTTTAACTAAAATGCATTTTCAAGGGAATGTAAGTCGGTGGTCGTTTTAACATCGTTTCTCCTTCCATGAACGACGGAATAATAAATCAAATGATGGTCTAATGATTTACAGCTATAATTGAACTTGACTTCTAGGATAAATGTCTCATTTGTTAGATACTCGCAAGTAGACTTGGAAACCATAATAAATGTCATGAACGTGGTCCTGGAGAAACAGTTCAATGTGTGGATTAATAGTGGTAAAACCAAGGTAATAGTGTGCAGTATGGGAAACATTGGAATAAGAAAGGGTGTTAGATTGGGAAGGAATATTTTAAACGATTTTAAGAAATTCTGCTACTTGGGAAGGTAATAACTAGTAATGGTAGAAGTATAGTAGACATAAAGACAGGCAAGAAAGGCTTTCGCGAAAAAGTTGAATTTACTTACGGGTAGTATAATTGTGAATATTAGAGAATCATTGCTAGAAAATGTTCGTAATGGAGTGTGGCGTTATATGGGTGCGAAACGTGGACGGAAGGAGTTGCGGAAAGGAAAAGAATAGAAGCCTTTGGAATGTGGTGCTATAGGAGAATCAGATGGATGGATAGAATAAGTAACGAGGAAGTTATAAATATAAAAAACAATATGAAGGACGTTGACTAGGAGAAGGGATAGATTAATAGACCACGTTCCAAGACATGAGAGTCTTGTAAAATTAGCATTAGAGGGAAGTGTGTGGTGTAAGAACAGAAGAGGAAGGCCAAGGATGGAATACGCTAAAGAGACTATGGAGGATGTGGTAGGCTTGCGCAAGATAGGTCAGCATGGACGGTTGCATGAGACCAGTCTTAGGACTGAATACCACAACTAGAATAAGTTTCTGTACCAAGGGATCTGACAGGTGCCATTCAAATTATTCATGATTAAAAAGAATCTGAAAGAAACCTGAGATTATGTAGTTATAGTTCAACTGTCACAGATTTGACAATTGACTGACAGTTTCATAATCTTCACATAGAATTTGGACTTCTAATTAATTTGAATGATCAGCTGTTGTTTTACCCAATCAGCGCTGACTTTACCTTATTCCATGAGAATAACGTCCATTTTCGTTTTTGCAGAGAACATCCCCGACGCGTTGACCAACAAGTGCGCCAAGTGCAGCCCAACCCAGCGTAACGGAGCCGAGAGGGTGATCCGCTACCTGATCCAGAACAAGCCCACCATGTGGAAGGCCGTCGAAGCCAAGTACGACCCCACCGGCATCTACCACAAACAGTACGAAGCCGAGTACAAGAAAGTCGCCGGCACCGCGGCCTAAACTAGATTATCTCTCTCTCTTTGAAACATCAGAAACTTAATTTATAAGTCCAATAAACAACTCGTTACAAACTCTTGTTTTCATAACATGTTCTTATTTACCATTTCCTCTCATTACACTTACTACCACAACTATCCTGCCCATTTCACTTTCTTTTATGTGGCTTGTCACAACGTTGCGCGTTTGAATGTACGAAATATAAGAGACAGAAACATGGTCTTACCTATTCCATAGTCAGTTTTTCAACTTGAAGTCGCCTGGCATGTCTAGTTGGACTGAGGGTATCTTGCCACATAGAAAAGGCAACGTCACACCAATCGCGGTACACATTTTCGGCAACGCTGCTTCGTTCACCCACTATTCCAATCGTTGTGGGAAGGAACCGCTATCGGTCTCCTACTTAAAACAGACTATACATTGTTTCTGGCAACCTATAAGAGATAAATTCTACATTAGATTCCTGAAAACGTCTTAAAATGCCAAACAACTGAACAAAAAGTCGATATATCCTAACTATTCATCGCGTTGTACGTTGGAACATTCTGGTACCGTTCAGTTCGGAAACAGATATTGTGTCAAATCCTAACACCTACAAATACTGTTAGTGAATAACTGCCACTCAACTAGTCAGGTTTAATGAAAACGTATGAGGATACAAGAATTCTCGACGAGATCTGGAATCGAACCCGCGACATCCCCTTAGTACGTGTTTCTCTTTTCCGACTAAGCTACCTGAGTCAGCCCTGGGCGAGATTCCTCCATCCTTGATACAGTCTCATCTCACGTTTCTTAAATTGTAGGACGTCGAAGAGCAATCGATGTTAAATGCAAATTAATCATTGGTTTAAGGATGAGACAACCTCTGCCGGTGACGTCTAGAACAACGTAGTTTTCAAGCACTCGAGGTTTTATTTAATTTAGAGTGCGTCACATTTATTCTCGGTGGAACGAGTCTCCATGTCACAATCAATACTTACCTTACGACCCTTTCACCATCATATACTAAATCGCGTGTTCAAATGTCACAAACTAAGTTAAATTATGCACAAAGTTCTGTAAAACTGCACTGGATAATAAATTTTATTTATTTCAACCCAGCCACGCCTAAAGCACCAGTGTGCGTGACCAAAAATTTTATGTAGCCAACGGAATTAGTATGAAATATTTTTAATATATATATATATGAAAGGAACCATATAAAATAAATAAAGAATTAAATTTTCATTCGTGATGGTACAACTAGAACTTGCCAGGGTAACTAATTTTAAAACAGTGGATGGTTATACGTTAGATGACGTAATATAACATAGGCCTCGAAATTTAACACGAAGTCGGTGCAAAATATTACGACTCCTGTTAACTGTGCTCTGCCGTTGATTAATTCATGTTAGTTGAGCGCCAGGTAATCTATATCTATAAATAAAATTGAAGTGATTGTCTGTCTCATTCTCTGTCCGTAATGTTTATCTCGAATAGCTCCGAAACGGCGCAACGGATTTCAATGAAAACTTGAGGATTTAAAAAACAGAAAATTTAACTATATTCGTGCATAGTTAATTTCGATAATGATATGAAATATAAGTATTTATAATGATAATGGTAAATAAATATTAATTATACGGGAAGGTTTCTTCGTTTACGGGCGTCGAAGTCTCCAAATATTTTAATTCCGGTTGCTGTTGATCTGACCCGTCGCGAACCCACTACACCAAAGTTACACCACAATGGCCGACCATCGAGTATCATGGAATTCCAAGCTTACTCTCGCCACATGTAAAACAACAACAATGCACTGGCGGCTTGACTAAAAGCAGCCGCCAACAACCGTGTCTGGAAGCGGTTTGACGGAGCTGTAACTTCATGTTACAGTAAATATTGATGGAGTGTGACGTACGAAAATGGAATCTAAGCACTAAACATACTAATATGAAGGAAAGAAATTAAATATTGCAATCACTTATTGATTCAGTACTACTATCGGAAATCATTTACGGAACTCTTACCGTGGAGAACAATAAGTCTCATACAATTCGAGCGAGTAGGATGGTATAACTGTTCATCAAAGTAGGTTTTCTTTATAATATAGGTGAATTTAGACTTTGAAATAAAATATGATTTTACTGATATTAAGTTTTTATGTAATTACAGATAATAATCTTCGCTGTCATTGCTCCGCTCACTAAAAGTTTCTCTGTCGCTAGTGAGAGTCCTACACAAATGTTGCGGACACCGATTTGCCTTGCATGGAAAGTTGGCAGAGATTTGCATTTGAAATAACGAGCCCATGTTTGTGTCTGTCCAGACAACAGTAAGGATTATACACTGTATTCAGACACACATGCATCACCTTGTCCCTAATGCGACACGACGAACAAGAATCGTTGCTTGACGGGGAAGAGTTACGGACTAAATATTTCTGTTGCATAAGGATGAAGGGGCAGGACCTTCCATGTCACTGAGCCACCGTGAGTCTAATTTATGTCTTCATCGTGTCTGTCGGCTGAGTCACGATTCCTGGCATTTCTAGGTCACGATGAGACAACGACGACTCTTATGTTGATACTGACAGGATAAACAACTAAAAAGTCCATATAATTTCAAGAAAAAGTATTTAAACTATTTCCACTATATATATATACGCATGAGTGACGCTCTTCATGAAACGACCGTAAAATAATATCTGATACATGAAGAAACACGAAACAATTTCATGAGACGACGTGTTAAGCAACACAAATATTTTAAAAGTTAGCAACGTTTGTACGGATGCTAGTGTTTAAATTGAATTGTTTTTTAAGTACAAGGATGAATATGGCTGCCGAAAGCTACCACTTTTGAAATAAAATAACTTCTTAAAACTGTTACTGACAAAGGGAATTTCTTATTATACATTATATCAATTTCAACATATTTTTAACAGAATGTCTGTCCGCCAAATATGGCGATAACCGCAGGAGAAGATCCACAATTAGATGCATTGTTGTCGGTGACTTCAGCGGAAGGCTCAACCGAGTTTGTGTGTGGCCTCGGCAGATGAAGCGCAATTAGGGAGACTTGTAACTTCATTGTCCATTCTGCACGTAGAAGGCCGCCCCAACTCTTGCAGCATCACCTCGCTGGTCTTACATGCAATACGTTATCTTGTACCTCGACGCAGGAAACAATTAAGCGCTTATATTAAAATTTAGGAAGCGCGAAACCTTAATTAAACACGCAGCGCGAATTAAAATTCTTGTAAAATTGTTTGCCTGTTCACATGTTCCGGGAAACATAAATCTCATAGTCTTTCAAACACTAACAATAAAAATAATTTCAAAATGTTGATCAATTGTAAGCTATATATAGAAATTAAAATGTTGAGGTTCGAGGGGAAAATATTTTGCGTGAAACGACACGGTAAATCTCAAATAATTCTGACAAAGCTTCATGCCCAAAAATCGGGTCAACAGGACAGTGTTCGCTTGACAAGGCTTCCGTTTGAATCCTCTAGTTTCCAATTAATGTACCATTATGAAAGAATCAAAAGCACACTAATCAATTAAAAGAGCACAATCGAGTGTGATAAAATATTAGAAAAAATTTGATGCGTTCGTGTCAAGGAAACCGGCGTTAAAAATGATGAGGAGAACAAATAATAACATTACGCTATATCATCATATTGTAGTATTAGGTGGTCATCGAGAAAGAGTTCAATATGAGGATTAATAGAGGGAAAACCAAGGTAATGGAATGTAGTATGGAAAACAGTGGAATAATAAAGGGTGTTATATTGGGGAGGAATATTTTGAAGCAAGTTAAGGGATTCTGCCACTTGGAAAGCGTAATAACTAGGGATGGTAGAAGTATAGTAGACATAAAGAGTAGGATAGCACAGGCAAGGAAAGCTTTCGATAAAAAGAGGAATTTACTTACATGTATTATAAGAGTGAATATTAGGAAATCGTTGCTAAAAATGTTCGTATGGAGCGTGGCGTTATATGGATGCAAAACGTAGACGATAGGTGTTTCGGAAAAGAAAAGAATAGAAGAGTCTGAAATGTGGTGCTATAGACGAATGCTGAAAATCAGATGGGTGGATAGAATCACTAACATTCTAAACAGAAAAGGGGAAGAGCGAACAATTTGGACGACGTTGACCAAGAGAAGGGACTGATTAATAGGACGCATTTTATAAAATTAGCATCAGAGGGAAGTTTGTGGGATAAGAACAGAAGAGGGAGGCCAAGGATGGAATTAGGAATGAATACCACAACAACAATGAAGAATCACTCGATGAAACCGAACGTGTCATTGAAGGTCCTGGTCTGATGCAACCCTACATGATCTTTTTAAATCAGTCTGTGAAATTATATTCTGTGACTGCCGCAGAGATTAAAAAACATATATACTTGTGCTAAGTTTTCATAAGAGTTATAGAGTCTTTGGTTGGAGGGTAATAGAGGGATCGCGGGTTATTGTGTTACGGCGAAAGTTTGTATCTGTTGATTATGAAAAAGTAATTTGTGTTTTAAATAGTATGTTAATAAATATTAATTGTTCAAAGTTGATAAATTTAAGTATTGAACCTCCTTGGATTGATGTAATGAGAACCAGAGAGATATCAACCGTGAGTATAGGATGGTTATAATTTATATGAATATAAATATCGTTAAAAGTTCATATATTTGAGTAGACTTATTTCGTTAACGACAGAATATCTTACATGAAAGATTGATGTATCGTAATTTAAGGATAGTAAATTCTTGCATTAGAATTATCATCAGGTTTGCCACGTTAGCCTGACTAAACATGGAACAAGGTTGGCGCTCAAGAAGCTATTATTGCTCCGTTTGGAATATAAATATTTAATATTCAAATAACACGCAATGTATGTGGTTAATAAACATCTGATAATAAGCCAAACTGATTTTATTAAGGTATTTTGAAAGAACGCTGCATTACACGTACAGTTGGTACGACGCAGCATTAGTAACAAACACGTCTGACGTCATCGCTGACGTGTAAAGGAGGAACCAAACTCATCCTTGAATCGCTCGATTTTTTACACGGTCCATCGCAAATAGCGTTAGAATAACAGTACTAACCCAGAAATTTTATTCTGACTTATATACTGTCAAGTGTGGTTTAGTAAATGATACACAAGTTCTATCATAGCTCACGTAAATTGTAAGTTATTTAAAGGGAGACGGTTATATTTCTTACTGTCGTAGATTAGTCAGTGTGTGAGTAATTATAGTTTGGAAAATCGTTAATTATTTGTCATTTCCAGATTTAGTTTTGATAATAACCTTACACACACTGCATAATTTATTAGCACATTTTTATTTAAATTAGCAATGAGCTTATCTAATATTCCTAAAATTCGTATGATCATGTGTGTAAAAACTTCTGTTATACAAGTCATTTAACGCTAAGAGGGCCAATATTATGAGAAAATTAATTTGATCAAATATATTTTAAGTAATTACAAGTATCCTCTAATGACAAATATTTTGATAAAACTATATTGAACAAAAATATATTTCCATAAATTCATGTCATCAAGAAAATCGAAAGTTACTTATACCCGCAACTGAAAGCTTAAAGAGCAAATATTTTGAAAAAATTATTTTGAACAAAAATGTTTTTCTAGTTTTCAAGTCTATGAGTCAATAAAAAGGTAACGTATGTAAATGCTCGGAGAAAAAATTATTCTGAGCTAAAGTATTTTTCCTTAAATTGTAGGGAAATACGCTAAGATATAATTAATAATAATAATCCAATAGCGCACGACTAAATTTACTTACACTTTTAAGACAATTTATAAGTTTCTGTCGGGATGGCATTTATTTGCTCCTCGTGTTCCGAGCTTATTTGGCCCTTGCCAGGTGTTATTCTGTTTTGTCATTTTTTTAACTTTATGGGGAAAATTTGAAAAACCACAACTTTACTGCCTAGTAATTTATACTTGCTTCATTATTTAATTTTATTGAGAAACCAATTTTTTCATTTAAATGCTGTTCAATTTTTTTATTGGACACCTTGTTGAATTGGTATTGTCATCCTGACTCTCCTTTCCTAGTTTATAAGACAAAAAAAGAGTATTTATATCGACCTACTACATCTAGCGGCAAACGTAAGCATTACCAATCATTATAGCTCTCGTTCTGTTAGGGTTTCGCCTACCTTACAGCTGCTATACTTCACTGTGTACCAGAAGAAAAGGACGTCAAGCCTACCACGGAGGCGAAACTGAGGAAACGCTGAATTACGATTAAGAATTTAAGGCTCAGTAGAAAACAAGACGAAACGTCTACTCTTAAATTTTCTGTAAGGAATTTGCTGCAACAGTAAATTTCATCGAAGCGAGATAAGAAAAATTACGCAGGCATATATTAAATGATTATCGAGAGTTGTGTTCTATAATAATGTATAAAAAATAAAACTTTTCCAATTTGGAAAAACTAACCAATCAGATCTTAACATTGGCAGCTTGATATCAATTCATTAGAAACCTTTATCCGCCGTTCCAAGTCACATGATAAATGATAGCTTTTCAGACTAAAACAGTGATAACGAACATATAATTTTTATTACAATTTTTTCTCTATGTTTTACTGGACACAAAGCTTATAATCGTATTTTATTTTTGATTATATAACGAGCTCAAGTTTGATTTTCCTGAATAATGTAAAACAAAGAACAAACAATTATTAGTGTTATCTTTTTTATTTTAAATTTTATGAAGGATCTTAATTTTTCCTTCCTGTTATCATCGAAAACACATTGAAGTTTAACATTACAGATGTTATTTCAGAAAGTTCAATCAATAAACTTTGACATCATCAAATGATTTACTCTTCCCTTTAATAATCATTTCCATGAATCTCAATATTCGTGATTGCAGATATTTGGTTTCCGGAGTAGGAAACTGTTGTTTTCCCTCAATTGAAGAAGCAGTATCAAGGAAACACGTCATACTTATTTAACAACAGTACAACTATTTTCGTTCATTACGCATTTATGAAAAGAAAATTTTTTTTTCTTCCCAGCAGCCTAAAAATTATTCTTAGCAAGCAGATTATCTGACCATCAATAATAAACGTTAGATATTTTCTGTTTAAAATAAAATCGACGACAAAAAACTGTTACTATATTGTTTCAAAATATATCGAGGCTTTTTTTAAGACGCATATTTATTCACTGACAAGGATAAATGCTGAAGCAATCTTCACGAGAGGATCCTTACTTGTATATACTAGTCATCACAATTCGTCACTGTTCAATCGGGAACTAACAGTAAGGAAATTACTTAATTATTTTATTCGTAAAGAAATTTCTATATATAAAATGTTACCAAAACTAGGTATTATCTGTCGATATTTTTTATTTGAAATTTGCTGTAGACCGGACAAATATTTGTAGATGAATAACTTTTTCATGATACATTTTAATTTATTGGTTAATTTCAAATGATTTAGAGGATATGATAAGAGTTTTTTAACGGAAGTGCTTTTAATAAAAAGAAAAATGTTTTTATATTCATTATGTGATTTTAGGAACAATTAACGTCTGTGAATCACAAAACATATGAAGAATTAGCGACCCGTATAACAGACTTAAACACAAATTTTTAAACATTTTTGAACGTAAAGCAAACGTTTCGACCAATCATTGTGGTCGTCGTCAATAAACTAAACACAAAGAGCATAGTCAAAAGATAAAATTAACTAAGACGATTTAATAAACCACAATATAATTTATTTAGTTGTTAAGTGTCATACTGACAGGAAAATTTGTTGCTTTTAATTTACAGCATTTTTTAATCTCTTCTTAAAATTCACAATAGTATTATCAAATTAAAAGACTGATTTAGTAATCGGAGAGTTTTTATATAAAGGAAATTTTAAATTGGTTTTATGTTTCTTAATTTTAATTCTCAGAGATCTCTTAGTCTAACCAAAGTAGCAGTAGTTGATTTATTGACAAGGACCACAGTGAATGGTAGAGACGTCTACTTTATGTTTAAAAAATTTCCAAAATTTTGTGATAAGTCTGTTAATTCTTGTTAGTATTCATTTTTTGATTTATTCGTCATTTAGGAATAATTACGGCGGGTAAGAAAACAGTTGTTGCATATATATATATTAATTTTTTATTGATGTAATATCAAATGTACATACTAAGAGCTTCTTCTTTTTGTAATAACGAATTCCCCACCGCGTGCCATTTTTCTTCTCCCCCGCATTTATGCGAAAAGTTCTGGGTTCCGTGATCTGTAGATTTTGCCTTGGTCGAATTTAGCCTCGACCTTGTCCCAGATGTCCCTCCTTTTTTCGATGAGGTACTTGCAGATCTTATTGAGGTTTTCCCTTTGTTTGTCGGTGCACTTGGCGCAGTTGTTGGTGAGGGCTTCAGTGATGTGGCCTGCGGAAATCAATCAACAAAGAGTTTGTCAAGTTTATCAATAAGCACAAATTCCTCCACATTCATAAACAACGTAGAGACTAAATTACTCTGTCTACGCTGAAATAGGAAACGAAAGTAAATACATTCAATATCCACATAAACTGAATTAAGTTAATGTTTTCAATGTCGTCTCGCACCTTACCACTCAGTAGTTATATATAAATATTATCAAAGATTAATCACTCAACTTAATGTAGAGGTAAATTAACCACTTAATATATATCAAAAAGCATCTCTAATTGTAATAAAATTTTGTTATGGAATCGTAATTAGTTACTAGTTTAGTAATTTACTTAAAACTGCCCCCCCCCCAGAAATCAAGGTTGCTATTGGTTATCTCACTAAAAGTCACAACCCGAGCGCCAGTCTTCTTTTTTCCTCCAAAGATGCTCTACAGAACCAGCCACAGACATTACCTCAACCTCCAAGCTTTACACATTTATAATCATGAATTAGTTAATAAGATATAATAGATGTAATCCAGTAGATGGAAATTTCTGAAATCTAATTTCTAACATTGCATAAAAGTTAATTTCTGTAAGAACATATAAACATCCTCAATAACTCGTTGTCATGGCAAACTACGCTTCACGGCTACAAGAGAACTAGTAAAATGAAAGGAGTCCGAAAGTTGTACTTTTTAACGCGACTAAGTTTTTCTGCATGATTCTGAAAAATTGTAGAGTGGAGGTTAGCAGCAAGAGTAGCGTTCAATTTGTTGAGGTATAATTGACCCTTTATTAGCTCGGGAGTGAGCATTGGCTTGAGAAACGGTTTTCTCGGCACATCAAAGGAGGTCAATATGCGCAAACAAAGTGCGCAGTGTCAAACGGGTTGTGTACATGTTGGCCGATGTGTTGGCCCACTGTGCGGATAGAAGCCAAATCACCGACGGTTAATGTATGCTCCAGTTATTGGCCAACAGTGAAGAGGGGCTATCGAAAGTAAAATTTCAATTTTTTAAACAGGATGGACCACGCGGGACCATTCCTACCTGATGGGTTGGTCATTAGTAAGGATCTTTCTGTCCTAGCCTCTAATCTCATCGCACTACATGTGGTTTTTCGAGATATTAAGTAATAAAGTTAAAACGGTATATGGAAAATGAATCATACTTCAGGGAAAAGAAATAAAAACACTACGCTTTGCCGATGATACTTTATTATTATGGGAATCATGGAAAACATAATAATGAGCATGAACGTGATCCTGGAGAAAGTGTCCTATATGAGGATTAATAGAGAGAAAACCAATGGAGTGTAGTATGAAAAACAGTGGGATAACAAAGACTGTTAGGTTGGGAAGGGATATTTTGACGGGTTAAGAAATTGCACTGCTTGGAAAGCGTAATAACTAGGGGTGGTAGAAGTATAGTTAACATAAAGAGTAGGATAGCACAGGCAAGGAAGGCTTTCGTGAGAAAGAGGTATTTACTGACGGGTAATATAAGTGTGAATATTAGGAAATCGTTGCTTAAAATCTTCGTATGGAATGTGGCGTTATATGAGTGCGGAACGTGGATGATAGGAGTTACAGAAAGGGAAAGAATATAAGGTTATATGAGAATGTTTAAAAGTTAAATGGATGGATAGGGTAACTAACCTGTAGGTTCTAAGCAGAATAGGGATCAATTGGGATAGATTAATAGACCCCGTTTTAAGACACGAGGGTTTTGTAAAATTAGTATCAGAGGGAAGAGTGTGGGGTAAGAAAAGAAGAGGGAATCAGAGGATGTAATACGCTAAGCAGATTAGGAAGAATGTGGGATGTGGTAGTTATGCTCCCATGAAAAGGCTTGCGCAAGATAGGTTACCATGGAGGGTTGCATCAGACTAGTTTTAGAACTAAATACCACTAGTTTAAATGTTATGTTGATGCATTAGACGCGTAGTTGTAAATTCCGGGGCTAGTGGAAATATAAATTAATATGAAGGTAAGTTGAGGACTCACCCTTGATAGCTTTGGCTTCGGAGGTGCAGCCAGAGTCGGTGTCAGCCAGGAAACAGGTGGTGTATGCGTTGAAGAGGCGAGCAGTGTTGATTATCTGGTCCACGTCGATGTTGTCGTACTTGGACGGGTACTTGTCTTCGTCTGCGGCGTTGCCCACGGCTGACAGCGCCACCACGAGGAGGAGGACCACGGCTGCGGAAGTTGCCTGCATCTCTGCTGAGTGATGTGCTCTCCCCCTTCAGGGACGACCCCTCGTTATATACTCCCTGGAAACTCGGTCACGTGTTCCGCTCGCAGACAGCTGCCATAACCCCAGAGCAAAATAAAACAGCGTCGTAGAGCTTTCCGGGCGTCATATTGTTACTCAACTCGGCATTGACGATGTCTCGGACTTGAGTTTATGACACACAAATCATGTTTTACATATTCCCTCAGTAGCTCATTGTACATGTGGTTGCTCGATATTTTCAACGCTGAGATCTGGCCGCAGGTGAGACACTCCACTACATCAAATGTCAGGAGTTACCCAACCGAGGAAGACAATCACTGCAACAGGCTTTGAGAAAAATCTCAGATCGATCGACCCCATAAAATACTTATAAGACTGGAAGAAGAATAAGCAGAATTGTATCGGAAAAGCAGGTATACACATAACATCTGTATTTTATGGAGAAAAAAGATTACAGAATCACATGTCGTCTCTGACTTTAGTAACTATAAAAATTAGTCTGTTATTATTATTAACTATTAACAAATAAGTTTTGTTATTTAACACATTAAATATTAAGTTACGTCAAAATTTTTCCTATTTTTTTCGATCAAAAGAAACACAATCAAATTCTTTTCTGGTCTTAAATTTTTAAATTACAAAATAGAGGTCCAAAGCGTTGTGTTAAAACATAACCTATAAAGCTCGTGTATTAATTTCGTTCAGGAACTTTCGGCTACTGTCATTTTTAAACAGGAAAGCTTCATTATAATTTTCAGCACGGTATTATATTTCAAATTTTAATTAAAAAATTAAATTAATAGTATCAGACGGTTATTTAACCTTATTCTTTAAAAATAATAAAACTGTGGTTAAAAATGGCAGATGAAAAATCTGTGGAACGAAATTACTGTAAAATACGTTTTGTAATAAGCAGAAAAAGGATAAAGGCAATTGATATTTCTTCCAATTGAATGTTAAAAGTACTAAATCAATGGTATTCGAATAATTAACTGAAATAAATAACAGACACAGTTTTTAATCAACTTAAACGACGTTTCGTCACCACATTTGTGACATCTGCAGATATTACTATAAAATTAACAATATATCTATATTAAAAATTATTAAATATCAGAATATCAATAATATTAGTAATAATGAAACTTATAATTTAATTACAAAATAGACGTTCGAATCGTTGCTTTTTTTTGTAAAATATTCGGTCTGAAATTGGTCAATAATTTTATTACTTATTTCACATAAATTAGTCGTAAAAAATATTTTAAATTCTGGAAGGTTTAGATTTTTACTGCAGTCAAAGGAATAAGAAATGCTTAATTTGGAGCTCAGGTAAAGAGTTATAGCTAAATTTAGAAGAAAGACACCCGGAAAGCGGTTGGTCATGGGTTTGAGTCTTGGGTCCGATTGCCATTTTTCCATTGTCATCTTTATTCTGTTTTTATTTTAATAATAAAAAAGGAACGTGGAATTACTATTTTTGACTAAACTAACTCTTTCACAAATATTGTGAGGGGTTGTATGTAATAATTGGTTCAATGTCTTCAACGGAGGACTATTGGAAAAGACATGTTTATTAAATTCTTGTCTGTTCAATGAATTCACACAGCCTTGGTTGTCCGTACATTTATTTCCGTTTAAAAACTGCGGCGTTTCGTCTCCCTTTTTTAAATTCCTCGGCCAGATTTTTAACTAAATTTAGAAATTCACGGACTTCACCTCATGAATAGCCTTAGTTTATACATGAGCCCGAGGAAGGGAGACGAAATGTCGGGTATTTTTAATAAACGGAAATAAATGTACAGAAACAAAGACAGTTTCAATTCAATGCATTATTTAATCGTCAGATAAACTATAATTTTATTATCTGTTAAAATAACGTGAAACTAAATGCCCAATAGCAGCTAAGTATTAATAATGATAATTTAAACGGCGGTTATAAAATCTAACAAAAGTTATTGTTTCGTGAATTATTAATTTCGTTGCCTACGAAAGGGTGAGAGCTATGGCGCCATCGGTAACAAAGTAAGAGGAAATTGATTTCCAAATTGTTTTTGTCACACAAATTTAAATAGGAATCAGTGTTATAATTTTATTCCTGTTACAGCAGTGTTGTTTATTGATGTTTTCTCCTACGTAATGTCGCTGTTGTTGTAGTACCTAAGTGAATATCTTGCCAATTCACTTTCACGAAATTAATCCAAAACAACTTGAAAGTTGGTGGCAGTAACATTTCAACAGACTTCAATTTCCCCGACGCGGAGACGAGAAAACGACCAGTAATTCCCAAAAGTGTGTCTTCCGTTACGGCAGTTTGACGTAAAAAACGTTTCCGTCCACTTTCGTATAATTGCATGGAAAATCTGCCGACCGCTCCCATTTTTTTTATTTCGACTCGCAAATATTTTCAAGTGCTTTTTTTTTCAGTAGAAATGTGACCGTTATTTTAAACTGCCCAGAAGCCTATTCGAAGATAAAGAATAATTACATTTGAACTATTAAATATATAATGAAACCTTGTATTAATGGTTTATCTGGCAATTAATAATGGAATGAATTTGGACAACCTTTTTTGTCGGTATATTTATTTTAAAGTTAAAATTGGCAACGTTTCGTCGCCTTTTTTAGACTTCATCGGGCATACTACAAGCATAATATTACAACAAATTGCTGAGTTTTGACCCGTATTTTATATAAAAAAATTGTAGTATAGTACCCACTTGTAATTTATTGTGATGCTATGCTTGTAGCATGCCTGAGGAAGTCTTATAAAAGAGACGAAACGTCACAAATTTAAACTTTTAAATAAACATACTGACAATTTTTTTTTAAACTTCGTACTGTTCATCACCTCACTAAACCTCTGGATTTCATCCACAATATTATGCCCGACCTACCTGATGCAGGTTTTCTATAGTTTTCCCTGCATCTTTTAGGTGAAACACCGGGTAGGATCCTTAAACCACAGCTCGGGGGCCCTAGTTAACCCTTGGCTACCTTGCTCGACCTTCCACATCCCCTCTTTTCAATTCCCTTCTTATGCTATTAAAGGGGAGTTTCCTATTTCAGCATCACCCTCATGTAGCCTGTTAACCCAAAGAAAAGTCATAGTCGAAAAGTAGTATTTAAGTCATTATTTTAAATATGGATAATATGGAAAATATGGAAAAAATGTTGTTTTTTTGTATTACAACCCAACGTGTTTATAACCAAGCTCAGTTATTAAGTTCCACCCACATTACTGTGAAAATTTTATACAAAACTTATTATTTTAAAAAGAAGTAACTTTGAAAATTGAGAAAATTATAATTTTTACAAAGCAAAACCAAAATAATAATATACATAAGTCAAACGTTAAAAATGTTGAATATGGAAAAAATGGTCTAAAAGTCCTTGTTTTCAAGTTAATAAATTTTAAACAAAAAAACTCAGTAACGAAGTTTTAAATGAATAACTGAGACTGTTAAAAATACTGTGGGGCTTAATTACAAGAATAGAACATTTAATAATCAGTCTTATTAACTAATGCTTTAAGAATTTACATGTAATATTGTATGTATTAATTTTATGTTTCCGTATAAATTGTATCTAAAAAATAAGAAGCCTGTGATTAATTTACCGAAAGCTCCTTCAATTCAATGGAGTAACAGAAAATAATATAGCCTATATTTATCAAAAAAATTATTTAAATAATCAGGGAATCATAACAGATATCTGTAATATGAAAAATAAATCTGATTTTGTCCTTTGGAGATAATCTAATTTAATACAAAAGAAATGCATAATAAATATTTCATTACACGGTTTCTTGTACTTAAATATGTGTTAAAAACAGTGATAGTGTCGATATTTTTATAAAAGGACAATTAAATATATTCAGCAACATTTTCTTCAGACCGATCTGTAATATATGTATTTTTTTTGGTGTGTGTTTTCTTGGCAGGGTGTTGAGAACTTGTCACCTAATACTCTTAACCTTCCTAATTCGCGTAATAATAAACATGTAGTAAAATTCGTGTCACAATTACTTACTTTTCAGTCGCAACACAGTTTAGAACAAAATAAAATGTTAAATGATGTATGAATTTAATTTTCTTGTTGTGGCAAATCTTGTGAATTGTTTCTGTTTCCTGTAATCATTGAAACTCATTGGAAAATATTATGGTAATAATCGCGTGAAGTTGCGCCTGGATACATTCCTGTAAGCTCTTCCGTTCATGCAACATTATTTTTTCCCTTCTCAGAAAGGTTTCAAAAGAAGTCGATCAGTTTGTCACGCAAACAATCAATTATAGTTACTCTGAAGTTTTCCAACTAAAATGTTATTATACTTTTTTTAAAAGAAAATTCATGATGACTGCAGATTCCAGAAAGAAAAGAATGTGTCACGCCTGTAACATAACCTCAAAATACATGTTGAATAGAAACATTAACATGGCTGTCGTAGTCATCATTGACGGTTTTCATCTTCCTACAGAAAATTTAGGGCCTTGTAAAAAAGAATCCAAGGAACGGCTATGTAGTAACAATTCTTCCTCCGGGCAATAAATTTTCTCTCTTCCTTCTGGGAAAATTGTGCAATGCCAAATTACGACAGCCGGAGCTGAACAAAGCCTCAACTTCCGTAACGAGAAATTCAGAACACACACATACACATGCCTTATGGGTCAGGAGGAAGAGGGGCGGGGTTCACAATTCATTTTACCATTAAATTCATATTTTCTCCTCTTCCTGTAATGTCACTTCAGATTTAAATAGATTCCCAACGAAGACACCAGGGAAGAAACCATTTCTGGTAATTATAAATAAAAGCCAGGTTTTAAACGATAATGTGAAAGAGACTATAGCAGCATATCACACTTTTCATCAATAAAAATCCATAATTAATACGAGTGATTCCCATGTGGACGAATGTTAATTTTTGCAATTCTAAGGAATTATATAAGTGGTTCTGTAAGTGACCTTGAAGAAGCTAGTATAGCGTGTTACTTTATTTTCTGCAATTATTACCACACTAGTCTAGGTAAAAACGCTTTCTTCCAAACCATATTTCTGCATGCAACACTTCATATGTCAACTCCTTTACTTATTTAGATCAAAACTAATTTGTTATCTACTTAAATCTAATAAATTAATGACCACTTCGAGACCATAGAGTTTTTATTCAATTCCTCACACGTTTCGTCACTATGTTTGGGCCTCCATCGGGAAATTTCTTCAACTGTTACTATAAAAATTGTTAAGTTGGAGGACGAAACGTTTTCAAACTAAAGAGTTGCATTTTCACGTCTGACTCATGTAGTAATAAATAAAACATTTTGAACACTTTCAGATTTTATTATTAAAATAATTTCCAAAAAGGGTACTTATTTGTCCTTTCTTCACGTTGTTTCCTCCTTTTTGGAAATTGTTTTAAGAATAAAGTCGGAAAATGGTCAAAAAAATTTATTAATGTTTTCAAATTAAAATTATTCTATTTATTACTTTTTGCATTACATTGTCTTTTATTTATTTTCAATTTAATCTACTATAATTTCTCACCTCTCGTTTATCATTCAAATCTGTACTAAATTTTCCACGCGGTTATTGTTGGAATGACCAGGATCGACTTACCAACTTATTTAGGATTTTTGAATGGACTTGGCTGCCTTCCAAAACCAGAAAATTACAGTATAAATTACAGTAATTTTTATTTTAATTATTTCAGGTTGCATCAACAAGGGGACTGAAATTCATTTACATGGTATTACTTATTGAGAACACTAAATAATAACAACATGTATTTGTGAATGTTAGAGACTTCTACAGACAAAATTAGATAAAATGTACCGAAAAATAGAAAATAATACATTAAAAACTATTAAAATTTCAAAATATTAATAAATGAAGTAATAATACAAAAAATAATAAAGTAATAGAAGTCAAAATGTTTAAAAATTTTAACTGGACTGACCCAAGAATAGAATGCAACAACGTAATATGACTATTAAATAAACATAATTTGTAAATGAGGGAAGTTAAAATTTTAATCATTGAAAAGTTAAAGTAGACTAATAAAATTAAGAATATTGCAAATAAAACAAAAACTATAATATATCGTATAACATACTCTCAATTTAAAAATAAATGTAGCCATTCATAATATAATTAAAATTAAAAATTTATACAAAAAAACAATAATTCAATGCTCAAATATTAAATAATAAATGTATTACTGAAATTTTAAGGTATCATTATGAGAATTTTTAGTGTGTCAACAGTTAAACCTGGAAATAGTTATTCATTAATCAGTAACAGAACTGAGAGTATTAATAAGTGGCAGAGTAAAATCTTACTTAATGAACGTGTCCAATATTAGTAATACCAGATTCAGTCATTTTCCCCGATATAATTTATAATCTTATTATTATAATATTTCGAAGGTAAGGACGTTTACATGTAACTAATTTGAAAGTTTCTCGTAAGGAATGGATTTCTGTGTCAATGTGTAATTTATAATTATTATTATAATATTTAAAAGATATGAGGTTTGACACATAAGAACGTAGAAATTAATGGATTTCTGTATCAATGTATGAGATAAATACCAAATGCCAGGGTCGTCTACTTTCAAAGTAACTTTCAATATCTGACCCTTGTGTTGGTACATACCGAAGTTTCTGATGATCGTTCAACACCAAACGGTAAGGTTAATAAAGGATAATTTCTTAAAAAGGGCCATTTGAAATGATTTTCACAAAAAGAAAAAATGTTAGTGTGATAATAAAAAACAGTCCTTTAAAAATAATTAATAAATTTCGTGAAGAAATTATGATTCTGCTTGACGACCTGCCCATAACCAGAATAGCTACTGTTTACTTATTGATTGACAACATTACAATTTAAAAATAAAAAGATGACAATTTTCAATAATATATGGAAAAAGTTTACTTCTAAATAAATTTTGAAATCAAAATTAAATTATAGTTTTGGTTATTTAAATGACTGATTAAAATAAGGAAAAATTATTATCATACTAAATAAAAATCAGTCTTTGAACAAAATTTAATAAATTCCTCGAAGAAATGTTAGTTTTTAAATTATCAGGGATTTATGTAACATCTTGTTGTGTTTTTCTTTTCTTTTCGCATGGAAGACCTGCCGTGGGAACGGAATGTCCGCCTTAGATGGTTGTTCGGACAAACAAAATACTATATACCTGAGGGCATTTACCGTGCTCAGTGCACGCGCACCAAAATCTTGTGATATTCCGAATTATATGTGTCAAAGTCTGCCATGTGGACGACCTCGCAGCTTCTGTCAAGGTCCGTGTCCCAGATGGACTTCTCAAACTGGTTCGCACGAGACAGACATAATCCTTATTTCCTCCAGAATCGACTTGTCATCATCTTTGTCAATATTAAGTCGTGGAGTAAGAATAGCGACTATTACGCGTCAGGAATACCCTCGAGCTATTTAACCCAATTTAAAGCAGTCTCCTGGTAATCAACTGTATGTGGAAATTTTCACCATTTATCTCAACCGTACGAAATTCTGCTTTCACAACGTTTAAATCGAACTAAATCTTTTTCTTCACGCTACAGAAACAAAAACACTGAACTTTTCCTAACCGTGAAAGCTGCTGTTCATTCATCTCCCATTTCTCTTGCTGTCTTAATCTCCCTCAAAATTTATTTTTCAATCAAAATTTTTATGATGCAACGATCCTTTGATCAAATTTGCATGGTTCCTTAAAAAATTAGAACGGCGGCAAAATGTTCCAGAATATATTTAAAAGCTCTCCAATTATATTTTGACGACTGCATCCTTTTGTTTCCCATTTCTGCGTAGTTTGTATTGGATCTCATTTAGAATTTATTAATTAAACAAACGAATTTATAAGTACATTTCTGAATCATGAAACTGCATCCAAACTTATAAATTTTTACATCTTTCAAGTCACCAATTCAATCACTGAGAGATTTCAGCTCTATTGCGTTTATATTTATCGTATGGGTTGTCTTCATTTAAAAAATTTCAAGCCTTTGTTTAAATATTTTGATAAATTAAATTGTTTTAACTATTTGTACTATCAACCATTGGTCGAAAAGTGTAATTATTTTTATGTAATTTAATTAACATTCCTATTCTTTTAATAATTGAATTCATTTACCCTTATCAATATATTTTAATTTTACTAAATTGCTCAAAAATTCACTTAGTATTTCATTAATTTCATGACCTATAATAATTGTCATTGTACAAAATATTTTTCAATTTTTCATACTTCATTAATAGAAATTAATTGTTCATATCTGTCTGCATTTAAAAAAGAATTCTACTATGTATAAGAAAAGTTTTTTTGATATTATCAATCCATATTTGTATTATTTTTAAATAATTTTAATTTTTTATCATTATTATTTCGTGATTTTTAGTTTTTGATAAAGTTTAGAATTTTCTTTGTGACACAATTATGTCCCTCAATATTAAATAAGAAATTTTTATTGTGTGCTGTTAAATTTATATTCATTATTATCATTAAAATTAAATTAGTTTACTATTTTGAAATAGAACTGTTAATCTTGAAGAGGGTACAAATAGGCACCAAACGTCGGTTAATGTAAAAATAAATTGTCTGTTAAAGGTAGTTTCATTAATTGCTCAAAATCTATACCAATAAATAAAACTGTAGAGTCTGTCTGTTTTTCCGTATGATTGTATCGAATTGGCTCCGAAATGGCTCAACGGATTTCAATTAAAATTTAAGGGTTTAAAAAAGGCAATCTAACTTAAATATTAGTGCATATTTCATTTTGATAATGATATTAACATAATATATATTAATTCTACGTGAATGTTTCTTTTCTATACGTGCGTTAAAATCTTCAAAATTGATGCGGATTGCCTATACTCTTGATCTTTTTATGCTTAGTAACGGCTTAATGGATTTCAATGAAATTTTCAGGGAATGAAACAGTAATTTTAACTTAAATTTTCGTGTATTTTTCATTTCGATATCTTGAAGAGTTCAGTACAAAATAATAATCTTGAACTAAACTTACAAAAATTATATATATTTAGCTACATTTGTCAATTAATCAGGCGAAATATTTTTAAAATGACTCATAATAGAAAATTTGAATAAATAGGGAATGTAAAAAAAAAGGTAATTTGAGGACAGTTTATAAGGAAACAATTAATGCACATTTCATATGGAAGAAATAAATACAGGAGTAAATTATTATAAGTAAGCCGCTACATAAACGGAAAATCATTTATTAAATTATTTTACCAGAATTTCTATGTTATTTGTGTAATAAATTGTTTCTGAGAGCTTATTTACTTATTTATTAATTCTTATTCGTCTTATAAATATCTTTACGCTCTTAATTTAGGATTATTTTTCCTGTCTTACGTGTTAGCTTTCCTTGTTAAAGTTTTAAGTGGCCCAAGATTATAGATATCTGTAAGGTTGCAACACCGATCCCCGTCTTCAATTTTTTCCCCAGATGAGGGAACCTTTGAGAAGCGCAATCATGACACGCGCGAGGTCGTCCACAGTCGCGACGAAACCTGTTATATAGGTGTCGGTTCAGTTCTCCGCCTGTCTTTCAGAGGAACTATGGCGACCCTGTCACATCTACTCGTGGTCTTCGTGCTGGTGGTGAGCCGCCTCGTGGACGCCGAGACGAGGAAGGCGCTCTTGACTGGCATCGACGTCGACGCCGTGCTGGAGAACGATCGCTTGCTCAACAAATACGTCGAGTGCATTGTTGCCGACAGACCCATGAGGTGTCCAGCCTCCGCCATCCAGCTCAGAGGTAAGATGGTCCTTCTCCATCACGAAAATGACAAGATCTAATAGGACTTGTCACACTAACTTAGGGGAAACGGGCTCTGCAATTTGAAATTCCTGTAAATCAATTGCTACTGATCTGAACTTGTTTTTTGTTGACATATTTTGGAAATTATTCTCAAAATTTGGCAGTTTTGAAAATGTTCTTTGCCTTACGTACTTGAATATATTTTGGCTTTTTTACATTAATATCTAGGGCTGACCATTGTTATCAATTGTCAGTATTATTTTTAAAATTGTGGGGAGTAAATAGTTTTTTCTTAAAAATTGGCACTTTTCAGCACTTTCAAACATTTTTCACCGAAACTACTTGAACAATTAGAAAAATAATACTTTTATTTTAGGGTATTAGCATGTAGATTGTGTAGAAAAGGAATGAAGACGATATCTTAATATTTGTGACGCATAGGAGGTTTTTGGTACCAGAAATCATGAAGCTAAAAAAACGCAATTTTCTTAAAAAAGTAATAATGTATTAACTTAGAATCAAATATTTTAATTAAAATTATCCTGCAGCACATGTTACACGTTCCTTCCTTTGTTTGGCAGTTTCTTTTTTCAGTTTACTGAATTTATAAGCATATTAATATGAAAAATTAGAAAATAGATTTTTTCATATTTGTGCCGAAATTTCAGTCCCCGTGTCCCTTAAGAATAGAAACTATTTATAGGAACCCTGCAGTTTGTTCTTAAGAGCATCAGGCCCTGATGTACAAGCTATTGTTAGTTGAGTTTGGTAACAATTGTTGAAAAATTATGAACGTAAATTCAAACAAAGAGTTCCACTAAATCTAGTATTTCTAAAATAAATAGATTCCTTTTATAAAATTCAATTTCCCGTGTTTTATATAAAGTTCAGTCAATTAACCACAATTCAAATATTATATTTATCTGACGCGTTTCGTCCTCAAATTTGGGACTTCATTAGTTACAAAGGGAGATATAAAATAATTTATTCTAGTTATAATTTTTCTGTACTAAAATTTATCTGGAATTATTTCATTTAAAAAATAAACATCAAAACACCTGATTGTGTTATTGGACACATTAGTTATGTTACAACGTTTCGTCCACTATTTTGAAAATTCTTCGAGTGAATAGATACATAATGAAATTTCTTCAGTTATTAAACAGAGATGTAACCGGTTTTAATGCCAATAAACCTCTACTTTTTATCAAGGTTTATGCATAATAACATGCATTCAAAAATTTAAAAACCTGAAGAAGTTTGAATATAAGTAACATAAAAAATGCCGCAGATAGCTACTGAAACGTTGTATTTTACAAATGATATAACCTCGGTGAAAACCTGAGAACTTTATATTCAATCTATTCACTGTAAAAGTCTACATTCTCTGAAGAAGTTTATTTGTAAATATCCTTTTATACGTTAGGAAGTCCTACATTTGAGGACGAAACGTCGCAGTTGAAAAAAAAAGTTTGTAGATTGTCTGCAAAAATAACTGTTTGGTTAATATTTATATAAAATATTTCATACAAACGTAAAGTAAATTATTATTTGTATACTTCAATTTCTTATACTATAGTTAACTTAATTCACAGCATGAAATTAATTTTCATTGAATTAAGAATAGCCAGTTTCGGTTGTGTGTATGTGTGTTTATATATGATTTAAACACCGTTTTATGACTTAAAGTTTTAAAAAAAATAAATGAAAAGACGACCAATAAGTCAGAAAATAATTTAATTAATATTAAATTAACAGAAATGCAACGTTTTGTCTAACTTCGTGGACTTTATTCGGGTATCTGTACACTAAAAAATTATAAAATCCAAATTAATTTCGAATACATAAAAATATGTTAAAATATGAAGTGCAATATTCAATATAAAATAAATAACAGACTTACATGTAATAATGTAAGTCTGTCATTAATTTTATTCCGTTATTGCTAATTAACACAATTAAGTTATTTGTCTAAATATTACAGTTTAATAATTATAATAATTAGGTTAGGGAACCATAAACGTTCAAATAACTGCTTAATTGATTTTTGTAGTTTGATATTCCACAGTGGTATTTGAAAATTATGAATGGAGATGTACCATAGGGCACAAAGTCTCAACGCCTTAATATTTTATATCTATACCAATAAAGAAAATTGAAGTGTCTGTCTGTCCGCATTTTTGCCTCGAATAGGCTCCGAAACGGCTCAACGGATTTCAATGAATATTTCATCGATTGAAGCAGGAATTTTAACTTAAATTTTCGTGTATGTTTCGTTTCGATAACTTCGAAAGTTCAGAAGATATCAATGTAAATATAAATAAATCCATTAAATTTCCGCGCGAAAGACGGTTTGAAAATCAATTACGAGTTAAAAGACCTGTTACGCGTTCCTATACCATTCATCCCATTTACTGTGCTATTATAAGCGTCAATTTTGGCAGTATGAGAGAGAGTGAGAGAGGAAAAGCATTCTCCACTCCATCTATTGTTGTAAACGTGTGAAAGCGGGACCTATTCAAAAGCAACTGCGAGTATTAAGGTTTTCCGTGAAGTGGTCATAAATAAATGATACCGTACTTGCGTTTTTAGGGAGAAAAAAAAGAGCTTTTTCCAAGCGAACGAAGTTATTAGTAAAATAACATGAAGGATGTCATTAATTTTTTTCTCTACAGATCTTTGCTAATAGTGAAATGCATTACGCATTATTATTTGTCCTCAATTTTATGAGAACTCATATTTTAAAAAATACAAGGATTTTCTTCCCATGCAAAAGGTTGCGGGAATAACATAACTTTTATCCAAGAGAAAATGTAACAGTGTGTATGTGTATATGAGTGTGTGTGAGAGAGAAAGTATGTGATTAATAAAGCCAGTAGAAAAAAAAAGTAGGTCAATGTCAAGCTGATTTACAATCCAGTCGATCTCTTAACACGATATTTAATGCAAAAATGTAAACTATGAGTTGTACGGTCATTACATCTCTCAATTGGCAGAGTAGAAAAACAGGTTCGGCCGCTCTTGGATGACAAATTGTAATTGTAGAAAAATTTTCTCCACGAGGTAATGTCGATAACAAAAATCAAAGGAAGGCAATCGAAATCTTTTCAAATAATATTTCTATAGAAAAATAATGTTTCTAAGTTGTATAATATATTTAAATACCAGTCGTTTTCCAAGGGAAACAACTACGCGTACTTATTTTACATCATAGTTGAAGTCCTTGAAGTAGAAGACAAATACTCCCATTAAGTCTTTAAGTTTACTTAAACGCAAATTCTACGTTGAAGAAAATTTTCAATCCCTGAGGCCTTCCGCTCAATCATTTACAGGAAACAATTACATTACGGACTGAGTTTTCTGTACTTTACAGGTAATTTAAATCGTTTTCTCTGTTGTGTAAGGAGTAACTCTTTCCTGATTTATAATCTATTTCGACGTGTTTGCTGTGTATATATACTAAAGTATCTTATATTATTTACACAACAAGATATTAGTATTTTTAATTATTTTCTGCCAAATTATTACTTTTTTTTTGTTACGACCATCAAATTGCTTCTATATCTGGTGATAATTTTAAGTACATCCTCCACCAAAATCTTATTAAATAATAATTTGTAAAGCTTATCAAAATAATTATGTATTCAGTTCTTAATGATTTTTTGTCACCATTATAATAACAAAAGCAGTCATTAATTTACTAAAATATTTAATTTCAATCTAGACCTTTCGGTAAATATTATCATCATAATCTGTTAATTTAATAAAAATTTATATAAAAATATATCACTCAACCACTGACTTTCAGAAAAGTTAAAATATTCAACAAATTCACGTAAAAACAGACGTTTTTCTTTATAAAATTCCCATGACGTTTTGCCCACAATTTGGGGACTTCTTCAGGTTATGTCACGCGTATTCAAATATCATAAGATCTTAACTGCAGATATTTACCATTGGTTGCAAAAACATTTTCGGAAGTAAATTATCTGAAGAAATGCGAAAATATGTAGACGAAACATCGTAAGAATAATATATAAAAAACATTGTCTCTTAATTGGCAGTTAACTTAATGCTATTAAAAAATTTATATAATTTTTTGAGCCTAATTTTCAATTCAAAATGTAAAAAATAGACTCCAGATTTTCTACATTACTTTTTCCAAACTATTAAGAAAATTTCTTATTAAAATGGCGGCTGATAAAATACATTGTAGATAGAATAAAAGAATTAATAAATTATGTATCACTGATATGAACGCTCGTTGTATTTCAACAGACCATTTTTAAATTGTCATTTAATTCTCTTTATATAAGAATTATAATTTTTAGGTTATGAGATTTTTGCAATATGGTTGTATATAACCCAGTAATTTATTATTAATTTGGGGCATGGGATGACAGGCTACAAGAGGGTGATTATTTAATAGCATAGATAGTGAATTAAAAGGGGGGGATGCGGAAGGTAGAGCAAGGTAGCCCCCGGGCTATGGTTTAAGGATCTTACCCGGTATTTCACCTAAAGAGATGCAGGGAAAACCCTAGAAACCTGCATCAGGTAGGTCGGGCATTATAAAACAAACATCTTTAGTAACGTAACTGTGATTCTCAAAGCATAGATAGAAATATATTCACTTTAAATTATGCTTTATCATAAATGATTCAAAACTATTATCTCATACAGCCGTATGTTTAATAGTTTTTTCGTTACTTTTTATACGAAACTTCTAAATTATTCTCTGAATCAAAATTAAGGTTATTCACATTTCAGTTTGAATATTTTGTTTGTCATTTTGAAACAAACGCTATTTTTATTTATTTTTTCACAATTCTGCTTAGAACAGTTTTTGTTTTTATACTTTCAGACAGCATCAAAGACAATTTCGGCGACGACTGCAGTAAATGTACCGAGGAGGAGAAAGTGAAAACAGACAAGGCCATGAAGTTCATGATCGAAAAGAAGCCTCACTTGTGGAGTAAACTGGAAGCCAAGTATAAGAACGCTGTTCCCTACAAAGAAAAATTACTCGCCAGCCAGAGAGCCGAAACCACTGCAAAACCGTCGTCGGGCTGATAAAGAGAAAACAACACTCACAAATTCACCGTTCATCCTTTAACATCAATGTATATTTATTAACAAAATACCTCCATCATAACGTAGCCAAAGAATGTCCACCACATAAGTTAATCTACATTTTTAAATATTTTTAAGTTGTTACAGCTAACAATTTCAGACATTTAATTTTTAAATAAAGTATTAGTATATGTAAAAAAAACATACATTGGTCCAGTTGAATGTTAATGATACCCTGAGGAATCTTAAATGGAGCACAGTCAATCTCTGAATGGATTAGTATCTGCGACTTCAGTTTGTTGTTGTTGTGGTATTCAGTCCGAAGACTTGGCTGATGCAACCCTCCATGCTAACCTATCAAGCGCAAGCCTTTTCATTTCCTTATAACTAGCACAATCCACATCCTCCCTAATCTGCTTGGTCTCCCTCTTCTGCTCTTACCCCGCACACGTCCCTCTAATGCTAATTTTATAAGACGCTCATGTCTATTCCTTCTCTTGGGCAATGTCCTCCATATTGTTCTAACTTCCCCTATTCTGCTTATAACTTCCTCGTTAGTGATTCTATCCACCCAACTTATTCTCCTGTAGGACCACATTTCAAAAGCTTTTATTCTTTCCCTTTCAACAAATCCTACCGTCCACGTTTCGCACCCATATAAAGCCACACTCCAAATGAAAGTTTTAACCAATGATTTCCTAATATTTACACTTATATTACCCGTAAAGCCTTCCTACTCTAGTTATTACGCTTCCCAAGTAGCAGAATTCCTTCATTTCTGACAAAATATCCCTTCCCAATATAACACCCTTTTTTATTTCTCTGTTTCCCATACTACACTCCATTAACTTGGTTTTCCCCCTATTAATCCTCATATTGAACTCTTACTCCAGAATCACATTTATGCCATTTATTATGGCGACTTCAGGTAAGACTTTGAAAAATGTTTCTCAACTATTCCTGGATTACAATTCTAGATCTTAATTATAATTGAAAAATGTTTCTCAACTCTTCCTGGATTACAATTCTAGATCTTAATTATAATTTCACAATGAAAATAATTTGTTTTGTGATGACAATAATATATAGGTAAAAGTCATCTTATAATTTACGTGAAGATTCCACACGAAAAAAAAAGTAGCTTAAAAACTTTTATTAACAAATTTCATATTAGGTATACGTTGTTCTGGAGTACAAAGATTATGCAATTGGATGCATATTCATAGCCGCCGTCAGGACAGGAGTTCCCGTAATTTACGTACAGATGTCACCTAAAAACCGAATTGCTTTCATGTGACATGAAAAGAACTTGGAGGACGATACTATCTATCAAGAAGAAAAACTAAAAATTAGTAGTTTTTAAATATAGTATTGGGTTTAATAGGATTTAATTATCTATACAATCGATAAAGATAAAAATACACTAAGCAGTAAAGCAACTCGGGATTTTATTAATTTTCCCCATAAAATTAAAGGACAACAAATTAACAAAAACCATCTGGCAATCTCTCTTGTTGTTATATATTATGACCAAAAAATTAATAAAATGAAGAGGGTTATGCATCTCAATTTTAAAGTGAATTTTAATTTAGAGTGGTAATTAATGAAAATATTTACAAAGTTATTTAAGTGAATTCTGAGGATGGTTAATGGTTTATAATCTAAAGAATTACTATCTACTAAATTTTTCTCAATAAATTTAATTTTATATCTATCTAATTAGGCTGTAGACCTCGTTTAATATAAGTATTAAAATTCAGCAGTTGTTTTCTGTATTTTTATCCACCTTGTGAGTATCCCAGTGATTTTGAATTTATAAGCGAGCGATTATATTCGCCGCTCTGTTCTTCTCGGCTATTCCAATAATAAAATTACCTTTATAGTATTTTTAGCGGTATTTATTTACATTTAAACAACGATATCATTAAGAACCGCATGGTTGTTGTTGTACATACAGGCGGCATCTGACGTAAGTCTCTAGTTAAGCTTATTTTCACACAATTACTAAAGCTGGAACCAAGATCGTATCTATATAACATGGTGAAAAAAAAAGTGAAAATGTTTCTCTACAGATTACTGTAAACATTTCTTTCACGTCGCAAAAATGTCCTGTAATCTTGAAGAACACTGAAGTAAGTCCGAACAATTTTGTCCAACATCGAACAAGTCTTATATCATTTAAAAACTCTCACACGTACAGAAAAACAGATGAAACTCTGGAATTTTCCTCTTTATAATAGTTGAATCGCAAAGGGTTAAAAACCTGAATAATTATACATTTTTGAAAACGGATCATTCTTCTTGATAACCTGTACTAACACAGTGCCCGGCCCATATTATATGGCATAAGGAATTAAATACTCAATATAATCTTAGAAAATATTTTATTTAACATTCGCCGTAAGCGTCTGTATTTTTAGACCATTCGTCTATTCACACCCCTGCCCAAAACAAAGATTGAAATTTGGTAAGTTATGTGCATAGTTTACACTATTTTATTTTCATCACAATTATCATTCAATTGTGGATTTATGCTTCTTTTTGATTATTTGATAGTAACAACGCATATGTGATTTTTTACAAATTAGGATGAAAATAGTGATATCATTATATTGGTGTCTAATAATAGAAAAATAATAGAAGACTCCGATAGTGCATGCTTCTCTTTGGAAACAAGTGTATCATCTCTGGGGAGTTATAATCTATAAAACAGAATAAGTCAAGAAAATTGATCTTAGCACCAAGATGGTGGCTCCATAAGAAGCAATGTGACCCGACCTTGGTATGGTCTTGGGAATGTATTATTTTTAATAAGTATGATTCGGCAACGTAAACTGTTGGTTCTCTTAAAGAAATGAATGGGAAAATAGAGAGGTATTTGTAAGGAAAAGTTATTAATTATTAATTAATATTTAATAATTGTTTTTGTGTATTTTGACGAGAGTTAATACTATAATTGAGGACGCTGTTGGATGACGTCACTATATGACGACACGTTGATTACAGCTGAAATTTCTGGCTTTTCATTAAGCTTTCAGTTATGTAACATCATCCATTCCGAATATACGGTAAATAGAAGTAAAATGTAATTAATTAAAGGAGAAACTCTTGACCGGGTGTTTATACCGATGGACTGTATGTTGCCAGTTATGATATAATCCCTTTTAATGAACGTGTTTCAAGTTTGTAAATGCATTTGAATATCTCTCATCAAACCGATAATATATACAGGTATATTTTTTGTGTAATATTTTGTTTTGACTTAAATAGGTGATAATTGTGATGGTGTGAAAACAACAAGTTCACTTGTTAAAATTATAATCTCACTTTATTGTGCTAATATAAACAATTCATTCCGTGTATATCATAGTGTTTACAGTAATCTCTTGTTGAGTGTGACTTGGGACCCTTTCGTATAATTTATTCGAGTTCCGGCTTTTACAATTCCCGCCTTACTCCTTTATCTTCTGTAACTGTGCATCGTACTTCATCTTGTAGATGCCTTCCGGGTCGAATTTGGACTCGAGCTGCTTCCACATCTCTTCCTTATTCTTAATCAGGAACTTGGCTACCTTTTCTATAGCCTCCTTCTGCTTTGGGCTGCATTTAGAGCAGTCATCGGTTAAGGCGTCCGGAATGTTCTCTGCAATCAGAATTGTCCAGTTTCAAAAATTAGAATGTTACAATATAGTTAGAAATTTTATAAATTATTAAATTCGAATACGAATAAGTTTTAATTTATGAGTGACGTATAAATAATATTAGTCTGAATATTATAAATATATTTTTACCTTTGAAAGATACTATTTCCATATTAAATGGAAAATAGTCAGTAATAAATAAATATTTTGAATAATTAATACACCTAACAATGTTTCACGTATACATTATATATTTCTAGGGCATTGTAGATATAGTTTTGAAATAATTTATGATAGGCACTGAAACGTTGGCATAAAAGTAATTGCAATTATTGGTGATAACCTCAACACCAGTAACAAAACCCAAGTATGTAAAACAATGTATAGACAAGTATTTATAGTTATAGAGTAGAATGTGTGTGTGTGAATTCAAAAGGGAAAATTGAAATGTAGAAATGAGCAGAGAAAGAGGGAGGAAATTATAATAGGGTACTAAATTGACCATGAAATATTCCTTGGAACTTTAAACTCTGTTTCCCCTACCCCTACCCCCTCTCTCTCTCTCTAATACACAATAATAACGTCATTTTCCCTACAACGGTTTCCTAAATTCAGCCGTTCTGGTCATCAGCGAATGAGAGCAAAGAAAAAGTCGATAATGAATGACAACAAACTCTTACTGCAGCACAGCTGCGTAGACAACATCACATGAATTTGATTCGACCCATCAAAGAAATGTTTCAAGTTCAAATTGTCTCTCATATGAAAAGAACTATAGTTGAAATTATTTTATTTTTTCTTCTTAACTTACAACTTAATTAAGTTCATCGATCGGATCGGATTTGAAACCTGCTTCGGAAGAACTTTCATACAACTATTTTGTGAAACTGTCGTTTTTTTTCGAAAATTTTTTGAAGAGCTATTGTTCATATAGTTGCAAAAATTCTCTATTGAAAACATCCTATTTTATAGATCGGCGAGATATCATTCCACTTGTTATTAATCCGTCGTCTGAAAATTTAGCTAATCCACAGAATCAATTGATTATTTATTTTATTTATCGACTTGTTTATTATTTTTGGCAATTTGTTCCCAAAAACGCGACTGTTTTGACCCACTAATCTTTTTAAAGATTAGTAACGGTGCCAACATTTATGAAAAATCCTATTTTATCACTGTACGGCAGATCTTTCCACTTGGTATTGTTCTGGTCTGAAAATTTACCTAATCCACTGTATTTTCAGATATTTTATTTTATTTAACAAAACATCTTGCTTTTCAAAGAACGTCAGACACATTTTTCCTCCACAATGAAGCACCGAAGGTATTTGATCCCAACTCAGTTCACAGTCTGTTCGTCGTGAAGCGTCGTCGATCTGCATAGACCGAAAACTTACTCTTGAGCTCCTTCCCGTCGGCGGTGCACGACGAGTCGTCCTCCGCCATGAGGCACTCGAAGTACTTGTTGAGAAGCCTGTCGTTGTTGAGGATGGCGTCGAGGTCGACGTCGTCGTACTTGCCGGTGTACTTGTCCGAATCCTGAGCAGACGCAAGCGTCGCTGAGAGGACGACGGCGATGCCGAAAGCGATGGCGAGGGAGTAGTTCTTCATGTCGAGATGGCTTGGAAGCGAATGATGATCCTCCGTGGATGCTGCAAGCTTTTATAGTTGGGGTCCGGCCATAAGGATATACGCAACGACGGTGGCCCCGTTCTCAAATTTCACAAAGACGTTTTACTGCACGGCGGGTGCAATGTACAAGGGAATTCCTCCATTGTGCGGGAAGTTTCTCCACTAAAAATGTTCTGTACTTTCAAGAAGAAAAAAGAAAAAAAGTATTATCTTATTATTTTTTCTTTCCAGTCCGAGAAGAGGGAAATCATATAAAAAAATTATAAAGTGATTACTTATTAATGTATTCTTTATTAAATATTTTTTACTCAATGATACATACGCTGTAAACATACTGCACATAAGAACAGTTTCTTTGAATACATTTCATACTATATTACCATCAAGTTAAAATAAAATAAAGGAAAGGGATCAAAGAACGGATGAGGGTAAATGTGTTGTGGTATACAGTCCTAAGACTGGTCTGATGCAACCCTCCATGCTAACCTATCTTGCCCAAGTCTTTTCGGTCCAAATAACTAGCACATCCCAGATCCTTCCTACACTGCTTAGCATATTCCATTATTTGACTCCCTCTTCTGTTCTTACCCCAAGCTCTTCCCTCTAATGCTAATTTTACAAGACGTGTCTAAAACGTGACCTATTAATCTATCCCTTCTCTTGTTCAACGTCCTCCATATTGCTATTCTGCTCAGAACTTCCTCGTTAGTGATTCTATACACCCACCTGATTTATTGCATTATTCTATAGCACCACATTTCAAAAACATCTATTTTTTTTCGTTTCTGTAACTCCAACCGTCCACGTTTCGCACCCCATGTGACGCTACGCTACATACGAACATTTTTACCAATGATTTCCTAATATTCACACTCATATTGGTAATTTCATAAGTAAATTCCTCCTTTTTGCGAAAGCCTTCCTTCATTTCTATCCCATTCTTTATTTCTACTATACTTGTACCATCCCTAGTTATTACGCTTCCCAAGTAGCAGAATTCCTTAACTTCCGTCAAAATATCCCTTCCCAATCTAACAGCCTTTGTTATTCCACTGTTTTCCATACTACATTCCATTACCTAAGTTTTCCTCTATTAATCCTCAAATTCAGCTGGACCACGTTCATACCATTTATGAATGATTAACAAATAGTAACTATCACTGAACCAAAATGGGTGACGCTCGTTTCTTTACAGTTAGTTAAATAAGAATGTTCTGCTTGAGTTAAGATTCACGCAATTGTATGAAACAAATACAGAAACGTGAATGGAAATTTATCACAGTATGAGAATGTGACATGACGCATAGTAACATTTTGAAGACCCATCCACGAGATGATTTCGTAATGATGGAATGAATACATTATCCCGCAGTCCCTGATAACCTCATTTGCAGAAGAAACCCTGCAAGTGGCATGCGACGTTGTCTAGGCTTTCATCTCTTAAAACAAGGGAAGTTGCCTGACGCGTACGGTTTCCGCTTTCAACCAACCACACTCAATATTTACGCGTAGATAATTTATCAGCTTCCAAATATTCTCAGTTCACAGTCTCGTCACGTCTGAATTTTACCTTTGTTAACAGACAACACAGACTTAGCGTCCGGTTAAACTTTATCTCAGCATTCGTTATCCGGCGACAGTTTACCGACGGATACAAAACAAATAATATTTGTAAATAACTGTAAAATTTTCTACTGTTTGTTACGTACTACCGAACCTATTTGGACTACTATTTTCTCACTAAACTACTGACACTTATGTAATTATGACTTTTTACCGTACGTAACAGGTCTTCTAACCATACTATTACCATTCTTGAGTCTATGCTCAAGTCTGTTACCTCATCCTGATATGAATACTATAACTACGGTTGCCTAGAACAGCATTGAACTCTTCTTAATCATTCAAAAACATTCCAACTCATATAAGAACAATTAACGCCATTCTTTTCTTAAAATTTATAGGAAATAAGGACTATATGGCAGACAATTGTTAAATTTCTGACACACTTTAATAGACGGTATGACCATCACCTGCGATCCTTGTCAATATTTGTAGCATAATAATATTTGTAGCATAATCAAACAACAACAAAGATAGTCCAAATCAAAGAATAACCAAAATATGAAATTAACAAGGGCAAAATAGTAAGCCATCATATACAAAAATAGTTTTCCGACTTAAAGTTTACAATAAATAAAAAGATAGCCAATAAGTCAACATATAAATTTATTACTATTTAGTTAACATAAATACGACGTTTCGTCTCCTTTTTCAGACTTATGTAACCTTTTTTATAAAAATATAAAAACTTCGTTCTAAACTTACAAATTTGGCTATTCATGACATTAACTTCTTGACTCCCTGAGGTAGTCGTATTTATGTTAATCAAATAGTAATAAATTTATATGCTGACTCATTGGCCGTCTTTTTATGTATTGTAAACCATCATAAGTGTCATGTTTTTTATACTACCAGTAAATTTATTGGAACCTAACTTAACATTTCAAAAATAAACCTTTCCTTAACATTTATTTCCTTGTCTAAGATAACAGTATTAACAAAATTAACCAAATGATTTTGCTCCAGACAATGTTTGGTAATAGAAGAAAAATTTAAGCTGATTCTAATTGACAAAAGATCATTTATTCTAATCAGTGTATGTAACAATAAGAACAATAACTACAAGAAATTGTATAAACAGCATTATGGTAGTCAAAAATATTGAGAATATCTTTGTTATCCTTTTTAAAAATATTAGCATATTTGAATATTACTGAGATACTGAATTTCTCTAATATTTTTTTTTAATTTAGTAGGGAGATAGTCCAAAAAATGTGAAGCAATGTAATTAGTTTTGAAAACGATTACTTGTATCATTATAGATACGATTCATACTGAGATTAGAAAATTTTACAGTGAAATCCACATGATAATAATTGGCACAACTCTTTGTCACCTGATAATGGTCTTTGGTCCTGACTAGAAAGTATTACAGAAAAATATCAGAATATTTGCCCATGGTATTGAACATAAGGATGAGTTACGCCTCTAATCGTTTAACTTCCTTGACCATTATTTTCCACTTGTGCTGCATAAAAATACAAAGTTTTGTGCGTCCCATTAAATATTTACAAGTGATGCAGACAATAACAACATCCACGCAAGGATAAGATGTTCTGCAAAGTGGAAATTTTTAATTGGCGTTGTGTAATTATATCCAATTAAGCCCTCACTCATTTACCCAATTCAAACCTCCCGCTTACTTGTATTATTTATTAATGCACCTGTTGTAAACAACCAATAACCTGTTAATTTAATTTGCAATTGCTAGATGATGGATGGTAAAATTCACATAGTTATTTTCAGTAATGTCTTTTCTGGAAGTGAAACCAGGACAAACGGAAAGTTCCCAAAGACTGGTCTGAAATGTGCTGCCAGGATCTTGGACAGACAAAATAGCAATGAGAAATATTGGTATTTAAGTATACACAGATTGGAAAAGCTTGTAAGAGAAACAGGATAAATGTAAATTATGAAATGAGTTGGTACAACTGGGAAGCAAAATAATACGTTCGTTTAGAACATTGTTGTTTCTAAAAAATAGATAAGGTTCAAGAAATCAGCTATGAATTTACAAAAATAAAAATGCTTCTACAATATGTTTACAACAAAAATGCTAATACGCAACGTTTCAACCACAATCCGTAGACTTTATCAGGAAACAGAATCAACGATATTACAAAAATATGAATGAAAAGAGACCAAAGAGCTTAGTTCAGAAACAGACATTTATTTTATTCAACCAGTAAGGACTTGTGCAGATAATACAATTATAAATGTTCTTGAGCTTATTTTGTATCGGTTTTTACATTAATTGATTAATAATTGGATTTAATTTGTAAAGCTTCAGACATTAATCTGGCATTATACTTGATTTTGGAATTTTATGATTTAAGATTATTTCTATTTTACTTAGAAATATTTCAATATGAGGATTCATAGAGGGAAACAAAGGTAATGGAGTGTAGTGTGGAAAGCAGTGGAATAACAAAGGGTGTTATATGGGGAAGGGATATTTAGAAGGAAGTTAAGGAATTCTGGTACTTGGGAAGCGTAATAAATAGGGATAGTACAAGTATAGTAGACATAAATAGTAAGATAGCACAGGCAAGGAAAGCTTTCGCAAAATAAAATGATAAGACTTGCGCAAGATAGGTTAACATCAGACCAGTATGAGGACTGAATAATATATTCATCGAAAACTGATTTTTTGTCACTGGGACGTTTTAACTTATAAATATGTTGTTTTTTATGGTGAGTCTACAATGTTCTGTTTGTTTGTCCTATGTAACAAACATTGTAGTCTTTACATTATGTTTATCCAAATCATATCTTTGTAATTTTTACAATAAAATATAAAGAATGGGTGGTTTTATAAATAACATCACTCTTGTATGACTTAATATATTCAATTAATTTAAAATTTGTATAATTTATTATTGAAAGAATGATAAAATATTTCGAATCTTACAGTTTATTATGAATCTTAGGTTTGGAGGGCCTTGTTAGTTGATAGAGAATGAGCATCGCATCCGTCGACATCTATGACAATATTCATATCTGGGAAAATCGCATTCGGGTAATTGCTGTGACGCAAAACGCAAAATTACGCGTAATGACTTTCGCATGGGTCGAAGGACGGTAAATGGAGCTATAAGAACGGTCCCCTGAAAACTTGAAGGCAAAAGCAGTCACGATGTCAGGTACAGTGAGTGTTGGTATCTCCTTGCTCTTCGCCGTCATGGCGCTGTCGTCCATCGACGGGATATTCGCCGCCGAGAAGCCGCATTCCAGACTGGATCGCATAAACGTCGACGACGTTCTTCAGAACGAACGTCTTGTAAAGAGATTCTACGATTGTCTGATACAGGACAATGACAGGAGATGTACCGTGGAAGCCAAAGAACTCAAAGGTAAAAAGATAACATTTCTCTGGTTTGACAACTCTAACTTTGTTCTTTCGCATTCCCCATTCTCTAAGAGGTAAACGAGAAATAGATAGTTTTAGATATTCGTGAGTCGCTGGCAACTTCCAAAAGAATGGCAGCAGACAGTTTTAAATACTTTTTAATTCCCCCATTCTGTATACATGATTGTTTGAGTGACATCCCTCAGAATAAGTGTCATATATGAGACTGAGTACTTAAAAATACTTACAACTAAACCTATAAGCAGTCTAATTAAACTTTATTGCATTTACCGTTGGAATGCTCATAAATGAAGTAACAGTTTACAGGAATGTTGCGAACTGAAAAGAAAACGATTAGGGAAGAATGTTGTACCAAAGGACAGCGAATCTTTTTCAGTCAAGATACTAGACATATTTTCACCTATTTGGTTGGTAAAGCTGTAATTGTTAATAGTTATCGACGATCGCCGTAAGGGCTGTGTATTGTGTTCAGAGCGAGGAGAGTGGTTTCTTAACTCAAAAGTCCTAGGGCAAAGTCTGTCAGCGTCAGTTAAACATATACGACTGAAAAGTAATTATAGTAGTGTAAAGTTTATGTTATTAGCTTTACATTTTGATAATAATAACTGTATTATTCCCAAATGAGAACGTGATGTACATGTGGACACCCCTTTCTTTGTACCAAAAGGACGTCCACCGGTACATACTTAACATTCGTTTACAAGACGCCAAAAATGTCAAGAAGCAAAAAGAGAAAGAGGAGCCAGCTCCATCCAAGACTGCATTTGAAGAGGCAGTGTTAGATGTTTTGGAAATTGGAATTAGTATTTGGAAAAGTGCTTTAGACCCTGGTGTTTTTAAACCTGCATTGGTGCAGAGAATTAAAAGCACAAGGGTGCTTTTCAAACACCAGTTGCTCATTGTGGCAAACATTTTAAAAAAAACTGATTGTTGACTGATAAATTTTTGAAAAAGGGGTAATTGGTGGTGAAAAGATTAAATTTGTTATGCAAGGAGATCAATATGAAACAGGAATTAACGACATTAAATTAAAATTACCACCTCTATGTTATGAGGCCATATCTTCAATTTAAAACATTATTTATTTATTTACCAGTATCATTCACTAGCTATAACATGGGTTAGTTTTCGTTTTAAAATGTTAATTTTTTACTAATGTTTTTACACTGCACTGTGTTTTTGTTTAATGTGTATATATAAATTTGACCGTGTTTCTAATTTTGTTTGAAGGTTTAATAAATATGTGCATTATAAATTTTGTGCTTTTTTCATGATTTATATGTAAAAATGCAAAAAAAGTGGATGTCCTTAGGAACAACAGAGGACACATTGCAAGGTTTAAATAAATTAATTATTTTAACCGGATTGCTGTTTTTGAAGAAGCATTTAATAGTAATAATTTTTTGCCTAAGTATTATAGATACCTGTAGTATATTCATATTTTGTGATATAAAATACTGGTTTGAATAAAAAAAAATTTGTCCGCTGGTGCAGAAGTCTCCCCTACTTAACACACTAGGAACTAAAACTTATGAGATGTGAATAACTTCTGATGCAACAAAATGACAAACATTTTTAAAGTCGAAGATGTATTTTAATAAACATCCTTTGTTATTATAATCATTACATGACATCATTTTTATGTTTTTTTTGTCGTTTGTAATTTGGAGAGAAATTTCTTCAGCTGTTTTATGAACGAAATTTCAGATAACATTCCGGACACCTTTGCTACGAGGTGTGGAGGGTGCACAGAGAAACAGAAGAGCGACGGCGACAAGGTCCTAAGGTACCTCATTGAAAACAAACCTGACATGTTTAAAAATCTTTCTGCTAAATACAACCCAGATGGTTCCTATTATGCAGAATACAAAGAGAAACTTGAAAAGGAGAAGAAAGAACGAGCTGAAAAAGAACAACTGGCAGATTCTACAAAGAAGATAGAGGATTCAAAACAGAATGTATAAAAAGTATTCTGTAAAATTGATACAAATAATGTCTATGTATTATGATGATAATATAATTAAATTTTATTTAATAAAAATGGAGCAATAATAAAGCAAATATTTTGTTTAATCTGTGAATTAATATAATTTAATTATAGTTTTGCTTTTAAAAAGTGAACGGTCGTTTAACCTAAAAATATCTATGTGTGTAGGAAAGTTTCTCCTTTTACGCAAATTACAATTTATTTGTAGAACGCTAATAAAGAAATGCTAGAAAGCAGTAAAGTGATTGTCGAAAGTGTAATTGTAATCTTAATTTTTTTTATATTTCCAAGACAACATATTTAATTCACTTAATTGAATTTCTTAAGTGGAATAGTAATAGTCTCCATATAGTACATTAACACGACTAAAATAATTACAATTCTTATTTATTCCGACACCGAGATGATCAAAGGAGACATCTAAAACATAATTAGTGTAGCAAAAATAGTAGTACACGCTGCAAAATAAAAATATTAGTTTCCTTTTCTGTTCACCAGTAAATTAAGAATTTATTTTCATGCAATGATTATCAACTCTACGGCTAGCCTTACACTATCGATATTTTCTAATTGGGTTAAACAAATATATTTTGTATCTCAGTCTTTTTATTTTTGGAACAACATAATTTAATGAATCTTTATTTCGGTTTTGGTGTGATTGGTAACACGTTTTAAAATTTTGAATGCCAATATCTAATTCAACCCAACCTATTATGGTCCCGTTATTTAAAACAATTTAGAATGCTAGATGAAAATATTTAAACGTAAACATGCCAGAAAAAAATGTATTAAAATGAATTTAGAGCTCACTGGGAAAATCTACCGTGGCTTTAAAGTTATAAGATTTTCATTTCTAAGTGGCATACTCCGCTGAAAATCGGAACGGAAACTTGGGAGTTAAATTATTCAGTTACTGATATGCGCACGATGCGCAGCTTTCAAAAATATTATTTTTTTAAAGTCACTCTTTTTTTATACTCGGTAAACGTTTTTCTCTTTTAGAGGTCTGTGAGTTTCTATTTTCGTTGTTGAAGCAACGAAGGAATTGTCTGTGCTTCTAATATCTCTGGTCTGTGTAAGATGAGTTCCGTCGAGGGCAGGAGCGCTTCTGTCGGACCCACAGCAGACGACATTTTTCGACACTTTTATTTGTAGAAAACGATTTATTTACGAAAATGGCAGTCGAATTCGGAACTGCTAAAACTGTTTTCATATTAGCTATTGTGGTAGGATGTTTTGCCATCTTGTGGCCAAAACTGTTCTATCCAATGCTAACTGCGTCCGTCACTAATCGAACTCCAATAGACACCTCACAAGGTATTTGTTAATATGTTTTGTCAGTGTTATTTAAACAAAATCTCGCACGATCCGTTATTTGAAAACAAATTTTATATTAGTTTCCACAACAAACTTAAAAATCAACCTAGTACCCAATAGGGGTTTTAAATTGGTCATTTAACTACAAAACCATCTATACTATGCATAGTTATGAAATTGTAAACAAACAAATCAGGTGTCTACTGAATGTCAGTAAATTAAGTTGCCCTCAATTGGTTGATACTGGAAGTAAATAATGTACATAAATTTGGAATATCAAGGGTTTTCAATTATCTATATGAAAGTTATTTCACTATGTGGCTCAGAAACTGTCATGCCTTAAATGATTTAGAAATATGTTTTTTAAATAGTATAACTTTTTACACTGTATACTTGGATATATTTTGCATTTCTGATTGATTGGGAAATACTGTGCAAAATAACAATAGAATAGTTTTGTTGGAAAGTTTTAAATATCTGAATTATGCTTAATTAGTTTATGCTGTCACATTTTAGGACCAATCCACAAATTTTTGTTAACAATAAACCATTATTTATCCATTTTTCATCAAATCTGTTGACATATATTTGAGCTTCTTTCTGAATGTCTGGAAAACAAGTGATTTGAGTACAAAAAAAATGTATTGGTGATTTCAGAGTATTTTGTTAAGGTGTTGTAATTTTATTGCTGTATATAGTTTACTTTATTGTGAAAAATCTGAGTTAGTCAAAATTGACTTTGTTTAATGCCCTCTGAAGAGTTTTCTGTTATTTGTGAAACAAGTTTGAATATCCCAAATACACACAGTTGTCTTAAATATTTATTGTTTTGCAGCCTGTTGTGATGTCATTTTTGAAAATGATGTTAAAGCCATAAAAATAATGACAGAAATGTGTGGCAATATCCTCCACGAGTCTGAGGAACTAGATCCAAAACTTTTTCAGGCTTTTAAACAAGGAAAGCTTTCCAAAGAGGTTGTTAATACGTGCCGATCTGAAGTTCTTAACAAGTGTGGCATAGATATTGCTGCTTTCCTAAGTGAGAAAGTTCGTCTGGGTCAAAGTTACAAACAAATTTTGGATGAAATTAGATCTTTCAATATTTCAGTGTGTCTGAAAACAAATTTTGGTGTTGCCCCTAGCTTGATAGGGGCACCTAGAAGAATGCGAATAGGGGTTCTCAACATGCCAAGTAAGGAAGTGTGCCCACAACTAATATAATCATAGCATCCAGAACTAACTGCATTTGTACTATTTTAAACAATTTTTTTGTTGGTAGTGAAAGAACAACCAAAGGCATTGCCTAACATGAAAAACATTAACAAATTAGAACCTTATTCTAACTAAAGTGTTTGGATTCCTCTCAATTCAGCTGTGAAACTATTAAAATATTTACTCAAACTTTTAGGACCACACGAGAAAAAATGATTCACAACTTTTAATATAAAAATCAATTTATTTGATATGCAGTCAAAATATTTCTTCATTATTTTTAAATCAATGTGTATTTGCAATTTTATTATAATTTTTAATACTTATTACTTAACAAAATTCTCTGTCCAATCAAGAAACTGTATACACATTTAGATGACTTATTCTTCTAAATTCCTAAATATAACTACAAAGTCCTACAGAGTGAATATCAGATATCTGCCCAACAAATTACTGTTATTTATAAGTGTCCATTATCTTTACTGTTGAATTGTATATGTATAGATTTTGAATTTTGCATGTTATATTGGTGTTAGTGATGTTTATTTTACAGCTACTCTTTGAATTCAATTAATAACTTCAGATAAATATTTTTAAAAATTTTAAATTAAATGTAATTTATTACATTTTTTTAAAAGGACATCACCGACAGGAGCGTCCTCCTCATCTTCGCCCCGAAATGTTGCACCCTGCCTTGAGAGAAAGGGGTCGAGCCATACCTCAATCCCACATTGTGCCACGAGTAATTGAAAAGGAGGGCCGTGTAAGTGTATTAAAATGCTGCCACTTCCATGTTAATTAATTTTATTTATATGAGTGACATTAAAAATCAATAAATAGGAAAAACTGTCTATAAATCAGAAAAAAATTAATATGAACTTTATTAACATGACATTTTGTTCCTGATTTGGAACCTCATCATGTAGTGTTATACCTACTATTATTATTTTTTAAAGGCTGTTTCACTATTTATTTATTTCTAAACAGTCAGATATTGTAGCTGATGATATTTAAAATATTACAAAACATTTTGGTACTTGTGAAAGGCTTGGCAGATTGCCTGAGCTATAAAGTGCAATTGTCTATTTTTAACAAACAGCTTAGCTTAAATTATTCTGCTATCAATCACTTAATATTTGGCACTTTTAATTATGAATTTATTTTGCTTTATTATTGAACATATAAATTCCTTTCTTGTGGGTGTATAAAATGTTCTGTTGAAAAGGTCTGTAATTTGAAATAAATTATGCTAAAATGTGTTGTCAGTGGTCATAAAGTTATAATTGCAGTCTATTTTGGTACTGTTTCTAACTTTGCAGCCTAAAACTGACCCTGGCTATATTCCAAAAATTGTGGGTCTGGGCAAGCTATTGCAGGTCACACAAAATTAGATTATCAGTCATTTCTTTGTTCACCTGAAGTATATTTGTGATATGTACACACCTTTCTTTCACAATAAAACCAATATTAGCAGCCTATTTTCTGATTATTTAAAGAATTTAAAATAAAATATTTCTGCAGTATGAGAAGAAAATCTAACAAAATACTACTACTAAATGATTGATGAGAATGTGACTTAACTCATGTATGCTCCTAATAAAACTTCTTCAATGTTCAGTCAAAGTAAAATAAATTGATCGATTAAATCTATGTATCTTTCTTTTCATAATTTTTATTTCCAAATATTAGTTTAAATGGCCATGTTTTGGTTGCTCTTAGCCATTAGGTTGTTTTATTTTGATGGTACATTAGTACTTGTTCCTATTAATAAACCAATAAGCTTATTGCTTGTATAGTTAATGAATTTGCTGCCAATATGTTTTAATGAGCTCCTAATGAGTAATCAGTTTTTACTATTAGTTTGTCTTTTATAGAAAGTGACCAAAGAAAGTTTGCTTGTCAAATTTAATCAACTAATTTAACCATATCCTTTTATATAATTACATTCCAGTAAACTTTCATAAAAAACATTGTAATATAATTCATTTTAATTTAAATAGTTTATGTTAACTAATATTTTCATATTTCAGCCTGGCCCAATTCCAGGAATGAGACCCCCAATGGGAGGTGCAGGACATGTTGTTCCTGCCCCAAAAGGAAGTGGCACCATGGGAATTATTATGCCAATATATACCATTGGGATTGTCGTATTTTTCATGTACACTATTATGAAGGTGAGGATTAAGTGTTACTATATTAAAACATATATAAAACAATTGTGTTTCAAAACAATTTCTCAACTAGGAACAATGTAGAGAGATTTAGTGTGTTATATAAAACTAACTTTTGAGTATAATATAATTCTATCTTGAAACAAGTGTTGTATACTGCACTAAATATTGTCCAAGAACGGTGTATAATAAAGTGCTGCATTCACCCTACACTTTACACAAGATTTAGTCAGTGTGAGGTTATTAATATTTGAAAAACCTTTGTAAACTGAACCCAGTAATATTTGTGTTCTGACATCTTTTGGTAAATGTTTGTTGTTGTCATATTTAGTTCTAAGACTGATCTGATGCAAACCTCCATGCTAACCTATCTTGCACAAGCCATTTCAGTTCCACATAACTAGCCATCCCACATCCTCCCTAATCTGCTTAGCCTATTCCATCCTATACCTCCCTCTTCTGTTCTTACCCCACACATTTCCCCTATTGCTAATTTTACAACTCCAACCTTAAAATATTGTCCCCCAACTCTTCATTATTCACCTCTTCTTATATTACTGATTGACCTAAATTTTCACCATGACACAACTATTCTAGATATTTCTTCCATCTTTCTCCTTGTTTGTTCTTTATCCAGAATTGGCTTTCATCCACTCTCCTGATGTTCATGCTAATATTTTTCCTCTTTCCGGATGCTTCTTTGATTTTCCTATAAGCTGCATCTATTTTCCCTTTCACCACGAAAACTTCAACCGCTTTGCATTTCTCTTGTAGCCAAGCCTCTCTGGCTGCTTTGCACTTCCTGTCTATCTCATACTTTAAGCGCCTGTATTGCTCTTTACCATTTTCATCTCTCTCATTTTATATTTACGCCTTTCATCAATCATTTTTATTATTTCTTGTGTTATCCATGCTTTTCTATTGGTCTGAGCAATTATTCCTATTTCTTTGTAAGCTGCTCTAGTTATTTCTTCCTTGAAGAGTGCCCATTCCTCTTCTATGTTGTTTCTTTCTCCTTTCTTTATTAATTTATTCTTGATGTCTTCTTTGAGACTGAAGCACATCCTGTTGTTTCAGTTTTTCTAATGCCCATCATTTTGTTTTAATTTCTTGAGTTTTTTCATTTTCAGTCTGCATTTCATAATCGGATGATTATGGTAGGAGTTTACATCTGCTCCTGGGTACGCTTTGCAGTCTAGCACCTGATTTCTTTACCTCTGTCTAACCCTTATATAATCTAATTGGTACCTGCCTGTGTCCCCTGGCTTTGGCCATGATTCCTAACCACAGTATTTGTCACTACTAATTGGTGCTCAATGCAAAATTCTACTAGCCTATCTCCCCTTTTATTACTTTCTCCAAGTCCAAAGTCCCCATCTACATCACTATCTCTTACGTTTCCAATCACCCATTACTATTAAATTCTAGTTTCCCTTGAAATGCTTAATTATTTCTTCAGTTTGTTTGTAGATTTTCTCAATTTCTTCTTCCTCTGCGGCATTTGTGGGCATATAAACTTGAATGGTTGTCATCGGCTGCAGTTTTATTTCTAACGTAATTGTAACTAATCTTTTGTTATATGGGTTATAATAGCTTACTCTTTGTCCCAGCCTTCTATTCATTACAAGACCTACCCCTGCATTCTTTTGTGCTAGTCACCCTATATTCATCTGACCAAAAATCTTGCTCTTCCTGCCATATAATTTCACTAATTCCTATTATATCTAACTTTAACCTTTCCATTTCCCTTTTTAGATTTTATAATCTACCAGCAAGGTTTAAACTTCTAACATTCCACACCCGTATTCGTAGAACATAACTCTTTTGTTATGCATTGAGGGTTGAAATTAATGGAACAGCTGTAGTTTCCCCTTGCTTTCAGCTGTGCAAGAGTAACACAACCATTAAAGCTGATGAAAATAGAAGTTTTGAAATTAAAATATTATAATGTCTTGTTGTTTTCCTTTTGAGTATTTTCAGACTACACACGAGAAACAATTTCTGAAAAAGTCATTCATGTATCACATATTTCTCATAATTGTTGTGAACCTTGCATATCTTGGAATATGGATACATTTAAAATATTACTGTATATGACAAAGTGATGTCTTTTACATTTATTTGCAGGTCATGTTTAAAAAACCAAGTGAGAGTAGTGGTGGATATGCAGAATTCACTCCAGATCCTGAATTCCGTAAAGCAGTATTCTCAGAGAGCTATGAAGATCGTAGCCACCTGTATGAAGAAAATTTAAGGCCTAGAACAAAGCGGGAACCCACACCCCCATGGAAAGCATCTGAAGAAAATGGCACTAGACTTGGTAAGTTTTAGTTTTCTAGGGGATGAATAAAACTTCGTATCATTGAGAGACTAATTACTAAAATTTTATAAACTTTTTATGCCTCAGGATGGAAAGAACGAGATACAAGTAAGTCTTATTTTTATAATTTTACATTAAATAATTCTCTCTGTGTTTATAAATTTGTCTTTATCATTATTGTTAAAATGAATAATGATATTTTCATATTATCTTTTGAGATATTTTAAATGTTTTGTTCAGTTATTCAATTTAATAATGTTAACTATGAATTATAAAGCAAGCAATCAGTAACAAAATCAGGGAGATCGATACACCTTTTAAAGTATTCACGGTTCAGTGTATATATCAGTTTACATATATTTAAACACAAAAATTTTATTAATGGTAATTAAATGCAAACTAAAATTAATTATTCATTTTTTGATTCGCATAAATTTGTTAATATGCTAGCTGAACAAATGTCACATAATTGGACTTCATTGGAGGATTTGGAAAGCATTCCGAGTGATAGTCGGCTGTCAAACTATATATTATTGAAAAAGAAGGGGATACAGAAAAGTCATTGACTATTTTAAATTAATAGTACATGTCGACTGGCTGGGAAGTACACTCTTCATCTGAAGAAGGGAGTATAGACTCTTGAAAATTAATATTTTCGTACTTTCCTGCCAATTGATGCCTACTATCAATTTAAGGCAGGTCTGTCTCTCTTTCCTTTCCAATTTATTACATATATACAGTATATATATAAATAAAAAATAATTCGTGAGGTTTATATGTAAGATTTATAATGAAAATTAAAATTGCCACTTTTCACTTGATGTATTCTATAAGTGAAGTAATTCACTTGTATTGAGGAAATATTTAATTAAAAACATAACAGTAAATTAATTGAGTATTGACAATAATTAAATTAATTTGTGTATGTATTCTATGTTTATAAATCATTATCTGTACATTAGTTTATATGTAATATATCCTACTGGCCAACATTTATAAAAGAAGCAATGTTTTATGTGTTATCCAATTGCTTAATAATTTTTGCTGTCTCAGATTTACAGCATTAAATAACTTGTTTTGATTATATTTAAATTATTTTGGTAATAGTTTTCCCTTCAGTATGTGGGCATTCTAATATTTGATTTGTTGCACTTGCTTTTGGTGTAAAGGTTAGTTTATTTATATGAGCATGTTGACTTCTAAACAGCCTTCTCGCAAACAGATATTGAACACTTATTCTGGATTGGATAGCTTTTAACCTATTTTATAACCAAGCATTTATCAGTATTGCTATCTATCGCAACATATTCCCTATCAAGTAGTGCACCAATTCCCCTTCTTGTCATAAATTAATTTGAAAGTCCACAACTAGCATTAAATGCAATTATTCAGTCTTATTGATGTACTTTTCCCTACACCCTAATTACCCATGTAGAACTCATTTTTGCAATTTTGTTTATTTTGTTGTATTACTTTGTCAAGTGTCTTGAAACAAATGTATTTGAGTAATATTGATCTTCTATTGGGTACAAAGTTGTAAAATTATCATTATAAATTGTAATTTCTCTCACTAGCAGCTGGAAGGAGTATGGGAAGAGCTTTATTAGGATTTGAGGGAGCATGGGTGCATTGCTTTGTCTTACAGGGGATATAGAGATTGACCATCTGCGCAAGAGGCTGGAGGAGACAGAAGCCGCCATGGAGAGGATAGTATCTCAGATGGGCTCGGTGCCTCTCCAGTTTCACGGCACAGAACCTAGACGTGCCAAGGTCAGGGCACATTGCCCCACGTGCTTTGCATGGCATTTGCCCTTTGTTTATATATGTTATCTTGTTTCCATTATTGAATATTGAGGGACACAGTGCTGGTGTGAAATGTCTCACATGTGTGCAATATATATTAGCAAATAAGGATCTACAGTTGGTATGCCATAGAACATTCTTTGCCAGACATCATCATCTCATATCAACCTGAAAATTGTCCTGATTTATTACATTATTTCTAGCCATGTCTTATTTTTTTTTCAAGATTCCAAAATGTAGGTTTGCAGACTATTCATTGAAGAGATCATGTGTTACTTTGCGTGGACATAACATCAAGGCCAGTAGATTGAATAATTAAGTGCCACCCCCTACAAAGTGACAGTGGAATTTGTTTTATTCTAAAGTAGTTGCCAGAAGTGTTCATACATTTATCCCACTGGGAGAATGAGAAGTACAATTTAAATCTTATAGAAAGTGGTATATCACTGACAGATCCACAGCCTCCCGCACTCTTTGTCATCCAAATGAAACCGACATCCACTTGCTCAGTCAACAATAATCATACTGGGTTCATGAATATTTCAAGTCTTTCCTTCTTCCTTCCATCTCTATGCTTTGAACATATGCTTTCCTATGAACGTAACACTATGTCTAAGCATATGCTTTTTTTGAATGTGTTCTTACAATTTTCACATATTAGTATTACTTGAGAAAAGCATTTGATTTCATTAATGTTACTCTACTTCTCTTAAATTACTCCATTTAGATTCATACCCATTCATAAATGTTACTGTATAATTATTAGTATATGATGACTGGTTTCGTGAGTTTTGAGTCGAAGAGAATTTTTTTCCAATATAACTGCCAGAGTAATAATGTGCATACTCAACAATTGTAGATTAATATTAATTGGAGTAAATTTGTACTGCACTGTTGAGCCTTCAGTATTTTATAATAATCCTAAGCTTGTAAATACAGGTCCCTATAAAGAAACAAAGAGAATTGTGCTTTGTGAAATTTCTGTATTTGCAAAAATTAGGATTTGCAGTTTGTAGCTTTTAAAATGATCTGTCACATTACCCTATCTTTGACCTACTTCTCTCCTAGTTGTGACAGCCATCTCAGGCTTGTTAGCTGAAGTGGACCTTCAGAGAGAGATTCTAGAAAAGAGAGCCGAAGGCCAAAATGGTTCAATATCTGAGAGGAAGGTACCGTGGAAGAACTCTTGGCGTCAAAAGTGTTGTGCATGGCCGAGTAGCTTACACAGTAACACCAGCTACTGTATTTGGATGTTTCACTATACAAAAGGCTCTCATGGGACACTTGGATTTGTCAAAGTGTTTCTGTTCACTCTTTGTAATCTGTGAGTTGTAAATTATTGTATGACGTCTTTGCTCATTAGAAATTGATAATTTGATGTACTTTACCAGTTGCCTTGATATTGTGGAGATGGAAACAAAGATATTAGAGTAATTCAGGACACAATTAAAACTTTCATCATATTGAGTTGTAAGCTTAATAATTTTAAATTGGTTATTTATTTTAATTTCTTCGTTACAAGTCCTTAATAACTTGACAGTGATTGAAGCTATATTGAGATGTGACATAGATGTGCAATTAAGGAAGAGAACAAAAATATCAACATATACTTAACTGTATAAATACATTATGATCATTTCATGAAGAAAAAAATTAATACATCTGAGCAAACATGACTGTAATGTTGGTTTAAATTGCTATTGTGTTAAACTGTTGTTAGTTGTTTTAGAAGCTACAATTGTTTTTGAGATAATATCTGCATTGTACAATTTTGAAAAGATTGATTCTCTTTTACAACTCAAGTAATTGCAAAGATTGAATAAGTGCATTGACATTTATCAGGCCCCAAAACCTTTTGAATGTTTCAAAGAAAAGAAAAATATATTTAATTATTTTCTGCATCTAATTAAAGATAATAATTTCCATGACTAAATCACTATCCTATCTTATTGTAATAAAATATTTTTTATTCTTTATTCTAATTTTTTAATATTAAAGCTTAATATGAAACTAACTGAAGTTATTTAACAAAGAGAAACATTTCTTCAGTAAACTTGATATATTATGAAAACCAAACATGTTTTACGTGTGTTTCATTGTATTTTTATTTCAAAAAAGTTTTGACAGTATTTTTTTCTCTCTCAAGAGTAATAAAGTGATACCTCTTTTCCTCTCAAATTTTTCAAATTTTGAATAGCTTGAATTGCTTTTACTCCTAGTTAATTTCAGTACCTTTTTTTTAAAAAAAATAATTCATTCTTTTCTTATGTTACTTTATATTATTTTTAACTAAATTAGTTATTGCATGTATAGTACTGAGTAGTACATTTTGTATTTAGTAAGGTTGCAATGTGTAATTTAATTACTTTAAAAATATTTGTAAATAAGCCATTTATGAAGAACTATCTAGTGTGGTACCTGTATCTCTTTTACTTTCCAGCATGAACAATTCTTTTACATATTTATGTTTCAGCCCTCAAGTTCCTATATTAGAAGCAGTCATTACTTGTTACTTATTTGATATTTGTAATTAAAAGTGAAATGCATGAATTTGTTTTTATAACTATACGAACTGTTTGTCTCTGGGGAGAAATAGTTTTTGTCAAAACTTGTGTAAATAATATCAAGTTCACTTATGCTTAATATTATTGATTAGTATTTTCTTATTGTTGAAAAGGAATTGTCAGTTAAATAAGGAACACAGGCTTACTTTTTTGTAGCTAATGTTGAATAAGTATAACAAGTACACTAATTTCAAAATTAAGTGAACCAATTTGAATTGAATTATAAAACCATTTAGATTATTTCAGTAAAAAATTAATACATCCTAGTCAATATGGTAGTAAGATTAACTTAAAGCAGTATTATATCCTGTTGTACACGTGATGATAAATAAGCAGGGTTTCTTTATAGAAATGCTACACAGAATCACCACACCATTGAGTATGTTTAAACCTTTTTAAAATAAAAAGTAAGCTGCTTTTTGCAATAATTTTACTACAAGCATTTTATATATATTCTGACAGTGGTGATTATAGTACATGTGTCATTTAGGTTTCAGTAATTGAAACATATTAAAATGGAATGTGGTTTCACTTTAAATATGTAAAATGAGAGTTGTCTTCAATGTTCACTTACGTTAAAGTAATTCATTTCAATAGAGCTAGAAAAAGGAACAATCCGCTCCAAATTAATCACTCCATTTCAAGTGTTATTCCAAATTTTCACACACATGTGAGAACTCTGGTGTGCTCTCAGTGAAATAATTATGCATTTGGAGTTCTGTATGTTTGGGTTATTATTGTACTTATTAATTAGATTTATTTATTTGTTTGTAGACAGAAGATGATGTGAGTGAAATAATTGAAGCTACATATATAGACAGTAGCCAGTCAGCTCCTTTAGACACCTCTGTAAGTGCATGTGAAATTTTCTATGTTCTTGGTACAAATCATCTATGCTAAGATTTGATTGTCATTTAATGTTGATGTGACCTAATAAACAATTCTCAATTAATCAACCGTTTCAAGGTACCGTTTGAACAAATGTTATGTTCAAACACTGATATAACGTGATTGCTTAATCAAGCATCATTTATTTTGTCATTACACTGGAAAAGTATGTTATTTGATTGATATGAGTTGTTTCCTAATGTATATAATTTTTGAGTACACTAATGATGCTTCTTTAAAATCAAAACAAAATTTGCTTTGACTTGTTTATACTTTAAAAATTTGTTTGTCTTTTGAAAATAATTTAAATGTTTATATATATATATATATATATATATTATTTCACTTATGTAATCAAGTAGCTACTTTTTTCTCGCGGTGTGAGCTCAATAGTATAATAATTTAAAAAATGAGTAAATTAAATATTTTAAAATCTGCAGTATATTTTTCAGGTTGAAAAATCTGGGGACATGTTGGAATCCAGGGTTTCTGAAGATTTAAAGACTGAGTTGAAGAAGGAGGTAACTAGCATACACATGTTTCATGCCATACAATTCATATTTAATTAAATCAATGAAGCTTCACATTTTACATCTAATAAAGCTTTGTCCAGAATTTTTAGATAGATTGTTTTCCATTATAAAAAATACAAATAGTTCTCTTAGCATTGTCATTATTGCTAAGTACTATCATTAGATTAGTTCTTATTTGATTCCACACATGTAAGTACTTCTAAGTTTATGGGTAAAGAAATTTACTTTCCTATTTAGTTGAGTATTTGTAATGAAATATATGAGTAAATTCTTGTATATCATATTAACACATTAGAGAAACTGTAGTTATATGAAACGGGGTTTAATAATGATCCAAAAAGTCTTCATGTATTAATATATATACTAACTGATTTTTAATTTTTCAATTCAAAATAGTTTCATTATTTTAATAGAAATTGAATTTTGAAGAAAGCCTTATTTTATATTGATTTATAATACACTGAAATTTATTTTTGTAAAAATCTATTTTTGATTTCCTTTTAATTGTTTGTTCACACAATCAATTTAAATGATGGCGTTTTACAATTTACAGACTCAAATTGCAGATTTTGAGGAAAAGTCACAAGAGGCAACTGGTACTTTATTGAAGGAGGACACTCAAGAAAGTGAGAAGGAACTCTCTCATGAAGATGATAATAGTGCTAAGGTAAAGGTGGTGGGTATGGAGATGACAGCTAGTTGCGAGGGAGGGTTACGATGGAGCAGACCTGAAACCCCTGTCTTAGGGTTCTCATCTCACAGCCGTAGTGTCACTCCGGTGCCACCACCTTCTCCTGAACCACATTCCATATTCCTTGAAGGCACTCTACCATCTCAGACACGGTTACTGGTATCCGATTCAGAAACACAGGCAGTCCCGTTGTCAACTGGAGATATAGAGGCTGATGCCGATGCTCCTGTTATCCTCAGTGGAAAAATGACACTTTCCTTGATCAGTCTGCAAGCAGCTTTGGCAGCAGAAGATGAGCAAATGAAATTTGGAGAGAAGGCTCAACAGACTAAAGATCACTCCCAAGAAGAGCAGAAAGTCCTTGTGGGTGAAATTGTAGAACATGAAGAAAGATTAGTAGTACTACCCCAAGAGGCAATGCATAAAGAGAGTTTAGAAATGCAAGATGAGAAAATTGTAAATTTATCTACAGTTGAAGTTATTGAGGAAGACAAACCTTCTGATAAAATTACATTACAAGACCCACAAATTGAAGTAATGTCAGAGGAAAAAGTTGTAGAGAAAAACATTACAGATGCTGAGTCTACCAAGGGTTGGAAGGAAGTATCTGTTGACCAACATGGATATGACACAATTGTTTCTAGCAGTGGAGAAGAGACTGATAAAGAAAGCACAATTGAATCTAAAAATATGGCTGATTTGGACAATAAAAAAGATCTTGTTCTTATTGTCAAGGAAGAAGAAGAGGAGGAGGAGGAGGAGGAAGTGGAAAAAATTGAGCAGAAAGTTGACAGTACACCCGAAGTACCTAAAAAAAACTTTGGTAATATTGGTGAAAACTCCAAACAAGAAGAAGAGGAAGAGGAGGATGAAGAAGAAGAAGAAGAGGAGGAGGAGGAGGAGGAAGAAGAAATTGAACAGAAATTTGTTAGTATGCCTAAAGTATCTCAACAAGACTGTAGTAATAGTGGTGAAATGTCAAAACAAGAGGAGGGACCAGGAAGTGCAGGTGTGACAGAAGATGACCCAATTAAAAAGGGCTCCGAACTTGAAGCACAATTAAAGGTAGTGGAACACAGACGAGTGTGTGTTTGCTGCATCACTAACAACCTTCACAGATTTTTGAAGTGCATGGCGATTTGTGGCAACAAGCGTTTAATTGTCTAGTGAATTACATCTAACTAAATACTGAGCATTAAACATTGCTTTGCTAATACAATTTTTTAAGATCAAATTTCATTGTTTTTGACTGTGGAAAAATTTGTTAATGCTTTCATTTTTAACAACTTTATCATTAATCATAATTGTTACTTTGATGGCATGGTTATTTACAATTGTGTGTTCATAAATTTGATTAATACTAAAGTAAACTGTGGGCTAATTTATTATTTTTCAGACTTCTCCTGGTGAAACAGTTCGTGCAATTAGAGTGAATGTTACAGAAGATGATGAAGATGAAGAAGAAGGTACTTATTTGATTTTTTTAAGCAGACAAACTTACCAAGTGGCACAGTAATTAATGTTCAGCCATGTTTTTGGAAGAGAGAGATAGTTGATTAAGAATGTGTTCATTCATTCATATGCATTTCATTGTATTTCTCGGTTTTTGATTTGTTTCACTAATTTAATTTTCTTTAATCTCAATATAAGTTGATGCTTATTAGATTGAAGTGTTTTGCACATTTCATGTAAATGCCATTAATTTCAATTTAGTGCATTATGAAATTTATAATTATACAAAATTAATTCTTTAATTAAAGCGTACCATAATTTTAAATGTCTCAAATAATGCCAGGTAAAGGTAACATAATTTTTGTAAAATAATTTTATTAACTCCATCCATTAAAGTAAATTAAAATTTAAAGAAGACGAAGAGGAGGAGGAAGAGGAAGAAGAAGAAGAGGAGATTGACCAGAATGATGAAATACAACCACTGCAACGATTAGTAAATGACATGCATATCACGAGAGATGAAACGCCAAGTACAACAAATTACACAACTGGTGAGGCAAAACATTTATGTTGCTTAATAAATTTGTAGATTTAAATACCCTGTAAATTAATTCATAGCTTTTATTCTTGTTTAATATTATAATCAAATATTAGGAAAAAGTGCTCGTGCCCTTTTGGAAAGTACATACCTTTTAAAATGAATATGAAATCTGTAATTTATCTTGTAGTTCAAAGCTTTTTTTCTGTTTGGTGTTTAGAAATTATTTTATTTTATTGTGACCAATGCACTATTGTGTTTTAATCCCTGAATTCAAACAATATTGATATAAACTTGCATAAAGTTGAGGTTTTTGGACTCGTTATTCAGCAGTTAACTTAGCTCTACAAAGTCTTGAGTCATCTGTCAAATTTGCTGTTGCCTTAGCTTTGCCTGCTATTTTAATCACCATTATCAATGTGCTCTACTATCTTTAAAATGCACAAAAATGGTTTCTGAAGTCTTTTTCCAGGCCCTCAAAATCCAGAAATGTATCCGTATTTGTGTGTAATATATATTATTTTATGTTTCACAGCAAGTGCTGCAGCAGAAGCGAGGAGTACATCTGGCACTGAAGAAACAGCTGCGGATTTCTCAGCATTGGAATCATTTGATGACCAACCAGTAAGAATCTTCATATTTAATTGAAGTATTAAAAATATTTTTAATATGGAAGGGCTGCAATGATAGAATTTTTCCATTTAAAAAATATGTATTGAATTGTTTTAAATAACTTTAGGAAACAGAATGTATTGTTGCTTTCTAAGATTATATAAATAGTGAACTTCATGCTGTTTCATGTGAATTTTACAAATCATAAAAAAAAAATAGTATTTTTGGAATATAGTTATTTTATATGCCATAGAAGAATTATTAGGATTATCCATAACTCTTCTTTCTTCTCTCTATCCATCCCAACTAAATAATACACCATATAAGCTACATGACTGTCAATATTCGGTACATCATCATGTAGCCGATGCTCTGTGAAGATCCTGGTACGAGTCTCAGTGGCGTTGAATATTTTCGTTCTTCTTCTATTACTCTATATGCTTAACATATGTATTTCTCTGAACATAATCTATGTTAAGCCTATATTCAAAGCATATTTCCCATCTTTCTTCCTCATTTTCTATCCTTACTTGCTATCCACATATCCAATGTGTGTGTCTTCTTCACATTTCATTAATTTTATGTATAATCTGTTTTCTTTTTCAAGGAGGATGACGTAGAAATTGAAGAAGAAGTTTGGAATGGAGATGTAAATTCTGCTGAAGAAGAAAGTGAAGAGGAAGACGAACCAAACTCTCCCCAAAACAACCAACAACAGCAACACTGATTAGTGCCAATCATAAGATGAAATATTTTCAAGGGCTATGACTTTACTAACAACTGCATCAAAATGCCACTGCCTGCGCTTTGTTTTGTATAGTTTATTTTCAATGTTTGGTTACTGTGATAGGCAGGTGGCATTCTGTGTAACATAAGAATAAATAACATCTGCGAATAGTTAATTCTTCATATGTATTCTGTGTAACAGTTTTCAGTCTATTGTTTTATTATTATTGTATTAAAAGCAACTTTAGTTGTAGTGTTACGAAACTGTACACGGTATTATAAGTATCGATTCCAATAACACTTTTTGATGCAGTGTTGTAATCTTGTGAACATATCATTTAATGATGTAGAACATTAAGCTGTTAGTAAAGAAATATTCTTATCTAACATCATTACATATAAGTAGAGAATTAGTGGCTACTCTACCTTCACTTACGACTCATCATTATCAGCCCTTTCGAGCATTTGTTTTGACGAATGTGAGAATTTCTCTCAATTTTATTGCAAACTTAACATGATTGGTGAGATTTGTTATAAAACTGCATTTCATCAAGTACTTGTTTTATGATGTAAATTGATAATTATTGAATTATTCTGTATAACTGTTATACAATGAATTGCTAATTGTTTCAACTTGTGCCAAATAATTAAAGCACTTTTCTAACATTCTATATTTGAAGTTCTATCAACATTGAATAAGCCTAATTATACTGATTAATTCTGTGATTCTTCTACTATAACTTACAATATTCTTAGAACTTCAGATTACTTGTGGAGAAAATGAGAAATGTTAAGTAATATACAAATAAGTTCTATATAAAACTGTTATTGTTTGACAAATAATTTATAAAATATTTTAACATACAAGATTAATATTAGTTATAAGCATTTAAAACTGTTAATATTTATTTTCCAATTGTTACTTTGTTTGACTGACTCTTGTCTTCTCACAACTGTAAATATTCTCATTTATTATATTCTTTAATGTGGAATATTGTTGGTTAATAATAAAATTATATTACATATTACATTACAAGTTTAAAATGATTTGCTTTTTTTTACATAGTCCTTGTTTTTTACATTGGTAGTCCGCCGTTAATGAGAAGTATTCTATATTATATTAAAAAGTATCAACTTCTAAGGAGTTTGAAACTTGTATAAATTATCCAGACATGGCGAGAATGGAAATAGATTGAAAGTGTTGGACTCAAACCCGTGATCTGTGATGAGAAAATATAAAGTGGATGAAGTAAATATAATACAGCATATCATAGTGTATATCATATATGTCAGAGAGCCTGATTGTAATTATATCTTTTAACCTGATTTAAAAATCACATAATTGTTTAGTACTGCAAGCCTGTTAGGTCACACTCTTACAAATAAAGAGCTAACAACCACTTTTAAAGCATCGTAACCCCATTCCAACCAAGCCTCCCTGCTTTCATTATCAAATGAATTAAGACGAAAAAGCTGACCCCACCATAATTGCCCCATATATTAAGTCGACAATGCTGATTCCACCTCAATCGCCCCATGCATAAAGTCGAAAAAGCTGACCCCGCCATTATTGCCCTGTGATTAAATCTTGAAAGTGGCCGACTCTGAAAATTTCCCAAAGTCATGTTCCTGTATTTCAGGTTACACAATGAATCTTTCTGGCTTTACTATCCATCTCAATTATCTGTGATACTTTGAAAGTCAAGCGGGACGGAAAGGAGAAGTGGGAGGATTGAGGAAGCTACAGTCGGAAACTAGACCAGTTCCTAACAAAGATACATAGTTACAAGTTTAATGGAGAGATTGCAGATGCCAGTTCCCGGAAACAAGCTTTTGAGTAGCTAAGTAGCAGATATAAACTCTGGCCATAATCTGCTGTTTATGAAATGCAGGCTGAAAATAAAGAACACAAGAAAGGAACTGAAACAAAAAGATGGGAATTAGAAAAACTGAAACAACAGGAGGTGCTTCAGGGTATCAAAGAAGATATCAAGAGTGGATTAATAGAGAATGGAGAAAAACTATATAGAAATTAAATGGGTATCCTTCAAGGAAGAAATGACTAGAGCAGCTGACGAAAAAATAGGAAGGATAGCTCAGACCAATAGGAAAGCATGGATAAAACAATAAATACTAAAATGGCTGATGAAAGGCGTAAATATGAAAATGGTAAAGTAAAGTAGTATCTTGAAGAATGAAATAGCAAGTACAAAGCAGCCAAAGAGGCATGGCTACAAGAGAAATGTAAAGCAGTTGAAAAATTCATGGTGAAAAGAAAAAAATAGATACAGCTTATAGGAAAATAAAAAAAAACATTTCGAGAGAAGAAAAATACTAGCAAGAACATCAGGAGAGTGGATGAAAAGCCAATTATGGATAAAGAAGTAAAGGCAGAAAGCTGGAAGGAATATTTAGAATAGCTGTATCATGGTGGAAATCTAGATCGTCAGTAATACAAGAAATGAAGGTGGATGATGAAGAGTTGGGAAGGCAAAATTTTTAGGTTGGAGTTTGATAGGGCACTGACAGACCTGAGCAATTGTAAAGCGCTAGGAATTGATAACATTCCAGCAGAGTTAATAAGTGCATCAGGCAAAAAAAGCAATATCATGGCTGTTCAGGATAGTTTGCGAAATCTACCAAACAGAAAGAATGCCAGAAGATTTTAGTCATAACATAATTATATATGTACTGATAGATGCAAACAGCACAGTACAATTACATTAGTATCACATGTATACAAAATATTAACGAAAATAGGAGGATAGAACGATAAATAGAATGCGAGTTAGGAGAAGATCAGTTTGGTTTGAGGAATAATGTACAGACAAGAGAAGGAATATTGACTTTGTGTCTAATTTTAGAAGACAGGATAAGAAAACAAACAGCCTTTGTTCATGGTATTTCTAGATTTAGAGGGAAAAATATTGATAATGTGTACTGTAACACACTATTAAGGATTTTGAAGAGCACAGGAATAAAATATTGTGAAGGGAAACTTTCACATAACTTCTACAGAAGGCAGTTAGCAATAATAAGAATTGAAGATCAAGAAAAGAAAGCAGAAATCAAGAAAGGAGTAAGACAAGGGTCTGTCACCCATACTGTTTAATTTATATATAGAACAGGCAATGAAGAATGTTAAAATGGAATATGGAAAATGAATAATAATGCAAGGAGAAGAAATAAAAAAACATATGCTTTGTGCTGATGATATTGTAGTATTAGGGGAGTCTGAAGAAGACTTGAAAACCATAATAAATGGCATTAACGTGGTCATGGAGAAAGAGTTCAATATGAGGATTAATAGAGGGAGTGTAGCATGAGAAACAGTGGAAAAACAAAGGGCGTTAGATTGGGAAGGGAAATTTTGAAGGAAGTTAAGGAATTCTGCTACTTGGGAAGCCTGATAATCTGGGTTGGCAGATATATAGTCAATATAAATAGTAGGATAGCACAGGCAAGGAAGACTTTCACAAAAGAGAGGAATTTACTTACAGATAATATAATAGTGGATATTATGAAATCATTGCTAAAAATATTCATGTGGAGTGTGAAACATGGACGATAATAGTTGCGGAAAGGAAAATAATAGAAGCTTTTGAAATGTGATGCTATAGGAGAATGCTGAAAATCAGATGGGTGGATAGAGTCACTAACGAGGAAGTTCTAAACAGAATAGGGGATGAGTGAAGAATATGGAGGAGGTTGACCAAGAAAAGGGTTAGTTTTATAGGCCATGTTTTAAGACATGAGGGTCTTATAAAATTGGCATTAGAGCGAAGTGTGTAGGGTAAGAGCAGAAGAGAGAAGACAAGGATGGAATACGTGGGGAAAACTAGTTATGCGAAAATGAAAAGGCTTGTGGAAGAAAGGTTAGAATGGAGGGTTGCATCAGAAAAGTCTTAGGACTGAATACCACAACAACAACATAGGAGGATGGAACTAACGAAGAATGAATTGGGCTAGGTTTACACGGGCAGAAAAAACGGTGCAGTGTTGTCAGTGGCGTTTAAACATACGCCAGTCCAGTACTGACAATCCAAGGCTGGCACGGCAGCACTGCCTCCGTTTTCTTGAAGCGTGTGAACAGAGTGTCAGGCGTGACTGGCGTTCCCCCTCCATCCTCCGTCACAAAGGTGGCCAGTTGCCTGTTGGCAACACTGACAGTCATGTTCCAATAATCTTGTTGGAGAGGTAACAACGAATGGGTCCATTCAGTTCTTCAGACTTCGGAAAACTAGGTAAGTCTTAAAATTCGGTTGAAGACCATGTTCATCTACATCATTATTTATATTTATCATTCACCATGCGATTTTTCCTTCTCAAGCAAATGAACTTGAAGACGCGACTCGTGTTCTTAACGCAAGGCTTGTATTTCTTGTGCACGTATTTTATTGTGTGCAAACTTTTAAGAGGTGAAATTTACAACTTTGCAATTGTGAACGATAAATTGCTTCAAACTAAGACCTTTGCGAGTCTTTGCTCAATATCTTAATCAAAAGAAATATTTTATTTTTAGGCGTAGTGCTTCTCTAACCCCTAAAGACGTAACGTTCACAGCATTAGAAAATAATGAGAAATACATTCGTTAACAGACTACCATTAAATTGAAAATGTATGCTGAAGAAAATCTCTAAATGTTTAAAATACGTCTGTATTTACTGCTCTTCAGGACATTCTTGTGCTCCATTTGACTGTTTCATTAGAAAGTAATATAACGTTAGTTTGTGCAATCAAAGCCAGGCTAATCACAATTTGACCCTCTCTCCCAGGCATAAGGGAAAATAAATATTTCTGCAAATTTCTCATAGTATGTTGAATCCTAATTACTTCAAGAAAGTAATATTGACATTACTGCTTATTCTTGAGGACTGTTCTTTGTGGGATACAAAATTGAGCTCCTTATTTTGTGGTATCCACACAGGTACAATTTTTGGTTTATGTGGGTAGTTTGTAGTAGAAAACTAGATTAAGTCCTACGTTCCGTTTTTTAGCTTGCATTTAACTGTATTTATCATTCTGAACATTTTAATAAGCCTATTTCCATATCGTCAAGTAATCAAAGTTCTGTATGGATGTAAGAAAATGTTAACTTTTGTCTGGTGTTATTTTTTATCAGATTTGTAAAGTGTTAGGGGGCAATGAAACTTTTTTCTTATTTATTTGGTACTATTAAATTTGCAACTTTCACAAGATTGTAATATAATCTTCATAAGGCTACTCCATCCACTGTTTATCAAGACCAACCCAATTTATTTCTTAACAATTAAATAATCTGATACTCAAGTGTAAAAAATTCAGCAATGTTTCAGTTCTTTATCAAATCAAGTGTTAAAGCATTATAGCTTGGAAAAATGTAATATAAAGTTGTCAATATGTCCTTTAAAATTCTTTTATGTGGCAATACAGTGCTTTGTTTGAAAGCACATTTTATCTTTATAAAGAAATTTGTGGAATCTATTTGTGAATGTATTTTATTGTTACAGGGCATCAAGAAAAAGAGAGGTGGGGAGTAGCTTCAATCCAATTCTACGAGAAAAACTTATTTGGTTTCATTCCAACAGAATAAAATTCTTCTTGATGTAAGTAGTGGATATTTATAACTTTTTTCAATAAGTAGTTAACATTGGCAGTTTGAAGAATGCTAGAAAAGATACTAGACTTTAGGGAACTTGTGCTGCAAACTTGTCCCAAATTCACACATTAGAAGCAGATTTACAGTTATTTTAATATATTTGTAGTTCAATTTGTACTTTTCTCAGGTTAGTTGTTTGTATTGTAACAGATTAGCTTATTGAAAATTCCTTTTTGATATAAGCTCATTTACTTGTACCATCAAATTTAAAAATGGCCAAAGATTAGTAATACTCCTCCCCAACAAAAATTTTAAATTGACATAATTTCTTGATTCAAATATTTATATTTAACATTGATTTTTTCCTAATTTGGGCCACACATTTAAACGTGGCAATAAATGTCCAACTTCATTGAATATATCCCTTCATTAGTTTGGTATTAAAATTTTCTTGTTCTGGAAATGACCAATATTTATCAAAGAAACTATAAAAATGTTTCAAATGTTTGCCAAAAACTTAAAAAATTTGTAATGAATAAAGACTAAAAATTAAAGAGTTTTCTTTTCTTTTTGGAACTTGAAGAAATTAAGAATAGTCATTTTAATATTGGTTTCTTTTTAATTCATACTTGAGCCTTACAAATAAGAATTTTGTCAAGATCTTGCACTAAACTCTATATTATTATAATCTGCCCAATTGAGCCTATAAATAGGATCAGTATGTTTAACTTCACTTAAAATGTTTTTGGTACACACTACTTTGATGAAAATAATTCCTATATACATCTTTACCCTTGCAACTATTGTTAATTTTAATTTTATTAAAATATCTGTATAGAACACTTTTTCCCACACTTCTTGTATCATGCCATGTGGTTGTGGTTCTTCTTAAATAATTTAACAAATTTTACAATTCCACTAAATTCTATATTGTATAATAAAAAAAACTGCTCCTTTAGATTCAAATTAACATAGTTGGCTCACTAGAGAACAAAAGACTAGTTAGAGAAATTTTTCTTACATCTACAGTTGAATATCAAACATTCCTCACAATGAAAATCCTGTTATATTAGATTTTGGAGAAATCTTGGTAATTAACAGCAGTTTCTGACAAGGGTATCTTTCACAAATATTTGTTTTGAAAAAAGTTTCCAAAAGTCAAAGAATGAGTCTTACGAAATATTCTGTGATGGTAGAAGTGTAAGGAACCTCCTGAAAGTGCAGAAATAATTGTTTGCAAAAGTAAATATCTGGCAGCTTGTTATTAAAGATGTTTCGTTGAGTCAAAACTGCTGCCAGTGATGTCAAAAAATTAATCTATTCAAATTTTTATGTAAGAAGAAATCCTTTTGCTATTGATTAACAGCATTTATACTGTTTAATATAATTATTCAGTTACAATATTAATCTGTTAATTCTTTAGTTTAAATGTTAAGCGTTTGGCTTGAATGCATGGTCCTAAACATGTTTCATTCCCTGTCTTTGCTCAAATGTTATCAGAGAAAAATTTGTATCAATAATTAAAAATTTAAGTTTATTAAATATGAAGCCTGAAAAGTTGTCAGTGTTGTGATTTCCTTTGTTCACACAGCTAAAAGAATGACATTAACTGCAAGGTATTAAATGTTGAATTCTTCCTTCCAAACTGTGCTTTAATTGCACTTAATGTGAAATTTGTTTTAGCTTTGTCAGTGGTTTTATGGTTGATGTAAATGCCACAACATCTATTATTCCCAATTCCATATAAAATTTGTACTTCGTTTTTGTTTCATCTGTCTTCTCCAACCTGTTGATTTGTCTAATTTTCCTTATTGTTCAACCATTTTTTTTCTGTATTTAATTTTCACCTGTATTCCCCATGGAGATTTCAATTAGTTATACATATTCATGAAAACAATTGTGTAAGGTTGTTATAGTTGAGAAGACAATCTGTGGGTGAGGTGAAGGAAGGAAGAGTCCACCTTACTTGCTCATAACCCAGGAATGGTTTCAATGAAACTGTAAAGACCTGAATTTTGTAAGATTTCTGTTGTAAGGCCCCACTATCCATTTAAAGAGTATCATAGTTTTTGTAGATCATATTGTATAGTTTCTCAAATTCTTGAAAATGTATTTAATAGCAGGTTAATTATTCACTTTATTGCTTATCCCAAATTCTAAATTATTTGAAATATTTGATAGAAATGTTTTTGGTCTTATTTTAAATGACTAAAATATTGTGCTTGGTTGTTGTAGTCCCTCTTAAGACTAAGTTATTCTATGTACATTAACTTTGAGATTAATCTAGTAAAACCAGTTGATGTTTCAAATATTTTCTTTCTTGTTGCAGGAGGGATTCATGATTGCTGCCAAGTTTCTTATTGAAGACTGCTGCTGTTTTTTTTGCCTTTGTATTTTACTTTGTACTGTTCATCCTGCTATATATTTTGTTTAACATTGATTTTAAAGAATTAAATGTCTAAATACTTGATGTTTGATTTATTGCAAACCTAATGTTATACTATAGTATTTTGATGTGAATAAAATGTACAGTTTACATCTTTACAATTTATTTGTCTTTAGCTTCTTACAAAATGCTTTTTTATTATTGGATTTAAAAATGAGCTTCAATTGTTGGGATGAGGGGTGCATCATGGCAGGGAGGGGGCTGCAAAAATCACCCTAAGTCCAACATGATAAAAAAGCTTTTCTGTCCAGCGTCGACGCTTTTCAGATTCCACAGCTTCCCAGTCCAGCGTTTTGAGGAGCGAGTGGGCCGAGGACGTAAAAGCCCCCAGTCTACAGGCTCCTCAAAGGTAGGTCTGCAAAAAAAGAATAAGTTATACAACATTAAAAAAATTTAAATCGAAACCTACAATATGGAAAGGTGGACACTTGTTCAAAAACTTCATGGTGGTAAAAGCTGGAGATAGTTTATTTTTGAAAATCATGGTGGCAGGAGGAACCTTGTTCCTTTATAGTGGACAATTTGGAGATAGTTTATTTTTGGGCTTATGAAACCACAGAAGACAGCAAGTCATGTTAATGATAGTTTATTTCTGGAACTTCAATGTAATTACATGAAATGGACATATATTGTAAGATTCACAACATGGAAAGAAGGTGAAGTTACTTAAAAGTTTCATAGCGTTGAAAGCTGGAGATAGTTTATTTCTGACAGTTGCAGTGCTGGGGGAAGAGAGACTTGGACAACCCAACACTACTTCATAGCTGTTAATTTGGAGATAGTTTATTTTTGGACTCTTAGAACCACAGCAATTCCACAAAAGAAGAGAATGGCCATTAAACGACAGATGTAGCATAAAAGAAAAATACACAACTTCAAAGAATTGGAAGGGAGCTGACAAAGCATATTATGGCGGAGGTAGAAGGGTTAGGTGAGACTTCTATGCAGGAAGAGGTGGTATTTGAAATAAATGATAGTTCATTTCTGGAATTCCTGCAAACTATGGTTAGAAAATTTCTCTAAAGAAACAAACACCAAAATTGTAAATGTCTTATTACAGAACAATGTTATTAAAAAGAGGATGACGACTATAAGCCTGGACTTGAAAAAACAACTATGGTATGCCATGAAAGAGGAAGCTGACTCAAATGTTATTTAGAAAACTGGTTCTACACACAAATATCTAAGAGACAGGTGGCTTTACACAGGGCCAGAAACTGATTCAAAACAGTGCTGAGGTTGGCGATGACAATGTGAACTAATACATTCAACTGAATGAGGAATTGCTTGTTCAAGATTCAAGTCACCTGGTGGTTAATTTTAGAATCTCTGATGAGGCAACCTGTTCACAGAAGATGGGTCAAACGAAAAGATCTTTAAACATGTACTCTAGATTTCCTCAACAAAATTAGGAGCACATGCAAAATAGTTACCGAATTAACAAGACCTAATTTGTAATACGGAGAAGAAATATCATTGGCGAAGACCGAGACGAGCCAACTTGGACCTAAGCAGTGAGGAAATTAAGTTTCACAATTAAGAGAAAAAAGACAGTAGCTTTGTTTTTGAGAGACATTGAAGTAAGTGGTTAGAAAATACAAACAATGATGTCAGAACAGAATTTAGGAAGAATACAAAGTGACATAGGAACAATTACACAGTGTTTGGAGTGACAATTTTAAGTGTTGAAGAATGTAAAGAATGCTTTTCTGGACTCTTTAAAGAGTAAAATTGGTAAAAAGAAGGCAAGAACTGCTTAAACCAAGGCATATGTTGGAGTTGATGCAACAAAGGAGAGTGTACAAAACCTCCAGTGCACCATGAAATGTGTGATGATATTGTACAACTCCAGAGAAGAGGTAGATAAGACTTCATGCCTCGAAAGCTAGAAACTGGAACGGAGTGAGAATTAAGACCATTTGAACACCTGGAAAAGAGGGTTCCAGGGTGTAAGAAGAATTCTCCATGGTAAAAACAACTGATCTGGACAAATAAAGTTAGAAAATGATACCAGGTATATGAAGGACCTGACATACTTGAAAGAGAAGTGTAAAGAGAAATGATGCTACCGTACAGGACCACATTCCTTTAGACTTACTAAAGGAAATGGTAGAAATCAGTCTTCAGAAATTGACCAAATTTATCAACAGATTATATGAAACTGGTGAAAGATTTCCTCAGAATCGTTGAATTATTGTCAGGAGTTAAGAAACAGAAAATGTGGAGCCTCGTGACAAAGGATGCCAATGGCACAAAAGAAATAACATCACAAATAACTGTGGCCCAGATTGCATTCATTAAGAAGCGATTCCTGCTGACCAGTAAAATAAATACAGAATTAAGGAAGGAACTCATAAAGTGCAGTATTTGAAGAATTCCTTAAAAAATAGTTGCAGGAACTTGAACACTTGGGGAAAATGGAAGGCAGGACCTCGAGAGTTATGAAAAAGTTAGAAGCCATGACACAGTGACAAACAACGAAGTTACAAGAAAAGATAAATTCTGAGGAGGAAAGCAAAGTGGATTGGACATATTTTAAGGAGAAATGCCTTCTTTGTGGTGTTATAGAAGATGTTAAGCTGGGAGTTTGTAGAAGAAGGTATTAATAAATGAAATGATTTGCAAAAACAAAATATGCAATAAAATTGAAATGAAATTAGAAAGGGGAAATGTGGTCTGTCTATTTCAAAATCTCAAGTTTTAGACAACTGACCTTTGAAGACTTCAGTAAATCATAAAAATTGACCCCTCAAAGAATACAAAAAAAACTGTTTAGAGAAGACAACGAAAGTTAATTTTAGATATTATTTGTTAGAAAAGGAAATACACAACTAGCGAGCTCAACGCAGGGGAAGATGAAGATAGCAATGCAGGTAAATGTATTGGTAATTGAATCAAAATGACAAAAAAATTGCATGAAATAAACTACTCTTATACAATTGAAGACTAGAGACTAGCAAGAAATTGAAATCTACAAAGTGTCACTGAAATGTGGAACAAGACGAGTTTAGTAGCAGCAGTGATGACGTAGTCTTTGAAGGCAATGTACATGAAAATTTATATTACTTCATTTCCTTATTCCATTTTAACTGAAGACAAATCCAAAGCTGAATTATAAATAAACTGAGAGTTAATAAATACAAAAAGAAAAGAAAAAGATGAATATTTTCTCATTTTTTATTTACAATTTGACCATGGTGGTGATGTCACTGCTGTAGCCAAACTCATCTTCAATAAATAAAGTTAACTTGGCTTTTGAATATTACTGCCATTAACAAATGAAAATTAATTTTTTTTAGTTCATGTCATACCATACAGACGTTGAAGTTATTGTTTGTACACAGAAAAGAACAAGTTTATAAGGGAAATTTAAATTAAAGTATTCCAAAGGTTTACAGACTCCAATTTGATGATTTAGAGTATCTTGAATACCAGAATAAAGGCACAAAGATTGAAAATATAAAATATCCACTTTAAAAGTATTTCAATTACTCAAAGTAGCCAAATAACAGACAAAATTAAGTGATAAAAGAGAAATACAACACAACACTAATCAAACTGCAAAAGCAAAGAAATTAACCTGACAATGAGGGAACATAACCATTGTCGAGCTTCACATTACCAGTGTGTATTGCAAAGATGTTGGAATGTAGTAATCAAACATTCAATTAATTACTAAAATCCCAACAGCATTGCAAGCAATTAACTGGAGAAAGTTTGTCAATGGATTTGATATTGGAGATATTTTCTTTGGTATTAAGTGACCTTTTTGCTTGTCCTAAGCAGTAGTTAATACATTTAGAAGAAGGAATTTCATAAAGTACACAATGTTTGCTGTAGAAGTCTGACACATTGATGCTTGATAATTAGAACATCTGTAAATGATCGATACTTGTCATCTGGTATTTCTTTTCTTACTTATTTTTCTCTGTAGTTTGGCTACTTGTTTGAGTAATCCACAATCATTTAGCACGCTGTTCCAATTAGGAACTCTATCTGATTGTTTTGTATTATTTCTGTTACCCTGGCCAAAGGAGGAACATAGATAACTTTTAATCTATTTTTAACAATTGATTACTTTATGCTTTTGAATCATAATGTAATTTCAAAAAAGAGTGTATTTTACAGTGACACAAATAATGCCACAAGATTCAAATGAAATATTTTCATTGTTTATGGCTGTTTTTAGGTATTTAAGAAACAATAATATATCAATGAATTTTTGAATGGACGCAAGCCAAGTTAACTTTGCCAAGAGTGAAGGCCCACTCACCCCAGATGGACGGCTGTTTCCTCTGGAAGGCTTTCTTCCTTTCCTGAAGAGTGGCAGCATGTGAAAGTCCTGCCAAAATAAGACACAAACATTCACCACACAAGTTGTTAATAGTGAGAGAAAAATTGACTCTTCAGCTTGATAATGGCAGAAGAAGAAAACAGGCTAGAATTGGTTCTTGCATAAAAAAATTATTTGATGATAATTAATGTCACATAACTCACCTAAATATCCTTCATTGTGCAAGAGAAGCAAAATGGTAAATCTGTAACTGTTGTTTGACGAGTACCATCTGGAAGAAAATGAAGTGTATCACGGCACTATGAAAGTAAATAAACTGGTAACTATCCCAAACAGTTGCTGATCGAAACTACTCTGTTCACAACAAGGATCAACTCAGTCCAAACGCACATCAACCAAACTGCACGCGAATTGAAAACACTAAATACAAACTGTTTACCATCGCGTAATCGATAGTCTCCTCTATCACACTGTTCACAGTCGATAATTGACAATCGTAACTGCCACCAACTGGTCAATCTTTAATCTTTTTGAAGAATCACAGTCTTGCACACTTGATGAATTAAATTTACTTCTTAGCCACTGCGGAACTTGATGTGCGAGTTCTTCGGGGTAGATTACTCCAGTTAAAAATGTTAAACCTCGCTGGTTTTCGAACCCGTGACACCTGCTGCCGAAGTCCTCCACGTCGTGGGGCTTTTTCTGCTCGAGCCACGAGGCCATCATGTAAAATTGGGCCTTGAATCTCTGTGATGTGGTAACAACCTGGGAACTTTACGAAATTTTAAAGAAATTGAGATCTCCTCCTCTTCTCTGTTATTGTTGATATCCAGTTTAGACTGTTAATTTCCACTAAAAATACAGGACGAATATTGGGTTTGAACCCAGAACGTTGTGATCAGCAAACTCTGACCGTGACCACAGAGCCTCAGCGTTTAGACACGATTACAAAAGCCCAAGAAGAATGGAGGATTCGGAAATGGGATGGGAAAAATTAAAGCACGATTTCTGCATCTTGGCATATAAATGGCGTCGCTGGAGCTGTGAGACTGTCTACAGGTGCCTTAATGAAATTTAAAAAATGGAAACTTCGTCAGGATACGAACCCGTGACTCCGGAAACCAGAACTTGTGGCCGTAACATCCTCGCCACGAGACTTTACGCTGAAGGGAGCCATGAACCAGGTTGTTCTCAACATGCAGGAGTCATCATTATTAAAAATTGAAGTTCCTGTGTATTTCTGTTGTCCCTTCAGTATCTACTGTTGTCCAAGTCTTGACTCTGCTGCAGCAGATCTTGATGAAAAAATGCATCACATGGTCAGGTTCCGAACCCACGATAAAAAGGAAGACTGACCCAGAGGCCCCTGCCTCAACGGTTGTAGCCGAGAGTTCTTCACACTTGCAGGACTTTGAATTTATGTGAAGAAACATCAGGAATTCGGACTTTTGAAACAAGAAAAGATAGAAAGCAGACAGATGGCCTTAGGGTAGTTTGCTGGAGTAAAAACAGGAACCTGGCTGGGCTCCGAAGCCACGACCACACGTGATGCTGCCTCAACAGCCGTTGACGATTGGTTAATTTTAAACGATTGAGCCTCTGGTCCACTTTACAGCACGAGGCTGTCATGTCGAGTCCAGGGGAAAAGGAACTGATCTCTGAAAATATTTCCGATAGGTTGGGTCGGAGCCCAGAGAGTTCGAGGACTTGTTGCTTCCCTGAGACCAACATGGACGCCATGAGCCGCGAGGCTGCTGTGACGTCACGACCCCGGGACAGGGGTTCATAACCCGTTCATTTGGAAGGCGAGATAAAAGTTGAGGTGCGCGCGCATCTAATTTCAATTTTTTCGTTTTTACCACGACAAAATTGGGACATTGTATGCTAACTTTTCTCATAATCATATATCCATATCCATAGAGATCCATATTTATAATAAGATAGAGGAACAGCAATGGCGTCCAGAGTCGCCCCTCATACTTTTACCTTGTTTATCACCTGACATGATTTTTACCTGAGTGTGTTACCACGGGACAGCCTGTTGCAAGTACGAAATAAAATATTGGACAATTCATATCCAGTAGTTACATAGTACAAATTATAAATTAAATTATTGAGGAAGTTTAAATCTGACTACCGTATTTATTTTCCTCCAATAAATTGTGAAAGATATTGCTTAGAGAGTTTCACACTGATCACCCTATATTTTACGTAGACATGTATGTTGAGATAAATTATTAAGAAATTTTAACTCATATCACCATAGTTTTTTACGTACCAAATTGAGAATATATTACCAAAATAGTATCACTTTGAGCACCATCAGACTGGTCTGATGCAACCCTCCATTCTAGTCTATCTTGAGCAACCCTTTTCATTTCCTTATAAATAGAACAACCCACATCCTCCCTAATCTGTTTAGCGTATTCCACTCTTGGTATCCCATTTCTGTTCTTACCCCACACACTTCCCTCTAACGTTAATTTTACAAGACCCTCGTGTCTTAAAACGTGGCCTATTAATCTATCCCTTCTCTTAGTCTACGTCCTCCATATTGTTCACTTTTCCCCTATTCTGTTTAGAACTTCCTCGTTTATGATTCTATCCACCCATCTCATTCGCCTAAAGCACCACATTTCAAAGGCTTCTATTATTTTCCTTTCCCCAACTCCTATCGACCACGTTTCGCACCCATATAATGATTCCCTAATATTCACACTTATAAGTAAATCCCTCTTTTCACGAAAGCCTTCCTTGCCTATGCTATCCTACTCTTTATGTCTACTATCCCTAGTTTTTAAGCTTCCATAGTAGCAGAATTCCTTAACTTCCTTCAAAATATCCCTTCCCCAATCTAACACCCTTTGTTATTCCACTGTTTCCCATACTACACTCCATTACCTTGGGTTTGCCTCTATTAATCCTCATATTGAACTCTTTCTCCAGGACTACGTTCATGCCATTTATTATGGTTTCCAAAAATCATTGTTTAATAATATTGTTCACCCATTAACGCACACTTTTTGTGGCCTACCGATGGGTGGCTACCGCTACACACGTTTCAAGTTTCTTTTATTACTGTATACCTCACATTATTCGCACAACTGTAATGTAGTAATAAATGTAGAATAAAGTTATCAATATATTTAAAAAAAAGTCATCTTCTGACTCCCTTAAAACTACAATATCGTCGGCAAAGCTTAAGGTTTTTATTTCTTCTCCTTGCAGTAAGATTCCTTTTCCAGTTTTTACCATACTGATCATAAAATTGGGATGTTGTACGGTGACATAAACATATACCAGAGTTCACTGCCAGTTCTGTTGTGAGGGCAGCACTTCCACAGTTGTCAGTGAAGAAGTGGGCAGTTAACTGCTCAGGATGTAAATAGCTGGCAGAGCACAGCCATCCGAACTTGGACGAACATCACTGCCCGTGTAAACCTACCTTAAGGCGTAAATATAAAAACGCGAGAAGAAAATGGAAAAAGGAATAACAGACGCTTGAAGAATGAGATAGATTGGTATAGAGAAAGTGCAAATCAGCCAAAGAGGCTTGGCTACAAGAGAAATGCGAAGCGGTTGATGATTTCACGGTGAAAGGGAAAATAGACGCAGCTTATAGGAAGAGAAGAAAAACATCAGGAGAGCAGATGGAAATGGCACAAAGATGGAAGAAATATCTAGAACAGCTGTATCACGGTGGAAATCTATAACAGTCCGTATAAGAAGAAGAGGAGGTCAAGATCATCAGCACAGGAAGCAATATCATGGCTGTTCAGGATAGTTTGCGAAATCTACGAAACAGGAAGAATGCCACATGTTTTTAATAAAAACATAATAACACCCATGCCGAAGAAGACTGCCGCTGTTAGATGTGAACAGCACAGGACAATTAGTTTAGTATCTCATGCGTGCAAAATATTAACGAAAATAGTATATATGAGGATGGAATGATAAATAGAATGCGAGTTAGGAGAAGATCAGTTTGGCTTGAGGAAGAATGTACAGACAAGAGAAGCAATATTGACTTTTCGTCTAATTTTAGAAGACATGATAAGAAAAAACCGGCTTACGTTTATGGCATTTGTAGATTTAGAAAAGTGTTTGATAATGCGAACTGGAACACACTATTAAAGATTTTTAAGAACACAGGAGTAAAATATTGAGAATGAAGGCTTATACATAATCTCTACAGAAGGCAGCCAACAGTAATTAGAATTGAAGAACAAGAAAAGACAGCAGAAATCAAGAAAGGAATAATACAAGAATGCAGTTTTTCACTCATGCTGTCTAACTTGTTTATAGAACAGTCGATGAACAGAGTTAAAACAGAATATGGAAAAGGAATAATGCTGCAAGGAGAAGAAATAAAAACCCTATGCTATTGTAGTAGTAGTAGGGGAGTCAGAAGAAGACTTGGAAACCATAACTAATGGTGTGAACGTGGTCCTGGAGAAGGAGTTAAATATGAGAATTCATAGATGGAAAAACAATGTAAGTGAAGTATGGGAAACAATGGAATAACAAAGAGTCTGAGATTGGGAAGTAATATTTTGACGGAAGTTAAGGAATTCCTCTACTTGGGGTGGTAGAAGTATAGTAAACATAAAGAGTAGGATAGCACAGGCATTATACAAAATACTATGAGTCATCAATTATAATACATTTGCTAAATTATTCTTATATTTTAGCTTACGGTCAAAGATATTTCATGCTTTCTATTTAAACATTCATTTTATTTGTCTTGAATGATGAAATAAATGATTTACAATAATATAATTGTGTTCATTTCATTTGGAGCGATACCAATTTGTGGGTAATACTAAGTTCTGAATTGCAATTTTAACCATTAGCTTAAATCAAGAGTAAAGCTAGAAGTAAATTATGAAATAAAATCCCTCTTATCATTGTTTCAAATTATTTGGGCTGTCCCATTTATTTTAATAAAAGCTATTTCGTGAGTATTTGGGATACTGCTTTACACAACCATATTCCATAAGCATTTAAATATATATTTAAGTTTATTGCTGGAATATCTTCTGAAATTCATATCAACAGGCACTTTCCTCAGTATAACAGTACTTGTAATGAAATTTGTAATATATTCTTTTATTATCACCATTTACAAATTTTGAATTTGTCCTCAAAATGAAAGTAAAATTTTGCTAATTTTAATACCACAAAATAAATATCCATTAGCTAAAGCTCTTATTTTACAGAGAAATTAGAAACATCCATATAAAGTGTTCAAACAGATATTACCTAATAAATTCATTTATTGTTAATTATTGGTTCAGTACATAATTTTTACAAAAGAAAATTGTACAGATGACACTGCAATTACAGAGGCAGTTAAATGTAATATATAATAATATTTTTCATTAACATTCATGGAAACAGAATCAATATTATAATACCAATATGGCCAAACTTGTAGCCATCTTGGTAGATTTTTCAAAATAGATCAACAGATGGCACTAAATGCAGTCATGGCACTCAACAAAAACTACTTGAGAACCCTCACATACTCGATACTACAATTTTGTTTCGTTTTACCCTCTCTATTTTTATACAAGTCATCCTGTTTCTGTAATGAATAACTGGACTTTTAAATGTTTTGCACATTTACAAAATGACCTGATATTTATTAGAGTTCTACAATTTCAACTTTATATTTTAAAAAACTGCTAACTAGTAAATGAGATCTTCAGTGAACAGTACACAAGACTAGCCATCCTGGTACGTTTTAAATAGACTTAATTTTATCACACATTTGTCTATTCTTGAACCACATTCACTGTTTTAACTATATTATAAAAAAGATCAAATTCTTGATCTGAATTCTACAGGCACACAAGTCCACAATGAGGCTAGAGAAATGCCAGCTTCTTATAAAGCTGGAAAAATAATTTGAAAGCCTGCTTTTTATAATACATTAAATATTTATATGGTAGGCCTAGTACTCTTGAATTTCTTATTCAATTATAAGAGAGGAGATACAAAGTATACAAAACGTAATTTTACCTGGGACAAAGGACTTTTACCAAATGAGTTCCAGGTTTAATTTCCCTTGTCCCAGGCTTATGGAAACATACATTTAGAAATCGGCACAGGATTAAAACACTGGAAACTCTGGACTCTAAAATTGTACTTCTACATTTGGACGTCACTACAATTCTACTTCTTTTTATTTGGATTCTGAGTTAAGTGTGAATTAGGTTCTTCCCTATAAAAAAGTGCTGTTGATAAATTTACCACTTCACACCTAAGAGAGAATTTAGAGGTAAAAAGATAATATAAATAATTGGCAAACAATTACTTTCCTTTCATTCTTAAAAGTATTTGAAAACTCTGCATATATGTCATAAATGAAGAAATAACTCATTACTGTAATTCAATTACTTATTACTCTATACGCTTTTAATGATGAGTTTACTGGAATGTATTCCAAAATACTACACTAACTTGCAAGAAAATTTACATGATAATGGTTTGTGTTACAAAGATGTTTTGCTTTCAATTTTTGAGTAACATATCTTCAACAAGTATCTCCTTCACTCTGTTCTCTACTCAAGGTCAAATCTTTTAAAAAATTACAATATGTTTGAGAGCAAAAATATTTTAATTGTAACATTTTTTTTCACATTTTATGAGCAGTTTGTGGATGTGGTTGGGGATCTTTGAAGAAGATATTGTCCACAAATAACGAAGCACCTTCCAATTTTTAATGCACATCTGAATATTGTATAGTAATTGCACATAGTACGTACTCGACAACAACCTCAAAATGTTGATGAACAGAGAGGAAGGGCAGTGTGGTGGGAGTATTCTTTTCGGCACTTATATATAAATTTCAATGAGGAAAGTCTGTGGAAAGGGCAGGAATATTAGAGAGGGAAGGACTAACCTCAGTACTTATTGCCTAAAAATTTGGCAAGTCTAATGGGATTTTGCTCACCTATGGATACAACTTATGCTCCTACAATTTTACAATATAAAATTCATTATCTCACAGTACAAAATAGCTTAACTGGCCCTGCATTTAGGAAGAAGCATAATCGTTTTATTTTTAAAATGTCTTATATTATAATACAATATTTTTTACTTTAAAAAAAATGTTTACAAATGAATTTGCAAATAACATTGAAAAGTTCTACAATAACCTAAAATGCAAAAGTGTAATATTATGAAACTTCTAAAAATATTTAAATATTATTTACAAATAATGATACAATAGTGTAAAATAAAAAAGGATACATTCTTTCAGCTATTAACACATACCATCACGTACACTCTCGATAAATGTAATGAGTATTAAATAGTGTAAACAAAGTTAATCAACTTTTGTGCAAAAATTGCAAAGCTAATCCTAAGAACAAAATGTCCCAGACTGACATTGTATGAAGAACACTTAACCATTAACATCCTAATGGTACCAAAAGAAATGTCATTCTGGAGTCTCTTATCACACGATTCGGCTTGAGCTAAATACTCAAAAAAGTCCTTGTTGATAATTTCCAGCTTCAGTCGAAGCAATATGTGACACACTTCTGTTCAGTTTCTGACCACATAACAATGAGTTGCCTTGCTAACCCTCTTTACAGTTAGGGATTTGTTGCAAGAATCTCAAATTTACAATCTTTACTTCTTTAACAATTTCTTAGAAATCTCAAAATACGCACGAATAAATGTCTATTCCTCCTTATGCCAAAGTGGCATAATTACAGAAAGTACTGTTAAATGTATTAACAATTTGCATTTGTCATGCAACTACACACACATCAAACTAAAAAAATAAAGAACATTTTCTAATGCTTAAAAAGTAATTATCTTTCAACTATGAAGTCTTGTCCTTTATTGACAAAATGCAATAGACTTAAATACTCTTTGGCTTAAATATTCATGTGCAAACTGAAATCTGATAGCTACTTAGTATAACTACAGCAATGCAGACTAACAGAAATTGTCTTAGAACTAATTAAGTTATTTGAAAGTCACAAATGCAAGCAGTTGAGAAACTTTCCAATACATATGGTTTCCTAAGAATTGATGACTATATATATTATCTCTTTGGTTTTTCAAGCATTAAAATATAAAACTTCAAATATGAAATGTTTAAAAAAAATTCAAGATAAATTTTAATCACTCCAAAGCATTTACCCTGAAAAACTAAAATTGACGGAAGGCATCTATAGAGCTCTATATTAATTGATATCTCACACTTCAAGAAAATTTGTACTGTTCTTTATGTTTTAAAAATAAATATTATACAGGAGGTGAACAATTATTCCACAGTCAGCTTGTTTTCGATAAATGCACAAGAGTTGACATATTTCAGTCTTTGTGTTGTATTTTTCGTTATGACCTTCACCGGTTCCTCAAATTGCAACAGAACATTTTTCATGCACATTCTCTCAATCATATGATCCGTGAAAATGTTGCTTAACTGAGAAACAATATCTGTAAAATATTTTTATATTTTATGTATAATATGTACATATTAGTATTCAAGATCAGGATATATCCTCCTTTTCATACACTGACAAATCTACATACTCAGAGAAGTGACACTTCAGTTGTATGCAATCAAGCACAAAACAAACCTCTCTTCATTGAAAATAAATGCACTACATTTTCCCTCAAAAATCAAAATGCGAAAAAATAAAGTTTGTATCTACTCGACACAAAAAAGTTTGCTACGTGCGGTATATATAGCTGCAAGGGGGGCTCCCACCGGGAGGAGGGGATGGGGAGGAGGAGGGGGGGGAAGGCGATGTCGAGCTACTGGAGGGGGGTGTGGCTGTAGCCAGGGGGTGGGTCCCCCCAGACCGCCCCCGTCGCTGTGGCCGTGACAGGCTTCTGCTGTGCCCCCTCCCCTCCTCCCCTGCATCTCAGAGGTACACTTTCTTAACGGAACGTGTTGTCCCAAAACCACTGTCAGGACCTCTGCCCCCTCGGTATCCATCACCACCTTGATGTGAACGCAAGGTGCCAAAGTTATCACGCCTGGGTCCTCCGTAGGGGGAAGGTGCATAGCTATCGGAGAACTGGAACAGAGTCTCAGCTGGAGCAGTAGCTTTCCTCAGAGTGCTCTTTGGAGAGTTCAGTTTGTTGGGGCCAGGTGTGGGCACAAGAACAGGTTCTGCATAAGTCACCTCCTCCTGGGGCAACAGCTTTGGCTCTGGAGCCAGTCGGCTGTAAGAAAAGCAGATTTGATTTTTAACAAACGCATACACATTGAAAGTGGTAATTCTGATTCATGTCTGTGTAGCATCCATAACACTACAGTTTTAAATAACTATAATGGCCAAGGATGTGACTAATCCAATCTTAGAAATAGTAAATTTCATAACATACTTTTATTTTGTTGCAATAAATGAAAGATTTCAAGTTAATTTTTATTATCCTGAGTTTTCGTTGCAATATTAACTTAATTTTTAAAAATTTCATATTGCTATCCTTTCAATAGTGGCCACATTATATGTTTCAGCTATTAATTATATCTATGGTATGTTTTCATATCAATATTTATCATTATTTTATTTTATCTCAACTTTTTTGTATGTAGTATCTTTCATTTCAAAATTTGTTTAACTTAGTTTATAAGGAAGTAAACATAAATACAGCAAACATTTGGGGGACTAAAGTGTTATGGACATTTCAATGTATTTAATCATTAATATATATATATATATATATATAATATATATATATATATATATATATATTAATGATTTACTAATAAAATCTAATTTCCATTGAACATTCAAACATTCTTAGGTTTCAAATGAGGTTAAATATTTATTACTAAACAGTGTATCAATGACAGGCTGTGTCATCTGAATAACAGTTACTCTAATTAGTTAAGAACTACTTGCAGTTACAGATTTGAATAAATTAATTGTATCTACTTAATCCTACAAGATTTTATTAATTTTTTTTACCAGGAAATTTCTGACTTTTTTACTAATTGAAGCTAATTAGCTGTGATCTATGTTGACTAGATACAGAAGTTTAGTTGTGTACCTATTGACGGTCTGTCGTTGCTCAAAATATTCATATTCGGTGTCAGGGTACGGTAGGTTGTCTTCTTCTTCCTTGTGACATTTGCGACCACAGAAGTAGCCTGTGACAAAGCCAACTACAAGAGCCGTTACTGAGCCAGCAACAACAGCAAGAACCAATGTTTCCACTGAATATTGTGGCAATGGACTGTCAGCAGCACTCACTTCTGGGCCTTAAATAGAAAATTAATTAAAGCCTGTGTGTGAAGTCACAAATTAACAGAAATATGTCAATTTAACAGGAAAAACATAATAATTGATTCTATAATTCTTCACAGTGCAAACAAAGATCCTAAATGATGCTCAACAGTGCTTACAGTTTGAATTGGCCTCTGCTTCCTGAAAATTTAATATGTATGAGCCAGACATTCATGCAGTGAGCCAAATTTTCTAAATGACCAAAAATTTTATAGAGCTATGATTTGATATCATCATGATCTCAAGATAAGGATTATTGGTGCAAATTAATTGAAACATCAATTGCAGTGAAAATGTAATACTGAGAATAAACTGTACATGCTTAAGAGCCTAATATTAACCAAGTGGGGTTCAGAACTGGATTGTATAGAAAGTTTTAAGTTTTGATTAAGAACTTTGTTTTTAAGTTTCTTACCACTGTGATGACCATCATCCTGCATAATGTTGATGACTTCACCATCGGGTATATCCTTTCCTGGTCGTCCAGAGTCCTGGTTGAATGATTTAGGGTAGTTTGAGGAGAGCCCACCAACACTGCCAGCATCCTTTCCAACAAGTTTACCTTAAATGGAAAAATAGTTCAAATTAAGTCATTTAGGTAAACAATTACCAATTACCAAGATGAATCAGGTTGTGGAATTATTTAAACAGTGTATCAATAATTCAGAATAATAATGATATAGACTTGAAAACTTAAGAAACTATTACACATTGTTGAGATGTGTTTTTTATTTTCAATTTAAAAATCTATTTCATAATGAGAAATGCATAATTTAGAATAAGTAACATAGGGCTAATTGAAGACTTAGGAGAACAATAGGTATATCTGAAAGTTAAAAACTGCATTCTGAAAATTAATATTGGTAAAGTTATGAAACAATCTGTTCTGAAAGAAGTATTTAATCCTGTCCCCATATTTCTTTTATGAGTATATTAATTTATTATTTTATTAATTGAATCATTCACATGGTAACAAAACTGTTTCCAGTGAATAATTATAATATTCTTCAAATTTACCTTTCGTTTATAATTACATGTAACCAAACTAAAGCTTTAATTTTGACAAAATATTCTATAAAATGGAACAAGCAAGCAACAGATGTAATTATTTTCTGTTGAAGATTGCTTACAATCTTTACTTACTTGCAGGACAAGATGCATGGACTCCTGTGGCGATACTCTGGAAGAATATTTTGTCATCATTCCAACGGGGAGCACCAACAGCTCGACATTTATTATTTTGCTTGTCCCAAGCACAGTATGGATCTTGCAATGCCACACACTCACTGTTAAAATGATCATCAAAACAATTTTAAGTTTAAAATCATCTTGAATAATAGACACTTAAAATAAGAAATATTAAACTATTATTGATTTTATGAGTAATCATTTTAGGATATTTCTGTATGTGAAGTTATAACAAACTGACTTTTATTTTCTCTACATTAAAAACACAAAATCTGGATTCTTACTGGAATGATATACAATGTTTTAGCATACCTGCAAGATAAGATCTTCTCACTATAGCAACGATGTAAACGTAATGCCTGCACCTCTGTATCTGCTACAACAACAAGTCTTCCATCTGGAAGATTAGGGTCTCGGACTACTTTCAGACCCCTGACAGCCATGTGCTGAGGAAAAACCTGCACTTCTTCAATCACAACAGGACTAACACGTTCAGTTGTATCTGCTGATTCTGCATTCACTGCCTTGATGACTTTGCCATTATCTACAAGAAAATTGTTATTTTGTATTCAAAGCTCAAAATGCTTATTTTGCTGTACTATAACTTATACATCTTCTTAATTTGTGCACTGCTTTCCCCACAAAGTATTTTCATTTCCTGGAGAATCTCCAAAATTTAATCATTTATGAACGTTAGAATAATGATCTTTCATCACAAAGTAATGGATCAATGATCCACTCAAACAAAGAGGCAATTTCATTTGGATTCTGGCGTAGAATTTATTGAGATTTCCCATATAATTGGTGATAAAGTTGCAAATAATGGAATTTGTCTATATTCAATATTTTTATTAACCAATCATTATTCCAACAATTTTTCTACCAGTTATAAATATAACGATTTTGTATAGTATTGTGACATGTTAACATATAAAACTTAAGGGACTCAAAGAGAACAGAGGGTGTAATAAATTGGAAGCTTATTGATTAAATCAATTATATTTTTGATAGCCGAGCTACAAATAATATTTCCTGGTGTGAGGTTGAACATTTGAAAGTATCAAATGAAGAAAAACAATGAATAATAATTAAAGTATTTAATTAAAAGCAGAAATAATTTTTTTTTTTGTCGATAAAAACAAATTACCTGTTCCAATGAAGAGTACATCATATGCCTTTCCTCCTGGAGTCTTTATTTGAGGATCAACAGCTATTTGTGTAAACCTGTAACTATATAAATATAGACTATTAGGAGATAACAAAATTTAAAATGTATTGACTTTTTTAATACAAAGGTAAAGTCTTACAACTAATTTTAAGTTTTACTTACTGAAAGTTTGTGCGGATAACAATAGGTTGTCCAAAGAATGATGGAACTGATTCATCCATCAAAGAGTGTGTTTTAATGAAGTTGAGGGTAAGATCTGGTAGAGTTCGAGAATCATTAACACACTGCCCAGGTCGTGGGTCAGGAACCTGAAAAATGGTAAATTAATTCACTTGCCATAAAATGATAAAATGTTAAACATAAGTTCTCATTCTACTTAACCATTGTGGATTATAGTTGTAAAATTGTTATAATGATATTGTCATCAGAGAAAAGCTAAATCATTATTTAATTCACTTTAAATCTAATATATTTAATTTTTAAGTTAATATGAGTATGAATTACACATTGCTTTGATATTTTTACCAGTTTACAATTGCTATATTAACATACTATTAGTGATGTTATTGATGAAATGTTATGCAAAAATTGTAACATTTCAGATTAATCTGTTACTATGATGAATAAATATGTAATTTATATACCTTGACACTCTGTACTGGCAGCCAATTGTAATTTAGTTGGGCCTGCTCTTTAAAGCTGCCTTCAAATGTGTCTGTGATATCTTGTAATGAGAAAGCACAAACAGCCGACCCACTGATGCTGTTTGGGGGTGTTGTGAACACACCATAGATCAGTTGGGCACTCACTGCTCCATATGTGCCCTCTATTAACTCAGTTGTAGACTCTGAAAATTACACACACAATCATTTTTCATTACATTTTTTATGTAGTTGAAAATATTTATCAAATATTCAAATTTCCTAATCTAAAAAATATTTAAAGTTTTCAATTAATTATTTTCTCTAATAAAAACATTTCTTATTTAGTATGCATAGTGTGTGATAGGAATGAATTATTAAAATTGGAAAAAATCCAAACATGAAAGTATTTTCTCATACATATTTTGAATAAAGAAAGTTAATTTTAGGAAGAAGCCACTTATTACATCAATATTATATGCAGGATCATGAGGTAATTTTCTCAGAGGTATGAAAGTCTTTAAAATACCACACCTTAAATATTAATTCTTTGATTAATTCAAATAAACCACAAGTTCACTAATAGTATTTTTTTTTTATTAATTCATCACAAACATTTAAAACAGTAGTTTGATGATGCCACCTCTGTCAGCGTGCCTTGCCCTGCTCTGTGTTGTTTGTGGCTCATATAATACTTGGTTAGACAGCACATGTGGGGGGGGTGATGAAACATTATACTGTGCTGTGCATGTATATACTTCAGACAATAATGCTGAGCTACAATGCAGGATAGCACAAAGTGCTTTGGTGGGAGGGATCATGCAGCAGATGGGCAGTTAAAGTCTTAGAAATTCACACTCATAAAATACTATTATTATAAAGGTCTTAAAGCAAATAATTATTCCTAAATTAATTAATGTGACGTAGCTTGTGAGCTGCCACTGGTAGTTAAATACATAAATGTGTTTATTACATAATAATTAGGAATTTACTTGTTCAAACTGGTGAAGGTAAGTTGAATCTGTTATAAAAGTGACATACACAGCAAAAGAGGTCATACAAAAAAATTCATTTGAAGCTCAGAAATGAAAACACTGGGCAAAATAAAGTATTAGATATGGAAGTAAATTCTAGAAAATGGTGGAAAAATTAGATGACCTCACAACACATATTTAACATATCAATTTCAAGTCTAGTAATTTATTTATTTGGTTATCATTCTAGTTATTAAAATTTATTGCTTCAGATGAAAACAAAAACCACTTACTCAAGTAATGTAATAAAATACATGGTAAATGAAATAGTTTAAAGTGTGATTTAATAAAACATAAATAAAATTGAGTTATTATTTTTCTCTGTTTGTAAAGTATGTTAAACGAATTGATACAACTATTATTTTAAAGTTTAATTAGCTTTTGGATTATAGATCCTGATTGCTACTAATAATAATAGTGAGACAGGCGAGTAAACCAATGATTCATTAACAAATTTATTTTGCAATTGCTAACATACCTGTTGGTAACAAATGTTAGGATCAGAAGCTACCATAAATGTCGAAAGACCCTGGGCATAATATGCACCAAGCTGGTCTGAATTGCTTTACCCCATCATGTATTTATGATCTGTTCTTTAAAACATCAAACAATTACACAGGACAAACAAGTTAGGTGAAGCAAACAAGCTCCTCATTCTAATGTTTGTATTACCTGCTGCAATGTTAATGAATCAGTACCAACAAGGAAGGAACATTTAATAACCTGATAATTAGTCTTTGTGAACAAGTACATAGCAGCACATGGAAGGGAGAATGACCAGAACTCATTAGCTAATTAGTTTGTCAGTTAATGGAACATTATCAATTATGAGTTTTATCTGTAGAGATTATTGAAATTAAATGTAGATGGGAGCTCAATTTAATTTACTCTTCCAAAGGGGTCATAATGGCACAAGTTTCATGTCTGAATAAACTTTGAAACTTTCTAATAGAAGGTTTAGAGCTTTTTACTCTTTATTACACAATGCCAATGTTTCAAATACTTTTATAATTATATATCCTCTTAATGGCAAAGTGAGAGAAAGCAATTAAATCTCACAGGAAAAGGGGGAGGATACAATTAATTTTCCATAAGAGGAAACAATTAACTCACAGCATTATGATGTTGCAGTTAATGAATCTGTTACATTAATAACCGACACAGATTGGAAAAATATTAATGATATGTATAATTTTAGTTGCATTAGGTATTTCTCATAATAACCTATAAAACTGTACATCACTTCTAATTTTTAATGTCCATAATACTGAATACATAACATACCCAAGTATTTATACATAAGTTCACTCACTTCATTGAAATATTTTCATGATGGTGTTCTTTGCTGAAATATTGCTATAAGAATGTACATTGTATTGATCAGAGCAATTCGGTCATAAAAGTAAATGGACTTATTTTGTCCTTATTACGTTTTGCAAATAGAAGAAAAGTCAAAATAAAAATCTTTCTTTAACAAATGAAGTTAAAGAATTTATGTGTAAGAAGATGTTAAACCTATAGTCACCTGAATTAAATTCCTTTCTGATAAAGATACTGCAACTACTTCAGATAGATTTGTCTAAATATTCTATACAAAATTATTGAAAATATTGATATACTTTAGGAAAGTATACATTAATGTTGAGTTAAAGAAGCATTCTTAATGATAAATTTGGAAAACAAATTCAAAGTGTTATGACTATACTTACGAATCTCATTGAAATAGAATGGGAAATCGCCCTGAACAGAACAGTTTAGCCGGGACTTCAAGAAAGATGTCCACCTGTTCCTGAAGCGGTGAGGTCCACCCCTGTCATACTTGCACACTCTTGCCACTCGAGAGTAAACAGCCTGTAAAACCATGAAAACTCAGTGCTCAAATCTTATATTTTGGCAGAAACCTAACAGGATATAATGTATATAAAGTATTTATCCTTATCACATTATGTTTTGATTTTTCCAAAAGTAGTTGTGGTATAAATATATAAGACAAGTTCAATGGATAAATTCTTAATATCCATACCTTTCCACAGTTGATGTACTCAACAGCCGTTTCACGGAAGAAAAAGTACACAAAATCACCTTGTGTCATGGAACTGACGAAATTTGGTGCTGTAAAAGAAATTATAACTTATAGTTTTATATGAAATAGCTTTAATATTAAATTGAATATAAAATAATTTCCGTTTTGTGCAACAGCAACATTATTGATTATTACTTGCAATAAAGGTTGTCAATTACACCAAATGAAAATAAACCTTATTGTCATCTATCACAATAAGATTGTAATTAGGTATCTACCATTGAGACTCATGGAGTCATACTGCTCAGTTTGCAAAGGCTCCCTATAGATGATTGGGTCCATCATATGAAAATCTGCCACAGTTCCAGTGTACAATTCTCCATCTGAAATGAAATAAAGAAATAAGTGTTTTCTTTATTTAAGACAGTGAAAAAGAAATGATTTTGTAATGAAGCTAGTTACAAAAACCAATTTAGAAGCTCTATAATACATACCCACAAAGACTGCAGTACTATTGTGCTTGGGGTCATAGGGGCACAGGGCCTGCCCCGGCCGCTCTTTCTCCAGCACGTAGGAACCGGTCTACAAGAAACAATAAATAATTTGAAATAATTGGGGTGTATAAAGTCAAGAACACCAAATAATAATTATGTGAGGAAGGGGTCAGTGCCTGCAGTTTATTTATGAATGACCAATAATAATTATGTTGCAACTGTTCACATGTGGGAAACAAAATTGACATTACATGTTTAAAGATTTGATAGTCAGCCTTTCTTTAAACAGTTAAGTCATTCCCCTGCTTTATGAACTTATATTTATGTGCTTTAACTGCAATTCACTTATTTTTGTAGTTGAATCATTCTATCATTGTTGCTAGTTTCCAGTGTTTTATTTTTCATTAACATTCGTGTAGAGAAATTTGACTCGGTTGAGAGATATCGTGGCCACGAGACACATAAAAAGTGATTTCAATGACCACTGCTATGTCTGCCTTCAATGGACACAGACAGTTAACTTTTGCAAACCACACAAATACTTCCTACCATATTAAATAATACTATCATTTGTTGAAAGTTGTAATAGTGTATATTACTATATAATGATACAACTAGAAAGAGGGAGTTCCACAATATTTTACTTTTTACTTATGCTACTATGAGCGATCTATTTTGAACTGTAAAAAGTTCCATAAAATCATTTACATTAATTAAAAATGATGAAGAGGTTACTAAGATATTGATGGAACTTAATGCCGTTTCAAGATGGAATGAAAGTATTTATTAACTGGTCAGATAGCTTTGAAAAAATAATTAAAATTTCCATTTAAGTGAATATTCTGACAAATTCTTCACTTTTGATCAAAAGATACAGACTAGTAAATAAATTCAACATTTCTGTGTCGTCTGGAATATCTGAATACTGTGAAGAATTTATTAGTATTCTAATCTATTAATCATAATAGATACTTAAATTTTCCAGATCAAAAAGGAGAGTAATAGTATTAATCAGTCAAGTATTAGTGTGAATCAGACCAATCTTAGGACTGAATACCACAACATCAACAACAATGAAAATGAGTGTGTCAGAATCGGATTTCAGCATCATGATTTATGTCATTAAAGAATTTCTGACCGATAAAAGTGCCGAGTTTCAGGATGAGTGATTGATATGCTAATTGCCTGATAAGAGTTTTTCTATACTAGAGGTACACTACCTATTTCTCCTTCTAACTTTAGGATAAGAACCAAGCTGTGGCAGTTACAAACTTGGGTAACAAAGAGGTGAAAAAATATATATGGTTTTATGTGTTACATTTTTATATGATATTTGTGGAAGTGAAGTGTTCAGTTATATTTTTGCTCACATATCAGAAGTTATGCAATTAATTTTACATTGATAAATTTGGAACCAGCGAAAACGCTCGTTACAGCATCATTTAATTTGTTCACTAATGAGGAATTGGAAAGAGAATAATGAAGGCTAATTACCAATTTCCGAATAACAACAAATTGGTCGTTGGCTAATATAAATTCTGTGGAGGTTGTTTCTTATGACTTTTGCAAGTTAGGATTCACTACGGTGGTTCATATCACTGTATGGAATATGGGCCGGAAAGGTAACACAGTGTAAGTTACATGAAAGGACCAGCTGATATATAAATTAAATATAAAGTGGATTCTATGAAGCAAATGTGGTAGCGTTAAAGTTATGCACGTAAAATGATGAGTGTAGATAGGCGTTAAGGGATGCTGCATAATGCAATTACGGATGCTGGACCTGAAATTGATGCTGTTTATAAGGTGAGCTCGTGACCTAGTTTCGGTGAGGTTAAACTGAGCGATACAATGTTTGGAGCTTCCGAAAGCTAAGCGGATTTGATAAAGGCCACATAAGCTATTGTCCTATTGTTCTGTTTAATGGCATTGAGCTGTCGACTCTCCGGCTGCCTTGGTTCATTCATCACTGCCATAACTACGTAACCGCCAATATTTACTTATAAATTACGCTAAACTGTTGTGCTAATAGACTAAGTAACATCTGATATTTTCAATCGCAACTCACAAAATATAAACTAACAAACGCAAAAGTAAGCTTTTATTGACGAAAAATTCCAATATTCGCAAACTTATTTGCCAAATTTAACTAGGTTATTTCGTTCTCCACGTGCACTGAATTTTAAATTAAACAAAGCATATTATGGTGCTATCAAAATAATACGAATTATTTTAAACACCATTCTCTGTATTAAGTTTAAAATAAATAAACGAAAATGCGGGAAATAAGTCAGTAAATAATTTAATTGGGACAAATACAACATTTTATCCAACTTTGTGGCCCGGTTGAGGTAACTATACACAAAAAAAATTCAAAAATTTTATATATTTGAATTATTTTTATAGTATAATAACTACTTTCTGGTTTGTTACCCTATCCACCTATATGATTTTCAGCATTCTCCTATAGCACCACACTTCGAGTGATTCTATTCTTTTCCTTTCTGCAATTCCTATCGTCCACGTTTAGTATCCATATAACGCCACACTCCATACGATTATTTTTAATAATGATTTCATAATATTTTACTTGTATTACCCGTAAGTAAATTCCTTTTTTTTGCGAAAGTCTTACTTGCCTGTGCTATACTCCTCGTTATGTCTACTATATTTCTACCATGCCTAGTTATTATGTTGCCCAAGTAGCAGAATTCCTCAACTGACTTCAATCCTTTATTATTCCACTGTTTCCCACACCTAACTTCATTACCTTGATTTTCCCTCTATTAATCCTCATGTTGTACTATTCCTCCAGGACCACGCTCATGTCATTTATAATGTTTTCCAAGTCTTCTTCTAACACCTTTAATACCATAAGATTTTCAGTTTTTATTTCTTCTCCTTGCATTTTTGTTCCCTTTCCATATTCATTTTTATCTTTCTTCCTCGCCTGTTCTATATGTAAGTTAAACAGCAAGGGAGACAGACTGCATCCGTGACTAACTCCTTTTTTGATTTATTCTTTGTTTTCTTGACCTTCAATTCTAATTAATGGTGTCTGCCTTCTGTATATTTATTTATAATTTGCTATATATGTCATTTAAATATTTATTTATTTAACAAAGTTGTGGTGTAATGGTAAGTAATAACAATTGTTAACCGCGTCAAACAGAAATGTGAAAGTATAAAGAAAACGGTTTACTGCTCTGAGATTAATGATCCAACATTTTTAAGTGACAAAAAAAAATGTTTGCTCAAGAAATTAAGAGGAGCGGTTGGGATCTACGCGTTTGTAAGGATTTCAGAAGTTAAACTAATGAGATACACTGGAAGGCTGCGAAACTGAATAATTAATAAAAATAACAATCCTTAGGATAACAAAAGAAATTTAATTATTTCTTTCATTAATAAGACACGGACCCTATTACTGATATCTCCCTCAATTGACATTCCGTGACGCAAAGTTTCGTCAAAAATAGGAGGCACGGTATTATATGACACCATTATATATATTAATTATAAAACTATTAGTACAATAAAATGTAAATAAATCTATATCTTATTTATTTTAAGTGATATGTATCTATTCAGATAGCTTTGATAATGTCTTTTTAAAATTTTAAATAAAGTAAATTGTATAGTATGTAATTTATATTTCCAAATTATATAAAATCTCTCTCTCTCTCTCATATATATATATATATCTCATTTTTTGATAATTAATGCAACGGGTTTTCAACAATTGGTTACAATATTTCAGTTCAAATTCTCCCAAGTTTTCCTCTAGATAGGGAGAAGTCGAGGTGGATCGGGATAGTAGGGTAAAACGGGATACCTTTTTCATTTTTATTGGATAGGTTAGTAAATAGGGGTGGAACATTGGAACTGGTCAAGGAAGAAGTCCTGGCAGCCATATTGACTGAACCTTGTGAATGAACTCTTGTTTTAGCGTCTTACATCTGTGAATTTATAATTTTTGCAGCATTTCGACTCCTCTCTTTTAACTCTTTAATGGTATATATTCGTAAACTAGGTGTCTTGGTTTAAATATGCTTGTATTAAACTGAGACTAGCGTGCGGAGTGGAACGGGATACTACCGTATAAAGCAAAATGCAATGTGTTCCTCAAGAAAAAATAGGAAAAACTGGCAGATTCACCTTAAAAGAAATAGTTTCAGGATGCTGTACACAAAAAGATTACATTAAGAAAGAAATAGAACGGAAAAGAAGGAAAAAAGTTAGCAAAGGCTGTGCAGTTGCAAAGAAAAAACTCTTTACGATAGTAAAAATTGATAATTCGATCAACCGTACTTTAAATAAGTATAAGAGAGATAACGCTATTCTTCCCTGCGAAGAGTAACGATAAATCTGAGTGGTTACTATATATCCCTGCCACATTTTGGACATGGATTAAAGAAGTGGGAAAGAGGTATTAAAAACCCTTGCAGACGGGGAGATTGAGTAGACGAGAGCGGTTGATCAGATGATATTAGAGGCAGATTGTGAGATATCAGCGCAGATGATCACATTATCGGACAGATAGTCTGAGGAGACGAGGCGAAGACTGGGAAATTGTCCTGAACCAGGGACAATAGAAGCGGTTACGAGGCGTGATCGAGAACGATCCAATTAGGAGGAAATAAGAAGTGAGAGGAGACGCTGGAAGGTCCATTATGCTGGCACGGTAATTTACCCCTGTAACCTTTTTTTCTGATTTCCTATATTGCCAGGTCCGAGTACTTTTTATGTCCGCTCTATGAGAAGGCCCATAATATACGACCCCGACTGTAGAGATTTAGAATTCATAGTTATAATAAATTTATCTGTATCATTTTTATGTAAATGTATGTCGTGTTTTATTATAAAGAATTGCCGGCTGATAACGTTAAAATGGACACATTGTAAAATTTATGTAAAGTTATTAAGTATAAAGTAAATTTTTTATTATAATGTAAGTTTATTCGTAATATATTAATATTAATTTGTAAAATAAATGATGCACAACATTAATTTCAATATGTTTGATACTTTTATGATGTGATTTTTATTTTCCCATAATTTTACAAAAATTGTTAAACAATAAGTGTCCCGTTCCACCCCGCCTTCCTCTATACATGTAGTGAAATAAGTAAAATAAAAACTTAAAAAATATATTTTGATTATTTAGAAGTGTGCAGGAGAAGTAATGATGGGCGTGAGTTCCTCTTCAAGCGCGTGTTTCTGCCGGCTCGTTATTTTTGAGACATGGCGGGGGTTAAGGCAGCCTCCATAATTTGAGTAATGGCAGTCAGACGAGGAAACGCATGCCATATATTATTAGCCCTTATTGAAAGACGCGCGCTCGCTCGCTGGCTCGGGAAGGAGTCGTCCAATATCGGCGTCGGTGTCGTTTTTATCGAAACACGATAAAGGACTCGGCATTCGTCTTCGTTAGCTGCTGCCAGTGCTGCCCCCTTCCCCAGCCTTAACAAACGGCTAAGGGTCACGCAGAAACAACCTGGCACACTGCTCCCACAGACCCTCGCTCGTATTTTCCTTTCTAAATTTAGAGGATTGTCATATTTACTCCGGTTCGCATCTGCCGTATGAGTTGCCTACAGTTCAATTGCCCGGGGAGATAAATAACACTTTTACAAGCCTGCACAGGCTTCAATAAAACGAGAAAAAGGACAGAAAGAGACCATTATTATTAGAAATACAAGTCACTGTTGTGTCACATAAATACAGATGAACCAATGAAGCAAACTTCATTGGAATCAAAATATGATAAAATTTGCAAATGCCATTCCAGTCTTCTATATAGTAATGAATATTTGGAAAATATAATAAATTTAAATGATTTAGGATAAAATAAACAAAACAACGCTGTACAGCAAAACGTTGTAACGGCCTCTGGAAATTTCTAAAATAAAATTTGCCGGTATATGTGTATATGTATGTTCCGCATACAGAACTAAACGAGCTGGCCAACTTCGATCAAATTTGGTACCCGTGTTTTTTGCGACCCGGAAATCAGCAAGACTCGGTTACCAGCCCTATGGGCAGGGGTGGAAAATTTTAAAAAAGCAGAAACGGGCAATATTTTTATCATATAAATACATTCTTGGGTCAATTAATTTGATAGTGTGTCCGTCGATACTGCTAGCGTATAATTTCAGCTTCATCCATATCGAAGGGGAATACGCTTAGGAGGGGGTGGGGGTGGGTGGGAGGTGGAGGGGCATCAAATAAAAATAATCCGGGGTTATGGACTCTAAACCGGTGTAATGTGAGTCGCTGAGCTCAATTCTGACATAAAAAATGCAATTTAAGTTACAGTTCATCCTCTTAGAGCGAGTGCAACAGACTTCAATATACTATCTTTTTAAAATTCATAAACTGCCGTTCTTTCTTTCTAATATACATTTTATTGGGTCAATTAATTTGGTAGAGTTTTCGCTGATACAGTTGTCAGCTTCTTCTGTCCGTGAGTTCAAACAAACCCGAAAACAAGCCAGTCTCCCGGGTTGGATGCCGTTGGAGACGGAGCCGTAACTTCATGCTATATTATAATTCAATAATTACATTCCTCCTCAGTCCCTACATTTTCCCTTAAAATAAATAGAATGCATTTAATTAAAATTAACCCGTTCGAAATAAATTAATTACACTTTTAAATATGTTGTATTAAAATTATTCCCATACAAAATTTGATTAGCGTATTTTCTTGCAAAAAATGAAGTTACCGTTTAATTTGTAAAAGGTGCTACAACAAAACCCAATCTACTAATTACCGGCGTATTTAAGCTTTAATTAATTATGCTAAGAAGTATAAAGAAAAGATGAGGGCTAAAAGCGTTTTAATTAGAAAATCATTTACACTTATAACGTGTGTTATTTTAGTATTGATTCGTGTTTTGAAATGGCGTGAATCGTAATTGTCAGCAACGATAGAAACGGAAGGAGATTAACGAGCAACACATACTAAAGCAACGTGCGTTAGCTAAACTCGTTAACGTAATGCCTTCCTATTTTGTAAACTCAAGGACCCCTCGGGAAATTAAATTTGCGGACCACTTTCCATTCTTGTTGAATTAAGCCTCATTTATTTAATTACATTGCATTTATTAAAGATGCGCGTTAATAATAAATACATAATTTGAGACTTTGTTAGAGAAGAGAAAAATAAAGTTTATAATCTGTAGGTTCAGTACATTTCCCTCATGAGTAACGCTTAAGTTGATTACCATTATTATTATTATTTAGTCTGGCTTTATATTAAAATGGCTACCATGTACTTGCACAGTAGAGTCATATAAGGTTCCTCCCAAAATACAACCTCACGACTATTTATTCGAATATGACTCTGTAAAATGTTTCCCCAGTACTCATGAAACCATCTATAGTAGTTTTTTAATTTGATACTTTTTTATTGTACCGAGAGAATTTTATGTAATTTTTCAAATCACTATTATCATTTATTAACAGAAATTAAAACTAACAATGTTTCAATAATTTTACAGAAAAGGAAAATTTTTCAGTCGAAATAGTCTATAAAATTCTTCTTACTCTATCATAATTGAAAAGAAAATGATCTCTGTAGACGTTTCCGCTTTCTGATCTTATTTGTTGTCAGCGCCTCATTTCACAACCTTCATCTGTTGCTTCAAACTTTCCATCTACAAAGTTTTTTCCTTCATTTTTAATTGAGGCATAAATACAGTCTTGTAAACCTCTTCAGAAATTATAGGAAAGTTACTGAAAAGATTCTTTTCTCAAATACTGCCCTTCAAGCTTGTAAATTATCCTGTTAAGTGCGCCCAATACTGGTAATTAAATCCTTTTATTTCTTCCTCTACATACAAAGAAAATTTCTCAATATGAATAATCGGATAAAAAAGTTTACAAGTAATTATAATATAAATAAATATATGGCCTTGAGTCATAAAAATGTGCTAATTTTACATAAGAATTACAAATTTCGTGTTCCTTTCGGACCTCTTCGGGATTTTACTACACTTTCCTAATATTCAACATAAATTGATACCGACAAAAAAAAGTGAAACATAACAAACTATGATTTAAAAAAAACTACATATTTCGGTCCAGATCTGAACCCTGTTCAGGTTGAACTCAATAACAATGCATAAAAATTATAACATTCCAAAGATATTACAGTAGAGCCAAAGAATACAGTAATTAAAGACCAAAGAAAAACTTAAAAAGGCAAACAAACAAAGATAATACATTTGATACATTAAATTTCATGAATTAAGATATGAAATGTAATGTATAAAATGTTTAATTATTATCGTTGTTTTTTGTGAACAATATGGACGACGTTGATAAACAGGCCACATATTGAGACATGAGGGTCTTGTAAAATTAGCATTAGAGGGAAGTGTGTGCGGCAAGAACAAAAGAGGGAGGTCAAGGATGGAAATCGCTAAGTAGACTAGGGAGGATGTGGGATGTGCTAGTTATGCGGAATTGAAAAGGAATGCGCAAGATAGGTTAGCATGAAGGGTTTAAGTCGACAAGTCTATGGACTGAATACCACAACAACAAGAAATAAGGGGATTAAAATTATTAATCCATTGGCACAATGAACAAATTTTCTGACAATCATAAATTTACAATTAAGAACACAATCAATATGTTAGCTTTTTTTTAATACTATTTATTGAAGTTGATGTAAATTTTTGGACTTCTTCAGGGACATCAACAGTCAATATCTAACAGAAGTTAACTGCAGAGAAATATAATTTTGAACAGAAACAGTTTAATTGAAATATAAAGTTTAGAGAATTTTAATAAGTGGTGTTAAAAAAAGCAGCCATGCCACATTTAAATTTTTTGACGATGTAACTGTACTTTATTTAAGTCTTATTTGAGCACTATAAACTGGAAAATCTGCATCATGTTTCAGTATACAAAGTTTGAGCGTGGTAAGTAAAATATAGATAATCGGGTTTCTAGAGAAAGAATCTGAAGGGAAAAAAATTATATTGCATTATTATTAAGGGAAGCAGAAAGTTGGACAGAACTTCCATCGGAAGTTGCAATACTCTTGGAGAAATTTGGATAACGAGCGCGATGATTAACTTCACCTGGTCTTCTTTGTGACCGTGCCTTTTGTTTGCTCTCCACGAGGAGCGCGGATCAATGCTCGCCTCGTGACGTCATCAGGAGAACAGTGTCCTCGGCTTCCTTCCTTCCTTACTTCCTTCATTCATTCGCGATGTTACTGCCATTTTTATGGAGTGACCGCGTCGTATCAGCGGGGGATATAAAGGGGAATAAGCCGATCGAGACTTTCTTCTCCCAGGTCTCGGATGCACGAAAGCCTCGGGAAAGTTAGTCAGTTCGACAGGAAACATTCCACTCGTAGCTCTTGAATTACTTTGGAAAGGAAACAGATTCGGTCCAGTATTTTGCATGAACTCCTGATCGCGAAAGAGAAAAAGAAATCAGTTTTCAGTTGAGCGGCGAACAGACGCGGACATTTTAATGCAACACTCGTGAATGAAACGGTTAAATTATGAATCAGGAAGAGAATCACTTAAGTTTAGGGTGTAACCTGTGTGGTGATTCGTTCCAAAAAAATCATGTAAAATTTGATCATCTCAGGCGGACACAAAGATTTTCTATTTGTTTTATGGTCGAGCAGTTTCAGACAAACAATGCTACATAGAACTCTGTAGAATTAACAACAAACACTGTGAAATAAGTGAAGTTGAATGCAAATTCTCAGATATATCTGTAGACAATAATTTGGGAAAATCCCATTAATATTTTCGTCGGCAACATTTGCTGTGCGGATTATGTCAAGATGTAGCGACCCAAACATCAGAAAGTTAGTTTACTCTGCATACTTTCACTCTTTAATGACGTATGGTATAATGTTCTGGGGTAATGCCTCAGGGAATGACAAAGTATTTTAATCTATAAAAAAATAATTGTCAGAACATGTTATTCAACCTTCATTTTCTGACTTAGTTTAAAATAAATATTTATCTTAAAATATTTTATCATAAACTTAAAGCCAGAAAATTATGTTTGAATTTGTGCTGCTTGGCCTGAGAATTTGCATCTAAATCTTATAAAATTTAACAATTATGAATAAACAATTCTTGGGTTTCCACCCGGGTTAAATGGAGTTTAAGCCACGACGTTTCGATGGCGTACTCTGCCATCGTTCTCTCCATTTAACCCGGGTGGAAACCCAAGAATTATTTATTTAGAATATACACCGGGAAAACATTCGATCTTTTTTTTTAACAATTATGTCTAAACTTATTGTTATAATGTCATTTCTAAATTTGGTTAAATATAAATATTTACAAGAAGAAGTCTAAAAAGTTGGATGAAATGTTGTATTTGCTTTTATTAAATTATTTGCTGACTTATTGACCGTCTTTTCATTAAGCAGGAAATGATGTACACTGTTTAAGGTTTGTCTCATAACTTGAACATAATTTAAGAAATCCTGAGAAAGAAAAATAGATGGCGCGTCCTCCACGTAGTAGCTGAGGTTGCAAAATGTAAGTTTTTCTGTTGCCCAAACTGAATAAAAAAAATTGTTTCTTCATCAATATTATTAATGCCCTCTGTTAATTTTTGAACAATATTGCAGGTTTTGAGTTTCAGATTTATTTATTTATAATTTTTCTGAGTTTACTGTTGTTTTGTTAAAAAAAGGGGGTGGTGGAGTTATAATCCCCACGTATATGCGCCTAACCCGTGATTGGTGCGGAACCAGTGACGTCACAGACTGTTAACGTGTACAAAATGAAGGAAAAAGAAGGCCTGGCAGTGACGTATACGTTTGGGGTGTAGTATTCCACTAAGATAAAAAATGGTCAAGTACTTAGCTAATCATTCAAGAATCGTATATTTTTACTTTATGTAAGCTTGTGAAGAATGAAAAGAATAAAATGTCTAAAGTGGAGAAAAATGAAAAGTGTAAAAAATGTAATTGCGCGGAAGAGTAATTCAGGTTTTTGTCTTAATTGCGGAACGTTAACGTGTAATTAGCTGCCATTTTGAGATTTATTCGCACGGGGTCCTGTGGTGGTGGGCGAGGACGAGACCGGACGTAAAAGACGTGCCCGTGAATCAACCGATCGCTGCCGCTGTCACATTTGAATAAAGACTAAATAAAACTCTTGGGGATTCCATTAAAAAGCCCCCCTGATTGATGAGGTCCAGTGCCGCCGCGCTGTAATATCCGCAGCAGCAGCAGCAGCGGCATTCTAATAACGGACCATTCGGCCGACCTACGTCACGGCTTAATAAACCGCGCAGACAGCAACTTTGCTCTCCACGGCTCTCCGTATTTCACAATCCGAATCAATATGAATTCCTTGCGCTCGCCTGCTCGCATAATATAAAACTACAAACATTTAAAAAACAAATCCTTTATTTCGCAAGCAATACAGTTTCATTTACCAGCTCATGTTTCCATTCTCTTTTTAACGTCCTGGTTTCTTTAATTATTTTTCCTCTTGAATATCTCATCTCTCACGCTTTTCTTGGAAAGTCGCAGTATCTGTCTGTCCATCAACCAACGTATATATTAAAAATTAGATGGCTACCCGGCAATGCCAGGGAATTCATTTACATTAACCCGCTACCGTATTTCATTCGACAGTAATCCCCTGATGAATGATTTAGAAACGACTAAGGGAAACTTTACAGCACCTTATAACTCACAGTGTTTTTGTGCAATTCCAGATATATAACTCAGAACCGGCTTCTTCGGCATACGGTAAGAGTTGTTCGCTGATCCCATTGGACCAGTCGGCCAAATGCTTCTCAATACTGATCAAGGCACGGAGGCGGGTTTGTTGCGTTCCCACAGAAATCCAGTCTCCCGTCACCAGAAGGGCGCAGGAGTAGTATCCACTAGCCCGACCTACCTGATGCAGGTTTTCTAGGGTTTTTCCCTGCATCACCTTTAGGTGAAACACCGGGTAGGATCCTTACACTATAGCCTGGGGCCCTAGTCAACCCTGGGCTACCTTGCTCTACCTTCCACATCCCCCTTTTCAAGTCCCTTCCTATGCTATTAAAGGTGAGTTGCCTGCTTCAGGATCACCCTCATGTAGCCTGTTAAACCCCCGCCCAAATTCTCTCCTTGGAAACTGGAATAGGTCCAGGATATCCTAATGGGAAATGAGTGAGAGCCAGGTGGAGGTTGACTTTCTCCTTCCTGGTTTTCCTCTTTCCCTCCCCCCTTGGTCCATGATTGAGGTAACTAATTTAAGACTCCTGGAGGCTGAGACGACCTTGGGCAGTTTGAGAGGTATATGAACGGGAGTCGAAGACCTTTGACATACGGTAAGAGTTGTCCGCTGATCCCATTGGATCAGTCAGCCAACTACCTCCAAAATCATGTAGAGACACGGAGGACGGAATGATACGACCCCACAGCAGATTCGTCTCCCGTCATTAGTAAGGGCAGGAAAATAGTACCCATCGCTATAATGCAGGTTTTTCTTGGGCCCGGGGGCCCTAGTCAACCCTTGGCTTCCTTGCTATACCTATAGCCTGTTTAAAAATAACCAGGTTCCCGAAACCGCCCTTGCCCTTACAGAGCTTAGGAGCATTTTCACCAACCAACCAAGAAATGTTAAATATATCTGCCTTGTGGTGCTGAGGCCAGTTTTCACCAAGTAGGGGAGCTTTAAGAAAAAGGAAGAGGGGAGAACAGGCAGAAAAGAATTTGTCAGAAGGTGAGAAAGACTTTTTGGTGGAGATTCGACGAAAGAGGACCGTAGAAGAACAGAAACTGATAACCACGTGGATAAAAGAACCGGGCATTGCTTCAAGTCCTCTGTCAGAAATCCTATTCTGATAAGACGCTGGAAGTTTTCTGATGGGAGTGTTGCGACAGTAAGTCTAGTAAATTTATTTATTTTTGATCAAAATTCTTTCCTTCGAGTTTCCGTACTAAAATGCGGTAACCGGGGTTGGGGGGAGCCTTCTTTGTATATAGTCTCGTGTGATTTATTTTCAGTAAATAAAGCGTATAAATGTTAAAAATTTAGTTATTATTTAATTAGAGGAAACAAGTGGAGTGCCACATTACATAATTATGTTTCCACTGTGTGAATTTTTTATTAGATTTCGAAGACATTAAACAGCCCCGCGCAATCGCTCCAGTAAGTTTTCAAACGTTCCTCATATATGATTAAGGTTTTTTCCTTACATTGCTTTTACTTCTGCCTCATTCAATAATCCAGTTTCTTATTAAGTTCTTCCTGACGGCTCACAAAAAATCCTATTTAACGTATTCTGCCACACAGCCTCTCTATCCCACAAATCGATTAACGTCTCAGTCTTTTTTCTTTCAAGACTACGCCCAATTATGTTTCTGCTTTAATAATATATTCATGACGTGGGCCGAGTTCCTCATACTGTGCAATTCTCTCTCTCTTTCCTTCTATTCCTCGTTTCCAAGTAACTTTAAATTAAGCGAACGGTAAAGACGTAGTACTCCGAAGAGGATTCACGAGAAGCGAACACACGAATGTAGCCGGAGAAGTAATGAGCGCCACGCAAGTAAATCGGATCTTAAACTGTGACCTTAATAGACTTTGAGGAATCGATAACAAACTAGTAATGAACCATTAAGATCCTCACGACTGTTGAACTGCAATCTATTTCAATTTCAGGCAGTATTAAACTAGGGGAATTGGGAATCAGGTCCAAAAAGTATGGAAACGTCCATCCGAATTTTTAGAATCAATTCAAGGTGAAGAAATTGAACTAGTGATTTGGAATATCCTACAATGAAATGACACAATGGCGGTATAATTGCGTTCCAGGGACAACCTTGGTCCGTCATCCAGATTACTCATCGTACCAGTGTTAGTGACTGGAAATTATCTCAAAGTGAATTAAATGGAAAAAAATTCTATTCCAGACCTCGCCACAATTCTGCCTCCCTTCTCCCTCTCCCCACTTAAACGCACATTACTCGTAATACAAAATATGTTTAGAAATAAAGTTATAAATAAAAAACAAAACAAAATAAACGTCACATGATGTTAGTGTCACTGCAGTAGTTACATTTTAAGTGGGTTCTCGAGAGTTTTTATTGGGTCGTTCCCTTAAGCAGAGGCACTTAACGACCTCTAGGGTTCAGAGGGAAAACTAGCACTCTGCTCATAAAAAGACCTGACAAATTGCAGCTTCTTCAAACTCCTCTACCTGCACTATCTGGCTCTGTACTTGCTACAACTTACTCGCAAAAAAAAAATACCAACACGAGCCCCCCAAGTGCCCCCAGGGCTCGGTTTAAAATGATATGACGCAAATAAACCCACCCTCGTTCAATGGAATGCTCGTGTTAATGAGACCAGAGCTCGTAAAAAAAAGAACACAGCAGAATGACGGTGGCCAGAAGGGGGAAACAACGTAGAACTCAGAATGTCAGTCCATTTTTGTTCTATATCAGGAAGTTTTTAGATTACGAGTTTTGAACAATTAATACAAAACATCCATATCTTAAGAAATGAATCTCAAGAGATGTAAAATATTTTTACACATTCGATTCCTTTTCCTCAAGTGATATATATATATTTAGGGTCCCATTTTACTTGAGTATATGTTTTATTTCGGTAGCTCCGTCGTCACTGTAACTGGCTGAATGGTGGTAACTGTAGTTTCCATAGTTGTATTTGTCCCATTACCTTAAATAATGAGACCTTTATCAGTAAAACTAGCAAGGAGAAGTGAACAAACGATCGGAAACGGAGTTTGTCAAAGATAAGAGATCATGTCCGACGACATAAAATATATTTCATTGCTTACAGCCAACGAGCAACCGCACTGAAAAGCGTCAAGTGTAATGTCTAATCTATACTGTTTAATTTGTGAATAACTATTGAAGCCAACATGCACCCAGATTTGACAAACATATTCCAGCTCCTATATTCTTCTTCTGGTGCTATCCCACCCACATTAATACTAATTTAACGAGCCTTTTGAGCCACAAAATGTGGCCTATGAGTCTAGCACGATATCACCAATTCGATTTAAAGCGTATTATAAGCACAGTAAGAGAAGGAAAGAAAGTTGGAGGGAGTATTGTCGTCAGAGAGCATAGCCGTTGGAGAGTGGCTACTAGCATTTTAAAAATATTGCTATTTCGTACTTATTTCTAAGAACAAGCATGATGTTAAAAAAACTGCGAGGTCCTGGTCAACAAAATATTTGAAATTTATGCTTTCGTAATATTCAGGCTTTTCTCGTCTTACTGCTCAAATTATATAGTAAAATAGTAGAAGAGCATGGCGTTAATAAACCAGTTGGCAACAGGAAGCTATAAATGTTTGTAATTATAAAATACAATTGACGATTTAAAAAGTAATTAAAACTACGTGGGTAGGAATTTTAATTAGTGCGTGTGGCTTGGAACATCAGAGACAAAGCGAAGCAGTTACCGATTGCTTTCCAATTTATAACAGCAATATCGGTATAACTATCTGGGGTTTGACTGTACATCAGATTTTACTCTGTTGTGGACAAGACGCGAGTCTCTTAGCAGAATATCTCAAGAAAGCTGTAGATAATCTCATCGAGTTATTTGCAGAGGCGTGAGCCTCGTTACAAAATTTTACAGAATACGCTCACGCGCTCTGTGACACGTGGCACCGCCTTTGTTCGAAGAAAATCGTTATTCCTAACAACTTTTAATAATCCGTCATCAGATTCCTCACCTGTGATTTGTCTCTACAGTAATGAGCTCAGCAGAGCACCTACATTTCAAAAAAATGGTGTCCATATTTCCGTTTAAAGTTGAGACACTTTTATTGGTAGATCCATAATTTTTATAAAGCAGCAATAAGTCGCGAAAATTTCATTCATACTATGTTATATTTACGAATGCTCTTTCATTCTGAGAAAAATAGTTGAATCACTCGACGATAGGTGGAGAACATGCACCAGCTCCAAACGTTTTACCGACAAAATTTTCTAAATTTCTGGTCCAGAGATATAACTACTGTGTTTCTATTTCTAACTCTTCTGACCACGACAGATTTTTTTCATTACAATCTGGAAATAATTTATGTAACTAGTTACAACCATCTGATCTGAATCTTATTTAATATCTCTATTTCAGTTGAAATTTAATATACACCTGATGAGGTTCCAAATTTAAGGCCCACACCATTGTGTTATTACTATGATTTACTCTAGTTTAACTAACAATGGTCAATACGTCAATTAAAAATTAGAGAAATTATTCTATTGACAAAACATTATTATTTCACTAAGCTTCCGTGGATATCATCAGAAAGTGAAACAGCGACATAACAAAGATGGAAATAAGACCAAAGAGCTTATTTGAGAAATCAACATAAAGTTATACAAAATTAAATATCATGTCGACTGTTTCTAAAAATATTTTCCATCTTCCATTTTTAAGCAATATACATTTTAATAACGAGTTAAATCAGCCTTTGTCAGTTCTTTTAATTTACATATTAAACATTACAACGTTTCGTCTCTTATTTGATACTTCTTCGGGTAAAAATGAGGTTCCATGTACAGCCAAATTTTTACCTGAAGAAGTCTCAAACAATAGACGAAACTTTCTAATGTTTAATATTTAAAATAAATAAACTGACAAAGAGGTTGATTTAACTCATTATTGTATATTTAATTGTCAGATAAATAATTTAATATACGTTAAAAATTAATTGAAGTATTTTAACCGCACGACACTGATATCATTTGCATAAACGAAGGGCTATTTATCTTTTATTATTAAAAATGTCAAATATTAAGTCAATAATTTAAATAAACATGATATAGTTTCTTACACAGGAAAAACAAAATGAGCCTTCAAGAACATGTTTCTAATTACATTACTAAACAGCCCAGTAATTCTCAGTTAACTTGTCAACAGAAATAACCACAGTTTTTGTAGGATATATTAGATTCTTCTTCTTCGGATTTACATCCCATTGAGGTCCTGGGCCTACTGGATCGACTACATTCCGAATTTCGAATGACACGTGATCAGCGTATCGATTCTCAAACATTATTCACTACCATGACGACACAAACATCAAAGCCCATGCCAGGATTCCATCCTGGAAACCGTGGGTTGTGAGGCAGCGACGCTAACCACTACACCACAGGACGTCGCGTAATATTAGATTCAGAAACCAGATATTACGTAATATGTTATACATTATATTCAAATAATCAATAATTGTTTAAACTGATACAAATAATCTCTGCAACAGTTATGACTATTATCATTTAAGGTCTTTGGTCTCCTCTTATGTATATCGCTGTTATATCGTTGTTTCACTTAATTTCTTGCGTATACCTGATGAGGTTTACGGATAACTGAAGGAGCGTAATTTTTTCAATATAATGTGCATAAATTAATTAATTGATCCTTGATTGACTGACGGCGTGAATGGACGATGTCAATTTCATTGCCATTATTGGTCATCGTTTTAGACAAAATAAATTGGTTTCCGACTTCACCCTTTTTTAAAATAGACGGACCCAAGTTTCAAGTATTAAAAATGTCTACCGAGGCCTTCAGAGGGGGACTGCTTGTCCCACAACGCTGTTCAACGTCAGCCAAAAAGAAGAGGAAAAAAAAGAGGCTTGATGCCAAAATCTTTTATTTCCTTTGATCCTTCGTGCGTACGGGGAGGTAAAATATTTGAGGTATTCTACTAATATATGGATACGGGGTATTCAAAATATTTTCTGGCCCCCGGCAAAAGGGTCTTCAATGCGCGCTCTCTATTCAGGGGGCGATTGAGGAATATAAAACAGCCGTACGCCATTCAAGGCCCGCTATACCACCTAAAAAGGGGCAGAACACTTTAAATAAAAGAAGGATGCGAATATTTTTAATATCATGGACGCAATGGAAGTCAAGCTCGTTTGAAAGATTTTTCGCTCCTGGAAAAAGAGTCTCGTTCGCCCTGGGCAATCTTCACCGCAGAACAATAAAACTGCTAATTAGAGGCCTACCTAGGAGGATATGGCCACATCTCAGGATACGACGACTCTCTCTTTACGGAGTATATGTTTTGGTTATTTCCTCTGGCACTTTATTCGTCGATCTACCTGCCAGCAAGGGTTCAAAGGGCATAAATGGAGGACCTGCATGAGTTGGGCTTACCTGGACGGCGTAGTCCCTGCAGACGGGCTTGAAGGAGTTGGTTCCACAGACGAGGAGACGTCCAGGAGCCGTCTTTGACAGGATACGCACGTAATTCTGGCAATTCTCCTGGAACACAGACAGCGAACAGTTCGTTAGCAGGATGGACTACCTGTTGCTTCGTCGCGTGTGACGTTTACGGTCTCGTAAAACAACAGCCGAGAGCAGTAAAACTATCGCAGTCATTCAAGGAAAACGACGAGGACGACTCAGTCTGTCCGACCTCAGAGTCGGGGAAAAATATAGGACGAGGACTTTCAACTACAGACTGCAGCGAATTGAATTTTCACAAACATTAAAAAATCTATAGAACCAAAAATAGTCTTATTAAATTATAGAAATTAACAAACAGCACAGACACGCTTTTTAATTAAATTAAACGATTTTTCGTCACCACATTTAGCACTTATTCAGATGTTACTAAAGAAATTCATACAAAAATTTACATTGAAAATTAATAATCTGCTTGTGATTACTAGTGCCACAGACCTATATATTGGTATTAATTCAAGTATTAAACATAAATATACGATATGTAATTGAAATATAACAAATTTCAGCGTGAATATCGCACGAGCACAGAGGCCGAAAAATTACTTCTCTTTAAACCCCTTGCTTCTTTAAAACACCTGATGAGGCGCCAAAAAAAGGACGAAAGGACGTGTAATCGACTGATGTCAATAAATTTTATAATATTCTACCTTACAAGCCGCTTTACGATTAATTATTTCCCTACAGTCAGAAGAAGAGTTGGAAACCATAATAAATGGCATGAACGGGGCACTGAAGGAAGACTTCAATATGAGGATTAATAGAGGGAAAACCAAGGTAATGAAGTGTAGTACGGGAAACAGGGCAATAAGTGTTAGATTGGGAAGGAATATTTTGACGGAAGTTAAGGAATTCTGCTGCTTGGGCAGCATAGTAACTATAGTAGGATAGCACAGGCAAGGAAGGATATCACGAAAAAGAGGAATTTACTTATAGGTAATGTAAGCGTGAATATTAGGAAATCATTGCTAAAAATGTTCCTATGAAGCCTGTCGTTATATGGGTTCGAAAGTTGCTGAAAGGAAAAGAATATCAGAATTTGAAATGTGGCGCTTTGGGAGAATGCTAAAAATCAGATTAGTGGATAAAATCCCTAACCCGTAAGTTCTAAACAAAATATGGGAAGAGCGAACAATATGGAGAACGTTGACCAAGAAAAGGGATAGATTAATGGTCTACGTTTTGAGGCATGAGGGTTTTGTAAAATTAGCATTAGAGGGAAGAGTGTGGGGTAAGAACCACACGCTAAGCAGATTAGGGAGGATGTGGGATGTGCTAGTTATGCGGAAATGAAGAGTCTTGCGCAAGATAGGTTAGCATGAAGGGTTGCATCAGACCAGTCTTAGGATTGAATACCAAAACAACAACAATTTTATAACATTTTTTGAAGCAGACGTAAAGAAGAATATTACCTAAATTGAAATACAATGAATGGACAGAAGTCAGAAAAATAAGAATTTTTAATTTCTATCAAGACGTTTCAGTCCCAATTTTCTGAACCAGTTCGGTTCATTAATAAAGTTAAATTAAAATTATTTTGAGCCTGACTTTTGGCCATTTGTAAAAGCTTGGAACATTAAATTGGATGCAAAATATTTATTTTCCAGGAAAATTTTAAACCGATTTTCATACGAACTCTGACGATAATTTAATTTAGGCCTCTGACCTTTCGTGTGTGCAGTAACAAATGATTTCCAGGAAAAGTTCTCGTCCGGTAGTGACAAAAATATTCAATTTCATATATTTAAATGTAACCCAATAATTTATTTTGATTTAAATTAAAATCCAAACCCCAAAGTCCATTATACATGCTTATTCATTTTCTATAGAGGAGCCACCTGTATGTGACACTTGCAACGTACAAAAGGGTATGGAACACATTTCTTTGAACTGCAATAAATTTTACACACAAAACGGAGAACTCATCCCGAAAGATGGCAGCCCTATTTTTTAATACAAGAGAAAACTGTATAAACCGGGTAGAGCTATGATTGAAATTACAACTACCATCGAACATATTATGGAATCTGCAGATATTTAAAACCTTTACGTACCTTTAATACTTAAAACAATTATACTTCAATAACATTATCGATATGGCTGTTTAAAGCTGCCGAAAGCTACCCTTATACTAAATTAATTAAAAATAACTGTGACCGTCACAGGGAATTTTACTCTCTTTATCATTACGTGGAATTTTTAAATAAATTGTTCAAACCTTAAGAGCCAGGAATTTTATTTATAAACACCATGAAAATCCCATGAGTATCGTAGTTCCTCGAAGATAGCCCGCTACGAAATGCGGAATCATCGTATACATGTTTTGTACGCATATTTTTAATATGTGTAAAACAGTTTCCGCTCGTGAAACCTAAGCAATTACTGCCATATTTCGTTCCGTCCTCTGAACTAATCAAATGAGTGGCAGCCAAGGGTAATTATTAAAAACCTGTGGGCATGTGGGACTCTGCGCTCCACAAAGGTTTGACTCTAGCGTGTGGTTTAAATGAGAATCGCGATCTCAGCGTCTAAGATTAAAAAAAGAATATCACTGCTAGGGATGACAGGGCAAACCGAGCGTCCAAGGTACTAATTTGCAAGGAGAGCTGACCTGCCTTTGAAGTGTGTTCACGCTGCTGGATTCATAGGGAAAGGCAGAGGAGGAGAGCCAGCAGACACAAAGAGATCGGCAAGCGAATATAAAACCGCGCGCCACCTTCGAAGAAGCGGATATTCTGCGAAACTGCGAACGAGATTTGCGCTTCCAGTCGTTTGAATAACACAAACCTAAGGGGAAAAAAGAAAGCGGGAGCCCTCTGCTGGTAATAGCGAGCTCTTATACGGTCGCCTCAGTTTAATGAAGGCGTTGCATACTTTACTCGGCACCTTCATTATACAGCTCTTCATATTCGTAATTTAATACAACTAACCCTATCTTTTAATATAAGAAAAAAACTGTATAAACATACTAGAGTTATGAAGCTGAAAACTACCTTCAAGAATATTTTAGGGCATCTGCAGATACTTTCTGAATTTCTTTCATATCTCTGAAATCTGACAGTCAAAGAGATAGAACGATTTTCAACGTTAAATTCTAAGAATCCCCCAAAAGAATACATTTAGTATATATTGAAAGCCTTCTAGGACATAATAAACACCTGTCAGAAGATCTCGGAGCTAAAGCTAAATCCTTGGAAACAAAATTTCCTGAATTTAAGTTTGATTGAAGAATGTGAGAGGATTCTAGCTCGCGATGTCGCTCAACTTTTACGAAGTGGACCAAGACTTCCCAGGTGTAGTTTCTGCAGAAATAGTTCTCGGCTTTCCACTCGGGTACAGCTGCGAATTAAGACGCAACGTTTCGACGACCACGTACTCTGTCATCTTCTGGCGCAGCTGTACCCGAGTACCATTTCTGCAGCTTATACCAACTTGTTCATTAATTTCCTAGATAGAAATACCTTTAAGTTTATACTGCCTGTGAGAAGATCGACAGTATTAGCTAGGTGCTCGGGTACTTACTTGTATTAGCCCGGTACGGTATCTAATTAGACAATAATGTAATTTAAGCTATATAGTGGGCGTTGTTAGGCCTCCCTGTCCACTGGTTCTAAGAAAGATTTTGAAAAGTCTTATTAACAGAGGGAAATATGTAAATTCCTTCTTAATTGTAGACACTCATTATGACTCCAATACCCGTACAAAATATTCTTTTGCAATTCCCACTCATAATTACCAAGATATCTCACTGTGACGTCACAACTCTATAATTCCTAGCTGTTTACCTGATGCAAATTTATCCCAAAAGATAAACTGTAGCCTCAAAATTGTATTTTAAACAACTTTGCAATTTTATTATGACGACAAGAGCATAAAATTAATATATATAAAATACACACATAACAAAGTTTATCGAAAATCTTAACTTATGGAATTAGGAAAAATTATAACAATTAAAAAATCTTATATTTAGTTTTTTAAGTTTGTCTTAGGCAAGTGCACGTTGAAAGATACCGTGGCTACTTGAAACATGAGAAAAATTTAAGGATTTAAGAAAATATTTCGTATGTAATATCATCACCCTTACATGTGTTGGTATTTTGGTTTGAAGTATTAAGTTTAAATTCATAAAATAGGTTAAGAATATGTGGAATTAACACTGATAGGTTTAATGGAAGCAGCAGTTTATACTTGATATGTATTTCGATGATGGTATTATGTTCCACTTCATAAAATAGGTTAATTTATATAAAAGTAGACGTAACACTAACAAGTACTTTGAACTTTCCCTCTGTACCGTGGATGTGTGACGACGTAGCCGATGTGTTCCGAGCGTTTCACGAAGAGCGCTGCTCAGGACTTATAATAAGGGTGGAGGGGAGGGAGTATTGTCTACCAGGGAGGAACAGTCGTTGAGAAGAACGTACTACCATTTTTAAAAAGTATTCACGAGATTCAATTAAATAAGTAATATGACGATTAAGTATAAATAAATAAACAATACAGCCAATTTGTCCATTATTTTTGGGCTTCTATAGGTAACTAAATCATAATTTACGATAAACAACAATAATAATAAACTAATACGAATATTTCGTTAAAATATAAAAAAGATAGTTTTCAATTACATAATAAATAAAACAGGATTGCATTTTAAATAGATAACATGTATCTAAGAGTGGATAATTTTGCGACGGTTACGGCGAACTCATCAGATGAGGAAACATCAGACAGTCTCGGAGTATATTTACTATGGTCAAGGTTTCGAACCCGGAAGGAACGTAATGAAGGTTCAGAACACATATATGCACGTAAAAAGACCTAGAAATATTAGAACTTGGGCATTTTTCTTGCAGGAGCAGGAGCAGAAGCTGGCATTAACCTCCAAGACGCTGAATAATTGGCGAGACTTGAGCGTTGTATTCGCTCCTCGCAAGCCTCTTAAATCTAATGTCCCCGGAGGATGCAAAGCGAGCGCCATGATGCATTTGCGCCTCCCGAGGGCAAACACCTCGCCAAAGTGTCATCTATCACGGCCTCCACCTGCCCGCCTCACTCTACTTTCTTACCTACCTTCCGCGTCCATTATTCTCGCCGACGTCACGGCTTACGATTCGCCAAAATTTAAATCGCAGTCTTCTACTTATTATCCATTGCAGTCTTATCAACCTACAAGTTCACACTGTAGATAACGTTACATAAGTTTTCATATAAATACAATTTTCTCGTAAAGTCTTGTTTTCATTATAATTGGTCCTGAAGAGGTTCCATTGACGGAAACGACAAGTCGAACAGTGGTCCAAAACTACAAAAAACGCGTGAATTTTAATGTCGTTCAATGGAATTTTATTCAGTAAGCGTTACTGCATACGACAAAAAAAAAGAAACCGCCTGAAACTCTAATACAACGGCCATATTTTACGAAAAAGTAACCAGTTAAACGTAAAACGTGACACGTTCAAGATGAACGTTTTAAAGACATTTTTAAAGGGATTCCAGCTTTGTACGCTCTTTGTGAATTGCAATTCGATTTCTTTATGGATATTAGTGCTGATAGGTAGATAATATATACATACATATATCATTCTCAAATAGTTAGATCTGTCACAATGACGTCAAATTGGTGTTGAAGTATTTAAAGATATACAGTTGTTTACTAAATGGGATTTAGATATGTAGACATAATAGTGTGCAATATTCTTGAATTAATAGCGTTATGATTGCCTGAATTTCGTGCCTCAACAGCTGAAGATATGCGTTTTAATACGATAAATTTCCATTATTTTATTTAAAAAACATTCGTACATGCATAGATTTCCGAATAATGCATTTAAATCTTAAATAATTTAACCAAATATAGTATTTAATACAAAATTAACTAGTTACTTTTAGCAAATTCAAGTATATGACCTTAAGTGTCAATTAAAACCTGCTTGGTTTCATTACTGATATACTTTCTTTCGCCATAATGGATCAGCCACTTTGAATATCAAATTCGGAAAAATGGAACCCAAAAAACACCCTTAATACTAGATTGTTTCACGAACTATATAATTTTTTTTTCAATTTCACGTCCTACATATTGGATCCGCCATTTTATTTTTTCATAAATAACATAAAATCAGCAACTTCAAAAACGTAAGTCTACTGAGTTTCAATATCTTCGATTAATATGATGAATTTATTAATAAGTTTTTGTACTGTTATGACATTGTATGTACCTAATATTTCTCATTAAATTCCCTTTCTGACTAATTTGGCTGTTGTACTTATTTATTTTCAATTAATTAAAATTCATATAACTATAAAAATTTTTCGTATGAACCATTTGATATAATTTTAAATAAATTAATGAGAGAGCAGACGATTTAAATAGAAAAATACATGATTGGAAGACTTCCACATAGAGTTGAAGTAAAATTGTAAATAAATTAATAGAAAAAGGGTAATATTTTATGACCACGTAGTCCAATGACAATCATACGTCAGATAAGGAGATGTAAAAGTGATGGAGTACTATAGAATGATTGACAGTTATGAAACTAGGAGGAGTGTTGACCGGCATGGAAAAGGACCTTATACCGACGCTCACCAAGGAAGAAAGAAGTACGTCTAAAGTGGCAGCAAATACTGTGCAGTCTAGGAGTAAATAACCTCCGGATTTTCGTCTTGCAGGTAATTTACGGAAAATTAGGTTGCCGCGATGGATCTTTCCCGGGGGACGCTTCGTTCACTGTCCCGGAAAATTGACACACCACCGCGTGGAACCAGAACCACCTCAGCACGCCATAATTCCACAGCAAGATGGATCGCGAGAAACTTCGACGCTCCTATTCAGCCATCGAAACGGCCGAGGGCGCTCTTAATAATTGCTGATTGGGACACAATGGGTTCCGTTGGGACCTGCATAGATATTGCCCATTAGTGTGCTATTTACTTCCCCGAAGACGTGGCGTCGCCCTCCCTTGCTTCCGCTTTCGAGGGATCGATGGGGGAATGAACGAAGACGTCGGCAAGTGGGACAATTTCGCTCGATATTATCGGCATCAGCAAGAGTCGCTGCGTGCTCCGGAGTGAACAGACGGATTCGTGTAACACGGTTAGGTCGCAGATGTTCTCCTGAATGGGCTCTTGAGGCTTCACACTTGTTACACCTATTAACAAGTCCAAACGAATAATGGTTTTCGTACTTGACGTGACATCCGTAACATTCTTAACGTTACTTATCCAGGTTCCACGCCGAGAAAATCTTTGATTACATCCAGAATATTAATATAGAAAAATTAAAAACTTATCCGAAGTAACACAACCAATTTTATGAAACAAACTAAATTAAAAACACCGTTATAGCGGCGATTTTGATTTCCGCGCCCACTAAAACGAATCTTTCATTAGTAAATTTTAATAACAATTTGAGAAACCATTAGATGATCTGAAGAAATACTTTTATTTAACCTTCAATCATTTCTTTCACCCCCTGATTCTCACCAGATCAGATAGGGAGAACTTTCCCACTCGGAAAGAGACATAAAATTACTGTTCACGTTCCTTGGCTCTGAAAAATCTATTAGAAAAGATGTAAATAGTTCTGTTAGCTTCTTGTCATAAATGTCCCTAAGTACAAGGTGATCGTATGGTAGTCCCTAAAGACTATAATTCTTAATGGGATGCTAAAATAAACTAAAAAAATTTATTTACGTGGTTTCGTCTTATAAACTCACCATTATGACATTGTGGCGTGGAGAATTAAAATAATTCAGTCCCTTTAACTGTTGCAAAAATAAAAAAATCAACATGTCGGGAATACTTAAAGCATCATTCATTCAATTTACTACACACACGATGAGATGAGGGTATTGTAAAATTAGCATTAGAGGGAAGTGTGTGGGATAAGAATAGAATAGGGGGGAGGGGCTGGAATAGGCTAAGTAGATTAGAGAGGATGTTATATGTGGCAACTATGTGGAAATCATACGGCTTGCGTAAGATAGGTTAGCATGGAGGGGTGAATCAGACTAGTCTTAAGACTGAATACCAAAATAACATCAATAACAAAAAAATTATTTCCATGATCTTCCTCGTAAGATTTTAAAGAGTGACAACTACTTAGGGGCGATATTAGAATAATTCAAAGTATTGGGAAAAGTAATTTAGAAATATAAACATATACTGCGGAATCTTGAATCTCAAAAACATCATTTCCTGTCATAAATAGAGAGTCAACGAAAGTCTATAAAAGTTGAAAGCGTACTGTGCGAAGGTGCAAATCAAAGTGGATCCACCATAGTGCTGCTTGAACACACACACACGCGGGGTTAATTACCTATGCACGACTCCGTAACAGCTGTTTCTCTTTCAATTTGCAGATTCGTGATTAAACCTCCGAGATCGCTGTTGGTACGGGTTGACAGTGCTGGCTGGAGTGAGTGAGTGAGTGAGAGAGAGAGTTGATATCCCTGGCTGATGCGATGTATCTATTAGCATAACGATATTACGTGTTCCCCATCGGGAGTCTTAAGTTCCCCCTCGTCACCCTGGCGACTGCACATCCGCTGCTGCTCAAGAGCCAGGGGGAACCGTGCCAAATTCACATGCTACACGGGTAATGCCTGATCAATATCTTGCGAACCACTTCAACTCAGTTTTGTAACCGCCGGAATGCGAGTTACTTACGGATCAGTGTAATTATTATAGACTTTGGCCAACTAACTTCATTCAAAACATCGCCACCCCTTTTAGCTTCTGAAACGCAAACCCGCGATACACGTAATAACCGTGGCAATTAAACACAAGTTTTTCATTTCTCCGAAAGTGATACGTTAGTAACGAAGAGTGGATATTTTGTGTAGCGTATTGAGAATATGATAGAGTGATAAAGTAAACTCACTACATGTTAAAATAATTTTCAAAAATATATAAACAAACGCAAATAATTATTAGAATACCAATATTCATTAGAAACTATAATTACTTTATTCCAACAGAAGCTTTGTGTCTCAAGATCTTTATAACACAGATCCAATGTTTAGTTATATGGAATAGTAGCTAGGTGCCCGGTAATTAATTGATATTTTTTGCTTGTCGCGGTACTTAAGTTGACTACTTTTTTAGTCTTAATGACGCATCAAATTCAAATACACCTTCGTCATACTAAGTTAAAAATATACGGTGTTTACAGGAGTACAATGGTTACTTCTTTTTACATTATTTACATTTATATAATATAAATTACATATATACGTTATCGTTTTTTAAATAAATAATTGATTTCATTTTGTAATTAAACTTTTAACGTATGTCTAAAAGAACTTTTACCGATTTACAAAATGTGCATTCTTCACGGAATTCCTAGAAACTAGGTTGTGAAGAATGTGATAAGTAAATTGTAGATGAGCCTGATTTAAGTTTACAGGAGTGGAGGGTTGTTGAACCGGTCCTCAATCAGACAGACACTTCAATTTTACTTATTGGTATAGATGTACTTCATTCTTTCAGTGTCGAATTAATCGATAAATGACTCATTCGGTGTGAACTCAATTACAATACAGGGAATATATCTGAATCGGCAAACCGAAATCGAAAATGTAATAATAATGGCAAGCTACGACGCAATGAACTTGCACATGCGGGAGTCGAATACCATAGATTATTCAAAAGGCCTGGCTGAAAATTTTCTTTTTTATGTAAGGAATCCAAAAATATACAGAAAGGAAAATTTAAAAAATATTCTGGATGTCGACAACAGCGCCTTCTACCGGGTTCAGCTCTAGCTAAGAACCATCCAGGTGACCCCGTAAATACCGTAAATCGGTCAAGGAGTTTAATGGAGCAAAAGAATGACGAACACAGGGAAACTGGGATTTTCTATAAAATGTTAATTAAATTGAAGTGAAAAAGTCGACTCCGACCTGGGACATCGGCGCAATTCTTACGAATTCTGACGATCGTCTCACACAAAACCTATTCGAGAGAATCGACATTCTGGAATGGAGCATTATATCGCCCTCCACCGTTTGTGTTCCGCAATTCACACGCACGCACACACACACACTGATGACCGTTGGAACGGAATGTACATCTAGCCACCAATATGGCCCCTAATTAGCGAACACTCAATTAGACGCTATTGGCGGGAACACAGCGGTGAAGCAGAGCCAAACACGATAGCCTCTTAATCAAATGCCCATAGTTAGATATGGATGCTACGCAACTGTGCATTAGCGGGATGAGTGCCTTTCCGAATTTCAGATTTTCCACTAGTGTTCTCGTTCGCTCGAAATCCCGAACAAGTACTTTTGCCCTTGTCTAGTTTTTGTACAATGACCTTCTCAATAATGTCATTTATTTTTCATGTTTCCCCTATCCACGCCACCATCAAGTATAGCATAGCGTTAATTTCCATTCTACTGGACTCAAACGCCAATACAGTACACAAGTATCTAATTAAAACTTTCCCCCTGTTTCTTTATAACTATTATCCTTTTCTTATAAAGGTCGAATAAATATAAACTACAAATGAATTTCACGTCTGATAGAAAATTTAACAGGCAAATTTTAGTATGAGAAACAACTACACGGAGAAAAGTTAAATATTATCCCTTCGCCTCTTTTTCTTTGAAACGTCTAAACGAACAATGAACTGTAATGCAAGGATCTCAAACCACAGTTACATAACGAAACTAACTTAAAATAAGATATCACATACTTTTAAAAAAATGTTTTAAATGTAAAGTTTAATACTGACATTATTCGGTTTATTAATAAACCAGAATATAACTAAATCTCTCAGCAATAAAATTAATTATCATTTATATTTGTCCACATTTGTGGTCTTCTTCGGGTAGTATTATTAACAATGTTTATTAATTTAATCTATTTTTAATTTTTTTTCATATTTGTGGACTTATTCAGGTTCATTATTCCCAATGATCATTTTAATTTTATCCATTAAAAAAATTCGTCCATTTTGGTGGATTGTTTATTAATTTTTATCAATTTAATAATTTACATGAATGATGGACGAAACGTCGAAAATTAATTTTTTTCGGCCATAATCGTCACTGGAAGTAACCCACCAAATTAGTCACAATGTTTATGAATTTAATGCAACTTAAAATTTTACCTAAAAAAGTCCACACAGATGGACGAAACGCCGTAATTATATTAAATAAATGTTAATTAATTTTTTTGCCGACTTATTTGGCTGATTATTTAGTCATTGTACATAAAGTCAAAAAATTGATTTTTGAATTATTTTATTTCAATCTATAGTACAAGATTTTAGAAATTGATCTTCTACAATAATACAGCGGCATTGTAAATATCGAAATTGTGATTGAATTTAAAACAATGATTAGTAATATTATTGTGTTTTCTGGTCTCAAGTTTAAGTTAAGTTCTTTAATCAATGTATTCCATTTCCGTTTTTTGTTTGACCTATATAACAAAAGCACACAATCAGTGGAATTAATTTGATAAACTACGTACGTTCCACTTCAAGTTCTTTGTCGATTTTCTGTATTTATCTGTGTGGAAATATTATTTTGGAAATAAATAATATAGAGGAATATATTTTTGGGGGGATTGGACTAATACCTATGGAATGATGTTAAATGTGTATTTTTTCATCTATTTGTCAGTATCATACATTATTACTTTTGAAGGATGTAATTCGTACTCCGTGACTTTGTCAACTCGTGACGTGGTACCAACTGACCCGGGTAAAATTAATATTTACTCTTAGTATTGGATATTCCATTTAACATAGCCACGGTATTGATAGCCTACATAAAATGAAGCTAAATACCCCTGAGGCGGGTTAAGTACGATTTTTTTCCCTCTCCAAATTGCACACAATTTGTTTCATGATTTATTGCTATTACCTGTCACTCGTGGCCAGATTGTGATGCGGATTTCAATCACGCCGTCCATATTGTATCTGTTGATTGAAGAACTCGCGTGGCTAACGAGTTTCAGAGGTTCGCATTGTGTAGGGAAAGAGAGAGAGAGAGGTTGGAGAGGGAAGACTGCATTCATTGCTTGTCACTTCCCTCAAAATAGCAGCCAACTCCTGCATATTAATGCCTTTCCCCCTTCTCTGTAAACTCGGGGTGTTGCGTGCACGTTGTTTCCAAAACGTACCCTTCTCTGCCTGTGAAAATTTCAGAAAGTCTTCTCATTAGTCAGAGCCGTAACCATTTCTCAACCGCCAGAAAAGTAACGTCGGTGAAATATTCCCTCATCCCACTTAAGCGTTCCAATCGTTCAGGAATCAAATATAGGGTCACACAGTTTTGTTAATTATCACTGAAATCTGGGTAAAAAGTAACTTATTTGTTTTTAATTTAGGGTTTGTTTATTATTTACTAACTATTCCCGCGACTTCGTTCTCGAAATAAAAATAAATAGCTCTTTTTATTTTTCTCTAAAAACGAAAGTCCATTATCATTTATTTGTGATCGCTTCACGGCAAACAGTATAACTCGCAGTTAGTTTTGAGTAGATCAAGAGTGTAGGTAACCACATGCGCTTTTTGGAGATTCAAACTCACGTTTTCCACTAAACCTTCTCCTAGAATTAATATTTATATTATATTAATATCATTATCGAAATGAAATATGCAAGAATATTAAAGTTAAATTTTCTGCTTATAAACTCTCAAATTTTAATTGAAATCCGTTGAGCCGTACATACAGATACTTCAATTTTATTTATTGGTATAGATATTTAAATGTGTTAGACACTTTGTTTAATAACTTATTATTTCATTTATTACAGGAAATCATAATTTCCGCCTCGAAAATTTAGTTCCTGCTCATAATTGTGATAATGTTCACGATTAGAGGACTCTATATTTTTTCACGATATCAAATATACAAATACAAAGAGTTTAGATAATTTGGCAGTGCTGGGCCTTTTAATACGTCTACGTTAAAATATTTCGTCTGTCTATAGACTATGTGGTGGTACTGAAATAATTCATTAAAATTAAAAAAATTATTCGTAAGTATGCGACCGTCAGATTCAGTTTAGTTTCCCATTTCGAAGATTATTTTCGTAATTAGAACAGACAGGGAAATCGATTAACCAGGTTCATTCTCTGAATTTTAGTTTCGTGCGAGGCTTGAAAATAAATACATTTTTCCAAGTACTGAGCGTATTCTTGAAAAAGTAAAGCCGAGTGTGGGCGGCCCAGCGCGTCGCACTCGAGAGATATATATACTTTTCTATATTTTGTCAGTACTTACAATGTATTGTTACTTAAATAAAACGTTCATTCAATTTATAAAAGAAATTCTCGGTAAACAGACAAAATAGATGGGTTAGCTATTTTACTCTTATAAATGAAATTCATTGGTTATATGTAAAAAGGCTCAAAATTCGTACCCATGTATGTATGTGTGTGTGTTCCGCATAAAAATTTAAACGACCAAATTTGGTACACGTGTTTTTTCCGTTTCAGCACTGTTGGGGTAAGATACAGCCACCTCCCCCTAGGGACGGGGGTGGGAATTTTTAAATATGCAAAATCGGCCGACGTTTACGTCGAATAAATACTTTTTAAGGTCAGTTACTTTGATAACGTTTCCTCAGTTACTATTTGTGTATAATTTTAGCTCATTTCAGCATGGGAAGGAGAGAATTAATAGGAGTGGGGTGCCATTGTTGTCACATGGAAAAAAATAAGGGAACTGTCAGGTTTGGTGTCAAAACCGGTGTAATGTGAGTCGGAATGTGACGTTCTACAGGCCAGTTAACTTGCGATTCAGGGTGTAAAACAAATTCCGCGTTCTAAATTCCTCCCATAGTGAGGGATGAGGTTAACCGTGTGCAAACCAATAACATAAAAATCAAACTAATTCGTTGTTTTGGAAATCGCTGCAAATTAGCCTGCAATTCAGTTATACAATGTTCGAGGGGGTGTGGGGGTTGCTGAGAATCCTTTTACGGCAATATCACCAAGTCATCCAAGATTCCCAACTATTTCAGGGGTTATGTACCAGGCTATTATAAATAATAACACGACAACGTCGACCATCAATCTAGCCTATAAAATATTTTACTGACTAAAGTTTTAAAATGGTTTTAACAAATTAAGAAAATTAACAAGAAAAGTAATTTCAAACAATCTAAAAAATTTAAATTTTAATATATCTGGGGTTACCTGAAAGTTTAATAAAATTATCTGATCAAAAATATTTTATAAAATTTATTAAAAATTTTATATGTAGTGGAAACTAAAAAATATTGTTTAGAATTAATTTTAAATAACCCTTGTGAAAATTTATAAACTGTGGGGGTAAAATATAAACATAATACTTCGTGACACGTTTTTAGTCTATGTGAATCTAAAAAACAAATATATTTTTATTTAAAGTTTATAGTTCTTATTTCTGTGCTTGCAGTTAGTTCGACTTTGATAACGTGGAAGTCCATTAACTTGGTTCTAAACATGGAACGTGTGATTCGATGCCTGTTTGAGTAGAAGCAGTCTTAATTAATGTACTGCCATAAATTATCCCCGGCCCCTCATTCTGTTCCCTCTTAACTCTGAAAGTTGTTTTTTTTTTCGCTTTCACCGAGCTACAAGAGCGTGTAAATGGAGTATTTGGTCTCCCTTGTTGTAGTTGATTGCTCAATTGTTGTTTTATTTTATCCACTCTCCGCCGCCTTTTCTGCGCCTATAGTGATTTTGCTCTCCTCCCCATCCCCCTCCCTCATCTCTCTCAGAGACTGATTCTGTTTGAGCTATTCGTTAAACACTTAACGCTTCATTGTTCTCGTTTTAAAAACACTTTTGAGAACAGACCAGCAGTGCATTTTCTTTGGCGATCGTTGACAAAGAACTACATTCAGTTACTTTGTGTTGCGTTCTGCTCAGTCGATTAAATTTGCTGGCAACATTACGCTCACGAATTCAACGTCGGAATTTTAAGCAAACATTTTACGCGCAATTATATTTTCTTGACAAACAAGACGTACCTTAAGTTTTTCCAGAAATTGATATTATCAATTAACTCACCTGTTGAAAGACACATAATAAATAAAATAATAGTAATTATTTTTCGAAAATAATAGTAATTATTTTCCGAGATTCCAAAAACCGTAGTCCAAAATTCATTCATAACAGAAAATCACCTCTATGGTCAAAATAATTATCAGGCGTTAAAAATCGAGTGAAGAATGAAAATCAGGTAACACAGATTTGTTCCAACCCTATATGCTATTAATTTCTGTTTCAGTCCTTTCCTCTAATATATATATATTAAAAATAGACCCATATGCTTTAATGTATTTATTTTTAACTTGATAACCAGATCCCATCAGAAAAAGATCTCTTTTGAATTACGTAATAGATTGTAGTTTGCAATTTTCTGTCTTTGTCTTATTAATAACTGAAGAAGCCATACAGTTGAACCACTATATTTCATAAATGCTATAAAGCATTACAAAACAACTTTAGCAGTTTTATACGTATAAATTTAATTTATTAAAATATATTACAAATAACACTTTACTGTTTTCCGAATTTTTTGCAAGGAAATCTTTCAGAACTTATTGCGTCAGTTAACGTTTCAATTAAGGATACAGTAATTTTATACAAATTTGGCTTTGAAGTAATAACTAACGTGTGCTTACAATTATTTACAGAAATACTTGAAAAGTGATCGGATCTCAGCTCAAGAAAGGAAGTGATGCGGATCGTCTCCCTCCACTATACCAGATCACACCCCGTCTCGTTTCAATTCCATGTTCCTACAATAATTTAGGTGAATTTCTCTAGACTGACTAGATAACGATGATGAACCAAGCTGGTTTTAGTTAGCAGTTTTTTTTACTTATGGGAGAGTCATCTCAGTAAGTTGAACGGGTTATCTAATAAATAATCTACTTTTCAAGTCGTGCCTCAAATTTTACAGTAATGCATTGCAGATAATGAATTTGAGATAGGGAGGGAAATGGCGATTAGTATTCGCTGTTATACACCGAAGCTGGGGACACAATTTATTACGTGCAGAGTATCTGCAAATGGGGAGTTTCTCTCCCCTTCCCTTACGTGACTTAATTAAGAGTCCTTGCGTATAACAGTATATATGAACCTCCCAACATTAGGTTATTTACAAACAAGCTGCTTTCATACGTGAGCCTAACTCCTTCTGACTGTCATTTACCTTCCTTCCTCCGATTGCAAGCGGTGTAGTTGTTAATGACTTATTTTCCGGGTATCTACTCCTCATTTGGAACAACACACGGTACGGGTAATGATAGTTTCAAAGTACAGAGCTATGTGGTTCGTTTAAAGGAAAAATACGAGGTTACACGTTATATCACACTGAAGAATGGAGAAATTAGTCTATAATGTAAACAAATTGTAATCAAAATCTAAAAACCAAGAATAGGAGCAGTTCTTTACAAAGAAGTTATTTGAAAAATAAATTTTTGATAACCTGACAATTAAGTATAAATAAATAAAACACAAAGCATTGGCAAAAATCAGAAATGTAATATTTAATTTAAAAATGTTTCGTCCCCCAACTTTAGGGACCTCATCAGTTTTTCCTACAAAAATATTTATAATATTAAGAATATGCAGTTAAATATAAATTAATAAACTTGGGGTGTTGTAGGAACTTCCAATTTAAATTTAAGAAATTTCATGATGCTCCTGCAACGTCCAGGACCGAAATGACAAATAACTGAGGAGTTCCCTAAACTTAGGGGACGAAACGACTTCAAATTAAATTATTCCATTTCTGACTTTTGGCCATTCTTTCTGTTTTATTTATATTATTAAGTCGAATAATTTAATTACTTTCCTTATGTTGTCGTGGTATTCAGACGTGTCGGATGTAATCCTCCCTTCTAACCTATTTTGCGCGATACCTTTCATTTCCGGATAACTAGCAGATACCACACTTTCCTTAATATGCTTAGCGCATTCCATCCTTAGCCTCCCTCTTCTGTTCCTACCCTAGAATGGTAATATTACAAGACCCTCATATATTAAAACGTGGCCTATAAATCTATCCCTTCTCTTGGCAAACGTCCTTCATATTGTTCGCTCTTCCCCTATTCTGCTTGGTACTTCCTCCGTAGAGATTCTATCCATCCATCTTATTTTCCTATCATACCACATTCCAGAGGCTTCTATTTTTTTCCTTTCTGCAACTCATACCGTCCACGTATCGCACCCATATAACGCCACACTCAATAAGAAACCTTTTTAGCAACGATTTCCTATTATTCACACTTATATTACCTGTTAGTAAATCCCTCTTTTTTACGAAAGTCTTGATTGCTTCTGCTATCCTACTTTTACATCTACTGTACTTCCACCATTCTTAGTTATTACGCTACCCAAGTAGCAGAATTCCTTAACTTCCTTCAAAATATCCCTTCTCAATCTAACACGCTTTGTCATTCCATTGCTTCCGATACTACATTCCATTTACCTTGGTTTTCTCTATATTAATCCTCATATTGAACTCTTTTCTCCAGGATTAAGTTCATGCCATTTATTGTGGTTTCCAAGTCTTCTTCTGATTCCCCTTCTCTTTAAAACAGAATATAGAAAAGGAATCGTACTGCAAGGAGAACTAAAGTTAACAATACATAAAATTATGACATTACAAAAACATAAAAGGACAGCCAAAGAATAAAATAATCGCCTCACTTAAAATTTTATTTTAAGTAACAGACGTTAATAACTCATATAAATATAAATTTATTTGCCGACAAGTATTGTTTACTTATTTTTATTTTTTAAGTTAAAATGCTATATTGGAAATAATATTTTTCTTCAGTGTCGTCTTTTTCGTCATATGTAAGTCGGACGGACAGCCTTGGAATAAAAGAAGAAATAACTCGTTTTGAGGCTAATAAACAGTTCCATTACTGGAGTGAGAGTTCCCGGATTTAAGATAATAAAACAGGACCGGCCCGGTCAAAAAACTTCGTGGGACTTCTGAGAAGTTATATCACAGTTAGATTTAAGCCATTTCTCGGTGAAAAGCCCGTTCCGTATCTAGGTTTTACCCTACTGTTATTAAATGGAAGCCAGAAAAGTGCCGTTGAGTCAACAGTGGGAAAGAGTGGGAATCTTATCGTTTCAATGTGAGCGCTACAATACGGAAGCCATCGCGTCGAAATTAAAACCCCTGTTCAGCGAAGCAACGATAACACAAGGCTGGGCGAGAGAACACGAATACGCACAGCGCACTGTTGACTCAAATAGCAAGGCTTTTCTGGCTGCCACTTAATACCAATATAGGAGAGGGGAACCGCAAAGGAAGCCAAGCAATGGAAGAGGAGAGCCAGCAAATAACTCCACAATATATGTTTATAATATTCACTTAAAGCAATATGAAAATCTAGGTGACAACATGTTGACAAATTACCAGTCCTATGTTCGTGTAACCCATTGTCTCTTCAATTAATATTTAACACTAACTGGGTGCCCGGTCATGCTTAGGGGATTTACTTATTTTAGCCCTGTACAGCATTTAACTCCACTCTAGTGTACTTTAAACTGTATAGAGACCGTTGTCAGGCCTCCCTACCCTCTGGTTCTAAGAAGGATTTTAGAAAGTGTTATCAGAGGGAGATATACGTAATTTACCATTTGTAGATACTAATCATGATTCCTATACCCTCAGTTTTTCTCTATTCCTACTTGTAATTACGGAGATATCTCACTGTGACGTCACCACTCACTCTGCTACAATCTCAAGCCGTCTACGTGATACCTACTCAATCCAAAAGATAACCTCTAAGTTGTGTTTTAAACGACTTTGCTATTTTATTATGATGTCAAAACCGTACAATTATTTTTAAAAAAACATGAAATTTAAAATGAAGACATAACACAGTTTATGGAAAATTCTCACTTATTCAATTGAGAAAAATTATGATGATTAAAAAATCTTATATTTGATTTTGTAAGTTTTTTTAGGCAAGTGTAGTTTCAAAGGTACCGTGGTTATTTAAAATGTGGGAAAAATTGAAGGATTTAAGAAAATCTTTGGTGTTTGTTATCATCTTTCTATGTGTTCGTATTTTTGGTTTAAATATAAAGTATCAGTTTATAAAATAGGTTAAGAATCTAATGAATTAATACTGCTAGGTTTAATGGAAGTGAAAGTTTGAACTTGACATTTATATCTGTGATGATATTACGTTTGAGTTCATAGAACAGGTTAATTTATAGATGTATTTATTTATAAAAGCAGAAGTGACACTTTGAACTCACGTGTAACCTCTGTACCGTGGTTTCTGTGACGACGCTAAAGCCGAGCGTACCCGATGCTTCCCGAGCGATTCACGAAGATCACACGGCTATTATAGGTTATATACATAGGGATAACTACTAAATATTAGGTTCGAAAGCTAAAATATATTAGGTATCAATCAAAATAATTAAAAATAATTACGATTGCTCCTTGGTTTCTCAGCAACCAACCCCTACACATCGACCTAAAGATCAACGTTATAAAAGACGAGATTCACCATACATATAACTAATATGATAAAAATAACGAATCATCCAAATAAATTAATAAAATATCTACATGCAAACGCACCTGCTACCCGAAGAGTAAAAAGAACATGGCCTACAGATCTATCCAACAGTGAAGACTGACGGACACAAATAGTAATGGATATTCCCTTATCAGACGAAATTACTTGAATCCTCAAATTTACTTAATACTCATTGTCGAAGTAAATTGTAATTAAAAATTAAACAAAAAAGATATTAGTCCCATCAAGAAGGAGCAACTATGTTTTTTTAGAAATAATAAGAGAAGAAGCGATCTTAAATATAGGCCACAAACAAGTAACTGAAAAATATTGTATCTCTTGCAACGTTTCGAACTCCAGGAATGTATTTGACTAATATACATTTAAAAACTTAACTTATATAGCATTTTATATAAATTTATTCTATTGCATTCGGCGAAGCCCGGTGGAAATGTTTAATATACATAAAATTATTTTACCCTACCAAACGGTCTCTTGTAGTATTTTAATTTATTCCATTAAAATTTTGTCAGTTTTAACTCCAGTGTTTTTCGATACTAATTTTGGTAATAATCATAAAAATAATGAATCTTTCACATTTTAATAAATTATATTACGCTATAATTTAAAGATTTAAAATATGTAGAAGATACATTATTAATGCTATATTACAGGATCAAATGATCATGTAATTAAAACTGTCAAGCTTTAATGGAATACATTAAAATACTACAAGAGACTATTTATAGGGGGAAATAATAATATATGATGTAACATGAGCAAGAAATTTCGCTTCATATTACGAATCGCCCCGTCTTGCTTCAGCCGAACTCTGCCGTTGATTAATTCATAAGTCCTTATTTATTGAGCGCCAGGTAATTTTTTTGAATAAAAATTACCCAAAAAATAATCAAACACAACAAAACTTAATTTACGAGCAATCAGACTTCGGTTTCCTCAATGCTTGTTTGACTTCTACTGTCACGTTGTTATTAATACTTTTATACTCACTAATTCCTTCACTACGTACATTTTACTCCTCCGTGTACTAATTGCCGTTGCAGTGGTAATTGTTTTGAGTAATGTTTCTTCCCCACCCACCTTCTCCGACCGTATCAAGACGAGAAGTCTCGATAGAAGAAAATATTACGATTCGGCGTCTCATTACCGTAATAACGTCAACTTGTTCGAGACCCAAACACCTGCTCCAGCCGCGTCTCGTCGTGAATTGCACTATTATGTCCCGATTGTCATGTTTGCGCGGGTCTACATGCGACGTACGACAATGTCGGTCTTTCTCAATACCTTCGGCTAAGAATATGTCTGGTGCGGCTTTCCAACTCGAAACGCAGAGCCGTTAGATAATATAAATATAATAGTTTTTAGAAGTGTTTGAAATACATCAAATGCATCTAATAAACAAGGACAAAACAAATGAAGGGGGAAAATCCAAAGAAGACTCCTATAAAACTATACTTAATAATTCTAATAACTATTAAATATCAACGGCGTCTTACTGTTCTCTACATTTTTTCTCTCTGTCCTGCGATTCACGTAACTGCAATGACTTAAATATTGGATTTAAAAATTCCTCATTTTCCACCTCACTTAACTTCATTTTATTAATAATAATCCTAATATTTTTCAATTAATCTATAATTTGTTAGTCGATCTTGAATTTTTTCATACTTTGTGTGCCGGTCGAGCTCGTTTGTAAGTAAATTTGTCAATTTATGAATTAAAATTCTCCCATTACATTTCAATTTTTCTTTTGTGTTGCCGGTTTTCTTGTGTGTGCATTGACTAATGCACAACGTTTCACTTATCTCCTTCCATCTGCCAAAGTCTATAACTCTAAAAAGTAATTGAATGGTTTATTCTTAATTTTGCACAGTGCCTGAATCATCTTATTCCTGTACGGATGCAGCTTCATACTCCACTATAGCTCTTTAAGTAACGGATTTAAACATTATGGAGCTTCTCTTTAAATCCCTGTTGAGTGAGTGAGTTTCTTTCCTTATTGGACACTGATTATTGGACATGTTTCCCCCACGATACGTCTATAGTAGAAATGTTTGCGCCGAAGGTAATGATGACCTTAGAGGGGGTAGAGTGGAGCCTGTTCATTAGGCGCACCCCTCAACACCCGGGAGATTAAAATGCTAGGTCGACAACAAATAGCGCCAAACATAGCTGACATTTCTTGTCTCTTCCTCAGCAGAGGACAGCGCTGCATCCGCCTCTCCAATGTCTCCCGTTGAAACCACTACCCCGGCTAATTTAATGATAAGAGAAACGCTATGCTCAAAGCCCCGGGTGTCTGAATTTGGGCTTTCAAACGCAAAATTAGTCGCCAGTTGCGCAGTGCTTTTACACGTATTTATCTATGCACATAGTTACATAACGTCATAAATTCTGCCCACAGAGTCCCCCTTGTGGCTTATCGTCATAGCATCGCCCCCTTGGGGGTGTATAAATCACACTCTTGTCTCCCCTTTCGCCACCCCGGTTACCCCAACACCGTCATATTTTAAAGGACGTACTACATCACATTCTTTTTTCATTGTAAATAAGTCTAGAGAGGAGATTTCGTAAACCTACAAAGTCTCGTTTATAAAGTAATCTATTATCCATCCTTGTAGGACATCACGGGAGAACTTTCTAATACCTCGGGGATAAAACTAGGTTACAAAGAAAACCCACATCATCGACCAAGATACCTCTTAACCTATTTAATTAAAGAGGTGAACCTATTAATAACTATATTCCTAAAATAAAAATTACATTCAACGAAAACTATCACATTTAAGGATACAAAATTTTATGAAATCTTGAGAAACATAAGTATAATTTAATTTTTTCAATATAAAATGTAAATAAATCAAAGTCTGTTTTTCGAAATACCCAAAACCTAATGAATTTAGGGCCATTATAGAGCAAAGACTTTATTTAAAAATAATGAGTCAACCAAAACCGATTGAAATTTTTATTTCCAGTAGGAAGCCTTCCACATTACCATTTTTCAACCCCTTAAAAATTTAGTCTAAAATTAAAACTATCAACATCGACGACATCTTGTCAACAAGGTAATAATAAAAATATAATTCAAATTTTAATATGAAGACTGTTTTGGTTGACTCAACAGTTTTAAACTCTACAAGTCTTATAATTAATGGATTTTATTTAATTGAACCAACGTTTCTTCATTAAATTTGGGACTTGCTCGAATAATATCAAATTTAGATGTTAAAGTAAGAAAACAAAATGCATAACCTTGTAGGCAGTCCGATTTATATTTATATAGATTAGGCTCCCCGCTTTTCAACAAAATTTTACATTTCCCCATTCGGATGGTTATGAACGGAATTAATGTTCCAAGATCAATGAGATACAGCCTAGAATTTAGTACAAATAAAATAGAACGCCATTTATAAACTCCAATATTTCACAATTTTCACCGCAAAATACTTTAAATATGGCGCCTCCCCGTTGTGAAGGATCTGGTTCGGCCGTCCTAGAGCTGCTATGTAGTAGATTGGCGAAATCAGCGACGCCACTCAGAAAACCCGCGAACAAAGAGAAATTCCAGATGAAACGGAGTAATTTCTCATTGTCCGACAGAGGCTTTCACCCTTTCCCTCACCCCCAGCCCTCTTTCTCCACTGAAACACCCCTCTCTCCACCCCGTACCACCCTCACAGAACCGACGCGATGTCAGTATCTTCGAGGCAGGCAGAGACGCAAATTGGAAAATATCCTCAGCCCGTCCCTTTTAAATGGTGAAGCTAAATTTTGAATAAGGGGGCGCCGTCACGAGAACTCTGATCAAATCCTAGCGGATCATTTCTTCCCCTTTGTCCTTCATAAAAAGTAATGTTAACAACATGGTATCTGGGCGGCGGATGTAATTAAGACGGAAACGTGAATTATGTAGCACTTTATGCAAGTTTCGTGCCAAATAATGTAGTGAGGTTAGAGAGAGGGTTTTCTCCAAGATGTAACTTCGCAATTTGTTTTTATGGAAGAACGTCTGTAAAATACATTCTGAAGTTATTTCCAATTTAGAAACCAGGAACCATTAAAGATTCGGTGAAATATTAAAACCGTGTCATAGAATTCTCCCTCGCCTTTTATCCGAATTCGAGATTTCTTCAATTTCTACTTAGATGCAGTACCGCAGTACACAGAAAACTTTTGCATATAGTAAAAGTTATCCATTGCATATTTCATAAAATATTATTTTATGCTGTTTAAATCAACACCACAAATTAATTTAATTAAACTAGTTTATAATCAACCATTCAATTAAGGTTCCAACTTGAGTCAGTACCTGAAAAAAGAAAGATATTCGCTTATATTTTAAATACTTAAAAATATTACTACATTTTCCGTGCAATTAATCAATCCAAAATTAAACTGTGTTATAAGTAGTCTTGGGTTGTATAAATAATTTGCACCTACAAATCGTTGAATCAAGACAATAAGTGGGACTACAGGACATCTTTAGGATTTTATATATCCAGACAAGTTATGGGCAGAAAAATATAACGAAAACCCTATTTCAGGCAGAATAAGTTAATTTTTAAAATAGACAACCAATATTTTTTGCTATGCTCAAAATGTAATTAAAAAAATCATGACATTTCTCAAAATTCACATTTATTTTTACAAAGTTATTAGAAACCCACCCGTCTTGGATTTATAATTAATTAACTTTTATGTATTCCTCATTTTTACTTTTGTTAATGAATTTTACAGATGAAAATGTTCAGGAACGGCAGAAGCTCAAATTTATGTAGTACGTGCAATTTGAAATTGATTAAGTAGTTTGATGATATTTACGTTTTTTTGAATTACTTTTTATCCGACTGTTGAGTATTATTTGATTTTTTACCGAGATGCAGTCCCGCAGTAAACAGAAAGTAATTTTGGAACAGTAAATTTACAAACAGATATGAAATTTTACTGAACTGCCTCCAGGGCACAAACATGATGACGAAAAGCTGTACGAGTTAAAAAAAGTTTGTTGTCCGTAATTAGCCGCTAATTTAATGTTATTTAAAATTGAGAATATTGTAAAGCTGAAAATTTGTGTTAACTCCGTCAAATTCAGTAATGGCCAATTACAGGCAACTAAGTTTTTAATTTAACCCGTACGATGTTTCGTCCCGACTTTGGGACTTGTTTTTTTTTTGTAAATTTTCTTCAAGATTGTAAGTAATTTTTTTTGACGATATTTATTATTAAAATGGTATTTTTAATATGAGTAAGTAGTTTATCTGACATGTAAATTAATAAGTAAATGAATTATAACAGTCTCTTCATTTATTTTATTTTATTTAAAAGATGAAATTTACTACGTTTCGTCTCTCATTTGAGACTCCTTCAGGTATAAAAATTTAGGAGTCATGGAGTGAGGTCCATGAGCAGCTAATTTTTTTACCTGAATAAGTCTCACATTAAAAACGAACCATAGGAAATTTTAATCTTTTATATTTGTGAGCAATATTATTAGAGTATAGTTTGTAAATATTAATAAAATGTTTTTGATTAATATACTGAAGAAATTACACGATTAACTTCCAAACGTGGTGACAAAACGTCTAATGAATTAAATAATTTTTTGTCTGTAGATGTATAACAGATGTTAAGTATATATTAGAAGCTCTCTTGTTTGAAATTAGGATCTTTCCAAGCGTTACTGATTTGGTATTATCTCTAATGGGTTATACATTACTTCCGGACTCTCCTTTATGACTTACGAAACACACAGAATGCAGACGCACTAAATTTACGTTTAAAGTGATACAAGAGGAAAATTAGAATTGATTTTCGTGTGTAAGCACAATATCTGGAGGAGGAAATATTATGAAGAGCATAGCAGGCAGAGGAAGAGAGGGAAGAGGAGAGAAACTCTCAGCCGTCAAACCACAACCTTAGAAGTAAGGAAGAAGTTTCAAAACTTGTATGTTAGTAGCTGGGAACTACTACACTGAAGTGAAGCCGTGGGAAACTGAACACATCTGGAAGGTGTTGCTTTATCAGGATATTAAAAATTAACAAGTCTGTTAAAAGCTGTGGAAGGTTTGGACCAGGAAAGAAGGCTTTGGGGAAAAGATTACCACCCACTACAAGAGACTCGCCACGGGATAATGGATTTCCACTTTTTGTGAAACATAACTTTACAAATGACGTTAGGACACGGCCCATAAAGTTATGTTCACAAATACTTATCGAAAATATTTTTCTTACAAAGCAAGGTTCTTATAAAATGCAATCAATAAAATGAGCAAAAAAACATTCTACGTCACAATAAAGTCATAAATACAGAAAACGTTAAAGTGAAAAAGAAACTAGAAAAATTGTACAGTATTGATGGATAATCAGATTTTAAGGATTAAAGAGAAAAGAAAGTCTAAAAATTGTCCGCATCAAGTTATATCAACATGCTTGTCGTTAATATGTGGGAAAAATATTTTTATTTTATCCTAAAGCATCCTTAATTCAAATAAAATCCCGAGTAAATTTTTTACCAATCCAGTAATTTTAAAAACGCTCTAACAAACACAAAATTTGTGATTAACTCTATTATCAAACATAAAATGTTTAACAGTATATTTAGATGATTGAATGTTTATAACAGAAATTCAGACTACATGTGCTATTCATATGGGTTGAATGGGAGAAGTTCTGGCCAAATGGTACTCGTATAAAATATAAAAAATGTTTTGTTGAAAAACAGATAATAAGGATGGGAATAAATGTTGGATTCTGAAGTAAAAACGCGTGAAAAAAACTTGTTTTATACTATTGTCACGTTTATGTAGGAATCATGAGATACAGTGATAGAAGTTATAGACGTTTATTTCACACTAAGTGCTGAGAAAAGACCGCCTCCGCTTCGACGTCCAGTACAATTTATACATTCATGGAATATTCTGCATATTGGACATTCTCCAAACAGAAAATACTAGAAATGAAAGGTAAAGAAAGTAAACAAATAAAAATGGTTGCGTTGAGTGGGACTCGAACCCGAGTCCAATTAAGTACCCCTCAGGCACGACTGCAGGTTCTAAGACGTTGGCATTATAAATAAATCGGATGGAAGAAATTGAAATAAAGAATTTTTTTTTAAATAAGACATGAAATATTTTTTTCTTAATCGTTAAAGGTCATGTAAATTAATGTGCAAGTTGTTTCGCGACTTACCTCGTCCTTGCCCTTCATGACGCACATCTTGACGTCGTCTTCGGGCGAGAACCATGTCAGCCTCTGCAACAGAAAGAGACAACCATTGTCAAGCCACTGCTGGTTTCTGCTAATTAATTACAACTTGCCCCCTCCTTCCCGTCCTGCCTGCTCTTACTCCCCGGAACGATAATTCACTTTTCGCTGTGCCGGCGTCGGTGACGTCATTAATCACCTCATTGGGGTGGAGAGAGGGATGGGAAAAGAGTAAATGAGGGCGGCGCGGGCGGCGGAAGGGGGGCTGATTGAAGATGTACAGTCGCGCACCGCTGCTTCGAATATGCCAACCTGAAAGGAGTAAAATACGCCGAGACAAATTAATTTAGCTGCCGCCATCGTTATAATTGCTGAAGCAAGCCCGTCAATTAAGGTAAGTGCGGCTCGAAATGGCCAATTTGCTGTTTTCTGCGTAGTTATGCGGGGAAATCCAACAAAAATGGTTCCATCAGACAGACTGATGCCATGCAATTTGGCTTTCCATTGCGGGACTTGGCTCTGTATTAAAATAATCACAATTGTACGTTACCTTAAAAAATATGCCAGATACCGAGTGTTTGGACGCCATTCATACTCTTGTGTGTTTAAATACACGACTCATCAATATAGGGTTTTCCATAAGGGCGTGTCAATGTTGAAATGGAATAAAACAAGCTGTGTGTGAAGTATTAAAGAATTTATTTTTCATTTAAAAAGCCCATATATGCACTTTTAAATAAAAAAGAATTTTATTAATACCTCACACACAGCTTGTTTAATTAAATTTCAACAACCACCCGCCATTATTGAAAAACCCTATATAATTAACTGAGGAAGAACAACGAATATTTTACAGAGCAAAAAATATAATCGAATGTACAGTGACTCTACGAAAAACAATTCATTGTGAGTAAAATAAGTCACGAGTAATTATAAACAGAATAGAAAAAAGAAAGTGAAAGGAAACTTTGACCCCCATAAAACGAAAAATACAATACTTGTTTGAGGATTTGTAACACTATTGGGAATCTTCCTAACTTGACTTACAGAAAATGCAAATATTATCTGTCTGATAAAGGTGGTTGTACTTCACAATTGTGGCCGACTTTGCTAAATATCCAGAAACTGTAATAATGTTTTTTTTAAATTTTCGATATATTAATTAGTCTGGCAGTTAAAAAATAAAAAATACCCTGTTATTTTCTATATTATTCAACACATTACATACAACTATTCGTCCGCAATTCTGACGTATAGAATCAGGTGTGATACAGTGTCAAAATGTTTTGAATGGTTGTAAATTTAATTACAGTGAAAAATTTCGGGCCCTGGTCTGCTTTCAACGACGTTTGTAACCCTGATTTGATTTTGTTACATTTTATCTAAAGATGTCCAAAAACTGTTGACGAAACGCTGTACATAAAGTGTTAAAAAATATTAGCTTATTGGCTATTTGATGCATATTTAGTGATTTTTAATTTTATTCCACGCCGGATTACTTTGCAATTAACTTCCTTAATTTGTAAGTATTCTTCTTTGCCCTTGTTCGGATCGTCTTTCTCCAGTGAGACGAAAAATCACGAATATGAATTATATTTAAAGGAAACGAAATAGGTAAAACCTATTGAAGGCTTTTGCAAATCGATTTACGTTTAATTTTAATTTTTTAATGTTTGTATACCATTTTTATTGTGGTGTATATGTTTTAAAGTGGACTATTAAGCTTGTATTGTACTAATAAGAGAACGTGGGCTATTGTACTACTTTGGAAAACGTTGTAGTCATTTCTCCACCGTTTACCATTAAAACGTATCATAATCCTTCTCTCTTATCTACGTTCTGCAATTCTGAACTTTTAAAATCAAATAAATTCCTAATCCTTACACTATAGCCTGGGGGCCCTAGTCAACCATGGGCTACCTTCCACATCCCCCCTTTTCAAGTCCCTTCCTATGCTATTAAAGGGGAGTTGCCTGCTTCAGGATCAACCTCATGTAGCCTGTTACCCAAAAAAAATAACGGTTTTCAAATGCCTCACTGTGTTTTAATAATTCAAACAAATAAAAAGCTTATATTTAAGAACGTGTAAAAGATGTATATCCATCCCAATAATAAACAAAGATTCTTTCATATAGGTTTCATTCTTCAGATTTTATTAATCGGATTAAGTTGAGTGACAAACATAAGCTCATATGATGACTGTAATCAGCCTTATATGATCTCTCAGGATCTTTTGTGGGTTAGTGACATTATCGTGTTATTTTTTGTATGCCGTTAAGTGTTAAACAGTCCTTTGACAAATAGAAATAGTTATTTATTAAACAAATTAAAAAGAATTTCACAAAATCAAAGATCACCGTACCTCTAGCCAAAGATACAGTTTTCTTTAAGTTAGAAAACTCAGCAAGCTCGTCGGTTACTGTAAATAATCCTGACGTAAAAAGTAATAAATTTTGAATGAAAATGATTAATTGGTAATACCATATTGGCGCTACAGAATCCATATTGCCTTTTATATACCCGTGCACCCGACCAGGAACTCAGTTATTGATTACTTGAAGGTAAATTCTGAGATGGACCATTACAGTAAAAAATTCTGTTTCTAAAACGCGACCTTTTCTGATGTTGTGAGAGTATTGAAAGTCTAAAGAGATTAAGGCTCTCAGAAATATTGCTCTAGATAAAAGTCCCAGCGCAGGCTATAACTTTTTTTTTCTCTTCAAGTAAAGCCAAGTTTTTGCCGTTGAAATATTCGGATATTGAATGTGACGCAGAATCAGTAGATCTGTGTTGTATTATTTTATGATGCAAGTGCTTTTCGTAATGACATATTCTCTCTTTAAAGAGTAATAAAATATTCAACAACTTTGTAATCCAAAGTATCAGTGGATCGTATTTTTCTCTTATCAGTGAAGTTACTCAGTCATCACTTAAGCATCAACTGACAACAAGCACAAACCCCCTCTCAGACCTAAACTTAAAAGGTTTCGCTGATCCTGAGGCCATCACGTCAATTATATTTTACATCATACTTTGTCTTCATGTTTTGTCCATTACGTTGAAAGTTCACATTTTAAGCTAATTGAAAGGGTAGCTGAGCCGCTTCCACACCAGAGGGGGGGATCGACCACACCCCAAGGCTTTTCCCTACACGCATAACCTTTCTTCCCCTTCTCTTTTTTTTCTCTCTTTCTCGCTGACAGCCTTCTAGGCATCTCATTGTTGTTGTACGCCTCAAAGACCGAGACTGACGCCCTTTACTTGGACAATCACAAGGGGACCAACGAGCGAACTCGAGTCGGGTGTTTCTTGAGTTCCGTTCACGATCTGGAGACACCAATCGAAAACTTCTCCAATTTTAGTCTGTTATGCATCATTACAGTTTATTTTATTTTTCCGCAATGGTGGGGTTACATTTGACAGCTAGATTAAAATTTACATTATCTTAAAATAAATTTAGCATTCAGGGGTTGCTTTTCGTGTGTGTGAGAGAGAGATAAAAAGAGAGAGACAGAGAAATAGAGAGAAAGAGAGAGAAGGGAAGTTCCGAATGTGAACGTTTCAAAACTCCGCTTAACCAAATTAAAACCCAATAAACACAGTCCTCTTTTTTTTAGACAACTTTATTTAAGTTATCAGTCAGTGCACAGACAAGAGATTTTTCTAGTTTATAAAACTGCACTATGTAGAAATCAGTCACAGCTTAAAAACATATAATGGCGTTGAGACGTTCTGGACACGCGCCAGTGCTCGAGGCTATTTTTACAAACAAGTTACAAATCTCAGGCCATTGTCTGAAGGACCTCTGACTATCAATAGGAAGGTTATTCCGTGGTAACTACTGTCCGGAACCGCTCATCGTATACGCTACACCTTACGTGTTGATTAATGTTTCTCGTTACCACGGGCAACTCTCTGTGCGCGCGAGGGTGGAAAGGGGCGGGAGGGGGGTGGGGGGTGTAAATTCAGCACCCGGGTCGCATCCCTGGAGAGACTGCAGTTCAAATGCAACTCTGATCGCATTAAACGGCGCCAATCAGCGTGAGGTTAATTCCATTTGCCTCTCCACACTCGGAAAATTTCAAGCTTACTCGCACATCATCCACTCCATCCACCCCCACCCACCCCCTCCCCCGCCCCGATACCCGGAATTACCGAACCTGTGAAACAACGGCTTCATCCTGATGACATATACGTCCTCCTAAATGTATGTATTGTTGAATTAATATTCTGAGTCCCAGCTGGGAGAGGGTCGTCACTAAATAAAGCAAAAGAGCACAATAAGAGAGCAATGAACGAATTGCCGTATAATAGTTCATTTCACGTCGTCATTCTGAAATAATATTGTTAATTTCCAACGTAGAGACAATAAATGACAAACTTCTAAACCAGGTATGATAATTTTAATAACAATAATTCTTTAACTTTATATGTCATTGATCGTACTTAACAAATAGTTTCCTGTGCTATCCGACAAAACCCACAATTACTGCAGAAAATTTTCGTCAAAACGAATATAATAGCATATGTGTTTTATTTTTTAGTTATTTCATAATCTGCCCAGAAATAATGGCATTACAAATTGTGCCTTGCAACGCACTGTTTAATGTTAGTTTGAAATGTTTATTTTTGTTCTATTGGGGGAGAAGAATAAATATGGGATATCACTGTAAATAATTGAGAGAGAAAGAGAGAAGAGATAGATAGATAGAGAGACAGAGAGAGGGGGGAGGGAGAGAGAGACAGAAGAGGGAGAGTAGAGTTAGAGAGATGTTAGGAGGGAGGTAGCCAGGATAACAAAACATTGTAATAGTTATCCTAGATTTAAATATTTGTAAATGTTGAAATAAATTTGTTGGATGTTGAATAGTGAAGCCTATTACTAAGTTAGAAATAACGTGATAAGTTGATCTTATTAAGAACGAAGTAACGTATGCATGGTATAATGACGGATAAGTCAAACGTAAGTCGGAGTTATATTTACAAATTAACTGAAATCATATGTATATCAATAAGTAATTGAATATAAAGTATGAATGGGTAATGGCTGAATAATTTGAATAACATTAGCATTGTGCGATTGTAAATAGTGAAACGTTACTCATTGCCGAGTTTAAAGAGAGCCTTTCTCTGTCAGCTGATTTATAGGTTTGCAAATTGGCCTGAATAAATGTTCTTAATTGGACGGCGCTCAGAGATTGAATTAATAAAAGTTAATCATAATAATAACTTATGTTGAAGTAGGGAAAGAGGATAGAGTTGTGGTTCTGTTCGTAATATAAGTTGGTGGAGGCGTCTGAAGTTCCTAAAGTAACAACTTCCTCGCACTGTTAGATGGAATTCCGTCTATGGCAGTGGTATAAATAATACTTAATACTTATAAATATTTTTTGTATGAGAGGTGTTCTTGAAGGCATCTGGCCTGACGATATTGCATATTTAAAGGAAGACATTAGATATTTAATCGGAAGCCATTTCGCCATTCCGTTTAGAGTTAAATTTAGAAAATATATTGCGTGGCTATTACGAGTGAAGACTCAGGGGTGACAACTGATGGTGTCCGAGACCATCGTAAGAAGGTTGTGCGTTCGTCCATTGAAATTTTCATTCGATACAAACACTTGTTCGCCCAGGTTAACTGCGTCGCAGACAGGGAGGACCTACACATCAAACAAGTAGCGATGAATAAATATCGTGCGTTCAAAAATGCATCTCTCTCTTTCCAGTTGATGTCACTCAGTCGCATTTGCATCAGAAAGATATCAACAACGGCATGGATCAATAGAGGTCAGAGCTTGTCGTGAGGACTGCATAATTAAGATGATTCATTCTGGGAACGCACTGGAAGGTGAACAGAAACTATATTATTTATTAGAAGACCCCGTTAAGAATTCACTTTGTATTCCTGGAAATATACTCGGAAAGAAACAAGTGTAAATAGCGTCAAAGCGGTTGACGAAAATTTTTGTGGGTCAGCTTTAAAAGATCAACGAAACACGCAAGATGTTATTATAGTTTTAAAATTCTCTTGCTTTAGAAACCAATGCATAAGGAATATGGATGTGACGTGGACAGGTTGAATTGAAAACCCCAAAATGTATTCGCACAAAAAACGCAGAATTTTTCTGACACTCTTGAATTACCTATGGGGATTGATTTGGAAGGAGAAGTACTATGGGTCGAGTAACTAAAGCTGTTAAATATTACTTTGATGTTAGGCATATATAAACCACTTTTAAGTATAAATATGCCCCTCCTGCTCTGAGAGGTCATTAAACATTCGGGCAAAAAAGTGGAAAAACGTTTGAACAAATAATCTTAATAGCGCAAAATCTATCAATTTTGTAATTTGGATAGTTTTTATCCATTTGTTATTAATTGTAACTACTTTGGACAATTATACTCTCGCGTCCGTACTAGGTGGTCATTGTACGAACCCAGGAAGGAGATCTGAAGCAAGCGGCCATCAACGGTTCTCCTATAAGAGAATTACCGAGGGTCAAGAAAGCGCTCAGAAGTTATAAATATATGCGAAAACAAAACTCAGGTCCCTAGACTGTAGTAAGTACGCTAAATTTTCCACGGTACATCTGTTTACATTGTCGTGGAATAAGGTATGTAGCTGTGGAACAGCAATACTGTGATTTGTGGGGAACGGTTTCTTTTCTCGCTGGCCAGGATCATCGAAAGTTCAAAATTTGCTGGATAGAACGTTGGCTCACCGAGGAGTCTGCATTGTCATGGTTCAGAAAAGTAGTAGCCGAGCAGAAATGTAGGAAGATAATATTTTATAAATAAAATATGAATTTAATGACTGTCGTATTCAATTCTACCTTGTCCCATTTTTAAATTTATTCCTAAAAATAAATAAGTAATTATAGTTTTTTTTAAGTTTGTAGGTCTCCCACAACAGTTAATTAATTACAATAAAAATTTGGATGTTGTCCAATTTGTAGAGAAATATTCCCCAAGTTTTCACCGTAGCTAAAAATATTCTTCCCTCCAGCAGATATTTGCAGGGAAATGTATGTGGTCGTCGCTTCTCCAGAGGGGGTTTCTGTTTTTGCCCGCAGAGGAGCAATTAAGTTGTTTTTCTGCGTACACATGCACACGCTGAGAACTCATTAAGCAGGTGGCGCAGTAATGTTTTCTCCCCTACGATGCATGCCGTGGTTTTTGACTCAGGAAGGAAGAAGGGTGACCTCCCCTAACCTCTTCAGCGCGTTATTGAAGCAATCAGGTTGGTGCGTTACGACGAATCTATCGGCAGCAACCTACAGCGCCGGAATCGTTATGCGGACCACGGAGCACATCTTTCCAAAAGGATGGTGAACGGAGGGGGAAGGGGGGGTTCGTCGGCCATTTTTATCAACTTTTCTCTCGTCGCTCTTTAAGCTACCGAGCCTGGTGCGTCACTCGCATCCCTACGCGAATGGGTAAATTGGATCATCGTAAAAAAAGAAGTAGGGGAACAAAGGACCTGTGAAATTTGTTCGTTTTCGATCGAGCCGAGTATCTGACGACATCCACCTGTAATGGAGGCAAACAGCGATGCCACAAATACCTTTACGGGACGAAATTCGCAATAAGCTGCAAATTAGGAATGATATTTAGCATTTTAAAACACGTTTTTAGGAAGGTTTCGTTATTTAAAATAGCAGTGAATTGTAACGTGACATTAACGTTTAATTAAAGATGTATCAAAATGAGATAGAATTAAATAAAATACAAAATTAACTGATAACCTCTTAAAAAGTCCACCAATAAAACATGTTTTTACAGTTCTACTCTTTTAAAAAAATTATAACCCAAAGTTTTGAACTTGCTTCATAATTATGGTATTTTCGTTTTATTTAACCCAAATTTAGTTGAAAATGTCAAAAAAAATAGAAATGAAAATTTCAGACAATGCAAGATAGTAAAGCAAGTTGCATTGCGCAAACAAAACTCTCATTACAATGAACATAAACATTTTTATTTAAATAAACATAAATTTGATTGGAAAAATGTTAAAATTGAAGGTAAGGGATGTTATTATAATTATATATTGATGAATGAAATGTTACCCATCGGACGAATAATGTATGATTTTTTATCATGTACAATCATATAGTTAAATATAATAAAATTCTCCATTGCTAACTTTTGAACATCTACAAAACGCTTAAAAACTATACAGTCATTTCGATTGCCATGTTTGTGCCTTGAGCATATTTAAAAATTTAAACTCACGAAATAAATTGTAAAAATATGTTAATAAATTTTCGTATAATTGTACTACGTAAAACAAGTTCTGAAAATCTATTTTTTATTGTATTCTCAAGTTTAAAATTATTTATTATCACATCTGAGGAGATTCCAATGAAAGGAAACAACTCGCCACGCTACTCTTAATTATCTGTACTATATTCTGCTAATTAAATTTAGTTTTATTTCTGACTAATTAGGCTGTTATGCTAATTGTAAATACTGAACATAAGAATTGATATATTCAGAATTTGACCAGAAAAACCTATCTGGATATTCTCGTCTATTACAATACAGCTTTAAGCCGTATATATATATACATATATATATATATATATATATATATATATATATATATCAGATTATAAAGTAAAATGAACTTTATTCGAAAAATAATTATAAGGACGCAGGAAATAATTAAATAATTTAAAATATCATTAGCCATAAAATTTATTCTACTGATTTCGTTTTCATGAATACGCGACCAGAAATTGTTCAGCTCTAAGGTCACGTGGACAAGCACCGCATTGCTCTACACCAGGTAAGTATTCACAACACCGGGATAATTTTATACAACAGACTTCCTCCAGAGGTTAAAAACAATAACTACAAAAGTTTCGTGAAGCAGAGTAAAACTATTCTATTAAATGGCGCGTTTTACTCTGTGCAGGATTTTCTTAATCGTCCCTCTAATATTTAAAATTAAGGTTCCTGTTGCCTTGCAATATTAAACACCACATAGCTTTAAACTTAATGTACAGTTTTTTCTGCTCTTTTGTTTGTTTGTTTCATGTATTGCCTGGAGCTACTACGGAAGGACAGTTTTTTTGGTCGCGCAGCTCCAAGTACTGAAAACTCCATTGAGTGTGTTTGTGTTTCTCAGTGTGTGTTTGTGATCTTTTGTGTGCGTGTAGTGTTTTTAATGACGTTAGGCTAGACATTTTATTTATTTTAAGATTATTTGTAATTAATTATGTATTTTATTATGTTACTAAAATTATTTGTTATTTGTAATGTATGACGTATCCTATTTCCTCAATAGAGGACTAATGGAAACAATAATAAATCTAAGAAGTCTTTGAGTTGAGTAGAAGGAAACATACTTCCCGTTTGAGGAGTTGATTGTCTGTCACATCCCCCCCCCTCCTTTTTGGTTTACCTGTGATTTATACGCCCTGCAGAAGGCGGTCGAGATCGAAGCAAATTAGGAAAACCTCCGGTGAAAAATGGTGCGACCGCTAGCCCAATATTCGTCTCCTTTGATTGGTTTTTGCTGGATTAACCATCCGTGAAGAACAATTTCCGGCTGGCGTCACACAGCCTATCACACGACTGGCTTCACTCGCTTTGGGCCCTGCGGTCTCTTACAGCCTTATTCGGCCAGACACGTGCCGCTGAATATCTAACCTCATACACCTGCAGCGCCAACTGCTAGCAAGTTTTGGCCGTGGCCACCTACACTGCACGGACATAATTCCCTCCATAGTTCCCCTTTTGTTCACTAAAGTCGTCGTAAGCCTCGCACCCCAAAGGAAATCTCCATCTACCTCTGTGAATATCATTTTCTGTCCAAACCATCATCTGTTTACCTTACTATGTCATTATAAAGGCCAAACGTGCCACGTAAATATCGCAGGGTTTTGAAAATGACACACGATTTCACCGAAGATCCTACGAGACCGATCGAGTTTAGATAAGCTATTAACTGATAGAAAAATCATAATCTAGCTCTGTACTGAATTGAATTATATTAAAGTAACTCATTAGTATGTAAAAATATTACTACTATTTATATAAAGAATTTGAAATACCACTTTCGTATAATGGATGTGGACGTACACATGAATATTTGAAGATATTTTACTTCTAATATGTAATAAAATTTATATTCAAATTTTACATATTTTCGTGTAACAGCACAGGAGTATAAATTTCATATAAAGCGTTTTTTTAAAAAATGATACGGATAAATTAAAACGACCAAGTACCGGAAAAAATATAAGTTTTATTCAATTACTTCAACGTTTCGTCCTCGCACTTTGCACTTCATTAGAAGCAAATTAATTTCTTCAGATTATTTTTTTACTAAAATTATACAAAAATTAAAGCATAAATATTTACTATAAAAATTAGTCAAATTTATTGTTTCATAATTAATTTCCTTAAAGAAAATCAGCCCCTTTGTCAGTTTTTAAAAATTTAAATATTAAAAATTACAACGTTTCGTCTCTTATTTGAGGATACTTCAGGTAAAAAATTAGCTGTACAGGGAACGTCACTCCACGATTTATGGCCGTAGGAGTCTTGGAAGCTAAATTTTACCTGAAGAAGTCTCAAATTAGAGACGGAACGTGGTAATGCTTAATAATTAAAATTTTAAAAATCTGACAAATAGGAAGATTTAACTCATTTATTGTACAGTTAATTGTCAGATAAACTATTTAATAAATAATATCGCTTACCATTAGTAAATGAAACAATAACACAGACAAATAATTGACTTTTAATTATGTAATTATTCGTCCAAATGTTGGTACTTAAAATTTTTTATTTATTTTGTAATCAAAACCCTGATGAATCCCAAATGCCAGACGAAACGTAGTAGCATATGAATAGAACGTCTGTTATGTCGTTTATATTTATCAGTAGAAATATATTTCTGTACAATGCAAGATAGTTGGACTCTAAGCAGAGAATGGAATAAGGTGATATGACAGGATAAGTAATTTAGAATGTGGTCAGGTAAGAGAAATAATTGGTGTTAAAAGAACGAGTCAAAGAGAAAAAAACTACACAAAGAAAATGGGAATCGGACCTTGCATATTAACTTGCTCAAAAATGAACTGATTTATTGGGCGTAAATATATATATATATATATATATATATATATACATATATATTGTTTATTTAGAGACGAATAGCTGACAAATTTGGTAGTGCCAAATAATCAAAGTGAAGTCGGCGGGGGTGGGGGTGGGGGAGGGGATGGGGGGGAAGGTGTCAAACGAAACGAAAGAATACGGAGCTCTGAAGTGCATTGCTGAATTTTTCATAAAATTAGATCTTCCTGTTGCTAATAATCCTGTATCACGGGATTTAACACGTTTTCAGGACTATGACAGTTACGAAATATTTTAGTCAATTAAATTTTGAAATGTCAGTTTTCTAATTCTATGAAACATTATTTTTTGCCCATGGTTCACCCTGTAGTTCACAACTTTCTGTTTTGGTTCTACTTTGTCCCCAACCAGAAATTAGGTTTCCAAGTCACCTGTTTACGGCTGTAGAAGTAGCTAATAGATATCCACGACACCCGAGGGTATTTCTTAACGTCAGTTTTACTGTCGGAAGGTCCTTTGGAGACAAGATTGTACAATGTCCGGTGCTGAATGGCGCTAATACAGCTGGCTAGGGAGTATTTCGTGGCGGCTGGTACGTACAAAATAGCCTAGACGTCTGAGGGAGGTAAAGCCCTTACAGATTGCAGGCCGCACGTATTTCCTCGTTTTCGCTCCCCTACCACTTGGGGTGATTCCTACCGGGTTTTTGTGGAGGACAGAAGAGGAGGCAAACAGACTAATGAACTGCGTAAAACACCAGCGAATCGTAAATGACGTGGGTTATCTAGGAGGCTGCATTATAAGCCTACAGAAACATCAGGGAGGTGAAGAGGGAAAAAAAATGGAAATCATTAACGAGTCACAGAGGGGTAGAATATGTTGCCTCATTAAACAGAATAGACAAGACAATATATATGAGGAATATCATGTTATGAGAGCAATATTTCGTGCCATGGACCGGTAAAATAGTTCACATCATGCGGAATACCGTATTACATACCAACTTTTAAATATTCCCAAAAATTAAATAATTTTAGTTATACGTAATATTTTATTTTGATTATAAACATAGAATTAGTTATATTAACTGACTGTTTGGAAAATAATAAATGGTAAAATGGTCTGTAAATCAGAAGAATTACTAGATTTATTGACACCAGTTCACTACACACGTTTCATCCCTTAGTTTCGGACCTCATCTGGTGTTTTAACAAGACAATTCTTGTTTCCTTAGTTATTTTCACTGTCACCAATTTTTGCGGGATGTGAGAAAAGCCCCAATAGCGCCGTTGTGTCTGAGATTTGTTACTCCTGCCTGTAACCCTCACATAGCTTTCCTTTGATTCCGTACCGCCAAATTGCGAGTAGATGTGTTTTCTCGTTACAACACACCTTCTCAAATAATAACAACAATTATTCTACAGTTGATTTAAATTACAAAAGAAAAATAGTGATTACTAAAACAAATTATATATCATAGTTATAAAATATATTTAATGGAGATAACAACACTAGACATTCAGTTAATTAGGTCTCGAGTAACAGTGACTTGAGAGATTGAGGAGGATGCTTGAAGTACTCTCAAAAAGAGAAGCTCTAAAATTTCAAAATATTTCGCGAAATAACAGGAGACAAGGGGCCTGTAAGAAGGCTAAAAGGCACTTCAACACTTGGCGTATAACAGAGACCTTCAAGTCATAATAATTGACGTTGATGAAAATACATATCATCTAACAGAGATGTGCTCATACAGTACCGATGCAGAATGAGTCGATGCCGTAAAAAAGAAATAAACCTCTAGGCTGAGTGAAGACCACTTCACAAGAAAATTGGGTTTTAAATTCAATTTTTTTCTGAAGTGCGTTCCTCCCTCTTTCATCATGAACGAGAAATTTTGTGTACGGCTTGCGTCCTTATAAGACAACCGTTCTTCAGCGTTTATAATTTAGAACGAAAATTTATGAATTTAATTTTCAAAATCATAAATCATGAAGAAATACACTCTTCCCGCAATAAATAATGATTAATAAATTACTTTGGTTAATGCAATTTTCCCTTATGCTATACTTGAACGTGGGAGTCACAACTCACCTGATTCTCCGACAGATCAACCAGGCTCAGGTTGTGGACCAAATTCCTGCAACACAAAGATAAAAAACGTTAACAAATAAGTTTTAGTATGCATCATGAAAATAAACATTAATGTGTAGGAAGTAAATAAACATCGAGGAGCCACTTGATACGATTTAATCTCGACATTATACATTTGACAAAGGATAAAACCAATGTATACGTTCAAATACGCAAATATTTCATCGAGCATAATTATTTAAATCGTCTTACTTAAATGAAAATCATGTTCTCGGGAATCTTGAATTAAAATATCATATATAATGAATAATGATAAATCAAAGAAAAATTACTACGTTTCGTCTGTAATTTGAGACTTCTTCAGGTATATTGTAATGAAAATTACACTAGTGAGGTTCTGTGAAGAGCTAAATTTTGTAAGTTATTAAAGCCACGTACAGTTTTTCACATTTCTTTATAACATATTGCCTAATGTCATTGTAACTTTCATTTTAATCTCAAGAAGTCTCAAATGAGAGACGAAACGTAGTATAGTTCAATATTTAATAAAATAAATACTTACAAAGAGGTTGCATTAATTCATGTAATGCATATTTTTAATTGTCAGATAAACTATTTACTAATTAAATTTATTTTTTGACTTGTTTTGACGTGTTTTTATTTATTCATTTCTTCTAATTTCTATTTTTTCAATGTATTCCAACACTTGAATTGAGAAGATAAGCTGTATACTATATATATATTTGGTTGTAGTTAGTGTAGAGTAAGAACTTAACAGAAGTTACCTATTATCGTGTTCAAACAATAAATAAATTGCATACAGAACAAATTGCAGCCTCAGCAATAGATTACAAGGAACAGGATTTTTTTTCCCACAGCCGCCGTTTTAATATCTTTGAAACACGAGTGTAGTTACACTTGCACGTTTGCTGTGCGCAGAGTATAAATTGTGCGAATTGTAACGTCATGCAAACATCCACTCACATTAAGTCTGAGCTTCGTCACCGCCGAGGGAGCTCAAGACAACTTAAGTTCGTTACGTTAAAATAAAAGTACAGCCTAGGCCAAGTGCCCTTTTAATCTTAATTACTAAGTACTGATTATTAGACAACCCACTTCTAAGCCCCTCAATTTACTCGCTCTGAATAACGTGTCTCGGAACATTTCATGTCGGTTCCATTAAGCAGAATTACGGGGGCAGTCTTATCTTTTCGCACGCAATCGTTCAGCAAAGGGCAGGCAGAGGGGAGGCAGTAGTGTAGCTCAGAGGGGAGGGAGTAAATGGAACACGAGCGAAGGTGAAGCCAAGGTACAATTATTACAAATTACATGCTGGTCAAAATAATTTTGATAATTGTGATTTATAACCTCGGGGAAAAAAAGACTCAATCTGAATCGTGTAAAGAAAAACCATTATGAACCATTGTTATATAAAATATATACTACGAAACATGGCTGTCCATTAAATATCATAACAGTGTTGACAATATGATATCAAATGATCGGAATTTGCTTGTTCTTTTGTCATAAGCTATTAAAGTATACAAAATTATTTGTCACATCTGAAGCGTCAAAATTTTGTATTATTTAAAAATAATAGTAACAGATTTATGTGAATTTAATTGGAACGCTCACTATTTAAAATGATTAAATTTCCGTGGCCTGTGAGCCATTAACTGTAAGAGCTGAGGGGCGCCGTACCGACAACTGTGTTACTGGGTATCCTAGTTCCCAAATGAACGAGACTCTAAACAGACAGATTAAAGGTATTTGTAATAAACCATCTTGGTAAACGAATCACATATCCTTCCACGCAAAATGCTCAATGCTCTGCTATTTCCTTTATGATTCCTACCACAACATAAAGAGTAGGATAGCACAGGCTAGGAAGGCTTTTGCAACTAAAAAATTATTTACGGGTAATATAATTATGACTATTAGGAACATATAGTTAGAAATATTTGTATGGAGTGTGGCGTAATATGAGTGTGAAACGTGGGCGGTAGGAGTTGCATAAAGGAAAAGATGAGAGGTGAATGCTGATTGGTGGATACAATCACAAACGATGAAGTTGTAGCAGAATAGGGGGAAGAGCGAACAATATGTAGGACGTCGACCAAGAGAAGGAATAGATTAATAGGCTACTTCTTAAGACATGAGGGTCTTGTAATATTAGCATTAGAGGGAAGTGTGTGGGGTAAGAACGGAACAGGGAGACCAAGGATGGAATACACTATACAGATTATGGAGGTGTGGAATGTGGTAGTTATGCGGAAATGAAATAGCCTGCGCAAGGTAGGTTAGCAAGGAGGGTTGCATCAGACCAATATTAGGACTATAATAATAATAATAATAATAATAATAATGCCACAATGCCACAATGACCAGTCTGATTGACTGGTCTGATTCAACCCTCCATGCTAAATTATTCTGCGGAAACCTTTTCATTTATACATAACTACCACATCCCACATCCTCCGTAATCTGCTCCGCGTATTCCATGCTTCTCCCCCCCTTCTGTTCCCTGCCCTCTACTACTAATGTTACAAGACCCTCATGTCTCAAGACGTGGCCTTCTCTGCGTCAAAGACGTTCATATTGTTCAGTCTTCTCTTATTCTGCTTAGGACTTGCTGGTTAGTTACTGTAGCCACCCATCGTATTCTCCTATAGCACCACACTTCAGAAGCTTATATTCTTTTACTTTATCTCCATCCTATCGTCCACGCTCCGCACCCATATAACGCCACACTACATACGAACATTTTTAATAATGATTTCCTAATATTCATACAAATGTATATGAATACTTATCTATGATTCATGTAGTTTATTTAGGATCCTGGGTATCCTGTAACATTATTACGAAGTTCCTCTTGTCTAATTTATGGGTTAAGAAAGAGTAATGACTGCTCCAGCTGCTCGCCACGTCGATGGCAAACACGCAGGATTTCGCCAACCGCATCCGAAAGAGGATCGCTGGAAAAGTTTGGGCGGTTTCCGGTTGCCGAGGATGAAGAGCCCTCTGGTCGGTCGTTACTTCTTGAAGCCCCCGGAGGAGTAGTCACTTCTTCCAGCGACATCTTGGTGTTTTCTCAAACAGCAAACCGCTAAATTGGCGTCGCGGAAACATTCCTCTCTTTGCTGTTTGCACTGGTTGAAGCGTAATTGTGAAAGCCTCCCGCTACCAGTTAGGAAAACGGAATTAGCAGCTGGAGATGAGCGTCTGTCTCCCGGCAGAATACAAAATTAGATTAATATCTACGTGGCAGTTAAAGAGTAAATGGACGTACTATCCGAAAAGTACAAAACATTTTTTCTCAGAAATATTCTCTGCCCTAATAAATTAAAAATTATTAATTATTTATGCGCGTTTAGCACTACACAAAAAATCTATCAAGTACGTAATTCTAGCTACTTCCTTCCTCCTAACTTCCACACTTGGCATCCTCCAAAATCTACTATGCGTTTTCCATCCTTGGCCTCCCTTTCTGTTTTCCTCCTGACACACTTCCCTCTAATGCTAATTCTACAAGACCCTCACGTCTCAAAACGTGGTCTATTAATCTATCTCTTCTCTTGGGCAACGTCCGCATATTGTTCTCTCATTCACCTACTCTCCTTAGAGTTTCCTAGTTAGTTACCCTATCCGTCAATCTTATTTTCAGCATTCTCCTATAGGACCACATTTCAAAGGCTTCTATTCTTTTCCTTTCTGCAACTCCTATCATCCTATAGTCCACGTTTCACTCCCATATAACAGGCATTCCATACCATTAAGCACTGAATTCCTAATTTTCCCACTTATGTTACCCGTAAGTAAATTTTTACTTAACTATTCTATTTATGTCTACTATACTTCGACCACCCTCAGTTATTACGCATCCGAAGTAGCATAATTCCTTAACTTCCTAATCTAACACCCTTTGTTATTCCACTGTTTCCAACACTACACTCCATCACCATCCTCATACTAAACTCTTTCTCTAGGATCACGTTGATGCAATTTATGAGATAAATTAAAGGTTTATTGAGGTCATTCGACATTTCGTCTCGACCACAGTTTGAATTTAAGTGTAGTGTTGGGCCTCGGACATTTTTCTCTCTGTACATTATTTCAATAAATTAAGTGTATTTTATTGTTGCATATTACATAAATGTGAGAGGAAAACCTGAAGATGTTAGGAATATGCACCGAACCGTCGAATGGACTATCTGGTCGATAATATATTTCATTTAACGGAGTGAAAATTTACGAAACATAAAATCGCAAAATCCGTGAATTTTTTTTTGTGGAGAATGTAGGTCGTAAAAATTAGTTCCTAGTGTTCGAAATCGTACGCAGTGACGTTTGTTGCCACTTGCTCGTGCTGTAACGCCTCGTGTATCAGAATCCACTTTAGCAGCATATGAGTATTGAAGCTGGGTACATGGTAGATAACGCGGCCGCTACTGCCTGCAAGGTTAATATAAGAACCTTCCAGGCTTGTATCTGGAATACATAAAAGGGGAAAAAAAGGAAACACGCAGCTAACCAGGCAGGGTTCCGACGCTCGTAAACACGGCGCGATAGCCTCGTCGTGCTGGCTGGAAAATAGACCTGTCAACGAGATAGACTCTATTCCGTTTTATGCCAGCCACTTATACCCATCCACTTCCAATGACAATAATCCGGTGTCGTGCTCCAATATTCCGGATTTACCTCGCGCATACACATCCGAGAGGCGAGATGCGTTTTCAATTAACTGTGTCACGAACTACGAGATAGGAAACACTGAAAATCCACGTCATCATTAACAGAAAATGTTTACGTTACAAAAGTGGCATTAAAAATTATGGATCATCTTAAAAAATTGGTGACATTCCATATATAATTTAGCTTAAGTACTAAATAAAAAATTATTTGGTACTAACTTTATAGAGTAGCAATAATTAATAGTTATTAAAATACGAGGTCTTTTCCGGTGAATGGCATGTATAAATTTCTCTCGGGTTTCCAACCGGGTCAAAGAGATTATCAGAGACGTTTCAATGGCTTGCTTTGCCATAGAAACGTCACTGATAATATCTTTGACCCGGTTGGAAACCCGAGAGGAATTTATACAGTTATTGAGTTATTTCATCAGTTTTTTTGTTGTATTGAGTCATGATACTGGTCTGATGCAACCCTCCATGCAAACCTATCTTACGCAAGCTTTTTCATTTACGCATAACTACCATATTCTACATCCTAATATACTTAGATTATTTCATCCTTGGCATCCCTGTACTGTTCTTACCTCACACACGTCCCTCTAATGCTAATTTTACTAAACCCACATGTCTCAAAACGTGGCCTATTAATCAGTCCCTTCTCTTGGTCAGCGTCATCCATATTGTTCTCTCTTCCCCTATTCTGTTCAGAACTTCCTCGTTAGTGATTCTATCCACCCATCTGATTTTCAGCATTCTCCTACAGCACCACAATTCAAAGGCTTCTATTCTTCTTTCTGCAACACCTACCGTCCCCGTTTCGCACCGATATATCGCTACGCTTCATACAAACATTTTAAGCAATGATTTCCTAACATTCACATTTTGTATTACCCGTAAGTAAATTCCTTTTTTTTTCGTGAAATCCTTCCTTACTATCCTACTGTAGTTATTATGTTGCCCGAGTAGGATAATTCCTTAACTTCCTTCAAAATATCCCTTCCCAATCTAACACCCTTTGTTAATCCACTGTTTCCCATACTATACTCTTTACCTTAGGTTTCCCTCTATTAATCCTCACTCTTTCTCCAAGACCACGTGCATGCCAGTTATTATGGTTTCCAAGTCTTCTTCTGCTGACTCCCTGAATACTGTATAATAAATTTAACTCGCACAAAATTGTTAATAACCTTCCACTAAATTTTTATCCATTACATCTTTTTACAATTATATAAAATAAAATCAATAAAAAGACGGACAATAAGACAGTAAATAATTTGGAAATTTTCGGCCGTGGGAGTCACGAAGTAAAGATCATGAATTTCTAAATTTTATTACTGATGGAGTCTTAAGAGGGAGACGAAACGTCGTGTTTGGTTTATTTAAAGATTAATAAAATTAATTGGCGAGTTATTGGCCGTCATTTTATTGATTTAAACGTAGAATCAGAAAATTATTTTTGAAATAAGATTAAATAAAATTCAATGCAACATTAACAATTTACCTGTTACGAGCCCCAGAAAAAAAACTAATTTTTGTAGTTAACCCACATTTTTTTCAAAGTACAGTTTAGTAGTATTGGACTGTGTATAGTTTATCAGACAAAGAAAAAACAACCACTTAATCAGTCTAAAAGTTTATTAGTTAACATGTTGAAAGCTTTTGACTTTCTGTAAAACTAGTGAAACAAATTTGTGTAGAAATTACGTGAAAGCAATAAATTCTTAAGTCATTAATTTTATAAAACACATAATTATGTGTTATACACTTTATAAAAACGTAACATTGGTAATGACGAGTAGTAGTCAGAATTTAAGAAAAGCTTTCAACTTGTTAACTAAAAAGTTTGGATACTGTTTAAGTGGTTCTTTCCCTTTATCTGAAAAAAAATTACAGTATAAACTCATTGAGTTTTCTTACAATTGGCTGGAGTTCTACATTTATCTGTGAACTAACTTAAAAATTAAAAAAAGTGTGCTAACAAGGATATTACAGAAAAAAATGGTCTATTATCTTTACTCGAGAAAAAAAATCAAATTATTCAGGCGGGTTTAAAGCAACAAGAAAACTTAATTCAAAATTAAAACGACGATGAATGGTAAACATTTACCTTAGCAGGCTGAGAGAAATAACGCGCCAGGTAGAATTTTAAGAACTCTGTGACATTTAACTGAGAAATTATAAGAATTTTGAACACTCATATTAGCTTAAGAAACTTGAGATCAAGTCGTTAGCGAACAGTGAAGTAAGGGAGTCAATCGCGAGGAATGAAAGGTGCTGTTGGCAATATATTACTTGAGGATTCGCTTGAATATTAACAAACAAGCCTTGAGGGGGAGAGAAAAAACAGACGGGAAACTTCCTTCTTTTGCGTCATTAGTGCTCGGGAAAATATTCTGTGTTGCGACGGTAAAAACATACGGCTGAAGGAAGGAATTTATTTGTTGATCAAGTTATCACTGAGGCACGCATTACTATAAGCATATTGATTGAGAGGCAGAATACGGTGATCACAGGATATAAGTCAAATAACAACGGATGCCGTAAAGGATTACATGGATCAGGATTCCGTTTTTCTCACGGGCGCCCTACCACTGAGCTAATCCGAGTTGACGTCCAAGGACCAAACATACCTCCAGTCCCGTAAACCTAAGACAGGCTCACCTACAATTCATTAATCACATTCTTCACACCTTAATTTCTAGGAAATTCGTGAGGAATTGATCGGAAAACGGGAGTTCCGGGGGTTCGAGTCCCCGGTCCGGCCGACATTTTTCCATTCTTGTCTTCCTTTCATATAAGGAGAGGGTGAAAAAAGGAGGAAAAAAATGGAAAGAGAGACAGGCAGAGGAAGAGAAAAATAAAGGACAGAGAACAGAACAAAGTAGAAAAACAGACAGAAGGAGCAAAAGAGAGGAGTGAACGAAAAATACAGCAGAAAGAAAGCAAAAGACATGGCGAGATAGAGGAAAGATGAGAGCAGGAAATGCAGTTACCTCGTGATCATCAGGTACAAGACCCATGACGCCGCACGCGTAATTGTTTACGTAAGTTATAGAGTCCCTAGCCTCGCATAATGAAGGTCCATCCTTCGAAAGAAATATTTTTATTGAAGTTGTTTTCTTCGAAATAAATTTACGGAACAAGCTCTTATTCTGTCTCAGTAACGTCTCATAAACTTGAGATACATTGACATCTATTAAATAAATTAAAATGCCTGTACATCTTATGAAATATGATTGAACGGTAAATAACGTTTAAAATGTAATATCGCAAAATGTCTTTCCTGTAACGAGGAATTATTAATCTAATAGTATTTATTCCAGGAAATATTTGCACATGATAAAATAAAATGTAGAACCGAAACAAACCTATCAGATTGGCTGACGCTTCTAAATATTAATACTGACCGGAATAATTTATTACTAAAAATATACAAAGACTTTTAGTGTATTTGAGTTATTGAGACGGGATAAATTATCTTAAATGTGGCCAAGAAAAATAAGTCCTTGAAATGCGCGGCCAGAGTAGCAATGCCGGTGGCAGATGTTTTGGCAGCTGTTTTTAATTGCAAGCCTCCCCCCTAAGGACCACATATAGGGGGCGCAAGGAAAGGGGCGGCGGCGGTGGCGGCGGCTACATTATTGTTATTTGCGAGCGGGTTTAATAATATTTGCAGCTCGCAAGCTGCGTAATTAAATTCACTTGTCGGCCACACACGACGACGATATTAATCCAATACATTACCCGAGAACAATGGGTCGGGTCGCAGCCAAGACACGCCACCCAAAAATTTATGTTCCATGTGAAGAAGAGGGAGGGAGTGGGGGGGGGGAGGAGGGGGGCGAGCGTCGCTATCGGCCGCTAAGACAAATTCGGATTGCCCCGTCGTGGAATTCAATTCCCGAGGATCGTCCTTCACGACGGGTGACGCTTATCCGATGCGATTCGTAAGGATTGGACTGCTGAGTGCGGCGCGAAACGCAAACAGAGAAAACAAACCTACAGTGAGACAGATGAAACTTTTTGTAAATAATGTAAAATCAGGAAACATGTAAAGCTGTACCTGTTCCTCGTCGGAAATGGAAAATTATGCAATTGAATCAACAAAGTTGTAAAAATAATAACAAAAATTTTAAAAATTCGGTTTAAAACCATATTTTCTTCGAAACTTTTTTAATGAATCGCGGAATAAGTATTTTACTGCACAGTACAAATCTAAAGGACTACCAAATCGATCCCAATTAAATTTTATGCTTGTTCTGTTTATTATTAAAAATTATTTTCTGTGTGCTTCTTACTACCCGAAAAAGGCACGAGTAAAATATTGCCGTTCTCTTCAGAAAGTTTCTAACATTTAATAAATCTAAATGTAACTTACTAATGTAATTAATATTCTGATATTTTAATAATGCAAACGTTTTGAATTAAAAATCCCTGAGGAAGTTCGAAACGTGGTGACTAAACATCGGTTAAACTAACTAAACTCTCAGTAAAAACTGGTCGTTAATTTATTTTTCATAATTAGTGAAGAAGAAGACGTTAAATGATCTACTATTTAATAATAGTGAATTCTACCATTGTAAAGCATGTAAAAAAATAAGCAGTACTTCCTAATATTTTTAAAAAAGCTTAATGATGCTTAATTATTTGTCCCATCACGGTTTTCTACAGAATTTCAGGATGTACTGTAATAATTCGTATTAGTACTTCATATATTTCATGTAAAATGATAAAAACTATTGGTCTTAAATCGGTTTCAAAATTTAATAAAAACCAAAATCATATTTTTAATTAAAATTAATTGGGTTTTTATTAAATATTGTGACCAATGGACTTTCATCATTGTACATGATAATTAAAATAAGTCATTTAATACCAAATTCCTTGAAGGGATATATAATAAATATTTTGCGTTAGGATAATTTAATAAAATAAGAGGGTGAAATGAATTTTGGGACCCTAAAGGTGAAAAAGTGCAGCTATCTTTGGCGAGTGAGAGAATGATCTTTGTCCTGCGTGTCAACTTTGTGAAATTCTTATAATTGTAATAATTAAAATATAATAATTTTTCGATGAGCAATAAGAATATATATAAAAAACAAGATATTTCCCGCCAAAGACCCTGAGATGTAATATAAGGCTGAGCTGCTGGGATACATCGCACCTATCTGTTTGTTATCTAACGTAACCAATTAATTAAGTTTATAATGATGAAAGTAAGCCGCAGTAAGACAGTTAATACTTCGTCTGAACAAAGATAAATTAAAAGGGCTACGTTGGACCAAACTAGATTTCATCAAGTAGGTATACATTTCTTCTGGTTATGCAGTTATTTTGTAAGAGAGAAACTTTGAATGAAGAGTTCGGATTTCTTCTGGTTTTTCAAGTATGTAATTATGCATTGATCTTGACAAAAAATAAATAAAGGCCCAAATATAAAAATGTTTCGTTCTGGATTGAATCCCTGGACAGTTACAACCAGTTGATGGGAGGGCGAAACGTCGTAGTAATTGAATAATACTTCTATTATATCTGTGAAATGGACGTTTTAATTTACTTTGTACGTATAACTCTTTTTTAGAAAAACAGACGTGAAGTGAAATATTCCAAATTAAATTGTTTTATTGTGATTTGTGTATTAATCACTGATAGAAAAACAATACCGGTGAGTATTGAAACTAGACAAGAATTTTAAAACAATTACAGGAAAAAAACAATGTTTGCATGAAGTGTATACAACACCACAACAAGAACAAATATTAAAATAAATGCAGGACAGGCACGGAGGTACACATAAATAATGACAAAAAAAGATACACACGTCAGAATAGACAATGTGGCTGTAAATTAAGCAAATTAAAAGGAAAGGGACAAAAAGGATATACGCACGAGAGTTACGGAAAATAAGAAAAAGATTACTGGCGTCTCAAGGATACAACAAAAACTATGACCACTTAAACGAAGAGGAAAGAATCTTAAAAACGATAGCGAAGTACACAGACACAATATGAAAATTCATGGTAAACTTCAACTTATTGTTATTATGTGAAAACCACGAAATTAAAATAGAAAATTTGTATAAGTGATGGATCTGGACTGTCAATATTGAATTCAGCTTTATTTTAAGGTCAAGTTTATTTTGGGTTAACAGGTTACATGAGGGTGGTCCTGAAACAGGCAACTCCCCTTTAATAGCATAGGAAGGGAATTGAAAAGGGGGGATGCGGAAGTAGATCAAGGTAGCCAAGGGTTAACTAGGGTCCTCGGGCTATGGTTTAGGATTCTACCCGGTGTTTCACCTAAAGAGATGCAGGGAAAACCCTAGAAAACCTGCATCACGCCCTTCCGAATGGCGGGAGACGAATTTGCTGGGTCGCAGCATTCCCTTCTCCATGTCTCCATCAGTTTCAGGAGTCTTAGGACCGAATACCACAACAACAACAGATCAGAAACATTGTAAAACGAAATAAAAATATTCGCCTAGAACACAAATATGATAAAGATGAAAATGGACAGTTCATGAAGGGAAACATTGCATCAGGATTACGATAGAATATTTCCAATCAAGAGAAGCCAGTCAACTGAATCGTTGCGGGATTGATTAAGTTAGTCAATATTTTAATATTTATTTTAAAACTCTCATAATAGATCCTCCACTCACGTCCGACGCAGGCCATAGGCGATTTTATCCGGTAGCACGAGTCCTTTCTATTCAGATTATGTTCCGGCTGTTTCGCTTCCAATATATCGGCTAATAAACTCGGCCGAAACTTGTGGTAGGTTTAATATAGTTAGCGCAATAATTCCATTCAATTAATAATTACCTAATTACAAGTTTAACCGGCACAATTGCAAATTTCTACCCCGCCTATTCGTAAAGCAGAAAACGGTAGAGTAATTTATCCTTTAATTAAAGTGTAACCATGAATGTAACTCCCTGCAGTAGTTGTGATGGTTGTTCGAATCTCTTCTACAAGCATCAGTGCAGTAATCATAAAAATGCAGGGGTTTAACTAATCATTGTTAGTTTCTTTAAAACTCAGTTTCGCTAATTATTCTTTAATGCTCATTCATCTATGTGACTAACAAATACTTTAACAGTTTTGATTTTAAAAATCTGTACCCGGAACACATTGGCGTTATTCAATATAGAAATTAATGACTTAAAGCAAAATATTATATTTAACTAACGTAGAATTTTCCGATGTAATAATTTTATAAATTATATGAAGATAAATCAAATTATCGTTTTTACAGAAAATTTAGAAGTTTTATTGAAACATGTCGTTTCGTTCGCAAATATGGGACTTCATCATGTAAAAAGGAAAGTAAAAAATAATGTTTTTTGACTCTCATATTTCATCATGATTTATGTAAAATTACATACATCTAAAAATACGTTATTACTATTTATATATTTAAATAATTTACTTTCTGTACTAATACTGTCACATTAAATTTTTATGAATTTTTTTGTAGTGAAGAAACATAATAAATTTATTTACATTTTCTTTGTTCCTGATGAAATCACATAAATTCAAAAATATGATACTATAATTTATATATTTTGTACAAAATTGAATCAAAATTAGGAATTTGAATAATTTACTCTGTCGTAGTAGTTCTGCCACCTTATATATATATTTTCACATTTTGTCTGTAGTGAAAAACGTAAGAAATTTAAGTTACCCTTGTAACTGATGAAATCACATAAACTCAAAAATATGTTAGTATTATTCATATATTTTAAATAAATTTATACAAAATTGGAATTTTGAATAATTTATTTTCTGAGGAAATAGAGTAACTTACACATTTTTTCTCTTCAGAAAAAAATAAATTTTTTCCCCTCTACCTGATGAAGTTCGAAATTTGAAGACAAGTTGTTAGGACAATATAACCTCTGGATTGTATGTGATAGTATTAATTTATTATGAGTATATTCATATAAATTTGTAAAAGAACATACGTCCTGTAAAAATCAACTCAGTTAATTATTCATTACGATTAAATGTTTAAAGAATTTCATATCCACCGTCGTTGTCAGGTGAAATAACATAAATCACAGAGGACGAACACTTTCGGAAATATTTCGTGAGTGCAGTAACCGCGAAATTAAAATGGATGCCAGAAACCGGCCGTTTCGTTCAATGGTTTTTAGACAAACGAGAACCCTTTGACAAAATGCAGGACAAAATAAAATATTTTGCAATAGACCCCGTCGACGTCTTTTGAATAATTACTTGGCTTTCCTTATTATTATTATTTATTTGAAGAAGGAATAAAAAGAAAGTCCCCGTTTAACTTTTACTCATGCAGCACGTAGAACTCCCTGTGTTTTATTTGTATCCCTCGAGAGACAGAAAAAAAAACAAAGTCTTCTTCAGAAAAGACATTAGAAGTTTCTTTTTAGAAAGATATTTCGTAAAGTAGAAAAGGGGAAACAGTTCAGAAGCCGGCTGGAGTCTCCAAGGGAAATGTCCGGATGAATAAGATTCCTATTACGTTCAAAGAACTGTACCTTATGATCCAGAATTAATGAAAGGACTTCCAGAATTGTCAGGATAAATTCAAAGAATTTATTTGACAGACAAATCGGAAGTTTTATTCAATTACGACGTTTCGCGCTCAAATTTGAGGCTTTATTTTCTCCAGATTTTTTAAAAAATTGAAAAATAATTAAAAATTAATCTTCATAAAAATAGAGACCTAAAATATACCAGGGTTAATATTTAATTATATGCTTAAAAATTTTCAAATCCTAATGAAATTTACAATAAATCAGTTAAATCGGCTTCTGTGTCAGTCCTTTTTAATTTAAACGTTACAACGTTTCGTCTCTCATTTGAGACTTCTTCAGGTAATAATTTAGCTGTAAGTGGCCGAAGAAGTCATGGAATGAGGTTCCATGTACAGCGAAATTTTTACATGAAGACGTCTCAAATGAGAGAGGAAACGTAATGTTTAATCTTTAAATTTTTAAAAAACCTGATAAAGAGGCTGATGTAACTCATTTATCGTACATTTAATTGTCAGATAAAGTATTTAACTAATGACATTCACTTGTATCTGATGATCTTTTAATTAGATGGTGCCTTTAAGTAAAATATTATTGAAAATTTATACAATACATATTAAGAAATTCCTTCGATATTATCTTACAATAGGGGTTTCAAGATTATCGATTAATTATATGAGCGTATTTTTTATTCTTGTCTTATGCTAAAAACGATTCAGCATTTCTCTTCCAATATTGCACATTTGATAGTGAACTGGGTAATTAAATTTATAAGTTTCACTAAATTCAAGAGGGAAAATTTAAACTCTACGAATTTTGACTTATAATAGTGGCAACAAACTTACCAATCAACTGAATATCAAATGGACATTATATTTTTTAAATTGCGTATGTAATGTAAGAAACTTAAAAATTAAATTAAATACTACCGGGAAAGCTACTTTGCATACAATTAATCTTGTGCTTGAACAGTAGCAAGTCGTAACGTATATAAAGTGTTTAATTAAATGTTATTAATGGTTAAAAGTCAATATTTTTTTATGTTTAACGTTAAAATTTGTGTCTTATTGATTTCGAAAGATATTTAAGGGAAGTTGTATCACAAATTAAATCTGAGACAGAGAGAAATAGGGGGAAGGGGTGGATGGTTCTACGACGCACGCATCAGTGATTACACTTGAAGGTTTACGTGCGTTATAACGTTCACAGACTCGTGTTTCAACAATTGAAAAATGATCAGTTTATTCAGTAAAAGAAGAAAGGGACCAAATTTTCTTTTGATTGACGTTGATTGAGCGTCTAAATTATTTAAAAAGTTTTTTTACCTACCACTTACGCAAAATAAGGAATTATTATGACCTGTACTCCCATAATTAAAATTGAAATGGGGAAACTTTTATACGGTATTTAGATTTCAATCATTTACGAGGAATATATTTGCAAATGCCGTCTCAGCATCTCATCGAACATTAGCGACTTCATGCGTGCCTTAAAGGTCTCTGAGGAATTTAAAACGTGATATAAAGCGTCACTGACCTACTTTTGCCAGGCTTGCTGTGTCAGGTTTCAGAATGTGAATGCTTCATTATCTGCGCTCGTATCTGCATTTCCCATGAGGACTCTCTCATAACCTTATTTCTTTTTGAGTGCCTGTCTTAAAACGTTATCGTCTTCGAGGGCTTCTTGGATGTCCGCCTCTGTCTGATGTTTAGGAACACGAGCTCAAGGAAAATGTCACCGGATAAGCAGACAGATGTAAATGTCGCCGTTTTCATTTACAAGCGCCGATGCAGAATAGTCCGGACGAGCTCGTGACAGGAGCTTCACCGCAGCAATCACAAATAACATCAACTAAAGAACCATTTCATTATTCGGTTTTATTTGGCTGTATAAAACAAGGAATAGTTACATTTTTTAAAGTAAAACTGATGATTATACTGAATTAACTAAGTCTTTAAGGAAAATTATGATCAAATACTGGACAATTAACGTGATCTGAACACGAGACTAAGACAAATCAAAAGTGAGATGTCTTCCGGAAAGAAAACCCTTCCCGCTCAATTATCCTACTAGGAAGGTTCAGGAATTCACTGAAAATAAGACCCAAAAAAGGCAAATTTGGTTTTGAAAATTTTCTACAATTGTGAAGTAATATTACTATAAAGATTTTTCCCGTTTTCCATTATCTGAGTATGAAAGTGAAAATACACATGGGAAAACAAACAAACACAGGAGTAAGATACTCTTTTGTGTATATCCCTGGAAACGAACAGAATTACATTAGAGTTCAAAACAATCAAGTAAATTAAAATAATCAGAATCAGTTCTCTGTCGTGAAATATTCTTGTTAATTTAAAAATTCAATCCCTCTGCAAGCCTTCGACAAAGTACATCATCCATCCCTCTTATCCAAAATAAATAGTTCACTTAATGCCACACTTTTTAGAATCCTTACAAATTATCTTACTAACTGTTCGTAGTCTGTAAAAATTAACAATCAATTCTCCAAATCCTTCCCTTTCTCTTCTGGCGTCCCACAAGGTAGTATAAAAGCCCCCTTCATTTTCACATTTACTTCCATTACATGGCCTATCATCCATGTACAAAAAATCGTATTTTTTGCTTATGACATAGCTACAGAAAACCTCATCCTTCATCTCGGGTTTTTGCACCGTCCTAAAAATCATCCATATCCTTCTTAATAAAAAATTGCATGAACCACTCCAATGATAGGATAGAAATCCACCCCCACATAACCGCAGACTAAAGAGGAAATTACTGATACTTTCATTCTCTCATTCCGGTATAATTTAACGTTAATTTCTGCCCTAGTTAGCTGGCGCCTCATTCGCCTTCTCTCAAAAACTCTTCCTATATTTTCTACTCTTTTAGCTGATATCTCCAACTACCCCAAATTCTGTGATAAAATTCACCGCCACTGAAAAATAACCATATAAACAATCTTACTTACATAATTCGGTCTCACTTTTAAATTGAATGTCGCTGGACATTACAAGTCATTAAAGTATTCATTTAAATTATTTATTCGGTGAATAAATACTGTATTTCATGTCCAAAAGACTGTATTATCTTCGGATGAAAGTTATCTTCAATAAATTAAAAAAAATATTCCCCCTGCATGTTCCACACTGACCCGAATCTCTCAGTACAAAATATTTGTGCATTTATTTATAACGCTTTTTATTAAAACGAATATAAACGGTATTATTTATTCCGACATTTATAATTTTATCTGGACAGTTTTCTAAATTTCTATCCGTTACACTGTCGGTTAGTTCGAAAAAAAGAGCGTGACGTTTAATTATCTGATTACAGCATCTGTGTATATAGTAGAGATTCGTCATATGATATATGTCAAATCACTGATGAACAGAAATAAAAAGTCTAGATATTCGACACAATTTAGGTCACAGCTGACGGGGAAGATTACTCCACTGGGGGTTAAATGTCACATGGATATTTTAAAAAACCAGCCACGAAAATTAATGATATTCCATACACCACGCAATTTCGCAGGGCGGATCATTACAGGCTATAAAAATAATTAACAAATGTAACGTGCTTAGAATAAAATACAAAAATTATAATGGTTGACTGAAAGTTCCCAATTTTCCCAAACTGATAATTTAGAGTCTCGAAAACGGAGAATGTCTTATTTTTTTAAAAAAATAAGAAAGAAATCTGTGGATTCACACCGTCATTCCGTGTTCTTTGTAAACAGCAGAAAAGTTACTGTAAAGGCTGTGAAAGAACAACATCTGGGTGATATACGTGACGCCATAAATCGCATTACTAAAGTTTTCCCTGTACGGAGAAGGAGGGGGGGGGAGGAAAATAACCGATGATGCATGGCCGCAATATATACATTTTACTTTCGTAAAAGAAAACAGAAGAGTAAGAAATAATACTACAAAGGCTAATGGTAGTTCACACTTGCAAGAGTAAATAGTGAAGCTTCGGTGATGAAGGTCGTCTTGTCTGCTTCAGGGTGATTATAAGTTATATTAGTTAAAATATGTTAAACATACAATAGATGATTTAATTAGCTCTTTGTCAATATTTTTATAACTTAAATATGAAATATTACGACGTTTCGTCTCTCATTTGAGACTTCATGAGGTAAAAATTTAGCTGTACGTGGAGCCTCACTCCATGGCTACTTCGGCCAAAAAATTTTACCTGAAGAAGTCTCAAATGAGAGACGAAACGTAATAGTTCATATTTTAATGATAAAAATATTGACAAAGAATATATAATTTCCCATCCTTCATATCTCTGACACTTATATTTTAAATATATTTTTCCTTAGAGTACTTTTTTTAGCTGACGCCCTACCTCTCCAGACCCTCCAAGAACTCTCTCACTCATATATTTCAACCTTGAAAAAATTTAAACGCAAGTCTTGAAATTGTGTTCATTTTTGAGAACTAAAAAAAACAGGTTTGATTTTTATATATGAAATTTTCCACTTTTCTCTATCAACAATTTTGGTAAGGTTATTGGTGAACAAAAAAATAACAAGAAAACTAACAAATTTTTCCAGGTGTTTTGGAAATCTTCAATCCATTCCGAATATTACTATATACAGGAATTTTAGAAATAATGACTGTAATTAGCAGACAATCTACGGTAAACTAACAATGATTGGGATTTTGCCCATACGAGGTATGAAGTGTAGGTTGCCTCTCAACTCTATAATGGTTTTCTGATGATGATGGTTGGAATCCACAACAACGGGTAGTTACAAGCTAACGAGCTAATTACCAACGAGTGCTTGTGCGCTGAATATCAGTTGCAACAAACGGTCAAAGGCAGTACAAAATAAACAACTACAACACACAACGCGACAGGACAAGAGAATCCAAATCCGTTCAACAGCGACACACATACATACACACAAAAAAATTACACACATACATACACGCACACACACACACACGAAACACACCACCAATCCCCACCGGCAATCAGCCTCCAATTCTGTGATACGACAAAAGTTGCATTTTATTTTTACAAAAAAAGTTAATTTGAGTTTGTTCCACTAGCAATGGCTGAAACTCAATTCAGGAGAAATGATTTTATTAAGTCATTTTTAAGAAAAAATTAAAATAACACGTATAAATCAAAATATTACCCAATCATTAACCATAACATAAAATTATAAATAAAGTAATTAAATTATTTGACTTAATATTATAAATAAAACACAAATAACGGTCAAATGTCTGAAATGGAATGATGTCATAGAAATATTACACAATTTCGTGTTATTGCTGCTGCCTCATCCGGGGTGCAAAAATAAAACACAAAGAATGGCCAAAAGTCTTAAATGGAAAACGTTACGCCCCCCTCCCCAACAGAAGGCCCCGGAAGTTGCACCAACACCATGAAATTTTTGGTTATATTTTAATTAAAGAACTGAGAGGACCACTGAAGTTGTGGGACGAAACGTATTCAAATTACATCGTTCCATTTCTGACTTTTGGCTATTATTTTTTGTTTAATTTACAAAACAGTTATTCTACCCGAATATTATATTTAAAGAGTAAGCTTCGATAGGCAACCACTTTCTGAAATACTGATATTAGGATTCTCGTGTTACCGTCGTTTCATATCTCCACTAATCGCATGTAATTTATTCCAGTACTTCTTTTCGTCTTTTAAAGTAGTATTCTGAATACGGAATTCTTCTTATGTACTGTGTTAATATCACAAATATATAACATTCTCCGAGATTATGTTATCACAGCAGTTTTGCTTTTCTTTTAATACCGAAAACATGACTGTATTATTGAAATTGAAACATTCTCATTATCTTATTTCCATATTCAATGGATCATACTTCGCATTATTACCTGGAAGAACCTAATTAATTAATCTGACCATTAATTAAGCCACATAATGTTGCACTTTCGTTTATGTAAATAATCCGTCACTGAAACTTGAAGATAAAGAAGAATTGGAAACCTTATGGCCATATTAGTAGGGTATCAGAAATCAGTGTAAAAGGAAAGGCTAACGTAATTCTTGAGAATAGAAACGTTGAGACAGTTGCGGTGGGTGAATAATAAATATTTTAATTACCTGTGCATTCATAACTGAGTCAAGATGAATCAAGTCTAAAGTCTTGCGAACATTAATAGCACGAAGTAAAGCCTGGAGAATTGAATAGGAACGAGGCAAATCCATATCTCAGGATGGCAGATATTGTGTTGCCTCGTCGCGTAAATCTTCGTGCCAGGGAAACAGTTCATCCTAGCTAATTAAACTCTGTTGGTGGTTCCTACATACGCAGGCAGGACTCTTCCCCGTGTGAAATGCATTACGGGACGCGCGCCTGTTCCCCAGGGAAACATTCGTAAGTTGAGACTGTGGAACTTGGGAGGAAGATAATCCAGCCTCTGCTTCTTCCTCTTGCTTCACTTACTCCATTAAATGAATAAGACTGTGAATAGTAATCATGCTGCCTCAAGTTGGCTGCGATGTTTTGTTTATTATTTTCCTTTTAGAGTTGTGAACGTTAATCTCAAACAATACATTCCAACATTGCTGAGTATTTATATATATTCGTATTTATATGATCCGGCTTAAATGTGAAACAGATACTTATTTTTACTTGCATGAGACTCCCAGCTCCTTCTGAATTTTAGAGAGACAAATTTTGTTGTTTAAAGGATTTATTTAAAGACGAATAATTACAGTCACATTGTACGTAGACCAGACAAAGTATAAAAATCTAAGAGCAACAACATCAAAAAACCCTCATCCAGCGACTTTCGCTTTCCCATTGCCAAAGAAGTTCGTCAGACGCCGAACCAAACTAAACTCGCCAATTTAAATTAAGCTAAATTTTAACATATTAATGTCACGCCAACAGGTATGTCACAGAAATATTATATAGAAAATAGGAATAAATATATAGAAATAATAATTTAACTACGTTAACAACAAAATTTGTCAGGCCTTTACGGTGAGAATGTGAATTTTGTAAGTAGAACAAGATATTAGTCTTTTCTTTTCAAGATGAATTGACAGAATCCAGAAAGTTTAACATAATCACAATACTTACAGTTAACTGGTATTTGTTGAATGAACAAACAAAATAATATGGCCGATACTTTAGAAGAAAAGCTCATTCCTAAGTTACAAAGGTACGATGATTTTTTTTCCTGAAACTTCATCCAGTGTTCAAGTTTGTATTAATATATACTTTTCCTCTTTTAAAAATTCTTTAACGAACGAAACGTCCTGATTTTGTAATTTATATAATTAATAATTTATTTAATATATTCTGCTACCCCCGTGATAATGTATATTTCTAGAAAAGGAACGAAACGTTGTAATTTTTTACTTTTATACCTTTAATTATTCATGACTTATTAGTTACTTTATTTATTAACTTAATATTTGGTAAAAAATTGAGTAATAATTCTTCTATCTACGCTGGAAAGATGTTACACACGTGTCAATTACAAAAGTTTTCCTCAAGGGACATTTCCTTTCATAGAAGTTGTGAGGTTCTGATATAATGTGACTACCCTCTTGTTAAAAACAAAATATTTTCGGCCAAATGACGTAGTATCTTTTTTTTGTTTTAAATATATAACATGTACAGCAGAAATGTCACAAAAATACAGCTATGGTATAAAACCTCGTAAACAGAGGAATATTAAGGTAACGACATTAATATTGTCCTTGTAACATTATAATTTAAAATGAACACCCTAAAATTAGATTAATAAACACCCCAAACATTACATTGAACCAAATCCAATCAATTGCCTACTGCTCCTCGTCCGCACACGCTCTAACCATAGTTTCCTGGTTCTCTCTTATCATAAATTGTTAATAACGAGTTTGTGCCTATTTTTGAATAATGAAAATTTTTGAATATGAAATAAGTACCGTTTATAAATCTACTAATGTCTAAGATTTTCTCTAAAAACGACCGTAATTACAAAATAAAGGAAACAGACCAAAGAACGGATGTGGAAAAATATTCCTTCGTAAACAGGGTAATATGGGACTAAAATGCTTTGCCTGCAAGGGTACTTGAGGCTTTCCCTAAGAATACAACCAACAAATTGTTTTCAAAAAGAAGTTAGAAACACTGAAAAGTTAGGTGCTTCTTTTGTAAAAAAAGGGACGTGAAATATTTTATAATTGTAGTTTTAATTTTTTTCTGTAATTTATCTTTGTTCTTTTAATCCATCAACAATTTATCTTTGCACTATAATTTTATCAATACGGCCACCGGACAAATGCCCACCTGTAGTAATAATAAATGCAATACATACATAATACACTTTGTTGTTTGGCAAAGAAAAATCTACAAAGGTATCTCTGAAAATTACAGAACCTATTGCTCCGTTGTAATTGCCGCTTCAGTGGACAAACGGAACGGTCATTAATACCCGTAATAAAGGCGATCGCTCCAATTATAGTATCGATTGTAAATTGTCTTTTGATTGAAAAAAATCTAGGATTTTAAACATTGACAGCAGAACTGTATAATAAATCTAATTTCACTGAAGTTAACGTAAAACTGATATTGTGAATTCAACAATGGTATATGTTAGGTCACTTTATTTGCTTTTCGAACATCTGGTTTAAGCTCGTTACAGCTTTGTCTTTGAGTTCGACATTTGGTTTGTGCGGTTACTTGCGTTCTTCAGTCATCAATGATTGTAATAACGATATTTTGCTTTTTTTTGTTCACTGCTATTGACTACTTCGTGTAATTAGTTTATAATCTTTATTTTTCCAGTTATAGGAAGAGTATTAATATCACATTCAGCAGCCCACCTGAACTAGTTTTCTTTGTCGCACCGTGGGCCGCATTTGCGCACTCGCGGTTTGTCTGAGGCTAATATTTGGATTGCGCGTGCTGGTGGGATGACGTCTTGGGAGCGCGTCCTGCTGACGGCGTTTATTGCTGGAGACGGCGGCGAGCTTCGATTCCCGTAATTTCCCCAGTGGCGACGCCGGGAGAAGCCGACGCTCGCGCCGTTCCACGGACACCCGTCAACGTAAACTACCCAACTCTCGCAGAAAGGGGAGAAAAAAAACAACCGAACGTCTACATCAATGGATCCTGCCCGGCTTTCTTTGACTTGCATATCCTTTTCCCTCCCCCACTAATAAACTCGGGACTATTACCACCGAAATTGAGCTTCACCTGTTAGAGAAAAAACACACTGAACAACCGGAATTCGGTATTCTAAAAAATCAGAAATATGTATTTTAACCTAATACAATAATAATAAATAACTATAATCTGTAATAGACTGTCTTGAATATATCTATCATATGGTATGGCCAAAATAGAAAGAATAGGTGGGTAACTAATTCCAAGACCAACGAGCTGCAAATATATTGGGATATATTTCAACGATAGTCTTGGGTGGGAGGAACAGATGAATTTCACGACCCGGAAAGAGTAAAAATTCATAACGAGGAACTTGGACAAGATAAGTTCAAAATCAAAGGAGGTGGCATATTAAACCGTAGTTAGACCCATTTTGGAATGCGGGGCGGCTTGTTGGGATCCCTATAGAAAAAATTCAAATAGAATAATTAGAGAAAGTGCAGAAAAATTCTGATAATTTTGTGTGCTTAGGGTCCTAGAAAAGAAAAGGTACAACAACTAGGTTGGGAGATATTGTCACAAAGGAGGGAGAAAACAAGGCTACTTAAACGGGACAAAAAACATGATTTGGAACTAGCTTCAAAATGAAAAGGCCCGGTTATATATTTAAATGAGAGCATCAGTTCAAAATAAAATGAAGAAAACAAAAAAACTAACGCTGAAAAAATGTCATTCCTAAATAGGACCATCAAAGACTGGAATAATTTAACTGTGGGTGTGTATGGGGGGAAAAATAGATTTACAATAAATATCAGAAAACGTGACTGTCCTTAATTAATACAAATGAACAGTTTAAATGTTTAATCTAAAGTGAAGGGAAGTGTTATATTAATATATTTCTTGTAAAATTGGCATTAGAGGGAAGTGTATGGGGTAAGAACTGAAGAGGGAGGCGAAGGATGGAATACGCTAAGCATATTGGGGAGTATAGGATAATTGTTATTTTTATATTAGGAGTATTATATATATAAGTAAATTTCATTACGTACCTGCCACCGGGATTACGCCCAATTGCAGATTAACAAAAAAAAAATACAAAATACGAATCGCCTACAGAGCCGACTGACCCGCATCGCAATGCAGATGCTTAAAAAAATGGTAACGTTTCGCTATCAGATTAACATGTCTAGTTCGGCCCTATCAAATAATCGATTATTTTATTTGAAAAGTGTTGTAGTATAAATGATTTCGTTTCTTGAAAATAAATCATTGAAATCATTTTTAGGGTCGTGCACACAAAATAATTGAAAACTTCACGGAAGTGCTTCTTAAGGAAATTTCTTTCCAGTTACAGTCCACTGGCTATTTATTTTGAAGACACCGCATTGTTGTTCAGCTTTTATGCTGCCTGATAGGTGACTAGGTATATTAAACATTGAAAAACCACGAAGTAAATGTTTGTTCGGGAAACATCAAGCAAATCTAGGTTTTGAATGGTGAAAAGAAGACTCCTTCAGAATGCAGTGTTCAGAGTACAGCCGAGCTTCTAATTTTAATATAAAAAAATTCAAGTTAAATTTTAATTTCCAGGAAACATTTACCTTCAAAGAAAGTGAAGTTTTTCACGACAAAACTATGAATCGTGAGCCATGCATTACTATAATAGTGCCGGATTTAGGGAAAAAATATTTTTTATGATATGGAAGCTGAAGTTTCACAGAGAAGAAGGAAGTAAGTTGATGAAAGAGTTTAATATTCCGGAAAAGTTAATAAATAATCTTGAATTATTGGGTCGAAGGAAAGTGTGACGTAAGAGGTCTAATTGTAGTGAAATAATAAATGTGTACATTACGGTAAGGTTCCATAAGGGGTAGATTGTGATTAAAAACAGCCTCCGTGTTACAGAAGTTCAGCGGAAGCAGTGGACCACGTAGTAGTTGAATATGTCTGAGGAATTTTCAATGCTTCAACAGACAAACTGTGAGAGTTCATTACGAATTCACGCCACGTGTTGTCCGTAGTTTGAGAGGCGTCCCAGAGTATATGTAGCTGGAAATTACTTCGGAACTAGGCAGTCGGAAGGTAACTGTCTTCAATTTCCTTCGTGCGAAAGTCAATTTAGGATTATCCCTAGAGCTGGCCAATCCCAGAACAGGAGGATCTGATTCTTAATCGACAAAAAAATGAGTCTTGTTAAACCCGGATGGATGGTCCCTCAGGTGAAATATATACACTTAAAACACATTCGTTTTGGCTTATCCTCATGGATGCTTTGTAACCAGATGATCTTTTTCTAACCCCTGCGATAGTAACTATAATTCTCTAGTTCTAGTACTCTATTATAAATAACCTAAATATTTTTTGTGTATTATTTTATATTTCATAGTAATATAAAAATAATTACCGACAGCGTAGAAATTACGTGAGACCAAAGTTTAACATTATATAACTGTCAACAAGTAATTTAATTACGCGAAAACTTTCCTTGCCTGTGCTCTCCTACTCTAATTACTATGCTGCCCAAATACCAGAATTTTTTTAACTTCCTTGAAAATATCCCTTTCCAATCTAACACCCTTTTTTATTCCACTCCATTACATTGGTTGTGCCTGTATTACTCCGCATGTTGTACTCTTTCTTTAGAATCACCGCATGCCATTTATTATGTTTCCAAGTCTTCTTCTAGCTCCTCTAAAACCACAATATCATCAACAAACGTTAGTGTTTCTATTTTCTTCCCCTTGTATTTGATTCTTCATTGCCTACTCTATGTATGTTATGAAGTCAGAAGAATATAATGGCTTTATAAAATTGTGAATCTAATAAATATGAGTATTGTTAATTATCTCTGTAACTTGTAACAAAATCTGAAGAACAATCTCTCAATGTGTCCCTTTAGGAAATTATAACTTACGGGTTTGCCAAACTGAATAATATCAGCAACAGTATCTTTCATAATATTCGCTCAATAGAAAAACTTGTTGAAAGATCTACTTTTATTTTCAGAGCATTAACAAAAATACCCAAATGTTTCATGTACCTTGCAACTACATAGTTATTAATCGCAAAATATTTGTTTTACTAACTAAAATCCGACGTGTCTCGTAGATCACCTCGTCACTCAAAGGTACTTCTTTTCACACCGAATGAACTATTTCACCTTGGATGAGTATTAGACCCATTTCAACAAAAATAAATCAAATTAAACTATACAGGAAATCACAAGTCGTTTAAATTTCTATAAGGAATATACAAACAAACGGTTAGTCATGAATTTTTGATTACAGAGAAACCAAGAAAAGTTTGTTTCATGTAGGTTATTCACTAAACTGAAAAGAAAAGAATCCAACGATAATATAAAAAACCATGACGTATGAAATGAATGGTCTTTAAACGACGCAAAAAAAGCACTGGAATGGCTGGTGTTACGAATGACACGGTGAGGTGCAACAAAAAAAAGCAGTGAATATGCAGGAGGATTAAACGAGGTTGCGGAGTGGGGAAATTACAATGGCCACAACGCAGTCACAAAATCAGTAGGGGGTCAATTGGTTATTCGACTTTTAAAATTGTTTTAATAAAGCGAAAAGGCAACTGGTGCCGAGTTTACGAGAAGACACAACGATGACTGCCACGCGACAGTGAAATAAGTCGTTTGGAAATGTGTCGATGTTGAGGGTGTCAGTAACGCTGCGTTATTGACTGAAGCTGCAGGTCGTGGGAAGAGACGAGAGTTATTGCCCTATTAATGCGGACGATTCCTGATAAAACGTTTATGCACTCGGCCGGCTCCGTGTTTAGCATTTTCCATTAAGCGACGCCCCGCTGCAGTTAATCTTTATAGCGATGGCGAAACGAGGGTCAGTTTTATGGCGGAGCAGCAAGCTACTGCCGCTGCTACTAACAACACTGTTGTTATTAACTGCTTAACGTCGAAGAATTCAGCGGAGGTGGTTCGCCGCGTTCGGACACTTGGTCGCATTAAATCCGTGTTCCGCGTTGTCGTCGCCTCTCGTTAAGAAGTTACTGGCTCTAAAACATCGGAAACATTCATCCCTTTACGGCAGCTGCCAAAGAGCAAATCCTGTTTCCACGGAAAATAAGCACGTCAGAGACTGTATACTTGGCGTCAAACAGAAGTATATCTTTGTCGTTAACGTCGCCCGACTTTATAGCCACGCAAGTGGCGACACTGTTTAGCGGAAATGACGAAAGCCAGTATTCTTGCTAAAACTCCTACACGGAATTTACGTTTATACTAATCGTAAAACATATATTAAATTTCTGTTTCGTTTTTACGTCTGTTTTTATTTTACAAAATAAACTTTACTTCACGACCAGTAACAGTTTAAACAAACTAATCAGTTTAAAACGCCAACAAAGTTTCTATAAAATACTGTACTTTCTTTAGGTTGTTGACTCTACGGAAAAATCACAAAATTCAACATACACAATCAAAATGACAGATAACTTCGTTTGTTCCTCGTACCAAAAATTTAAAATCATTAATAACAGTTTAAACAAACTAATCAGTTTAAAACGCCAACAAAGTTTCTATAAAATACTGTACTTTCTTTAGGTTGTTGACTACGGAAAAATCACAAAATTTAACATACACAATCAAAATGACAGATAACTTCGTTTGTTCCTCGTGCCAAAAATTTAAAATCATTAATAATTTATAAAATATATTTTTCGACCAATGGGTGCGACTGCGGCGCGTCTGCCTGCCCCAGGGGGTTAGGAAAGACCCTTTTCAAAGTTCAATGTGGATATCTAACAGGTGGAGATCAAACTTACATTTACTTTAAGAACCCTTTAAAATTTACAAGTTACATATACTGTTACAAGAAAAAATGATGCGAGACAATCTATATTTATGGTACACGCCTCTGAGTAACTTTACATACAATTTGTTCCAGACATATCTAATATGTTGGACATCAATTCAATAACACACTGTATGTAATGGTATACATTTTGTAATTGAGTGTAGAGTTTGGGACGAAATGTCAGAATAAATAGTAGTTTGATCTATAAAAGTCAACCTTCCACGTTTTGCACCCATTTAAAGTCACGTTCCATAAGAACATATATAGTAATGATTTCCTAATATTCAGACTTATATTATCCGTAAGTAAATTCCTCTTTTTCAGGAAAGCCTTCCTTGCCTGTGATACCCTACTCTTTATGTCTACCTTACTTATACCATCCCTAGTTATTACGCTTTCCAAGTAGCAGAATTCCTTAACATCCGTTAAAATATACCTTCCCAATTTAACACCCTTTGTTATTTCACTGATTCCCATTCTACACTCCATCACATTGGTTTTCTATCTATTAATCCTTCATGCCATTTATTACAGTTTTCTAGCTTTCTTCTGACTTCCCGTTTATTATGAACAATTAAATGGAAGTTACGTTTTACAATAACACCTTTTTAATTTTAAAAAAGCGTTTAGTGATGGCTGTCTCTATATTAAAAAAAGGCTAGCAGTCAGACATGAATTTATACAAATTTTTACCTTTCGTCCTCGTTTAAAACAATATAATTTCTCCGATGTACCTAATTGAGATTTACAGGGATTGACATGAATGAAATGACGGTTATATCAAAATAAATCTGTAAATAATTTACAAAGATTGACGGTTTTACTATCTGACGAACCTCGGAAGTCGAGTCTAAGATGTGAGCATTTGTATTCCGCAAGTAACCATATTATTTTCCCACAAACAAGGCGATAGTCCGTCGGTCGTAATTGCCAGAGCGCTGACGAATACCAATGCCGCCGCCGCCCCGCTCACAATTATTATCGCTGCTTTTGAAGCCCAGAGTACATAAAACACGGACTCAGGCCTAATTAATTATTTGCCAATGGAATCTAGTTAGCGAGAATGATTGCTGCTGCCGTTGGTATGGGCTACGTGAAATCCCGCCAATTGGTAACCGAGTTACGTCCGCCTGCGCTCTGTCGACCAAAGGAAATTCCCATTATGCGCTGGATAAATAAAAGAGACAGCACGATGGAAAAATATGGACCTACGTCAGTTTGGGAGAATTACGAACACAAAACTTAAACGATGTCCTGGTTTATTAAAATTTGTTTACTTAACTGCAAAATGTTTTCCCGGGTGTCATTAATACAGCAGAATCGAGTCTCATTACTATAAACTATAGAATTTTACACGACTATGTCGTGGCGTTTGAAGTTAGTAAGCACAAAATAATATTTAATAATGAAACTAAAAAATTAAAATAGAATATGTAGAGAAAAATGTGTATAAATAAATAAAAATAGTAGAGAAAATGTAAACTACTGTGGTCATGTGACGAGATATTCGCTTTAAGAAGTGTCACGTGAAAGGATAAATATGTCCATAGGGACGAAAGGTCCCCAATTTTAAACTTAATAATGGTCATTGTGTAATTGAAAATGTGACTATTTGTCATAAACAAAAGACAGAAAGAAATGTGTATAAATAATATTGGAAAGTTTTGTGACTCGTTATTTTTATTACCATATTATTAGCTGCTTTTGATATATTTTAATCGAAATAATTCAATCCTAAATAGTTTATATTTGAACAAAATTATTCTCAGTTTAAATTTCTAATTTCTTGCAAACATTTTGAATGCAAATAAGAGCAGAAGAAATTTCTTCTTGAAGCAGCTCCGTAATTTTTAACGAAACGTCAAAACATATGTAATGGAATCAATTAAATTTGTGGTATTTTAAGTGTTTATTTGTTAATTTTATAAATTGTATTTAGATTTGAGATATTTTGATTTTTTTAAAAAATAACTACCGTGAAATGAAACTAATTTGACGTATATCCTGTGTTTAAAATCAGAGAGAAATAATTGAATTTCAATTTTATTATTCTAGAGTAACCAGGAAGCTGATTCGCTAATTGAGAGCTTTTGTGGACTTAAACGAACAAAGGCAGAGTTAACTAATTACCATCGATTTTTGAAAGTGATAATTTCACAATTAAAATGAACGTTGCTAATTTTCAATCTGCACGCTCTGTCCAAAGACAGCGAGCGGCAAAGAGAGAACAGAGCAGCAGCAGCAGCAGAAGCAGGGACTCATACAAGCAATAGCTGGTTTATATGGCGGTAATTCGCGGTCCACAGAACACGCACGGGCGAGCTGTTAATTTGCGTTTCCCTGGAGGACTGTAAGGACTAACGGACGGAGCAGTATGGTTGGTTTCTCTTGCCGCCACCGCCAACTGCCATCTTACTAATGGCGGACCTGTTTGTCTCCAAGTGTTGAGGTAATTAATTACATGCAAAGTAATTAGCGCTCGCGGGAAAGGCAATTATAGCTGCCGACGAGTGGTCTGCCAACTTGTAATGGCGGCGCCGCTTGCCATTTCTCCCCAATCTACCCCCCGGCCCCCTTCAGCTACATGTACAGTAACTAAATAGCGAAACCCCGTTTCCCGGGCCCTTCAATTCACTGGACACGGGACCAGACTCGACCCAATCCGTCTACTAATTAGGTTGCGAATAGTAAAAAAACTTAACACTTAAGTAGACTCTCTTGAACAGATTAGGCATTAACTTTTATTACTTGATGTACTTACGTAACCATAAACACTTATACGTGTAATAAGAGTGACAGAAATGATCTTCTCATATTGAAATGAATAGAGGTGTTATTATTTATTTATGTGCTATATTAATATTTTAAAAATGAGCTTGTTTGATAAAAAACTTACTTTGTCAAAAAACAAATTTGCATCCATAACTACAATTTTTATATTTTCAATCTTTTATGCCGGCATTTCATTCATAATTAAAACTACAAATATATTTACATAAAAAATGATACAAATTAAATTCTTAAAACTAACAATTTTCTAACTCTATACCCAGAGTCGTATATTATGGGCCTTCTCATAGATCAGAATGTTAAACACAAAATCTATTCGAACCTGGCAGTACACGAAATTAGCAATAAGGATTATAGGTGTAATTTACAGTGCCAGCTTAGTATAAATATTCTCCTTGTTATCTCTCTCTGACTCTGTCTCCGTCTCACCGCCCTCAAAAATCTCTCTCCGAATCTGTCGAAATTTTCCTCCCGTCTCACGGATTTCGAAAAATCTATCTCCAAAATCTCTATGCCAGCGTTTTTAAAATCTCTTCTCCACTTCTTTACTTTATATCACAAAGGTGTCAGGGATGGATATAGACCAATAACATTTATGATTACACTTGGCAAAACACACCACCCGATGCCGCTTGACTGTGCTGAAAATTTCTGTACGGGTTTCAGCTTCTGGTTTACCTACAAACTACTCACACACAACAAACATGACCGTCATGTTTACTTCGCAACAGCGCAAAACGGACCGAGGTAAGCGCTTGAGTCTACCAGAAGCAAAGGCTGTGTTGGTAGTTGGCGAGCGCAGAAAACCTACAGACAATTTTCTAAATTTTTAACGGCTTGATGGTCATATGGGATGTTTATTTTATTAAAAAAATGAAGACACACTACATTAATCAGCCTTGAGGATGGTTCACCCAGTTGAACAGGAATGTAGAGATTTTTATGAAAAAAACTGCAGAAAAGTCAAACACTTTATTAGACAGATACGGAAGTTGAATTGTAGGTCTGGTTGGACTTTTCTGAAGGAGATCTCTGTTATTATTCTCTAGCCGGAAGCAAACAGAGAGCATTTAAAGGAAAAACGTTTGTTCTGAAACTTACCCCATCTGAAACCTTTTTCTTCTTTTCAAAACACTCTCAGGGTAGTTGAAAACTTCAAAATTAAGGATCAGATCTTAACGGGTAGTATATATTTGATTACGCACCAATTCAATGCATATTTTTATTTGAAACAAAATTTAGTATTCTTTTATATTAATTTGTGATATTCGACTTCGTCGATGCTCGATGGAAGTTATTTGGATCCCTGTTGGGTTGGGGTGTGTGTTATACTCGCCGACAAGTTTCTCCCCGTTACTGACTGTGACGTCCTCTATCAGGAGAGCGGAAATGGGCCCCATCTATGGCGACTAATTGCTCCTAGCTCCTCTAGCTTGCTTGAGGCATCACAGCTCCAGCTAATGAATCGAAGCTGACTCCTCCCCCTCCCCCTTTTCGCTTTACTGGGTACTTGGAGTAATATCAGACGGAAGTTACATATTCGTCTGGAAAATTTCTAATAAAGCTATAAGTTTTAGCAGGGATTGTTCTCCACTCATTTTTCTTTGAACTCAGTCCCTTACAAAGAATATAATTGTCGTTCGATAATTGAATCTCAGAATAATTATTTGGCACAGCACAAATGACAAATTATATTTCACAGTATACAATGACCAAGCAGTCTGTTTTGAATTCATTATTTAAAAAGGAAAAATTACTTGCACAAAATATTAATAATAAATACATTACGTTTCATCCACAACCCGTGGAAATCATCAGGTGGACACAACAATTAAATTGAAACAACGATACAAAACAAAGATGTACATAAAAATATTCCAAAGACTTTATTCAAGAATACACTCGCGAATGTTGTTCAAATAATTGGTATCAGTTGTAACATTGAACTGAATTTGATGAGTAGCATTTCAGATATTAATCTAGCACAATAATTAGTTTCATAAATGAAACGAATCTAATGATTTATCATTATCAAAGCTGTCGTTGTGTGAGTTGTCGTGCTAACTGAGAAATAAATGTTTCTCATTTGGCTGTTTCAAATACAAAAAGTAATTTTCAATCCCCGATGTGTTTGTCATACGCAACAAACGTTTCATCCTAAACAGGAAATTTTATTTACTACATTATATTTCCCTCAATTATACGATAAAATGTTAACACTTTCTTAACAATAAAGGAATATGTTGATTTTATATATTATATCAATCAATTTTCGATGCTTATTAATCATAATCTGAAGAATTATAATTTTTTTAGAAAGGAAAGTTGTGACGATATTTTATTTTTGTAGTCTAATGCTAATAAAAGAGATTAGCAAACAAAATGTCTGAAACTATTTTAAGTAAAGTGAGGTGAGTGGAAAAGACGAACAGATTTGTCAAACAATTTAGACCACGGCACCTATTTTTAAAATAAGGGATTGTTGAAATGAAAATTGGGAATCCTTCTTCTATAAAATGTCAAAATATAAATATTAATCATCCTGACCGTCAGGAAGAAGGTTAAATAATAGCAAGAATTATTTTTGCAAAAAATGATGTTACATAAAGGGCGTTTCGCTCGGAAAACATGACATCTTCAAGTAATAACATTTAAATAGTTAGGATAGCTTTTAGCACATTGCATGCCAGAATATAAAATATTAGACGTGTTAATATTGAGGGAAATGGAGTCATACATTACACTTTAAAGATTTTCTCCAAAATAATGACACTATTCTAGTGAGAAAATTGGAGGAAGATTTAAGTTACACACGAATCGTACGTAAGTCATATTACCTTACTGGGTAAACGTAAAGTAGACACACATTCTGATGTGGTATTCAAGATTAAAATAATATTACAAATGAAGAAAAAACGTTATCTTGACAAACTGCAAGTGCTAGATAAACTTACAATTAAGTAGTTTTAAAAAATATGAAATAGTTACTTTTTATAAGTTGTGTCTGTAAAACCACTGAGAGTTAAAATTTAGGTGAATTATTATTTTAATTATGTTTCTTCTATTTTTTTACGGAGGTAATGCCATTTGTTCAAGCGACACTATATTTTACACAGTTTATCATTTAACTAAAAAATAACAAACTTTTTTTTCAGTTATTTGATGCTCCAGTAATACGAAGCATCCCCGTAAGGTTAATTTTTGAGGGTATACGACGAGATCACGTAACTGGAACTCTTCTGGGAGACTCACTTTCTCCGCATGTTCGTATGAAGAGGCGTTTGGGAATTTGATCTATCAGGAGACCCATTACTCAAAATCGTTAGTTTCTCATCCATCAATTACGTGACAGACTTATGTAAGATTCAGTTTTAGGAAAAAATATAAAGATCGGGACAGTGTTACAGCCGAACAATCGTCTTCAGTGTCAATGATCTATGAAAACCGAAATCCTTTGTAAATAACAAGAACGAATTTAATTATGTAAACATACTCGCAGACAGACGAATGGATGAATACTGAAACAGTATTGCTGAAGAAAGATAAATAGGCACCACTACAACAATATTAATCGAGGCATTTATAAAAAAGAGAAGTTTTAGAAGTAGTTGTCGTTCAATGAGCCATAAGTACTTCTTACTCTTAACGTGAATCAAACTGATTAAGATATATTATTAAAGCATAACATGTTATTATCTGTATTAATTTTTTTAAAAAAATTCGAGGCGTAATTTTGACTAAAAATATTACTTGTTGCTATAAAAAGAACTCAAATTAGTCATGTTATGTGTCATGCAAATTGTAAAAGAAAATATACAAGTTAAAAATTTCAAATGTTGCAATTTCTTCAAGGAAAAATTTATTATTCGTCCTGAAGTTAAAACCTCTTTAGGCACCGAAAATTAAATCATAACCAGAAGGTTAAAATAATTTTAAAATTATCTACATATAGGACATCCAGCCATATAAAAAAAATCGCGTGTAGATTCTCTGTTCGTTTCCCAACTATAGAATAATAACGGAGATCTCTTGCATTAAAGTCCAACCAGATTATCGATTTTCCGAAGTGTTTTTTTTCGTAGAATTCTCAACCTTTTTTCAGCACAGCTGCGTACATGATAATACGTCACAATGTCACGTTAATTTAATTAGACGGTACAAGGACGATTCCAAGGTCAATCGGGAATGTAGAATAACTACAGTCTCTATGACAATGATACCATAACTGTTAGTGTGATGAAATTTTTTTGCTAATGTTTACGAGGCCAAAAGATGTTTGAAAATATTATTTAACAAAAATAAATTTAAGGGTTATCCCATGAAAGGAACATTTATTACTGTTATCAATCCCAAGAAATATTATATTTTCAGATATATTTTTCGCGATTCTTTAAAAATTCTATATTTACAAAAATGAGTTTTACATTCAAAATGATGAAACAAAGGAATATACGTCACTGAATATCATCCCCCTTGATCATATGACCGCCCCGCTTCCATCAGACGCCTATTTATATTTCAAACGTGCAAATTGAGAAAATAAATAAATGAAACTAAAAAATATGTATATATTCGATACAAAAATAATTGCCGGTACCATAAATATTAAAAACAAAATTGCAACCAGCTCTCGTGCTCTGTACACGGCAAGTTAAATATGGTAAAATATACAATTAAAATTGAGCACGTCACTTCACATATAAATATTCATTAAGCGGATAATAGGGTTGGGGAAGGGGTAGGGGGGCGGAAAGGGGGCACGGAAAACATTTCTACACGTTAGGAGCAACCTTCGTGGACCAATTTTGTTAGTCTATTAGTGGGCTCAGAGACACAGAGGCTTGGGAGAATTAAGGAGGGGGAGATAACCGACAAAAAAGTAATGGGGAGGGCTGTAATAAATGCTTTGTACTAACCACGGCTAGACAAACATATGATTAAAACGAAAAGGATGGTGATTGGTAATTTGGAAAGCCTATCAATATGTCAGATAAAGGTTATTACACTAATACCGAAATAAAGAAGAAACGTAAAGAGTTGGAAATAGTTTTGAAACCAAAACGAAAGAAAGTAATTTTTCAGTTTCAGTATGATCATTAATTTTAATATCTTTTAAAAATTTATGTCTGAATCTTGTCTATTTAATCACAGTATCACATTTAAAAAAACAGGCTATGTATATTTACTTCACAACATTTTCTAAAATATGAGTGCGTGTGGTGTGACGACATACGACCAGTTTTAAATTGTAATAGTGAGATTAAATAGAGATTACAGTACGTTCTAAAAAATTACGATCAAAAAGACCGGTAGCTTTAAAAACAATGACATAAAAGTTTTGAGTAAAATTATTAAATAGTTTTCTACTGTCGTCACTCGAACACTCCATGACGATTAAGGATGACACTGCTCCATTTCTCGACAATAATAGGAACTTTATTATTATATGAAATTTACGCAACGATTATTTGCTTTATACCACAGTATTCTTTCACAGGATGGATTTTTGCAATCACTTTGGAAAATTCCTTCGGCCTTCAGTTTGAGATTGAGATTCAGTATGAGATTTATTATTTAATTCAACCCGCTAAAGCTTTGCCACTCAGAAGAATCAAAATTTTCCAACCGACGATGACGTCATCCTGCCTATTAAAGCAATTAATAACTTTATACTTAAAAGCTGTCCTTTCTTATATTTCTCTTTCAAACTGGAAACTGGTCCGCTGAAATATAGATATAGTTTTTTCAATTTCATATTCTTAACAAGGAACCTTACTTTCACCAAAGATATTTCCTGAACTCACGAAAAGTGTCTACAGGTCTGTCTTTTTCCAATTTTCATCAAAGGGATAGAATAGTTCTCTTTTGGTTCAAACGTGAAAGAAAAATAGGAATAAATGTAGTGGTATGTTCACATAGAAGGTGAGTACATGTTTCCTCAGCATCCGAAATGTACAATTTTCTTAATTTTTCATTAATGCCATTTTTTAAGATTTTTATCCTGGGGATCCTTAACTTTTAGAATCATCTGAAAAATTCTATTTTACTCTGGTCTTACAACGAATATCAAGGCTTTTCCCAACCATTGCTAACAAATATAATATCAAACTTTCTTTTCTTGTTTCCGGCTACCTCACAAACACTTCCAAAGACCAGAAGATAGATGTTTCAAATTAATTATTCCTAATTTTTATTTGAATCGCCGAGATATTATCAGAATAAATTTTTTACTCGTTCCGGATCCAACTGTATCACTGTTGATCCTTTTCATGCGACTGTTCTCTTGAGTACCTATCTTAAAAAGCTGTAAATAAATCTAAATAACATTCCCTTCAGATATTAGAATCAACTATTCCCTCCGTGGTCCAAAACAGGTAGAGTTATCATTTTGTGACGTGCGAATTAATAGCGTAAACGGGGTTCATTGCCCCTCAGAGGAAAGTCCCCGAACGAACCCTTGACTACTACGTTCGCGTAACGGAGCTTTTACTTTTTTATATATAAATATAAAAAATAGAAAGTGTGTCTCTCGAAAAGCTTTAATGCCTGCCAAGGGACGAGGCGAGACGCGACGAAGGAGAATAAACGCGAGGTCCCGCTCAGGGACAAACTTTGCCAACGTTCCGGAAAGAAAAAGCGGGAACTTTTCACGGCATTATGTGACCAAAATAACACTTTAACAAATAAAATACAAAACACCCGTACTGATACAAAACGCTTTTCCCCCTTTCGGATAAAAACAGTTGGTAGATGTTTAAGGCTTCTTTTGTGAATATGACGTCCACTTTTACACAGAATAAGTTCAGGAATTGCATCCTAAGTAACCCTAAAAATTGTTACATATAACTATTAAGACTGCAAGTCACACTCAAAGGAGATAAAGAGACAAACCTTCAAAAAATTCAACTTAATGTAATCAAATCAGTAGTCTACGGACGCCTTTTAAATTCTGAGAAACATGGGTTTATAAATATCGATAACTTAGAGAGAATTGTAAAATAAAATAGGCAGAATTGGCTGTACATTGACAGAAGTTATAACCACAAAATTGATTAACGACTAATCGGGTAGAAATATTAAAGAATATAAATAAAGAAATGAAGAGAATAATTGATACAACAGAAGATATTAACTATCTGCATAACACAATTTTGATATTTTTTAAAACATAAAGTAGACGATTCCATTAAATATCTTAAGTCCGTCTATGGTTCGGCAATTTTTGAAATATAAGAAATTGAAAGCACATGAGGGTTAAATAGTCACTATTTTTCAGTTCTGTATTTTAAGACAGAATTTATGATTAAGAACATAATCTGACTCTTTTTATACTATAACATGGCCAAAAAATCCCGAAAAGAATTAATCACTATATTAATTAAATAAAATGAAGTTTCAAATACAATTTTAAGTAAATCACAACGATTCTAATTTAAAATTGGGACGTCCCCAAGTTTGTATATTGTAAAAACCACGTCTATGTTGATTATTTTTTATTATACTAAACACTACATCATTGATGAAGGTTTTCTATAATATATGACAACCGCAGATCAACAAAATACAATTAAATGTTACGGTAAAGAGTTCATTAACTGAATATTTTACATAAAATTTTAAGTAAATCACGTTTCCACTTAAAATTTTTAAAAGCCACATCTATGGTTATTCTTTATTATAGTCAATACCATATAATTGATGAAGGCTTTTTTACAGTATATGCCAAATTCAGATCACCAAAATACAGGGAAGAAACTTGTTTAATATTTATTTTGTAATGCATTTTACTCACCACTTACTGTAAGTTTTAATGAATTCAGAGGAAGAATTTATTCAGAATGATTTTTGGCTACATACTTTTGAAAAAGGATCCAAGAATTTTTACAGAAGGTATTCAATTTTGGTAAATAATTAGATTATCTGAAATTGAAATAAATATTAAATGAGTTATAACAGACTCTTTGTCAGTTTTTTATTATTTTTTAAAATGATGATCTATACTACGTTTCGTCTCTCATTTGAGACTTCTGCAGGTACAAAAATTTAGTCGTTCGTGGATCTCACACCACTCAGAATTTCGGCCAAATGAGTGGAGGTGTGAGGTCCATGTAGAGCTAAATTTTTATACCTGAAGACGTCTCAAATGAGTGACGAAACGTAGTATAGATCATTATTTAAATAAAATAAAGTAAAAATTGACAAAGAGGTTGTTATAACTCATTTAGTATTCAATGTTAAAATATGGAAAAAGTAGTGTGTTACCATTATAGCACCTTGTGTTACTCATCCAGAGTCGCACAGGAATATATAGCCTACCTGATGGTATAACATCTCGAGAAAGAAAACAACTAAATTAGAAGAACTAAAAATAAGGTCACTATAAATATACCTTTCCCAGGTTTCACCCCAATCTTTAACTTTTCGTGAAAGAAAAAAAACACCTTTAAGATATGACACTACATTTCATTTCACCCACGAAATTCTTATTGTTTTCCCAACCGCGCCGCCCCGGGGAAAAGTTTCTCCCCCCACCAACCAACCAACCCACCCTGGGCGCCATTTCCAACATTTCACATTAAATCTTTAGCAAATTAAGTTACGTTCCTACAGAAACTTTGAGACAGTCTGTCATTAACCGCTCCAGTACAGAAAGTTACCGACAACGCTTTTAACTTCGAAAAGACATTATCTCTCAATCTGACATTTCGACGATCTCGGCAAAAAGAAAAAAAAACAGGAATCAGCGAGTAAAAACTCACAGAGGTCAATCGGAAACGAGAAATGAGATACATTAATATGGAAAAACTCGCTGAAAGCGTAATCAGAGGATTCGATGTTCCAGTACTAACGAGCGTTTACAATCAGTTAATAAAACTCGGTATTAACGACGGAAAATACGAAAATTAAAAATTGCTGTTATTTTTTTCTACCTCCCAGGGAAATTAAAAAATATAATACACGCAAATTTTCAGTACCTATGCACATTGACGACTTAATTTTTTTTAAAACAAATTTAATTTGTGAGGAAAACTGTTACAAGGGGGACGAAGATAGTTGAGACGTTAGGACGCAGCATCAATATTCACTACTTCATCATCTTTGTAGATAATTTACTCTAAATTTTGTTTGCAAAGGAACGAGTACATTGAATAAAATATCTCCAGAAAATTATAATTCCGAGAATCTTTCTGCATAGGGGATTTAATTTCCAGAAATTTTCATCTATACGAAACTCTGCGAAATAATTAATGCCTTTTAGTTTTGACTCCATTTGTTAATAGCTTCCACGAGTCATTTAAATGACTCAACAGCATAAAAATTACGAATAAAAATTTACATATAAAATACAGTCGTTAATTTTGAAATACTTTAATATCTATGTCATCCTTTTTATAGTCTTATCATTGTAAATTTGGGTCAACCTGGTTTCAGATTATAATTTATTGTATTCATTCACTATTATTATGTTACACATCTTTTTACATATCCATTTTATTTCCCGATTATTTCGTCACAATACTTTACTTCGGCAACTGACTGGAATTACACTCCATTTAACGTTATAAAGGATTAAAATAATTCTAATGGTTATATTTATCTGACTTCAGTAAGCCACGAAAGAATAACCCAGGTGAAATTGAAAAAAATATACTTTAATAATAAAAAATGATAACATATAAATAGAATGAAAATTGAGACCACATTTCGTTTCTTTCAGGTTGAAATACTAGAATTTTACACGTCAACATATAATTCATATCTTGAAACATTTATCCATAATTAATTTATTAAAACAGTTTTTGCTTTACGCCCATACAGTTCAGCCGACATTTCCTAAAATACTGTTCACGTAATTAAATACAGATAAAATAAATAACAGATTTCACAGACAAATTTTATTCAACTACGATGTTTCGTCTTCAACATCGTGACTTCATTTGGTAAGGGGGATACAAATGAGTTTCTTTAATTTTTTTACTACGGACAAAACGTTATACAAAATAAACTAAAAGTTTTAAGTTTGAATAATATTATATAGGACAAATTAAAATTCTTCTTGCAACTCGAATAAAATATTTAAATCATAATTATGTCAATTCCTTTCCTATGCTATTAAAGGGGAGTTACCTGTTTCAGAATCACCCTCATGTAGCCTGTTATCCACCCCCAAAAAATATTTCATTACTAAAAACTTAGAAGAAAATCATTAATTTTATAGGTAAAATGTTGACATTTTAGATTTTGAACATAATTTATTTAAATGTAAAACATACACTTAATCATGATATTGATAGTTTAAAAATTGATTAATATTTTAATCCATTAAATTTGGTATCTAAAAATTTAATGAGGTTTTTCTATAAATTTTTGAATCATAACAAATCACATACATAATTGTTTGATGATCGGTGACATTTCGTGCTATATTGAGGAAGCCTCATTTGAAAAATTATATTGTTTTAAACAGTAAATGAAGTAACGTCAGTTTTTCGCAATAATTAATTAGAATAAATTTATGTCCAGTACAGTTCTTATAAAGTTGAACCAACGTTTCGTCACTATATTCGGGACATCATTAGGTAACTTTACTACAAAAATAGTGCAAATCAATTTTTAACAATTTTAATAATTTATAATGTATCATTTTCTAAAAAGATTTTGGTACAATTTTTGCACTAACCTTAAGTGAAGAAATTTTTTTCCTGCTCATTGGGCGATATTCATATTATTATTAACTGCGTAAATCTCAAATATGGTGACGAAACGTCTTTTTAACTGAATAAGAACTCGTAGTAAATTTATTAGATCCAATTACAATTTATTTTTTAAGACTTACTGTGATGATTTAGTATTATATATGTTTATTTATTTTTAATTCCTAGAAAATCTATCTATATATATAACACAGACGTGAAGTTAAATATTACTTAATAATGTAAAGTTATTTCAGTATGTATATTAGATTTTGACTTAGGTCTATTCAGGTGGTAATATGAGAATATTTTGAGAAAGGGAACGATGTCTATTTATATAAAAATTAATTTTATTACACGTATTTTATATTAATAAGTTGACATATTTGTTTCAAGACCCTGAATCATGATGCTGATAAACGCGAAGTTTGACTGCATAAACGAAGTTAAAGAGAAGTTAAGTGGCACTCTATAGACACCGACGTCCATATTTTATAAGGGCTCGAAACGATTTCCTTCATGGCAACACCCTATTAATTAACGCGGAATATTAAACAGTAGATATATGATATGTTAGCACGTATCGACGGGAGAGCAATATATAATACAGTAAAAAAAATTGTACAAAACATATCGGGTCGCTAAATGGATAATTTATCGCTGAAATGAGGGAAAACATTTTAAGGCTATTATTATAAGTAATTTACAAATATGACTGGTAATATGTTAGCAGAGATTTACAAACAAAACGACATTTCGAATTTTTAATACCTGACGGGGATTTTGTACTGGTCTTGTGGAAGTTTCCTCAATAATAAATATCCGCATATAAGTAAATAATTGAAACAAAGAGAATAGAGAAAAAAATTAATAGAAACACTGCGAAGTAAAAGTAAAATTAAATTAAGATGCATATAATTACAGGCCAAGCATCACATATAATTAAATATTTTATCTGGCAATTAAATATTCATTAAATCAGCCTCTTTGTAATTTTTTAGAAAAATAATTTGAATATTAAATATTACAACGTTTCTTTTCTCATTTGAGACTTCTTAAGGTACTAAAAAGAAATTTACAATGGATTACATTGGGTAATATGTACAGCTAAATTTTGTAAGCGTAAAACTATGTTTTTTACTAAAACAATTTTATAACTTTTAACCCAATTTAATCCACTGTAAATTTCTTTTTAGTGCCTGAAGAAGTCTCATATGTGAGACGAAACGTTGCAATATTTAATTTTTAAATTATTTATTTTAAAAATAACTGACAAAGGCACTGATTTAACTCATTTATTTAAAGAAACACGTTTCACCGGTCATATCATGCATAAAAACTATTAAGTCAAACGTTTTTAAAATCATCAAAGATGTCACGATGACACAATTTTATCATACATTGTCCTCTGTATGAACATTTTTAATTCACGTTCTCTGGTTTGCCTTTACAGTATTCTTGTATTCGGCGTATATTTTTGGGCATTAAATTTTTTAAAAATATGACCTCAGATCTTTAGGTCTTTAGACAAGGAGATGGCTCAGGCAGATAAACAACTGTCTATTTGACAATGGTTTCCTCCGAAGCGGTACAACCAATGATAACACTGATATCTTCCTGACACTTTCGATAATGTATAGAGTTTTCAGTCTGGTTGATTTGAGCTAATTTTTAAGGTTTATTTAATAAACCTGGTGAGATATTGCAATGACTGACGAAACTTCATGTTCTTAAACATTTCATTATTCTTCCTGTATTCTCCCTAATTTCAGTTAGTTATTAATTCAACAGACACGAAATTATTAATTATTCTTAAGATGAAAGCTATTACTTTAGCTCTTGAGATCTCATCTTGCCTCTTACAAGAAACAGCAAGTCAGTAAAAATTAGTGTAACATAGTCTTCAACTTAAAAGTTTCCCACTTTTGTTAAATTAATTCTTGAGAATTATCGTTTAAAACCATTCCTGGTGACCTGGATCTCTGAGAGTATGACGCGTAATCCAGTGCAGTCCAGTCCGGCTATTCCGAACCACTACCACTGATGAGATGCGGCGTACTTAAGCTGATAAACATATTAATCTAAATGCATCTGCACAGTGCACGCTGCCTGAAGATAATGTAATATGCATATGTGCCAGTTGCAATCCTCGTTTTCTAATTGGACTTAGTAATGTACGTGGCGTTACAAGCATTTCACATTCGCCGGATTAGCATCCAGAATATTGTTAATGTCCTATAAACGTCATCAAATGTCAGAGACAATTATTCTCATTGGATTCAACACAATACTGTGCGGTTGTCAAGGTACTTGGACTCCAGTAGAAAATTGCCCGGTGGTAAAATACGATGATGAAAGTCTTCTCTTCTCAACTCAGATGAAACGGTTTCTCTCACACATTTGACGATTGTTCTTCTCGGTGTTTAAAATTCTTCTATTGTTCCGTCGTCTACAGTGATCAGCCAATGGGTAAATTGTGCAAATTAGTGGACTGATAACATGAATCGCGTTTTAGGAACCAGATGAAGTCATGATAAATTGAGATCAGGGATAAAACTTAGGGAGAGGCAGAGAGAAACAGATAGAGAGGCAGGGTCAGAGAGACACACAGAGACAGAGAGAGACATACAGACAGACAGAGAGACAGAGACAAACAGGCAGAGAGGGAGAGAGAGAGATTTTGAAGATTAGCACCCGCGCTATCAAAATTTTACAAAAAATACTGTAATATGTACTTCACGTTGCAGTATGATTCATTTTCCATATAACAAAATATTATTTAAAAAAACATGGGTCGGTCCTGATATGGACAATCCTCAGGGTTCAACCTGAAGAGGGTCCATATCAGGATCGATACATGTAGTTTTTTTTTAAAAAAAATATAGTTCGTCATGTATCACTAATTTTTTTGTCTGTTCTTGGCCTTATTTAAACTTATATTAACCTTACAGACTTTAATAACTAGTATCTTTTTGACAGTATTTACGTAGTATGCAATAACGTCACATCCATCAAAGGAAACATACTTTGTCCCTCTTAATAAAATAAAGAGTGATTGTATTTTTTTTTTGAAAACAGAATGGTGCCTTTTGTAGTCTAAAAATATCATCCTAGTATCTTTATAGTGTTTTTCACAGTATTTACGTAGTATTCAGTGACGTCACTCCCGTTAAAGGAAACATACCCTGCGTAGCTTTATAAACTAAAAGGTGATGTTATTCAATTTTTTAAAAAAAGAATGGTGAATTTTGTAGTCAAAGCTTTTGAAAGTAGTAACTTTATTATATTTTTCACAGTATTTACCTAGTATGGAACAACGTCATTTACGTCAAAGGAAACGTACCCTGTGCCGCTTAATAAACCAAAGGGTGTTTATTTAAAAAAAATGATGCAAATTGTAGTGTAAAAATGGCCGTAGTAGCTTTATAGTGTTTTTCACAGTATTTACGCGAGTAAAATGAGCCTTTCCTCAGGACGTTTTGCTAAATTGTGCCGCCTTGGTTTTGAAATATTCTTTTCCAATTGGAACGTATATTACAAATTTTACGTTCATAGTTTCCAAAGTTGACGCAGCTGCCAGTTTCTCGTTTTATAGACACAGATGCATGCATGCATGTATGTATATATATATATGTCTTCCAGCAAGTCACACTTTTACCTCATTTCCGTCAGGTGCGGAGCAGAGAGTATGCGCTGAATGTTGTCGGAAGCAGCAGTGCGGTAGGTTTCTGGTCATAAAAAAGCGTTGGCGGAGTCGACGAGAATTTCATTTGGCACTGTTTGTTTTCCAGACCACTCTGCTCTCCTCTCCTCACACAGACAGAGAGAAGCGGCCAGGAATTTTTCGTGCTCCCAGACCGAGGTAGTGGTAGAAGTTGGAATCCACCACCATCCTGCCTGTTATTACTCAACCCGCTGGCGTCGTCGTTCATTTAAACCCTCTGCGTTAATCTCGGCGATATGGGGACCGCTTAAAAACACGCGGCGACATTCGCTCGCAAACGAGCTTTGTTAGTTATATTAAAACGCAAAAAAAATGTTACCTAGGGAACATCACAAACGGAATTGCTACAGCTTGCTGAAAGCATAGAGAAAAAATAATAACACGCAAGCAGCAAAATAAGCAAATACGAAACCTCTTTTTCCTACTTAATATGGCGGTACTATTAACAAGGTCAAAAAACGATTTGTAATGCTAAAAAATGCAAGATAAAAAAGTACCGAACAGAATAATTCAAATAGGGGGAAATAAGACATTAAAATCAGCAGAGTTCTAAATATTCAAAATTTGTATAAAAACAATCATCTTTGGAAGCGAAAAGAAAAGAAAGATATTCCTAGCAGATTTATTAATCGATACATGTTGCTAAAAAATTCTAAATTGTACGAAGTGAAACTATTCATTTAAACAGTATTTAAAAAAATTACAATTCATTTAACATATAAAGGATTTTGGTTTTTAATATTTTTCCTACCGATCTCCAAACCTTATTTTCTGAATTCGTAAAATTATTGGAAGTGTTTATTGTACATAGAAATTAAAATAATTTTAAAAACATCAAGTTTCAAAAAGTCGTAGCAAAAAAAACGTACTGTAATAGGAGTACAAAGAAAAAATAAAACATCTTTGGATAGTACGTGATGAAAGGTTATCATTAGGAGGGAGGTGTAATCTCTGGATATGTCATGTTTGCTGCAGATGAGAAATTTTTGAATGATGAACGGAAATTATTGGCTAAGGAGAGATAATGAGAGAATTAGTTTGATTGTAGTAAGATTGTATTATTATTGTTGATTCGTTAACTTGTGTATTGTGGCGTCAAAAAGTGTAATTTTCTTCAAAATATAGGTAAAAAGGTATGTAAACTTTATTCATTTGTAGGTTTACTAAGTAATTCGATGGAAAGAAAAACCACGATTTTGAAACCTTAGAGAAATATGAGAAATTTTGTTTACACGACTCTTTATGACTCGTCATGACGTCATAAACGTCTATTTTTTCTCATAACAACGAGTCGTACATGTTTAAAGTTGGTCCCCGTGTTTTACACTTTGCCAATTTGGCTTCATACAACAAATCTATAATATTTATTGTCTGTCATCGACGTTCATGGTTTATATTATTGTGTAATCAAAATGGAAGATGAAAGCCTTATTTCCATTTCGCGCTAATGGTGGTAATGTATCGATCTCGCATTAAAACACAATATGCAGCTCGAAAATGGGGATTTAGTCAAGGTTCTCCGTCCATTATCCTCTATCTCTGTGCAGGCATGAAATCTCATTGGCGAACAACACGAGATCCATATCTGGGGGACTGAAGGGTCCTCTCTGTCCAGCAATGCGATTTGCCCTACTAATAAGGCGAGATCAGTCACATGGCTAATGAAACTATTTCCGTGGTGGAAACAGCGGTACCTGCGACAAACAGGATCACGGCCAATATGGACGGCGACACAAGGGGTAGTTAGTGGCTCATCGCTACGCTGATCAACGGTTACAAACGCCACGTGAATGGGTCCAGGTAACAAACATCCGCAGCGGCTGATTGGAAAAGCTGCTCATCAGCTTGGAACTAACGTTTCTATTTTTTGAATATTCCTGACCTGATTCAGAGGTACCAGTGACGGAATGTTTTTTTTTGCCAGAAACTTCCTGTCGGTAAATTATAGATTAGCCAATTATACCCCCACTTAACTCTCTGCAACAAAAATTAGGCTGACTTCATAAATTTTAATAAAATTAATTATATGGCTACTAAGAAAACAGACAAATTTAGCTATTAATTACCCCCACCACGTTTCTTCCACCAATTGGTAAACCTTATCAAGTGAATATTACAAAAACTTTAACTTTCTTGACTTACAAAACTTTTTCATATTTATAATTCCTTTTTAGCTCTTATCAGCCTCTTGGTGTGCTTTACAAATTGATATTTTTTTCATTCTAAATTATAAAAGTCACTATGTCTGGTCGTAAATTTTAATAATTTATTCTCCGTAATAGGGAAACAGTAGAATAACAAAGGGTGTTAGATTGGGAAGGGATATTCTGAAGGAAATGAAGGAATTCTGGTATTTATAATTCAAGGGCAAGAAATGAAAGCAGAAACCAAGAAAGGAGTAGGACAAGGAAGCAGTCTGTCGCCCATTATCTTTGACTTATATATAGAACAGGCGATGAAGAAAGTTATAACGGAATATGGAACATGAATCTTTCTGCAACGAGAAGAAATAGAAACCCTGCGGTTTGCAGATGATATTGTAGTATTAAGGGAGTCAGAAGAAGACTTGGAAACCATAATAAACGGCATGAACGAGGTCCTGGAGGAAGAGTACAACATGAGGATTAATAAAGGGAAAACCAAGGTAATGGAGTGTATAAGAAGAAACCGTGGAATAACAAACGGTATTAGATTGCGGAGGGAATTTGAAAGATGTTAAGGAATTTGCTATTTATGATGGCAGAAGTATAGGAGACACAAAGAGTAACATATCACAGGCAAGGAAGGAAAAATATAGAAAATTGCACTATTTATAACACAGAGTCAGAAGAACACTGTAATAAGGGAATTGTAGGAAAGAAGTTTTCTTTTTCGTCTATAACGTCTTTGATTTTCGGTAAAACTATCTACGTATATGACAGAGAACGTGATATTAGTTTTCAAATAATTATTTGAAAGTGAATGCAAAATTAAATTACGGCCAATAGAAACACTACATAACTATTTATTAGGTAAAACCATTACGCTCGTTTCCCCTTTTAGGTAACTATAATTTAAACGATTACCCGGAGGGAATTAGAATTAATTAGTATATCATTGTATTATTCATAGAGTTAAGACCGAGTAGAGCTAATACATTCTACATGCATATTAGGGGACTGCCTCCAGGGTCGGCTTCAAGAGTTAACGTCGGCTGCTGTGACAATTGTGGCCATGTTGCCCATACTGCGGCTCCTCCCACGGGAATATCATCAGAGAATCGGCGTCGAAACAACTATTTCATAGTTTATTCTCGAAATACACTAAGTTTAATTAATATCTTCTAATATCGTTTTGCCTTTAAAATAATAAACGTAGCCATTTTATTTCCATACATACTATCGTGAAATGTCTGAACGTTATTATGAACCCGGAAGATAAATCATTAATAAAATCATGTGATCAATAAAAGTTTTATTCAATTTGTTGTTGTGGTATTCAGACGTAAAACTGGTCTGCTGCAACCCTCCATGCTAACCATCTTCGGCAAGCCTTTTAATTTCCACATAACTATCACATCCCACATCCTTCCTAATATGCTTCACGTATTCCATCCTCGAACTCATTATTCTGTTATTACCCCACATGCTTATTTTAAAACGTGGCCCATTAGTTTACCCCTTCTCTTGGTCAACGTCCTCTATACTGTTTTCTCTTCCCCTATTATGCTTAGACCTTCCTTGTTAGTTACTCTATCCACCCACCTAATTTTCAGCATTCTCCTATGGCACCACATTTCAAAGATTCTATTCTTCTCCTTTCTGCAACTTCTACCGTCCTTGTTCCGCACCCATATAACACCACATTCCATACGAACATTTATAGCAATGATTTCCTAATATTCATACTCATATTACAAGTAAGTAAATTCCTATTTTTCGTGATAGCCTTTCTTGCCTGTGCTATCCTACTCTTTGCGTCTACTATACTTCTACCATGCCTAGTTATTACGCTGCCCAAGTAGCAGAATTCCATAACTTCCGTCAAAATATCCCTTCCCAAACTAATTCCTTTTGTTAATCCACCGTTTCCCGTACTGCATTCCATTACCTTAGTTTTCCCTCAATTAATCCTCATATTGAACTCTTTCTCCAGGACCACGTTCAGCCATTTATTACGGCTTCCAAGTCTTTTTCTTACTCCCCTAATACTACAATATCATAGGCAAAGCGTAAGGTTTTTATTTCTTCTCCTTGCATTATGATTCCTTTTTCATATTCCATTTTAACTTTGTACATCGCCTGTTTTATATATAAGTTAAACAGCATGGGTGACAGATTGTATCCTTGTCTTTTTACTTTCTTGATGTCTGCTTTCTTTTTTTGATCTTTAATTGTAATTACTGCTGACTGCCTTCTGTTGTGATTATGTGTAAGCCTTCTTTCTCGATAATTTAATTCCAGTGCCCTTCATAATCCTTAATAGGAGCTAGAAAATACCATTTCTTTTTGTCTCCTGCTTATAATTTTCGCAAATTGTGTAGTCCAGTTTGTATGTTGGGAAATTAGATATACGAATATGAAAATTTGGTAAGAACATTTGATTTTGATATGTAAAATATCGCACAGCATAATTATAATATAATCTAGGCTGAACGTTTCGCTGCTTAACGTCGCCCATTACAACGAGTCCGGACGTTAGCAGCCTTTTCGCGAGACATTTGCAAAGAGCATTATGCAGCAATTGGGGTAATGAAACGCCGGTTTACGATCGCGCCAGTTCAATGCAATTCGCTTTTGTGTGTGTGCGTGTGTGTTCCTCGTGGACCACACGCCAGCCAGCCAGCCAACGCAGAGGTCCTAATCGGATTGCAGACATCCTGACCTCCCTCGGGAACAGAAGGAAGCGGTCTCGGTGCCTGTTACCTGCGACTATCCTAAACGAGATTAGGTTCTGTGCCACCTGTTCGTCGGACACAGCTGCAGATGCAGCCGTCTGCGAATGGATTATGCAAACGAGAGCCTGGCTTCATGCAAATGGCTGCTATGGATACGCCTCACCAAAGGGAGGGCAAGGAAGACGGGTTGCCGAGGCTGAGACATTGAGTTAACTTGCTCTCGTTCTTCAGTCACTCCTGTACACGGCTATTCTAAGAGTGCATCCGAGGGACGGACATCGGCAGGAATGCGCATAATAAATATCAGCACAAATGATCGATGAAATTAATTCCAGAAGAGTCCTCGGTCTGAGCCCACAGCAGATTTTTTTTAGTACATTTTAACGTCCCATTAATAATTATAGCCATTAGGGACTTCCATACTATTACCTTGCTGTCAGGGACATTTATGACATGATGCTAACAGACTATAGCTATAGCTACAATACAGTACGAGCCATTTAGATGTTTCCTAATATATTTTTATGAGCCGTGAACATAGGAGTACTTTTATGGCTCTTTTCGAGTGGGCGAGCTCCCCCTCTCTGATCTGGTGACCGCCTGGGGGTGACTGGTATACAGTGCGAGCTTTATAGTTAGTATCTCCGCACATTTACTACAAATAGGTCGAGCTGCCCTCTTAAATAATTACGCACGAGTAACCTGAAAGGATTCTGGATTGGATGACCTTCTCCCTTCTAGTTAGGTCAGCAGGTAAAATAATCTGTAGCTCGTTGCCATAACCAGGAACCTATTCTGTCTCTGAAACCTTCATCCTTAACAACAGCCCCACTCCGGAATTCGGTAATCGATTTAATTTCCACTTAGTTCTGTTATTTTATAAACTCGCTCGCTTCGTCACAAGGTCAGCCATCTCATTTCAAATATTTCCCACGTGGGACGGGATCCAGCACAGGCAAATTTCCTTGGACATTTATTTTCAACCAAGGTGCGGTTGAGGAACTGCACGAAAGATTTTGAATCGTAAATTCTTGATGAGCCCCAGATTCAGAGATAAAGGAAGCACGTACTCAGTTGACTGTATTTGATAGGGTGGTCCAGATGGTAGAGCAGTTGCATTTCAGTAGCATCGCGATGGATTTTGACGAGTCTCTTCTATCAAACATAAAGAATTAGATGGAATATAAAATTTATTGTGGGGACAGTGACTGGGATGTATATAAGAAAAGGTAGAAAAAGCAATCTCAACATTTTTAGATGTAAAATACTATTATATAATATATAAAAAGAGGTGTAAAACCAATTCAAGCCAAATTTTTTATTTAACACTTTAATTTGAGCAAAGTTGTCATTAAAATATGAGAAAAATTAGTCAAAATAAATGGATAATAAAATGAACAATTATTTAAGAAACTTATTATATACCTGCAATGAAGCAGTACGTTACTGACTGAGGGAACCGTTTACAAATTTGAGAATGTATTAATTATCACTCTTAGTAATTAAATATTACATTTTTTGGAATAGTACTAGAATATGGTCCATGCTTTTTTAACAACATAATATTTATTTAACACCAATTCATAAAAAAATTAGTCTTAACACTACATACTATCGAGAAGGAAGGGAAATCAAGATTCTGATTTATGCAATGCCCAAATATTTATCTGAAATTACAATAACGGCGCTCACTACAGTCTGGAAACGTGTATCAGTGAGTATTTAACCTCATTCTACTCGTGTTTAACAGGTCTCTAAGCAAATGAATGCCACGTTTAATGGAACCAAGGAGTCTTTTTCCAATAAATCTCAACCAGAACACATTATCATGCGTTCATTTGCGGCGGAAACTGGCCAACAATGACATGGTAAGGGTTGTTGGTGAGGAGGGGGAGGGCCAGAGGGACGGGTTCATGTTGTTCAACATATTTGCGATGCTGCAATACAGACCAGAGCACAATTGCGCACAGATCTCTGTTAAATTGCAAATGGAGCTGCGGCCTTTGTCCCATAATGTCGAATGGAAACCAATTCGATTAGGTCAATTATTCACCACGGTCGGCGCGTGTTTCCGGAATTCTTTCGCGGAATTCTGCTGTTGGATTGTGCAGCGCTATGCTTGCTCGACAACTTCATCCACCTGCAGGCACAGAGTCGACGAGAGTCGAACAAGCCGCTGACACAACCCACCATAACTCACCAGCGTGCTGAAAATTTAGAGGCAAAGAGGAGAGGGAGGGGAGAGTAACAGAGACGGACAAAATATGTCAGCTACACATATGTCAATCAGTCCAGTTAATATAATCAATGAAGCATTTACTTTTATGTACCTAGTAAATTATGACGCGGAGCATTCATAAATAAACAGAAATTGAATTACTTGCAACTTACAAACATCATCAGTCACCAGGAGACATTCCACTTAATGTTTTCTTGATTAAAAACGAAGAGAAGTTGTAATTATATATATTTTCCGTGAAAGACACTGATTTATGAAAGGAGACATTGTTATGTTTCGTTCAACACGTCAGCAGAAGCGTAGATTAAAACTAATTGTCTTTTGGGGAGCAATGAAGCAGTAAGTTATTGACTGAGGGAACCGTATACACATTTTAATGCGTTAATTGTCGTTTGAAGAGCAACGAAAAAAACCCTGAAATTACTTAAGGAGTCGTAAATGTACTTTAATTACTGTCATTGTCGATCACTCAAATGCATTAAAAAAGACTCACTGCAAGTATTATCCACAGTGGCGGCCAAAGATGCTTTATATCGTAGTATACCAGAAAAGTACGAATCTGATTAATTTAAATTTTATTTAGTGATTTATTTATTTAATTAATTATTACGCTGTCACCCCTGGTTTATCGATCTAAAATTATGCAACAGTACTAAAATATTTAAATTAATTAACGGACCTACAGAGTATTTTTCATACGACGTTTAGACCAGAACTTTGGGACTTCTACAGGCGCAGACAAACATAATGCAATTTCCTTCAAAAGTTAAATTTTAAAAGGATGCATTCTGTCCCTAATCCTCACTGGACAAAGCTCATGAAGGTGGATATTCGCTTTATAGACCTTTCAGCGGCATTAATTTCATTACGTTTGTCTTACTTGAAGTCCCAAACTTGTGGACGAAACAAATAAATACAACTTTAAACTCGGTTTATCTTGGAATTATTTGTTTATTTAACTCGATACCGGAAGATTTTATTTTCACGTCTGATTTATGTAATAATATGTAAAATTTTCGACCACTTTATTCTTAACAATTACCAAACAGGAAGAAACGTTTCATTACTTATTTGTATCTTTTTCAGGTTATTAATTTTACCACAACTATCAAGTGGTACATTAGTGGTGTAGCCTTGGGGAAACTTTTTAAAATTTTATGGTTGGTTTTAATATAGTAAATTTGAAAATGACACTTGATGGTTGGTGAATAGGATAATAACCTAAAGAAGGTACAAATAAGTACCGAAACGTTGCTTTTTCCTCTTTGAAAATTGTTATGAACAAAGTCTGAAAGTGATCTAAAATTTAACTTATTATCAATCTAATATCTTTGGAAAGCAAAATTATGTATTACACAATTTTTGTAATAGAGCCAAATTATCAACAAATATTTCTTCAAACGAAGGAGCTTTCAGTTAACGCCAGAATCATCTTAGTAATTAAATTAATTACATATATATGTGTACATTAAAATAAATTAATAGTAAAACAGCCTTTAAGAAATGAAAATAATTATTCCAAATTTTATTAACAGTAGCTCATACACGACGTTTCGTTTCTAACTTTAGAACCTCATCTGGTGTGATTTTAAGGAATCAAGAAATTTAGAAGGATGAAAATTTGGTCGTGCCGAAAATTTTTGTTTAAGTACGTCTAAATTTCCTGATTCCTTTTAATCATGGCGGATGAACGAAACGTCACGTATGAACTACTGTTAATGAAATTTGTAATAATAATTTTCATTTCTTACAGGTTGTTTTACTATTTATTTCCAAAAAGTGAGATATTATGGTTAATTAAAATTAAAATGGGGAATATAGAGGAAATAATTATTGAATATCGAATATAAAATTAAGTTTGTCCTACATGTAGCTGTAATATTTTTTCCATGGATAATTTTTTAAATTTAGAACAGGATGATGATAATGAAAATTATGCAACAGATTTTTAATACAAATAAATACTGTGAAAATTTTATTACAAGTGCAGGGTGTAATAATTATTCTTAAATAATAAAAATGCTAATAATCAGTCCAATTTAAGCAAGACAAATATAAAAGCTGTTTTCTTTTAGCAGCCACAGAATAAAAATGCCAAGAAACATGACTGCATCAGTCCTAAACTATTCTGATATTTAATTATGTATTCCCGGATCGATAGTGTTACTTTCGTGCTTTAATGGAGTTATATAAAGTACCAGGTTGATAAAATCTTATGAAGGAGATAAAACACCGCGAAGGTTATATTAAATTATAATTCTATCGAACACGATGTCACATAACAGAATTAAATTACGAGTTAATCTTACGTATTACATCCCCGATTGTGTTGCTCCGTTGCGCATTAATCTAAATATAATCGTTATTTTTAGCCTGGCGCGCTTTCCCTTAGCAAGTTTAAGTTACACGCAGTGTGGCAATATCTACAATTTATGGGCTATTTTGTTGCGTAAGCACCCCATTTTAATACAACCGCAAGTATAGGCGAGCCTCCGTAAGCCACATATTTCATAGTTTATGATTCCGCCGCCTCCTTCACAACGTAATCAGTTGTTTGTGGTTGCAGATGCTAAGAATCCATCTGAACCAAAGCTTCAGCCAGAAAGGACTTACCGGTTTTCTAAAGAAAGAGTAATGATAGATGTAAATTTCCAACTTTTCCTTTTCCCTCCTTTGCTTCGCGATTGGCGCGCCTCTTATGGAAATAAAGATGTCTTAATGCTGTGCTGATAAGGGAGGGACTTCACGCGTTTCGTTTTGTTGCAAATCGCTTCTCCGATATAACAAAGAGCTTTGGCACATTACTGGTCGTTATCTTCCCTCTATTTCCTCTCCGTTTAATCTCCGATTTTTTTACTTTCCCGTCGCTCGCTACAGAAGCCAATTCATTTTTTTCTCCCTCTTGAGAAGAGTATGTTGCCGAGTAAAGCTTCGATGTCCTTCCACATAGCTTCATAACTATACTTATATACATGTCTAGCAAATTTTTATTTTGTGACTGAGAATTAAGTACTTTGTTTAGTTTAACTAATAAAATAGCGGCCACTTTTACAGTCATTAACTTGTGAAGAATGCCCTAAATATATTGGAGGTGAAATTCTTACTCCATCGGAATGGAAATGTATGCCTTAGATAATGTGGTCAGCCATTCGACATACTAAGCAAAGTCGTCAAAGTAAAATTATTCTGGGACTAAAAAGGTGTAATGCGAGAATTGTATTTCTTTCAGTTTTCATTTATGTCAGTAATTAATACATATATTTATATATGTTTTGCCATAAATACTTGAAATTAGAGAAAATAGTAAACTAAATTACAATAAACCGTCTAAATCCCTGTAATTTGATAAAAGTACGTCTCAGTAATAATTTTAAATAAAAAATGCTTGTAAATTTTTATAACCAGTGTTTCATTACCCTGCAACAAAAAGTTTGGCCAACTTACGAAATTATTAAATAAAATCCCATGATCTATTTAAGATTATATTTTATTAATACAATTGAAATGTACGACGTGTTAATCAATAAAACATCATGTTACAAAATTTACGTATCAGAAATATACTATCGAAAGTGATACAACTGAGAAACACCTAATTATCATCACATAATTAAATAAATAATTACGTGTGTGTCTGTTGCATAGTTTTGTTCTGATACTATTTTGTTGTTAAGTAAATTGATGATTAAAACTTTGTCCATCAATATTAATACACAGGATAAAAAAAACTGAAGAAGGTACTACAAAGAAGAAATACAGATCTTTGCCTGGGACGTGAAGAGGATTATCATCTTTGGCTGAGGAAGAGAGGTATCATCGCTGGAAGAAGGCACTGGTACTTTGGAGATTTAATGGAACACTGACATTTTAAAGGGAGATCTGCGGAATGAATTGATTCGAAGTGGACAGGATTCTGTAGCGGCTAAGAATTTTGACTGGTAAATTTGTGAGTGTCGGCGTAAAAAAGAAGAGGTTTACTTATTCAATATATACAAGATGTTGAAAGGTATGTAAGCTTTAGTCGATTGTAGATTTATTAAATTATTTAATTGCAAGCCACAATTTTTAACCCCGAGAAAAAATATAGAATTTTTAATTATTGAACATTACTACGTTTCTAACTACAAAAAATTAGAAAATTCAAAATAAATTGTCGTTGATAATGTTTCACTAATATACATTAAAATGGTAAGCCATATATTTTTTATGAAATAGTTTATCTAACAATTAAATATACAATAAATGAGTTAAAACAGCCTCATTGTAAGTTGTTTAAAAATTGAGACTTCTTGAGGTAATAAATTAGCTGTACATGGAACCTCACTCACTCTGTGGCTCCTTCGGCCGAAATTCATTTTGAAGCATCGTGAAGTGAGGTTCCATGTACAGCTAAATATTTAACATGAAGTCTCAAATGAGAGACGAAAAGTTGTACTGTTTAATACTTAAATTAAAAATAACTGACAAAGAGGATGATTTAACTCATTTATTATATATTTAAGTAGAAATTTCGTTTACGTTACTTATTATGACTCATAATGACGTCAGCAATGTTTTGTTTATTATCGCATCGAGCCTGAAATAAGGATACATTGAGTAAACCAGTAATTTAACTGTGATACAGATGCATAAAATTTCTAGAGTACAAATAAGTACGGAAACGTTCTTATTCTTAATTGTATTAGAAATTAGGTAATGAAATTTTATTTAGTTATTATATAAGTAAACTGATCGGAATTTATTGTGAATAATAGACTTGTAAATAGTGTTTTGTAGGTTAATGATGTGGCTTTTTTAGTTATTTGTAGTAGGGGCAGCCCGAGGGCTGTTTCTCCTGGCTCCCAGGTATGACAACCTCTGCATCAGTGAGGTTGTGGAGAGAGAGAGATTTACTGGGTCACACACGCACAACTACGTCGATGGCATACAGCTGTCCCCCATCCAAGCAGACAGCAGCTGTCGTCCACAGACCGCAGCTAAATCATCGCCGGCCGCACACGTGACCACGTTCACGACGATTCGGGTAAAAATCCCTCCGCCAAGATATTTCGGCCTTCCTCCCCTTTAATCGACCTGTCTCTCTCTCACACACCGTCGTCGCTAGAGAACCTAACCCCGCCCCCGCCCCCGTCGAATCTCGGCGACTCAATAATTGAGGCCCGGTCGTACTGGTCGCATGAATTATGCAGCAACATCGAATGTAATGGGGCACAAGTGGTACGGTCGCCATGGCAACGGGCAAAGCTGCGACCGTTCCCTAACAACCCGACAGACACCCTCGATTCTTCCTCGCCATCTTCTCTCCGCCACTTTCACAGGCGATCATACGGGTAATTCCCCGTTATACATCTCGTAAAGTGTAACAACAGACCAATATTAATTGAATTTCCACTAACTCGATATCTAGGTTCCATAATTCCTGAAATACAACAAAAAATGAATTGCATTTAATTAGCTACACCTAAATAAATCGGACTTTAAAATCAACGTAATTTATTTTTTGAAGGAAAAGAAAGTCCGCTTAAAAGACGAACTATTTAATCCAGTAGAAATGACATCGGAAGCATAACCGGCCTCCTTAACGTTTCTTACTTTTACTAGTGGGATAATGACACGGCACAGATAACCACATACCTTACAAGAAATACAAAAGTACACGGGATGTAAACATTAATCAGCCGATTTACAGCGACGAGAAGAAATGGGAAAAACAAAATAACAGTCGAGAAAATATTTTAATTACAATCAAAAATACTGTGTATGAATCTTACATGGAAACATTGGCTTCTGCTGAATTCTGCAAATACATAGGTGCAACGTTACATAAAAATCTATGTCGCTAAAAAGAACATGATACAGATGTAGACAAATCGGCATAAATTTGTTAATACCCTTAACTAGAAAATAATTGCGTAAAGTGAATTGCCGAACCATTCAGAAGAAACTTCATTCCTTCCAAATGGCGGGAATGTAACTTGACGAAACGTCGTGGTTCGAAAAATGTTAAGGTACAGTTTACCCTTCAAAAATCGTCACAGAAAATAATTCATTTATGAAATTAATTGTAATAAATTCCGCGACGATGTCAGTATGGAAAGTCAATTTTTACAAGACTTTAGACTTTTTGTTTACTCTTGAAAACCAATAACGACGTATAAAGGTCCTTAAAAATAGCCATCTATCATCTTAATCACAATAATCTGATCCCTCGTTTTTATAATAAGACAGAAAATTTAATAAAGATGCTCTGCTAGGGCTTGAAACTTGGGCTCCTTATGAAGTTGAAAATTAGTTAGGTTCACTGAGAATACCGCGTTGATTATTAAAAACAACGAGTTCTTAATTAAAAAAAATTCCTTTCCGTGACGCAAACCGAGAACGTGTACATTTACCATCATGACAGAAATAGAACATTTAAACAGACTTATTTTTTCAGATAATACTCTTTCCTAGCTAGCCTTAAGAAGCTCTCAAGTCTGTAGTTAATTTTTAATAACTCAATCTTACATTTACCTTCAGATTATTTCAATTTTCATTCCTGACAGCTCTCTGCTCTTGAATAACCACAACTGAATCATTTTGCATAGTGTAACTTTCAATTTTATTTTTATAGTTATTGAACATGAACTAATATTCCGCCTTGTGTCGTCGTGAATATATTTTTTTTTTGGGTAACAGGCTACATGAGGGTGATCCTGAAACAGGCAACTCTCCTTTAATAGCATAGGAAGGGAATTGAAAAAGGGGGGATGCGGAAGGTAGAGCAAGGTAGCCAAGGGTTGACTAGGGCCCCGGGGCTATGGTTTAAGGATCCTACCCGGTGTTTCACCTAAAGAGATGCAGGGAAAACCCTAGAAAACCTGCATCAGGTAGGTCGGGCATTGGGTACTATTCTCACGCCCTTCCGAATGACGGGAGACGAGTTTGCTGTGGGGACGCAGCATTCCCTTCTCCGTGTCTCCACCAATTTCAGGAGGCAATTGGCCGACTGATCCAATGGGATCAGCGGACAACTCTTGCCATATGCCCAAGGTCTTTGACCGCAGTACATATACCTCCTAAAATAGGGAATTTGCATCTATTTATACTAGCTGGATGCCCGGTGACTTATGAAGTATGAATCTTAGTTCACTGTATAAAACAAATGTAAAAAAATAGCAAATCCACCAACTCATCCCTAGAAAAACTATTACATATGTACATTTAAAAAATTTTCTAGATGAAGTCCACAAATATGGACGAAACGTTGAATTATGTTGAAAATTTTTGATTTAAAATTTTTTGCATGACAAGTTGGGTATATCTTTATTAATTTATAATTTCTCAGTTTATTGAAAAAGTACTTACGTATTGAAAGTAATTACCAGAGAGCTATTTAGGTCGATCTGTAACGTAGACCAATCCGGAGGTCAACTGTAAAAAGGTTTTGTCGCATACAAATGTAGCTTAAACCTCCGTTTTTATTCGGAAGCTCGAAAGGGCATTATTAGAATCCCGATTATGTGTCCCAGGTGGCTGCAGAAAATTATACTTCCCAATATCCGAATGGCTTATAAATTTCGTACGGTTCCCCTCCCGAGAAACATTACGTAAGGAGATCCCGAGTTATGGATTAGTTAGTTGAAGGCAAATTCTTAGACGGACGGACCAGCAAGGGCCACAGCCATGCGCGGATTATTTTGAGGCCTACGGAGCTTAAGGCTTTGGGAAATATTGGCCAGGCTAAAAGGCATTCATGAATATTGACTAGGGCCTGTAATACAGCTTGTATTGCATTTTAATGGTACAGCAATGAAAGCTGTGTCGTATTAATATGCATAAAGCATTCCGTCAACCGCATTAAAGCACAACAATGTTGCCCAATAACAATGCGCAAAGCTGCTCGACAATCACAACGTGATGAAGGTCCATTGTTGGCGTCGTGAACCCCTGCTGATCTATAATGGAACCTCGTAAAAACGCTTATCACTAGGAAACGCCTTCTTTAGCCACTAAATGTATTCATAATACGAATGGAAATATTCGCGGTGTGCGTGTCTGTTAAGATTGTTTCCCCTACGACCCGCCATAATGAATGTAAGTAATTAAAGACCAAAAAGGAAAAATAAATAATGCATAAACTTTTTTGTAAAAGCGGGATGAGACTTAGCGAAAACTAAATAAAATACAGAGAATCAGTTAGAAATAGTAAAACTGAGTTGCCGCTCTATTTGTGTAATTATTACTTGGAGACATGACGTCTTACAAAACTCATAGTTTTCAAGCGAAATGTACAAACCAAGTACGAGGAAATACGCATTAAAGTTGTAAGGTTGAAAGTGAAGAATCGGTTGGAACCAGAGATTAAATAAGTAATGACTCCCCGAATGCTTAGAAATAAGCACGATTTGTGAGGAAAATAGTTGTCGTTATTATCAATATCTTTAAAATAAGGGCAAGGCAGTTAGGTGAATACCTGAATTCGTCACATATGTAAAAAAAATTACATTTCGTTCGAAACCAACCCATAGAATAAACCCTCAGAATCAAAGATGTTTAGCGTGTTTCATTCTACGAGGGTTGCTCAATTTTTGTGACGTGACACTTACATTCCTCGTCCAAAATTATGTCACTTTTCAGTCCCTAATAACGAATTGGAGAGTAACAGCACTCGGATGGTAATATATTTTAGGTATAATTTTGAGAAGTATAAACTTTCAACAGCATTTCTTTATTTGATTTAAACTAGAATATTCACCTTCTTTTTAAAGAAACACACTCCATTACATCTAGAAATCTATTAGACTCCTAAGCTGACAAGTTCTTCACGATGTGAAAAAGAAATAAAATTTACGTCTTATAGATTGATAATAAAGTATACGAGTCTTAGTTTGCAGAAAAACTAAATATGTGATTATTAAATATACTCATAAGTGAAGAATAAATTTAAAATAGTAGTTAAACACAGAAAATAACCGAAGAAGTTAACATAAGATATAATATTATTTGTTCAGACTTTCAGTTGACATTATTTAATTTTATTTTTACTATGTATAATATTGTGGAGTTATCAGAAACAATATTATCAATAAACGTAAACCATTTCTTAGTAATGGCTACCCGTTTAAAATTTGACTAATTTTCTTTGAACCTCAGATTTAATGTCCGTTTAATTTGGCCGATGTAACAAAAAATCTTAATTGGAACAACTAATTTTGTAAAACTGGCAGTAAAAAAAGCGTTAGAAGGATTTTTATGTCGTATAATGACCATAAAATGCAACTTTAGATTAATAAATAATATATATAGCCATTTAATTAGATAATAGATATTACTGACAAAGAATTTTTAAATAAACGAAATCATTATATGGATGGGAATGAATAATGTTTGTATATTTATATATAAATTCATGAGGGAAGTCGTTGACCAGCAATTTCTTTAACATTACTAATATTTTCAAAATAATAGCATTGAGAGGCTTTGGGAAATTAACAGAAATGCTATGTATCATTTGAACCTATTTTCTGTTTATTCCGTGTGTGTACAGGTATATAAACGCAGAAATATAAATACCATCGTATTAGGGTAAGATACCAAGAAGATGATGAAGTGGAATATGAACGAAACTAAAGCAGAAAAGTAAGTTACTTTAACTCGTAATAAACAGAGGCTTTGGAAGTCAAACGACTGAATAATCACTTTCTTTATGGAATGCATTTTTCAGAAGTCTAGGTTCTCTGAAAATGTATTATGTATACCTTTAAAATACGGACAAGATATCTAGGTTAATATTTTAATTCTGTGTATGTGTAAAAAATAATTACTTTTCTTTCGAATCCGTCCCATCGAATAAACAATCATAATCAAAGGTGTGTAGCGTGTTGCTTTCCGTGAGGGTTGCTCATTTTTTGTGACGTAACGCTTACATTCTTCTTCATACGTTTTTAGGTACCTAATAATGATTTGGATAAAAACAACAATGGTAAAGTAGTCGCTAATGTCCTAAGCTGTTGATACGACTTCAAAAAAAGAAAAGAAAAAAGGAAAGCGATAGAAAGTGTAGAAAAGGATATCTTTAAGGAAGCTGTCAAAAAAATTTTTTTTCATAACATATCTGTTCTGGGGTTATAAGTGTCTTAAAAATTCATATAAATATGAAAATAAAATACGCGTTTTCAAACAAGAGCAGCGTAAGCATTCACGACTGATTTTTAGATACCAGAAGAAATTTGGTATCGGACAAGTACGGAGGTGAACAGAACAGCTCGGTATTTAGTATGTGTGTGTGCGTGTGTTATTTGAATACACGTCCGCCAGTTTGGGACACATAAAGCAAAGCCAGTCGGGGTTGGACAATGCGATGTACCGGGGTTCGCCTCCACAATGGCTGTCACAAGTGACAAATTGTCAGTGTGTCTTACTAGTCTGATTATACGCAACACAATACAGGCTAGACGCAAATAAAACGCACGCCTTCCAACCGACACTGTTGTAATATCTCAGGAAAATAGTGAACCTTTTGTTGCCTTTCGAAATACAATCTACGATCGTTTGGTTGGTCATCTATAACAAGAAAACGTGCCCCTTCATCACTACCATCATCTACGACGAGTCCATTGAAATGAATGACAACTATTCAGCAGTATATTTATTATTTTTAAATGAACGGAGACCGATATAATACCTCATGACGGAATGGTTAGTGGCATCCAAACTATAACTGAAAACTTACAGATTCCCAAGGCAGAGATGGATAAATTGGTGTGGGAAGTGTTTTTTTAACGACAAGAAGGAGTGGGAGGAATAGGAAACGCGGATCAAAACCAGAGAGGCGACTGCGGAAATCCTTTCAAGATGGTCAGTCGGCCGTGTAACGTTTCTGGGGGAAAAGAAGCTCCTCCTTCCAGAGTGCATCTAACAACGAGGACGGAAGGGTTCTCAATGAAGGAATAAAAAAAACTGTTTACATGTCACATGCAGAAATCTCATGATTGTGTCGCACGTGAACTGGTAAACAAGTGATCAGATGAACGTCGTCAAGGTGCCAGAACTGGCAAAATCAATTCTGGACCGACTTAGAAAATAAGTAATGAATCGTTTTCAGACGCAAAACTGACCTACATACTTAAATTTGTATCACTGGTGAATTGGAATAGAACTCACAAGCAAAGCTTTTCAAATAAATTATTAATTAACTCATATACAATTAGTATATAAATTTTAATTAAATCATTTTACCTCGCTCCACTAATTTATCTTGTTCGCTGTGTATTACCTCAAGCGCAGATTTCGTAATTATCCATTTAATTATATTTATTCTTTAATATATTGACGCCAATTATTTGTGACTGCAAACATGTAAAATTGATATAATAACGGACTTTGTGTTTATTTAATATTAGTATCATACTGTAATTTTAAGAAATATGGTAGATAAAATTTACTATAATTTATTCTTCGCTATAAGCTCAGTGTAAGAGAGAGAGAGAGAGAGAGAAGCGAGAATATGGACCGAGTACATTTTCAACGGGGCGGTAACCGCTTTCAGTCACGCTGGTTTACTATTCACGAGCTTAATTACGATCTGTGTCTATCTGTATACCATACCTCCCTCTACCTATGTCTGTTTGCCTTGCAGAGTCACAGCAACACACACTTACTAGGTTATTCTCAAAGTTTCCAGCGTGTTTAAATTATTTCCACGTCAGCTACGCTAGTTTTATCCTTTTAAAAATAGTTTATAATTTAATCTGGAAAGTATTAGTTAACACTATGGGATAACCGCATATTTACAACTATGAATTGGATCCCAGTTTAATAACCATTAAGGGTCGAATTAGTCGTTTGGAATCGTTGCACTTACGTTATAGAGAGTTTTTGCCATATGTCAGAATGAGGAATCGTTAATATTGAAGGTTATGTACTCATAAAATTTATTTGCTGAGCAAGAAGATTTACGAGTCATTTTGGAAAACGACATTAATTGTAGACTGAAGAAGTTCACTTTCAGTTATCTCTCAATGTAATAAAACTTAAATTAGATAACTATACAATTTTAAATTAAAATAAGAACTTAATATTTACGGGGGAGGGGGGGGGGATAACGTAAGCCTGTGCATCGTACCCGATCCAATTCTCTATGGGTGCAGTGATACTGACTGCCTCAGGCGGTATTCGCAGATCTTTGACTTTTTCATTTTACACTAACAAATCCTCCCCTGCGCATAATCTCCCCTTCCTTTCCCTACGCAGCTTAGCCTACGAGATTTAATAATTCTGGCGATATCCGCACTTAACTATAGAACGCGCATCCCCTTCGTTATGAAGTTTCCGCCGTTTCTCCGTCTCTTTCCTGCGCCTTCTTCTCCTCATTTTCATTTCTTTCGTGCATTATCCCAAGCATTATTTCAGAGACGCCATATTTTAGATCCTTCCATTGTTATAACTCCTCTATTTTAATATTACGTAGCGTGTGCTAAAATATTCTCACGATTGAGGTACAATGTGGTCATAAAGAGTGATACTATGGTTGAAGTTGTGTATATGCAAACAAACATAATGTAAAACAGGTAAACTCCCCAAAATTACTACGGTTGACAATCAAACGTCATGAAAAATCATTTCACCGAAAGGAACGCCTGAAATTGTGTTCATTTTAATGACAAAACATAATTAATTAAAATACGGAGTCGTTTCATATAGCAGCATTATTTTATTATTCACTTATTTTTAGATACAAATTTTTGTGTTAAAGGGTCGCACGATAATATTTGTTAATAAATTTAAAAATTAACTATTACGACTTACTCAAGTAAATTTATAGTCCAAAAGACCGATTTTCCCCGAGTTGATTTACGGAAGTTGCAAGGATCGCTTGAAAATATAAGAACCTTATAGATCATAAAAAGGGTTTATTGAAAATCCCATAATAATGGAAATACATATGAAGTCGTAAATGTTTCAGGGGGACTCAGCACAACCGTCAATTGCAGCATATTGACAAGGACACATCGATCGCCAAGTCGACCAAAAATTCAATCATTAAATACGGTTATGGACTGTGATTTCTTTCCGGGAAGTAATAAAAATTTTAACTCACTTCTGCGTTTAACCGGAAGCCAATTTTTTTTCCCTGTCGCTACAGCGCCACTTTAGGACAGTCCCTAAATTGCCATACAAATACAAAAATTCCAAAGACAAATGGAAAGAGTAGGATCAATGATTATTTCCTTCTAAATAAATCATTTCACTCCACTTGTGGTCCGACCATAAAGACTATAGAGGGAGAGGCTCTATACCACCCAAGTTAACACAAGGAATTTTAAATCATATTTTTCCCAGTAAGCATTGGATTTATTTGGCCGAAATTTATAGTTCGTTACATTGCTTTATCAGGATCTCCTAATCTACTTTCAGCTTGCTTAAGGTATTAGAATAGTTTACATAAAAAATACCATTTTTTATCTCATCCTCTTACTTTTAATTTACAATAGCCAAAACACAAAACTGATTGCAAATGTACGACTTTTACGTAGAATTCGTTATCAGTCCAAAACAGTTGCTGTAAATATCTTCAGCACTCTCAGAAAAACGAGAAATACTGTTGTATAATAAATCGTAACACGGGAGAAAATAAATAAAATCATTTCTTTTAACGCAGTAAAGTACCTGCGTTACTTGCATTCTGTCTGGCATAATTAATGAGTTAATAAAGGTTTCGTAAATAATGCACAAGAAAACATTTGATTATTTTTCATATTTTCATTTGTACTTATTAACCAAATTCTTGGAAATTTTTAATTATAGTCAAAACAGGAACTACGTATTTTACTCAATCATTTATTACTAATAAAAAATGTATTAATTTGTCGGAAAGCTACTGTACTATTCAACACAATTACAGATACATTACGACGTTTCGTCCAGAATCTTGGTACTTCTTCAGGTGTTAATGAGACAACAAATAAATATCTCCAAATGTTAATTTTTTTCATTGCCGACAATAACGTATAAAAAGTTTTTAAAAAATTAAAGGTGGGCACTTAAAATTTATCTTAAAAATTTTAATGCCTAAAGATATCTGATTGTCTCATTTTTACATGAAGAACTCCCAACATTACGGTTGAAACGTCGTAATGTATCTGTAATTGTGTTGGTTCTTTTAATTATTGGCTGCTTTGGTGTTTTTGTTGTTGTTGTGGTATTCAGCACCAAGACTAGCCTGATTCAACCCTCCATGTTGTCCAATCCTGCATATGCCTTGTTCATTTGTACAAAGCTACCACAGTCTATATCATTCGTAATCTACTTAGTGTTTTCCGTCCTTGTCCCTCTTCTGTTCTTACATTACACACTACCCTCTAATGCTAATTTTACAAAACCCTCATGTCTCAAAACGTGGCCTATTAATCTATCCCTTCTCTTGATCAAAGTCCTTCCCCTATTCTCCATATCTACCCATCTGATTTTAAGCATTTTCCTATAGCACCACATTTCAAAACTTTCTATTCTTTTCCTGCCTGCAACTCCTTCCACCCACGTTTCGAACCTATATATCGCCACACTTTTAGTAATGACTTTGTAATTATCATACTTATACAAGCGTACGTAAATTCCTCTTTATCGCAAAATCCTTTCCTGTGCTATCCTACTCTTTATGTCTACTATACTTCTACCACCTGTAGTTATTATGTTGTCCAAGTAGCATAATTTCTTAACTTCTATCAAAATATCACTTCCTAATTTAACATCCTTTGTTATTCCCATGCAACACTCCATCACCTTGATTTTCCCTTTACTAATCCTCATATTGATATCTTCCTCCAGGATCACGTTCATGCCATTTATTACGTTATCCAAATCTTCTTCTGACTCCCCTATACTACAATATCATCAGCAAACCTTTTTGCTTGTATTTCTTCTCCTTGCATTTTTATTCCCTTTCCATATTCATTTTTAACTTTCTTCATCTCCTCTTCTATAAATAAGTTAAACAGCGTGGGTGACTGCAACTTTGGCTTACTCCCTTCTTGATTGCTGCTTTCGTTTCTTGCCCTTACAAAAACAAAACTTCGTCGTTTCTACTATTTACATTCTAGTACATAAAATTCAGGTCATTAGTAATGACGGATGATGAGAAGTGTTGAAGTTTTGACTAGACAAATAAATAATAATTGAACTTTATTCAAATAATGGACTCCGCAGTTCCCCAGCCATTGTATCTTTATCGGATAATCACGCTCCTGTAGGACGAATCAAGCATCTCCAGCTCGTGATTCCCTCCCACTTGAATTAGCGAGAAATCTTTTACACCTGAGTGATTTCAATCCATCTTGCCTCGTCGCCAGCAAAGAATTCCTCTCAGTCTCCCGTCGTAGATCGCAGTTAAAAACTCGAGATTTGATTGGACGTTTCTATAGAAACGGCATGTAATTACTCAAGTGAAACATAACCGTCATAAAACTTAATGAAACTGCACTGAAAATAAGATCCTCCGAAAATGATTACTAAAAAAAGGAGAATGTTTTATTAATGTCGAAAGTAATTTTGCATCTGTCGTTATTCGGCTTTAATGCTGCTTCCGTATCGAGATGGAAACAGCTAATTGGTGTTTGATTTTTAATTGTAAATCGTTTTCATTAGTTTGGGAAATTGTATCCTGCCTGAGAATTATATCATTTGACATTTTCGTTTACAACAACGTCAGTGACGGACAAAACTGGACGATCTGATTTAAAACCTGTCAGTCTCTGACAGTGTGTGTTTCAGATTAACCATTTATAGGGAGGAAAACTGAAGACAATACAACAGTGCTGGAAAGTAATTACATTATTCAAGCTTATGTAACGAGGATGGAAAGATGATAATATTTAACTGACTTTTCTCTTAAAATTAAGAAACATTATTTATACACACCCTGAAAATTAATTTGACATTAAAATGTTGGTCAAATCGTGATTAAATTCGCGTAAGTCCTTGACGGGCACACACCAACCTACACGATTAAAATTAACCAGAAAAGTCACTGACGGTACCATAACCGAGTCCAGAATTCTCCTGGTACAGTAGACAAGAAAGAAAACCAAAAAATGTGCACTAATAGCGGTTTGTCAAAAATATACACGACACACAAAAGATTTAAAAAAGTGTACCCTTACATTAAATTAGTTAAAAGTAATCCTTACATCTTAAGGAGTTGAAGAATATTCCCATTTCACTTTATTAAATTTGCGATGTAAAGTGTACCTTTTCCTTAAGAAATATTTGAAAATTTTTTTATGCCTGTATTACATGGGGCCTTTGGATATTTGCATTTTCTAAGAAATATTTAAGAACTTTCTATCTTTCTTAATATTTGAAAACATAATGACTATACAATGTAAAGAATTGTAATAAACTCAAAATACTGTAAAGAAAGAAGAAAAATTTTCAGTACACATCACATGTCGTTTGAATTGTAAAATTAATTTGACTGATTGATAAATACCTTGTGACGAGTACAAAAAATTGACCTGTAAAATGTTAAGACGACCCGTGCAATATCAATTATTTATTTCAATTTCAAAATTAACAGCACAAGCGAACTGTTTGTCGTAGTTTGTTTTTTATTCAATTCAATTGTATAAAGTGTGCGCACTCATACAGTGAAAAAAAGGAAGTACACTAACAAGTTGAATTATTTTGGGGCCGTCTATGCCTAAATGGTTAAAATAATTTGTAAAATTTGCGATTACTCCAGCGCCTTCTTTTGATGAATTTCCGCAGCTGTGTCGAGAGAGGAGACCTGTGTGACCTGAAATTGGGGGAAGGGGATACATTTTTTTAACCTGCTTTGGGTAAGCACTAAAACTCTCCAAAAATTCTTTGAAATCGGAATGTAAACTCACAAAGGGGCAGTTAAAGGTACATTAATTTTTATTCAAATAAATTTACCAGGATTATTAATGCTCTCTTTTGGTACTTATTAGGATTGTAAAATAAATTGTTTAGCATTCCATGGGGAATTTTCTTACATCCGTAAATTCAATATCTTTATTTTTTCCAGTTCCATTTACTGTATAACCTGGAATATTTCTTCTCCTTCGCTTTTGCAAAGAGAATTCAACCAAAATTCAAAGCTCTCTGCAACTAGGGTATTTTACACTGCTCTAAAGCCGGAGAAGTTAAGCCATCCTTTCAATTCTCGGAAAGCATAGAATAATCGGTAAAGAAAATTAGAATATAATTAGAGTACCTACATGAAGTTACTATTCTGAAAAGATTAAAAGTTAATATATTTTTGGATACAGTTTCTGCTTATGAACAAAAGGGCAAGTGAAGTAAAATTCTGCTTTAGACGTCATGTTTGCTGTTTTTTTTCTCTCTTACCTGCCGCCGACCAGCAGCGACATTCCATCCCTGAGCACCAACCGGAAATAGTCGGAGTGCGTCTCGTTGCCGGCGAAGCGGAAGACGTCCTCAGCGCCTACAAAAACAAGAAAAGAAAGGGATTATTCCAGTATCACAAACAAACCAGGGGGAGGAAAATATACTTTCTAGACAGGAGCTCGTCTGAATTTTAGAACATATGCATGCATATTTATGCGAGTTTTTTTAAAAAAATTACAAACGTTAAACTCTGTGGCAGTTACTCTGCACGTAAAGAAGATGCGCTTAATAAATAGAATAGCGTATTATTTAATATCAATGATAAAATATCCGCTGTGTGTGTTTCTGTGTGTATGTATGTTCCATATACAAATATAAATCATAGGACATTTTTCGCACGTGTTCTTTGAAACCCGGAAATCAACCTGGTTGGGAAACCACCGTTTGGGCGGGGATTTCATCAATAAATACTGTTATTTCCTTCTAATATATATTTTTGGGACAGTTAATTCAATATCGTTTATGCTTAGTTTGGTTGCGTATTCATAAGGGAGGGAATGTAGGGGGAGTCATATAAAAGTTAAAAGAAAACAGCCAAATTTCGTTATTTTATTAAAAATATTTTTAGCCTTGTTAGCAGTAATGTCGCTCATGCTGTTTACCTTATATACAGAACAGGCGATGAAGGAAGATGTAAGGAGAATAAATAAAAGCCCTTCGCTTTGCCGATGATATTATAATATTAGGAGTGTCAGAAGAAGACTTGGAAACCAAAACAAATGGCATAAACGTTGTCCTAGAGAAAGAGTTCAATATGCGGATTAATAGAGGTAATGGAGTGTATTATGGGAAACAGTGGAATAACAAAGGGCGTCAGAGAGGGAGGTGATATTTTGAAGGAAGTTAAAAAAATCTGCTATTTGGGCAGCATAACAACTAGAGTAGGATAGCTCATACAAGAAAAGCTTTCGCGAAAAAGAGGAATTTACTTACGGGTAATGTAAGTGTGAATATTAAAAATAATTGGTAAAATGATTCCTATGTGGACGGTAGCAGTTGCAAAAATGAAAAGAATAGAAGTCTCTGAAATATGGTAATATTTCAATTACAGGTGAAGCTACAGCACTGGGGCTTCAATAAAATTGTGAAATGTAACGAACATTCGTTGACGAGCAAAGTCTTCCTGTGTGCCATAGAAATAAAGCAAGGTTACACGGTAAACCAAGTGTCAACATCATTATAATGAATGAGTCAACACGTAAACAGCAGAGTTTTGTTTACACTGTAAGTATGGAACGAGTTGGAGCGAAAAGTTCCATACACAAAAAAAATTGCAAAAATTTTCTGTATTCTGGGGAGAAAAAATTAACCTCGCACCATTTAGTCTGGCTACACAGTTACTCAATACTGGACAGTTACTGTAAAGTGATTTAATATATGCACTGTATATATATATATATATATATATATATATATATCAGGCAGATATAATACTGTTTACACGCTGTATACTTTTGCCCGGCTCGATATAAACTTTTTTTTGAACATTATGCTCTTTTTCTCAAGGATTCAAAATCGTGGCTTGCAATAAAACAATTTTCTAAAGTTACCAATGAATAAGGTTCACATACCTTGAAACAATATACAGAAGAATCTAGAAGATTTGCCAATTTATGAAAAAATAATAATACAATCTTACTACTCATTCGTATCCAATAAAAACAATTCTCTTCTTAGTCTTCTTAATATTTTCCATTCATAATGCAAAAATAAATTCTCATCTCCCGCTAAGAGGACATATCCAGAGATACTACCTCTCTCCTTCCTCATAAAGACGATATTTCTTCACGTTAAAAAAAATTAAATCACCTGGCAACAGTTTCTCTCTCTCTGCCACCAAAGATGGTGATCATTCTTCCACGTTATAGGCAAAGATAGGATGAAATGATGACTTGTCACTGATTATTTTTCAGACATCTGGGAATAATATTAAACTGCTTCAATTTTACATACCATTTCTGTTTTCCGAAACTACGTTACATGTGTGTATGTATTTTTCACAGCGGACAGTTGGTAGCGCTTAGTTCATTATCTGTTGTGTTCCGTAACAAGGAGTAACGTATTTAAAGAGGGCGTGGGAGGAAAAGCGGTCTGTGAGGAGACACGCGTATCTGACGACGTAGAGAGAATTGGTTGGTGTCTGGCAGAGATTGGAGCTTCGTGGGATGTTTATTGCCACGGGCGAAACTGAGAGAGAGAGGCTTTGCAGTTGAAAGGTCTGTGACGTGGGTGCTCGCAATTAGCCGCGGAAATGGTGGCAGAGAAACCGTATTGTTGACAACAATGTGCGACGCGGAAAAACAGATAGCACGCGCGCAGGTATTAACAGACAAAAGGAAAGAACGCCACCATCAGACAGCAATGAAACTAAAGTTTCTACTTGTTATCAGCTTTGGGGCGTGGAATAGGAAGCCACACAAAATTTTCTGTTCTCATTTGGGGGGAAAAAAATCAAATAGCTCTGCGTAACAACAAAACAGGGTGTCAAGGTCTCAAAAGCGAAACAACAGTACACAGTACAATCAGCAGTGACATACACATTTTTAACGTCTGTAAGAATAATAATATTACCGACATTGAAACGAAAACATTACTGAAATACCAAAGAAGTTCAACTAATACATTATATAATTTATTAAGATTATGAATGTCATATTTAAGATTAACAAAATAAAGTGGATTTTTAGTATGTAACATTTCAGACATTAAACATTTTCGAGTATGTAGTTCTGTATAAAAATTGAAATTTCGTCCAAATCGAAGCAATCATTGCTAGTAATCGACAGTTTTAAATTAGCAGAATTAATGAAAACGACCATTAACAGAAAGAAGCTTTTAATTACACATTCATGTAAACCCACGTATCGGCATCCATGTGTACCCTGTTCAAGGTTAAAAATTATGTTCTCAAATAATAAGGTAAATTAATAATTTAAAATATGGTTAGCACGCTAACAAAGACTTTCGAGGTATAGAAAATACAATAATAGTAGACCATTTTTTGTTGAGCAAAAATGGTGAACATTAAAACATAACATTAATTTTTTTTGTTTAGTTAATTAGTTGTAGTGGCGTAGTGGCTATGTGACAGCTCATTTCCTGGCATGATAAGCGTCCATTAGAGGCTCAGAGAACTCGTAGCCAACGCCGGTCAGTTAATAGGCCCAAGTTCCTGTACCTGGAAATCTGGTCTGTGTAGTGCAGCGGCTTTACATCAAACGGTCGGTAAGTCTCATCTCTCCCTCACACATACACACACACACGTGCGCTTCAGTAATCCGGTCAGACCCCCTACGCACCTTTACTGAAACCCTTCAATAACCGCACACCCAGCTCCTATTTTCATCAATTGTACACGTTCCGATAATCGGGTCACAACCACCCACTTGTGCTAATACCATTATCTTCGTATCACACACAAATAAAAATACTGTCTGGTGAAGGGAAATTGTACAATGTGGTATTTAAACATTATTCCCATTTTTAACAACGTGATCTGCCGTTTGAGTAAGTAAGGTATTTGCTGTCTGTCGCTCCCCCTCGTTGAGCATAAGAGATGGTGGCGGTAATAATGGATAATTTGAGAACAGATGCGAGAGAAGCTTCTGGAAAGACCTGTTTATAAACAGTCACTCCACTTCGAAGACGAAACATCATAAATCAGTCATTGAGAGAAATTCTATGTACAACTGTTCACAAATAGCTGTAAGCTGCGAAAGGATACCTAAATAAAAATATAAGAATAAAGAGGAAACACCACATTATTACTAGCAACTCGATCCCAATAAACTTCTATTTACGATATACTATAATATTCATTGGTATTGTTGTTGTGGTATTAAGTCCTAAGACTGGTCTGATGCAACCCTCCATGCTAACATATCTTGCGCAAGCGAACAATATGGAGGACATTGGCCAAGAGAAGGGATAGATTAATAGGCCACGTTTTAAGGCACGAGGGCCTGGTAAAATTAGCATTAGAGGGAAGTGTGTGGGGTAAGAAGAGAAGAGGGAGGCCAAGGAAAGAATACGCTAAGGAGATTAGGGAGGATGTGGGTTGTTTTAGTTATGATGAAACGAAAGGCTTGCGTAGATAGGTTAGCATCAGACCAGTCTCGGGACTGAATACCACAACAACGAATTTGGGGACTGAGGGGACGACTTTCCTTTACTACTAATAAGATCTTTGTTTTTTTTAGGTGACTATAACAACAATAGATGGGACCTTATTTAACAGACAAACTCATTCCTCCACTATGTACGCTTCTTTTCTCATCTCTATCCAGATAAAAAAAACTCTTGTATTTTGTAATGCTTCGAATCGACATACAAGTTTCCATTAAACTTCACTAGTTTATGTAAGGTTTTTGAACATATCCGCGAGTTTTCAGAACAGAATGAAGTTATTGGCAGGATTTTCCCAGACAGACAGACAGGCAGGAAGGCAGGGTTATGTTGAAATGGCATGTCATCGCAGAAGCAGAAGTTTTTATGACGTCCCTTCTCTCTGACAGGTCTGACATATGCAGAGGTTAAATACGAGCTCCTGACTTGGGGCGTGTAACAACTTTTATGAAAGTTCTCAAGCATAGCAAATACCTCCAATGTAAACAAAAACAAAAAAAGGGTCTCAGCTTGATCTCATTTTCTTCCCCATTTTGAAGATAAAATTAATGTATAAATAATAAGCATAAAAAATATTATATAGTGGATAGAATGCGAAACACTTGTAAAGAATTAATTACCGAAAATTTCCCAACAAGATATATGAATGCATATTAGCCATTTTTAGAATAGGAAACAGATTACTTTAAAAATAATGTTATGACATTAACATTTCCTTATGTGAAACATTCATAAAAGACCCCAGATGTAAGACTGATTTCAATCGCACTTATTTAAAACTAGCTGGCTGGCGATGCCCGCGATCATCATCATTATCATCACCAAGTCTACGGTCCTTTGCAGTAGACCTTGGCTTCCCGTACTATTGTCCTCAATTAGGCATCGACTTTCCAATTTTGTACATCATGTTCAACATTATCTTAGGTCTTCGCTTCCGTCCGACACTTCTCATTTTTGCATTTAACATTTTCTTTGCCAGTCTCTCTTCGTTCATTGTTTGCACCTGGCCTAGCCATCTTATTCTTATCGCTTTTATATGACTTAAAATATCCTCCCTCTGATTAATTCTTGCACTTCCCTATTGGATCTTATCTTTCCTCTCATATACACTGGATGCGATGCCCTGGATATTAATGTTTAAATGTAACACACATTTTAGTAAGGTATGATACTTCCTTTTTCCCTCGCGAACATCGTCGTCGCCGCCGCCGCACGCGTACACGTACGCTACGTAAGGGCATAACGTATCCCGTTATATATGTCATTAGGTTAGGAAGGATAGAATTAGTGTCCCGGAGATCACCGTAAAAGTAATTGACCCGGAAAAGTATTTTCTTTACGGAAATATCGGCCGATTTTGCATGTTTAAAAATTTCCGCCCCCACCACTCCCACCCCTTTGGCTGATAGCCGCGTCCTACCTCGGCAAAGAACATGTTTGCAGTATTTACATGACATTGCTCCACACTTTTAGATTGGGCATGAAACAAACATACGTACGAAATTTGAGCTCTTTTTACACATCAACAATGAATTTCAATAATAAGAATAAGACAGTTGATCCATCTACTAGGTCTGTTTATCGTGAAATAACTTGTAAATTTAATGAACTTTTTAATTAAGCAACAATACATTTTAAGTACTTAGAAAATATAAAAAAATGTTTATCTCCCCTTTTCAATTCCCTTCCTATGCTATTAAAGGGGAGTTGCCTGTTTCAGGATCACCCTCGTTGGACCGCTAACAGTCAATTTTATTTTGTTTAAGATCACAATTACTTTGATTAAGAGTTAGTTTTGTGAAGCGTTTAACGCCGCCTTCAGTGACGTTCTTACTGTATACCGACAAGCTTCACGTTTGACCAGGGTCCCGTCTGAACATTTCTTGCTTACAAGCGACAACGTCGTGAAACACGCCCACAGCTTCAAGCTGACGCCACCTGAATTAACGACGTTTTTAGTCGCAACATGGCAAACTTCTGACAAGGAATTGGTTCTAAACTTTCCGCTGCGGCAGCGACGTAGTATCGTACCTCTTCCTAAAATTTATTCACTTTGACAATTTCCTGTCTGATTTAAATAGACGACGAGGAGAGTTTGAAGGGGGGCATGAATTTTGCCTCTCTCCGAGGATTTTTAGTCACAGTTATTGTTAGATGTAATTATCCGCGGAGATGGCGTGGGGGTAGGGAATGAATTGAGCGACAGAGAAGGCTGCTTTATAGTCTGCAAAGTTTTGCAATATCGGTCCTGTGTTATATACGGCAATCAGAGGAAGTCAAAGAAAAAGTAGCAGCAGCAGAAGCAGATCGCCCATCAAACGTTATGCGGAAAGCAGAAAATAGTCCATGTCGACGTACGCTACTTTTGGTTACATAGTAGGGGTTGAATGTCATATATATATGATATAGAACTGGGAAATTAATCCGCTTACATCATAGGGTGAATTTTAATTTATCCGTTCTTACATAAATTACTTCATCACTTAAAAATATTTAACTGTGACAAGGAAAATGTTAACTCTAGAATACACACTATTTTCCGTTTTATATATTCCAAAATGTGCTATTCAAAAATTGTAAATGTGTGAAATTAAAAAAATGAAATTAGAAACTCTACTTTGTCAGTATTTTATTTTATTTAAAAGACAATATACTACGTTTCGTCTCTCATTTGAAACCCCTTCAGGTATACTAAATTTACTTTGTAACATATTACAGATCTCAGAACCTGTAGCCGTAGCTCAGGGGTCGAGCACTAGACTGCAGAAATGTGGACTGGGGTTCGAGTCACATTCAATTGAACCATTTTTTATTTGTTTACTTTATTTACTTCGTTAACCTTTGTGATTTTCTGTTTCGAGTATGTTTGGTTTTTCGAATATTCCACGAACGTATAAATAGCAGTGGACCTCGAAGTCATGGCAGTCTTGCGCAGTACAAGCCTTAAATAAACGCCTTCTACAGTGTGTGTTACTATATCTCACGATCCTTATGAAACGCGACATAAAATTATGAATGTAGTTAACATACGAACAAATTTAATTGTGTAACTTTCTACCTGAAGAAGTCTCTCATTTGAGGACGAAACGTTGTGTTTTATATGTGAAATGTGTTGAATAATATAAAAGTTTCCTGAGTTATTGGCACTCTTGTTGTTTATTCATTATTATATATAATATTGAGATGTTAATATTTGATTGTTTTTTAGTTTGAACATATTTACTTCGGCATGTTAATTTTGTGGTCTTATAGATTACTAAACATTTTTATCCTAAATAATTAATTTACTTGTTTTTATAGATTTATAGATTTTTATAGATTGAGGCGTGGGTTGTCCCGAAGGGGAGAAAGTTCGTTTTATTTTCTAATCTGCGACGTGAATTTCACTCTCCAAGCCGTCGAGATTCATTTTCAAAAGATATCCACGTAAAGAAAGAAAATTGTGTGTGAAACGGCTCACAAAGTTTCTAAGCTACAACACCGTATTTTCCGAGTCGATAAAGCTGGTAGCGTTAATATAGCGTGACCCTATTCGCTATTTCCGTTGCAGTTCGTGCAATTTACTGTGGGAAATCTCACGGCTCGCCGAGGCCTGCGTTGCCAAACTTGAAGGGGCGGGGTGGAGAGTGGGGGGAGGCAAATATCCACCGATGTGGAAGGAAAAGGGAAATACGGACCCCCGCGATCGTCTAAATCAAAATTAATTGTGGTAACTTAAAGCCTGATTCTCTTCGGCAAGAACCACAAACATTAATAATGTTCGTGGAAAGGAAAACAACTGAAAACATTTTTGAATTTTGGTACCAAAAGGTAAAATTTATTAGTATAAACATACATAGCCGATGAAGTATATGAGTTAACAAACACCATAAAAAACTTTGCTTTTGAAATCCGTTGATTAGGAAAATTGATCTGAATTTTACGGGAAATAAATATCTACAAATGAGTCCAATGAAGAATTATTCTGAAAAAAAAGAAACCATTCTTAAACCTTTTTAAAATACCATTTTACTTGATTAGTAAAAAAACTTCCAAAAAATAAGTTGACGCTTTAAATTTTCGTTGAAACGTCTTGTAAATTGTGTTATGAGGTAAAATTGAAATGGGAACAGAATATTTTTGAAGATTTTTCCACGTCTTGCGGAACCTGTCATTGTAAAGAGGGTTGTCCAAAGGCCGAAAATAACGTAATTTATTACTGTGCCACCCTTTTACCAACACAGTAGCAGAGCGGAAACCAAACTACACGGAATGTTTTTAAGGTCTCGCGAGTCGTGTGATATGCAGTCCTAGGAGAACGAACGAATTAAAATTTTAATATTCGAGTTCTGAGAAAAATGTTTTTGGAAGAGAGGCAGTAGCTGTAGGATCGTGGCAGAGAAGGATGGAAATTGTAAGAAAATTTTTAAGTTAACTTCGGAGACTCATATGACGAAAGAAGTATTAGCATGTGAAGTGAAATTACAATTAAAATTACAAGCAGAGAAAAAATGTGTTATTGTTTATTGTGTGAATAAGCAAAAGTGATCTGCGGAAAGCGAAGGAAAGGCAGAAATCAAATAACATTCTGAACTACGGATAAATAAAAATAATATTTTGAGGAGAGAAGAATTGTTTCAGCTGAAGCTCAGCCAAAGGCCGTGAAAGTAAATTTAGAAGATAAGAATTGGATAAATGAAGACCGGATCCGGGAAACGAAACTGGGAAATTAAACTTTTTATTACAGAAACTTGGTCACACAGAACTTTAGTCCCACTAAATAGTACCATGAGAAAAAAGTTTCGTCTCATCCTATTAAAAAAATTAAATTTGTATAAATGATATCCTACTAAATAAACTACTAAAATAACTAAACACTTTGGCCAAATCATATAAAAAATTCTGAAATTTCTAAGCAGACATAACAATAGCAATGGAATTTGTTCAGTAAAATTTATCTGAGCAAAATGTGTTGTTAAACACGAAAAAGTTGAAAATAATAGCGATAGTAAAATTTATTAAACAACCAGTGTTAGGGTAGTTTTAAGAGTGATACTTGGATATAAACAACATAAAAATAAGGGATGTAATTAAACCGTTTTCTCTTTACACAGGAAAAAGACTAATTTTAATATCGAAGAAAGGCAAGTAAAAAGTGAAAAAAAACCACCAATGGACTATGAAACTAAGAAAGGTTAACCTCATCATTTTTATAGAGAATATAATTAGTACTAGGAAAATTATAAACCATGCTAGAACAAAAATGTATATGAAAATACTTGGGCAAGACTTTTACACCGCGGTAGATTGTTAGAAGAAAATTAAATAAACAAGAGTAAAAGGGATTGTCTCGAATCGGTTAAACACCTTGAAAGTTTCAGCTAACTTTAAAATTAATTTGTTAAATTAGTTTTCTGTGCCATAATAATCAGTGTAAATAAATCAAATATTAGTTACATTGAAATGGAGGAAAATTCGGAAGGTAAATTTTAATCTTGAATAAGTAAAGCAGACTTCGAACTAATTACTTTAGGTCGGCAAGGGAATAAATCGTTCCTCTACAAAAGTGGATTTAGATCTCTGCTTTGCTTCCAGGCTGTGTTTGTACGCTGAAAGGTAAAGACAGTCAAAACGACCCGAAAAAATTTCAAGAGATTTTCAAATTAATTATTTGTTTTTTCCCGCGTATTGCGGGGCAGTATCCTGAGGCACAGGAAGGCGTAACTTTTCGTTTTATTATTTTATGAAACGTCAGTTTTTATGAGTTAATAATGAGCGATTTATTCATTAGTTAAATTTTGGGATGATTATGGCTGCTTATTTACGTTAGTTTATCTATTAAATTGATTCCCTCCAGTCTAAATCTAATCTCCTGACGCCCTACATTTATTATAGTGCTTTATACTGGCTTGATGTCAAAATCTTTTTAAAAATGATTGCTATCTGTCGTGAGTGCTTACCGTTCTATTTGGCTTTGTTGGACGAGAGCGGAGTTTCACTGGTTTCACAAATCGCGTCGCCTCAAACTCTGGCAAGTTAATTCCAGACGAACAGAACGATGGAGCCGGGCTTTGCGTTGTGCCTAACATTACTAGATTACGTGAACTTGTGTCAGGCGAATTGCCCCTCTCTGAACGACTCTTGCGGAAACCGCCAAAAGTTTGTTGCAATAATAACCAGCGTTACAGGATTAAGTAAACTTCCACGCAACAAAGCGGAGTGACACTCGGCTCACGATGAAACATTTACAGAGGTCTTGCTACTTACTTAGCGTTATTGGTACGGTTCTTTTTACAGATAGTAAAATACAGTCTCGCTAACCTTGAAAAAGAAACATCATACTATGTTATATGTTATAATTTTTAAATCTCGCAGCTATATTACTAGCTCTTGTTCGGCTCAATGCGAGTATAAAAAAACACCGATGACGTCATATTACGTCATAAAGAGTCACCAATAAGTAAAATTCTGACTGTCTGTTTGTCTCCAATAGTCTACGAAATGTGTCAAAGAATTTCAATGAAAATTTGTGGGTTTAAAAAAGGGGTAATTAAACTGAAATATTAGTGAACATTTCATTTCGATAATGATATTAATTGTTTGCGCGAAGGAGTCTTTTTCGTATCGTGCGTTAAAATCTTCAAAATGAATTAAGGTTGCCTATACTCTTGGTCCGTTTATGCTTAGAAACGGCTTTACAGATTTCAATGAAAATTTCGGGGATTGGAACAAGAATTTAAACTTAAATTACCTTGAAGAATTCAAAGGATATTTATATAAATATTTATAAATTTATTGAATTGCTGCCCGAATTTTTTATTTTTATTGCCTCCGAAACGTATGAGTCTAAACCAACTGCGAGTTATAACGTTTACCCTAAAACGAAAATAAATAGATGATACCGTACTTTATATATATTCAAATTCTGTACCTGTTATTTCGTTTTTAGGGAAAAAATAAAAAGAACTATTTTGGCGCGAACAAAGCCGTGGGATTTAGCTAGTTCTAAATAAAATTTCTAATCTTTATCTCAGGGTTGATGCGTGGTTTCACTTGCAACCAAATAAACTACTATGTTACCAAATATATTAAATAAAGTTTAATGAGCCAATACAAATCGACACACTATATAAATCAAACGTTTTTTTTACCCTTGGTGAAGTGCTTGTTATTTAATGTCCACTGTTATAGGCTGTCCACCCAAAGTATTTCCACGAATCTCTGCCGTTTAAAACTCATCTCCCTTGATAGATTTTTGTGTTAAATCAGGTAAATTTCGTTCCAAAATCCGCCATCTGCCATCCAGAGACAACACGCCTCTTCACTGAGACAAAGATATTTCCCTGTATAGTCATACTGTAAACTCTGAAGCAAGAAAATAATCTCAGGAAAATAAATAATACTTTTTGTGTTTAAGTGTGTCCTTGTAGTAAATAAATAGTATCTATAAGAGAAAAAATAATCAGACCAACCGATTTACGCATGGAAAAAATTTATTTTTCATTTATAAAACCAAAAAGGTAAAAGAAAATAGAATATCCTGAAAAAAACAGATTATTAAAACTGTAATCCAAAAGAAATCATTTCAATAATCCTATGTTTATGAGAAAGATGAAAAACCCTTGGTTTTAAATCGAGTCACAAATTCAATAAGTTGAAAATTATATTCAAATTTTAATTAAAAATTTATTAAAATTTAAAGAAGCTTTAGTCATCTACAAATTTTAAAATGTTATTTGAAACATTACAAAAACAAACAAACATATATGAAATTTATACAATATAAAAAAGTTCGAAAGGTTAAATGGAGTTAAGTTTTGTATCACAAAACTTATTCATTTAATCCTTAAAGTATTCCTAAATCTTTCAAGAGATATGAAAAAGTGTGATTTCTACAAAATTATAAATTGTTATAAGACGTATCTCAAACAATTTTTGAAAATTTTCAATACCATTAGAAAAATGCATGCAGCAAATAGGAAGAAAGAGAAATGGCTGTAAAAAAATCAGTAAGAAAGTAGTCAACACAATTTGAAGAATGGAAATGTCAAGTCAGTCAATGAAAACAAGAAATAAATTACTTCAGTTTCATCAAATAGAATACTATTATTAATATATTAACTGGTAACTATTTTTGAATAACGGCGACCAATCACAATTAAATTAAATGCAAATAATACATCGTGCGTACTGACTGATTTATTCAGTATCCTATTTTCATTCTGCAAACAAATGTGTTTTAACTTTAATAAACAGACTGCTGCTGTCTGATGAGAGGGGATGAAATACTGTAGTGTAAATATTGCGATAATATTCCTGTCTCACGGCAGAATAAATTGACCACGGTTCTAAAATATTCACAAGAGAACGTCGGAGAATATATATTTTTTGGTGCGGAGTAGGAATCAAAGTTAGGAAAACCGATTGAATTCCAAGTGCTACAGTTCGGAAACTAATCAGAAATGCAGACCGCTACTTCGCCTTTTTTTCTGCAAAGGGTGGAATGCGTAAAGTAGAGAAGCGCTGTTGCCGCAAAGTCGTCATTCCACAGACACAAACAAACAAGCCTGTAACTGCCCCTCAAAGAATCGGGCTGTTTGTAGCAACAAAAAAAAAGTTTGAATAAAATTCATCCCCTGTTAATTTTCAATTTTCGGACAGTGTTTTAAGCTGTTGAGAGAATTGTTAACGTCATGCTGGATTTATTCGTCGCATCCTGGATCCCATTACTGCGAATTACTTGGACTATAAAACTAATCGCCGAATGATAATCTGACCATCACTACTTTGTGTAACAAACCAATAATTAACGCAAACCGAAATATTTGCAGCTTAGGCTAATTAAACTAGTTAATGCAATAACACGTAAAGTGATTTGGCGGTCAACTACGAGTAAATCAATTTCAATGTTGGTGATGAAGCAAGACTACCTTTATTATAATTTAATAATTGGTAAAAAGGCCTATAGGTCAGAAGAAATGATAAATTTCTTGATATCAGTTGATTACACGACGATTCGTCCCTTAGTTTGGGAAGATATTATACGTAAAATAGTTGTTGTTTTTTTGGAGAGAAGCTGAAATTATTCACGAGAGAGTTAAACTCTCATACCGTTTCATTTTCACTCCATTTAATCCTGAACCGGATCCTTAATCCCTCTTATATGAAAATGAAGTAGGCGATAAGAGTTTGGTATTGAAATGTTGCAATACTGATGACGTTACTGGGCAGCTTCCACGCGGTCCTTTGTCCCGGCGCCCGTAATTACAGACGCCTGTGGTGTCCTGTTGCATCATTAAGGCTGTCCCAAGACGCCGACGCCGCCGCCGCCCCTCAAGGCTATCTTCACTACACTGAACTACATAGCACTACACTGCCATTTCGCGACTCATTACTCGCACATGAGCACGTTCCTGTATGTTCCACGCCTCGCTCCCCACACAAGAGATTTTTTATTTTGAAAACCCTGGCTGGCGCAGTCACCCAAGTGGAAACTCTCCCTCGAGTTGGAAATGGAATGACGCAACCTTTACCTGGAATTATCATCTCCATGGCGAATAAGCGGCGTGATACTGCGGTTACCTCACACAAGGTTACTTAATCTAAATATTTTTCACTCAACGAGACTGATTTTTAAAATTTAAATTTCCTATCTACTTGATGTACCGGATGCACGACAGCCTCCGTTTGGACCAAGTGTAGTGACCTACATTATAGCACTCATCAGTCTCCACTACAATTCCTAATTCATTAATTTCATTAAAACGTATAGTTCCTTAAGCTATAATCAGTTGCCGCCCGTGTCCAATTCATAGTGGTCCTATTATCGTACAGTGACTGAGTTTGAGTATGCAAAAAAGGGAATGCAAACACTTCACGCCATAACTTTCAAGCGTAAAGTAATTATTTATGCACCAAATCGTTAACAGAAAGCCAGGAAGTGAGTTCAGGGCAGCTATCGGCAACGTTAACTTGAGGCTACAACAGAAATTAGCATTAAAGAATTTTGAATCTGGTGAAAATAATGTAAGGGTCCCGTTACAAGAAAACAAACCCTAACTCCCAGGTAAAAATTTAGGAATCACATTTTCTTCATGAAAGGCAGACGTAAGAAACATCTTTATATTACTACTATCAAGAAACTACGCTTTTCCGATGATATTGTTGTATTAGGGGAGTCCGAAGAAGACTTGAAAACGATAATAAATGGAGTGTAGTATGGGAAACAGTGAAAAAATAAAGGGTGTTAGATAGTGAGGGGATAATAATGCTCTTGAGAAGCGTAATAACTAGTGATATTAGAAGTGTAGTAAATGTAAAGAATAGGATAGCACAGGCAAGGAAGGCTTTCGCGAAATACAGGAATTTGCTTATGGATAATATAAGTGTAAATATTAGGAAATAATCGCTAAAAATGTTCGTATGGAGCGTGGCGTCACATGGGGTGCGAAACGTGGACGGTTGGAGTTACAGAAACTAAAAAAAATAGATGTTTTTTAAATGTGGTGCTATAGTAGAATGCTTAAAATCAGATGGGAGCATAGAATCACTAACTAGGAAGTTCTAAAGATAATAGGGTACAGGCGAAGAATATTGAGGAAGTTTGCCAAGAGAATGGATAGATTAATAGGCCATGTTAGAAACATTAGGGTGTTGTAAAATTAGCATTAGAGGGAAGTGTGTGGGGTAAGAACAGAAGAGGGAAGCAAATGATGGAATGCGCTAAGTAGATTAGGGTGGACGTGGGATGTTCTACCTATGAAAAGGCTCGCGTAAGGAGGGTTGCAGTCAAACCAATCTTAGGTCTGAATACCACAACACATCAAGAAACATAATAAATTCGATTTATCAAATTATAATTGACAATATTAAAGTCTTTTTCTTTCTATATAAAATTTCTCTGTGCATATGTTTGCAATTCATTTCCATCGGCTTCAGCGATTTTGATAATTTCTTTTGGATCACGTGGTTGGTTCTTAGCTGTAGTTGGTACTGTTGAAGATGTCCACATTTGTTTTTAATTTACCAACCAATTTAAAAAAGTATTTTTTTTGTTTGAATTTCTCACATAAGAAAAAATACTATCCCAAATTTTCAGTCTCTCCGTTTGTATAATCCGTGGCATTCCACTTACGCATTTGCACGTTCTATGCTTCGTAGCTTGTCATTGTTTCGTAATTTCAATTTAGGATTGGTGAGTTGTGATATGCTCCTTGTATTGTAACTGCGTGAATACTGGCTGAATTATTTATCGTTTAATTTCACACTGAACGCATGTAGTGTATTCCATTGAGTCATGGAAGTGGTTGTGATGAAATTCAGATTTCATAAAGCAGGGGGGAGGAGAAATGGTTAATTTTTAAAAAAGTAACTCTTTATATGATGGTTTAATCTCATGACGGCGAAGAGATTACTGTCGAATTAACTATTGTAGTATGTTAATATAAATATAGATTCCCCGGTAATGCCCCCAGTTAGTTTCTTTACATTAGAACTGGTCTAGAAATTTAATCATGTTTTCTAATATATGTCACTAATAGTCCCAACAGTATTCAAAATAAAATTATTAATTATAAGAATCTTACTTCGTCACATAAAATTATTGCTTTTTTAGTAGCCTCTGTTAGCCAATTTAAATATTTTTTTGACGCCTATAAAACATATTTGCAAAAGTCTAAATAACTTTAAATATGAGATTATGAAAAAGAGGCCAGCGTGACTTATGAGATTTTGTGTTTTATCTTAATATAATCACTTGTTTGAAAATCCATAAAATAAGTTCTCTCGCTGACTACAATTAATTCTCAATTTTTATTTTGATAAAATTTGTTCTGAAACACATCAATTGGCAAAAAAGTTAATACAAACAAATAGATGAAATACTGGTAATAACAGTATATAAATTGTTATATATGAAATTATAATGCAACAACTATGGAAAATTTTATCTGATTAATATCTCTGAATTAAGTTAATACATAATCTTTGACTTAAGTTGCTACTTTTTTTTAAATGAACTGCTCTTTATTCACATTTGATACGCATGTTGGACTAACCAAATATATATTGGGTAGAGCTATAATAATGACAACATAGTAAGTGAATACTTTAATATATAGGCTTATTTATTATTGTTCTTTTGAAAACTGCTTCTGTTTTATAATTCGCTTCAATACTTTTATAGTCTAGCGCAAATAAGTTCGTGGAAAGGTTAAGTAGAATAATCTCGTTACGTTGCAAAAATAGAATTATTTAATATTGCTTTCTCAATTTATTCCTGTGTACCAGTATTGGCAGACTACATTTAAGACCCCCCCTGACGTCAGCGACCGTGTTGCTTCAAATATTCAATATGTCCACTTCAGAGAATTGTCCTTAAACCCCAACTTTCCGGAAACAGCGGGGAGGGAGAAACACCGATCCGCTTTCTACATTCCGAAAGGTACAGATATTGCTCTCGCATGTAGCTTTAATACAAGGAACCGCATATATCAGCTCATAAATAAATCACCCCTCTGACTTAAAAGTTATGAGAGATATTTCCGCTATATTTAACTTGGTGAGAAATGAACATGATATATCTTTCACGGACCAGAAATATACCAGCCAAATTTTATGCTGGCGGCGGAAAATTCCTCCGCTACGTTGCACACAGTAGTACGGCTCTCAACTAACAGAATTCATTTTCCAAAGGAAATATTCAAGGATAACTACGGGTAGAATTATCGCTAAAATACGGCGATAAAATTTTTATTCTAGTTTTCTTTCTTATAAATTTGCATTAATAAAAATCATCATGTACTAGTGACAGTTGAGGATTGAAGAAAATTATCTATCTGCAGTGAAGAGTCATCGGAACGGTGTGGGACGAGTGCACTACCTGATGCAGGATTTCTAGTGTTCTCCATGCAACACTCTTAGGAAAATCCCAGGCAATATATTCCATCTGGGGCCATAATTCAGTCTTCCGTTTTTTCACTTGAAAATCCATTTCCATGTTATTAAAAACGAGTTACCAGCATTTATGCACTTTCATTTAGCCTGTTACTCTAGAAAAAGTAGCCGAAACGTGTGTACGTTGTAGGAAAATAAATATATATGCTAATAAGTCTTTCAAAATAGCATTCACTAGTAAGACGCAGACAAAAAGCCGTAAAAGATTAAACGAATTAGAACAGCCATTAATGTCAATAGAATTAGTTTCAAAATTCTTAGCAAAGTTTCGCCTGTTGCTCCCCTCTCGAACGGGAGGGGGTCGAAACGTCACGAAATTCATCTTGGAAGTAAATATACTAACAACTAAGACTGTTACAATTCATTTGTCAGACGGACCATTAACAAGTAAAATATAATTTTCCAATAAAGATTTAAGAAAAGAATCTCAATGCAAAATTTAAGGCAGTTCATTAATTACTTTAATAAAGAAAGAATATAAATAGAATGAAATTCGAAGTTTTGGGATTTTACCAGGTGATATACCGGGAGTTCGGTTGGAAACCGAACACTGCGACATGGCGAGAGCTGGGAATCTGACAGTGACAAAACTCGAGAACGTGAAAAATCATGGACTGGAAAAGCTGTGATACATCGCAAAAGTTGACAAGACATAATAGCATCCTTATTCTTATTTAATTATGATAATTGCACTACATGAATTAGGTAAAATAAGAATATTGATTAGTTCAAAAAATAAATTTTTCTTCTCAGGATATGAGCAATCAGAATTTAAAATAATTTTTATTCACATACATTTATGTTGGCACTGTCCGATTCGCAACTGTTGTCCACCTGCGAGTGTTCGGTTTCTAGCCGAACTCCCGGTATACACATTTCGGGGAAAATAATCATTTCATAAAATATACATATGTGATCCAATTGAGGCTAGACTGAAATAATTTGGCTTCTAATGAGTGTAATAAACTCAATAAAATTCTAAATCAAACAATTTTACATGAAAAATATAGTTTAAATTATTTCGGAATTGCAGGGAGGATTATAGTTTCAAATTAAAGACCAAGTCATGTACATGTATCTATTAAACTTTACGGTACATTAATTCTTTTTCCTGTTTTATTGGTTAATATTTTTTATTTCTTATACTGAAATATCATATATATATATATATATATATATATATATATAAACTGTCTGGCTGACCATGTACCTTCCCAAATATTTCGACATAAATTTCACCACATTTACACTAGTACTATGGGAATTCTTTCCACACAAACTACTCGCTGTAATTTACCGATTAATGATAATTCCGAAATGCACGCACGCACGCAGATGACTGACAAAAGCAGGAAGCTTACATACATTCCGGTATTGAAGCTTGCATTTCTGTCTGTTAATACAGCGTAATCCTATTCCAGTGGTGCGAAATTGCAAAACACTAAACGTTCGATTTTGTCATTTGCTGACCCAAATCAGATTAAAAGTTGAGTGCAGCGAAACAAATAAACCCTCGCAACGCGACAGTTCGTTTCCTTTGAACCCCGCAGTACAAAAGCAAGCAAGCAACCTACGTACAGAGAGTGAATTTCCAAGAAACTGCTGCAAAGAGCGGAAAAAAAACATTAATGGCATATTAATTCACGACATTTTTCGTACTTCATAAGTCAGGACCCGCGTTTTTTCCCTAGAGAGACTTGCGGCACTATAATAATTTTAATGTCGTTTAAAACAAACAGGCTATAAAGAATTCCTCGTAATTCCCTTGCTCGGGTCCGGAACATAAAAATGCTGCCGATAGTTATTTATGTGAATTAAAAATATGCTCTTTAACTTAAGTAAGCTCTGATGTTTTTTATAAAAATCTCATTATACGTAGAAATCATTCCAAAAGCTTTTAAAACTTGTAGTATGACTACAAAGGAAACATATCTTTGCAGAGAAAGAAAATATATTATCTTTGGCGAGGAGGCGTGTCGTCTCTGGAAATGACGTGAATATTGTAACGAAGCTTACCTGATTTGAAAAAAAAAATATGTGGAGAGAGACGAGTATTAAACGACACAGATTGATGGAATTACTTTGGTTGGGAAGCGTATAACAGTCAATATCAAATAAATATCACTTCAACAAGGGTGAAAACGTTTGATTTGTAAAGTGTGTCGATTTGTGTTGGTTCATTCAAACTTGCTTAATATATTTGTGAAAATTCATGTAAATTTTATTAATTTGGTAGCACAGTAGTTTACTTGGTAGTACAGTAGTTTATTTGGTTGCAACTGAAACCACGATTTGTCGTGTCGTGTCGAGTAGAAATTTTATTAGCGATACGTGACGTTTTATGACGTATCAGCGCTTTGTTTATAATCGCTTCGAACCGGGGGCACAATGATACAGTCAGTAAAGCAGTAATGTAGTTGCGAGATATAAGAATTGTCAAAGACTGTAGCGCTTATATCATTAACTATATCAAATCATCAAAATATGTAAGCATTAATGACAATTACTTTACAACCAGAAAATATTACCAATAATCACATAACTTTGGTCATTTTTTTTAATGTATGCTGCGTTTATTTGACACCAAGATAGCGCTTATTATATAAACTTTATTTATTTACTATTATTTCCTATTAACATTAATTTTCATAATTTTTCCGTAAAAATATTTTTTGCTTATTAATGGTTTACGTGCCAATTAAATGAACTGGATCAGCATCCGTTGTGTGTATATTTATTTCCTTGTCATAATTTGTGACGTTTCGCCGTATTTCTTGCGTCAGGTTAATTTTAAAATTTGGGAATTGCTAATATGAAAATAAAAGAGAAACTATCGATTTTGGTGTCGAAACCGGTGTAATGCGAGATGCTGTGTTACACCATCACCTTTAATATGCGAAAACTTGACCATTAAGTGGGGGAAAATTCTTATTTTGTTAGAATACTGAAAATATACTTCTTTCTGATATTGTACCTGGGGTATTTTGGACTCTCTCTCTCGATACTGGGAGTCTACTTTAGGTTCATATTGTGACTGTTTCGATGTCGGTTTAGTTGTCTGTTGACCAAGAATTAATGTACCGGGATATTATAAAAAATACCCGGGCAACGCCGGGCCTCCAGTTAGTTAATAATAAGTTGAGGCGGTTATTATGACAGTGACAGGTATGAGTTAAACGTAAAGAAAGAAAGTGGAATATTTAAAATGGTGAATTTTATAAGATATGTACGGATGACAATGTACTATTGGCTTTATGGTATTCTTTACAGTCGTAAATAATATTTTTACGTTGGTTTCCTTTAATAAACACCCTTAACTAAGGACGAATATAATTAAATGATGTTTGGTTTATTTCAAATTGTTCGTCCCCTTTTTCAAGGCTCCACATGCAATTACTTGCGCGTTTCGTCGCCGAGAGCGTGATCCAACTGCTCGCTTAGATGTGGTCAGTTGCAGAGTAGGATTGTCTGTCTCTGATAATGGAAAGCCCTTAGAGACATTAAACAGGGTTCAAGAGCAGACGCAGTGGCAAGACAATGGCTTGACATGACCGTTGATTACCTGTCGGTGTCCTCTGACCAACATCAAACGAGTCGTCCTACGTCCCTCACATGGAGTAACATCTTACACGGGGACAAATGGCAGTAAGAAGTGACACGAGCTCTGCGTAAAAAAAGGTGTATTTCTGAGGAAAGTCTTAGGATAGTGAGCTTTGAGGGTGCGCGAACAAAGCGGGGCAATTTCTTACAGCTTGGATGAAGCTGCTTGTGAAAATTTTTCAGTAAATTCAAAGGTTGTATTTTAACGTCTCATTTTGTAATAATAAGTAAAAATTTGCGACGAATTTCAGATTTTATTTTCAAAAATTTCCAAACAGGAAAAACACAACGTTTCGGTACTTATTTGTACCTTCTTCAGGTTATTAGCCTGTGGAAAAACATTAATAAACAACTTGTTAACAAAAACCCAATATTTTTACATATTTTGTAGTAGTAACATATGACGTGGTGTCCTCAAAACTATATTTATAACAGACATAAATTTAAATATATATATTATCATCAACCAAGTTTTCGTACAGATCTCTTCAGATTAGAAAGACTTTTCAGGGGACAAAGTCACGAAAACCAGATGAGAGTTCTAAAATATTTGGATTCATGCTGATAATATATTTTTTGAATATTAATGTCTGTTATAAAGGAAATTACACTGATAATAGCTTTTAAAAAAATGTTATATTAATCCATTTTATTATTTAAAATAAATAATATATACGAAGCTGCAACGTTCGGATAAAAGATGGCCGCTACAAAAACGACGCGTCATATTTGCTTCAGTGGTGTACGGGAAGTTAATAGCTCTTAAGATTGTCTAATTCCATTCCATCAGTTTGTGCGAGGCGTGAGGTAATTGTGTTCGAGTCTGCTTTACCCGATAATTGAAACCGAATTCCATTAGATTGTTGCTGTGGTGTTTCTGGTCGAGATCGTTTCAATGATTGGAACATGGAAATTGCTCTCCTTAACGGCTCCATGATGACTCCCGTATATGACAATCAACTTGTCGTAAAATGCAGCTGCTCCCATGCTTCCCATGCGGAAATGTTTAATCCTTTTTTAAAATGTAGTCCCTCTTTTTTTTAAGGTATACGTAACGTAGATCTCCAAAAAATCATAATATGTATAATTATCAGTTACGCGTGATAGAAAATCAGGATGAAAAAGTTGAAGGATTTTGTTGTTATATTTTAATGATGTCACATAGAAAGGGAGGAGAGTCACAGTTTTCAGGGAATTTGCAGCTTAATTGGGAAACGGTTCAGACCGACGCGAAAAATCAGGGGAGTTTGTGAAAAGTTGAGTTAATAATTAAGTAACACAGCCTTAGTCTAAGAATTACGAAGCACATTTTACAAGCGGGTAAGTCTTTAACTTTACCCTCGATTCTTTGAGTTCTCAGTTATCGCAAGATAAAAGCTGATACCAACGCAAAAAAAAATTACACGTTCAACGGATGTTTCTTTACACGTCTGAAGGCAAAAATGGAGTGCTTCGTGTAGAAACTAAGACGGGCACGAAGATAAATAAAAAAAAGAGACCTGTTCAAGTGACGACAAGGTGCAACACATGCTTTAAAAAACTTTATCAAACTCCATGGGGGATATAAAACGTACACGACTTTGAGAGAGAGCAAATTACACTGCCTTCTCGTTATCTCAGAACACTAAAAAGCGGGTGTGGGTGTGGGTGAAAAAGAGACTAACACAGAAAAAGGGAGAAAAGAGAAAAACAAGCTCTAGAAGAACGTGAAGCTGGAAACACAAAGGGAACGCGTCTTTTGAGGCCCACAAGGAAATTGCCTCACTTAGACTTGGAGAGATGTTCTCGCCTAATTTCCCTCGTACGAGCCTTCAGACGCCGAAATTTCACACGATTGTTTCAACAATCTACATTGTTACTCGTACCAGAAAAATCAATTAAATGTAATATTAATTGTAATACAAAATAATTTCTAGAGTATTATTGAGTGAAAAAATCCACTTGGTAATATTTAGATAAACATCACCAAAATGAAAATTTCCCCACTAAATATACAATAAGTCCTTTGTATATAAAATTTTATGATTGTAAGTTAAATTATATCAGCCAAACAAAACAAACTTTGAATATTAGATTTAAAGGACAAATATCACAGATCTTAATTTTTATATTATATTCAAAATTATAAAATTTAATTTTACACGTGGAGGGGCACCAAAATGTAGAACGACACGTAGTGGTAGTTTACTAGTGTTTTATTTATTTTTTAAATTTAATTAAATATATTTATGAAGAATTTGGCTGGTGTACTCATTTATTTCGATGAAGTCAGAAAATATAATTTATGAACTATAAACTGTTTTAGCGCTTATAGTAATGTATGCATCACAACTAAAAGCATTATTTCGTCACCACATTGGGAATTTTTCAGATGTTAAATTTTGATGAATGACAGTGATACCTGATTTTTTTAAATTTAGTTGTTAATTTATTAAATTAAAAAGTTATTTTAATAGAATTTAGTCGTTACTAAATTCGTTGTTCTTTTTAGTTCCACGAAATAAGGATAGGCTTAATTATTATTTAGCCGAAAATTGATGTAACTGTGTGACGTGAAGGACAGTGGCATTTATTTGGTAACGTTCCAAGAGAAATAATAGGTATTCGACAGCGAAGATCATGAAGGCTTTAAATTAATAGAAGACATATCCTCCTTTAGAAAAGAATAATGGTACCATCCTAGGTTCCCGTCTGTGTTTTATAGGTTAACCGAGTTTAAAAGACAAAGTGAATGCCGATTGCGGCCGTAAAGTTGAATGTCGCTGTTAACGGTCTCGAATAATGGAGCCGACTTTAAGTGCGTATATTACGAAGTTTCGTTTTGAGAACACGTCGCTTGCCTTGAACGCAAAGTAACTTTTTTATTTACAAGGGGGGAGGGGAAAAAAAGGTAAAGGAGGATTGGGAGAAGAAGGCAACCGAACAGTAATACATTTTACGATAACTTCCTCTTTTCTTATTCAGATTTCAGTTCGATAAAGGATTGTTCTCTTCTACGTTCATATTTATCAAAAGTTTACTTTTAGTCCCAATTCACGTATTATTAACAGTAAATATTATCCCCTTGTTTCACAACCGTACCGTGGAGAGTTAAATTTTATTTTACAACTTGAAAGGAAATTTATTGGCTACAATTAGGTAGTAAAATCGTATGGTGTTATTTACAGTTAACCAGAAAAGAAACTTACTCGATTGACTAATATTAGTCACGTCATTTTTAAAAGCCACGTTGCCCAGAAATCCCTCTAGTACGTTCAATAGAAAATGGGGATTTCTTGCTCAACACGTGATTTGACTGGCAACGAGACCGAAATATATTTTTGGATCATTTACCCGTAGATGGATACACCCCGACCTATTCCTATTTGGGTTTAGCCAAATAATTCTCCTGGTTACCATTAGAGGCTATACAAAATCCCAAGGGTATTAACAGAATAGAAAATATTGCCAGTACTCCAAGGGAGTTGAAAAGTCTCCTACTTCCCTAAGAAAGTGCAGAAAAATCCCGATACTATAAGAGCGTGAAGGATATTCTGGGAACCTTAATTCACGTCTATATGGATATAACGCGCACCATTCTACTTAAGTATATGTCACTAAGATAGCCAAATTTCATATTTTGTATATTTGATACACTAACGAATCATGCGCCACCTATTGTAAAATGCTTGTAATAATTCAGAGACCTTCGCGACGCCTCACGTGTCACCTATTGTAAATAATGTTTGCAGTTGTGTTAAGAGGAGACCTTTGTAGGCTTGAAAAATGGGAGAAGGAAGGAGTTTAACGTTTAGAGAGGTCAACAGAAACCTTTACAGGGTTGAAGACAATATCTGACGAAAGATTCATCACAGTCGGATTACTGACGTAGGAACGCATACAGGACAAATGTATTTTTATTTTAGTTTATAAAAGGAGATGAGTCGTCAAGGATCATATGAAATATCAGTCGACTAATCAGTGAATCATTTTTATGTCCGGAAATAAAGTTATAATATGGAATTACGGAAAAAGTGTTATTGCTAATAAACGCTTAGTGTCTCATGGTTTAAAATTCTTAAACACTTACTAGAATATTTTTACTGTCCAGTTTTGGTGAAATTTCGTTACGTTACTTGACAATTATTGTCAAATATTGATATTTGTATTAATATTTCTGGCAACGCAGGGATTTAAACCGTGTGTTCCTTTTATTGGATAACTTTATTGAATAGTTTAAACCATCTGTTCGTGGGTGATCTCACTCAAGATGGGAACGCTGAGATTGCTGTCTCTTTGGGGCTGAAGAGATCTTTGTTGTTGAATAACGGTAAAGATTATTTAAGTATCTATTCTTGTGATTTAAAGTAATGAGAGACACGGTACCCCAAGCCACACCAAACGTGAAAAGCGTTCCACAAACATTTCACTTCAACCAGATGTTCCAATCATCAACTTTGTTCTTGTCTCCTCTTCTCCTGACGTTTAGTTCAGTATGCGAAATACATTCTGACAGTGACTATGCAAACTCGATGATTGCTTTTTAAAGAGTCAATACACCTGACGTAGAATAACAAATTGAACAGATTCTGTTAAGGAGTTTTCTAATTAGACGCAACTGTTATTTGCAAAATAAGGTAGGGGAAGTATTTCCGCCATGAAGCAATGTAGGAAAACCGGGAAAAGCAGCTGAAAGTGATAGATGATAGCAAGAGGGAAAGAAGCGTTACGTTTGTGGCGGAAAAGTTTTCGTTGGAACAAGGGCTTGAAAGAGAGAACAACACACCTCTCTCCGAGGGCCTGGTGACGTCACACAAAGGAAGGTCCCTGCCTGCGGTGTTGTTATTATTACCCATGTAAATAGAGGGCGCTCGTTGCTTCACTCATTCTTGCGGCAACGACGACGGCGACGGCAAACAATGGCGTCGGCGGGCGTCGTGAATTATTGCCGAGTGGCGGCGCTGCGGGGGCGTAAATTATGCGACCCCGTAAACTTCCACCCCGGTGGTCTCTTGCCAATAGCATCGACCGACCAAGATTTACCTTCCGGTCCAGGAACAATTCTTCCGTACGAGGAACGACTCAGAACTTTCCTGACAGAAAGATTCCGGCCTCACTTTGCCCAGCATCTGATGGGATCCGACCGCCACAAAGTTTAGGCCGGAGAGTTGGCAGGGCAGACGGACGGATGATTACCACGACGATCTCAATGTCAGCAATTCTCAGGCGTCTTTCAGGTTGAAAGTTGATATTACACGAGAATACCTTCCAATCGTCATTCTGGTTGAGTTTATTTACAAGAGTTACTCTTTCATTATACCTGTCTTATATGGTTGAAGAATTTCTGCTTCTTTTGAAATATTTTGTTTTAAAACTTATAATTGTTTTCGATTTTTTTTAGTTACCCATAAATATGGACGAAACGTTGTATGTGTATTAAATAAACGTGAAATTGTTTGCTGATAAATTGGCTGATTTGCTTATTTTTTATATATATTTTTTGGGTTGACAGGCTACATGAGGGTGATCCTGAAACAAGCAACTCCCCTTTAATAGCATAGGAAGGGAATTGAAAAGGAGGGATGCAGATGGTACAGCAAGGTATTCAAGGGTTGACTAGGGCCCCGGGCCTCTAGTTTTAAGGATCCTAACCGGTGCTATCACCTAAAGAGATGCAGGGAAAACCATAGAAAACCTGCATCAGGTAGGTCGGGCATTGGGCATTATTCTCACGCCCTTCCGAATGACGGGAGACGAGTTTGCTGTTAAACTGAGCCACTTTTCTCTGAGTGTATTTTCCTTTATACTTTATCCATAAATCAGTTTTCGTAATAATTTCAAATTTTCAGTTTCGCATAAAATCGGTGTTCTGATTTCGTTCGTTTCAGTAATATATTTTAAAAAATTTGAAACACTATTCATTGTTTTAAACTTACAGAATTTAGCTTAAGTAAAGAAGGGTTTGCGGTTCCATGAACAACTAAATTTTGCATAGTATTTCAAATATTTTTATAAAATATTACCTACTGTAATCCATTGTAATTTTTATTATAGTACACCTGAAGAAGTCTCAAATTAGAGATGAAACGTAGAATATTTCAATATTTAACAAAATAAAAACTGGCAAAAGGGCTGTTTTAACTCATTTAAGTTTTATATTGTTTTTTTAAAAATTAGAAGTAACATAACAATTTCAGCCATCAATTTAAAGCATAAATGTTAGAAATTTTTGTGAAATATGGCAAATAGAATATAATATATCGGTGAAAGGGGAAACGTAATCGTCACAGTTAACCTACATTCTACACACGTTAGCGGTCTGTGACGTCACGAGGTAGGGGCGTATACGTGGGGAATATATCAATATATAGGAACGTTAATGTTACTATTAGTTAAATAATTTTTTAGCAGCACATTTTTTGTGGTAGGAGTTAAGTTGGAGGTCGCTGGGAAACATAAGAATAAGGAAGTCTTAGTAATATTTTTGTGTTAACGTTCAGCGGTTACATTTCAATTTGTTAAAAAGTTGGTCAGTTGTGTATCAAAGGACCAGCGTATGTAAATCAATATTAGCGGTAGCAGTAAGCCGTTTCTGTGAAGCGAACTGGGTTTCGCCGCTTTGGGCCCAGAAGCGAGAAAGTTATTCGCTCTGATCAGCATCGTGGCAGACCACAGAGTCCATCCGGATTTCTGCTGGAAGCTGCTTCAAGGTCTGTATTTCACTGCAACACCATTCCCCACTCCCTGCTAAAATGTTATCCTTCCCTAGTACGAGAAATCCCAGCTACATATAAAATCTACTCTGTAGTTTCCTAAACATTCCAATACTGCGCATAAAGCATTCCACGGGACGGTTTAAATGGCTCGACCCCTGGGGAAGTCGAAGCTCATTTAAATTATAAATAAATAAACAATTATTTTTTACAACATCGATACTTATTTCTGGCCTAGATTTATACAGGAAAATATTTTAGTACCATTATAATTTTCTGTACTAATGAAGTATTTAATTTTTTCACAAATTAATGAAAACAGTCAAATAAGGCAATAAGGACGAATAAACCCAGTTTGCATCACTAAATAATCCCAGGTTAGATACTCTTAAAATTCCGTTTGTGAATAAAGAAATGATTATATGATTCCCTTGTAATTTTTTTACCTATATCCAGAATCAAGAATCTTTCAATTTCAGACTGAAAAGAAAACTGTGTCGGTAGACAGGCGATTGATATTTCCAGAAGAGTAAATAATGTAATATTTAATTATAAATATCTTCCGAATACTCCATGATATTAGATTGCATGTTCATATTACAAAACATTCTCAGAAAAGACTTTATTAAAATTTCTGGGGATGTGTCACATAAACCTCTCCAAATACAAAAACCGGTCGACAACTCTTAAACTGAGAATGTTATTGGCCTACGCTTTTTCATAAATATATAGAACTTATGTCAAGATGGAAGAGTACGGTATGCGAAGTATTCGGATGAAATTTTTATTCATCTGGAATTTATTAACGTACTAAAGCTGTATGTATATTGTTACGAATGTTGTAAAAAGCATGTCAGAAAAACTGATCCTCACTTAAATTCCATTTTTTAGCATTCATACGTTTCCAACATGGCGTATCTTGGAAAAGAATCGTCAGGTTACGGAAAATAGCAATAATACGCACTCGTTACGACGCGTCGACACGATCTCTGTCGGAGAGAACGTGAATGACATTTTCCATTTTGTTTTGTGCTACGAGCCTAATGCATATAAGTTCAGTGTACGATTTTTCCAACAACGTGAACATTGGATGAAGTTTTCTCGGGATTCCAACCGGGTGACGACGTTTCAATGGCTGCCACCACCATCTTCTTCCGGTATTTGTGACACTTAATATTCACGATTCGAACACAATTTACAAAGTTTTGTAAAGAATCGACAAAATAAAATGAAGACAGGTTTCTATTAGACGTAAGAAAAATTATTTCATAATTACGTTGAGTGTCATTTTTGGAATTGAAGGGCAATTTTTATGTATGATTAATTTTTGATGAACTATATTTAATTAATAGCAACGTGTATATTTTTTATCTTCGAATTTATGACCCATTAAATAAATCAAATATTAATATATAATTCAAAATTGCTTTCAATTAGAAACGCGAAAGAGTTAATGCATGAAGGAGAAAAGGGAATTTCTGGTTTGTATAAACCTTCAGCTCCAATATGTCACAGACCCTGACGTGACCAAAAGGGACTTAAGTAGTGACGTCGAAGAGGAACAGAGTTTGTAGGAGTTTATTATTCAATTCTGAATTTTTCCTCCCTCGGTCGTGAACTTTACTTTTCAAGTTCACCGACCGAAGGTGGGAAACTTTATGACCGAAATAATACACCCCGTTACAACAAAAGTTTTGCCACCAATACCGTGGAAATACAACAAAAGTATGATCAAGTCTGAGTTACTTAGATCTGATTGGTTTGTTGGAGCGTTCTGAGACCCAGTTTTGACCGAACACAGGCATTGAGATTCCAACAAAACTATCAAAAATACCTGGTGTGGTGCGTACTGTCTGACAGGTTGCTACAGAGCTTGTACGGAGAGTTGGTATCATTTGTGAGCACGAAAAAGTATTCATATCTAAACCCAATTTATTTGCAACATGTTTCCTCGTGTAACAACTGTAGCCAGATTCCCACACCTTGGTCTAGATAACAAGGAATGTACTACCACTCAGACCCATGTTGTTATAGACGGTTTTCTTCTCTCAATAAGACGAATCAATTCCGGAAAATTTTCCGGAAGTCTTGTATGTAACTAAACAATGTTTTAAATTCATCTTTAAAATTTTGAAAGTCATATTTTAAAATTTAGAACTTTATAAAGAGCGTTGAAAATTGTTACAGTATTGTAAGACGACTAAGGGACTTGACAACGATAGTCAAATGTTGAATTAGTACTTGAAATATTTAGCAGAGAGATTCATTTTGATCTGCACCACGATCGGGTTTCCCTTTGAGCTTCTTGAATATTTATTCGTAAGGCTGAACGGAGAAACAAATTTCTGTTTTACGATTCTGTTTATTTAATCATGTACAGGAGAACCATTATTTCAGCGAATATGCGTAGCGGAGAATGCATTAAGGCAGTTGTAGTAGGAATGGCTTCCGAGCGCGAGATTTTAATACAAAAGGGTAATTAACAAACGTTTTTCCGAGCTGCTGATGCTGGGCTCTGGCCCGGGGCACAATTACCTGTTTTGCTGCGCCAACTGATATTGAATCGCCTCGTAACACAGACACGTGGACACACCCCAAAAAAGGGGTGGAAAGCATGGAGTGGGGGGGGGAGGGAGGCGGAGAGGGGCTTAACCACTCCGACAAACATCGGCTAATTATGCCGACATGATTGTCACAGTGGCAATGACATTGCGCGCCAATCGAAAGTTAAAAAATGCTGGAATAATCTGGATTTGGGACTGAATATGAGCAAAAGCAATCCATTCAGGGTTCATGAGGACAGATGCCAAGAAATCCTTCTTCCTCTTTTTACTCCTGGCGTCGCAGACAATTTTTTCGCTTACGAGGACGCCTACCAGGTCTTGCGTGTCACATTCCGGATTTTTATTGGAGCAAGTAATGGTGAACATGTCCAATCTCCCTGTCTTTTCCTCAGCTTTCCTGACCAACTCAAGAAGTCTACAGTAAGAAAACCCACCTCGTTGAGAGTAAAGTCTGACATAAGTATTATCATACCGTGAACTCTATCCAGAGTGTCTGTATCACTATTTGATGCCCTTGAACATAATCCATTGGCGTACTTTTTCTCCATGTACCTAACCAATGCTAACCTACAAACGTAACTAAAGTAGGTCCCTTATTCTGAGTTTTCACATATGTCAAAACTGAGTTGAAAATTTAATACAATAATTTATTAAATGACCATATTTCAGGATTTAAAAAAATAGTTTTATTCAAACTGAAGACATTTATGTACATTTTGATACTTTCTATCAGATTAAGTAACTTTTAGGTTGACAGAGAAAATATTCAGGGTGTGATCATCAATGAAATGCAACCTCCGCTCTTCGCAGTATCTCGTCTCACTACCATTTTTGCGGCAGTTAGTTCGAAACCCGAATCTTCGTTCTACAGTCACGTCCTGTCCTGAACTCTAACCATGACTGGCCGTTGACTACCAACATTTCTACCTTTTGTACTGTTTTCGCCCGTAGCATGCCATACGACAATGTCGGAACTTCTCAAGGAATCCGACAACAGTCCAGTCTCGAGGCTTGCCCTACTGTCTTTAACCACGGAGCCGTAACTTCATTTTACAGTATAATGTAATACAATATTTTAAATAATTACAATAGTTTAAGTGAGATGATATGTAAATTTATCCTTTGACTTTAAATATTTCATTACTTTAGACAATTACCAAGGCTAGTGATCTTTTTTTAGTAACTTATTTAATTCCATTTATATTCGCTAATATCCTATCTCATTTCCATCAATCCATTATAAAAGTTTGTCCATTTTGTGAAAATCCCTAGTTCGGAATAAATTGTGGTTCATGAATTATAATTCAATGAATTTTTTAAAGAAAGTTTGTAGATTCTAACAGCTTTTTATGAAGTTATGAAACATCTAAAGGTGTGGTAGGGACTTCGGAAAAATAGTGCGCGATCTGATGGCTCCTGCTAGTTTCCACCCCACGAGACGAGCACAACTTTGAGAATGTATTTGGAGAGAAAGTATCAGTTAATTTGCAAAAGAAGTAGAAACGGAAACAAAAGCAAGGACTACAATGTGGATAAAATGTAATACATCTATTCAAGGGAAATACACAATTCCCTGGAGACTCGGAGGGTGGAAATCATGATTCTTGTGTGAAAAGACTTAGAATAGTTTAGAAAATTGATGTTGTCTTTAGAGGGACTGTTCCAGGTTAATGAATGATTTTTTATGAATCAAGTCTCTGATTGGCAACGTGGGTACCTCCATTATTCAGCCTGACAACCGCCAGCAGCCCTCGTTCTCCTGGGAATCGTTACGAACTCGTGCGGTCGCCCCTCTTAAATAGCCAATGAAGCGACACACTGCAGGCCTCCTGCCCCCACTGGGCAAACACTTTTAAACCAACAACGTAACACAAAAAAATCAAATAATGCCTCCACTTCATTGAGAGAGTCGGTGTTGTCACGGGGTGTACCTCAAGGGTCGATGACGGACCACACACTCAGCAGACAAATATGTCAGTGATGAGCTCTTCTTTCTTCAAACTGTTCATAAAGAGTCGCTGTTAAGAAAAATGATGACGGAAGATTCTTCAGAAAGATGTGAATAAAATAAAAGACTGTATAAGTAAAAGTATAAAATCATATTCCATAAATCCTATAGAGAAGCACAAGCTTCAAGGATGTGGAACGAGTCAGAGATTTTACATAGGTTGCTTTATTAATATTAGAATATACTGTAACTATTGATTACTTTTAACTTATAATAAGATTTTCTTAAGTTCTATACAGAAGACATACAATTTGTACCTTATATATAAAATTGATAAATATTTTTACATCCTATACTACAAAATTAGTGTTCTAATAATGTTCTTTCATAATTATAAATATCTACCCTATGATACATTCTTCAACAGAGTAGAAGGAGTGGCTTAGTAAGAACTTAGTTCATATTTGAACTTGTTTGGATTTATTTTTAATTGTTTAAGGGAGGTGGGAAGTTTATTAAATATGCTAATAGCATTGTAATGTACACCCTTTTCTATTATGGTTAGAGACTTCCCTTCCTTGTGTAAATGGTTTTTACTTCTGGTATCAAAGTCATGTATATCTGAGTTTAGTGTGAAGAGGTTACTGTTATTAATAACAAATAACATGAGTGATTGAATATGCTGGGAAGTGAGTGTCAGTATTCCAGTTTCTTTGAAAAGTCCCCTACAAGATGTTTTCGGTGAGACCTGACATAATATTCTAACAGCCTTTTTTTGAAGTTGAAATATTTTATCTTTCCCTGATGCATTGCCCCAGAATATTATACCATATGTCATTATAGAGTGGAAATATGCAAAATAAACTAATTTTCTTATGTTAGGATCACTACAACTTTACATAATTCTAAGAGCAAAGGTTGCCGAGCCTAATTTTCGTAGGAGAATATTAATATGATCCTTCCAGTTTAATTTATTGTCCATGGATATACCTAAAAATTTTGTACATTCAACTTCAGTTATTTCACAATTATTTGTTGCTACTTTTATTGAGTTCAAATTGGCATTCTTTGTCTGAAACTGCATGAAGTGAGTTTTATCACAATTGACTGACAAGCCATTGGCTGAAAACCAGTGAAGCATCTGACTTAATGTAACACTGGCAGCATTTTCCAGACTATTTTGTTTATTTGTAACCAAAATACTAGTATCATCAGCAAAAAGTATAGTTTTAGAAGAAGAATTTATGGATCTAGGTAAGTCATTTATATATATTAAGAAGAGAAATGGACCTAGAATGGGCAGTGGCAAGAAAATTAAAAACAAATCAGGAGAACTAAAGCCAACGTTTTAAAAAATTCATTCATTGGATGTTCTATTGATGCAAATGCACATCCTCCATCTCCACTGATTGAATGTCCATGACCAAAACAATTAATCATATTATGATTTCATATGTTGAATTTACCATTAATTCAGTTCACTCCCGTTCGCTGGTTTTATACCTGTTTCCACCCATTTTCTCTGTTCCGTATTTCATCCCCGGCGCTGAATGCGGTCCGCAAGTCCTCCTGAAACCTGGGCAAACTACCGGCAAAGTAGTTGGCTTACAAGTTAAGACGTCCACGACGAGAGAAAGGGGATTCACCTCGCAGTTTTGCCAACGCTCCGCCGCCAGCTATTTTAATTAGCAAGCCTATTATGCACTCACTCCCTCTCACCCTGTCTCCTTTTACTTTCAGTGGCAACGACGACGTCGGACACAGAATTTTCCAATTAGCAAGAATGTGTGTGCGGAAGCGGCAACGTAATTATTGTAGTTAATTATACTGCCTTCTGCGGAAAAAGGTATATAATAATATATACATAGACAATGTTAAAAAAATTGTAACGACGTGCAGATGTGCTGTGATAACAAAGAGAATTGTCAGCGATTTCTAATATGGCGGACCTTTACCGAAAGTTATAGTCAACCTCAGCTGGTCTTTACGGAAGAAATGATTTCACTAACGGTGACAGGGTTTTGAGGGTAATTAGGGTGTGGTTTCCAATATTTTCCCATTAGTCACATTCTTGAACCTCGGTATGCATTGGTAAATTTTTGAAGTTAACGTTTCTAATTACACCATCAAGTGTGAAAACATTTTCATGTATCAAACCTAAATCATATAAATGTTGATTGATTTACATATTTATTTACGTACCTGATAAATATATGAGAAGTCTAAATTTATGGCCGTAAAAGGATATAAGATTGGATCAATAAACGATACACGGGAGTTTTTGATTGGTGCTTGATAGGGCGACTGGGCTCAACTCGTTCAAAATGTTACGATATTGTGTTTAGAACTGTACAGCCCATATTGTACGTCAAGTAACATCAGACGGTGGGTGAAAAAAAAGGACTTTCCATACAAAAAGATTTAACAGAATGGGGATAGTTAACTAATTAAATATAATTTAGTCACCCCGATAGAAAATAAAATATAATTCTATATATTAAATTCAATTCAAACAACTTTAACAAATGATAAGTGAAAGTAAACCACTTAAAGATGTCAATCCTGTATTTCTGTAGTTTCCGGCCAAGGCCATTATCAACTGTTTATTTCAATAATCTCACGTACAGATTTTACCAAACCTAGTACCAGAGTGGTACACGTATATATATATCATCAGTGTCGAATTCAAACCCGAAAAATGTGGACACTGACTCTGGTACTATGTTTGGTAAAATCTGTACGTGAGATTATTTATATTACACAGTTGAAAATGACCATAGTCCAAAACTCCTGAAATTAAAAATACATAATTGACAACTTTAAGTGGTTTTCATCTATTTAATTACAACTCTGTGTTTGAATTAAATCGTAGTGCGCGCTGCATTGAAAATTTTAAAATTCCTTGTCAGTTTAATTTTATTGTTAACTATCTGGGTACCCGGCGTTGCCCGGGTATTTATTTATATTATCCCGGGTACATTATTTTATTCTTGGTCAACACATAACTAAACCGACATCGAAAATATCACAACATGAACGTCAAATATACTCCCAGTATCTCGACAAAGTCCAAAATTACCCCCCTGTACAATAGCAGGAATAAATGCATTTTCTGTATTCTAACAGAATAACAAATTTTCCCCTACTTAATGGTTACATTATTACTTAAATCGCAGATTAAAGGTCTTAATGTAACACAGCGACTCACATTACACCGGCTTCCACACCAAACTTGATAGTTACCCTTTTATTTTCATATTAGCAATTCCTAAATTTTGAAATAAACCTGACGAGGCAAATAAAGCTAATTAATCGTATCGACGACCTAAAAAAGTTTAATTTTTCCCAGCCTGTTGCAACACTAGATAGTAAGTGGGATGAATGATATAGGAGCCCGTAATAGGACTTATAACTCGCAGTTGGTTTACACGCCGCGGCAATTCCAAAAAAATCTTCCCTGTAGAATTAATATTTTTTATTTATATTAATATCTTCTGAAACATATCAAAATTAAATATGCTCGAATATTTAAATGCAATCTCCATTTTTAAAACCCTCAAATTTCCATTGCAATCCGTTGAGCAGTTTTGGTGCCTATTCGAGACAAATATAACGGACAGGCAGTCAGACAGATAGACACTTAAATTGTATTTATTGGTATAGATTCTTCAAGTAACATTTCTATACTAACATATGTGTTGCTGTGTGTTTTCAAAACCACGCTGGCAGAGTGTTCGTTGTTTTCGCCGAAAAACTTAATTTATCTATTTGCAAATTAAACAAAGTCCTCTCTTTATAACATTATGTGTGATAAAATTTTTTATTCCACTTAACTGCGGGGCACTCAAGCTAATTAATCTAGGGAAGAGTAGTTTGCTGAAATATATTAGTACGTGCTTGATGTGTGACAGGGTGGCTTATTTCGACACTGCCTGATTTCAATGGTTATTTCTGCAACAATATCCCATCCACATGCATCATATTTGTGATATAGAGCTTACTGTTTACTGTGGAACGGTTTGTGTTAGCTGCAAATTTGCAGCAGCATGCTTTTATTTTTTATTTCTCTGAACTAATGTATCCGCATATCATTACGGACGTGAGAGTCATGTTTGAGCTCTAGCGGAATGAGAGAGCGAACTCACTCCATATGCAAAGAAATTAATATAGTCTATGCAGTGAAATTCAGAGTTAATACCATAAATTAAGCTCTTCTTTCCTCATGAATAAATTATAATAATTTGTCTATGTTCACTAAGAAATGCAACTCAGTGCACTGACATCACGAAAATTAACAAATATTGATAATTGGACTTAATATATATTCTGCTTTCGTTTTAAAAATAATAGAAATATTGGGGGTTAGTATATTTTTATATTAATAATAATCAATATTGAAACGAAGAGCAAATTTCGTTTACAGACAAACTTTTTTTCAAAACAAAAATAATTTTTTAATTATCACAACTCGGTACCAATGTATATTATTTTTCCTGTGTCAGCTCCGTTAGCGGAATAAAATGATTTCTGATATAGGTTACTATCTTTTATTATATTTACTTAGTTGGTTATCCTCATTCTGTTTCTGGTTTGGAAATTCCCTTTTCTTTCCCCAACCATCAGATATTAATTGACGTACAATATGGGCTGTATAGCTATTATAAATTTAGTTCTAAACACAATACCGTAACATGTTTCACTATCTGAGCCCAGTAGTCTTATCAAGCACCAATCAAAAATTGCTGTGTACCGTTATTAAGTGTTATACTGATCCATTCTGATATCACTTTTTACTATTTGTTTTTGTTTCGGGTATGATATACGATTTTAAATCCTCGTTGTTGAAGATTTATTTGTAACTGAAAAGATTAAAACGAGTATGGCCAAACTCCTTGTTTATTATTCTTGTTTTTTTTCATCAAATTTGTTCCTTTAGATGTGAGTAATATGTCATTATCATTTTGGTCTATTTGAATTTCATAATAGATGACGTGCAAAATTATAATTTATAATTATATTTAAGTTTTACGCGCCCCGAGTATTTTAACGGGAGCTGCCTGAAGATGAAAGGACAACGAGACAGTTCCAAACAGGCAGATGAGAGAGGATTAGCAGGCTCTTTGTACTAAAAGTGAACAGGTTCATCGACTAAAAAGTGGATTTAATTCGATTATAGTTACGCGCTGAATCGGTTGAAGCCCTAAAAAATCGGTTGTTCTGGCTGTAAACCATGAAATTAAAATGATTGTGCAACCGAAACGTCTGAATGATAGACCCGACATCAAATGGAAAGGTTATAAAAGGACATTCAGTAACATTCATAGGTGCTTACTTGTGCATCACGGACAAAGGGAGCGAATTGACTCGTAGAGCGTTTACATATAAGGACTTTAGAAAGCCTGAGACAGTAGGAAATATAAATATACTCGTCAAACATTATCAGCGTCTTGATTCAACAACCAGATATATCACTATAACGAACAAGTCAACATTTGAGGTCAACGCCGCGCGCTGAATTTTACGTGAGTAATAAAGATTTGGAATTTTTTTTAAATTAAATGATTTATATAACATAATATTCCGATTTAGTATCGTGTCCGTAAGCTGGAGAAAATTTTAATAAATTAATTAATTTGACCGTAAATAATTTTCTTCTCTTTAAAATAAATGGACGTGGGTACATCAAATATCAAAAACTATTTTTAAAGAATTCATCTAGCAAAACTGTTTTATTTTTTTAATGCTACGACGTAGTTAAATGAAGTCCAAAAGAAACCAGATACGGCACTGGATTACGATTGTCTACCTCACACAATTGTGGAAGGGAACTGCTAGGCTGTTGTTCCACTTGCCTTCAGTAACCGTCATAACAGTTGACATTTGCGGTTATTCTTATGGAGCATGTTGTACCGGATGAAATATGCAGGGCGTTTAGGGACGGAAGTGGAGCTTAGATCAATTACGGTTATGGAACCGTGCATCGCCCCTGAGGGACTCCGCAATTGGGAATTATGTTAATTGCCGTGATATGGCGCATTAGGCTCTCCCAGCATGAAGGTGAGTAGTCTCCACCTCACCTCATTGCATACAACAGACCCATACGCTTCTTTTTATATACCTATGCCTTGGGGGTTTACACTGTAGCGAAGTGACACAATGGTGTACTATGAAATTGGAAAGAAAAAAAAACACGGGAGAAACATTTGCTTATGAAATAACTGCCATCGTCTTCCAGACTGTTCTTCGATATTACCAGGCTGGAAGACGATGGCAGTGAAAGTCGTCGAAACTTCACTATTCTTCGATATTACCCGGGTGGAAACACGAGAAGCTTTTCTTCAATATTATAAGATTCTTTCATTAACTACTTACATAAATCAAGAAAATAAAACAATACTGTTATTAATGAGACACAATATTTTTTGTTGAAGCTATTGTTGCACTATATATATATTTTGAAGGTCACAAAGCAATATTTTTAAGAAGGAATCTTTTTATTTGAAATTTAATAAAATTTTTAGATATAACTAAAATTTTTAGGTGTACTCAAATTTGAGCTAAAAATCAAATTTTAGAGAAAACTCAAATTTCAGAGGAAACTCATTTCAGAGGAAACCCAAATTTTAGAGAAAAGACGAGTTTTAGGCAAAACTCTAATATGAGGTAATATTCTAATTTTAGGTAAAACTCTAATTTTAGGTAAAGCTCTAATTTTATCTAAAACTCTAATTTTAGGTTTAACTCAAATTTTAGGTTTAACTCAAATTTTAGGTTTAACTAAAATTTTAAGTTTAATTCAAATTTTAGTTAAAACTCAAATTTTAGGTTAAACTCAAATTTTAGGCTTAACTCAAATTTTAGGTTCAGTTCAAATTTTAGGTATAAATTAATTTCTTTTAATTCAAATATTTCAGAAAATGACTTGTTTTTCTCAGAAATTAAGTAATTTAACAGGAACATGGTGTTTCTGAATTAAACTCGAAGATACAATGAAACATGGATTGCATGATGGTAAAAGCAACCTGATAAATAAGGGCTATCCTTCCAGAGGACTTCTTTCGAGTGTCGGTTGAGGAGTTTCCCCGGAACTCAAACAGAGAATAACGAACTGGCAAGACATTCTCGGCTACTGGATTCACGCTGAAGCTCACAGCAGAGATTACTGTGTATTTGTTCGCGTCCAGGTAATGGTATTTGGAACACAGAGGGCACCGCAAGGCCGTCGCAATTTACCTGTAATCTCATTATCGACTGTCCTCGCTAAGAGGCTTACCCAGCAATCAGCCGCTCCACGGAACGCCACGCTCTTATTAAAACTTTTAAAATAATTAATAGGGTTAAAAGTTGCATCTTGTAATTATCGCTCCGACTTAGCGGGGTGCGGGGCCAATAATGCTATGGTCCGTACGCGGCGTCGAAGCACCGGTAAATCTCCTCTAAGAAGACGCTTGTCAACTTACCTGGCACATTCTTCGCGTTACAACAACGAAAATCTTAGTAATAAAGACGATATTCTTGACAAAATTAACCCCTTTAAATAAAGAAGTGATTATCTGGTCGCATATTAAATCAACTTCAATATAAGAAAGAGATCAGTTATACAAAATCAACATCCCCATTGAATCTGCACGACCTGGTGAAGATTCGAAACTGTTTCATTAGAGGTAATAAAAATATCATACGAATGAAGGAGAAGTATAAAAGAATCCTCGTTTTAATTGTATCAAACAGAAAAGCGCGGTAAGGGGGTTGGAATTTATCTAGAATCAGAATGATAGAAATATTTTCGCATGAGACTCTAAGTGGTTTCCATTATTCCCCGGTTTAGGGAATAATTTACATAATACAATACAAATTTAAAAAAATTATAAGAAAAAAGCACATAAATAATCTTTAAATAAATAACTAAAATAAAAAGTATATAGTCTTAAGTCGTTAAAAAAAGTTGGCGCCGATGACATATACGTACTCATATTTGGATGATAAATTCTTAGGCAAGACGAGATAAAGAAAAAAAGGTGAAATCACGTAGTCCCCTAAAATGATTAGATTTTTACCATTTGGCGCCAAACGTGGGGCTTTCAAATAAAATGACAGTAATAAATTATTCAAATTAATAGAGTAAGTTACGTAATTAAAGTAATAATCAACACAGCACATATTTATTTTAAGAGTAGTGTAAAATCTGGGGAAATGAACATATTTTATTTGGTTTTGCTTTCGATTGAAATAAACTAATGTTCCAGAAGCGAATTAATACAACAAAGATCGTGTATCCTTAGGGCTACGAATATTAATGAAGTATTGGAGTGTATAATAAATGGGTTTTGGGATCTATCAAACGGTCCAAAATGCGCTGGACTGAAGCAAAATAGATTGGGGTTGATATAAAAAATTTATATATTGCCGCAAGGAGTATGAAACGGTTTCAATACTTCAAACAAGGCGCCATTCAGTATGCAAATCTTAATTACCATCTAATTCTAAATGTATTATTGTCTGTGAATTTGTATATACAATTAAAATTAGGAGAAGTTAATGAACGAAAGAAATCAGCTGCAGCGTGTATAATTTGGGGTATTTGAGCTCATTTAAACGTTTCAAATGAAAGTGCGAAAGAATTCAGATTTTTACCGTGTCCATCTTAATTTAAAAGACACGAGCTTCAATTGCAAAACACAACATTACGGATCATTTTCCGAGAACTACTAATTATTTCCGTCACTTAAATGAATGTAGTTTGTGAACTACGATCTTCAATTTGGGATACGCCCGTCTTAACGAGTTTACGGTTTACTCGTGTGACGATCATTAACGGAATGATGACTGGAGAGATGAGGCAAGTTTCCCGGCGCGTCAGTATTGTGCAAGCCTCGTGTTTGCCCACGAAGGAAGGAAGGCTACAACTTTGCGGCTGTTCTAATTGCACATCATTTACATCAAAGATCGTCTTCCGCTGAGGTGGCACGAAACTGCTGACTGCGAACCAAGATCGCTGAGCGGTTAATCCCGATACAGCAGATGCAGACTCACAATGCCGACGGCTTCCGTAAATTGGCAGCCCTGCGGGAGCGTTTCCACAAATTAACCCTGCTTCCTCCCAATCTCCCTCAGGTGAAGGTAAGAACAATACTTAGCAACGACCCACTTCTCCACAATTCGCGTGCTTGACACTCGAGGGTTCAAGAACGCATCATCCATCACCGTCATTATCTGCAGAAGGCGCTCGAAAATTCATCCCTGCGTCTATCGTCATTTGTAATTTATCTACTGCTTGAATATGATATCAAATTAATACCGTTATTCTATCTAAATAATATTAATACGCTCAAAAAGAAATATTTATATATCATTTACAATTCTTTCCAGTCTAAAAGACAATCGCGGTACTTCCTTACCACCGAGAATAACTAATAAAAACATCAAAGAAATAGTTGTTAACAGGCAAAAAAGTTACAAATTATTTGTAAAATTTATTAGACATGCACGACGTTTCGTCCAAACAGAAACTCTTCGGATGTTAGTAAAGGGAGAATTCTCGTCGTCCTGAAAACGAAGTAGACCAGAGATGTCTGTACATTTATTAATAACAAAAGAGGTCTTAACGAAAGGACGAAACTTCCATTAACAAATGTGTATGAAGAATTTGTAATTTGTTTGTTAAACTTTTTATTCTAATTTACTTGGGCATTTATAAATTTCTCTCGGGTTTCCAACCGGGTTGAAGTGATAAGGAGTGACGTTGCGATGGCTGGCACCGCCATCTTCTTCAGACATTGAAACTTCATTGACACTTCAACCCAGTTAGAAACCCGATAGCAATTTATACATGCTGTTCACCGGGAAAGACCTCGTACTTTTATTATTTAGGCATATTATATATTTGAAGACCGTCAGAAAATTTTAATTTGAAAACAAATTGATTCGTACTTAGCTAACCATTCACATTATTTTACGAAAAATACTCCCAGATACTATAAATGTAATAAAATTTATACGAGATAATTCTAGCGATTACAAATTATCGGAATTATTTGCTTTACATAATTTCAATGCCCTCTATTACACGTATCTTAGGTATTAAATGCGGCGTTCATTCAGTTAAGGATTTTATCTCAATATAAAATCACAAAATTTAATAAAATATTTTAATAAAGATAACTTATGAGATTTCCACAATTTGGCGCACAACGAGGGGGTTTTAAAATAAAATTATTTTACAGACGATTCAAATGAATTTGTTAAGTTACATAAAAAGATGTGTTACAACATAAAAATTAATTATTAAAATTTGCGGGCATTAATATACTTCATTTGGCTTTACCTTCGTACAAAACAGCAAGATCGAGTAACTGTAACATTATAAGCGTTTACGGAAATTAACTCTTCAGTAAAACATCTTAATGTTATAACTGTAGTCCAAGTAGCTAAAAGGTACTGATAGTATATATAATACTTGAGTAATGTATCAAAAAATGGAGGGCTAAAGAATACGCAACGGAAAAGAAGGGTGCGTAAATACAGTTGGGCTTCTGTTATTTGAATTCATCAATCGTTTCATCTATCTAATTTCATTAACTTTATACCAACCTACTTTCTAATGAATTCACTATCATCGTATTGCAAAATTAATATTTTATTATACTTTGTAACAAAGTCACTAAAAAACGTGAAACTGCACTAGCATAGAGGATCCTTAAAGGGGTTGATGTTATAATGCGAACTTAAAGTTCGTAAATTTTAGGACGATCTCACTTTTAGAGAAAAAACGTTTGTTCACATTTCCTTACATTATAAATAGAATCTTATTTTTTATATATAAAATGAGAGCCCCTAAAGCTCAAGATAGAAGAAATATCAAATCCCAACAGGTTTAAGGGTTTTCATTTTTGTTACAAGAGGAATGAAAACCACATCATACATTTTAAATTATTTTATACAGTATTAAATAATATTTGGGACAGAATAATTGGAAATCTTGGAAATTTATACAATCAATTTCATCAGAATAATCAAAAAATAAAAATTTTCTGATAATAATAATAATTGTCTTATCTTCTTTTTCTGATTTTTCCACTACTTTTCTCCGTATGAAATCTTGTTATTTTCCCTGGTATTAATTTCAGTAAATTTATTTGTTCTGTTATATGTAAGATAACGGAAAATATTAAATTCCCAGTGTAATTTTTTTTTCTACAGATAGGAATGACAAAGAGAACGTGCATTTTGTTCAATAAAGAATACCTCTCGCAGTATTTTCTTGGAAGAACATTGAAGGAATGTTACAGCCACGGGAGTTTGGATTGCCTCTGGAAGTGTGCAATATTGATGGCTGAACCTCCCAGCCACGATTAGAAATTGAATATTCCGCAGTGCAGACTGCTGCGAGTCTATTATATCTCCAGCCATTCTGTTAGTACGGGAAGGAAACCGCAGACTCAATTTATACCAAACTAGAATCCCTACAATTTTACTTGTTACGTTTCAAACTGCACTGCACGAGCTCAAACATTGAATTACGTTTTCAGTCATGTGAAATGTAATACTCTAAAGGCAAGGTAGAACCATTGCATCGTAGGTAGAGATTAAAAGACTAACAACTACGGTTCGTCTGCGTCATATTTGAGATTAAATTCCGAGCGAGCGGAACTTGTGCAATTCAAGCGCTGAGGGCACGGTCCATTGTGAAGGACTTTGAAACACTTGTTACGTGGATTCTTTACGACCACAAGAGGATGCACATGGAACAAATATTGGCTTCTGCTTAACATCGGATTTTATTTCATTCTTGAAGAGTCTACGGTACACGTTGAAAATTCCAATTTTGACTTCTGTTTGCTTTTCTCACATTTTATTGCCCTATTCGAAGCTTTAGAATTCATTCCAATAGTTTTATCACTACGTATATATTGCACGACGAAATTTGATGGATTTAAGTCGTTTTATTTTAAATTATACTAACATAAGTGAAATAACAACTTACAAAGTTTGTCTCAGTGGATTTATTCTACCATTAAATGAACTTTCAAAGTCTGTTCTCCGTCCCGGGATACAGTGTTGACGATCTTTAAATCAGTTACAGTATTGTGGCGTCTGCTAGCTTGGCGGAGAGGATGACGCAAGGCTCAGACTGTTTTATTTACTCATTTACTGAATTTTTCAGACTGAAAGTTAGTTCTCATCGCAAGCTTCAAGAAGGAAAAGACTCAATCTTCTGAATTTGTTGGTTTTCAACTGGGTGACCTCCCAGAAACTTATGAACATCCCTGTGCATTGGCAAGTAGGCAAATAACTAAAATATTGGTCTCAGATTCCTTTCCCCTTGGCAAATGCAGACAGTAAATTTAATATCACGCCATTACAAGAGTCCATAAATTTAATTTTACTCCATTACATGATCTACGTTAACAATTACATTTAAAATTTAATCACATGCTACAGAAATGAATTATAGCCGTTGAAATGTTTATGGATTTAACGTTAATAAAGAAGTTATATGACTAATAAAATAAATTATTGCTTAAAAATTTGATATTTGTCCCCATGTTTGAAATTTGAAGAATTTGAGAATAAGTATTTAAATTACACTGAGTCTCTCTGATCTGTTCCTTCTCTACTTTGTTGGTTCTTCTTCCTCTTAACTAGGACAGTGAAATACCCCCCAAAAATACATATAGCAATATTGACTCAAAATTTTCAACAAATTAAAAAATTTGAAAGTAAATGTTGGGAAACATCCTCAGGGAATAAAAATGTCATTGTCCTGTGGCTATACGTAGATTTTGAAGGTAAAATTGCCTCAAGGTTCACTAGAACAGAATAAATTTTTGTCTGTTTTTGTGATAATATTTAAAAGAAATGTCACAAACGAATATGTAAACTTCTTAATTATCTAAAATCTGAAAATTTGGTCATTGATTCCACGTTCCTACAAATATTTCCTCCTTTCATAAAAAGTAAGTGTGATATACATCCGTTTCAAAAAAAATTTCGGTTAAAGTCATCTGTTACCCTTGAATGACAAATGATTAATTAAAATTTTCTCCTTTTCACTGAGATTTAGCAGTTTTACCCCTCGGTTGAATTCACCCCGAATATGAAATATTTAAGTAGAGAGGGTTCACAGAATTTACCGAGCCGCCTTCATCCCCATTTCTCTCGCAGGGTGGTTTGAACTCGACCAAGAACCCGCGATTGTGATGATTTGTTTGTTGTCGTGGGTTGGTCCTAGGGTAATAAGCAGGAGTAGGAGAATACATAAGACGTAGGTTCCGTGTGGGGTCAGGTCTGCGGTACCGAGTGGCGTATTTACGACCGAAATAGCCGCACTAAATACTACAGGCGCCGTGTTTGCGCAGTAAGTGGTCGAGATTTAGGGGATCCATTTGGAACCGACGTGCTCGAATGCCAAGTGTCGTAGAACCCTGATTAACGATTCACCGCGTAGCGCCAGCGCGCATTTCAATTTGCACTTTGGTTACGGGCGCTGGTCACACCCCCAAACACCTGCTCAAATATTACCACATCAATTACTCATAATCTTGGTGCTCAAGATCGGTCGCGTAGTCTTTGCTCGATCTAGGTCAGATAAACACTGTGGATGAAGTAAAAGATGTGGGCATGGGATGCCAAACGAACTTGATAAAGATCACAGGGCATATTATAAGCACAGGTACCCAATATTAATGACTCAGTTTCGCAGAATTATTTCACGATTGCGTGACTGGGGTTTTCCCCAAGTACCATGAGATTTGGTGAGCCACGGTGGCGATTTTCTTACAAAAACGTAGATCGAGAGGGACAAACAGCCCTTAAAAGAAAGGGAAAATATCGAGTCCCGCCATCGACGGGATATGAAGTAAGAAAGTGGGGATAAATTGTAAAAAAACACTAAAAAGGATTTTGGGCATTATTGTTGAAGGACGTGGATTTTGAGAAAATTCTTAAGAATGTGGTGATTTTAAGGTTGAACATTAAGGATGTGGTGGTTAAGATTGAGCATTAAGGACATGGTAGTCCAGTTGATGATTACGACAATATGCAGTTAAATTCTGAACGAAATTGGAGATTGTCCTGACCGTGGACAACTAAATATCGGATGGAAGGCGTGGTCCAGCCCGGAGTTCAAAAGGGCTCTTCATCACTCAATATTGAAGTTCAGATAGAGTCCAGTGACAAGTTCCAGGCAAGCTGAGACGACTCGATAAATACCTCTGTTTTTATAACCTTTTGACGATTTCCTGGTACTGCCAATTACGAACAGGATTTGTGTCAGTGAGTCTACTCTATTGGAAGGCCCGTTACATCTCATGAATTTAGTTTATAAAATATTTTATTTAATGAGTATAAGTTTTGTAAATATGTATAGTGTTTATTATATAAAATCCGGCTATGCAAATTAAAAATTTATTCAAACAGTGCACATTGTAATATATAAATGTTAAAATTAATATTAATCACAATTTTGTAATAATAATATTTCCATCATATAATAATATTAGTCCCCCTATTTATTTCACGGGGGATGTTCATTTCTTACAAAACTGTATCACGATTTTGTTTTCCACGTTATCTCAACTAATACTTGATGAAGATGACTTCACTTTTTACATAGAAACAGCAACTGATTTTATAAAGGAAGTAAATTATCTTTGTGGCGTTCATGGGAATACAATGTGGACTGTGTAGTTGTTTCAAAGTTTCCCCGGGCAGAAACTCGACGCCCTCACCCCCTTCGTCCCTCCGAGTCGACACTGGGAGAAAGAGAGAAACCAGGGAAAAATACAGCGGAATGATTGAGTTTTAATTTAATTCCGCAGTAACGGGATTTCCGGCTCTGGCGTAACCCACTTAGGGCGTTGGAAAGGAGGGCTGTGGGGGTGGGGGAGGCAACATCCCCGAATCCTAAACGGATACCAAAGTTTTGTGTCTTTCCGAGTAAATGGCGTGACTGGAGATGAAATTGGTACGAAGAAAACGGCATCGTCGTCTTCTATTCCGCGAGAGAGCGCGGCGCTGATACAGGCCATTTTCTCTCTCTCGGCTTGGCAAACTTCGCTCCGCGCAACAATGAAAATTAAAGACGATCGTTTCCACCGAGAACAATCTGCGCCGGGGATTCCCTCACTGTCGGAACAGGAAACTGGAAGCTATACCCACCTAACAAGAGCTGCATTAAAACTCGGAGGATGCGTAACGACACTAGGACAAAATACATACATTCTGTTCTAGCCAAAATTGTGAAAATAGTCAACTACTAGCGAAAACATTTATCATATTACTCGTGGGGGGTTGTAATAATATTTCCCATGTGGGCTAATAACTTACAAACATTCTCTGCTGTAAAATAACATTACAAATTTCATCAGAAATATTTACTTGCTAATTTATGAAACAACTCTCAAATGTCAAATTCTCAAATTTTGCCTCAGATTTATTTTAATATTGAATGTCTTGGAATATTTTTCAAAAGAAATTATATAAAATGTTTTGTATTCAGTTTAGTAATTAAATGACATGTGTTTCAGTAATACTTTGTTGTGAGAGAGAAAAAACTTTTGGTTCCCTAATATTTATTAATGAATACGTATTTATATGTGTTGCAGCACTTTACTACACATCCGTCTTCCATTTCTAAATTTATTCCTGTCCCTACAACTACAACATACTCTGTTTTACCAAAATTTATTTGTAGGCCCCATTTCACAACTTCCTAATTCAATTTTCTTAGTATGTTGTATGCATCATCTTCATCTTAGGCGAATATAAACCTGAGAATCAGCAAAATTCAAAGTAAACAGGGTTTCACCATTTATGGGTATTCCCATGGTGTGACATTTCTTTCTCCAAATATATTTCAAAAAGCGTAGGTGCTATACAGCACCCTTGTATCAATCCGTTATTTTACGTGGAATCTGCTGACTCTGTTTCCAACTTTGACCCTGTTCAAATTTCCTGTATACAATATTTTATGTCGGTATTATAAGTTCTTTTCATTTGCCGATTTTCCATCACCGACCATAGTATTATATTATTAGAAGAAAACAAGAATATACTTACGTCAGTCGTATGACGTCATCAACCAAGGGGAACATAACCGCGACGTCACAGCTGATGTTGACAAAATCTCAAACGTGGCAATGTTTTATACGAAAATCAGTTTGAAACAGATAGAAAAAGACTTACAGTGCAGTTACAAGTGTTATAAAAACCTGGGTAGGCTTCCTTTTCACTTGTGCGATTTTCTTCCGCCGGTTGTCTCGGGAAAGGAGATCTTTTGGTCATTGTCTTACACCATCCGGTGTTTACACTTTCTTTATGGAAGTCGTCAGTGGCCATGTAAGCTTTTCCCGGAAATCGTGATCTGTAAACGCCATGGGATTCATTTCCGCTACAGAATAAAACATGTTTCACCATTTGCTCCTTCCGCACTCCACCAAAAATTAAAATATCTTCAAACAATTTATTGGGCCCCTCCCATTCATCAGATTTATTACTACTACATCAGAAATGTTTAGCAACACATAAATTTGATATACAAATGGCTGATCACTGATCAAGTAAATGGTACGATTGTCATGAAGAAATATAGAAATAAGAAGAATATGAAATCTGAAGAAATAAAAACTTTACGCTTTGCCGATGATATTGTAGTATAAGGAGAGTCAGAAGAAGACGTGGAAACTACAATCACTGGCATGAACGTAGTACTGGAGAAAGAGTTCAATATGAGGATTAATAGAGGGAAAACCAAGGTAATTAAGTGTAGTATGACAAACAGTGGAATAATCAAGGGTGTTATATTGGGGAGAAATATTTTGACGAAAGTTAAGGAATTCTGCTACTTCGAAAGCGCAATAAGTAGGGATGGTAGAAATATAGTAGACATAAAGAGTAGGATAGCACAGGTAAGGAAGGGTTTCGCGAAAAAGAGGGATACTTACGGATAATATAAGTGTGAATATTAAGGAAATTGTTGCTAAATATGTTCATATGAAGCGTGGCGTTAATATGGGTGCGAAACGTGGAAGATAGGGGTTGGGGAAAGGAAAAGAATAGAATCCTTTGAAATGTGGTGCTATAGGAGAATGAGATGGGTGGATAGAATCATTAACGAGGAAGTACTAAGGAGAACAGGGGAAAAGCGAATAATATGGAGGACGATGCCTAAGAGAAGGGATAGATTAATAGGCCACGTTTTAAGACACGAGGTTCTAGTAAATTTAGTATTAGAGAGAAGTGTGTGGGGTAAGAACAGAAGAGGGAGGAAAATGGAATACGCTAAGCAGATTAGGGATGATGTGGGCTTTGCTACTTATAAGAAAAAGAAAAGGCTTGCTCAAGATAGGTTAGCATGGAGGGTTGCATCAGACCAGTCTTAGGACTGAATACCACAACAACATCGACGAAGACTCTGATGAATGTACTTAATAACCATGGAAGCGCGTGGTAAGTGGAACGGACGTGATTCTGAAAGGTAAATGTGCTAATCAGGCCACACGCCACACACACACACACACACACACGTGGTCTCTGTCGCCTCAACTCAGTCGTAATTTGCGCGCCTCGCGCCTTTATGGATGACGTCATGAATATATGTAAACACGCGCCTGATACACGAAATGAATCAAATACAGATTAGCATATCCATTATGCAGATTGGGGGAGGGGAGGGACGAGACATACAGCACAACAGATTGCTGGGCAATAACTCGGCCATTTAAACGGTTGGCACGGGAGATACGGAGCGTAACATCACTCTCGACCAATGTCAACTTGCAAGAAATAGGAAGCCAAACTTTGTGGAAAGCCTTCACAAAACAGTCATGGCCCTGCGGTAGACACAGAGGAAAAATATTAAATATTTAGTGAGCCAGAACAATGAAACGCATTATACTTCCCTAAGAAAATATGTGTAACCGTGTAATAATCATGTTAAAATTCTTCCTCATTCTCATGGACCCGTTACGATCAACACTATTTTCAGTGTCTCATTTCACTTGAATATAAAGGCACACTCCTTCAAGACTCTTTACAACAAGAAATATTTGTAACTGAATGTTTGTAATTTCCCACTGCATACATACAAACGTAATTATTCTGTATTTCGTCTGATGATGAATCTAAATTGAGTAAAAGAACATTTCAGTCATCCTGTAACCGTATAATAATTTTAATCAAATGAGTGGGTCGTAAAAGCATACAAACAATTGAATAACGTAGGAAAATAATTTTTTCCCTAGAATATAATAAATTAAAAGGTAAGTAATCTGAAAATGAAACTAAATAAGGTTTCCAGCCAATTAAAATGTCCTCAAATATTTTACCAATTAATTTATTGCATCGTCATTAATAAAAACAAAAAAATTTGCCATTGGCCATCCTCAATAATATAAAATCACTATACCTATGGACCAATATATATATATATATATATATATAAATCCAAATTTAAATTCCCCGGCATATCTATTGAAGATTTTACAATTCGTTCCGGATTCCAATTGTTAGGGAAAATAATACTGGAAAACTACCATGAGAAAACGTCTATAAAATAGCATTTCTTCCCTACTGTTCTAAAATCATAACTACAAGTCACAGGCCTAAGCGGTCTGGTACTTAAGATCCGCAAATCTCAAGCGGAAAAGAAGTAAAATCAAATTCCCCGACACTTCGCTGGAAGATGACGACAGTGCATATCGTCGTCGAAACGTTGGGCTACTATTGCAGTTTGAACCAGGTGGAAATGTGAAAATCTTTCCTTAAACATATAACACTCGTTGTATGATTGTAAATTTCCTATAGCTAATCTAGTTTTTTACTTTTTAATTAATTGTGCTGTTTTCTGCATACGACCAGCAATCACTAGTATACACACTACTCCCCGCAACACCCTCTCTTGCCCCTAAGATAAAATTCACCTACTTAAATTTGTGACATAAGTTACTTAAATAGAAAATTGTCATTACAAACTGATATTGTTTCCAATCAAAAATTTTTATCACAACAACATATTTTCATTAATTATAATAATAACTAATATTTAATTTTGCAAACTAGGATTTTAGAGATCACCATAAAGTAAAATATATATGTGAGCTGAAGTTGTGCGTGACAAGAAGAGTTTAAGGATGAGCTCCCGCATGAAATGCACGAGAGAGGATCTTCCCGAGAAAGTTTTGCAAGAAACCAGACAGTTGGAACTATCTACGACTGGGAAATATTGTAATGGCGGCAGAAGGAGCTGAATCAACAGTTAGAATGTATAAAGCTGATGAATGGTTTGGAAGGCAAGTGTTTCGTGTTGAATTACATCCTCGGAATCCGGCTGTCGCTCGTCTTCTCCGTGGGGATACGCGGGGATTTCCCGCCAGAGCCGTATTTCATGGCCGCCCGCAACGAAATAAAGTGAATTGCCGAGTATTTCTTTATGGGTTTCTCCGTGTCTCGGGAGTTTTATGGCGTCGCCTGCTGGTCGACGCTGGGCGTCCCGCCGGAAGTAGAACAGACGCCTCCTTCGTGTCAGCCTTGCCCCAAAAAGAAGAAGAAGTCGATTCAAGATGACCAAAGAATCGGAAAGGTCAGAATCGTAACTCCACGTCCGATCAGATTAATTTCTCACTCATCGACCGCCCATTTTCAACAGAGTTCCCGATCAAAATTTCTAATAAATAAACAGTCATAAATTTCATCGAACATTTATGAAAATTTAAGTTATTTTTCTGGGGAGGTAACATATTTAATAATCTGCGTTAACATGCTAAACCTGTATCCTAATTATAAAGATTTTATTCATGATCCCATAAGATGAAAATCGTTCCTGTCGAGAAAGTGAATTTAGTTGAGTATGTAATAATTTCATATATATCATGCCGTATATTACTGTTATACTTATGTCCGGCTTGACGTTATTCTAAAACAAGCGTTACTGACGTCATTATACGTCACGTATTCAAAACGAAATTTATACTCTTTATTCTCAGGGTTCCAAAATCGTGGTCTGCAATAAAATAATTTACTAAATCTACAAATAAATAAGTTTCTTATACCTTTAACACAATATATTAAGAAGGATAAGTTAAACCCTTTTTACAAAATAATACACAACTGCACGGATCATATATACTCCAGAATCTACTTCATTGAAGTAATTTCCTCCCTTGGCTCTCTCATGAAAACATCAACGTATTTTTAAATCTCTTCCAATTCAGTTTTAGCCAAAAAATGATAGCCATTCCAATTCCAACCCAGGACGGTCCCTCCAGAGATGAAAACTCTCCTCTCTTTGCCACCAACCATGGTAATTCTCTTTTCCTCATACTAGGCAAATATGTATTTTATTTTTCTTTGAAGTTTTTTAGGAATAATAAAAGTTTCAAAAGGCAAAGCGTATGATTATGTTCCTTAAAATGTTAATATAAATATCAAAAGTCCTGCTTCCTATCCGAAAAACACGTCAGAGATGTGTTTTTATTAGGCAACTTGTTAAGGTTCAATGAAGTAGGAAAAATAAGGAGACGAAATAGTTGTGTGTTCTTAGGGAAGCTGAGAGTATTTGGAGGTATTGTTTTCTCTCCCCGGCCGCCACAAGGGTGTATTTCCCGGTTCGTTTTGGATCACAAAACCGTCCCTTCGTGATTCTCTGTAGGTTTTCACTACAGATCAACGAAACCGAGGTGGGAAATTTCTTCATGTCTGTCTTCCAACAGAACTTCCAGAAGCTTGTATGGTTCTGGCCCACCTCCTAGTTACGTTTTGTCTAAGCCTCCAAATGGGACGTACAGTGTTTCTCCTTCTCCATAGAGCTCGAACAAATAAATACAATTAATCTATGGTGGGAAATATAATTATTTGTGGGTCCTCCGATGCGTATATCACAAGTAAAATAAGATTGTATTTTACATTACACGACTCAGTGGGTGGGGGACTTTGTGTAGATCTACGACGTGTTTGTGGGAATAGAAAAATATGCTCAGTCCCGGTTATATAGGTGAAAGGGAAGAAAGGCTGTAGGAGTTGGAATATTTTCAGTTTTTTATGGCTCTGGTGAGATGGTCTTCGACGCCAGCTGCATATTTTCCTGAGCACGTCTAGATAAATTTCGTAGCCCTCCCGAGACCGGCTTACCTTACGCTAGACAAAAATCCCTTTTCTCCTCGTGTTTGCAGCCCGGGGGAATTCCCCTACACTTTAAGCAGCCCATGGCAATAACCACTTTGTTCTTCGTTGAATTGAACCCAGCGGAAGTGAGTTACGGAATGAAATGCGGTGCAGCACTCGCGTCGGTTCGTAATTAATGTACCGTTCCTCCTGTGGGCTCTGAATCAACATCCTGTCCTCTCTTCGGGAATGTTAATAATGTTTACGGGAGGCCGAAATCTGATCGATACATATGTATGTATCCTGGGGGCTACAATGATGCACTCTGCCAAAGGAGTTACGCAATTGTGTGTGCTTCGAGCGAAACGTGTTTAAGTCAACTTAAATGAGCAGGGACTGGCGTTAACGTACATTAAATACATATCTTCGGATCAGATATTACAATTGATAAAACTGTGACCTGGAAAAATGCAACGTAATCTCGTATAGACTATCGATAGAACTCCAAATATTTTGTGCAATTTCTGTAATTTTAAGAACAGTCTTTATTTATAATTTAATTTTTCTGACTAGGTGACTTATATTACCATTATTATTATCATCGGATTCTCTCAATAAGTGGAAGACGTTAAGAGCATAATTCAATTAACTTTTTTTTGGGTTCCTCTTCTAGCTCCTGGGGGCTTTAATTTTTTCGAGAAGTCTTGCCTACGTTCTTCCGTCCACTTTGTTCTGTACTGCTTTTATTTTTCCATTACCATTATTAATAGTAACAAGAATAATATTTCTGCTTCTTTCATAATAATTTTTCAGCCAAAACTGTAACTTTTGACCATTGTCTTCTTTTCCAAGTCGTTATTATAGTCTTCGATAATACTTGAAATTTTCTTATATAACGTTAATATGTGAACAGAATCAAGTGGAAAGGTTTTGAAAATCATAATCTTGGAAAAAAACCGATTAAAAAAGTTATAGGTAAAACAGAAAATAGTTTATCCATTTTAGAAATTTACCTGATTAAGAACACAAATAAAGACGTAACGTCGTAATCATATCAACTATATACTAACTACATTTTTTCATTTGTTTATTATTATACTTAATGCCCAGTAATTGATTTTTGAAAACAGAAAAATATTACATATACGACATAATTTTTTGTTTTGATAGCTTACAAGAGAAATAAATATGTATGGTGTCCCAATAGAGTTACAAATCCTCCCGGTGCTTTATGAGTCTCTCCGTATAGAATCGCAAGGAACTTGTGTACAAAATTTGGTCGAAATTCCTCAAAGTACTTAAACATGTTCTCGCATCACACGCAAGCATTTTTATTTATAAAGTAAAGATAACTAATTGAAATTGTATATGAAACTACTCAAAAATAAATTATTGGAATAAAAAAATACTTAATGTAAAATAGAGTATAGATATATGAAGCATGTAATGCCTAGTATCTTCACGCTAATCAGATGTGTTTCTTTGGAAATATTTTTTTGTGGATAAGAGTTCAGAAATAAGCTTGTGACAATTGGAAAAAACAGTATTATTATTGACAAACTTGACAATAATAATACAAAAGTAAGAAAATATGAAGAAATTAAGAAACGGATCAGTCAATAAATATTTTTAGAGAACTGTGTTAACCACAAAATCATATACAAAGACATAATGAAATATAAATTCATCAGGCCCAAGGCAATTTTTGTTTTTACCAATCTTAGCTACATTCTGGTGGTGCTCGAAGGAAGATCGTGAATGTAATGAACAAGAAGAAAAAAGAACCCTACCGCCGACAGCCCTCACCCGGGTAATGGAACTCTACTGGAATTTATTTCCGGGAATTGAATGAGGAGGGTTCCAGAGGTTTATCTGAGGGGAGATTCAAACAGAAGGTAAGCAGATTGATCAGCTTAAAATGGAGAAAAAAAGGGGAAAGTTGACCGCGGAAATGAGGACAGGGGAACAAAACCACATATCTGACCCTCTTTCGGAGCGGCGAGGGTGACAATTGTATCCGCTGACGGGGAACAGAGGAAGCTGAATCAGCAGAAACGTCAGTTGACTGCCACAGGGCTGGTCTGCCTCCTCATTCGTTCTTCTACAGCCCCTCAGAGAATTCTTTTTGTGTTTCTTTAACAATAACATTTTGAGTGTTTGCTTAAACTCACGAAGATCGGAAAACAAATAAGTTTATACTGCATGGAAGCGGAAAGGAATAAACAGTAGGACTTGTAGTTTTAAATCGAATTTTTCTCAACAATTATGCGGCTTTCGAAGACCAGTTCTTTGTCTTCGGTGCAGCATTTAGGGAAGGCCGCGGTTCAGCGTTGCTTAAGAAGTAAAGAGCACATGTGAAGCAGTACGGAAGGGAACTTCCGGTCCATGTGAGCTGCATACGAGTCTAGGAAGGGGAGAATCTAGCATCATTTGCCAAGTCTCGCGTCACAGATCGCATCTCATGCTCCGGGGAACTCCCGCCAGTCAACAATTACTCGACGGGGACGCAAAAAAACCTTGCTCCGGCAAGACTCCCCAGACAGCACGAAAAATACGTCCTCCTTCCTCACAGTTTCCCTTCCTAACCGCCTCGTGTCTACCCGGTATTTGCAAACAAGCCACACAAACTTATACTTTACTCGGAAAATTAGCAAAATTGCTGTAGTAACACCAAAACTCTCCAATTAATAACATATATTTTTTTAAATAACACACAACAAAAACGTACAGCTTTATGGTAAAATCGCGCGTATAATTGTTTGTACTTTCTGAACTACGTGAACAATTTGAAACAACGCTACGTTTACACATTCTTAAAAACCGGGAGAAAAACACTGTGGGGGTGAAAAATCCTGAACATAAAGGTTGAAGGTAGTGTAGTAAAAAAACATGTACAAATGTGTCAGCACACGGTGATCTGAAACGTCGCCGAGGAATGAGACAGAGGCAGAATATAAGGCAAACTCGACATATTTAATTGATCCCAATATGGCGAGTATTTGTTTTCATTTTGTTGTTGTGCCTTACCGAAGAAAAGACTGGCCGCCTCTGTGGTCTAGTGGCTAACGTCACTGCCTCGCACCACAAAAGTCCCGGGTTTAATTCCTAGCACGGGGGCGTGAGTGTTTGTGAGCGTACTGAAGTTCCCTGAATGAGGAAAAAGGAAATAAGTTACCTAATTATAAAGGCGATAATGACCCTGGATGTTGACGCGACTATTTAACAGAATTTTAAAAAAAATTGTCACACTATCCTGATTATATCCTATAATACGAACATCATGAAACATAGAAGAATGAATACGAAAGTTTTTTTAAAAAATACGTACGTTTTTATTTTGCTGTTGTTTAAATACCACTAAATTTATTACATAAAAAATATATGTTTCGTTACTGTTTCCGAACGTTCTCCAGGCGTATAAACAGATAACAGAATTTTAACCACCATCAATTTACTACTAAAGTAATACATCGAACTCGTTCCGGTTTTGGAGCATTTTCCAGGTGTACGAACATCAGGGAGGGGGCGGAGGTAAAATTTTAATCTGAAAGGAACAGGAACGAAACGTGTAGTTACAACGTATTAATTTGTTTCCGACGCGTTGGTCACCTTGTTTACTGTTTACTTATTGATTCAATTAACGCCAGATATGAGATTAAAAGAGTACATCAATATGCTGCCATAGAACGGTAAATATGTTATAGAGCTGATCAAAACTGATATTTATTTTTGGGGACATGGAACTTAAAGAATAGTTTAACTATACATTACTCGTAAATTCAATATTGAGTATTCATCATATACTTGCACGTTATCTCCAATTTTATATATGAATATCTACCTTCCATACATTTGTATTATATTAATTAAATGTCTTCTATAGGATTTATACTTGTGTATGTGATGTCTTTTTTATTGTTTATTAATAAATTATACATTTTTGTATTACTTTCAAGAGTATATATTATATTTATTTGATTGTTAATTAAGTGTAATTTTTAACTTTTCCTATTTCCTCACTAGACGAACAAATATATAAAATAAATCATATCAACACTTGTAAATCATAATTAATTTGTTAATTCATACATATTTTGTAATTTAATTGAAATTAACATGATTTTTTTTCACAATTTACAATGACTAAATAATAACGTCCCAAATAAAGGGGAATAAATATAATATACTTTAATTTTTGCTATAATTATTAATTTAATAAATTTCCAAATTGTTAAAAAATATTGAGACTGATCTATGCATAATAATTAACAGAATACCAATTTGAATTATTTTAAAAAATTGACGCAAACATTCAGATTTATTAAAAATATTAACTAATGACTGAATACTGATGTTAAAATTAATGATAACTTTTCAATGAAGCTGTTGATTAAACCAAATAAAATAAGTATATAATATTGATTATTTTTTGTTATACTACAATTTCAAATAAGTTAAATAAAAATAGTACAAAGATGAAGCATGTTCATGGGCTGTTTAATTAATATTTGTTAATCGAGTACCTTCTCATGATATGAATAGGTTATCTCCATTTTGCATTTTTGTAGAAAAGACTATTGACGGATAAACAAGCAGAGTACAGTTTATATTTTCATATTAAACAAATGTATACATACATTAACGTCTTTGGATGAGTTGATCTTTCACATTTTGTGAGATATCACGTGCACTTTGCAAAACGTTAATATTTTCTATGAGCTAGAAATAATTTACTGATTGTTTGGTAAAGTCAGGAAGATAAACATTCCAATTTCATCTAATCCGGAAATTTGATTTAAAGAAAAAAGAGATAAATATCAGCAACATGTGATGAATCTCTCTGAATATTTATTTTGTTGTAGACCTGAACTGTAGTCTAGCCAGACTATGAGAAAGTACTATTCCATGGAATATTTATTTTGAGTTTCAGTGCGCCAGGAAATTGATATCATATTTATTACAGGGAACCACACAAATTAATAGCAAGAGAGTGAGAAAATAAATACTTAAAATTGAATGGATAATGAAAGTTATATATATATAAATGTAACCTACGAGTGCATACGTGTTAATGTGAAAATAACCAATATTTCCACGACCTTTTTAAAAAGAGTTGCAGCAGAGATCATAAAAATTTCATATTTATTATCAAACGTGAACTGAATAAAACCGTATTTCGGGTCGTTAATTACCGAACATTGGAGTTTAAACATAAATAACGAGGGAGGTGGAGAGACGCAGAGAGGGTGGTGGGGCTCTTAAACCTAACAGTAATCCAGAAAATTAAATGTAATATCAATTAAACAAACGAACGTTTTCAGCTCAAACTGGGTATTAACTAATTAAAATCTGCGCTTCGAAAATACCGGACCATCAGTCAAACACTGTTGATTATACATTAAATGAAAGAAGACCGACATGCAACGGGGTTCTCGCCGAAATTAACACAGTTCATTACGTGCACTGCTCGAAATGAAAACGAGTGTGTGGAAAAACAATCTGCAGAGGAAGACGGATCAAATTTCTCCCAAGGTGCGTTAAGGGGCACGGAGACAGAAATTTGAAATTCCTGTAAATTAATTGGTACGGATTTAAAATTTTAACTGTGCGTTAACAACACACATGTGTAGCAATGTACAAAATATTGTTTCGTGAAGAAATATTTTCAAAATTTGGCAGTTTTGAAAATGTTCCTTGTGATACGTACTTGAATATATTTTATTTTTATTTATATTAATATGTTGGGCTGACCATTTTTATCAATTGTCAGTATTATTTTTAAAATTTATTAAAATTGTGGAGAGTAAATAATTTTTTTACTAAGAGCTTCATACGGTTATTTAAAAATTGACACTTTTTACCATTTTGAAAAACTTTTTTACGTTAACTACTTGAAAAATTAGAAAACTAATTCTTTTATTTGAAGGTATTAGTACTTAGAGTATGTACAAAAATAATGAAGACAATATCTTAATTATTGTGATGCATAGAAGGTTTTTGTAACCAGTAAACATGAAGCTGAGAAAAACACATTTTTCTGAAGAAAGTAATAATTTATCAATTTAGAATCAAACATACTAATTAAAATTTTCCTGCATCACATGTTACACCTTCCTTCTTATTTCAGTTTACTGAATTTATGGGCATATTAATATGAAAAAAAATTAAAAAATCGATTTTGAATACATCACGCAAGGCAACCACTGGCATAAAACGCTCTCGTCTATAAAGTATAAATAATTACATTGAATCATTATGATTAAATATTGAGCCCGTAAAGTTTATAATCAAACTGACGTTTTCTGAAATAGTACGCCAACGGGACCCAAAGATAATGGAGCATACCAGACATTAGCATTTCGTGAGCGAACAGTCTTCAAATATTTCGTTATTGTTCTTATATTTGATGTATATATTAAGAGATAACGACATGCATGATGTCAAATGATTCGTCACAGAACAATACCTCTCATGTATTGACTACCGAAATCTAAAATTATGATTAAACGTATTGTAATACATGTTGTTGCGCTCAAACTTTCTTTATATCGTCCCAAGATTTATGGCTGGTACATGACGTACATTCTGGCGTCGCTTCATAAGTTGCCAACCTTATTGCTTAAGTTCTCTGTTTCCATCTTGAGACGCGGCTTCATAAATGTTTGGGGGATTTTCCACACACGCGCATTCGGGAGATTCAAATAACGAAATGCATTCACTCAATTTTATTCAGAAAAAAAATTTAAAGTTACATCGACACTGACCTGTTTTATATGACATTATAAACTACTTACTTTGTTGTTGTGGTATTCTGTCCTAAGACTGGTCTGATACAACCATGCCAACCTATCCTGCGTAAGCCGGTTCATGTCTGCATAGATACAACGTCACAAACCCTCCCTAATCTACTTAGCGTATTCCATCCTTATCCTCCCTCTTCTGTTATTACCCCAATGCTAATTTTACAAGTCTCATGTCTCAACACGAGGCTTATACCCCTTCTCTTGGTCAACGTCCTCCATATTGTTCGCTCTTACCACATTCTTTCTGATTAGTTACTCTATCCATCCATCTTATTTTCAGTATTCTTCTATAGCACCACATTTCAAAGGCTTCTATTTTTTTCTTTGTGAAACTCCCTACGTCCACTTTTCGCTCCCATAAAACGCCACACTCCATACGAACATTTTTAGTAATTTCTTTATAATATTACTTATATTAGGCGATAGTAAATTCCTCTTTCTTGGGAAAGCATTCCTTGCCTGTGCTATCCTACTCTTTATGTGTACTATACTTCTACCATCCGTAGTTATTATGCTGCCCAATTAGCAGAATTCCTTCAAAATATCCCTTCCCAATATAAAACCTGTTCCATACCATCACCTTAGTTTTCCCTTTATTAATCCTCTTCTTGTACTTTTCTTCTAGGATCACGTACATGCTATTTATTATGGTTTCCACGTGTTTTTCTGAGTTCCTTAATACAATAATAATATCAGCAAACCTTCTTGTTTTTGTTTCTTCTCCTTGAATTTTTATTCCCTTTCTACGATCATGTTTAACTTTATTCATCGTCTGTTCTATATATAAGTTAAATAGCATGGGCGACAGACTGCGTCCTTGTCTGATTTCTTTATTGTTTTCTGCCATCTCTTTCTCCTTTCAATTCTATTTCCTGATGTAGAAGTTGTGGGTAAGTCTTCTTTTTCGATATTTTATTCCTGGTAAAATGTCGATCATATGGGAAATTTTCAGCGTTTGAATGGATTAAGAACCCTGATAGTCTTATATGAAACGTACACAAACAAATCCTCCATCTTGATCATTTGAGAGGTAGACACGAATAATTACATTCAGATCCTTACCTCATATTTGATTATTCATGGATTGAAACTAGTTTATTAGCTGGGACGTATAAATCACGAAAAGCAATTAGCTTAATGCGCTGTTTCGTTCCCGAAGTCAACTTGGCGCCGCGACAATGGGAATGGTGAGTGTCGAAGTTGGAAAGGGAGGCTCGTTCTCGAGCGCACGTGACCAAACCCACCACGTGCGAAGCTCTCAATGGCACAACGAGATCAATATCTTGCGCAAGCGCACGAACAACTTTCAACAGTCTCCCAAGTGGAGGAGTCTTCGTTACCAACCTGTCTCTCTGTCTGGCCCTAACCGACCTTCCAATTGCACTACTGCACGTGACGAAACCATTAAACGTCCAGAACCCTCCTCAGACTCACCACATTCTCCCAAACTTAGGCGGTGTCTAGAAACCACCAGAATAATCACGCCATGGTTAATCCCAAGAAACACATTATCACCAGTTAAATTCTGAAATTTATGTTTAACTACGACACACTTCAACATATTAAATGTCTTTCATAAGCTGAGATACATTTATATCGCCTACTTCATAGATTCTGGCTAGAAATAAAAAGGTCAGAACACTGTACTGCGGGCAGGTATTCACTCGTGAAGGGGAAATGAACTGTCTGAGCTCAAAGGGAAAAAGAATTCCAAACAAAAACCACAATGAAATGAAGCTATTTAAAATTAATAGTGATTAATATGTTTGCTTATTCATATGCTACAATAATATATTATAATAATTATGACCTTCACAGCCTACGATACACTGAAAATATTTTATAAATTTACGAATAATATATTTCGAACATTACTTTACAGAATCAAGTAATAATTTACAAACAAATCCCCAATATAAGGTTTTTCATTATTTACCATCATTAACATCGTGGAATATACCCAAGGTTATATATTATTTATATCTGTCAACTGATATCGATTACCACATATAAAATTGAATAATTGCTGATTGTAACGAACGAAATAAGGTAAAAGTCTAATTCCTATATGAATAATCAAGTGGGTCGACGCTAAATAAGTAGTTGGTATTATTCCATTGTAAAAGCCTTCTTATTCGAGTACAAGCAAATCATGGTGGATCTGACATCAATAAAATCTATAAAGTTTACTGAAAACCTTAAGAAGAAACTATTAATGTGTCCCTATAGCGAATTTCAACTTAAAGCTTTTCTAGGATTGAATAATATCGGAAGTAGAATCTTAAAATATTTACCTGGAAGATTCTTCAAAAATGTACTTAATCCAACAACTTTTTTTGAAGAGGTTATTTCATTTTCAGAGGATTAAATCATATTTTTGTGTATGACGAAATACCTTTTCTACTATACAAAATTCAACGTGTCTCAGAAATCAGCTCCTCACCAAAGATACTCCGTTTCCAAAGTAGTTCCCATCACAAAGTAACTTAGTCGTATCTTTAATCCAACGAACGATAGGAAAATAAATTATATTACACTTATTCTGACGAGTAAATCACATTATGTATATAATAGTGGCCACAATAAAGAAACTTGGAGACATGTCGACAAGCATCTTGGTTAACGCGGAGAAAAAATACATTGGGGAAGTCAGTTGATTTGTTATTTCCATTAACATTACTCTTACTCAAGCACTGTTCATGTGTGTGTGAAATTTTCACATATTTGCCCAGTACTTGATTGCATCAGGCAGATAAACCGTTTACGGTTTGCGAGCCTAGCCGCCATTTCGTGAGCACGTGACGACATCCGTCTCTGAACAATCTCCCGTCGTAACCCCTCCACACCATCATCACACCCCTACGCACCCCTCCCTAAACCTCCACAACGGTTACTTGCGTATCGATGAATTATTCCATTAGCGGCCTCGGCCCGATGGTTGACGTGGCGCGTTGTCCCGGATTATTCCAATGATTGATTGGTCCAGAGTCCTCTGCTGCGTCATCTCCGCCGGCAGCAGCCATTCATATTCATGCATCGCCATCCGCGTATTTATATTCAGAAAACAAAAAAATAAACCGCCGTGGTGGTGGTGCCGATAATATTCATACCCGTCGCTGGATCACGTGAGGATTTGCATGAATTTTTTTTGGCCGTAAATCTGTCCAAAGTTTTGGCTTTTCTACTGTCGAAATCATCGTCCGCTGTTATCGCAGAAGTTTAGGGGATCTCAAAAGAACATTCCAAGATATCGTACAATAATTGTGGGCCTACTAAGCAAAAACCTGAACAAAACCAATAACAGCGACAGATATATAATTTGATCTATATGTGAAAACACGATATGGAGAATAAGGTATGCCCAATAACCATACAAACTATCTGGAGAGTTTGATATTGTAAGTATATTTAAACTTAGAAGACTGAGATGGCTGATTCTTCTGTTTAGTAAAACTCTGACGCATCAGCCAGGTAAATCATGACCAAAATGATGCTGATCGTCTAACCGGAGGAAGATTTGAAAATTATGAGGGCGATGGGATAGAACAAAAGACAAACGACCGTGAAGTCATGAGTAAAGTTCACGTTATACTGTGGAGCCATACGAAGAGGAAAATTCAGTGAAAATAAATATTTACTGGCGAGAAACAATGGTTTCAAAAATGTTAAGTCGATGAATTTAAACATAGCTGATAGTCATATAAGGAAAAGCAAATAATATTACACGGGGTCAGGCACTGGTATTCTTTCCAGTATTTCCTGTAGTCAAATGACCAACTTTTATCCTCAGAATGGCAAATTGCTCAAAGGTGATCTCCCAGAATGTATGTCGTGTTCCTATTGTAGATAATTTATGTAACTTATTATTATTTGGTTTTGTTGGGGTGACAACGCGTCAGAGGTCAATAGTGATGTTTGGGTTACAATGCGCCAGAGGACGACAATGGAGAAAGAGAGATAAAGAATTGATTTCAGCTTGTGTGTGTGTAACGGCGACTGCGAGTAAGAGCGGGCGTAGGGATTGCTATTTCCCTGAATTAGCATCCTACACTATCAAGGCTTCTGACCCTATGAATTCTTAAAGTGGGATACAAAGCTGGAAGTAATGTAGAATGGAACTAAAATCTGCTGAAAAAAATAATAATAAGGTGAACTTCTTTCATGTAACAGTGCCTATTAGTTTATTTTAGTACTGAATTCTCAAAAGGTAAAGAAAAAATTCCAATTTCACTTTCTTAATCCTTCCTAAAGAGAAACTTAATACTGTTTTAAACTCAGCTTATCAGTCATCACAATTTGGAAACGATGAGCTCATATTTATTGGAAAAAGTAATTGAGTATTTAAAAAACTCATATACTAGTGAAGTGTGATTTTTGACTCATTTCCAAGTGATACCAGTTAGAATGGACCATTTAACCCCCATCTTGATTTCCCTGCTGAGAGTGGCTATTATCCTTGACATATATGAAATTCTTACAAAATTGTTTTCTGAGATCAGGAAAAGGATTTATCAACGACCTTGACACTCAGCTAGGAAGCCAGACGACGGACCTTGCTGGGTGCTGCTGTCACCATGTTTTGGCCCTGAGGACTGGTGCGGTTGGCCTGCGGCTTGTGTTTTTGCCGCCGTCTGTATTGATCTGCGGTGCGCTCTGCAGTCGTTAGCAGTAGCGCCCATGAAGGCTCCAAATTTGCGAAACTGGGAGATGAATGCGTCAAGGACATCGGGATGACAAATTGCAAACACTTGCATGAGACAAGATCTTCCGCCGTACGAGGTTGGAGGATATACACAGAAATTGCAGGTAACCGAGAATGAAAAGTACATAATTATATAATTTTTAGAAAATATAACTTTCAAAATGATAGTATTAAATAAACGCTTCAGAAACTCTTTGTTATACTGATAATTCAATATTCATTAGGTGCTAACTGATAAACTAAATTATTTATTCAACAAGCATCCTAGAAGCCTCGATTGCTCCTTAAATATTTGATTAATAAAATCAGACCCATTATCGGCTACACAGACTACATTATTGATGCGCATTCAGGACTATTTTAAAAGTTACCTCTACTTGTTATAAATTTAGGGAGATATTTTTGGTTAAAAATTTATGTATCCAGCTAATTACGTGTCTGATTGGTTACAGAGCAAATTCCTGTGAACATGAATCGAAGAGCACCACATTTGACCACAAGATGAAACAGGAAGGGGAGTTGCTGTATTTTTGAAAAATTTATTTTAAAGATTTCAACTATGTATATTAAAAACGACTGAAGTTCTATTTTGAGTTGAGACATTTCTGGTGGAACGCAGAAAATGTCAAATCAGAGAGTTACTAGGACGTCATTGCTTTAATTTTACAAATTTATTGGCATCACCATCAGGAATCAGACATTCTTCTGGTCAACTGGAGCAAATTAAAGTGAGATCAGCTTAGTTCGAGACAAAAAACTTTAAGCTTGGAGAATTGTGGAACACGTTCATCACGTAAATTCATATACAGTCTATATATCGTACACTCACTTCTTGGTTGTCAGTTGCAACAATCTACCCACAATACGTAGGTCTATATAAACAGTTAGAAAAGTAATTTCATTTCAGGCAATAAATATTCAAATTTATATTGGAGAAAAAGGTTACAGGGCGTATAAATCTCTCAATGCAGAAATCTTAGGGTGTGTTGAAAATACCACTATATTATGTTATAAATTTTGATGTGTTTTGTATACATTTACGATAAATTATTTCTTATTTTTCCTAAAATTGTGTCTGAGAAAATTGTTTACGAATGTACGAGAAAATGAAGCAGCTGAGTGGACTCTTTGTATGTAGAATTCTTTAAAACTAAATTTAATGTTTCCTTAAAAAAATTATCGTCATCTCAACGATTTGTTAATTAAATTGTTATATGTTAATATGGGGACTCATAGAAAGCATGCAAAATCATTTGTGTTATTACTTTCTGGTAGTTTTAAATTGCGAATTATGAGGATATGAATAGTTTAGTTAGGTTCAGTGTAGGTGATTAAATGAAGAACTCCCTGAAAATAAAGTCTTTAAGACGATACGCACTGCACTCGATTTCTTATCTGATATAGTTTCTAAAACGGGATAATGTTACCACTCAAAGAGCAAATAAATACCAAAATCTGTTTGTTTCGAGAGCAAGCATTCATCCAGTAACGTCACCACTCCACAGTGATTAGTCATGGTGAAAGCAACGTAAAAGCAAGAAAATTCAATTCATGGAAATGATGAAGGCTGATGAAAGCGTAGATTAGAAGTCGTGAAGGAGGGAGGGAGGGGTGGCCGGCCTCCAGAACACACGAGAAAGTCGAGGCGGAAATATTGCGAAGCACATTCGTCTTCGGAGGCCGACAGCAACGCAAAGCCCCTTAATTGATCACGTCAGATCCGGGGCCGACCGCAGGCATTTCACGTCCGCTCCTTCCCGACCAATAACAACAACCAACAGCAACTGTGCACCGCCGCCACCACCGACAAATTTATACCTTCCACGACATCCCCCATACAAAGAGAGCCGCAGGAAAAGGGGATTATTGCGTTTCTCTGCCAGCTCAGGGGATGGGGAGAAATGAGCGAGGCCATCGGAAAAAATAAAACACGGGGAACGTAAGTGAAGGTTTGCACGTCTTGTGAACCACGCCTATTCTCTGATTTAGGGATCCTCTAATAAATCAAAATTCTGTAAATATCTTGTTATGCATAAAATTTGGAGCTCTGGAAATTAGTTAACGAGGTCTTATAAACCATTCAGACCGAACAGCCGACCTCCAATAGTCACTGCCTCACGACACAAAGGTGCCGAGGTCGAATTTTGGCATGGGAATAGATGTTGTGTGAACTCTAATGAATTTTCACGAACACCAAACCCACTGAAGAACTCCAGCTGCCGCTTCTGCTATGTAGAGCATCAACCGGCGGAAGGCAAAGGGAAGCTACCGCTGTAGAGAACTTGCCTAACTTGAACGTAGCAGAAAATTAATTAATTTTAATTAAGGAAAGATCATTGTTCATCTCGACCATCAAGGGTAAATCCCAAATTCCTTGAGCTCAGGTCCCAATGTAACGTTCTGGTGAATATAATATTTTTATTTAAGTCTTCACCAATTTTTCCTTTACAATTACAGATCTGAAAAGTATTAGAAATATTCCTAATTAATTCATTTCATTATTATCAATTTCGGCTGCAATAAATCTTAAAGACATCTCCACGTATTTTATGCAAACAAAAAGCAAGGTGTCAAAATTTTAGAACGGAAATTTTCCTTTTGTGTGGTTCGATTAGCAAGAACAGAAAATCAAAGTCAATCATGAATCACAGTGACTCTGGAGGTATTTATCTAACATTAATTCGGTCAATCAATAAATAAACTGGCTAACATGACAGAAAAATTAAATGGAAAATAATATCAAAACGTTTATTTCGTTTTTTTGGTATGTAACATGCACAAGTATAGAGTAACAAATTGTAGTTTCTAACCGAGTAGAATTAACGTGGGGCGACGTTTTAATGACTTGCTCTTCTTCAGAAGATGATGACAGAGCAAGTCATGGAAACGTCTCTCCACATTACTCCTACTCTGTTAGAAGCCCGAGAACTATTTAGGTATAAAATTCAACAGCAAAAAGAAATGAATCTTTAGTCATATAAGTGCATTCTACAAGCACTAATTTCTAAAAAAAAATTATTATTTTTTATATAAACCTGATAATAAAATGTTATAATACCATTATTCACTTACTCCAAGGAGTCTACTAATGTGAATCTTACTTTTTTACTGCAAAACTGGTCCACAAACGATTTCTTACCTGTAAAATAAAATAAAACATTAGGTTTTATGTATCGCTGCAAATTTTTAACTTTATAATTAAGTTAAATTATACGGAAACATAATGAAGTTAATGATTTATGGGGTTCATTATGGGGACTGAAATAATATAAACTTCCACCTTTGTGATGTTTATAGTGAGACGAGCACCACTTGGTGTAAAAATCCTTTTAAAGTTTTATAACTCAATGGTTAAAGTACAATGTACAAAAGTATTGTCTAGATACCGATGAATATGGCCAAAGAGGCCGAAAGCTACTATGACGATAAACGAAGAAATATGATGGAAAATAAGTATTTCTATCCAAGAGGACAGTATTGGAAAATAAACAAAATAGCCTCCAACTCGTTGAGAGAGATCACATGTAGTCTGTATCCATATCAGATAAGAATATGTTGGGCATGCACGTGAACGTAAGTAAAAACACCACCACATGATTTAGGTGGCGTAGGTAATTGAGAAGAAAATTATTTACGGTTTAAAAACCTTGTCGAAATACTTAACGTTTTCATTTTTGACAACGGGGGCAGTTAACGTCTATACTTATGATATTTATGACGTACAAGCTCCATGATCAAACTTATATACGCTATGGTTTGCTCAGTAACTAGTGCAGCTATATATACACATGCAAGGTAATAAATCTTGTGTATTTATGACGTAAATTCTACGACGCTATGATTTAACACGGCACTAAAACCCCCTTTTGAGTACTTTGCGCGGTTGTGAAATCAGCTCGCTTCTTTTAACGGGATGAGAATTTTAGGGTTGCCCGGGAAGAAATCCCTGCACTCCAGTTCTGCGCGTCCCGAGAAAATGATGTTTGTGCAGAGTTAAGCGTAATAAAGCGCGGGATGTCCGCAGATGAATAATGCGGGAGAGGACGAGGAGGAGCTGCTGCCTCTGAATCTCTAACTATTGGCCGTGTCCGCGGTAATTTGCATACATGAGCGTTACCACCTGAGATGAGAGCCGCCCCTCCCTCGCAAGATGGACTGTTCTTTTATGAATGCCACAACCAGCGTCGTTTCCGGTCGGATGGAACTCAAAGCCTTCATTAGCGGTCGCTGCGTGGCATTTGCCTGCACAACGCAATATCGTTCTCGTCCTATTAGTGGATCAAAAAACTAACAGACAAGCGAGGACTCTGTCGGGGGCTTCTCAAGGCACATTTCCTCCTACGGGTTTTAGGGGTCCATTATTTTCAATTGAAAAAAACCTTGACACGATATGAAAATAGTGGAAAGATAATGTTTGGAATACTAAAAACTCTGACTTCGATCGCGGAGAAATAGATCTTTTAATTTTGCGGAACCTTACAACTCGCAGTCCGTTTTGTTCGGGAACCGCTTTCACGGGTTTACAACAAATTCTACAACTCAGAATAAAATGAAGACAAATTGGAATAAGAATGATTTTTTAGAGGTCAGAGTGAATCAATATTTACAACTCGATTCTGGTTGGTTTAAAATGTGTCAATCTCCCACAATCCCACAATTACATTTACGTAATTTTAAATGGAAGTATTAAGTATCAAATTGAACCTGGAATTTAATGGCATTTTTATATTCTTCCGTGCCTTGTACTTTATCTACTTTACTGCTAGCTCTTGAAATACCGTTTACCAAACACAGGAAATAGTCGACACAACGGATATAAAAAAAAGTCTGTGATGATTAAAATACCGCTTTGCATTTTAATAAGCCAGACCGAAAACTGTAATGGCAGCACGCGAATTTCACTCATTTTTGGAAACGACCAGAGAGTGAAGAGCGCAGTTTTTTTTTACAAGGAGCAAATTTCCGTTAAAAGTTGTGTTGCGTTAATGGAATTTTTCATTACATGCAGAAACAGGACGGATGTAGAGCGTAGCCCGGTTTGCAGCCAACTTCTGCACTGCTCGATGCAGCGTGTCACAATATGCAACTTTAAAAGGAAGTTCTCCGAAAAACCGTGAGCGACTTCTGAAAGCTCCGTCCTGATCTCTAGTCTCCGGGGAACTTTCCATCGAATAAAATATTCTTCCTTTCCTGTAATTCACAATTTTATCAGATCGCAGGAAAAAAAAGTTTGTTGTCCATATTATTATTAAAAGTCTCAAGCTTCCTACTAACTTTCACTAAACTAATTTAGAAAGCGCGTCTTTCTTCCAGGAATTTTTCCTGATTTTCAAAAGGACCAGCAATGGAAAAAACGATCCATTACCTAAAATATGAATTGAAATATTTCTGGCGTTATTAAAATATGTCACTTTAGCTGAGTGCCCGACCATACCCGTGTACTTATTTGTAGCCCGGTAAAGTATTTAATTCGACACTAATGTAATTTAATTTGATTTAAGTGGCATAGAGAGCGTTGTCAGGTTCTCAGAACAAATTTAGAAAGTCTTATTAACAGAGGGAGATATATGTGATGGAACCATGTGAATTGCCATTTGCAGATACTCGTCATCTTTCCAATAGCCGTAATGTTTTTTTCAATTCCTACTCGTAATTATGCAGATCTCACTGTGACGTCATCACTTACTCCACTACAATCTCGAGCCGTTTACATGATTCGCACTCAACCAAAAACCTCAACCTCAAACCTGTGTTTTAAACAACTTTGAAAATTTATTATAATGTCAAATACAACTCTATTCAACAAATTAGATGCTCTATTGCATTGCTTCAATAAATGTGGAACGTCTTCAGGTAAAAAAGAGATACGTAACAAAATATCTGTGAGTGAATAATTCAGTTCTTTTCTCGGATTATTAACTGTTCTGATGTTTATATGTTAAAATAGTTTAGTATGCGTATACTGAAATATTTTTCATTTTTAGAGGGAACTAATCAACAGTTATGAACGTTTAAAACTAATACTTTATATGACACTATCTTAATTTATTTACGCTGAAGAGGTCCTAAAACAGTGGACGAAACGCAGCATTTATTTTAATAGATTTTTAAATAAAGCATCAATTAATGCCTGATAGTAAAATAATTAAGTAAACTAAATTAGGGGACATATTTTAAAGACAATTTTAATTTACATTAAACAAAGTTTCGTAAACACTGCATTAACAACTTACTTTGCCAATTTCCATCAATCATTGGCCATGTTTAAATTCAACTGTAACTCCAAGTAAACATGTATTCCACAGATTGTGAAAAAAAACTGAAGAAGGTGCGAATATATACCGAAATGTCGTTTAATTAAAAATAAAAACTGTCTGAGAAAAGGTCGTAATATTATTTCATTTTAACATTAGGCGTTAATATAACATAAAATTTTTGTTTTGATGTTCTTTATCTATTTATTATCGTTACCTGAAGACGTCCTAATTTTAGAACGAAACGCCATAGTTTTTAATATATATATTTTTACACGAAAACCATAGTAATTTTCTATTCAACGTTATTTTTCTGACCGTTACCAATGAAATTGTTACGTAAAGTATGATTTTTCGTTTGTTTTGTTATGTCCTGCTCATAATTCTTTTCAACTAAATAATTTTTCTGGCTTTTACAAGCTATATAAATGATTCTGATTACAAGGTTTATTATTCTTCTCTTTCAAAGCACACAGAGCACAACACAGATTGAATAAGAGTAAGATTAAAGTAATATTATTACGAGTAAAATATGTACTTTAAAAATTTCATGGCATCCGACACAATGAATTTATTCGAATATCAATTATATGCATTATAGAAACATACTTCGTATGATTAGGAGAAAAAATCTCGAATTTTATAAAGGCCGTACTTTTCCAAAGTCAACGGGATTCAGTTAATTATATATTATGGGAAAATAATGTTCTAGTAATATGTGCCGAAACACAGGATAACATTTTTCCTTACTTAATTTTGGATGACTCAACTCTCATATAAATTAACGTACTTAGTAAGTTTAAAGCAAATACTGCAATTTTAAAGGGAGATATTTAGGATCACTGATTGAATTTTATATTGAATTACGTTTTTCTCTCCACAGTGGGTAAAGTGAGAAAGCAATATTGTCGTTCTGAGCCCCGAGTGTTTTCAACTTCAGTTCCAAAATCCGTGCGTGTGCTTTAGAAAAGTGTAGCGAAAATTTACGCACCTCGTTGTGGAAATTGAAAGGAGATAATGGGGCGAGGATAAAAATATTTCCCGTGATGTAGCGAAACATTTAGAGCGACGCGCTCCTGCTCCACGAGATCGAAGAGGGAATTTGTTTGGTCGATGGCCGACGTTGAAGAACGACTTTGTTTGCTGCTTGCGTCCTCTTCCCCCTCCTCTCCTCTTTCGACGTACTAGCCTGTAAATGGGGAAGATATACCTTGCCTAGAGGAAAAAAAGGGAAATTCTAATGGAAAAGCGTTGGAAAGGTGGGCGATGCTACATTTTGCCGCGGATATAATTTCAGTGTTACAGGAAACACTTTGAAAGTTTAACCGGAAATTTAGTAAAAAGTAAGGTAACGAAACCTCCGTAAACAAGGTGTAAAATACAACCAGAAATTATTTTCTGCTAGATTGCTAATTTGTAACCTTTAATAACAAAAATTAAAATATTTAATTAAAATTACAAGTATACAAACAATTTTTTAAATTTTATTCAGCTCATCGAGGTTTCAGTAAATTTTTGTACATTGATGAGATTGTGCTTGTTATTTCTATACTAACATAATTTAAACTATCACAAATTTTTTCTTCAAAAAACTTAATGATGTGTGCTTTTTAACCAATTGTACTGCTTGATTTGAAAATATAATGCATCAAAGAGAAAGAAACAATTTTAATAAATAGTAAAACAGCGAATAAGTAAGAAAAAGATTTAATATGAAGTTTATCAACATTAGTTACATCACGACTAAACAAATATTCACAATAAAATATTATATAAGGTAATTTGTACGTGCTATTGTTTCCCCGCAGGTGATTAGCTACGTTGATCTGAGTTACTCGTGGAGGGTTCATTGAACTCACGAAACGTCTATAAATCCTGCAAAAGACGCCAAAAATTACACCAAATAGGTAGATTTCATTGGATGTCACTAACACGTGACTTGATATCGGACGATAAAAGTTAATCTGGAATGAGTCTTATTTTGTGGAATTTTTTGCATCTTTTACAGGCTTCTAGAGGTTTCCTGGGTTCGATGAACCTTCCCTGACAAATTCAGGTCAACGTCGCTAATCCGTTGCGGGGAGAAAATGACACATGCGTTCGGTGTAATGCAGCCCTCTAAGATCTTACTAACTCTAGGTTTACTTTCCCACCAATCCATACCAAATTATGCAGTGCTCGAAAATTACGCACAATCCTCTTTAATCAAATTAAGTTTCTCTCCTCTCAAGGATATCCACGTACTGCATGTTATTTTTTCTATAAAATCCAGCAGTGGATACAGCAGTGAATTTAAAGGAAGGAGTTCATGTTGAAATAGAATTTCAATTTTCTAATTCTTAATTTGCAGAAACTGAGTAGCCGAAATTATTGACGTTAGGAATTTAAGCAGTGGATAAGTTTAATTCGAAGTTTAAAAAAGATTAATTATTGTAAGGGTGACTCATTTTTATATCTTACTGACAATGTTACGTTACTGAAATTTAGTAGATAATTGGTAATTGCGGTAACTTTACTGCAGCACGTACTTTCAGACGTAATAGTTATTGTGGTTGAAACTATGTCTTGAACAGCAAAAATTAGCTGTATACCGTCCGACAGCCACCTTTTTAAAAAAAACATGATGAAAAATAGTTGTCTTCCCGTTCTAATTTAATCCCCCACCTCCACTCGCCGCCTCTTCCATCGTGAATGGCGGGAAATAAAATTTCGTGGGGCCGAAGTTGCGATTGTGTCGATTTATATGGTAATCTCCCTTAGAGCCACACGCGATTAGCGCAAACGACCTCCGAGTTTTAAGGGTTCGGCCATTTAGCCCGCACAAAATTTAATACCCAACTACCGCCAGCCACAGCAACTTTCTATTACCTTTGCATGCGTGTTTAATTCTTTATCCAACTGGTAGTATGCGCTTATAACTACCCTAAAATATTCCACTATAGCATATTCATGTTGAACCGCAACGTGTAGATATACGAATAATGCCTTTAATATGGTTTTCCGCACTCTGGTGCAGAGACCATCACAGCTGGGAGGCTGCACTTGGGACATTAAAAAAATTATTGAAGCGAAAATTATTTAATGCCAAACTGTAGGGTCTATCAATAAGACAGATAGTGGCTATTTATTTAAAATAAAACGTGAAATCGTACAAATTTACCATCAATATTAAGCACCACATTTTACAAATAAATAAATTATATGATGGCTTATTAAATTGTCTGTTACTTTTATCTTTTGGCTATCCTCTTTGTGTTAATATCTTTACTTGATTTTGTTTTTTCACAACGACCTTAACAAATGGTCGAAACGTCTAGTTTATGCTAAACATTGTTTTAAAATATTCGTGTTTAAGTCTATTACACGAGTTCTTATATGTTTTTTTATTCACAGACGTTAATTGTTCCTATAATTCTATTTAAAGTTTTCCTCTGATAACAGAGATTGCATTGCTGTTAAAAATAGGGGTAATATAACACCCCATATATTTTCCCAAACCATTCAGAATACACATAAAAATCATTAAGTACAAAAAATGTTTTAAATTAAAGTTTAAATAAGGCCAAAAAGAGACAAAACATTAGTGAAACATCTGGACACTTTTCAAGTTGAACTAAATAACAATGCACAAAAATGAGTAGTTTCCAAAGATATTACAGTAGAGGCAAAGAATACAGTAATTAAATAACCAAAAGAAAAATATTAAAACGAAAACATAATAATTATACATGTGATTCATTATATTTCATGAATTAAGACATTATATATACTACTGAACATAACCGTGTCTGTTTTTACATTCGGAGTGTTAAAGTTGTGTTTAATGTGAAGCATTTCTGAAACTAATCAGCATTTGTAGTTACTGTCTTTGTCTAAAATTTGGAAATTATTCCAGTCAATATTGTGATTAGAATATAAAATATGTAATATAAAAACGGACACCGATTTGTTCATATTATTGAAACTTGATTACAGAAGTAAATTATTGAAAGTAATAAGGGAGGGATTTTAAAATCGTAAAGCCGGTTTCACCCTCACGGCCTGCTATTTCTCATATGGGAGTTTTATCGACTCATTACTTTATCATCATCATTAGAGGGAGCCATCAGAAGCATATCATGCAAGATCGGAGAGTAAGTATTCAGCGATAACCTCCTGCTTAACGATCAAACAAACGATAATTGTGCCAAGTGTTAATGTGATAACAGGCACGTCTATGTTTTTTTTCTAGTTTATCATCCCCCAAAAATCAGCTTATTTTTAATAACATTATTTTTTAAATGGAAAATTTTAGAGACAATTTTTTTCCTTGTATAAATTTCCTCATTTAACAAACCAACTATTTAGCATAAAATCGGACGCCGAAAATGAAAATATTTTATCTAAAGTCACCTTATTGGCTACTTCCTTATCTTTTGCATACATAATTTGTTGATTACGTCAAAACCTAACCCTGTTAATAATAAATTTGCACGTCACTTTTATTAATTAAAAACTATGCTTCATAGTGTAAGCGAAAAAGTTAGATTATTATTTTGAGGGAAAGTAATTAAAAAGTTGTGACTATATTGGGGTAGGGACGAGAGGAGATCGTGTAATTACCGAAATTTTCATGATGGCGGGAGTTTATTGAAAAATTGGAATTTGAGGCAGGCGAAGATGAAAATTGTTCATGTTGTGGAAATATTAATTTTTGTTCCGAGAGGGAAGACGACGTCTCTGATGTTTCACAGGTCAAGAAGGAAAATAAGTTCATCAACGTCAATACATAAAAGGTATTCCAGCAATTTTTTAAGTAAATAAAAATGGACGTTAATGAGCACTTATTACAATAGAAACATAGAGAAATAAAAATATAAGGAATCTCGCAGGTAACAATTACGTGAATCTGAGTTCTCTCTCACTTCTGCATAAGTCCATTCACATTACCAATTTTAGAGTTGTGATAATAGAGTGGATCTCGTTTGGGAGATGACGTCATATGGTGACGTAGGAAAAATGTTCCCCAAAGTCAACAAAACGATGTATTCAAAAGATAGATATGAAGTATATATTAACCCTCAATAATTATAATTATTAGAAATACTATGTGAACATTACCAATCAAGAACTGGCTCCTTAAATTATTCTCCAACCACTGCTAAGCTTCAATATGGCCGATGTGCTTCTGGAATGAGTAACTTATTCCTCCACCTCTTTCTCTGTCAGAAAAGAGCCATAACAAATGTTAATCCACTCTAATTTATTCTTTGGCCATGTCAAGCTTCCTAATGTGATGCAAAATTATTTAATCTTCTCGAAAAATTAATATACTATTTACCTATAAAAGCAACGGTGTTTCAATAGGTAATTCCCCATATTTATTCCTATTTTAATGTAAAGACATTACACGGCATCAATGCACAATGATTGAATTATCACTTCTCTTCCACGGTTTATTTCCGTCTTTTAATACTTACGTAATCTTTCTGCGGTCATGGCGATTGGTAACACAACGAACCAATCCCACGCACGATGTTTTACAACCCGCTGTACTCGCTTGTTACCTCCGTGGTTCCACTGACCCGATAACGATACTGTGTCAAGTGTTAAGTGTTTCGTGTCCACTATCGCCTGTGGGACAAATAGGTCGGCCGCAAAGGTTACACCACTCGAGCGATAAACTGGAGAATTATGGACTGCCTACTACTACAGAGTAATTATTTATTCTGATAAGAGACGTCTCAAACACGACCGGGGACATCACACTCTCTTATTCCTCTTAAATTTAAATTTAATACTTCTTATACGTGATTATTGATTTTTTAACAGTTGATATTTTAAGCTGAAAAATATTAAAAATTTCTAAAATATTTAATTTTTAATATCTGGGGTTTCCGGCAATATTTCAGTCAGTAAATAAAACAAATGTTTACATAGTTTTATAAAACACAGTTTTCATTCAACAATAATCCCGTATATACAAATATTAGAGTACTTAAATTCTCGAATAAACAAAAGTAATAGAATTAGTAAACCTTTCGATTTAATTCGGGGATATGTATTATTAAACTATTACGATGTTTGAGAATAAAATTGGTACAGTGTTCGTGAAATTCTACAAGGTATCTTTACATCCGCAGGAGGGAAAGGTAAAGTGTAAGCGGGGGATATTTTTTTTGGAGGAGGAACTGCCCCTCAAAGCGGCCTGGCGAAACGCTACTATCATTGTTAAAAAACATTAATACATCCTATTCTCATTATCTATTGCACTTTACATTATCTATTATCCTGACGTACAACATATCTTATGTATCCTAGTGCAAATGTTTTCAGAATTTCTTTTACACTACCAAGTTGCCTTAACAAATAGCTGAGTGATATTGAGCTCCTGTCCGTCCCCATTAAAATACAGGGGGAGTTTTCCACTGCTCATCGTCTTGACACAAGACTAACTAAATCTCCCGTACAATACATCATGTAAAAATAATACGAATATTAAAATAAAGGTTGTATGGTTAAACTAATATAATTAAGAAACTGGTTAAAATATGGTATGGAAAAGAGAGGAAGGTTGAATCAAGAATTAATTGACTTGACTGAAATAAGGAAATTCTTCGTTCTACTGATAACGATTACTTCTCCTCTACGGCGTTTGCAGCAAAGTAGAAAGGTCATTTCGCTACATGGTGGCACTAAAACCTTAAATACATGATCGACAATAAGAAACTTACAACTACATTTGTGAAAGCAATAATAAAAGTTACTCGTGAACATTTCAGAAAGAAAAAACTGAATTAGACCAGCAAGTGTTTCGTTATCCAAATGTAATTCCGGCTCCACTTTAATTAATACTGTAGCGCAAAGTGCAAGCCAGAGGACACAATAAAAGATACAAATAATTTTTCCCAACCGAAGCTCGGAACTAAATTGCTGATATAAACCCTTGGAACAAATTCTCAACTGGAAATTTGCTTCTTATGCAACCTCCGGCATAATAACCGGGCTTAGCAAGAACGCAGCACCCTACAAAAACAAAATTTCTTTTCCGATACGTAAATTTAACGTCGTAAATTGAAAAATACTAAAACACATTTCAACTTAAACGCATAGAAATATTTATCAAACAAATAATTACCGAGACACGGAACAGGGCGCACACAAACACATAATATCGAAACATTAATAAACAGAGGAGTATAATTAGTCCTCTTTTTTTCTTCCATTCTACACATATGCATGTATTAATATTTGCATACATATTGATTTGGAAAATTATAATTTAGCTTTCCATTAAAATTTAAATATTGTGATTGTAAATTCAATTGAAATTAATCGCACGCTAATAACTTAATGGTATTTTGTTTTTTTATGATAGATTGCACGAAATTTAGTATCGATATACCGAAATGTTACTACAAAAAAAGACCCTTCTTTTTTTAGAAATTTTTAAAATTAACCTATTTATAGAGTGAATAAGGAAGTCACATAGGCATTGAAAATTATAATTATTAATTTATAAAGAGCAAACTTTCCAAAAATATTTGACAGAAAAAAAATTACATCCACCTGGACGTTTCGACGCTACTTCCCGTATTTTTCAAACGTTACTAATCCGATTGTGTTTTTTTCTGAATTATAGTTTTATCCTTTACCTATTTAACCAATGCCCAATTTGTGTGTCCGTTTGTAAGTTACATTAAAATAATTAATACAATATTTTTGTACTTCTATAAAACCGTAAAATACTGAGAAAAAAATGAGGCAACTTTGAAATAAACGCTGTGGGATTAGTGGATAACAAAAATGGCAACACAATAAAATCGTTAACTTTATTAACATTTCTAACTTTGCTGTTGTTGGAAGTGAAATTAATCCTAGATAATCTGTTGTTCATATAAAATTGTTTTAACATTAAACATTTAACATTGTTCATGTAAAATTGTTTTAACATTATTAAGGCTTTACTAATAATAAAAAGTAGAATAATAAAATAATTTTTTGAACTAGATTTTAGACTTATGTAAAATTTGCATTAGAGGGAAGTGTATGGAGTAAGAAAAGAAGAGGGAGGATAGGATGTAATACGTTAAGCAGATTAGGGAGGTTTTGGGATGTGGTAGCGTGGTAGTTATGCGAAAATGCGCAAGATAGGTTAGCATGGACGGACACATAATATCGATCTTTCTTTCTCTATGGCTCTACAGCCCATTGAGGGCCTAGGCCTACCGAGTCGTCTGCGGACTGTCATCTTGCATGACACATTCCGAATTTGGAGTGACACGTGGTCAGCGTATCGATCCTCCAACAGTCTTAATCCCGGTCTTCTCGACCAATATCGATCTTAGTACTGAATAATACAACAACAAATAAATAAACAAAGCACGTATATCGCTATAATTTAAGGAAATCTACAATTTATCATATGCAGGAGAAGTACTAAGTAAAATACTTCAATAAATCTTAAACCTAAGAATAAACAATAAACATTAAGTATTATAAAGTAATTGTTGTTGTGAAAAACTGGCTGGAAGTGCAAAGTGGTTTCTTTGATGTTGCCAAGGCCGAGAGTTTCTCTGGTTCACCGAGCGTTTCACGAAAGGCGTGACTCAGGGCAAATTATATATAATGCTTACCCATTCCTGTTAATGGTCAGATTCTACGAAAATACGCTGGTTCTATTGAAGAAGACTAAAGCAGTAGTCCATATTTATTTCTATTTCGTATGAGAGTCCAATATCTTCGAAACGGAGTTTTTGTCCTGGGGAAAATGAAGAGAGTTTGTAAAGCACGTTACATGGCGTTTTCCAAAGTGGACTGGCCTGGCCTTGCTTGTACTGCAGCAGAGGTATTGGACAGTTTGTGCCTGCATAAGTGATTAAAGGTCACATTAATAAGGACGCGTCCCCGATACAGAGGTTGACGATACGCAGCATCGATGTGACGGGCGAAATCGGATACATATGAAGGCAGCGTATCAGCGTGTGATCGGAACAGGTATGTTGAATTACAGACTGGAGCAACACGCGAATAAATTGTGCGCGCTGCTATCTTGGTTGTTTAGTAGGTGGACGCACGCCAAGCTGCTATTAGGCCGGGCTAATGAATATTACTGCGGCCACAATGGACTGATGTCTGCCTCGCCAGTCCGCAAGGCCAGTTCGGGTAATGACTTTTTCTATTAGCATCGCGCCCATAAATCGAGGAGAGAGAGAGACAACGAGATACGGAGTGGGGTGAGGCGTGACAACCAAAAAATGTTCATACAAGGTTTCCTCTTTTATGTAGTACTTTGTGCAACTGTCCCCACTCTACGGACAAATCTCCGGACACTCCTACACATTAGGTTAAATCGTGGGCATAGTAATATCCTCCTCCTTGCTATAGAAATATATCGCTCAAAGCTCATACGCTCTCGTATTATGAAAAAATATAATTCAGAAATTTTATTTTTTCATTTAATATCCCATTACATTATCCTCCAGGTAAAAGCTGAGATACTGCGGAAAAGTTTTGAAGAGGCTACGGCCAGACGTAAGAAGGAACAATGCACCACAGTTGTCACTACCTCACTTTGTACTATGATTAAATAAATATCTTTGCCTAAGAAGGAGAGAGAAACAATAATACCTTTGGCGACGAGGCGTGTCGTCTCTGAAAAATCTGGTGAAGAGAAAGCAAAGTTTTCTGATTTTGAATTACTAATATAAGGAGTGAGACGATTGATAAAGACAATGGATTAATGTAATTCTGGAAAATAAACAGAACTATTTAAAATGAGGAATTGTAAATTATAAACTCTTTAATCACGATAAAAAGTAGTGAAATAAGTAACATTTTCTATCCCTGAAATAATTGTGAAATGTAGAACATAGAATTAAATTTGTGAGATAGGGAATAAATTATAACATGCCAGGTATAAATTTAATCGGGATTTGACACCTTAAAAAATGACTGTGCATATCACGTAACAGATAACTATAACTTTCTGTAAACACGTTCTTTATCATAATTTTTTACAGAAAATCACAAAGATATAGTTTTTGGGGTTGTCTAATTTCTCATAAAATGAAATTATAAGCATTCTAAGTAACAAAAAACGTACTCCCAACGTACTGTATTAACAGATTGTCATGAGAATAACAATGGAAGGAGGATAATATGTTGCAAATTAATATTCAGATAAAATATTGAGGATTTAAAATATAGAGTAATTGAGGTCTGGTAAGACAAAAAGAGGCATTCAGACCCGATCAGGCAAAGTTTATTAATTCATTCGCCCCCTCATCTCAGGCCCAGCTAGAAAGAGAATTAAGTCTGACAATGAAATGACTGGGATCCTCAATAACTGCACCCATTAAGGAATATAACATTCCGAATATTAATTAAAAATGTACGCTCATAGTGGACGAATCGTCCTTTGTTATGACATTTAATTAAAAAAAATCTCCACACGTTCGTACCATAGTGAGTGAGAGAGAGGGTAATTTCGCTCTCATGAGCTTGCTTACAAATACCATTAAATACAATCCGTCGCTCCTTCGACATTAGTCAGTCCATTGTCCTCTGGGAATATTTACCGAAGACTCACAAAGCTCTCGTAACATCCATTTATATCTTTTGCCACCATCGTCTGCCTCCCTCTCACTATACATGCCTTTGTCATCCGGTTCCGTGACAAGTGACAAAAACGGTAACACGGGCTAATAATATAATATCACAATAGGACGCCTGTCTAGTCTAATCTTTGTGGAACATGTACTGTACGCGGAAAATCAATTAATTCAACAACAACGAGAAATAGTTGATCATTATTCACTGGTATTAAAATAATTGTTACGCCATTAGGAGACCATATTGACAGGTATTATTTTATCTAAAATTATAAATAAAAATATAGTGCTGTTTGTATGTAAACTTGTTTTTAACAAATTAAACCTCGTTTAAGATTTGTCCGCCAACTTATCCCGAAATATTTTTATGGCAATATCATGAGCTTCTCAGTAATGGGTGCGTGAAAAGTAAAATACAGAGTTGGGACATAAATTAAGTTACAATGATGATTGGCCTGAAGGGAATATTTTTGAATAATGAAAATAAGTGGGAGGAGTATTTTACAGCTGAAATTGTATAAGAGAGTAGAAACGAAGACTACGGTAATTTATACTTGCGAAATATTTGGGCCTGACTGTCTATTTAGTCTCTTTTAAATAAGACCTATGTTAGTTTGATTTTCTCGAGAGTGTGGAACCTACAATCTACCAATCACAACTGTTGAAATAATGGCCGGGCAAAGCCACGTTGCCCAAAATGTATACCTCAAGAAGTGTGCGACATTAGGAACAGTATAAAATTTCTTGGTTATGTGGCAACAGCGCCTCTCTCCAAGCAGACACGCCAAGGGAATTCTAATTAAAAAAACGTCTGAGTCAACCACAAATTTTGGAAAATTGCCTGCATGCTGACGTCACACGAAAAATCATTCTGTTATTTACTGAATCCTGTCCAACGATAGACAGGGAGTTAACAGGCTACATGAAGGTGATCCTGAAAAAATCAACTCCCAACTTCCCTTTAATACCATAGGAAGGGAATTGAAAACAGGGGGGATGGGGAAGGAAAACAAGATAGCTAAGGGTTGACTAGGGCCGACGGGTTATAGTTTAAGCATCCTACCCGATTATTCACCTAAAAGGGATGCATCAAGATGCTCATTTCTAATTATTTTCCTGGGTTTTAGATATCCATCTGCAAACACAGATTGATTTTTTCGCTTTTCACAGTGGTGTAAAGGATTTCTTTCGACTCCGTCTATTCCAAGAAAATTTTTCTCAGTTAAAAAATAATTTCCACCATTAATTCGGACATATTTTAATATTCTCACGTTTTCAGATAAATATCCTAGTGTTTCAAACTGTTCTTTTCATCTTATTTGCTCCATTTCAACTTTTTCCCTAAGGTACAAAATTCTCTGTTAGTACGCTGGTGTCAAAATACACGTTGAATAATGAAAAATTGCAATAATTCAGCGTAATAATTTATTTTCAATAGTGACTTAAACTGAGCATTGATCTTCAGGAAACAAATTCGCCTTTTACGGTGATCGGGTAATGTTTCAGCAGCACGTTAACAATTCAAGCGTCCAAGCCTTTGGGTTGGAGGGAGAGATAGTGGATGGGGGGTTCAACCATAAATTACGGGGATAGAAGTGCCGCTGGGTTGGAGAAAGAAAACGAGGTGGCCTATAAACTGCTTCTCCTCGAGTGTTTTACTTCTGGCGTTCTGCCACTCGCTTTCTCTATTCTTTATAATGACTTGCGCATAATTAGGTTTCCTTCCTTGCTTAACAAGATCTTCACTTCTTGCGTACATGAACTGCAAAGGATTGTTCGAAAAAACACAAATGCCAGAGGACGAATGAATCAAAACATTCAGCATCTGCAGTCTTTTTTCACATTTGAAAATGTTGTTTTTAAAAAATAAATTTAAGATGTTATTCAACGTAAAAACAATTTGTAGACCTTGACAGATAATTAAAATAATGAGGAATCACCAATCTTGTTTTTTTCGAATAATGAAGAATGTATTTTGCTAAAACAAAAATTTTGTGACACTTTCTACATGAGGAGAGTTTTTTTTATCTATTCAAATAATATTTTATTCTTCAAATTGCCTTAAAAAGGCGGCTAATAAGTCAGTATAAAATGTTATTGATATTTAATTAATATAAGTGCGATGTTTCATCTCCGTTTCGAGACTTCATCAGGCATAAAATTTATCAATTCACGTCGTCTACTCCTTCACTCCCTCGTACTAAAAGATTATTAAAATTATTGATGTATTTACATGACTGGAATTTGGTGTTGTCGAAGGGAGATAAAACGTCGCATGTATATTAATTAAATAGCTATAAAATTATATTCTGACTCAATTTAAAATTCGAATACTAATTCTTTTAATTTTGAAACAAAGGCGCTTCGGCCGTTAAATTTATATCATATTCATCTGCAAAAATTGTTAAATGACGTTTACAATTTACAAAATCTTATATTTAGTCTATTATTAGTGTTTACTAAAGCTTTTTATCAAAATTACAACATATTTACGTGCCTTCAAATTTTGAAAACAGAATTATATATGTTTCAGAATTAATCTCTCTCCGTGCATCGGTTCCAAAAAATATATTATTTTTGCCTAATTGTAGTTATTTAATTATATTATAAAACATGTTTTCATTATAATGAAAAGTTTTAAGGTATACGAATCAATGACATATAATTAAGTATAATATAAATGCGTTGTTAAAAAACTCATTAATTTGTTTTCATAATCAACTGCCTGACATTAAGCATAATAAATTTAAAAATAAGGCCCTTTATTTACCTGATGAGGTCCAGAAAGATGGACGGAACGTCGTAGTTACATTGAATGACTGTTAAGTAATTATTTTTTTGCTGACAAATTTTTTTCTATCTTCTAATTTAATAATTTAGTTTACTTGAATAATGTGGTCAAATTATCCGACAAAAGCTCATTGATTTCACAAATGTACAAAAAAAATGTAATGGAGTTTTAAATTGTGTATTCAAGTCGATTGCAAACCTGTGAACTTACAAGATGTTGCAAGGATATGAGTTATCCACGTAGCTAAAAGTATTAAAATTTAAGACGTTTAAATAACAGAAATTGCCATTGGAGGAGACCTGAAATTCTCCTCAGTAAAGGATGAAAGTCTACAAGTGGGGAATTTTTTCAGTTTCGTATACGAAGCGACACGCACAAAATTCTTAGTCAAAATAATATTTGTTCTATAATACGTTATAAAAATTTATTTGATCCGTATAAATCAATTATTTTAGAGAGATGTAAGATTTACTATATGTATAACTAGAACACCGTTCTATAATTTCGACAGGATTCACCCAGCCACCTTCCGTATGCAGGAGAGAGGATTATATCGAGTAATAAAGTATTTGACATTACGCAAGGTGTCAGGGAGTTTTTTTTTTGATTCTGGATTCTCGACGCAAGTAGAGCTCTGGAGCAGAGTTTGGGGGCAGTGCGTTAGGCCTTTAGGAACGGCTGATGCGATTAGCTGGAGCAGAGTCCCACAAGGGACTCCCAAAAAGTACTGCGGCCAACCAATTTTGTCTCTGCTTTCTCCCTCCGCCAAGGCAACAAACAGCAAAGGATTAAATCACTGGCAAACTAAAAGTCTAACTAATAATATATTCAGGATTCCCTGAATATTGGATTAATAATTCTACTATTGGAAATGGGTACGTGGAAGATGTATCTGTTAAATAGACACAGCCTCCAGCGATACTCGCAAGCATAAAAAACTTAAAAGAACCAAAATGGCTACTTAAGCAGCATAAACGTAAAAATTTCGAAGATTCTTGTTGAAGTTTTCTCTCGCAGGTATTTCTCCCCAGATTCATTGAGCAACTTACCTTTGTGAACGCTTCGTACTCTTTCTGGTATTTTCAAGGTTCTAACGAGCCGAGGCACTTTCATCTATTTTAGGAGGTGTATATAGTGGGGTCGAAGACCTTGGGCATACTGTAAGCGTTGTCTGATAATCCCATTTGACCAGTCGACCAGCTGCAGAGTCACGGAGAAGGCAATGCTGCGACCCCACAGCAATCTTATCTCCCATCATTTGGAAGGGCTAAGAATAGTGCTAAATAGCCCAACCTACCCGATGCAGGTTTTCTAGGCGTTTCCCTCTTTTAGGTGAAACACTGGTTAATATCCTTAAACTAGAGTCCAGCGGAACTGGTTAACCCTTGGCTACCAATTGACTTCGTATGCCATTGAAGGAGAGTTATCCGTTTCAGTATCGTCCTCATTTAGCCTATTATCCAAAAGGAACCAAAAAGGTAAACCTGGACAAAATATTAGAATATCTTTGGAATCTCAAAATACTCTACTTTTGGAAATAACCCGATCGAGAGTACAAATTTAGGAGGCAGAAGTCTAATATTGGAAAATTTACACTAAATAAAACATTAATTTCTTTTTATCAAGAGAGGTCAATTAAAAAGTTCGCCATTTTCTTCAGCAAAATTTACAAAGAATATTGTGATGACTTTAATTTTTAAGTCGATGGGACGAGTTAAACAATATTTTACATTTATTATACATACATAAAAGTGAAATTAAATTAATACAACCTTAGATTTGAGTATACTCATTTCAATTTATCAAAGTTTGAGACGTTTCGTCTCCCTTTTTGACACTTCAGACAAATGTTAACAAAATTTATAAATTCATGGTATTCTATCCACTCACTATTCATTTATTGGCCTGACTTTATCGTGCAACTCTCTCACTTCTGTGCCATTAATCAGTGTTCATTGACTTTTTCTCATCTCACACTGAACGAGAGTTACCAACTGACTACACCCAACTGTCTGTACTAGAACTCCGTGGCAACTCCCGACAACTTTCATCGGACGCCTGAGTTAAAATAATTTCCACCCCACATTTATTAATCCACGATTCTTAGAAATGGGAATCTCTCTTCAATGGACATAAATAAAACTGCTCAGTTCTTTAGAAAGTATTATATTATGTCCTATAAGTTTAACACAAGAATAAATTACTATTAGAGTCCCCTAAAACACTGTACCTGAATTAATTCAGCTCCCTTTTGAAAATGGTAGAATCATTTATACAGTGTAAATAAAATTCACATCGACACAGAGAACAGGAAACACTAACAAAGGAGGGAGGGAAAGTCCCATAAATCGATATGTGATAATTAAGATCAGTTAACAGTCAACCATTAACCCGATTACAAAAGCCTATATATTATGAATGAGTTCGATAATTGGAATAATTAATATTCACGGAAAATGCATGCCAATATTAAACGATGCATTCGAAACCGCTGCAACAACTGAAGGACATTTTTATTGCCTCAAAATTGGGATTGATTAATTAAACCGATCATAGATCACAATATAATCGAAAACAGTTTTTGCAGCAAACACTTCTGTCAACTTTCTATGTTTAATAAGGAATTTGTCATCGTTTCTTTAAACCTCAACGGATTTAAGTAAATTTTATGCTTTGAAACGAACTGTTATTTTTTTGAATAAGACTCATTTAGACAACATGTTGTTGTTGTTGTCATATTCAGTCCTAAGACGGGTCTGGTGCAACCATCCATGATAACATAATTTGCGCAAGCCTTTTCATTTCCGCATAACTGCATATCCACATTGTTCCTAATGTATTTCGCGTTTTTCATCTAATTTTCAAAGCCATCGTGTCTCAAAACGTGGTCTATTAATCTATCCCTTCTCTTGGTCAACGTCCTCCATATCGTTCTCCTTTCTCTTATTATGCTTAGAACTTCGTCGTTTGTGATTCTATCCACCCATCTCATTCTCTTATAGCAGCACATTTAAAAGGCTCCTATACTTATCCTTTCTGCAACTCCTACCGTCATCGTTTCGCACCCATATAACGCCACACTCCATACCAACATCTTTAACAATGATTTCCTTATATTCACACCTATATTACCCGTAAGTAAATTTGTCTTTTTTGCGAAAGCGTTCCTTGCCTGTGCTGTATGTCTACTATACTTCTACCATCCCTAGTTATTATTCTGCCCAAGTAGCGGAATTCCTTAACTTCCTTCAAAATGTCCCCTCCCAATATAACATGTTATGTAATTCCACTGTTTCCCATACTACATTCCATCACTTGGTTTTCCCTCTAATAATCCTCATATTGAACTCTTTCTCCAGGACCACGTTCATGCCATTTATTATGTTTTCTAACTCTTTTTCTCACTCCCCTAATACTACAATACCATCGGCAAACCGCAGGGTTTTTACTTCTATTTTTACAATATAATTTATTTACCATATTCAATTTTAACTTTTTTCATCGTCCGTTCGATATATGTTAAAGAGCATAGGCGACAGACTTAAAACCTTATCCTACTCCTTTCTTGATTTCTGCTTTCTTTTCTTGCCCTTCAACTGTAATTACTGCTGACTGTCTTCTGCTGAGGCTATGGATAAGCCTTATTTCTCGATATTTTATTCTTCAAAATCCTTAATAGTGTGTTATAGTTCACATTTTTCAACGGCTTTTTTTTTCTAAATCTACGAGTGCAACAACATACGTGGATATATCAGGTGACAGAAGATAACCGAGTTGAACAGACATTTAGTAAAGAGTTGAATTATTAATTTGAAAATTCAAAGCGTAAATTTAATAAGTATACTATTACAATGATTTTCGGTTGGTTTCTATTTAATCTGGTAAATAGCAAGCAGCCGCAAAGTAAGTCTTGTGTGGTTATTAATTTTTTTTAAATAGATTGATGGCATGATTAAAAAACTTGGGTTTATTGTAACAGCATCGTAGGTTATCTAAAGTCTCTTTACTTAATAGACTGTAATTATAGCTTCCTTTCAGAAGCCGCCTCGGAGTGGATCCCACCGGTCATGAGGTCAGTGGTTGTGGTTGTGGTTGCCTACGTAATCTCTTTCGGGAGGGTGAAGGGGTACGGAGGAAAGGAGCGGGGTCGTCAGGACGCGAAGTGGGGGCCGTTAGTGTCCTCGGCCAGGTGAGAGTCCTCAAGACAACTCGTTAGGCCCGGAGACACTCTTGTTAGACGCGCACAGGTCTCGTCTCGTCTCTTCTCATCTCGTCGCCCAAAACCGCAGGCATTCCGCCATTTCATCGAGCCTCCTCCATTCGCGGCTCCTCGTGCTCATACATTTCGTCTCTGTGAAGTGATCAATCTCCGCAGCATTGCGTGAGGAGACCACTTATTTGGTAAGCTTCGTAAATGACATGAAACATATTTTATATTACATATACGAAGTATCTACGGCACACTTTAGCAGAATTCATATCGGAAAAAATTATCATTCCAGAAATGAGATTCATTTAAGCTTACTTAAGTTCGTAATTAAAAGATTTTCTACGATTTCCTACTTCTCTCTGAAGAAAACTTGCCAGCCTATAGGCTGCATCTTTAATAATTCCAGAGAATTTTTCAGAATGAGATAAAAACGTAATTATTAATTTTCAAATAAGCAATAATTGTGTTTTATTATAAATGAAGTAATTAAATTAATCTGACTTTTAACTTAATTAAAAAAACTAGAAATAATGGCCGAAAGTCAAAATGTAATAATTTTTTTTGAAAACGTTTCGTCCCCCAACTTTTAGGACAACCTCAGTTCTATCTACGTAAGATTTTATATAATATATATAATATTTCAGAAGCAACGAGAAGTTTATCTGACTTTTTAATTGCAAGTAAATACAACATGCCAAATTTATTTATAATTTTGTTTAAATTAAATTATTTCATTTATTTATTATTGTAATAATTGTTTATTTAAAAGTAAATTAAAACACAAGTCAAATTATGAGTAACTTTACTTATTCGTTAATCTACAAGTAGTAGGGAAAATTAGTGGGTAGTAATCAACAGTCCTTTGTGTCTTGCAAAATGACAGTCCACAGTCGACTCGGTAGGCCCAGGGCTGTAGAGCCAAGGAGAAAAAAAAAGAAATAAATCAACAGTCCTGTTAATAACATGTAACGTATTCAGTAAAACACCTTGTAGTAGAAACTGAAGTCCGAGGAGACATGAAGTATGAAGAAATGAAGATTTTCTTAGTAGCAGGTGTTAAACACATTTTTAAGTGACAGGTTAAATCAGGACAAAATCTACATTGTGGCAGCTCCTTTCTCAAAAAAAAAATACTTTTTTTCATAAATCAGTTGCGATAAAAAATTAATACGCAGCAATTTATGATCGGTTCTGTCAATTTTAATACAGTAAATAGGGATAAAAATTGGTAACGCGAAAGGGAGACCAAGGTGGCTAAGGATTAAATAGAGCCCCAGAAATACAGTTTAAGGAAGTAAAGCACAAAAAAACCTTAGAAAACCCGCATTTGCTATTTGTCCCTTCCCGAAACACCTTCATAAGTGACAGGCTACCTGGGAAAAATCCACGAGGTGGCAGTTCGTTCTCACTTTACAAGAAAACAATAATTAGCGTCGAATTACGATTGGGGTCTGTCAATTTAATAGAGTGAAAGGGGATAAAAATTGGTTACGCCAAAGGAAGATCGGCGTAGTGACGGATTAACTAGAGCTCTGGGAATATAGTTTAAGGATCCTATCGGCCCAGAAAAACCTTAGAAAAACCACATTTGCTACTTGCCCCTTACCAAATAATTTCTTTAAGTGACAGTATACCGGGGTGAAATCCGGGTGGTGGCAACCCCTTTTTTCAGTCTGAAGATGATGGCAGAGCAAGCCATTGAAACGTCACTGATAATCTCTTTGACCCGGTTGGAAACCCGAGAGGAATTTATACATGTTATTCACCGGGAAAGACCTCGTATTTTAATAAGATATAATCAGTTTGTGATAAATCAATTCGATGCGTAACAAGGCGGTTTATGATTTGTTCTCGATCACTGATTAGATTACTGAGACGTCATTCTGTTACAGAGATTCTACGCTTCACCAGTAGTCACTCAAAATGTTTCTACTAACATTACTGCGGCCACATATCACTAAATTCGACAAATAATGAATCTTCTTTATACCTTTTTCTGTCACGATGAATTTTGGGTTTATTTACAATATTTATACATCACTGTGTATCGTTGACAGTAATTTATGTAATACAATAGAGAAGGTATTATCAAATGAAATAAAGCATTCGTGGGGGAATCTGGCAGACTGGGATTATTTCACAGTATTTTAGTTTAATGATAATTGAATAATACCATAATACAATATTAGCTTACATCTTTGTCATTCTGTCGCTGAATATTTATTTTCGGCAACGTTGCGGCTTCATGCATGCATTACATTGCACTATATCGGATTTATCTGACACAATCAGATGGCCGTGAATCGAATTAATTCCAAATAATTAGTCTGGGTGAAAACATTTAGCGGAGTGCTTGTGACGACGACTCTGTAATTACTAGGATGTTATTTAAGGGCAACCGAGCGAATGGCGGAATATACGCGTTAACGGACACAAATGCAACTTTATTTCAACCATCGATATGAAATAAAAATGCCCGGGTAATGCTGTGCCATCAAGGCGCTGCATTTACAGGATTACATAAAGGACTACGGTAACCACTCTCCTAATAGCCCCGTGTGTTTGCCGCGAGGGAGCCGCCGGAGTTTAAATATAATGGAAACAGTTTTCAGGCATTAGCTGCCAGTTTATATAAATGGCATTTCCATTATTTGCGCTCTATAAATACTTCGTTGCTAATATTATTCAGAATATTTTACATTACAATAAATTTCTAAGAAATTCACTGGGAAATTGTTACATGCTTGTATTTACGTTCCGTGACGAGACGTAAGTAAACAGCAGACTCAATGATTGACCCACAATGTGAACCTCAGGTTGATTTGATTTGTCGTCTTGTTACGGTAAATATTATGATAGTCATCATGTCATTACAAGTTCTGTTTACATAGTTCCATAAACGTAAACCACAAAGTATATTAACTGTAACGCGGGACAGTCTACACTGCGATTCATTTCCGTGAAACTAGAATTGATTTTTCTCTGGTCAGTTGTCACAATTATCATCTATTTTTTTTATCTCTCTCTTCTTTTACAATCGGTACTTTTTCGACACAGTCAGCTCAATCGGGTTGGAGGTTTCCGCGTCATTTACCGTTGCTCTTCCGGTCACTTGACACATACATATCAGCCCGACGGCCATTATTCCATGCTAATAATGTTACAATTGAAAATTGCTTGCTTATAAACACATTACTATAAAAATAAATATTATTTGAAATTGCATCAACAACAGGAATAATTAATTGAGTGCAAATTTTAAACTACGCCTCGTCCTATTTTTATAATTTAGCATGCGGTCGCGATATAGTAATTAAGAAAATTAGAAAACAGGTTTAATTACGTACTGTTAAATATTTATTTTCATTAGGTCAAAAATAAAGAAAATGGTGTCGGTGGAATACTTTTTTTTACGCGCGCGCGGAACAGCGCTGCAGAAGTTTGAATACAGAAACAGGAAAAAAATTATACAATCGGACAACTATTAATATTATTAAAATAAATTATTTTAAATTAAATATTCGTTATGTAAAATTTATTGGTGATTTATGTATTTGATCTACAACCTTAATTGATTGCAATTTTAGTATAAAAACAAATTAATAATTGTCTTATATATTTATAATAATTAATAATAATAAGACTTAGAATTTCAAAGTGTTGAGTCAACAAAAAAACTGTCTTCAAATTAAAATTTTATTATCAGTAGGATGCTTTCAAAATTGTCATTTTAAACCACTTAAAATTATATATTTAAAAATATACACATAATATATACAATTTCTAACTTTTAACAGTTCATCCGTACAATTATTTTCCTTGAAGAGGTCCACAAGGTTGGATGAAACGTTGTATTTGTATTAATTAAATAATAACTAAATTTTTTGCTGACTTATTGGTCCCCTTTTCATTTATTTTTTCAAACTTTGTTTCAAGCGTAACTAATTTTTATTTAAGATATTTAAGAGAAATACTTTTACAAACAATCCATTAAGTGTTGGTTTTCTTTACTAATTGAAAATTTTCATTTTTGAAGTTACTTGACTACTGCATCTATTAAGTTATATATATATAATGAAGCTTACACCTAGATTTTGTGTATACAATATTATGAATTTTATAAAAATCTCCAACCCGTAAAGTTCATATATTTTTATTTAGGGATTACATGGTTATCCCATTGTACTCGCATCTAGAAAACCGGTGTTCGATTTGTACAATGTTGACCAGGTCCTTTACTATTTATATAGGCACTGGACCTCGCTGCTTGATGGTAAAAGCCAGCCAGTATTAGGTACTGCAATGCTATTCAAACGTTGTAAATCAGAAAAAAGAGGTGTTTGCTGATAAACTGGTTTATGGTATGCAAATGGACAAACCCACACGAACGGACGACCATACGGCTCCCTTCCATTCCCGGTCATATAAAATATTTGCCAGTTCGAATGTAATTTATAACGTGACACGAACCTTTTGGATGTTGCATCGTCCAGTAAGAGGCTAAAATGATGAGCGGAGTTAGGATTAATCCTTTAGAGACGTGTGTAGCGGGTTACAAGGCGCTATTCAACGCTACTAGAGGATTAAGCTCGTCATCTGTGTTCATAATCCTTTTCCTACCTTCCATTAATTTCTCAGCTGCGGCATCCTTATACCAACTACCAACGGCCAACATGCTTTTAAGTTAGTTCTCTTTTAAATTAAGAATTTCGTAATGGCATCATCTTGGAAAATTTTAGTATTGATGAATGAAACTGGATGAGTGATATTATACAGATAAAGCACTACATATTAATGATTCTAAAATAAATAATACAGGCCCTTCATTTTATTTTTCAGCTATCTGGGTACTCGGCAATACCCGGGATTTCATTTACATTAACCGGCAACAATATTTAATTCGACAATAATCTCTTTGTCAGAAAGTCATTAAAACTACAGCTAAAGAATCACATTTTTGAAAATTTACCGTTTCACGCAGCCTACTTTAAGACGTCGTAACAACCGCCAGGGTGAGTCATCATGTTAATAGAGTCAAGAATTCTACTGATACCTTAAATAAGCACATCGGTTGTTGTCTATTCTACGCAAAGATTTTTCAATTATACATGTCTTTCACATCCCGCCTCCCTCTTATGTTCTTACCCACACACGTCCCTCTAATGCTGATTTTACCAGATCCTCAAGTCTCAAAACGTAACATATTAATCTATTCCTTCTTCTGGTAAAAATCCTGCAAACTGTTCTCTCTTCCCCTATTCTCCTTAGAACTTCCTGATTAGTTCCTCTATCCACCCATCTCATTCTTCTGTAACACCATATTTTAAAATCTTCTATTCTTCTTCTTTCTGCAACACCTACCGTCCACATTTCGCACTCATATGACGCCACACTCCATACGAACAATTTTACAAATAATTTCCATATATTCACAATTATATTAGCCGTAAGTTAATTCCTTTACGTTTACTAGTAGGATAATTCCCTAACTTCCTTCAAATTATCCCTTCCCAATCTAACTCACTTTCTTATTCCTTTGTTTCCCATACTACACTCCAGCACCTCAGTTTTCCGTTCACTAATCTTCGTAGTGTTCTCTTCCTCCACGATCACGTTCAAGCCATTTATTATGTTTCCCAAGTTTTATTCTGACTCCCCTAATACCACACCTTATGGTTTTATTTTTTCTCATTGCAGTTTGATAAGCACAAACATACAAAAAAAATAGAGACAGTCTATTATATTTATAAGGGGAATATACTTGATCACGTCTGCAGTCAGATTAGCGTGAAATAATCTGTGTAGGTATATATTTCATTCTTCTTTCAAGCATTACAGCCCGATATGGACTTTAGCTACCTTTGCGATCTGCCTCCATCGCTTCTCTGTGCCTTCTCCTACTATCCGAAAATCTTCATTATCTTTAGATTGTTCACTATAATATGGTGCCAACTTTTCCGTGGTCTAGCGCGTCTTAACTCACCATGAACTGTGTCAAGAAACAGTTCTAAAAGCTAACCGGTCTCAGGTGTCTTATGTTCTTTACTTAACTTCCATCATAAACTAGAGTATAATATTTTTAAATATCAATTAAAGTTTATGAATGCTACATCAATCAAGATTGTTTATGGCATTTGCATGGTTCCGTGCGATAACCAAACACCCAGCAGTAAGGAATTGGAGTGAATAGGCGAAGCACATACGCCAGGAATTATCTGATGTAAGGGGAGATTTTGTCTTGTCAGGAAGTAATCTACTGGTGGCACAGATAAGAGGTTTAATAGGAGGTGATTCATCCGCCATACAGATGTAATCCAGTAATAATGTTATTACCTTCCCCTCCCTTTCCGCATCCTACATCAGGGATAGACTGCCTCCATAAGGCTCGGAAATTCCTTTCAACCATAAATATTTTTCATTTGCCGTTTTCAAAAATGAGTCTCACCAATTTGTGAAATTTTCAACGTGTTCCTATTTTTCTTAATTTTTCCAAACCAAAATAGTAAAAGGTTACATTTTCACGTCTGATTTGTGAAATGATAAATCAAATTTTCAACCACTTTAAGACTTTATTATTAAAACATGTTTCAGAATTTCAGTATTGTGAATTGGTGTTATGTTTTATAAATATAGAGTATCTGAAATTGAAAATTGATGGTGATATTTAGAATAAAAACCTGAAGAAGGTACAAAAAAGTACCGAGACGTTGTCTTCTTCATTTTAATTTTTTTAGAATTAAGTATGAAAATGTTAAAAAAATTATTTATTATTAAAGTATTAATAATTTAGCAATCGAAGTGCCCGAAAAGTCAGAAATCTACAAATAATGATTTTATATAATGAAAAACAAAAATTATTCCAACAAAATAACATCGTTTAAAATTGAGTTGAAATCGTTGTAATACCTACGAAAAACAAAATGTTTCTTTCGTAATGCTGAACATTCATGAAATTTAAATAGGTTATAAAATTTAAATAATTCAAGGATAATTTTTAAACTCATGTTATGAAGATGTTTTCAGAATAAGCAAGAATACGAAATTTCTTTAAGCACAATATTAGAAGTAATTAATTTGCAATAAAAATCTGTGATTCTGGACCTCCGGTCATTTTTAGAATACTAACCTAAATTGGCGAACATTTTCTGAAGGTGATAGAAGTCTTACTGTTACCCAAGTTCATTAATTAAAGGGGAATTGATACAGGGGAAGGATAGGCAGTGCCGCAACACAGAGAACTTTACCATCCACTCAGTTGGATGGAGGGTGACAATTATCACAATTGTCATTAAATAGATAATTGTATTTTTGTATTTCATATATATATTTACATAAGATGTGTATACGTTCCGTCTAAACAAAATTTCAACTAGCTTTAGAATAAGCGCGTTCCTAATGAGCATGTAATCAACGACCGCAGACAGTTCCTGTAAATGTTTTTACTGAGTGTGACGTATGTCCATAACAAAATTAAGAAAATAAATTTAATTGTCTAATTCTTTTCCACCAGTATATGCTTGTAATTTAGAGACTATAATGGATTTGAATTCGAGTTTCTCAACAGATAAGCGGAACGCAGTATCCGATATTGTCCGACGTTTTGAGAAGTGTAGAGAGACACTTCATTTTCCAAATAATAATTTAGTTACCAGAGGCCGGGCTCTAACTCCACGGACCTTTGTAAGAGATGATCAGAATATAACTCATCCGGGGCTCGCTTTGAAATTCCCGATTCCATTGGCGGCACCTGTCAAGCCAAGCCTTGCTGGTGATGGCCTTTGACACGGTGTTGGCCATAAAGAGCGTCAGAGTGGACACGCGAATGTTGAACCGTGCAGCAGACGATGTTGTAGGCAGGGTCGGAGCATGTGGCGTCGCTGCGCTGGCGGGGGAACGTGGCAACAGCGCGCGACGGTAGTCGATACTAGCCGTGTTTGTGTACAGCTGACCCGCAATGGCGTCCAAGCTATTGCCTTGTGGTGTCAGAGAGCTGCTGCGGAATCTGCGACACGGTCGTAACGCGATAATTACCCCTGGACCTCAAAATATATTATAACCGCTGGACCCGTAAACTTTACACGAACTTGGCTAAAAGGCAAACATGAAAATGGTGAGCTTGCAGGCTTGGCCTCTGGAAACACACTATGGAACAGCCAATTCCTGATATTCCTATTTCATTTGACTGCCATCATTTGATGTTAGAATATGTCGTTAAAATTATGCATTTGCCACTGAAATCTTAGTAAGTACAGCAGTAACTAAAATTAAATTAATAACAGTGAAGAATTGCATCTCAATACTATTTTCTAATTTTCCAGCGAAAATTTATTACAATAGAACGCAAATTGATTTTAAGGAAATTGACAATGGGTTTCATGATAACAAATAATTAAGTGCAGGATTGCGAAGCTATTTTGATGTATTGAGTGGTTCTGAAATGGATGATCCATATCAGAATGCTTTTGATTGTGGCAGTAGATAATAAGATTAAATAAGCAATGTGTTCATTTTTCAACACGGAATTTGAAAGGAATCTGTTGAGACCGGCTCTAGATCTGAGGACCAACGGCGAGTTTCAGAGAAAGAAGAAAACAGTAAATACCCAGTTTGAAATATTTCTCTCTGATTTCCTTGTACTGCTAATTCCGAGTTAAGGTTTTTATTTTTAAATATCATAAGGCCCGAGAATAGATCTCATTTTACTAAATGTTTGTTTGTAATTAACTTAATTTTTATAAATGTTGTATAAACAGTATATTATTACCCGGTTTTATAAAAGGAATTTGGTCAGTAAATTATTGTATCATTACAATTAATGAATGTAAGGTTAACTTATTTTCATATATATAATATTCGATATTCAAACCAATTATAAGTCCCGACGTATTTATCTCAATCCATTGAACAATAAAGAGGAAAAAATCATGTGAAACTGTTTCCTCCACTAGTCTTACAGTTCTATTTAGTAATATTTTGTAGTGTACTTACAAGTGATACGGAACCAAGACAGTGAATTATTTCTTACCTGAAACATAAAAAGAGACCATTAGTTAAATCATAAAGAGGAACAGGCCCTACAATATTCTGATTTAAGTAATGAAAATGTCCGTAATCAAAAGAACAATACGACATTATTAATATTAAATCAGATAACTAGAAATTTAAACATTGCAAGTTGGGAAGGGAACTGTAAAATATTTCGAATCACAAATTAATATATAAAATTGTGCATGTAACAAAAAATCAATTACGAATGTTAAATAAAAAAATACAGACAACTTGTCAACAATACCTAGTTGATATAATTACGACTTTTCGTTCATATTTGTAGACGTCATCAGGTAAATGTTTAAATGTATGAAACTATTACAAAGGTAAATAATTTTGTTACACGTTTAACAGTATTGGTCTAGTACTATATGAATGAAATGTCGTTATTATATTAAGTGAATGATAATTAAATTTATTTGGTGACAAATTGGCTGTAATTTTTATTTATTATTGCAACAATAATTTCATAAAAAATTAAAACACAAAGAATGTCAAAAGTCATAAATCAAATAATATGATTTGAAAATGTTTATTCCCCAAAATTTTCGGGTCCTTCTCAGTTCTTTCTACAATTTTTTATGTAATTAAATATGCATAGTTAAATATAAACAAACATTTTATGTTATATGTACTTACAATTTAAATGTAACTAAAATTTTATGTTTCTGCTGCAACTCTATTGCATAAATATTTTTGTAGAAAGACCTGCAGAGGTCCTGAAAGTTGGTGGCCGAAACGTTTTCAAAATGAATTATTCCATTTGGTTTTTAGCCATTATTTTTCTTTTACTTTTAATAATAAGTCATATTAGCTTAATTCATTAATAAAAAATTAATTATTATAATTTCAGTCTTAACGAAATATTGTTATAGGAATTTTATGTACAATTTTTTGTAGGAATATCCTGGAGAAATTTAACTTATAAAGTTCCAAATAATAGAACGAAACGTTATATGAATAAAATATAAGTATGATTTTTCTACGGTTTAGTCAGTAATTTGATTCTATATCGTTCTTTTTAAGTGACAGAATGCCAATTACTTATGATAATTTTCACCCTGCAGCAAAATGAGTGGATGGCTACGTTCTCTGTGCTGCGGCACTGCCTATCCTTTCCCTGTATCAATTTCTCTTTAATTAATGAAACCGAGTTAACAGTAAGACTTCGGTCACCTTAGGAAAATATTCGTCAATTTTTGTTTAGCATTCTACAAATTGACTGAAGGTCCAGAACTACCAACTTTAGATCTCAACTTCATTCTTTCGATTCTTTTTGTTCGTGCTATTTGGTTTCTTTATGTCTAATGAGAACACATTCAATACGGACGTTTCACATTTTGTTACTACTGAAACATTTAAAAATGGTGATGAAAAATACAAGGGAATATTATAGTAGTCCGCAAGAATCATTTATTACTGCTCAATAAGCTCGATAAAAAACAGAAGTCAGCAAAGTAAAATTGTGTTTCTAATTACATGTAATGATTTATTTCATCGAAGTGGAAAACTTTCCATAAATATTAATAACTCTTTTTCTTTGTGATTTGCCAATGTCAGCGAAACCGATGATCGAGAGGGAACAAACTATAGAAAGCAAGTACGGTCAAGCACTGAAAACAATATTTCTGCAAATGCTTGCACTTCACCCCTTGTTCGGGGTTCTGAGATGAAGCACATTGTTCGCCAAGAATGTTTTGCCTGTATTTCACCCTTTGTTTTACAGTCCTTATTAGCAGCCAACCCGAGTGGGATTGCGACACTGCACTTTGAAATACAACCTCGCCAACAGCCTTTCCTCCTCTTTCGTTCTTTTCTCCTTCCTCTTTTTCTTTTTTTACGAGAAACCATTACCGTGCAAGGAGGTAATTTGCTGTCGTCGGCCACAATTTACGGAGTTAATAAATCCGAGAGGAAGGCCTTGCCGAGTAATGCACAACAGAACGATCTATTGATGGCGCTAGCTACTGGAAGAAAACGAAAGGGAAAAATTCTACCTTCCTCCCCCCTCCCCCCCCCGAAATTTAAATCAGCTTCCAGCGCGCCGTTTGAGTAATTGCTACGACGCATGGAGACGTGACATAATACTTCTTTGGTCAGAGTTACGCACACACATCCAACATTATCTGACATCTTCGTCGAGGAAAAGGAGGTTTACATTGAATCAATCACGCAACTTTAAGACATTTGGAGGAATACATAATCTCTAACGGATAACTTAAGATGGAAGCTACTAAATAACAACAATTTTAAAGTACTATTCAGACGCGCTGCATGAAATAATGTATCATAGAAAGTTGTCAGACCGATTTTATAACGCTCTGTGCATTTACGTTAGAAGAAATGAACATCCAAATGGATGCAATTAATCATCATTAATTATGCATAAGCAGGAAACGGACTCAGGGTAAAATATGGGTAATTACAGCCGGCTGTCGATACGTGATACATCATCTGCCAGAGGCAATATGATACAAATCCCCATATTTTGGTTACAGTTACTATATCTAGTATCATCATCGCAGTCTCAGCAAGAAACAATATATAAATATTAACTTGGAACTGGATTACATATCAGGAAAAATTTGCAATATACTCAAAATAACATATTTTTAACAAAGTATTATATAAAATTAAATGACCAATTCACACACAAATAAAGTTATTGTCTAATTCCTACAACGTATCTTCCTTACACTAGGGACTTAATCCGGTAAAATTTTCAGGATATTAAATTTTGAAGTTTATTAAACAGCGATTATAAAAAAGTAGACTTCAAAATAATAATATATTTAAATAGTTTATATGACAAATATACAATACATGAGTTAAATCAGCCTCTTTCTCAGTTTTTTAATTTAAGTATTAATGACATTTCGTCTCTCATTTGAGACTTCCTCAGGTAAAATTATTATTTTTCGGACAAAGGAGTCATGGAGTGAGGTTCTATGTACAGATAAATTCAAAAAAACTGACAGAGGCCGTTTTAACTCATTTAATAAAATATTTAAACATCATTTTTCTGACTTAAAGTTTAATAATAAATAAAAAGACGGGCAAATAAGTCAGAAAATAAATTTAATCAACAGAAATACAACTTTTTACCCCACTTTATGGACTTCTTAAGGTTACTAAACTCCAAAAACGAACATAACGTCAATATTTATTTAGAACACATAAATTTTTTGTTAAAATACTAATTTTTTATATTAAATTAAAATAAATGCAGAGTTACATTTATTAAATGAATGAGCATTCATTTGGCCATATATTTGATTTATTAATAAAATATTTACATCCTGGACTGTACCCAATGACGGTTACAACAAAAAAATGAAGTTCAAAGAGAGTAACATTTATAATCACGGTTAATGTGGCATTAAAATTGTATTTTGGATAAGTGAAGTGTTATGACGTCATCGGCGTTTTGTTTATAAGCGAATCGGGCCGGGCGTAAGGATACAATAAGTAAACTTGAAATATATCTACGAGATATAAAAATGACCACAACCTGCCATGGAGAATTAATTGAGTAATTTTTTATCACTAGCAGGGAAAAAACGTAAAATTTGCGAAATAATGTTTCTTCCGAATATGTGAATATTCTATTATTTACGCAAAGCATTATGATATTGTAAGTTTTGGATATGGTGAATTAGCCGTCTGTGATTTCCTAACCAAGGATCTGCATAAAAATTTCGATTTCCGGAGGATGTTTCTCCTTGCTCTGCCACTCACGTACGCATCGTTGAAGCGCATTCTTTACTCTGGCACCGTTTCGTGTCATCCAAACACAGCAAGGACGTAGCAGACGAAGCAATTTCATTACCATGGGTGGAGAGAGAGAGAGTGAGAGAGACAGGGAGAGAGAGAAAGGCAAGCTGGGTGAGCCTCATTTACGCATTTGTCTGCAGTAGACAATGGGTGGCATTTCGCAGTTCCGCTCAGCACGCTCCATCGCACACTAGCGCCGCAATTCCAATTCAATCAAATAATTACGCTTTAAATTTATGTGCCACTGTGACAGAACAGATGAACAGCCTAAGTTCTCAAGTGTCGACTGCTTACGAAACGATGTATATGTATGTAACGACCAATTATTTAGACTTCTTCAAATATGTTTCATTTATTACCTGACTAACTCCATCCTTAACTGGTAGAAAACAAAGAGTGACAATGCTCGACGTTATTCTTCTTAACAAAATGTCAAAACACAGAACAAGATTATATTTGGTTTGAAGGTGAACGATTGACATTTTCAGAACAGCAGATGAATGTTAAGAGTCGACACAATGGTTCTCAATACAGGGTTGTTCCAAAACAATCGTCTATTTCTGATCAAACAGAAATTGCCTTCAAGGAAAAATATACAACTCTGAAATCCACACTTCAAGCGCAGCAAACGAAAGGTCTATTGAATGAAAAATTACAATTTACTTCCACAAGCGATCGATCTCGTCTGGAAAATGGTAGAGATGAGAATAGGTGATTACGAAAGTCGCTGTCACCTTGATGAAAGTCTAGAATTGGTGCTTATTGGTTGAGGATTTGAATTAACGTACATAGTAAAGAAGTCTAGTTTATTGTTCCTACACAATAGTACAAGAGGAAAGTAAGATTAGTAATTAAGTAATTGCTAGGAACCCTCGAGAAAAGGTGGTCAGGAGAACAATGGATGTCGTGGAGTTACTAGTTGAACTAGTGGATGGTGAAGGAGAACCAAGCGGAGGTTTACCCTCATCTTCACCTATGGAAGAGGTAGTCATTCAAAGATGGCGGCCGTTCCCCTTAAATTATCGCCACTGAGAAGTTCTGGTGACCTGCTTCGTTCTCAATCTCTGGAGCTGGGAAAAATCTTACACGTTCTGAGTAACAAGAGACGTTTATCACAGCAATTCCAGAGTCGCCGGATGTATAGCGTTAAGACTTTATGAAGCAATCCTTGTTCAATAACATATCTGACACTTATATGCAAAATTGAAACCAAATTTCGGAGTATCGATCGGTCTACCTCATGGGGGAGGAAAATCATAAAAAAATAACACTATGTATCAAAAAGGAAGAACAGAAATTAATTATTATTACGCCAATTTTAATTCACAACGTGATGTCATGCGACATCCATAAAACTAAAATCAGTCAGTCAGGTCCTCTTAAAAAAATATCGCCGAACATCTTAGGGAACGAGTGATCTCCAAACGACAACTGTAACTCTATTCTCCATGAAAGTTAGACAAAGTCAATTTAAAAACCTGCAACGAAAAATAAAACAGATAAACGACTCCGTCGGTCAAAATATACGATCTTCTTGCACTCCGAATGGTAAACGCCTGTTTTCCTCAGTCAAAACCTGTTATGTCTCTGCTCTCTGAACGACAATTAATTATTTAGCATATGTAAACGGCTCACTCAGTCAAAAGAATTTTTCCCTGATACTCTCCCAATGATATTTAATTTATTTCATGGCAGCATATGACGTGGTAAAGCAAAAAATAACCATTCTCTCACAAAGAGATGCCAACGGACCAAAGATAATTAAAAACTTCCTGCGTTTCTGTATCAGTGGTATTAAAAAATCTAAACGTCCAAAAAGTTATTTATTTATTGCCGTTATAGATTTGTTATCATTTCCAAAATTCAGTATTTGAATGCTAGAATTGGATATGGTGAGTTAGTCGTTGGTGAATTCGTAACAATATTATTAAAAAATATGAAAACATATGAAAGCAAGGAATGAAACTGTTTATCTAATTCGTTTTCTCATAATTTTGAACACGGGCTCGTAATATTTTTAAAAATGAAAACCAAAAACGTTGATCTGTAGAAAGAATCGAACCCTTTCCCACTGCAAAAGCAGTAAGTGTTTCAAAGGGGAAAGCTACTATAAACGTAATAAATCCCAATAGATTGCACGTAGATATCTATCAGAGAATCGGTCATTCCTTATCAGCGACAGGGAACCATTTGAACACGGAAAACGATTACGAACGTACTTCATCGGTAATGACACACAAAGGCGAAACGCCCACGCTGCTTTCAATCACGGCAATTTATAATTTTTTTTCCCTGAAAAACACTTTAAACGTTTGAGAAACGACGTTTTAGTTTTTCTTTATCACTTGGAAGGAACAAAGCAGTCACTACGCCACGGAATAAATACAATCATGTTAAATGATTAAATCAAAGTAAGTAAGCCAATAAAACAGTCAAGTAGTCGGGAATAAATTTTTACGACAAAATTTAGAACATTAAAAATATGTAACACATATCGGTCATACTTGGGAAGCATATAAAAATTTATGTAAATTTAAGCAATACCAAGATAACAAGTTTTAAAATATTAATAATACAAATATGTGGAACGTTACTTATATTTAAAAACAGAAAAAAGTAGGAATTTTTCAACTGTGATTGTTATACATATATTTAAGTCGAAGGTCTGGAATAATCTACTTGCTAACATGTTAGCGGCCTTCCAAAAGTGTGTGAAACAGTTCAAAGAAAGATGAACTATTAATGGTAATAGGGTTAATATTACGAAATTTGAGTGAAGTGAAAACAAAAGTGTTATTTTAAAAGGGGGCTTTTATGTACTAATTATAATATTTTAGGCAATCAATGAAGAGAAGTGCAAGGATCCACTGAACAATACGTCATAGTTTAGTTGGGGTAATGGAACGATGTGTTTTTTAATTATTTTTATTTCTTGACTCTTAGTTTTTAAACTGTTTCTTTCTTTCGTATTTTATTTTCAGTATTCCTTAATTTTATATATATTAAGAAATTCCAGCGGTGTAGGCCCACTCCAATTAAATAAATAAACATTTGAATGGAATAATAATTTTCCTCTCCATATTTGATAATAACAAGTAATTATGGACTCTATGCAAATAATTGGCATTATTCAGTTATATGCTAATACTCATCATAGTCAAGTAAAATTTTCGCATTCATGGTTATTTAAATAAATATGTTTCAATATTAGTGAATAATTTTGTATGCTATATATTAAATAATTTTTTATTTTTAGAAACAATAATTTTAAAGGCCGTTCCATTTGATCCATGTAACGCGCTTCGCAAACAATTTATTTGTGTATGATATTATGTTTGACTCAAATATTAATATCGTTTTCTGTACTTTTGACTAAGGCTAAAATTTTGGCAAGATTTTAAAATAATACGGATATCAGAACTATGAGGCAAGTAAATTAATTGCTGTTTTAAGTTTTTTTATTTTTAAAAAGGTTAAATTTAACTAGAAACTAAAATACATTATGTTGTGATAGCGATTTACATAAATAACCCTGGCGTAAATGAAATTTTAGTCCACCGAATTAAGTTGGAAAATAACAGTTAAGGTACGGAAATATAGAATGTGATTTATTTCTAATGGATGAATAGATGTAATTAATTTAATAAGTGGTATTTACATGCGGTATGTGTGTGTAAAATTAATTGGAAACACATTGCATCCACCTAACAAAATAAATATAATCATTTCGCGCTTGTTACAGAAATTCATAATTTAAGTTCTCATTAAAATAGAAATGATAAATTCTTAAATAAAAAAAATTAATTTTTAATTATAATTTAATAATGTAGTTACTTATTAACCTTGTGTGACTTTATTTAAAAAAGATTTAAACGATGACGCTTTATACACTTTTAGTAAAATAAAAACAAAGGTTTTACACGATCGTCTGTTGTTGTTGTACAGAAGATGTAATCCACTGTTTTAAAAGTAAATATGAGAAATACTCAACGTTTCACGAACTATTGCGAGCAAGAAGAAATAATCCACGTGTGAGATTGCGTGTTGCTGACATCAAAGGGTTGCTTTGGGATACGTTATTGGAGCACACTTGGGTGAAGGAAGGAACATGAAACTAGAAACAGCTTTGGATGTATTTGTCAAAGGATTAACATTTGCGCTGAGAACCAATAACAACTTGTTTTTTTAAAGATTAATTTTATATTATATTACGTTTTATTCATAATTTGGATCTGTGATACATTACCGAAGGTGAGTCAGATAGTTACTGAAAACAAGTAACTGTATTTTAAGGATAAAGAATATATACAGAGCGGATGTTTTTAAACAAACGAAACAATTGTGGGGCGAATTTCATAAGACTTTCCCACATAAACCGAAACTAAATTTTTGTATTCTCTGTTTCTACACTTTTAAGGAACCGTGAGACAATAATAACTAGATTCAGGTAGAATTTCTATAGTTACTGTAAGCTTAAACTTTTAATTTCGACTAGAGTATTTGTATAAGAATGTCAAACTTATACATTATACGCATATTAATTAATCTTTGTGTACGGAAGATATTTAATGCGTTCTTTTACAATATTATAGCCTCACATTGGGCGCCATATGTATTAAGGATTCGGAAAGTAATGATTTAAAGAATAGTACATGAGTATGATATATTCAATATACGTAAATAAATTAATCGTTTCGTATGTAAGTCGTTTCGAATTTAATTGAATGTGTTTCTATGCAATACTATCGCCTCACGTTGGGCGCCAAATTTATTTAGGATTCGGATATACAATCATTCAGTTATCTCGTCATAAAATACCCCGGTTAACCGTGGAGAATATTTAACCAAAAAATTATTTAAAATAATGGTTACTGTCCAATACAGATGGATGTGACTCTCTCCCTCTTCTTGAAATAATACAATTTTTATTACTATTAATTATATAGTGTATGTAGCTGCGTTGGACAGACAATATGACGTCATCTCATTCACTTATGCACATTTAAAATTGTAATCGTTTTGAATTATAGCTCGGAAAAATTATTTGGTAATTCTTTATATAATGAAATCCAACTTCCAGATTCAATCAAGTCAAATACTATGCAAGGACGATAAGAGAATGTCTAATTCACCAAAAATAATAAAAAGATGACGGATTTTTCTTCTTGGATTTAAATATGTTAGTTTATGTAGTAATAAATTTGTAAACTATCAAACATATTCGTCTGTAACCATCAATTTTTTATGGGAAGGAGACCTCATTTTTCGTCAAATCAAGAAGTCACACCAACAACCCGAGTACATTAATTGCTACTTATTTATAAAGTCTTTGCTTTTGCACTATATATATATATATATTAGGTACCTGAAGAAATTTCCAACTAAATGACAGACACTATTAATAATTTATTAAAAATAAACTTTTAATGTTAACCGCAAAATATTAATATTTGAATTTAATATTAATTTAGAGAAAAAAATAATTCCGACTGTTTTTGCCACATTTCTCTGTTTTAAAATTACTGCAAACATTTGTCAACTTGTCAGAAACATTTTTATGAAATAAAAATTAGCGCTGCGTATCGTCCCTATTTTCCGGAACGTCTTCAGGAGCACGAACATAAAACAATAGTGTAGGTTAAATTTTTATATCTAAAAATTTAAAGAGAACAAATTTTATAAACATTTTTATTACAATTTTATTCTGTTGTTTTATTCAGTCCAAAGACTGGTCTGATACAATCCTCCTTTCTAACGTATCCAGCGTAAGCCTCTTCATTTCTACATGGCTACCATACCCACATCTCCCCCATACTCCTTAGCACATACCATCTTTTACCTGCCTCTTCTGTTCTTAACCCCACACAAATTCCCTCAAATGCTAATTTTACAAGACCCTCATGTCTTAAAACGTGAACTATTAATCCATCGCTCCTTTTAGACAGAGTATTCTCTTCTCTTATTCTGCTTAGAACTTCCTCGTTAGTAATCCTGTCCACCCATCTGATTTGCAGCATTCATCTATAGAATCACATTTCGAAAGCTTCTCTTCTTTTTTTAACTAATGTTATTGAAATTTGCTTACTTTTCAGCAATATAGTCTGTATTAATCACATGGTCGATAATCTGAATAAGCGGTTGGTTTCTTTGTTTCCTTTTGAGAATTTTGTGTACATAGTGAAGAAAGCGGTCATTTCACCGAGAAATTTTAATTTGTAGCTTTTTAATTTTTCCAATTATTTTCAGAATATGTCCTAACATTTGTCTTAATTGTGGAGTCGTCAAGTCATTCATAAATTCATAATTGTTTCTGGAATGTTTGTTTGTTTATGAATTAATGATTCTTTTGAAATCATAAATATAGCCATTATAAAGTGGAACACGTCTAAATTTCGCTTCGTCAATTACGTTTTCAGTGTAAAATGATTAACAAACTTCAGTGTCTATTGAAACCTTTAAGAAAGTGTATTTTTAGATTGGAACTTAATTTATGAATTAAAATTCTGAAATTTTGAAAATTAGTGGATTATTCTGTTGATTGTAGGAGAGTCTCCGTCTGTATCTCACACAGCCAAAACACAATGTTTCAAATATTATAATTAAATCCAGCCCCGGTCCCGTGATTGATAAATCTCTGTGTAGAACTCCAGAAGGTCCATTACTTGTACAAATTAATGTCCAATAGTTTCCTCTAATCTGCCGGGACTCGGATATTCTCGGAGTAATTACGAAAAATTTGTAAACGACTTGATACTTTTTCTTTCTCCCTTTTCTGCAATTTAATGCAATTAAAGTAGGAGAGCGATATTAATCTCCAGGCCAGGGCCGCTCCCGAGGGAAGGATGGGCTCACGAAAAAAGGCTCGCTCATTCTTTATTTAGCGTTCCATTTTCTTGGGTTTGTGCGAGACGAAACCGCGATGCCACCCGCCATTTTAGTTTTTTTTCCACTTACGCTACACGCGCGAGTAACACGGATAATTCATGTGTGTGTGTGTGGGCGAGTTGGTCACGCAGAAATGTCCGGAATTCTTCCATTTCGTCATGGATGCTAAGTTCTCGTCATGTGTAAGCAGGAGTCGACTCTTCCGCATTCACGTAAAGTAGAGGACACGTGAGAAGAAAATATGAGGAATCTCTTGGGAGATTAAAGGAGAAAATCTGTAAAGGAACAAAGAGAGATGGGCCGAGAGGAGTTGTTCGACAATCTTCTGTCCAAAACCACTTGATCCGCTATCTCATATTAATAAAACTAATAACACAGAGAGCAATAAAATTTAAAGTCTTTAATTTATCAGAAATTATTTATAAATTACGTAGCAGTTAACCAAAAGTATTTAAAAATAGCAAAGTTTCTTTGTCAATTTTTATATAATTTTAATATTAAATATTACAACGTTTCGTCTCTCATTTGAGAATTCTTCGGGTAAAAATTCAACTGTTACATGGAATCTTACTCCATGACTCCTATATTTTTCGGCTGAAGGAGTCATGTAGTGAGGTTCCATGTACAGCTAAATTTTTACCTGTCTGAAGTCTGAAATAAAAGACGAAACGATGTAATAATTAAAATTAAAATTATAAAAAATACGGAAAAAGGCTGTGATGATTCCTACAACGCCTCTCACTGAATAGTTTCATGTCTATAAATAAAACTTAATCGTTTTATATACCGGCTCGGTCCAATATAGTTACTTTTATTTAATATAAAAACGTTTCAATTCAGTAAACTAAAAATCCACTGATAAGATTTAGGGTAGGTAAACAATATTCATCTACAAACATGATGGTTCTTCAACCATATTAAACCAGTTCTGGTAATGAAACTATTGTTTTCATCAAAATGTGAAACTCTTTACATACTAACAGCGATGTGAGAACCTTGAAAAACATTTTTTTTCCACAATGAGATGGAGGTTTTGTAGCAGTTATTCTTACGTTTTAAATTTACATTATTCTTTCCTCGAGGAGCGACATACGTTGTAATGTTTGACAAATTTAAATTATCAGAATGTAAAATAGAGTATCCGCCATATTGCACGTAATTAAATATGGCCGATTTCCCTGTATTCTATCCCTCTGACGTACGGTTATAGACTAGCGCATGCCGTTCCGATCACATATTATTTTTCAACTATTACGTTTGTTCTAGAGGATATTCATCCCTCCAGTATATCTATCCGGGCTATTAAGAATATGTGCAACAAAATTGGTTTAAATTTAAATAAATAATATACCAACATGAAGGAATACAAACAAATAAACATCCCTTATTTATTACATAGATACATTATATAATTTTTGACAAGAGTTTCAGACGTAACTGTATAATTTAAAGTACCCCTTGTTGAATTTCGCGGGTCTCAGTTAACTAATGTTTTCGTCATTGTTTTTTTTATGTGATAAGCACCCTCACACCTAGATTTGCATTTCAAATTAACTTTTCGAGAGAGAGCGAGAGATGAGAAATTTCCCTCTCTATTCCCGGGCATAATATTTTTCCTCACAATGTTGGATGTGAATGTGTTCGCCGCATTGCAGTATTCCATGTGTCTTGTCACTCTAACGGATAGATCGAACGTTCTACATATTCCTCGCGTGAGGGATGTGTCATAAAAGTGCGACGTGTCTGTCGTTTCCACAACGGTGGGGAGTGGAGGAGCACTTATAACTCAGCTTATGTAGTTCGGGGTCGGGGAGGGAGATGAGATAGCCTGACCTTATTTTCTCAACTCCGACATACTCTTTTTTCCCCCCAACAGTTTAACCCTTCTGCCAGAAAAATCATTACAGGTCGTGGAGCCATTCGTGCACACCTTAAAATCTGCTTCTACATTCAGAACTTTACGACGGAAAAATGTATAGTCCTTTCTCTATGGAATAATCTATAAAAAACGTTTTACACCATAAAGTGATGTGACGTCGTATGAATATTACCATCGCAACGAAATAAGACAAGTGACTTATAACCTCAATATTAAAATAAATTTCTTCTCTTTTTATTGATAACAGAATTAAAATCACTTCCTCCAAACATTACCAAATTCATTATCACAATTATTAAAAACTTATAATATTCATCTTAACTTTATGCACCATCTTTACAAAAATTAAATTCACAACGTAGTTCACCAAAAAATATGAAATCATTCTTCATCGTTTTAAATATACCAAGCCAGTAAATCCATCATTACCAGAGTTAGGGAACCTAATTCAACATTGCGCATCCACTTTTTTTATCAATCAAAATAGCCTTTTTTGGCTGACTATTATGTTAGTATTGACTTCTCCCGCTCCTTTTCCTCTCCGTTTAAGCTTGTGAATTTTTGTTACACTCTGTATTTCATATTCTTAATGTTTCTTTATTGAATGTATTTATTACCACCCATATTTGTAAATTAATAGCTGTATTATTAATTATAGCGTACTTCTCACAGTTTATTTAACTATCGTTTAATTCCTCATTTAAAATTTTACGCAAATTATTGCATTAAATGAAAGACTGCGAAAAGTGTCGCAAAACATAATTTAGGAATTTCCACATCTAACTTCCAGACAGGAATAGTCCTTCCGGGAAGGGCCAGTATGTAGGCGGAGGGGGAAAACTCTTCATACAATCAATACGGAAATTGGTTACAGATTTGGATTAGGGGAACTGTAAGAAAAAAACGAGAGGGGAAAACAGTGAGGCCAAAAATTGTGATAGGAGGCAGGGAGACTTTTTTTGTTAAGAATTGACGGAGCAAGGATCGGGGATGTCCAGGCACCCGAATGAACCGACCTTTGCTTCCAGTCCCGTGGCAGAAGATCTTTTCCGGTAAGAGTTGCTTTCCTGGAGTTTTTGGGATGCTACTTTTTTTAAAAACAAATTCCTGTCGAGTTTCAATACCAAAGCACGGTAAGACTGTGGGGGGATAGAATCTTAGGTTGAAGTAGTCGGCAATGCATAGTTTCTGCATTTTCTTTTGGTTTTTCTGTTTGCATTGTTAAATTTTATTTTTCATTTAATTTGTATTACCACGTGGTGCACTACATTACGTTCAAGTGACGTCTGATTAAGTCCAAGAAAATTAATACAAAAGTTGCACTCGTGAAATTAAATTTTAGTTTTTGACATACTAAAGCTGTAATATTTACTTAATTTCTCGTTTCTTAGCTGGAATTTTTAATTGTCTGGTTTTATCTGATTAAAATTTCAGTTACTACCGTGATAAAATGATGAAACAGCCTTGAAACATTAGCCCTTCGACAGCTGTTGTCAACTCTTTCGTCCCTGGGGAAACCGCAGATATTTCCAGCTGTGAGTGGGCTTGATATTGAGATTGTCTCCAGATGTTCCTCCCCGATCGAGATCGCGATGACCGTTACACACGAGAAGCAGCCATAAGGTAGGAGACGGGGAAGACTGATATGAAATATTTCGACGGTTGGAAAGTAAAATATACCGAAGCCTCGTACTTCAGGGAAGACGTCTCGTCGACTCAAGGTTTGATGTATCTCACGGAGCACTCGGAAGTGTCACATTGCTGCCTCTTCGGTCAAACTCTTCCAGAGATCAATATTCCTTACGAGTCCTCAAAGTAACTCAAGGTTACTCATCAAGCTCATGTATAAATTGCGACTCAAATCTAATTATATTTTACCAAATCTATTGTTCCTCTGCCTTTTTACTGATAAGAAGTATTGCGTTACCGAACACTGTTAACGCTGTAATCGCACCACAGCTCCATTGTCCCAGTAATAACCATCAATTCAGATTATGGAAGCTATTTGTATTCAGTGGTAATGTCGTCCTTATCACAAAAATCGAGTCGGGGAACAACGCCATTGCAAATGGACGCCACTTGACGTATAAGGCCAAGTAATTACGACGTGTACACTATTTTTCATAGGCAGTCGGGGTGTTGGTCATTTTTTATTTTAATAATCTCTCGTCTCGCAGACACGAAAAATTAAATCATAATCATCAGAGGCGCCATTGTGGTGGCAGGTGAAACTATCGTTGAAGGCCTTTCATTTGCAAAAAAAAATATTGCCATTTATACGAGCGCACACGGTTTGTGTGTGTGTGTGCGACGCGACGCTGGATTCAGCATCATACATCAAGCAAAAAAGACCTTTCCCACAAAGCATTCACTCCCCTCATAACACACAAACACGAAAACTCTTTATCAGCAATAAAAGCTAAAAGGGAGCCATGCCAGTGTCATAAACTTTTATCCTTTGCCATATTTATATTTTTGAGATTTTTTATCGGCACCTGTCTGTGTTTCTCGTGAGCTTATTTCATACTTTAAAACAGGGAAATACCCAGGAATAATGACACACTCATGTAAACATTATCTACTTTTAGTCCTGAGCAAGGAATCTTTGCGTTAGAAACGTGAAAATCTTTTATTTACCTAACAAAATAATCTCTCTAAATAACATTACGTTATACAAACAATAACAACCAAATCATCAGTCTCAATTATTCATCCTTCGTAAAGCATGCGATCTCACCTACCATATTTAACACAAGTTCTTTTACAAGCACATTCATAATTATATAACATAATAATAAATCAGAGGGCTACAATTCTATGAAATTTGTTAATTTAAACCCTTCTTTTTCCTGTCAGAATAATAATAACTACAAAATTTTCGCAAATCAGTGTAAAATTATTCTATTTAATACGCTGCTGTTTTACTTTGTACAGGAGTTTCTTAATATTTCCCCTTAATAATTTAAATTAAGGTTCCTGCAAAAGTGTTGGATGTGCTGCCTTGTAAAATTACCTACTTAAAATTATCTGCACTGGTTTTTTCGGATCTTTTGTTTGTTTGTTTCATGTATTACCTGGAGCTATCACGGAAGGTCAGATTCCTCGTCGTGCAGCTCCATTGCTTTAGTGTTTTTCTCAGAATGTTTTTCTTGCTCTCTAGTGAGCGCGTGGTGTTTTAAAACTTTCTTTTTTTCTGTAAGATCAGTAATAACTACAAAAGTTTCGTGAATCAGCGTAAAATTATTCTATTAAATGGTGCTGCTGTTTTGCATCAAATCTCGTCTCCGGGGAAGGAAGTGTTAATACATATTTACTTTCATTCTGGCCACAACTTTCAAATTAATTTAAAATATTTTATCGCACCAATAACGTGCGATGGACTGGGTTCCGGGAATTAAACTCGTCCAGCTTCGATTTACACGTATTTCGCCGCTCTGAAACAGGATAGTTGTTACGTAAACTCGCTGCTGGAAGAGTTAACATTTCCCGAAGTAGAATTAGGTTTAATTTTAAACCTATTTTACTGATATTTACCACGAAATGTGGTACCTGAGGTGTATTCCTTATGGGATTTATTCATGCGTAATTCCATTTAAATACAGAAGTTTTGGCGACACCGATCTGAGGTGGATCTAAGATTTCCTCAGGCTATGTTACGGTCGTTGTCTTTCTCTCTTCAGCCGCACGATTAGTGGACGAACGGAGGAGGAAGGTCCGTATTGTCCTGAACTAATCAACAACCAACTTTTTCTCGCCGCCATTGTCTGCAGTCGATGGTCCCGTAGCACGTCAAATCAAGAAGTCCATAAAGGACAGGCGGCTTTTCTTCCCCTCCCCACCTTTTCCTCAACCCGACAATTGTGTTAGGAATTCCACTCGCGGAGCAGACGGCTAAACTCTGGAGAAAACGGTCCGCTCGTGCAACGAAAATGAACCAGGCAAAGAGAGAGCACGCGGGGATCTTAAAACACAACACTGTTTCCTCGGAAAAGGGAGGAATCGCAGGTTGAGTGCTCGTAAAGTCCAACGTACACGGCGTTGTCCTCAAAAACTACATCTTGCATAAGTAGGTCAACAGAAAAGTTGAGATTGGTGCTGGAAAATTCTTCTTTCCCCTTATCTATAAAATCACAGACGGCGGTCTTCAAACTAGAACCAAAATAACTCAATACAGGTCCATTACACAAATCCTTACACTAATCAAAACAAACTCCGTCATCCTGCTCAGACTTCCGCCGTTTTTCGACGGACCTCTTCCAAAGTTGAAAACTGGATCTCTTTTTACGTCTAATTCATTTTTTGGAATAAAGAGTTGAATCTGTGGTACAGGGAGTTCTATAATATTTTTATTCATAATGATAATTTAATTACAAAGATAGAAGAATTGCTTCCCAATTGAAACTAAGGCCAGCCCATGGGGCAGAATGAAAATTCTCATCTTCTAAAAATATATATATATATTTAAAATTTATTTAATCAGTTTATCACAGCAGCCACTCTAAATAGTTGGGTGTCCGGAGATTCCTAGGATATTATTGATAAAATGTAAGAGACACTTTACCTGAGTCATGACAGTTTTTTGTTTATCGCGAACGTCGTCGTCGCTGTCGCCGCATGCATACACGCAGACTACGTAAGACCATAATGTATCCCGTTCAATATGTCACTAGGATAGGACGGATTCAAAGTGTGTCGCGGAAAAACCCTTAAAAGTAATTGACCCCAAAAAGTATTTATTCGACGGAAATACGGGCAGATTTCGCATGCTTAAAAGTTTCCGCTCCCTCCACCCCCGCACCGTTATGGGTGGTAGCCGTGTCTTACCCCGACAGTGATGATTTCAGAATCACGGAGAACATGTGCACAACATTTGGTTGAAATTGTTCTACGAGTTTAGACTTGTATGCGGTACATACTTATGAATGAAGAGAGACGAGTTTGCTGTTGGTTCGCAGCATTCCCTTCTCCGTGTCCCCACCAGTTTTAGGAGAAGTTGGCCGACTGATCCAGTGGAATCAGCGGACAACCGTCTGCCCAAGGTCTTCGACCCCAGTACATAGGTGAAGGTGCCTCGGCATGCGATAACTTTGAATCAACCAGAGAGTAGTAGTCGTTCAATAGTCATAACCAACCAACACGTAAGAAAAAGAAATCAAGGTCGAGTCTTGTAACCGGAAGCAGCTAAAAACACGTCTGACCTGAGAGAGCTCAGCCAACTTCCAGTCCATATTTTTATAAACTGTATCACCCCCTCCCTTCAATTAATTGCACTGTTCAAGTGGGACATTATTCGAAACTGTGACTCTTCCATCAAATATATCAGAATAGACATTTGATATTGACATACTGGTGAAGAGAAAAAAAGTGTACTTGAGCGCGTATGTGAAGTGTTTCTGGAGGCAAGATGGAGGAGGAAGCCTGGTGCTGTAATGTTTTCCCTCTGTAAGAATGGCCGTGCTTGTTAAGGGAACAACAGCAAGTGGCCATTTCGCCTCCACGCGTTAGCCCCTTACAGCAAACTAGGCCAGCACCTAATGAGGTGAGAACCAAATAGAGACGCACGCGTACATCTTCTATAAAACTTCACAACACTAAATATGACAGAACACATATTCATGTAAAAAACACAGTTCATAATTTATTTTAATTTATTTACTCAGTATATTCCACTCAGAATAATAATTAACTCTGACAGTTGTATTCATAAAAACAGAAATAATATTGTAAACGCTCATAATTAAATTGGTGACATTGACAAATATTATTGGAATATTTTAAAACATAACAGAGAATATCTAAATTAATAGAACCATCGGTATCAAAATATTAATAAAATATATCATAAGGTAATATCAAACATCTAAAGCTTTCTAAAAAACCTCCTTCTACTATTTTTATTTTCTTTCATATATATATATATATATATATATATATTACCGATTAATAATGGCAAATATAGTACAAGCTGTCTTAATAAATAATAATTATAATTAAACAACTACTTTGGGACAGTTAAAGATGGTTAATGATTACATATATAAATAAAATGATGCCTAAAGAAGAAATTGATGTTATATTTCTAGAGTGATCTATGTGAATCGAATCAATTTAGAAAATTCTCCATTTATTGCGTATATAAATAAAATGTTATCGATATAAAACTTTTAACTCTATAAATTAAATAATACGATTGTATAAATTTCAATTACGTTTACAATTTTTTATTTATACCCTTCTCTACCTAGGCTATATTTGTTTAATCGCAAAGTGATGACAGAAGACCTTAGTACGTTTTCCCCCGCCGACCAATCAGACTCATTCACGTCACAGACTGAGCAACCACCAATCAAAAACCGACACGTCAGTGCTTGGGTATTATTCACAGTTTTAAATAGCCCTGAGAACAACATTTAAAGAAACCAAAAAAATGTTACATATCTTTATTTTTGTACGTAGTAAAAAGTAAAACTAAATAACTGTCTAAATATTATTTTAGAAGAAAGACAAGAATGAAAAAATGTCAACCGTACCACGGACTCGACACCCAAGATCTCCCGATATCCAGTCGGGCGCTCTACCAACTGAGCTAATCCGAGTCGACGTCCAAGGACCGATTCAATATCTCTCCATTCCCGTAACCCTAGGCTAGGCTCTAAATATTAGTTTAGAAGCCTCAATACTGACTGCTATAACAAACAAACATCTAAACAGCCGACAAATCAGAATTTTCTACATTAGACATCACAATAGATACGGTACAACGTTATGACCACAAATTTGGAACTTATAAAGTAAAAAGATACGTTAAATAAATAAAAGTCCAGCGACGGTTAAGGACGAAATGATATACGACAATGAGTCCTTGACACAAAAATATATTTTATTAGTTATGAATGTCTATAAGTTTAAATAAGGCCAAAAACTGACAAAAACATTAGTGCAACATAACAAACTGTAATTTAAAATCAACTACATGTTTCGGTACAAATCTGGTCTCTCTTTATGTTGTACTGTTCAACCTGAAGAGCGTCCAGATCAGGACCAAAAGATGTGTTTGAGTTAAAATTTTTTGGCCTTTTTTATGGCCTCATTTAAACTTTTACAAAAATATATATTGTTCCAAGGTATGTAAACTGTATTCGTTTGTCGGTTTACTCAATTATTTGATTGAAAGCAAAACCACTATTTTGAAACATGGGAGGGAGAGGAGAAATTTTGTTTACGTGACGCCTTATGACGTAATCGAAGTTTTGATTCTGATAACAACGACCCGGGCATGTTTAATGTTAAAGTAATTTTGAATTTGGGATAGTACTGTTACAAACTGTCGCTATTCTATGTACTTGATTTTAATTAATAATGGTTTTCCGAAGTTGGTAGGTGTTTTACCCTATCGAGTACTTTCCGCAATCATTACCTATAGGGGTAACGAGTTTTGCTAGGGCTCAAAGCAAGAGTGATAAAGCATGCGATGATATCTCACGCGAGACAGGAGCTCCTCCTTAAGCGAAACAACACGCAAAGATTCCGTGGTCGAACAAGGTGAGATAGGATTTGAGTGGCAGCCGCAATAAAGACTTCATCTCCGGGCAAGGCTTTTTTTCTGCAGCTTTACGACTTACGATGTTACCAGCAGCAGACACCTGGGACTAAGAATGGGAACTTACGACTGGGGCGTCAACGTTTTTAATAAAAGTAGCGACGGTCGTCGTAAACGTTGCGGTATTTCTATGGCGACCTTGTATTGTGTGTTGGGTAATTTGTCAGAGCAATGCCTCGACACCGCACGCACATTTCGCTTCCTTCCTCAGCAACTGCGATCGTCGTCGTCGTCGCCGCCGCCGCCATTATTCAATAGCAAAACGCCAGCTAATGGGAATTTATGACTGCAATCTGGCTAATAGGGCACTGCTTGCCCGTGTTAAATCAAAGACTGTTATTACGCCACTTAGGAAAAGGATGTTTTCAATTTGGCTCCGTCTGCGATCGGAGCGGATATTCCATTTCTGCTAAACTACCCACCCGATACTTGCCTCATCCTACTGTCAGGCTAATGTTTAAATGAGCAAACCCCACATCTCCAGCTCCAGCCACGTGACAGAACCTCATCTCATTCGTAATTAATCTATAAAATATTATAATCTCATAAATCTAATATTTTCGTCTCAGCTTAACAGAAATGAATTAATAAATTTGGTGATATACGTACACAATGAAAATTAAATATTTAAAAGCACGACGTTTCTAACAAACGCAGAACTCGTCGGGTGTATCAAAGACTTATGTTAAACATTAGTAAAAAATGCTAACAATTTAAAATAGTATTTTTCTGTGCCGTTATATGGGTGAGAAACGTGAACGGGAAGAGTTGCAGAAAGGAAACGAATAGAAGCTTTTGAAACGTGAATGATATGAGTGGATAGAGTACCTAACCAGAAAGTTCTAGGCAGAATGGGTGAACAGCGAACAATATGGAGGACTTTGACCAAGAGATGGGATAGCTTAATAGGCCACGTTTCGGACATGAGGGTCTTGTAAAATTAGCATTAGAGGGAAGTGTGTGGGATAGGAACTGATTAGGGTGGCCAAGAATGGAATACGCTGAACACATTAGGGAGGATGTGGTACTGATGAGGGGATGAAAGGGTTTCCTCAAGATAGGTTAGCATGGAGGGCTGCTGCATCAGACCAGTCTAAGGACTGAATAAAACGACAACAATTTGAATATATCTCACCATGACGTCACCACTCATTCCGCTAGAATTCTAGCCGTTTATGTGATGCACACACAACCAAATATACAACCTTTCAACAATTTTAGAATTTTATTATGATGTCAAAAGCACACATTTAAACAAAACAAAATTTAAAATACAAACATAACCAAGTTTATCAAAAATTCTCAATTTACTAAAATATCCTCCCATGTGTTTCAAGTTTCAGTTCGTAAACTTGGTTGAAAATCTACTGAATTAACAGTACTATGTTTAATTGAAGCAAAAGTTTATACTTGATATTTATTTCAATCATGATATTGTACGAAATAAGTTTGTACGAGCCCCTTCTCTCAATGAAACTTCTGCCACCTGGCAGCATTTGCTACTTGCTCGTGAACAGGATTTTTGATTTTTCTTTTAGAGACTATTGCTCTGCCTCCCCGTCAATCTGGGTATTTATCTATTCAATGTGGACCGCACTCCAAGAGGAGAGTCCCAGACGCTTGCTGACGACTCGTAACTACTATCGTTGCCGTTCGCCGCTGCATGTGGAATCCAGCTTCTGAGGCCAACGAGACAGGAGTTTGCAGGCGTTCCATTTTATCTTGCCGTTGTATGGTGAAGCAAAGCTTTCGGAATTTTATTTCTTAGTTTCTTTAAATAGTCAATAATTTAGACTATATGTAATATGTTTTCTCAAACCGTGACTTAAATTCTTTATTATAATAAAGTGTCTACACGTATGTACGTGTCATATTTATTGAAAACGACGATAAAAAAAATTCGAGCTCAATCCCAAGCGTGGAAATATCTCGGCGTGCCACCTTGCGCTGTTACATTCTAAAACGGGTCCAACACCAATTTTTTCGTGTCAATATTAAGTTTTAATTTATAAAATATGTTAATTTACAGAAGTATATAGTTTTTAGAAGAAGAAGAAGTAACTCTAACTAGTTTTAACTCTGGTGTACCCTCTGTACCGTGGTTTCTTTAAAGATGCTAAAGACCATTGTACCCGAATGTTTTCCCGATCGGTCCACGAAGAGTGTTACTCATAGATATTATAGGGATATATAGGTATTGTCATTTTCCATATCAGTAATATTTAATACTTATTTCATTGATATAGTTTCCTTGTATTCAGTTTAAATACATATGTAATTGAATAGTAACGTTTACAATATGTAGTTTTTATGGAAATGTTGTTGACATAATTTTTATAGAGTTTGGTGAAACAGCTTTAGTACGTTATGCCACGTTTCGAAACAGGAATAATTGAGGATCATTGTCTGTAAGAGAGTTGCATTGAGGCGAGCTTCTGCTGAAATAAGACGTGCTTGGCGCTTTTCATCAGCGCTTTTGACGAGCGTGCCGATGCGCAGCACGTGGAAGTCGTTTTCTAAGGCCTTACTTCCGTTCGTCTAGTTAACATCCTCCCCTCTGAAACATGAGCTTTTGCCCGAGCTCACAGTAAACGGTGTCAGCTCTGTCTGGAATATACTCATAAATGCCTACTCCGTAAGCAAACTGATGAAACTTCAGGGGAAAAGTAAATGGCTGTTGCCTTTTAAATATTCCAATGGGCTTTCAGAGGAAAAAGTTGTAATACACAATCTCTAATAGCTCTGTGTTAATTACTTTCCAGCAGTATAGAAAGTTAAAAATCATGATTATAACATATGAATCACCTTTTAAAATTTCTCAAAAGTTCTTTACAGCTAGAATTACACTTCCAGGTTATTCAAATTAGAGGCACTTGATTAAGAATATAAAACGTCAAAGTCCTTTCAATAATACGTCTATACGTATAAATATTTTGTGAGTGTTATAAACTATGTGAGATTCAAATATACAAAGCGCGTTGCTGTTATTTTAAAAATCCACGTGACTTTGTAACTATACTATTGGCGGAAGAGGACACTTGTTGTTTAACGATTTTTGTAAAATTATGGAAAAGGAAAACTGACTTCATGAACCTATAAATCATTAGTTTATTCTCTTATGTACTTAGTCTCATATCAGATTAACGTAAAACAAGGAATTTAGATTTTTGACGAATTTTAAAGACGTAACTTAAAAAAATTTCCGTTTTGTCCCACCACGCGAGGCAGAACAAGACAGGATGTTTTGTATTTACAATTGGTGCAATAAAATCAAATTAAAGAAAAACCTTAACACCTTTCCTATTTTATTTCTGATATTTACTTTCCGTGCTGTTGATCGCTCTATAAATTTTTCTTTTCCCACAGAGTTCATTTCTTCAAATGCACAGTCTTTGCTAGTATTTTTCCCTTTTTCCGTTCTGTTTTTCTTAATCTCTTATTTTTTAGTACAGCATCCTGTAAATGTTTTTATAAGTTGAGTCTGCCAGATTTTTTTCTCTTTTTCTTGAGGAAAACACAAAATTTAGCCTTATACAATAGTATCCGCCCCGCACGATAGTATCAGTTTAAGGTTTTTCACGAAACCTTAATATAAGTAGATTTAAACCTTCTACGTACCCTATATGTAGCTAATACAGTAAATTTACGAATGTACACAATTAAAGACTTAAAAGTTTGGAGTTTTGTAGCTTGCCTTCTGTCGAAATGTTGTAAAAATTTATAGTCACAGATGTAAGAGGCCAAAAACAAAAGTTCATTCAGAAGGTGCAGTCAGAACCCAGAACTTTTCCCTTGCCCAGTTACAATGTTCCACCCCTATTTACTAACCTCCAGTACTATCCAGTAAAAAAAATAGGGTACCTCGTTCTACTCCGCTATCCCGTTCCGCCCCGACTTCCCCTGCAGATATTTACATTTTATGAAATAAATATTATTTTTGTATTTATTTACAACCATTATTTTGACGAGCAAAACTTGGATACACGAGGAATGTGAATAATAAATCCTATTCCCTAACTCTAATCCCACACACGGTACGCAAATAAATTTTACAGTATCCAACTACCAATATTCACTGCTTATTCATATATTCTGTAATTTATGTACGTTTACATTCGCAGAAATTTAATATACAACAAAAACGGTATTAATTTATATATTTACGTCAGCAAACAACGACGTGAATTGATATTTGCTAAAACAAATCGCATACCGACTGAAGAAAAAAAAATGGGACCGTCATAATGATCGTAAATGAATGCACAGTCGTCTATGTGATTTTAGTAATTAAAAAGTTATTGTTGGTTCATTGTCATCGATTTCACAAACTAGAATTTCAGCCCCTTTATCAGCACAATGATATTTTAAAGTATGCAAATTGTTGGTAAGCAAAATTGAATATTGCAAAATGTTACGTAAATATTATTAGTTGAATAAATCTTATTGGTAAGAACCGTAAAAGGCAGATTTCAGAATCCCACTCTGAATTATTTTATAGTTTTATTTATAATGTTAATGATTTTTAAACAGTAAATATATTAATGAACTTATTCATAAGTCTTCCGTAAAATTATCAAGGAGAAAGGAATAGATAAAAACATTAACAGATAGAAATTACGTAGACTCTACTGGATAATTATTTGATATACATTAAAACCTACCAACCTAAATAGACAAAATTGATAAGACTATAAACGTTTGACACCTTCTGTAATTTTCTAATGTGTAAAAAATATTACACAGAAATCAAAGCATGACATTAAAGTAACTCTTGCCCACGTACTTAAATTTCGGCCGCTGGCATGAAGTGAAAAAGATCCGAAATCTTACAAGCTTTTAAATTGTGGCTGTTAAACTTGGCATTAACTATTTTTAAATAAAGAAATTCTTCAGCTATAATACGAATTGCCTTATGATCTATCGTTCTATTAACCGCTGTACCAACGCGCTACTTAGGTGGCCTATTTTCAGGCGAAGTTAAGGTCTTACAAATCTAATACAGTGGTACTTACAATAAACTAATATAACGCAATCCAAGTGTATTGGATTCAAACATGTTTGTTAAACGAGCTAAACTGCGCAAATAAACGTTTTAAAAAAATTACTGGAAAAAATTATTAATCGAACATATATATCTTGAAATATAGTTGTTTTATATTTTCGTCTAATTTTATTGAATATTAATTTTTAAAAGAAAGTATAAAATCAAATACGTTTACGACCAATTACAGATTATTCGATTTAATTAGAGCGAAAAGCAGACATTAAAGAAAATATTGAATTAAAAAAATTATATACAGTATATATAAGAATTTGAAAATATTTTTGGTAAAGACGATTACGGTAATTTATTGGCCAAAAGTAATGTTTTTTGAAAATTTTCAAGAAAATTAATAAAGCGAAAATACGAACACATGTAAGGATAATAATAATAAATACGAAAATTTCCCCACATTTCAGGTAACTGTGGCAGATTTCAAACTACATTTTCGTAAGACAAACCAAAGGTAATATTTCTTAGTCATTACAATTTTATACAGTTGTTTAAGTGTTTTAATAAACTTGGTAAGGTGCGTATTTTAAATTTGATATATTTTTTAAAAAATAGAACGCTTTCAACATCACAATAAAACTGCAGAGCTGTTTAAAAACAATATTTTGAGGTTATAGGTTAAATTTTGGGGGATGATGGCGCATCATGTAAATGGATAGAGGTTGTAGTGGAATGACTCGTAAAGTCACATTGAGAGAAAAATTATATTTAAAAAAACATTCCATAACGTTTCGGCAATCCTGGTTGGTTTCCTCAGAGGTTTCGACAACGCAACTAAGTTCTTACACCAGATAGTATTCCAGTATTATATCCGAAACGTTTCCTATTTAATAAAAACCAGAGTTGTTAACGTACAAAGAGATACTATAAAACCCAGCAATGTTTATGATACCTTACTGCTAGTCTAATGTCTTTGGTTTTTTACCATCTTTGCATTGAAGTTTAAGTTTGTTTGAAGTGTGTCCGTCTTGAGTTTTGATACAGTGAAAGTGATCGTTGTATGGTATTCGTTTTATAACGTGTAAATTTGTTTCATTGCCAACTTAAAAGAAAAAGAGAATCAGAGAGTGTATTACTAAGGAATAGTTGCAGTGAGAATGGCCTCAATAGTGATAGCGCTAAATGTAGTGGCGCATGAGACTGCACTAAACAGGCCAGGAGACTGATGGGTTAAAATTGTGAAGGCGTTTCCCAGTGACAGACAGCTTGGCGACGCCAGAATGTCAATTATCCGCGACGCATCGACGCAACGACGTCGGGCAGAGATTCCTTGGCGATGCTCTCGCGGAACGCAGCAATAAAGTCGAGTCTGGCTGGAGGCAGATGCAGCTGAGCTATCTTTGGCGCGTCTCCTTCCTGTGTTTACTCCGTCTCCTCCACCGTCACTTACCCGCGGATTTAAATTCCAATTCACCATTCGTCTCCCACCCATCCTAAATCCAACGTTGTCCGCAAGTACGAGTCTTTACACACACACACTCAGAGACCAACTTAAATATTGCAACGACTTTTTCAATGTTTTCATTTTATTATTGTAAACTTACAAGGGAAGGGATATTTTGACGGAAGTTAAGGTATCTACATGGGAAGCGTAATAACTATACTAGTCTGCATTTATAAAACGGAGATACCGGATGAATCTCAATAAATGAGTATATAAATTCGAGTAGCAATAGTAACTTTCCGACTTATTTTAGAAGACAGGATGAGGAAAAACCGGCCTACGTTTTTGGCATTTGCAGATTTAGAAAAAGCGTTTGATAACGTGAACTGGAACACACTATTATGGATATTTGAAGAACACTGAAATAAAATATCGATAAAGGAGGCGTATACATAACCTCTACAGAAGTCAGCCAGTCAGCAGTAATTAGAATAGAAGATCAAGAAAAGGAAGCCGTAATCGAAAAAGGAGTATGACAAGGATGCAGTCTGACGCCCATGCTGTTTAATTTATATATAGAACTGGCGATAAAGAATGTTAAAACGGAATATGGAAAAGGAATCATACTACAAGGAGAAGAAATAAATCCTTATGCTTTGTCGACGATATTGTAGTATTAGGGGCATGAAAAGAAGACTTGGAAACCATAATAAACGGCAATGAACGGAGTCGTGAAGAAAGAGTTCAATATGAGGATTAATAGAAGTAAAACCAAGATAATAAAGTGTAATTTGGGAAACAGTGGAACAACAAAAGATTTTTTAAATGGGAAGGGATATTTTGATGGAAGTTAAGGAACTTGGGAAGCGTCATAACCATGGATGGAAGAAGTATAGTAGACATAAAGAGTAGGATACCAAAGGCAAGGAAGGCTTTCTCGAAAAAGTGGAATTTACTTACGGGTAATATAAGTGTGAATATTAGGAAATCGTTGCTAAAAATGTTCGTATGGAGCGTGGCGTTATGTGAGTGCAAAACGTGGACGATAGGAGATCTGGAAAGGAAAATAATAGAAGCCTTTGAAATATGGTGCTATAAACGAATGCTCAAAATCAGATGGGTGGATAGGGTAACTAACGATGAAGTTATAAACAGAATAGGGGAAAAGCGAACAATATGGAGAAGGGATAGATAAATAGGCCACGTTTTAAGGCACGAGGGTCTTGTAAAATGAGCATTAGAGGGAAGTGTGTTGGGAATAAGAACAGAAGAGGGAGGCCAAGGATGGAACGCGCTTAGTAGATTATTGGGTTGTGATATTTATGAGGAAATGAAAAGGCTTGCGCATGATATGTTAGCATGGACGGTTGGACTGAATATCACAACAACAACAACATAAATTCGAGTACTCGTGTCCGATAGAATGTTACGAAACACTTGATCGTAAACTTGAAGGAAAGGTCACGAGGTTGACGCCATTTCCAAAGACACCTTACCTGCCAGACCCGAGGCGGAACTCGTTCCAAACCCCTTAAACGGTACAGACAGACGCGCATTAAACCGTCCTTTGTACCATAACTCGGGCAAAATTAGCATTAACGTTAAGCTCGGTTCCCGCTTAATTACTTTCAGTGTAGATTCTCCTTTCGACGGCGGCCGAGCACGGAAAACCTTTTATATGCTTTCACGATATTCTCCCATTAGACATCTCGCAACGGACCAAACAGTATTAGCCGGGGCTTATCCGCAACGCGATAATTACGCTACACGTGACGAAAAATTAATTACTCTGTAATTTTTTAAAAAAGAATTGTTCCTCCGCTACGTCACAGAGCAAAACATTGCACTATAACTCTTTACTTGAAGACAAGGAAAACTTTACCGTGAAAATACATAATTCATTAATAGATTTAACTTCACGATATTTTAAAACAATTCCAATCATTTCGGTAATAGTATAAATTTTTTTGTACTATTTCGCGGAAAAAAGTCACAACCATTACGAAATTAAATTTGACCATACCACTTCCATGATATTTTAATAAATACTAATCCAAAGGTAACGTGGCAGGGAGAAATTTTTTGGGGACTGCAAGATTTCAAAACAAAAAAATAATAATTTGTAATCTGAGCAAAAATTTTGAACCCAGTACAATACACACAGAACACATTTATTATTTCTTAATATATATATTTTTTAGAATTTATGTACATTATTATGGATTAAAGTTAAGGGGTGGCAAATTACGCCCCGGGTGACACTGGGTCACGTGTTTAAATGCAAATTCCCCTTATTGTAATTACAACAGAATTCATAAAAGTACTTTCCTGTAATAAAAAAAGAGACATATACTTGTAGTATTAATTTAATACCTGTTTTTTTTAAAAAAAGGCATTCAATATGACGGTAAGCTAAAAACATTATATATATTTTTCACAAGTGTGGCATTAACTTTACACAAGACCTAGCACTCACATATGTTCAGAACGTACAAAGCACATATTTTAATTAAAATTAAAACCACAGAATACATTTAGAAAGACTATACTCATTGGGGGCGGTATAATGTTGTAATGGAATAGTTAAATATACATCGTGCTGTTTCTAAAACCTTAAGCTACGTAAGCTAAAAATAATAAAATTTCCCCCCAAATATAATATCAATACGACTGAAACATAATTTGGAAATATTTTTTTAATTTTTTACAATTTTATTCATTATGTGAGACTCTGCAGCTTTCTTAAATATCATCTGAACAAAATTATGCTTATGTAATTCCTAAAACCTATTTTAAACTCTACAAGAATCTTGTGTATTGAAATACTTGTCATAATTAATTTTCCCCCAACATAATTACTTAAAATTTTTCATAAAATAATTAATTTTTTAATATTTAATTAAAAATTAAATAATGGTTTAGAAGACAATTGCTAAACTTTTTTTTCAAATCAAAATTGATAATTTTAAATATTATATTCGTCTTAACTTAATCGTATATTACAACAATAAATGCAGAAGAATATTGCCAATTTTTCTCTTAGATAAATTTAGTTGTGAAAAACAAATATATGTATCAATTGTTTGAAAAATATAAATTATATATTTGTTCTTTACATTATATATGATAAAATTTCGGTTTTTCTTTTCGGTATATTTTACCTCTAAAGCAAAACTGTATAATTTGTAAAATAATTCATAAAGATTTGTTAATTCTGTTACCATAGAAACATCGTTAACAATCTTACAAATGTAAAGTATGCAATAAACGCAATTGGAAATTTTATTTTAATGTTCGTAAAATGATCATTCAGTTTACCTTTCTATAATATAAAAATAGACGTCAAGTAAACTGAATTATTTGTATAAGTAAAGTGGCGATTGAAAAAAAAATTATTGAGGATGAAATGCAAAAAAAAATCATTTTTAAAATATTGGCATATTTTTATTAATTGTTATTCGTTTGCCACATTTTAATCACTTACGTAAGTGAAAAATGTTTTTCTATACTTCTTTTTATATTTGCAATTATTAAAAAAGAATAAGGAAAAGCTAAAAGCGCCTTCAGCTACATTATTTATAAATGTTTTTAGGAAAGTCAGAAAACGTTTTACTCATAGGGGTGTAAAAGTATTGGTCTAAGAGCAAATTTTTAATAATTTCTTAATTTTGTTTGCATCATAACCCCATATCACCCATAAAATTGAGCTTATAGCTTGATGAACTATTTATTAAAAGAGAAACATTTACCCTATTTCAGAATTTACCATGGATGAATTAGTTATTTAGTTTTCTTATTTCTATCAACAAACAAATTCTTTTATTGCTCCTTATTTGCTCTTGCCGTTTGAAGAAACGAGATTATACTGACATGAAACTAGTTTCTTTGGCTTTAGATTCTTTTAATACATAAATTATTTTTACGTTAAGGAATTTATTTTTATTATTATATCTGTTAGTACACAACCGTATATTATATTATCCAGTACCAATGAGTTCATAATGTGTTTCACATTCTGAGTTCAGGTAGAAGGTACCCGTGACAAAATCGTAAAAAGGAGAAAAATAATAGTTACCAAATAAACACTTGAAAATTTTGAGGAAATAGTATTCTATGCATTTAAATCGCAATTAGGGGCAATGGGGATTTATACGTTTCTAAAATACTGTATAAAAACCCATTGAAAAATGAGTATACCGCGGTATGTTCACGAGTCTAATTAAAAAGTTTTTCCCCTGTAATCTGGCAACACTGTGTACTTATAAGCCACGTTAAGGAACTACAAACATCCACTGAATGTTTACAGAAGATTGACGTGTCTGGCGTTGAAAATATATTTTTAGTACGTTATTTTCTCATGCTGTGGGCTCTTCGCCCCTCTAAGTCCACGTCCTCCATTATGTTCGTTTTCCCCTATTTTGTTCATAACTTCCTCTGATTTTCAGCATTAGCTTATAGCACTACATTTTAAAGGCTTCTATTCTTTTCCTTTCTGGAGCTCCTATCGTCCATATAACGCCACGCTCCATGCGAACATTTTTAGCAACGATTCCTAATATTCACACTTATATTACCCCTAAAAGAATTCCTCTTTTCGCGAAATCCTCTCTTGCCTGTGCTATCCTACTCTTTATGTCTACTATACTTCTTCCATCCCTCGTTATTACTCTTCCCAAGTAGCAGCATTCCTTAACTTCCGTCAAAACACACTTCGTTATTCCACTATTTCCCAAACCACACTCCATTACTTTCGTTTTCCCTCTATTAATGCTTATATTGTACTCTTTCTCCAGGAATCAGTTCATGGCATTTATTATGGTTTCCAAGTATTCTTCTGATTCCCCTAATACTACAATATCCTCGGCAAAGCATAAAATTTTTATTTCTTCTACGTGTAGTATGATTCCTTTTCCATATTCCGTTTTAATATAGTGAGTCTTAATTTCCATTTTAGTATTGCCATGGTCTGATCCATGGAAACGTATCTTGTGCGAGTTAAAATAAAAAATTAAATGTAATGAAGACAAATAAATTATTATTGGTTAACAAACCAAAACATGGGCATTACCAATATCTTATTTTGTAAATTCATAATCGGAAATAATATGTCAATTAAATAATTGTAAAATAATATGTAAATAATTGTCACTGTGGTTGCAGTCGATGCGAGTTTTACATATAGATTGAAAAAATATCGATCAAATGTGTTAACGGAAAATAAAATCATGGAGTTCATTTCTTATTCTTTTCGTTAATATAAATAAATACCGGGGAAACAACGGACATCGTAAAAAGTTTTTGGGTCGAGTAGAAATACGGCGGCAGTGGGTATAATGGATTTGATGGCTCAAAGAGGGATGGATTAATAGAGGGAAAACGAAGGTAATGCAGTGTAGTTTGGGAAATAGTGGAATAACAAAGTGTGTTTTGATGGAATCCAAGGAATGTTGCTACTTGGGAAGCGTAAAAACGAGGGATGGAAGAAGTATAGTAGACATACAGAGTAGTAACAATTGTCAGAGGTTTCTGAACGTAGATGCAGGTATTGGGGGTGATTCTAGGTCCTGTACCGTCTACTCTAGAATGGTGAATCAACTGAAACTCTGCCTCCATCCAGGAGCTACCGGACCAAAATTTATCTCATTTTATATTTATGACGGAAAGTTAGGCAAGTTTGTTTTGACGAGGCGGGATTTTCTGGCGTTCTCCGGAGAAGCCGACAGGTAGAGAGACACAAACACTTTATATTAGAGTGAAGCTCCTTCCTTCCCTGCAGAGAACACGCCGAGGACTGGAATGAGGAATGCAGGATTACCGTAATCGCTAGCCACACTTCCTCCCACCCTAAAAACTAGGGAGTTTCAAATTATGACCAGGCGACGTACACCCACCCCTCCCCACCTCACCCCACCCCCTCAATTACAAGTGGCTGATCCTGAATCCTCCGCTGTGGAAGACATAAACCCCCTTCCCTAACTTGCCTCGGCAATAAAAGCCCGGACACTGCTACCTACTTAACACGGCCACGTCGCTCACAATTCACGAGGCCAAATCCCACATTACCACGGACGTGAGTACACCTAATCCCCAAAATTACTCGCAAAAATAAGCACTCGAATATAATTACAACACACACACACATAACCTCGTAACATGGTTTGGGAGCATTCTTTTGTATCCCGGCTGATTCTTCATGATCATTTTTAACAGCGGAATGAACTTGATTGGTTCAACTATTCTCAAGTTTTACTATTCTTTTAAAAAAATGAACATATGAATATGAATAAATATTAATTAACGTCTGGTTTGGAGAATAATTATATACAACGAAATAAACGACCAAATCAATGAAAAACCAAGGTTTACAACATAGTTTTCTGACTAAAATTTACAATAAATAAGAAGACGGCCAATAAGTCAGCATATAAATTTTTCACTATTTATTCAAAAGCGACGTTTCGTCTCATTTCTGAGACTTCCTCAGGCGTACTACAACCATAATATTACATGAACTTAAATATGGGTGCTATGTTACAATTTTTTAATTTATACGTATATAAAAATATGGTTCAAAACTTACAAATTTAGCAATTCATCATATTTACTCCTTGACTCCCTCAATCGAAAAGATTATTGAATGAACACGTGAATAATTTAGTGTCGCGGACCATCTCTATATTTAATTTCTTGTAACATTATTCTTGTAGTACTCCTGAGGAAGTCTCAAAAAGGAGACGAAACGTCGGTTTTTAATAAATAGTGATAAATTTATATGCTGACTTATTGGCAATCTTTTTATTTATTTAATTTTATTCAAACCAACGTTTCGTCCTCATGCTTGGATATTCATGAGATAAATTCCTTCAGGATACTAAAATTGGAAGTTTAAAACATAAGTTTTGACTGAGAAAAATATAGGTTTGAGTATCACTTTTATTTGTTAGACTTCATCCCATGGCAGTTAGAGTCATAATTAGTAAATTATATTCAAATAAAGTAAAATGAAAATATGCTGACTTCATATTATAAATAAAATACAAAGAATAGCCAAAAATATGTTGGTCTCCGATGTTCCCGCAGCAACGTGAAATTTTGCAACATTTTAATTAATAAACTGAGGAGGTCCCGAAAGTCAGGGATGTAACTTTTAAATTTTAATTAAATTCTCATATTTATGACTTTTCGACGTCCTTTCTATTTTAATTTAATATAATGTAGAGAACTTCACCTGATGAAGTCCCAAAAGTGAGGAAGAAACGTTGCACGGCTAAAATTTAAAACTCGGTTCGTCTGTGACATGGACGTAATTTTAATTCTATATTTGGATACGTAATTCTTACGGAATAACAATAGCTTAATTATGGAATATTACGAATAACTGATGCTAAAATGTATCACGGCTGTTATTTGTTTAACGTGCAATATATGGTTAGCAAAAACATCACACACTACGTAATGTAAATAATTCAGAGGTTGGCGCACTTAACGATTGGCTTTTCCTCTCCCTGTACACACTTTTTACTTGTAGTTCTTATTCAGTGTAGAGAAGGAATTATTTTGAAGGCCGTGAAGGGCAACTTGGCGGAAATGCGTCTGTTTAATAATTGCAGAGGTCCGACCCTCCTCCCTCTTTACAAGTCGATGGCTGGCGGGACTTTTATGTCTCAGTCCTGAAGACGTTTATAGGTCTTGACGCTCCCTCTGAAGGGAATACGATGCGGCGATGAATTCCGAAGGACTTAGGGGACTCAGCAGCGCTGCAGAACAGGTCAAGCCGGAAACTAACATTAGGTTTCCTATCCGTGTCTCAGCCAGGAATGCGCCAGCCAACCACTGCGTGACAGGAAGTTAGGGTCAGTCAGGCTAAACAAAAAAACAACAACATTGCGAGCCATTATCCAAATCAACGAATTTCTGAACACCACGAGCTTTACTCTCCACGTTGAATAATTATTTTTAAAACATGACAATATCATTAATTTATTGATGAATGTATCAGATTTATAATTTACAGTGAAATTTCTCATAAAAGTCTTTCTCCGTTCTTTAAGAGAATAATATAAACTTTCTGTGCGTGGAGAGTTCATTCCAAAATATTTTTTAAAGAATGTAAAAACATCCTTAAAAAAACCAAATAGAATGATTTATTTTCTTTCTTACTTATTAAAATGAAGTAAATTGAAGCATTTCATTACATCAAGTATCTGAGAATTCTTTGGACATGACACTTCCAGTTTATAAAAATCTCATTTAAAAAACAAATATGTAAGGATTTAAATAGGTTTTCTGTCGCAGAATTTACTTGTTTATTTTCATCAACAGGACGCCTACAGCTGTATTCTTGAAATACTTTTCTCCCATTTATGTTGTCCAGACTTTTTTTTCATCTATCTTCATTTAGCTTTCTTTGGCCCAAAACTTTAGTGTTTTTGAAATTGTCATTCATCAGAAGCCATTTTAATTTTTCCACAGACGATACAGTCATAAGAAAAAGTCTAAATTTAGAATTTTTATTCATTGGAAGATCATTACATATGACAGGAACAAAAGTTGCCCGATTATTAACCCTTGAGGCACCCTCGATGTTATTTTTTCTTTTCCTGATGTTTGACAACAAATTTAGATCCTTTTAGTTCGCTCGTTAAGAAATTCCTTGATACAGGACGTAACCCGCCTGCCAATATCCGTCTGGTCTAATTTCTTCATCAAAATATAACGAGGAACAACGTTGTGCGCTTTGGCTAAATCAATAATGATAACATCTGATATTTAATAAATATGATCTAGATTTAATGTGAAAGAATTTCCTGTTTATTCTTAAGGTATACGGGGACTGAAATTCAGTAATCTGAAAAAAGAAGCTACTAACCAAAAGAAGGAAGATGTAGCATATGCAGCTGGAAAATTTTAATTAAATTCAATCAATTATTTACTGTTGTTCAGAAAAAAAGTGCTTTTCTCAGGTTAATGATTTCTGGTACCAAAAACCTTCTATGCGTCAGAAATATTAAGATATTTTATTCATTATATTTTTACATAACCTACATGATAATACCTGCAAATACAATTATTAGTTTTTTAATTGTTTAAGTAGTTAACGTGAAAAAAATTCAAAACGCTGAAAAGCGATAATTTTTAAGTAACAATATGAAGAAACTCTCAGTAAATTTTTTTTTCTACCTACAGTTGTATTCAATTTCAAAAATAATACTGGCAATTGATAAATGTAAAAGAAGAGCAAATATATTGAAGTACGTAAAGAATGTAACATTTTCAAAACTGTCAAATTTTGACAGTAATTTTGTAATTATCTCAATAACAAAAAAACCAATTTTCATTACAAAATTTTGTAATTTGGTACACATGTGCGTTGTTAACACGGGGTTAAAATTTCAGCTGAGTAGTAATTCATTTTTATGGAAATTTAAAATTTCAGTCGCCGTGTCTCTTAACATTAACGTTAAAATATTCCAGAGGAAATTTTCATTTCCGTGGGAATTAGAAGGATACGTAAAACATTTTGCAATGATGTGGACTTGCGCTCACAGTTGCAGAGGCAATTCGGAGATTTTGCCATTAAATATCAGTTACAGTTGGCCGTGTGACGACCTGCAGGCAGTTCGGAAGCAAAACCGCTCCATGTTGGCGAGCAAAACCGCAGAACTAATGTCGGGTCCCGGAGAGTTCGCTTAAGCACTCGCGGACTTGGCTAAAGCGTAAACATTAGCGTGTGAATGCAGACGCCTGCCTGATGATTGTACGTTTGCATTATGCATTGTTATTTCTGGTGCTAGGAGGGAGGGCGTGGTCCTAGGAGGAACATTGGCAACGTGTTCCCCATTGGTCTCCGGAAATAAAAGCGGTCGTGCTTTCCACGTTCATTTATTATTCATCCGCTTTTCGTGGCGTCACGAACACTAGTTTCCGGGTTCGGAGCGAATTCGAGCTCGACAAATCACCGGCTTATTACGGGCCTCCCTTAGTAAGATGTTATTAGAAAGTCGTATAAATCTCAGCAACTTAGCGGCCATGAATGGATAAATAGTAACGCAAGAACATCATAACTTAACCAAGTAAGTGCTACACAAAATGGAGAAAGGGGAACTTCATACAAGTCAATAAACAAATCAGCCAATTTATTACCAAACAATTTTACATGTATTTAATACATATACACGTTTCGTCCATATTTATGGGTAACTAAAAAAAATTTCGAGGAGAAACACGATTTTGACTGGGTAAAGGTTGAAATTCTTGATTTTGAACAAAATTTATACAAAAGGAACTTATCTGAAATGATACACATTAAAACATCTAAAAACACGCACAATTCGCAAGTAATTCACGAGTAATTTAAGTTATACTTATAACACTTCTTTTTCTTAATTTTTATTATCATATATATAATTTTTATTGCGTTGCTTTACTTGAAATGGGTTCATTTACTACTGTGTTGTCTATAATTCTTTTCACCCTTGTTACTTAAATATTTGAGATCTGACGCTTCCCGTTACTCTTTGTCACTCCATTGCCACTGGCAGAGAGGTTGGAAATTCCCAGATTCCTGGCCAACATTCAGTCTGGCAATGGTTACGTGTGGGAAAGGAGTTGAAGTGTTCCTTGTTTCCTCGCATCTCTACCGTATTGTTGGACTTCTGATTAAAGTTTTGTTATGTTTTGGCATTGCTGTGGTAAGTTTTTGTTTCCATATATGTTTTAAAAAAAAATTGTTTCAATTACACGGCCCTTGGGTTAATTTTCTGTACATTTCCTCTACAGGAAGTAAAAAACCAGAAGAAGGCATAAAAACATGCCGAAACGTCGTTACAAGTAAATTTTATAATTAAAGTCTGTAAAAGGTCATAAATAGTTTAATTTCGAAAACAATTATAATTTTTAAAACCAAATATTTCAAAAGAAGTAGAAATGCTTCAACCGTAGCTCAAACAGGTTCGTATAGTTAATTTTGAAGAAAGACAAGAATGGAAAAATGTCGACCGGGCCAGGGACTTGAACCCTGAACCCCCACGTTACCCGGGCGGCTTCTCTACCACTGAGGTAATCCGACTTGACGTCCAAAAACCGATTCAACATCGCTCCATTCCCGCCAGGTTCACCTACAATGCACATTCTTCACACCCTAATTCTAGGAAATACGTGAAGTATGGAAATTGCGTGAATTAATCAAAGCTGCATGGAATTAAAGTCAAAGGAAGTAGAAATGTTTGAAGAAAATTAACTATACCCTTCAGCTTGAGCTTCGGTTGAAGCATGTCGAAACGTCGTTGATGTATTAAGTAGGTATAAAATTGTTTGCTAACAAATTGGCTGTAAGGATCAAAATTTTGGTTGCCCCAATTAAAGGTTCACTTTCATCAGTTAAATTATTTATTTAACTTTTGTCATTAATTAAATGAGCTTTCGGCCTTTTTTAGGCCTTTGTATGAATATGATGACTTATATTTTACTGTAGATGATTGTCATGGAAAGGCCAAAATCTCATTTACGAAAGTTAAATAAATAAATTGAAATTATAAATTTGACCCTTTAATTGGTTACCAAACATTTTGATCCTTACGTTAAAATAATATTTTTATATTTAACTGCCAATTTTTTTTAATAAAAACATCTTTATTTAAGAATAAAACGACGTTTCTGTACAATCTGTAGCTTTTCAAGTTTTCTATCTATGATCATTACTTGTTTGCTCTCAATATAAAATAAAAATATGTAAAGAAACGTTGTAGCTCTGTTAAATAAATGATGTTTAAAATCGTCAATGGTCATTAAATGTATTTGATACAGTTCAAGTTGTTCTTAATTTACTCTCGGCATCTCACACGTAACGTGTAATATTACACAATTTTGCACAAATAAATATACTACTCGAGAGGCGGTTTTCTGTTGAGGTTCGTGCGCGGCTTCATTCCTTCCAGTTTGTATAATCAGCCTCGTGCATGGCTCGCAACTTGGAACCGTAAGTAGCACCCTTGAGGGAAGATAGCTAATATGAGTATTATTACCTTGAGAGTCTTAGCGCCAAAGTGTCATACTTGACACAAGCTCACGGCTTCCTTCATACACGTAAATTGCTCGCGGTTAAGCGCCAAGTGAAAACTCGATTAAGAAAACTACAACTGGTTCTTCTCGGGAATAATAATTACTTGTATAAAATTATATCAGTTTATTCAAAAGAAAGAAACTTACCATTCATTTTTGTTATATGTATTCCATTAATTACTTTTGCTAATGTTAATTATTGTAAAAAAGTGTACAAGATAGGTGTAAAATATTGTAATTAAGAACTGCTATAGGAAACAAGAAAGCAGGCTAAAAATAGAGAAATAACTTTTAAAAAAAGTATATTTTTCTTAAATAAAAAGACTATACTAGTCGCGGTTACATCTTAATTAAACAGTACTCAATTTTTTTTGTAATGTAACTTTCTGACGAAACGGTTTTATTTATATTTAAATATTTAAGTTTTCAAAACAATTAATTAAGCTGAAAATTGCGCATCGGTTCACAACTTAACATTTCTACTTTCGTCAAATATTGTAGATAATCTAAATTTCCTACATAAACCTTCTCGTAAAGACTGCAATGATAGTTACGGAGGATAAAAAAAGGCCAATGAAACTTTATCTGAAAGAACGTGATTAGAATTTTAAAAAACTGAGAGACAAATATTAAAGTCTCAGAAAAATCGCATGGTGTGTGGCGTTACATGGATGCGAAACGTGGACGTGCAGAAAGGAGAATAGAAGTTTTCCAACTATAGTTCTATAGGAGAATTCTGATCGGTGGCTAGAGTAACTAACAAGGAAGTTCTAAGCAGAACAGGGAAAAAGCGAACACTATGGTGGATGTTGACCAAATTAATAGGCCACGTTTTGAGACATGAGGGTATTGTAAAATAAACATTAGAGGGAAGGGTTCGGGGTGGAGAAGATGTAGCCCAAGGATGGAATACGCTAAGCAGATTAGGGAGGATGTGGATGTGGTAGAACCGTCAGCCTATCTAAATTTGTTACTGGCTTCAATCTAAATTGTAAGGTTTGTCTGTTAAATAAGGTCTTGTTCCATATTATTGCCCACGTAAAGGTATGTGAAGATAACAGTAATAGGGCAGTGTTTTTCTATTTCTCAACTCTCATTCGCTGAACGGCTCCTATTTGAAAAGCATTATAATAATGGTAGATGTCCCAATAAAAGTCATAATAATAGGATCTGAATGAGGCTGTAAAGCCAAACATAACGTCTGGAACGGAAATAATCGGCAAGAACGCTTTATTTATAAAGAAATTTAGCAGCAGAGTCTGTAAAAATAGAGGTGTCAAGTAAGTAACTGCAGATAGATACAGATGACAGAAAACAAACAAAAAAAATCTCTCACATTAAAACACAAAGCCAACAATGAAACGGAAGATATCAGAACACACGCGGAACGAGAGCATAATCACAAAATTAATCTAGTCATAATTTCCACACAATTTGTTTTTAATTACATGTGACCGAAACGCCAAACTGCTGACGAATCGATGAAATTCGCGGCCAGCCAATATGAATCGCAACTCTGCCTTTTATATTACATATATTAAACGTAACACATTAAAAAACCGTCCGTGGCTTGTCGAAGCCAAAATTAATAATGCGGCATTCGGTTACCAAAATAATAATCATAATGGTTTTAATTATTATTATTATTAAATTTATATACGATGTTTCACTCAAAGCTGCGTCCGGTGGCAAAGCACCGAAAATTATGTGGTTTATCCAGATAAACACATTTGGTTTTAAATTAAACAAATACAACTTTAGCGTAGAAACAACTGTACGGTCTTCCTGTTTCAAAAATTAAGAATTGTACTAACATATGCTAATGTATTTTATGACCAAACATTATGAAATAAAATCTATTAAAAGTTATCGATTTTCACTCGTCACAAACCTTACACGAAGTAAGATAAAAATGTTAGTATTTAAGATCCAATTAACTTAAGGACACTGGGGGGTTTGTAAAACAGAAAATTGATTAACATATTCTAACAAAGTTTTATTTATACTTTTGTTTTAATAATTAGGCGTGTTTATATTATTTTTGCTACAAAATATAAATTATATTGTGTTATACCCAAAAACAAGCTATGGTTTAGTAATTGGTTAACAATGTCATGTTGTTGTTAAAACTGTCGAGAAACCCAGGTGGAGAATTTACTTATAGATCATACCCCCGGGTAAAAATAGTCCTCAGATTTGAGGCAGATTTTCTAAGTTCCAGGAAACCCCCCGAACTCTGACAAATAGGAAATCACCAGCCAATCAGGCAAATATTATCGCATTATACAGAGACAAGCTATAGTTTGCGAATTATTTAACAAAGTTCACTTGTTGTCTCATCATGAAAAATATTTTTAAAAGTCTGAAATTTTGACAACAATATTTTACAGGCCAACCTCTGTCCTCTAGAGTTTATATCTCAATTTATTGATAATAGATTAACTAAAATAAATTAGTCTCAGAAAAAAGTTAGGCGGAGTGATACATATAATGAATTGATTGACTTATCATATTCGGGTACATCAGATTTAATAAAAAGTCAGTAGTTTTTAAGTTTGAACCTTCTTCTTTTGGATGCATCAAAGGGTCATTTAATCAGATTTAATATTAAAAATATAATACGAACAATGGCCGAATGTCAGAAAATGAAAGAATCGTAATTTTTAAATTTCTAGTTTATACTTTCGTAACCTCTTCAGTTCATCAATTTAATTCTTTTTAAAACTTTGTGTTACTACCAGAATGTGTCATTTAGGTCCCGGATGGAGATGATTCTCGTGAACACAGCAAACGGTAATTATTCAAATCTATGTAATACCTAAAATCTAATTTTTTCCTAAAATAAACATTTAAGAGCCATTTAAATTCACGTAACAGGGATGTAGATATCAGGTTAGAGTACTCGTACCATTTTTTCTTGTTAGCGACCTTGCCCTGCCCTACTGTGAAGGGAACATGAAGGCCGTTCAGGGACTCGAGGTCATTAACCTTGACCCAGCACCGATAACATCTGATGACAGTGGGAGAAATGTCATAAAATTCGTCGATAGTTTGACGTGGTGTAGCGTGGGGGAGATGTGGGTGTGTGGTGGCGGGGGAGTGGAATAGTCGGCCGACGTTTCGAACCACGAACCCCGCCGACGTCAGGCGGAGCCCCGTACCTGGCACTAATTACGCTGCTACAAAACGGCGGAGCTGCTGGGCTACGACGACAATTCAAAAGGCGTCATGAATGACGGATAGCGGAAGCATTTCTGGACTCACGGCACGTGGCGTGCACGTGAGAGTCGTGTGCGGATCAATACGAAACGCGCTGTTGCCAATTTGGCGGCAACACGTGACCTGCGTGAGTTAGAAAGTGGGACGCTGTTGCCAACATTTTGCGACGTGCACGTGGATGCTGAGCGGAAGTACGTGTCACAGAAACATACATAGTTTGCTTGTTACTGTCACACTAAATAAGCCAGTTCATTCCCTATATTTATCTACTTTTGCCTTCAAATTTTATGATTCACAAACTTGAAAATATTCCCTGTTACTTTAGCGTCATACAGATTCTACATTTATATTTATTCACACTTGAAATTTTGTCAGGGAAAAACCTTGGGAAAATAATTTTCTTTCTTGTGTTTGGTAAACTGGAACAAGATACAGGTACTGGACCGGAAATTTGCAAGTATGACGACAACTGCGTTGTAATTAAGCTTAAACGAAGAATGTATATTGTCAACCAGTGGACTCGAAAATAATTTACTTCGAAATCATACCAACTGACGTCACAAAAATCCAGGAAAAATTAAATTACTTCTAAATACTATGGAGTTACGTCATAAAAATACTTTTTACAGGTAAGGTATAACCAAATAAGTCCTCATGTTTATCAACAATTTGTTCATAAATCACTGAAAAGGGAGAAGGATGATAAGGGCTTAGATTGATCGAAAGTTTCCGGGCAAATATGTCATTTATTTTAAAATATTTGAATAGTTAAAATTTAATTGTAGTGAAATCATTACAGAGAAATATGCTTTAATTACGTTTACGTTATTATTTTTAAACAAGAATAACGTGAAATTAATCCAGATTCTCAAAGAATAATTTGTGGAGCAGAAAGTCATAATTCTGTCTCATGTCATGAAGACAGGTCATAAATCCCGGAAGACGAGTCAACGAGTGTATCATTTTTCGTAAAACCAATTTTACCAAACTTTAGAGCTGTGCTGTGGAATGAATCACAATTCTGTTCACATATCAACCTGTAATAAAATTACTCATTACTTCCTTCCTCGTTGAATCTTAAAAATTAGGTGACTAAAGAATATGAATTGAAAATTAAATAGAGAAAACTCGTAAGGAACTTAGATAGACAGGGTAGCTAAGACGGTAGAACAACCATGTACCAAGCAGTGACCGGTACGAACCGTTGTGATGGTTACTTGGTCCTCTATTCATGGAGAGATTGATTTTTATGGGGTTGAATATGTCTGAATATGTTTTCAAGTCATTACATACTTTTATTTTACAAAAACTTGGGAAATAATGATAATATTGAATATATCAGTGTTTTTTTGACTGAATAACCACATGGGATCTCAAATATCTAGTAAGGTTCTGCTTCCACCTGGAGTTATATTATAGGGAAGGGTAACTTCTCACTGAACCCCAATTTCAGATTTTAAAGAAGTGGAAACTTAAATCTATATCATTGTCTCGTTTGTTTCTGTACTTGTATGTGTTATAAACATCGGAGATTTTTAAATCGTGCCTATAGCGCAATTTCCTCAATTGGGTTTATTTTATGACATTTAGATTCAATTTACCTGTAATAAGTTAGACGTTTGCCTGTTAAAAGCGTCGAGAAGCCCAGGTAGAGAATTTCCTGGTGGATCATTCCGGCTGAAACAGTCCGCAGGTACGAGGTTCCAGGGAAGTCCCCCCGCAGTCTCGCGAAGCAGGGAAAACATTTCACCAGCAATTCGGGTAATTTCAAAAGATTTGGCTGGTGACGCTAAGAAAAATTTCCACCAATGAGGTCAAATATGCGAGAAATAGAGAGGGAAGAACAGTGAGACCCAAACGTCAGAGAGAACGAGAGTAATTTCTTTTGTTTGAGTCGACGGAGAACAGTTGGTCTTGGAAAGACAGAGAGGAAGAACGGGGAAGATCGATGAACAGGCGGCCTGGGCGAACGAGACATTGCTTCGATCTCAGTGGATGAGATTAATTACCGCTAATCCGTCGGGATGTTTCCATCGTGGAGTTTTGAGGCACTAAAATACTATATATATGGTGGTCTCTAGTTTATACACCGAAACGCGGGTAACACGGAGTAAAATATCCATGCTGAAACCGTGGGCAAAATTTATAAATGATTTCCATTTTCGCGAATTTTTTATTTTCTTTGAATCAAAACAGAAATTTAATTATTTTTATTTTTAAATTAGTAGTAGTTCTACCGCGCGCGCGTGTCCTTAACTTTACTTACAGTAAACGTTTCTCTTTACTTATTAGATTCCATCCCTCTCCCTATGTGAATCACGCTACAAGCCACTTGGGGGTAGGGGTGAAAATTATTATTTTTTACTTGAGTCTTATTTAGAGTCGCATCAACTGGTCTTTAGCAACTTTGCATTCAGTTACTTGTACACACGACGTCTATGTACATACCGGGCCGTCTGTTGTCCGGGACAGCAACACTACACCAGAGGAGGCCGACAAAACTAATGTTTTGTTCTATAAAGATTAAATAATGTCAAACCAAACACAATTTGTTGCCCAAGTTAGTGATTGGTGTTACACGCGCAACCCAGAGCGATATTTCCGCAGAACACCAGCGTGGAAACACAGATACGGAGGTTCCCCGAAGGTGACGATATACTGTTTCGGAACGAATGCCTCCCACAGTTTTGCACTACAGAGTGGAGTGCAATAACTCACGTTATACCAGCGAGCTCACTGCATTCAAGTGTGGCTCGCCCCCGCCAGGCTGATTTATCTCGCTGTCCACGTTTCACGGGGGCGATTTTCCGCGGCTTTAAGCCCGCCGGGTTCCGAGAGTAGCCAAACCAAACACACGCACATACTTCTTCCTACTCCAGAGGCACCATCACTCCATAAAACATTCCTGCTGGCGCCTGGACGCGCCGCGGGTCTCTCCAACTGACTGAGATACGGGCCATAATAGTGCACTTTATATACATGGCTCCCCATAGTCTCCGGACCTGTGCTTACCTTCATTACCATAAAGGATGAATCGACCTATTTTCAACAGAAATACTGACCGGTCTCTGCAACTCAACATTTAAAATAACTTCAGTCCTTCCTTACTACTTTCGACCGTGGCGTGTGCCACTTTTTACCTATGTTAAAATAAACAAGAAAATCACTTAACTTGATATAAATTATTTTAATCTGCTGCTTTGTATTACATTGGAAAGTAACAGATAAATGAGCAACCATCAGGATGAAGCGATTTTGGATTTTGAATACAAGATCAGGAAGGTCTTCGTACTGGTACACGATTGACTAGGACTAGATAGGACTTGATGTCATGTCCACCCAAACAGACCTACGGGTACATCTACTGTCACTCACTGTCAGACTGACATTTGGTAAACCCGTGACCGAAGATACAGTAGAGAGACGTGAGCCATGGCTGTTTGTCTACACACAGAATCCTGATACACAACTTAAACTAATATTTAAAATTATTTAGTTTCCTTAAGGACATTAATTTGATGAAAATGTATTTAATATACATGGAATGTATGGCTAAACCTTATTTCCTCATTTAACAGTAATATAATAATTTTTTAAAAAAAGATAAAGAAACGATTCCGTGATTTTGGTGGAATTAAGCCATTTAATCAAATAACTTTCTCCTTGTCCTTCCCCTCGTCATCTTATTTTCACCCTCTTTGCATTCAGTTCGCTTATTTTATTCCCCTGAAGCATTCTTTCCTGCCCCAGCACTTCCTCCTTTCCTAAATCGCTTTGATGTATCTCATTTAATTCGACGACAGAAAAGTGAACGTCTGTTTACAGTCTTAGCGCGGTTATAACGACAGCCCCGTTATAGCAGGTCAATTTTGTTACAATGAAATAATTGATTCTAACGATCTTCGGAAAATTTCTTTGGTTTCTACGTACCGTGACCGGTATCTTTCCGGAAATTCCAGAAACTGCGTTTTGAGGTCAAAATAAACACTTAACATATATTTTACAACGGAAAAATAATTATTTTGTGGAATGTTATTAAGTTACATTTCGCTCTGACCTTTATAAGAGCGCAATTGCAAAAAAAATTCTTTAGTTAAGTTAAATTATATCGATATTTTATAATAATCCCTATTCAATCTGTGCAAAGTTTTGGGTTGGATATAATTTTGTCTGCTGGTGAAAACTAAGAAAATAATCAGGGTAGTGAGAGTAAAGAGCGGAGTCAGAGAAAGTGAGTCAGTTGTTTAAGGGGGGAGGGAGAAGTAGCGGCGCATTTACATAAAATATATTTTGAATTAAATTAATGTAAAAGTTTGAATTTATATTTTTCAACAATTACTTGAAATATGTTTATTACTTGCTTCATATGTGGTACTTCGCCATTTGGACAGCACAAATTATGATAGTGCAAAATTCAGCATCGTACTGATCATCTCGTCGGAGTCATACGTATATGTAACCGTGACCATAAAAAAGCAGGTTAGTCGAAAGTTACTATACTAAATCAACCGACCGTCATCCCGCGAAACTCGCACAATTTCATTGAATTGCCAGACGACCCTCAGACGACAATCTGAACGACTAGTGGTTTTGATTCATAAAGTAAGCCACTAGCGCCCTTTCTGGTTAACGACATTAAAACATTGATTATTATTCATTTAAGCAAAATTTAAATAGGACAGGGTTATTTCACGTTCCCGAGGAATAAACAGGTCGTTGTTTCGTGATTTGGATACAATGTAAAAATTGGGAAGAAATGATTTAATTTAAACAGTTCATTAGTTGGGTGGTTTGAAATGGGACGTAATGAGTATGTATGGCACAATCGTAAAGCAGAGCCCCTTGGAAAAAAATATTTTCCTGTGACCATTTTATATTTCAATTTAGACTTGTAATGGAAGAAATTTCTATTCTTTGTAATAATAATAGCGCCTTTCTTTCGAAAATATCTGAAAATATAAGAGAAACAGAAATATAACGAGTCACGGTTATTACAAGGAAAATCGAAGCGTCGGACTCGTTAATTGTATATTATTACTTCATCTTGATCCTCGTCCCCTACAAGCACAACGAGTATTCCCGTACGTCTACATTTGTTTGAGTGGTGTGGACGTGTTTGTGCGCACTGGGGATAGCGTGTCCACAGCGGTCAGACATTTTGAGCACGAACAAACGTTTGGGTCACTATGTGCTAGATGTAGGCGTTTCTGAGGGATCGTGAGATACATTAGACACACATCTAGAAGTTACAGACGATTAGTTAACACAAAGGCTCGTACAGCGAAAGTCCAGTACAATTCATTCTTGGAAAATTTAAAAACAGAATATTCTCGAAACAGAAAATACTTAAAATGAAAGGTAAACAAATAAAACTTGGTTGAGTTGAGTGGGAACCGAACCCGAGCCCACGTTTCTGCGGTCCAATCCTATACCCCTCAGCCAAGACTGTGGGTTTGCAATTGTGGCAATATTATACCAGGGATCAACCATGCAGTGAGTGTTACTGAAAGTAGGAGGAGAACGTCAGGTATCGGAAGTACACTTCGTCAAATAACCACGATATTACATTTTTTTGAAGTGTTTCGACGTGGACGATGTCAACAGGACGCAGGATGGCAGGTTATTAATATTGGTTAAGAGCTAACGTAAAAAAGCAATATTGACGTACAAGCTGACGGACAGCAGCAGGATGCGCCATAAATTAAACACAGCTAATTACCGCTCAAGTGTACATATTCCTGGCTACAATAATTCATCTACAATCCGGTAATTAAAGCTGGAACATCGATAAAATATAAATTAATCACCCGGTTGTTTGTAGCCTTTGTCGCAGTTCTAGTGACTTACGACAGACGAGAGAAAAGAGAACCATCTGCGAGAGTTCTGTCAGCGGCGAGGCAGGGGATACATTGCCTACTGTCTACTGTCTCGTCCGATGAATTACTTCGTGGTCCAGACATAAGTCGTAGCTTGTTTCGAAGCTCATTCAATGCTATCGCGGTCGAAATACTTTAAGATCTAGACTCGTGAAGGCTTCCATACCAATGTTCTTTTGAAAAATTAACTGTTAACTATTAAATGCCTATACCGAACATTCTAATCTTACAAACTTAATCTCAGTTAAAGCAATTTTGGGAAGAAGTCCTTTCTGTACTGTTGAATAAAAAAGCCAACAAGACAGGAAATAATAAGTTGATAAATTATATCCCGCAAAATACATGGAAAGATGATGGTAAAGAATAAAAAGCTATGTTTAAACAACTTTCGCAGTATATTTACGTTTTATTTAAAACCGCCCGATAACATGGCATATATACAGGGAAAATTTCAAAGAAAAATTTTCTTTATTCCAATGAAGATGATCAACTTGTTTCAACTTGTTCGGCTCGTTCCAAGAAACAATATGACATTTGGCACGTAAAAGTGGCTGTGTGACGTAACAGAATATATAACTACATGCAACGATCCATAAATACTAACACAAAAATTTTATATCGTTCCACCAAGACAACGCGCAATATATAAAATAATCTGGACATACTAACATCAATACAATTAAAGTCTTCGACGTCGAACGTAACATAAGGTCTAGTTCAAAATTTTTCATTATTTATATCACAATACCACTCTTTTATAAAGAAAAAGATGTGTCTATAAAATAGATTATACGATAGTTAAATGAAATTACAGAGAAAAAGGTTTTACTTAATAAACCGGTCACCATGGTGACGATACGTCAGGTAAAGTTAAATAAAATCTTTGTCTGTAATTTGGTCGTTAGTTAGTTAACTCGACTCAATTATTTTGAAACAAACGTTAATTGAATTGAAGGAAATTTTAGAATAGATTTACAATTATTTATATTTTACAAAAATAATTCTGGCATGAAAGCATCCCATTATGGAAAAAAATGATAATAAGGATTAATACAAAGGTTGGAAAGCTGTAATAGGTCCCTTGCAATTTACGATTCCATTTCGCACCGAAGAGATCTTTTTGGTCCAGAATGTAATGGAAGGAAACAACTACAGTCCTTTTTAAAGTTTCCCCGGAGTCTGCGTGGAGGGAAGCACTGTTGCCACCTATTTACAGTAATCAGCTCGATGATAAATTTCTTCCCTAATGTACGGGAACGTATCGCTTCTAGGCCCGACCTTTATTTCAATCTTTTTATTTGGTTGATTGAGAGAAAACCGCTGTCACTCTTCCAACTTAAAAGGGACTAAATTGTCGTCTGATGAAAGGAGTTAGTTTAAGTACGTCAGTACGTTATAATAGTTTTAAAATGAAGTTTGTCCGAAGGTGACAAGTACGACTGTAGGGTGACGAGACGTGAGTAAATACCGAAATAGGAAACGGTCGCGCTGTAGTGAAGCGAAGATAGACAAAAGCGTCAGTGTAAAGAGGAGACACCCGGTGCTCGGTGAGGAAACTCTGGAGACCCATTACGTCCAAAGATGGCAGAACTTGGGGAGGTGCGCGTAAGGTGTTGCGTGTCGTGATGAACGGAAGCCCGACTTGTTTGGTAAGTAGTTTGAGCTGCCTAATCGGGTAATCCGCTGCTGTGGTCGTTAGAAGGCAAAACGCCTCCTCAGCCGAAGCCCGTCAAGTTTGACCTCGCATTACTTAAACATGGACCCCAAGGCGCACGGTCGTCTAACTTCAATATTGACGTGCACACTTCCTTCCCAGGGGAGCTCTGCCCCTGACTAACAATGGGCCAATTATTAGTCGCCTCAATGGTTCCCGCTTTATGCAACTTGTCAGACACACCGTTGCGAGGGAGCGTCTATGTGTCAGGCGATCTCCCGCTGGGTGCAGGACGACTTAGTCCATTTATTTTCGGAAAATGAATATTCAAGCGCCTACTCGCTTATGAAATCGAGTGTCATAAACGTATATTTGAGTCAGTTCGTGGACATAAATAAATTGGTCCGGAACTTCCAATAAATCTCGCAAGATTTCTATATGTTAACTGAACTATATTAAGGGCCTTTCTAGTAAGTTGAGTTCTGTCTGATATTCACTCCTTTTTATCTTTTATTATTACTGTAAGTGGATATCTTGACAGGTTAAACCATTTATTATACACTAGTTAAGTGCCCGGCGTTGTCCGCGCACTAGCCTTAAATAATGAATTAATTCGGCAATAATCCCTTGATCCATCGGTGATTCAATTGACACAAATTATTTGACGGTCACCCATATTAAAATTAATCTGCATGATCAATTGTTGAATCTCACCCAATCAAAGAATTCCCTTGGTACATTAAATAATAATGGAACCTGAACAGTGACTAACAAATCCTGGAACTCTAAGAAGGTGAAAATTATTTCGGGTACCTTAAATAGCGTTCCGGTGTTCTAGGCAGAGTCCCAAATACACAACTCACAATGAAGAAGTAAAAATTAATTAAAAATAATCCATATACCTCAAATAGTTCAAAAATATTACTACTTGTCTGTAATAAATTTCGGATATAAAAACAACCTTCATCTTTAAGTCTATGATAGATATATTTGACATTTTTATGGATTCTACATTAGAAACTTCCATCTACTTTAATACAGGGGATTGTGTTTTTAGCATTTCCTCACATATATAAACAGTTACATTTCCCTTGACGTTTGAAGCATAGATCATGATAATATTTCTGTGTAGCTCTCTCTAGCTCCTTTTACAATGAATGTGTTTATGCATATAATTGCAGTTTTTATTTTCCCAGCGTTTACAGTGGATGACTACGGGCATTAAATAATATCTCTAAATCTATATTTTATATGCAACAAGGACTTTGGAGTCGTAACGCCGTTTGTAATCCAACAAAGTCATCGCTGAAAGGGTCGGAGTTTCTAATACTAAAAATTTAAACCTTTATTCCTCTTTAAGTTCGAACAGGAATTCAGTAATAAGTTTTTGAACAATTCCAGAGTCTCTCTCTTTTAAAATACTAAATATCTTGGGATAACGGAGACACTGACCGAGAAAACCGATCACATGACAGAAAAATACAGAATGCGTCCAGTCAATTTATACTGTAGCATAAGCTTTTAAACAAAAAAAACTACTCACAGCCATTGATTGAATGCAGTGCCGGGCTAAAATATTTGACGTGGCTTTCAGAGAGCTTAGTTTTTAATTCCTTTCACATGAATCTATCTCACGAAATATGATAACATAAATTAACTTTTTTTCTTCTCTGTCGTTATTCACACTCACAGGAAAATAGGACGATGGATGGAGCCATGAAACGCCTCATTACGCTCACATTTCAATTTTCAGCCTGTTTATGTAAAATAAAATTGAGTACACAACCACTTTACTTTAGGATGCACAATTAGAGGAATCGACCAAAAAAGCAAGCGATACCAATTGGTGTGATATCAAAATGGACGAGAAGTGAGTTTTACTACTCAACACAAAATATAACTAATATCCCATTCTACGTGAAACCGATACCCACATTACTGTTATTTTATTATCCAAACTCATATTTTTAATATACATCTGTAATATTTGTGAATTGCTTTATCTCATGTGGCTAGAGGGTTCCTTCCCCTACGCCCCCTCCCCCCCTCCACCCGGTTCCCCTTCACCGACCCAGAAATTATTTTACTGAGCGATCGTTTCGAATTTGCACTGTACCTAAAACTCCCAACTTGCATGTAAATAAACAGGAAACATTTACGACCACAAAATGTAAAACTGGAAAATAAATAAATCTACACTACTGTAAGCAGATAACAAAAAATATACATATATATGTGTGCAGACAGCAAACAGAATTATTAATTGAATATTATTTCATTGTGCTCTGTTTCAAAATCCGACTGCACCGAACTATTTATCTGACCATGTGAAAAAGAGAGATTCTATTATATACGAAAAAAATATTACAAACATTACGCCACTGTGAAAAGTATTTATGATACTTTTTTTCCATCACTCTGGGCCTATTACCTTTTAATTTTCATTAAAAAAATCATTTCGGAACAATTAAATTTAATACCATTTCAACATACAAATGTATCCTTGGCTCCTTCTATATTTTAAGATTTTCCACTATTTTTCAGTTTTCAAATTTTTTTTGGAAAGGAAAGGATTTTTGTAACGAGGGTTTCTTTGTTCCCAGCCTCGGTTCGGAGTCTTTCCGTGACTCACTTAACATACTCACAAACACGCCCTTTCATTTCTGATTTCTTTACACGCCTTTGCTGCTGCATTCTTTGTAGATAAAAATCAAAGGCTGCCTTTACTTAGTAGGTCACGTGTTCTGCGTCCGTTGCGTGACTGTTCCCCGGAACTGGTTTGGCGACAATACCGGCAGTCCAACACGTCGTTGTCTACCCTCAGGCACGCCTAAATTATAGTTCGCAACCGTTTCCAGGTTTTTCTGCATAAATGTATAAAATGTCTATAGATTACTTCACACATAATATCACAAGACTGTTGCCGATAAAACCGGCTTCCAATTTAATAAAGTACAAGCAATTGTCAAAGTAAATAAACCATAATAAAAGTGCTGTAATTTGTTGTCACAGAATTCAACAATTTATTTAAGGAGCAGGAAAAACACAAAACATCGCCAGGAAGTTTTCAAAGAGTCCAAGTTATGTTTCCTAATTACGATTAAATCTCAACCACGGCTGTATGATTTTTTTTCGTATAATCTCTTTCTGGAATTCATCCAATACGGTACGTAAAATCGCATGAATTCAAAAATATTAAAGACAAAAAAATTAAAAACAATTCCATGTGCCAAATTAATTGTTCAGACTGCAGAGCGTGTTACATGGGTCCAACTAAACACACTTTAAAACCTCTTATTAAAGAACACAAAATTAATTTATAATTCAACGTTCAATCCTGTCGCGTTAAAGCATATTTATTTAAATAAACATAATTTTGATGGTAAAAGATGTAAAAATATGTATGTATTGATGCAAAGCCATCATTATGAACGATAGAATTAATTTTTTTTAATTTCTTAGTATTGAAAATAATGTAACAGTATAGAAAATTATCATTTTTCTTATATCCTTACGAGAATAAAAGCCTAAGGAACTTATAAATACTCTAGCATTTTACATTTTTGGACCTATATTTAATAAATTAACAAATAAATTTAACTGAGAATGCTGTATAACAAAATAAACTCTTAATTATTTTACATCTATGAAATGATTTAAATTTTATATTATAAAATCACAGTAATAATTTTTTTAACTCCGTTAGAATTTATTTTTTATAAAAAAGGCTTCGTATTATGGAAATTTGAAAATAATAATAAAATAAATTAATTTTTTCATATCCGTTTGAGGAAAAACCACCTGAACAATTTTTAAATAATCTTATATCTTAAACTTTATGGAACTATTTTCAATAAATTAACTAATTTATTTAGCAGACAATCGTATACAATTGGATTTTTATTATTATTTTAAGTCTATTGAATGATTTACATTTTATATTGTTAAAAGTAATCATTATTTTCACTCCGTAAATATTTCACACTAATGTACCAAGTTTTCAAATTTTTTCATATATAGATATGTTTTGCTAAAAACTCAATATAAAGTGACCCAATGAAACTGGAGTGTTTCTTAATTCTTCAATGTAATCAAGAGCTTTATAAAAAAATTACGCTCTGGTATATTCCAGCCCGTTTTGTGTAACAGACCATGACTCGTGTAAATAATTGTTAAATACATAAAAAGAAAAATTAGAAGATGTTAAAAATATCATGACGTATCGCCCATACTTGGAACCTGTTGGAACACTTGTATTAATATATAAAATTCCAAATAGGAAAAATGTTATACCTCATAATTAAAAAAAATTACAAGTGTGCTCGTCGATTTGTAAACAACACGATTTATGTACAATGTGATGCGAAGGGTCTTAGCAGAAATACTTTCTTCCTAAGTTCTTGGTAATGTTTTATCTTTATACTGAGGTCTATTTCTGAAAGTTCTTTGTGCCACTCAGAGGATGCTAGAAGGCCGAGTGACCAACAGCTGCCGTCCGGAAGGTCATCCTTGACCTCTGTTCCACAGAGGCCCCTGGTGGCCTGACGCGGTACAGCTGTCACCTAAAACTCAGACCACACACGCACTGCACTCGTTATGTCTGTCTAGACCCGGCCAAAGTTCACGTTCAACACGGACAAAGGACTAACCATGATGCGATGGTGATCTCCTAAAGTATTCACTTTCCTCACGGCTACACTAACTGTAATGACTCGAACCCCATCCCAGATATTTAGTTTGTGTCTAATTAATTAAAGGCCAAAACATAGAGTACAATATTAATTACTTAACAATAATATTATACAGGATCTGCGTAAATATTTTATGACCCCGTCAGATGATGACGTCACATTTGACAGGCCAGAATACACATCAGTATAAAGAGAAAACATTATATAGAAGATAGGAAGAAATTAGATGTCTTTAAGACCCTTGGCATCACTTTGTAAATTAACCGTATTAAAAAAATTAATTTCAGTTGTTCAATACATCAATCTGGTCTTATAAGTGCCTTCATAATCTTTTTTTTTGTATTTTCTTATCATGAACAACATCTATATATCACCGATTTTTCTCAGTTTTTCATTTGTCTACGGTTTTTGATTCAGGTTGTAAGGGTTCTATTAGACTGCCCTATGTAAATGGGCTTGTATATCATTACAAAATAAAATTAGTCTTCTGGATTGACAGGGCCTATATTATTTATTCCTGATAAGAGGGACACTGTATTTGAGGATTTAAATAAAATGATGATGTTATAAGACTTAGTAATAGTCCTTGAATTATTTTGTAGAAATTTATAAAATGGGAAGACAGTTAAGTCGTTTTATAGTTTAAAAGTCGCCCTGGAAGACTTTTATGACATTATGGTTAATGACATATTTATGATAACAATTATTGGCCTGAATATCTGCTACAATTATTAAAATTAGAAAAGTGGACTGAATATTTTAAGCAATAAAATTAATAATGAACTTTCATGATTAATGGGTTGAAATGGGAAACAGATTAGCATTTTTTTAAGAGAATTAGGGTTTTCTAAACCGAATTTAGAGTTGTGGCCTAATAGATTTGGAAGGGATATTTTGAGGGCAGGTAAGAAATTCTACTCCTTGGGCAGCATAATAACTATGGATGGTAGGAGTATAATAATAAAGAGTAGGATAACACAGGAAAGGAAGGCTTTCGCAAAAAAGAGGAATTTAGTTACGGCTAATATAAGTATGAATATTAGGAAATCGTTATTAAAAATGTTCGTATGGAGTGCGGAATTATATTGGTGCGGAAGGTGGACGATAGTATATTCAAAAAGAATAGGGGAAAATAGAGTATTTTGTAGTTAAGACCAGCTCGATCTAAATTCAACAAAAAGAAATTACGATACACTCCTAAGCATCACCCAGTCCTGACCGTCTCTTAATCACCTAAATCTGTCACCCAAGTTGAAGAACAAAAGACCCCGACGAAGGAAGAGATGGTTCAAGGTCCGCGATCTCAGAAATTGAGTCACATTCCGACAAATTGCGACAATTACTACGGGAGGGAGCTAATTGCGGACGGAAACGTCTCCGAAGAAAGGCGCACGGAAAGCTGGAATATTGCTGGAACAATGGAATGACGGTAAATCTCACTGTCAAGTTGACGAATACAAAAAAGAAGACAGAGCTTCAGAATAATCTACAATTTTGCTTCAATTAAGCTCCATAAAGAACTTTCTTAATAGTTTTTCATCATACGTTTTTTTGTCATATACTTGTCAGTTTCATCGTAATACTCCAAATTTATCAAAAATACGTTTTTACGTTGGTATCAATCTCTTAAGCACGCTTAAGTCGAAGAAAGGTATATTTAAACATCATTTTTATCTAACTTTAACAAATCTATTTTTATATTTCCGCCGCCGTTCAGAAAATAGCGACTAATGAAATGGAAAAACATACCTAAAACTGGGAAATCAGGTATTAATAAATTAAGCAGAACTGAAATTCCGGGGTGCAAATACCTTTAACAAGATGCTGAAGATACGAAAGCCAAACTGAGGTTTTGTCAACTTACCTGGAAAAGAAAAGACAGAAATAGATTCGTCATATATAAAGTATAAGTTTCACGTCATTATATATAAACTGTATATTAGCTATGTGGACACTAAAATGGGACTATTTTATTTTGTTAATTATTTATAACATAATTACCATGTTTTCCAGTACATGTATAAAAGGCCTTATCTTCACAAACTTACAAAATTGTGTTACAAAAATTCTAATTTTTTTAATATTAACTAATTAACTAAAACATACAGATAGGATTAGAGGATTAAAGGGTGGAGAGGTGAGGAAGATGAAGGGAAATTGCTGTTAGATCACAGCTGGATGAATATAGAAGGGAATCATAACGGGCACTCTAATATGAAGGGAGAGGAAAACTATGGTAAGTATTAGCTGCTAACTTCCTATGGGATTTCCAAACGAAGATATTAAGACTGTGGAGAATCGTTACGCTGATCACGTATCACTCCAAATTCGGAATGTGTCATGTACGATGACAGTTCGCAGTCGACCAGGGTAGGCCAAGGCCCTCAATGGGCAAAGGAAGGCTACGTAAGAGTATAACGTATCCTGTAGTAAGGTCTATATCATTAGGATAGGACGGATAAAAATAGTGTTTCGCGAAATACCGTATAAGTAATTGACTCCAAAAAGTATTTATTCGAGGGAAATATCGGACTTGCCCCTACAATGCTGTTCCTGAGTCGCAAAGAACGTGTGCAAAATTTCGTTTAAATTGCTCCACGCGTTTGGGTTTGTACGCGGAACATACATACAAACACGTACGAAATTGGAATTCTTTTTACATATAAACAATTAATTTCATTTATAACAATAAGGTAGTTGATCCTTCTTTATCGTTTGTTTATCGCGAAATAACTATTAAATTTAATGAACGGTAACAATATATTTTAATTTCTTAGAAAATATACAAAAATGCTTATCTCCCGGGTGCGGCGCACACTCGGAGCCATGTAAAAGGGACGTGTTGGACCGCTCAGTGTCGATTTTATTTTGTTTTAAGATTTAGTGTAACATAGTAAGGGTCCGTTGCAGAAAATGTATTAAAATGACGTAAATATATTTTAAAAATGCGGAAAATAAACAGTGAAGAGAGATGAAAAGGGGCGAGTATAAAGACGCATTTTAAAAGCGCCAGGAACTCGAGAAGTAAACGTTAAATTCGGGGAAGTAGACGAACGTGTTCAAGGATATTCCGAGGCAGATGTCCGTGTTTACGTGTGTGAACCGAAGGCGGAGCAGGTGTTTCGCATCGGGAACGCGTTACTGCTGCAACATCTTATCTGGCGCTCGCTCGCTGAGCCGCTCCATCTATATCGCCCCGACGATGCGAAAATGCCACGCCCACGATAACGGAGCCAAGAAAAATGGTGATGGCATCTTCGACCCTGCCACGGCGATAAAACTCTCACGACGACGAGAAGCGCCCCGCGATATTCTCCTCCATCAACGTTATTAGCGACTTAATACAGCGCTTTACAAGATACCCGCGGTTCCTCGCCGTCATCACACACTTTAAACATTTAACAAGATATTTCACCCTCGAGTCTGGATCCAACAGATGCTACATCACCGGCTGTCGTAACCATGGCAACGGATTTTTTTTTTGTATGAATGCCGAATATTCGGGAATTGCTGCACCCTCTTAGCTCTGGCGGTGGATACGCAAAGTCTACGGGCAAAATAGGAAATCTCCCAAGACAGTTGACACATCCATTAAAATAACAAAATAACTTATGGGAAATAAACAATAACAACGCCTACAACTAACAAGATAAGACGACCGTGATGGTTTTCTGTGCCATTTAATACTTTTGTTATCAGGAAAACATTATCAGAAAAATACAAAATGCAGCACTCAAGCGCAAAAATACATTCAAATTGCCCTAAATTTTTCATTAAATTATTTTATAAACAATTGCCGTTACTATAAAATTGAAATTTACTAAAATATTTTTATAGTGGGTTACCATTTTAAAATTATTTTCCAAGGTTATTTATATATTTTTAGGTACTACACTGACGTTAGTCCAATTATGTAGATAACAAGCATATGTTACAATGGAAAAAAATAAAAGTTTACAATAACAATAGTAAAACTCATATTTGATTGCCAACTTTGCTTTATTAAAAATCCTCTGCTAAGAACCTCAATAGGTTACTAACAAAAATGATCAAAATAACATACACATTAAAAAATAGACAATTACGAGTAGTAAAATAAATAATTATTTTATCTGACATTAAAATAAATATTAAATAATAGAATAGTTAATTATTTAAATAAAACAAAAATTGACCAAGAGACTGTTGTAACTCATTTAGTAAAATAAATAATTGTAAGAGTACGTATTTGAATATTTAAAATCAATATGAATGAAGTGTTAGTTATTTTATAATCTCTGAATTTGGTACATTACGCGTCAAATTATTTTAACAAAAACTAAGAGTTTTTGATGGAATGTATACAATTTTTAATCATTTGTTTAAAATTATTTTAATTTCTAATTTATTAATCATTTTAAAAATGTCAATATCGCAGAATAATAATGATAATAAGATGATACGGACACTAAAAATCAATTCTGGGCAGATTTAATACCGTATAGGGTCGTAATCATTGCAAGGAATTTTATTTATCCCATATTTCTCGCGAATGGACTCGTCGATCGTTTGTTCTTAAGTCTGATATTGTTTAGGAAGCGTAACAAATTCCAGGGAGTAGAGGCAACCCATCTTCTGGAGGTAGTGAACGCGCGCTTTATTTTTATCTTTACGAGGGTTTGTGAACAGCAGATGGTCAGCCCTCTCAATAATGGACCAACTTCAAATTTTATCTCGGCCCTTTCATAGGAGCGACACGTGCATCAGAGAGACGAGGTCGCCCACCCATCCTCCCACCCCCGCCCGAAACACCGACGGTAAATCTCGGCAAGGGATTTTATTTTATGGGATACATTCCAACACCACCTTTAAACAAAAAAAGCATATTTTACGTCACAATTGCACTGTTACCGACAATTTTAAAAAAAATTCTCTAACAACTCAAGTGTGAAATGATAGGATGTGAATCAGTCTGACGGCGATAGACGCTTCGAGAGGACCAAAACTTTGGGCAAACAGTTAGTTCAACGCCGGATTTTGGCGTTTGCCCGGCCCAGGGCATTTTCACTTCTAGATGCGTAAATACAGCGAACAAACGCCCACGGACATTATGTTCCTATTACAAGTACATCGCTAAAACACATCACGAGTTGAGTGAGTCAGTGAGTGACTATAAATTTACACGTCTAATTTTGTAAAAGTGTACAGTCACCAAATACGTACTTGTTTACCATTACATAATATTACAAATAGTGATGGTGAAACAGTAAATATAAAAACCAAACGTATTACGAATGAAGAAATGTATGTAATAGGGTACTATAGAAAAATAAAATAAAAAATAAATATTTGAGTTACTATATTTCTGAATATTTTTCTTTTGTCAAATTTCTCAAATATTCTTTGCTTATCCAGTTGTTACGAATAGTTATAAATAAAAAAACAAGTATATATTTATTTAATAATACAGATTTTATATCAGTTATTAAACTGGTGATATTGAGAATTTATTATGCATGTTGGTCTTATTGATGACATCCTCCCGAGTAGTCCCGATGATTGAGAAGTATGGAATAAAAGCATCCATCTATATCAATAAACAAAATTGAAGTGTCTGTCTCTCCGTATGTTTGTCTCGAATAGTTTCCGAAATGGCTCAAAGGAATACAATGAAAATTTGAGGGTTTTAAAATAAGACAATTTAACTTATATATTACTGAATATTTCATTTCGATAATAATATTAATATAAATAAATAAACCTACATGAAGGTTTCTTTTCTTAACGTTCCTCCAAATGAATAAAGGTTTCCTATACTCTTGATATGTTAATGCTTCGAAACGGCTTAACGGATTTCAATTAAAATTTCAGGGATTGAAACAGGAATTTTAACATAAATTTTCGTGTATGTTTCATTGCGATATCTTGAAGAGCTCAGCAAATATTTATATAAATATTAATCAATCCTTTGAATTCCTGCCCGAATCGCTCATTTTTATTTGCTTCGAAACAACTGCGAGTTATAAAGGTTTGGCCTGAAGCGAACATAAATAGATGACCCGTAATTTATATAAATTCTGTACCTGTTGTTTCGTTTTTAGGGCGAAATAAAAAGAACTATTTCGGCGCGGAGGTTAGATAGTTGAATAATAAAACTGATATTCTGGTTTCAAAAATTTGTGGAAAATAAATCACGAAAGTAGCTTGAAAATTAAGGAAATTGAAACAGTGTTAGAATTTTTTAAAAATTTAAATTCCTAATTTACTGTACACTGACAATCATACTATGACAAATATTTGTAACTAGAACATTTGGGCTGTAAAAACTCGAGAACCGTTTTAAATGCTGCAGAGTTGTTTGACTTTGGAGAGAAATGAATTAGTAAGATCATGGGTGTCAGATAAAATAAAAAACACTTGGGTATCAGTAAAATTGAAAAAGAAGCAATGCCGAAAAAATACTATAGGGAAAAAAATATATCACTTCACAGATATTTTTCAAATGAATTAAATAATCGACCATTTAGCATACAAGCCAGGTTTTCTTTTATTTAATTCACGAAAATATTACATACATATTAAATACATGAATGTATTCGTAACTCAATTCCCAACCGAATAACGAATGTTTAAACAAAAAATTCTCAAGTTAAATTTATAAGTGCTTGCAGTATTTTTTTGTGAGTTGTTAACTTCAGAAGGAATTTGATTACGTTAACTGAAGAAGTCGTATGAATAAAAAAACATTAAAGAAACTTTTGTTTGACTGTGAATAGGTTGTTAATTTAATTTTTATAAAATATAATTTCAATTCTAGTGCAAGTAGGAAAATGTTAAGGCTTTAATGTTGATAGTTTTCCTGGTAACAAGGCAAAACTTTCGTCCTGTTTCGTAAACGAGGAAACATATATTTCAATAGTTCCGTCTGTGGTTTATGTGAGTGGGTAACAAAGAAGGAAGTGTGTGTTCAATGTTTCTGTAGGAATTGTGGGTGAAAATGTTGAGTTGCCACATTGATAAAAAACAACAACAAAAAATTTCTCCTTGGTCTCCGCAAATTGAGATAGCAAGAGCGGAAGGAAGTTGGTCGCCGTCGAACGGGCAAATATCGTGTTTCTCTGAGCAGTCGCGGAATTTCATTTCCAGTGGAGAGCGGCCACTCTGGTTTCAAGAATTCCTGCACTCCACGATTAAAAGATCTGAATAAATTGAAACGTTCGGTCGATTACAGGAAGAGGGAAAGGGGGAAGAGGATAGAGGAGTGGAGGGTGAGGCGAGGAACCCCGTGAATTCCTTCAGAATCCAAGCTGAAGCTGGAGACTATGGAACAGCTCACTCTGACAAAGTGATCGCGAGCTTTCATTACCACCTGGATAAGTCTTCACGTTAATAATTACATACCCAGGGCCAGTATTTCAATTTCATCCCACCTTCCACGTTCTTTATAAATTAGTTACCCTTCTCACCATTAATTCACAAACTCCGATATGAACATATTCATCGCAAAACTAGCAAAATAAATTTACTTCTAGTGATGATGTTTCCCGCTAAATAAATATCAGCGTCATTTGAATAAAAAACACATAAAAATAATTAACTAAAAATCATTAAATTTTATCATGTAATAATGTAGGAAGATTCACAGCTTCATAGACGTTATCAAATTAAATATTCTCAAGAGACAATTTTCACTCAAAATTCGGATCATATCAATTAACAATTTTTAATAAAAATATATAAATGTTCCCATTCCATTCACCACATTCCGATGAAGTTTTATAGTGAGAAGTGGTGCTCACAAATGTGAAGGTTTCAGCCGATCACCTCGAAAAGTCATCACTACCACCCAAAAATCAGACAAAAAAAATGGAGAGTTGTGAAAAGTTCCAACAGAAGGCGATCGGGTCGACGCGAAATTTCCTATCCTTTTGCCGCCGCGACAACGAAATTGAGTGTGTTTCATATTATAAATCATAAGAAGGCTTGTAAGCCGTAATAATTGGCATGAACGTGATTCTGAAGACAAATTTCAATATGAGGATTAATAGAGGGAAAGCCAAGGAGATGATGGAGTGTAGCATGAGAAACAGTGGAGTAACAAAGTCTGTTGGATTCAGATTGAAGCTAGTTAAGAAATCCTTCTACTTGAGCAGCATAATAACTAGGGATGGTAGAGGAATAGTAAACATAAAGTGAAGGATAGCACAGGCAAGGATTTCGCAAAAAAAGAGGAATTTACTTACGGCTAATATAAAAATGATCGTGTGGAGTGTGGCGATATATAAGTGCAAATCGTGCACTAAAGGATTTGCAAAAAGGAAAATAGAAGCTTTCGAATTGTGCTGCTACAGAAGAATGCTGAAAAACAGATGGGTGGATGGAGTAACTAACCAGGTAGTTCTAATCAGAATAGGGGAAGAGAGAACAATATGGACGGGTTTGACCAAGAGGAGGGATTGATTAATAGGTCACGTTTTTAGACTGAAAGTATTGTAAAATTAACATTAGAGGGAAGTGTTTGGGGTAAGAACAGGAGAAGAAGGCCAAGGATTTAATACGCAAAAGTGATTAGGGAGTTCTATACAAATTATAGGATAGGGTTGCATCAGACCAGTTTTCGAACTGCTTACGGCAACAACAAGGAAAAGTAAAAAAATTAAAATCTCCTGTATTAAAGTGGTTACAAAGAACTTGGCGAAATTTTCCCAGCATGCTGCACGTTGTCGTATTTTCGTGTGCAAGTTGACAATTTTCACAGTATAATTTTCTGAACATAAGCTCGCTTGGCGTGTCTCTATTAAATAACATACGCGGCTTTAATAACGTAAGTGGCGCGTAGATAACAAAATAGCGTTACCCCCCAGATGGGGGTTGTGTGGGGGAGAGATAGGAGGAAATTTTAGCAGATGGCTGGTTAAATAATAGAGTTCATTAACAAGGCAGTACTAAACAGAATAGAGGAAGAGGGACCAATATGGAGGACATTGACCAAGAGAAGGGATAGATTAAAACGCCTTGTTTTAAGATATGAGGGTCTTGTAAAATTAGCAACAAAGTGAAGTGTGTGGGGGTAAGAAAATAAGAATGGATGGAATTTGCTAAGTAGATTAGGAATGATGCGCAATATAGATCAAATCAGAGTAGTCTTAGGACAGAATACCACAACAAAAACACATTTTTCTATATAATATTATAGCGTTAAAATTAAAAAATTATCAGTTATTTACCTAAATTCACAGCTTTACTGAAGACTCAAATGAATATTAATTAATTTTCTCATTTTGATATACGTTTCACCATGTTTAGCGTGCGCTTCTAGAATAATATTCCAACAAGCTGAGGATTGTTCAGCAACAATATGTATTTTCTAGAAAAAAATATCTAGTAATTTGCATAGTTCCGTTATATCCGAAACTCTCAACCGATCAAATAAGTGGAGGCGGAGAAGGCGAGCAAGCAGCCGGGAGTTTTTCTTCTTCGTCTTGTTGGGATCGCCGGCTTATTCCTCTTCTTTGATTTTATTAAACTTTTCCCTATGACGCACTGCAGGGGGGAGGGGGTGTGGGGGAGGGGATGGATCTCTTATATTTCCAGTGTACCTTTCAATTCGGCCGTTATTAATCTCGAGCAATATGATACTTCGCAAGTAAGACCTCTAACTCTGTATTCCGAAATACGAAAACTTGCCAAGTTCAACGGGTTTAATTGTTCCAAACAGGTTCCCAATTATTTTCCCTGATGAAATAATTGTGAAATTCAAGTTAAACCGTTGACGGGTTTTAAAGTCTTCTGGGAGAATTACTTTTTACAATTTCTTCGGTACGAAATTTGTATTTATAGTAAGACAAGACGATTTCATTCAAACAACAGTTAAAGAACTGTCCAAAATTTTATGACGAAAGAAAAGAAACTCTAAAAAAGAAAATGGCATTAACGGGATTGAGCAAGGGACAAATGCTCAAGGAAATTTAATTAAAATCCTAAAAAACGTAAAATTTAATCTGTACTTGTATATTAAAAGTCAGTATTTAATTTTTTCAATTGAATACATAATTGTAAAGTTAAAATGAATACAGATAATTTAACAGTTGACAGAAGAGGCATTTATGATGGCGGAACAAAATGATATCAACAGACTTCATACCAATGCGATAAAATGAAACTTAGAAACACTATAAAGGGTAAAGTCTTAATGGTATTGAAGCTTAAGATAATTTTTTTTGCAAGGCGGCCGATTCCGATTGTGACTTTTGTTTTGATATATTTTCCCCCTTTGTCTGTTTCCTGTAGCTTTCTAGATATCAAAATAAATATTGTATTTAGTCAACAAACACTCTGTGAACTGTTCCGTTGGTCAAAACCATAACAAAATTAGAAATAGAAAAACAAACTGACTATATATATATATATATATACACGAAAATTTACTGCGAAGACTTAAAACAAAATAATTTATAGTTTAAACATCATTTTTCTGATATAAAGTTTAATAATAAATAAATAAATAAAGCGGCCAAATGAGTTAGATAATAAATTCAATTGCTGTTTAATTAATATAAATACAACGTTTCATTCAACTTTGTTGGCTTCTTCAGAGTACCACCGTAACCGTCGCGGGAGATAATCCCCGACACAAAATTAATAATCATCTATTTAGTTTATCATTTTTAAAAATTTACGCCGACCTCCTGCGGTCTAGTGGCTAGCGTCGCTGCCTCACAATACAGAAGTCTCGGGTTCGAGTCCTAGTAGGGGGTTGGATGTATGTGTTGACATGGAGACTGGGATTAAGACTGCTGGTGACACGACACGCTGACCACGGGTCACTCCAAATTCAGAAGGTGTCATGCACGATGACAGTCTGCGGTCGACCCGGTAGGCCAAGGCCCTAAATGGGTATCTATATTTTTTTAGAGCAATCTTTGAAGATTCTCCCTTAGTATATATTATTTTAAGCTAAGCCTACGCTTTGCCGATGACAGTGTAGTATTAGGGGAGTCATAACAAGGCTTGTAAAAAATAATAAATGGCATGAACGTGGTCTTTGAGAAAGAGATCAATGTGAGGATTAATGGGGGAAAACAAAGGTAATGGATTGTAGTATAGGAAAAACAGCGGAATAACAAATTATGTTAGATTGGGAAGCGATATTTTGAAGAAAGGTAAGAAATAATGCTACTTGCTAAAAATGTTCATATAGTGTATGGTGATATGGGTGCGAAACGTGGACGATAGGAAAAGAATAGACGCCTTTAAAATGTGGTGCTTTGAGAGAAAGCTGAAAATCAGATGGGTGGATATAATTACTAACGAAGAAATTCTAAACAGAATAGGGGAAGAGCAAACAATTTGGAGGATATTGACCAAGAGAAGGGATAGATTAATAGACGTTTTAAGACATGAGAGTTTTGTAAAATTAGCATGAGAGGTAAATGTGTAGGGTAAGAACAGAAGAGGGGGGAACAGGATGGAATACGCTAAGTAGATTAGGGAGATGTGCTAGTCATCCGGAAATGAAAATGCTTGCGTAACATAGGTTAGCATGGAGGGTTGCATCAAACCAGTCTTTCGACGTAAAACTACAACAATAACAACATCAACATGTTTTAATTGTATTAATTCTTCTTCAGCCCTCTTGAGGGCCTAGGCCTACCGAGGCGGCTGTGAACTGTCAAATTGTAAGAATTAGTTCGTTTTTTACCAAACATTTTCGGCTCATAACCAGCTTATTTATTCTATTATTAACGTAAGCCACATAATTATAAGTATCATCATTGTGTAGACGATTAGAATTTAGTCTACTAATTATATACACACGACATACTTTTTATTCCCTGGTAATGACAATTGTTGCTATTAACTTTTAGAGAAATCTTTGAAGATTCTCTCGTAATATATACATTTTTATATAAATTAAGCTCATCTGGTTAGCAGCAACAACAAAGAATTTCTGACAGCTACGTAATTAAATGATTTGGAACAACCTTCGTTGCCATTATACTTATTTATGAGTTATAATTTGTTCTAATGAGACTTCATCGGGTATAATAAATTGAATGAGGATGTAAACAATTACAGACCAAGCAACAGTTTGATAATTTTGAAGTGACTTTGAGGTCAACACAGATTTTGGCCAAAGTGTAGGGGTAATGTGAAGGGTTTAAGAATCCGAAAGGTGAGGAGATATACGTGGATCCAGCAGGAAGCATGGGTCGGCGGTGTTAGTGGGGAGTGAGTTGTCGACTCAGGAAGGTGTAAGACACCGCTGGGACTCTTGTGGAAAGCGCCTCTTATTTGTGTGCCAAGCTTTTACTATCGGCGCTGACGTAAAGGCCGTCGGACAAATGGAGCCTTTCAGCGAGTCTCTCCTTACGTAACTCAGTGCTGAGGAAACGACCAAGCTCACACACGGATGGAACTGCTCACACCATCATTACTTAACCTTCACAATCAAACTAAACAAAATACAGCGGACCGAAACATAAGTTTCCAGGACGCTGGTCAACTCAAAATCTTCATACAAATCTAATCAATTGCAGTTTCTGGTTTGGGAAAGAAGATTCCTGGGGCTCGGTGAGGTTTCGAGTTCATGCAGCTTACTGCAAGATGTTATTGAACCGCTAGATTTTAATCGCCGGACTGAAACTAATCGGGGCGCTGAATTCGGCCGTCGTAATTTCCTCAATTGAGCGACTCAAAGGGCTGAAAATGGACGACTCAAAGCATTTCAAAACTGGTGCTACAGTTGAATGTTTCAAATTAAGAGACGGGCGGAATACGAAATGAGGATGTTTTGTATTGAATTTGTAAGCGTGGGGATGGGAGTGGGTGATTTTTTCAGGGAAGTCTTCTCCCAGTAGGGGATGACCAGGAGACGGTCATTCGTCACATTTCCGTCAGCTATTTACTTGTCATATCTTTTAGAAATATCCATTTTTACACGCTTTTGAGGACCCAATTTTTTGTGTTATTGGTCACCGCTCCAGCCAGGGTTAGTAATTATAATTATTTTAGCAGGGGTTTGGGTGGGGAGCTGAAAGTCGTTACGGGAATACAATCACGTTGTGGTGAGATTTTAGTGTTTCCTAATGAATTTTTAATTGAATCTGTTTGACTGTGAATGGATCTCCCCCTTAAATGAATTCAACTCTGTGATAGAGTAAACATACATAACATGAAATTTAATTTCAATCATAAATACCTCAATACAATTAACGTAAATTACTATTTGTTTCATAGTTTATTGTGTGTTACAAAACTAATAGTTATTACCTCAATAGGTTTGCAAGTTATTCGGCTTATAATATTTCACTTAGTTGAATATCAGGGTTCCTTTTTTGGTCCACATTTAATTATTAAATTAATTTATGATACTAGCTTCAATTTTTATTAATCTTAAATTTTTATATTAATATATTCTATTGGTTCTTTATTTGCTTCGTGCATTGGTAAATTATTACCTTTCGGAAACCTGAATCATGCATAATATTCGTTCAAAAACAATTAATAGCAAACGTCTCCATAATTTGTTAGAAATTAATTTTACAGCGACTGTTTATGCAGAATTTACATCGGGATACCCTTCGTTCTGTATTAAACGACCTAACAGGTCCCGTTTATTTTTTTTAAAAAAACATTAATAATTAATTTTAGGCATGAACTGTGTTATATTTCAATACATTTCAATATTTCACAAGGTAAATATTAAAAATATATAAGAAAAATCAGCTCTAGTAATTATTTACAAAAAATATTTTAAAGTTTCAAATAACACCATATTTTATGTATATATTAATATTATAACATTTATATGGAACATGGTAAAGGAATCACTACAAGGAGAAGAGGTAAAAACCTTACGCTTTGCCAATGACATTGTAGTATTAGGGGAGTCAGAAGAATTTTGGAAAACATGATAAATGGCATGAAGGTGGTCGTGGAGAAAGAGTTCACTATGAGGATTAATAGAAAGAAAACAAAGGTATGGAGTGTAGTATGGGAAATAGTGGAATAACATAGTGAATTAGATTGGGAACGGTTAAGGAATTCTGCTATTTGGGGAGCATAATAACTAGAGTAGGACAGCAGGAAGGCTTTCGCGAAAAAGGGGAATTTAATCACGGGTAATATAAGTGTGAATATTAGGAAATCGTTTCATGGCGTGTGGCGTGGGATGTAGGACTTGCAGAAAGGAAAAGAATAGAAACCTTTGAAATGTGCTGCTATAGGAGAATGCTGGAAATCAGATAGGTGGATAGTGTCACTAACGAGGATTATCTAAACAGAATAGGGGGAAGAGCGAAAAATATGGAGGTCGTGGTTATACGCCATTTTTTAAGACTTGTAAAATTAATATTAGAGTGAAGTGTATGGAATAAGAACAGCAGGGCAAAGATTGAATATGCTCAGATTAGGGAGGAATTGGGATGTGCTATTTATATGGAAATGAAAAGGCTTGCGCAAGATAGGTAAGCATGCAGGGTTGCATCAGACCAGTCTTAGGACTGAATACCACAACAACAAATATTTATTATTACTGTAACATTAAATATGAACAGCTTATTTATAATTGGAGGTATTTCCCGTGTCATTAATATGTACAGTATAATATAATTTTTCCATAAAATATTGGATAATATTTCACACCAAACGGCACTGAAATTGGGGGTGGAAAAAAAATTTTACAGCCAGCTCGCGGTGTGGAGATTAAGGACCTACCATACTTTATTTTTATAGCGCAAAAATAATATGAGAAATATTTTACTTTTATGAAATTAAGATTAAATTCACATTAACTGTTTCTTAGCACAGTATTGAATCAAGGGATACTTTTTTAAATATGAGCTTCCTATAAAAATACTATGAACCCTGAAATATTTTTAATTTGACTACCACCTGGCTCTATTTGCAATTCCAAAAAACCCCATTAAAGGAAAAATTGTTAACAGGATATAACGAAATATGTTTAAAATTATAGTGTGCGCGGTGGAAAGGTAGAGATGAAATGTTCCCCGCAGAATAAGAAGCTTATCTGGCAGCGGCATTTGTTGTTGTGGGAGGAGAAGAGGTCGATGCAAGCGTGACACAGCTGCGTCGAGAACTGTTTTTGTTGTAGATGTTATCAAACGTTGTTGGTGTTTCTGTATTTTGACAGCAAATACTACGCGACGTGTAACGATTGACCGTAGCACACCACGCAAAGAACTGCGTGTGTGTGTGTGACAGCTGCACAAACTCCGGCTGCATAGAGATTAGATAAGAAATGCAGTTCTCACGCCGGAGTACTTGGCTATCAGCGCTGTTCATCGGCTACCTTTCGGCCGAAAATATGACTGTAGACCGTCGAGCTCGTGACGTCATCACGTTATCGATGACCTGTTGAAAATTATCTTTGTCTCCGTCTGGCGCATGGTTATAATTGCAACCTTATAAACTATTATTCTACCACATGGAAAAAGCTTACATAAAGTGTATTAGACAACTTTCAAATGTCGAACAAAGTCAACACAATTTTCAAATCAAACGTTTTTACCCGCGGTGAAGCGATCATTCACTAATATTCACTGTTCTAAGTTTCCCAATCAAAGTATTACCATCAATAGCTTCTACAAGGGACTCGCCTCTCCCCTTATATTTTTTGTTTCAAAGCAGAAACCTTCGTTTAAATGTCGGCCGCCTGATCTCTGACTTCTCCGCCAAAGTTGGTGTCTCTTCTTTGCATTTTCCCAAGGACATTACTTCATTTGTATCAATGTTACAATTCGGACTGTATTATTTTGACAAACGTATAATAATTTGTTTCACTCTTCTATTCTAATTACTTAACTGAATGTAGTTGTGCTCACATATGAACTTGTGTTTATTCAGTTTGTGATAATAAAACACTTCTACTCGGAATTTGGCAAGCTACGTGAGGGTTACAGAAAGGGGTAATAAAAGTTACACACGACGGCACTACTCGGGTTTTCTCCCACGTCCCGTGAAATTTGGCGGTAAGGAGGTTGGTGTCTTTCCTCAAAACTGTCGGTGAGAGGGGGACAAACAGCTCCTCTCAGAGAGAAAAAACACCGTCAAATGTTAAATATTGGAAATTGTTCTGACCACGGACATTAACAACGGCAGGAAGGTGTGATCCAGTCCGGAGCAACGAGGACGCAGCAGCTGGAAGGTCCAGGCAAGGTGAGACGACACAGTAAATACTACTGTTTGTAACATTTTGCCGATTTCCTGATACTGCCAGTTCTGAGTAGGATTAGTGTTAAGTCTTCTGCTCTGTTCCAAATATTAGTCAAAGACTTAAAAACACTCTTGGATTTAGTAGAAAGAAATTTACTTTGTATAATTTTTGTAAATATATATAGTGTTTATCATTACAAAATTCCCGCCTTATAACTTTAAATTGAGCAAATTGTAATACACATGTGAAAATATTAAAAATAGAGTAAATGGAATTTTATTTTTATAATAACATTTCATTATAAAATAAGATATTATCCCCCCTCCCTATTCGTTTATAGTTGAGTCGTGATTTGGAATAAACTAAGCAAGTGAGCCACTTAGAACATATCCAAACTTCTCCTACGTACTTGTTCGAAAATATCCCGAGCGTTACAAGGTCTTTTCATTTCATACTGGCAATGACCACAAGACCGAAACGTCAACAAGTTCTCTTGAGCAAGGTGGCAATTATTACCGAGCCTGTCAAGATCTATTTGTAAAAAATATGAAGTATGAGTTATTCCCGTTATTTTGTGGGCTGCACGAAACAAGAAGGAAGTCCACCAGCTGGTGATTTCCCGAGCCTCCTTTTCCGGTTTGGCTCGTGAAGTATCTCGTTCTAGCATCAGCTAAGCAAATGAGGCAGCAGATGTGACTTCATTCGCATAAATGCATGAGAAGGGGGTCTATTCAGTCGAGTGAAGCTGCTGTCCCTCAAAATTCATACCAAATGAGTGGCCATCAGAGAAATGAGTCATCGGGTTCAGGAGATTGTCTGATTATTGCTGGAGGTGGGGGGAAGGAAGAAAACTTCGTCTTGTTCTCGAACTGTTTCTGAAGGTTCTTCTTACAGCGACTTTTAGTTGATGCCTCTGCTTAGTTTATATCTAGCGATATTTATGTCGTTGTTTATTGAGATTCCTCTTACGATTCACGAGTTATTCTGAAAACATGATGGAAAATCTACTTTACTTTTATCACGGTAATACGTATATTATCATTCTGTTTTGTAAAAAAAAGAAGAGAAAATCAAAAACAGGCCGCCACAAAATTTACCATTCCGCTCATGTGTATCCCTAATTCCTAAACACTACAATTTACTCGGCAGTTTGCCAACCGCTTCGTTTAACTCAGGTCCTTAAAACCTAACAACAAGAAATTTGTGAGGGAGCAAAGGTAATTTTGATATATTTCGCGTTTAAAAATTATATATGATTAGAAAAATGGTAAAAAGGCATTTAAATCAAAACATTATTAAATTTATTTGCATCACTTCATCACACAACATTCGTCCAGATTTATTTAAAGGATGGTCGAAATGTTTACTTTATGTTTCAAATTTTTCCAAAATTTTGTGTTTAGGTACGGGTCGTTAAATCTTCATACGTTTTTGTTATTCACAGACGTTAATTGTTCCTATAACCAATAAAAAAGTCCTCATAGGAAAAAATAGTTAACCTTTTCTTCGTCATTACGTAAAAACGCCTGTAATCTGGATTAGTCAACAGTATAGTATCAACTGTGTCCATTTATCATCATATTGGTTCTTTAAGACACAAGATGATGTCCAAAACTAAGAGACGAACGTCGTGTAATGAATTGATGTCAAAAAATTTTAATAATCATTTTGACTTATAGGCGTTTTTACCACTTAATATTTCATAAGTCAGATAATATAGAATTAATATAATTAGAAAAGTTACAGCCAGCTTAAAATATCGGCTGTTAGGAGGTATTACAGGGTATGTAAAAGTATGACTGATCCATGTTGCTTATTTGAAAGTATTAATTCAAGAAAAGGCTTAACGATCAAAAGCTTTCATGATAAACTGTTGTTGTTGTGGTATTCATTCCTTAGACGGTCCGATGCAATCCTCCATGATAACCTATTTTTCATTTATACATAGCTATTACATGCCTAATCTGCTTGCCGTAATCCATCCTTCCGTTCTTATTACCCCACACGCCTCTAATGCTAATTTTACAAGACCCTCGTGTCTCAAAATGTGGCCTATTAATCTAAACTGTGTGCAATAAATCAATTATTTGTCTATTTAGCATAATGAATATAAAATACAACAATTTTTTCAGCACAAAAAATTAATAATATTTACTGAATGTTATCACGACGTTTCGTCCATATTTTGTGGACTTCATCAGGTAGACTTTTAAATGGATATAACTATTAATCATCATGTGGATTTTGCGATATGGTGTGCGTCTAACGACGGGTAAATCACACGTGTAATAGTTTTATTTATTTAAAAAAATATTTCCTGATGAAATCCAGAAATGTGATCGAAATATCGTAATTATATTAACTGATTATTAAAAAAATTTGTTGGCAAATTCTCTGTATTTTTTACTTATTAGAAAATATATATTTATACTAAAAATCGAAGTAGCTCACAGTGTAACATTGGAAGAAGAAATACTCGGCGAAAATTAGGAAGAGAAAAGGGAGTTGTAATATTATAATATTATTACCAAAAGTTTGAATGTATCCAAAATGGGGAAAGGAGTATTTGAAAATTCTAATAGATTTAGAGAGGTTTCAAGTATAAATTTGGGTTCAAATAGCAATAATAATAAATAATGTACCCTTATACTCGGTTCGATGCGCCTATGACGTCATAATACAGCACAAATCTGAAATAAAATTTTTAATATTTTTCTCAGTTTTATTACACGATTTCTGTTTACAACCAAATAAACAACTATGCTACCAAATGAATAAAGTTCAGATGAATAATCACCAAGTACATTATCCAACTTTAATTTGTCCAACACAGTTGGCAAATTTTAGGAATCAAATGTTGCTACTTGTGGTTAAATTATATTTACCCAGAATTCATTGATATATGCTTCACAATCAACTTCCATAAATATATTATGTTTATCAATCGTCTCTCTCCTTATATTATCAATTCTGAATCAGAGATCTTCGCTTTTATAACCTCCACCATGTGTCCAGAGACGACAGGCTTCCACGCCAAAGGTGATACATATCCTTTCTTCTTCTCGTACTATCCAAATATATATATTTTTTCTTTGTAGTCATACCAAAAAATTAAAAATCACGACAATAATTTTTATTATTAACCGTCGCACTCCACGACGCAAAATTAATTAATTTTAGATTCCTGCCATCCAAATAAAATTTACCTGATGGACAAAAGCCGTGGTTGTGTTAAAAAATGTATAAGATTGTTTTATGTTAAATTTAATGGATTGTTTATTTCTTTATATACAATTTGTCCTCCGATATATGTAGCACCAACAAGTGTAAGAAAAATATACACGTATATTTGGAATAAAAATGTCGAAGGGTATTCGACATAATAATTTTTCAGGATAACAAAGAAAGGCAGATTCCCTGCACCACGAACGGAGACGCACGTAGACTTTCTGGGGATTTGAAACACTGTCCGTACATCTAGTGATAAAATCGAATAATTAGCCAGTGAGCTGTCTTTGAGTGTTGCTGAATTAAAATTTAAAGCGGGAAGGATTCAATCTACATACTTTATTAACGCACAGTCTGAGGTATTCAGTCTGCCACGGCGAATAAATTGAAATTTCTCCTACCGATCCCGGGATTGTCTGACGAAAGGAAGCGTTAAATCTTCACACCTTGAAAAGATTTTCATTAGCACACATAAAAATTGGATTGAAATGCGTCAATTGATCGACCGTTTTCGATGGGGGGGATGGGGATTTCGTATGAAATTAAAAGGGAACATATAAGAGAGATCAATAACGGCTCAGAACATTTCGAGGGATTTCTATTTAATTAAAAATACATAAATGAATGCAGTAACTTTTTAATTGTTCACATGGACAAAACACAAAACCTTCAATTAGGAAGACTAAAACGGATAAAGATAGACAGCTGCTTCCATACATGATAAGATTGAAATCAAAATATTCTACATATAAAATATATATTAGCCCTGAGTAACGCTCTTAGTTAAATCCTCGGGAAACATCGGATACGCTCGTCTTTAGCTTCGTCAAAGAAACCACAGCACAGAGAACAAACTTCAGTTCAAAGCAGTTAGTTACTGCTACTTCTATTTTTTATATATATTATATACTTCCATAAATTAACGTATTTTGTGAACTGAAACTTAATATCATTATAGGAATAAATGTCAACTATAAACTTTTGATTCCATTCAACCTAACAGTGTTAATTAAATAGATTATTAACATATTTTATGAATTGAAATTTAATACTTCAAATCAATATACGAACACATAGAGGGATGGTGTTAGTAAATATGAATGATTTTCTTAAACCTTTAAAATTTTCACACATTTTAAGAAACCACGGCTGATTTGACAAACCAAACATAATATTTCATTTTAATGAAATTTAATCTTTGTCAAAAGCATAAGGGAGAATTTTCGATAAAGTTGGTTATGTAATTTATATTTTATGATCTTTAATTTTGACGACATAATAAAGTTGCAAAGTTGTTTAAAAAGCAATTTTGAGGTTAGAGGTTATCTTTTGGGGGATGAGTGAGTATCATGTAAACGGCTAGAGGAGTGATTGGTGACGTCCCAAATGACAAGTAGAAATAGAAAAAAAATGCGGGTGTTGTGATCATGACGAGTATCTACAACTGACAAAGAAGGGACCCACATAGTTTCATTACATATATCTCCCTCTGGTAATACGGCTTTTTAAAATCTTTCTTAGAACCAGGGGACAGGGAGACCTGACAACGCTCTCCATACCTCTTAAATTACATTAGTGTCGAATTAAATACTGTCCTGGGCTAATAAAAATCAGAACCCGGGCAAGGCGGGGCACGCGGCTGATTAAAACCAAGATTTATGCTAGTTATAATTGAAGGTTTCAGTCACAATTTTATAGAATAATCTTTCTTTCCGATGTATCTCCTCCCCTTCGTTTCTTTTGAGAAGTTATTAAAGTGCTGCACCCTCACAATCCGAGCGAGGCTGGCGGAAGAAAATTTCTATTTCTGTGTTTCTTATTGGTAATATAATTTATATTCAAATGAATCTGGTTATCCGGAAGACGCTAATCTTGCTAATCTCCCCCCGCTGAGAAAGGACGCTCTCTGAGGGTGGTGGGACTATGGTAAAGGGTGGCATACAAATGATGCAAAATTTACAGCTAAAGCATGAATATTTTTGGGAAGAAATCGCAAAAAGGCATAACGTTGATTTCTATTTAATTTTTTTCATACTCGTGATTTACAGGACGACCAAATAACTATACTAAAAAATAACAGCACTGACGGAGAATTAATTTCAAATTGAACTCAATCCATTCGATAAAGCATTTTTCACTAATTTACTTTCCCACGGTCGAAAAAAACAACTCTTCAAACAGGAATGTCAATTAATTTCACTGGGAAAATTCTCTCCACTTTCCATTATTAAACCACAACTTTGTGTAGATAATCCCCAAAGTCATTTCAAAAACGATTAAAAATATTAACAATAATATTTTTTTAATACGAAACAATTTAATTTCGCTTTTTGTCTAATTTCAAGAGGAGGAAATTTATTAACACATTTATACAGATTTGATAACAGAGAGTTTTATTTTAAAATATTCGCATGTTTTTTCAGGTAAAGACAAATATTCTAAACAGATTTTCGAATTTTCTAAAGAGAAACTGTATTTTTATAACATCGCCTGCGTTACTTAAACATTTAAAATACTCAATGTTATGTAATATTAGTGTTCACGCGTTGTCGGATCACTGACTTATGGTCAAACCTTTATTTAAATGAAATATAAACTAGCTCTGTGTGTCGTGCCCAGGGGCCAAAGACAACCCTGGGTACCTTGCACTACCTTTTTTATTTATTGGATCTCCGTCATTATATTAGAGCAAAGATCTTTCATCTGTTGTTATTACACCAGTCATCCGGATTAGACAACAGTGTACTATCAACTGTATACGTTTACCACCATATTGGTTCTTTATAACACTAAATAAGGTCCCAAACGTCGTGTAATGAATTGATGTAAAAAAAATAATCCGTCTGACTTATAAGCGTTTTTACCACATATTATTTCAAAACAGTCTGGTAATATTTGCTCTACCTTAACACAGTGCCTGTGGGAGTTTTCTCTCGCAGGCATTTCCTCCCAGAGTGATCTGCGAGGCTCACCAGACTGTCGGGAATGCCTTGTACTCTCTCTCTCTCTTTTTCAAAATTCTCACATGCCGAGACACCTTCTCCTATTTTGGGAGATTTATGTACTGGGGTCGAAGACCTTGGGTATAAAGAAAGAATTGTCCGCTGATCCCATTGAATCAATCGGCCAACTGCCTCCTAAAACTGGTGGAGACACGGAGCAGGGAATGCTGCGACCCCATTGGCCGTCATTCGGAAGAGCGCGAGAATAGTACCCAACGCCCGATCTACCTGATGCAGGTTTTCTATGGTTTTCCCTGCATCTCTTTAGGTGAAACACCGGGTAGGATCCTTAAACTATAGCCCTGGCTACCTTGCTCTTCCTCCCGCATCCCCCCTTTTCAATTCCCTTCCTATACAATTAAAGGGGAGTTGCCTGTTTCAGGATTATCCTCATGTAGCCTGTTTAACGGAGTATAGTATGGGAAACAGTGACGTGATATTTTGAAGGAAGTTAAGGAATTCTGCTACTTGGGAAGCATAATAACTAGGGATGGTATATAAAGTATAGCAGTAGGATAGCACAGGCAAGAAAGACTTTCGCAAAAAAGAGGAATTTACTTACGAGTAATGTATGTGTGATTATTAGGAAATCATTGCTAAAAATGTTCGGGTGTAACGTGAACGGTGAGAGTTGAAGAAAGGAATTTGATAGAGCATTTGAGTTGTGCTGCTAGAGGAGAAAGACGAAAAACAGGTGGGTGGAATATGGGAATAGCGAACAATATGACGGACGTTATCCAAGAGAAGGGATAGATTAATAGATTAAGTTTTACGACCTAAGGGCCTTGTAAAATTAGCATCAGAGGGAAGTCTGTTGGGTATGAAAAGAAGAGGAAGGAAAGGGATGGAAAACGCTACGCAGGTTAAGGATGATGTGGGATGTGGTAGTTATGCGGGAATCATAATGCTTGCTAGTCATAGGACTGAACACTCAACAAAAACCGGGTAGTCATCTGAAAGAGACGCAGTGGCCAACCCTAGAAAACCTGCATCAGATAGGCCGTATATGTTGTTCCTTCATATTTCACTATTCTCCTTTCTCCCCCCTTCTGTTATAAATCTTGCGAGTTTATCGTCCTTTCATGTTTGCTTCAGGTTGTCTAACAAGTCCGTCGCACGCTTGTTATTCAAAACTGAAACACATGCAACCCGTAAATCTTCGACGTCCAATACGCTATAGCCCGTGGGGCTTTCTCCTCTCCCCTTAGACCGTATTTATGTGAAGGAGGGAGCGTTATAGGTGTCAGACCAGTAGTGACAGCTGTGACGTCACATCTCCACATGTCGCACGACGGATAAATACAACGGCAACGTCATGAATAATACGTCCGCTCCTCTCGCCCGACACTTTCGCCACAGAAACAGTATTTACATAAAACAGAGCGTTAATTTCATAATTTAACTTTATGCAGGTTGAATTTCAATCCTGTAACGTTCTGACTGCAATAGTTACGTTATAATATAGACTAAATTTTAATAGAAGCAACTTCGGCAACGTGCGTGATAGATATTCCCCCTCCTGTATCGCTACGCAACGAGAGGAGACAGAAAAAAAATCTGGGGCAATCGGAAATTAAACCCTGTACGTGGAAACGGATAGCCTGTTGTCGCATTACAGAGCAGATGACGAGGGACACAAAAATTTGTTAGCTACTGTTCAGAAAGGAGTTGGTCCGTATGATTATTTTTCGAATTACACACTTTACAATCGCGCTATTTTCTGCCGATTTTAATGGGCTGAGTTTAATGAGAAACATGCCGTCAAAAAAAATCGGGTCTCGGGGTCACATTTTTGGACGTACAAAACTAAATATTCTCGAAATATTTTGCGCTCGTTGATAACTTAAAACTCGACATGGAAACATGACGGAACAGTCCAATGGAATTAATTTGCTTTCTATACGCAAAAGACAAGTCAACATTAATTTTGAGTTTGCATGATTTTCATTTCTTACGCCTACCAAATGAGAATAATAATTTTTACCTAGTAATGTTTGCTTTTGTTGCTCCCGAGCAAAATTTCAAATTTTATGGAAAATCTCTTATTTTTATAACTTTAGTCACATGTAATATGGGAAATAACTGAGTAACAAAGGCCGTTAGATTGGGAAGAGATATTTTGAAGCTAGTTACGGAATTCTGCTACTTGGGAAGCACAATAACTTAGGATGTCAGAAGAACATTGTATTTATTAAATCTACAAATGGGCAGATGCTCGATGGCAGATACATAGAACTTAATTAATAATTAATATCCGGTCGTAAGGACCATACTTAACCTATAATTGGATGTATAATTATATTAAATATATAAATAAATAAGTGTGGAATCATATTAGAAGATTTTTAAAAAGGAATAATATTGTTTTTGCTTAAAAAAACACTGGAAATATATTTCACTATAGTATATTTTTAGAGATTTCGCAGCACTGATCACTTCACTACAACTGCACTACACTATGCTAAACTTTGATTAAGTCTAAATTTTCTTTCTGCTAGAGGAAGTTCCCCAAACACTCCTGCAGGCAGATTGTTCCAGTCATTAATTGTCCTATTTAGGACATAAAGAGTAGCATAGCACAGGCATGGAAGGTTTTCACAAAACAAATGAGAAATTTACTTACGGCTTATGTAAGTGCGAATATTAGGGAATCGTTGCTAAAAATTTTCGTATTGAGCGTGGCGTTACATTACAGCGAAACTTGGATGGAAGGTGTTGCAGAAAGGAAAGGAATAGAGCCTTTGAAATGGAGTGCTATAGGAGAACGTTGATAATCACTAACGAGGTAGTTGTAAGCAGAATAGAGGGATAGCGAACAATTTGGAAGACTTTGACCAAGTGAAGGGATAGATTAATAGGTCACGGTTTTGAGACACTAGGGTCTAGTAAAATTAGTATTAGACGGAAGTGTGTGGGGTAAGAACAGTAGAGGGATGGAACACGCTTAGGTGATAACTAACGATTTGTGATGTGGTAGTTATGCGGAAAGGAAAAAGCTTGCGCTTTATAGGTTAGCGAGGAGGGTTGCACCAGACTGAATACGACAATTATAACAAGTAGGTCTTTGTCACGATTATCTAGTAGAAATTACTCCAAGCGTTTAAATTTATACACGCACATACATACAGATAAATTGCATTTATTGCAGTAAATTGTATCAAAAAGTTGTGAACTGACTGAGGTGCTCTAGATAAGAATGAGAATGACTATTCGAGTGTTGGAAACCCAATAATCGTTGTGCGCCACCTGGTTTGATGCTCACGAGAGTGTGTGATCCGAGAATCGTCTTAGCCGATGTCGTTTAGCCAATAGGAAGTGACAGGTGTCAAGACGCTCGCACAGTGGGCGAGCGAGAAAAAGAGAAATGCGATTACATCTTTTCACCATCCCGCAGAATGCTGCTGAAACGATTACGAAATTTTCCGCACAAACGGACGCCAATGGCAAGAGAACAAGCGAGTGTATCCAGAAGCCGCCCAGATAATGAGTGTCCTGTATTCACGATACAGATGGGAAGGTATTGTTTTTACGACAAAGGGCCCTAAGTGACGGCGTCCCACCCCCATCTGCATAATTTAATTCATGTCAGCTTATTAAGTCGGACGGGACGGGACGGGAGGGGACTCACTCGGCTCTGTCAGGGCCACACCTACGAGCCTCGCCTCCCCCTACACACTTCGTCTCTTCCCTCGTACAGACAACGTTGCACTATTCAAACCGGAATATTCTGGATTGCAGCCTTTATTATTCCATACTACCAACATAAGAATTATTAAACATGTAACAATTCCCCGCTGTAACTGCTTACAAAATCATTCTCGGTTTTCCACCTGGGTGATACAATAATTAAAAAGCGGCATTTCGACGATCAAAGAGACTATCGTCAACCTCCGGCACTGAAAGATGACGTTGGTGCCTTTGATCGTCGAAACGTTGCCTATTTATAACTGTTTGACCCGGATGGGAACCCGAGAAAGATTTTTTCATAAGAATTATTGATGCCTATGTCATCCATCCCCAGTGTTCCTAACAGCTGCCACTCTAATAAGAAAACTAACTGGTAATTTTACATAACGTTTTCTTTTCTACATTCACCTTTAAACTTAGTTGAAACTCGTTGAATTTCTAAACAATGCTAGTCGTAAATATTATATTCGATTACGAAAACTTGTGCGCCAATCCTCAAAAGGAAAATAAAATTTAACAATTATCTAACACAATATAAATGTAATAATTAGTGACCGGGACGAGTAAAAAAAGGATATAACAATAATATTTAACTTGACGTCTGTTTATATATACAAACAGGGATTTTCAATAATAGCAGGTCGACGTTGAACTGGAATGGAACAAGCTGTGTGAGAGTTATTAAATAAATTCTTTATTATATAAAAACGTATACATAGACCTTTCAAATTAAATATATATAATACCTCGCACTCAGAGTGTTCCATTCCGGTCCTTATTGAAAACCCTATATAAACATAAATTTATATGATCTACTATTACACGTTTCATCTTCTCATTTCGGACGAAAATATTTTATTTTTGGACTTTCATTTTGTTTAAAGAATAAATTTTTAATAAATCAATAATCTCACAATAAGTTTAATAATAAAACTTGTGCGTGTTAGATCGGGAAAAGGTGTTTTGAAGGAAGTTAAGGAATTCTGCTACTTGGAATGATAGGGATGATAGAAATATAGTAGACATAGCACAGGCAAGGAAGGCTTTCGAAGAACAGAGAAATTTACTAACGGATAATATAAGTATAAATATTAGGACATTATTGCTAAAAATGTTAGTATGCAGTGTAGCGTTATATGGCTGCGAAACGTGGACGGTAGGAATTGCAGAAGTGAAAAGAATAGAAGCCTCTGAGTTGTGGTGTTGTAGGAGAATGCTGAAAATCAGATGGGTGAATAGAATCACTAGCGAGGAAGTTGCAAGCAGAATAGGACGGTTTTGACCAAGAGAAGGGATAGATTAAAAGGTTACATTTTCAGACATAACAGTTTTCTAAAATTAGGATTAGACGGAAGTGTGTGGGAGTCCAAGCAGATTAAGGTGTTTCTGGGATGTGTTTGATAATCTTGCGCAGGATAGATTAGCATTGAGGGTTGCTTCATCCGAGTCTCAGGACAAATACCACAACAACTCAAAAACTACAGCCAAATTGTCAGAAAAATATTGAACTACAGTTAAGTTAATATAATTACGACGTTGCGTCCATATTTGTGGACTTCATCAGGTAATTTTTTAAGCGTATAAAACTATTACACAAGTGAATAATTTTGAGTCGTGGACTGGGTTCTGACACGGTTATGCCGAAATTAAATTAAAACGATATAGACGAAACGTGATAATTATATTAATTAAATATTAAATTAAATTTCATGTCTCTGCTTTTTTGGTATGCCATGGAAACAGGAATATATATTTTTTTTAATTGCAAGTTCCTACGATACACCAAAAAACAACAACAACGTAATCTTAATTAAAGAACTATAGATGTCCCTAAAGTTGGTGGACGGTACGGATTCAAGTTAAATTATTCAATTTTTGACTTTTGGCCATAATGTGTTTTACTTATAATAATAAGTCAGATTAATAAAACTACTTCGTTTATGATACTGAGAAAAGAAGATCTCAATATTTTAATTTTATCTTAGAGGTAGGTAAAGCGTTAGAAAACAATGTCTTGTACCTTTGACTTTTCTGCAGACCTGCAAGTTTCTTAGAATACACTTTAAAGATGAGTAAGAACAGTTGTTCAACTACAGAATAAAAAACCAAAAATGTCCTGTCAATTCTGTATAACTTATTCATTATAATACGTCACATCAATTAGAAGCTTTCGGCCACTGGGGCCATTGTCAACTATTCCAAAACAGATGACTGGTTTTTTATTCTGGGGTTTCTTAGAATTTGGAACCGTGGTTCACGAGTTGCAATTTGAAAAAGATTAATATTGACTTTCAAGGCGATTGCTAGGCAATTTTTTTTCTAGGAATAATGTAGAAACATACTTCAGCGATATTCTCACACGTAAGCAACCGTACAGGTAACGTCGATTTCAGGCTAATTAATTAATATTTATAGTCTTTGCTCAAGAAAACGGGAGGGTGCGCTGATGGAATACCGAAACAGATGGGACGGTCTCCATTAAGTGTAAGTGCCCATCAAAGATATTATTTAACCACGAGTATTTGAAGGCGGTTATATGTATGCGTTTCCCCGACGACCGTGCCTTGAACCAATATTTTGAAATAGCCCTTTAAATTAATAGTCGCTGCTGTGTCGTGAGGGGGTAGTGGGCGGGAAAGCAATTTCCGACGCTATACGCGTGGCAACGGAAAAGCCCAATTTTAGTCTGGGACAGGGTGAAAAGACGCTCGAATAACGCCCGCCAGAACCGTCTTCCAGTGCGTGGTCCTGAAGAAACCGTCCAGACAGGCCCGATTCTTCGTTATTAACCTCCAAAGACGTCCTCTGGATTACTTTAAAATACAGATTAACAAACGAAGTCTAGATGAGTGCAACCAGAACCATTTTTATGTATCTAAATCTGGAAAAATTGAGGAGCTTCCCGCTTACGGGGCAGCTACTTTACCAGGATTAATCTCAGAAACGGTTTCCTTTTTCAACGTGTAATAATCCTCTGCCAAATTCGAATTTACTTCAACTTTAACTATACCCGACTCGTTGTTACGGTCAACAAAACGATGATGACGTCATACTGCATCATAAAGACGCAAACAAATTTTCTCCTCTTTCTCTCAGGCTTCAAAATTGTGGTTTTGCTTGTAATTAAATAATTTAGTAATTCCACATTCTTACATACCTTGCAAAAATATATTGAACAAAATTACACTTTTCAACGTCACAATATACAAGTTTACGAATAAACAGATTCTACCAATTTATGGAACAATAAAAATAATTCTTTCTTCATGACCAATAGTTTCCTTCATAATAATTTCCATTCAGCGTGCAAACAAAAAATTCTCATCTCCATCTAACAGGACATATCCAAAGATGATACCTCGCTCCTTTCTGCCGCCAAATGTGGTCATCCTTCTTCCTCGTACTAGGCAAAGATATTTATATTTTATATCATATATTAAAAATGGGTTATTTATGACCAGAATATACTTTTTAATGATCCTGAAACTTTATTACTCATCCTTCAAATTTTTATACGTGCCTATTCACCAAACTTAAGTTTTTATTCCAATTTTGCATTAATTGGTCGTAGTCATTTCTAAAAATAAAATAGCGTTACCATTTAAATATAAAAGCCATATTTTAAACACGATCCACGACAATTTTTACAGCTAAGAATAGTTTATGAGCAGAATTTATTTTTCAAATATTATACCAACAAATAAAATTATTTTAAATGAAATAAATTGGCTGTAAGTATTTTTAGATACAGTTTTCATTTAAATGTTGTTTCGTCACCACATTAAAGACCTCGAAAGGGATTCAATTTTTATTTAAAAAAATGCTAAATGTGTAAAAATCAAAACTTGACCACCTCCAAGGGTTTCACCTAAAATCGGTTAAAGTTTGCCTTGAAGGTGGTAAATTTTGGACTCACATATGTCAGACAAAAACAACGATGAAATTATTTACATTTCTCAAGAATTTTTACATTGTTCAACATGACATCACAATCTTTAGAGCAATGTTCTTCTTATTTACTGAATTTAATTTACTTAATTCTAATTAAAATTTGAAAGAAATAAAGAAAACGTTTAGATAATTGTAACGTTTAATTTTATGTTGACAGCAGAAACTTGATGAAAGTACTGGTCAACATATTACAACAGCGAAGACCGAATTAATAATTCCATAAGTATGTTGCTATGTCTACAAGCAAGCCGGTGTAATATCACTTCACGCAAACAAGTAAATCGATATTGATTCAAAAGGGAAACAACAAATTAGCCCCGTGCCTTGTTCTCTGTCCGTACATGCGCGTAATAAGAGATCAATAAAGACTGGGGAGATTGTCTCCAAACAATTATTTGGATTCCGGGAAAAATATATTAATGCACAACAACAACAAAAAATGTATTTGTATCGTGACGTGAGGCTTAAACAATATCCATTATAAAAAAAACTCCTCTTGCTTTTGTAGGCACGAGATTTAAAATAAGGATTTCCTATAGCTCAGCGTTTATAGACAATGAAAAAGGAAAACAATACGAATGCCGAGGAAGATTTAATTTAAATTCACATTTCAATCCGTTGTTTCGCGCATTTATAAATCCATTAAATAAACTATAAAGTTTATTTTGTCTGATCCTTGCTTTTATTATTATATTAAAATGTGAAACAGTAGCATCAAATTATGATGATTATGTTTTCATAAAAATATAAGAAGACATATCAACCATATTTTTTTCATGTGTTCTGGTAATTGCTCACAAAAAATTACTGGAAAATATTAATTTTGTTGTTAACACATTTTAATATGAAAATTAAATTAAAGATCAAAAGTTAAAATATATTGTATATCATAAATCCCATGATTTAACTGTTCACAATAAAATTAGCTAGGCTTCTCAATTAATTCTATTTTTATATCCTTGGAGTAGGAACATTGGTTATCAAAGCCCCCGATTTTTGAACCCACATTCGTGTTTCTCGAATATCCTAAAATTTACAAAGTAAATCATGAACTGGATTCCTATTTATAGAGCAGATTTACTGTAATAACATTAAAAGTAAATTCTGCGCAAGCTTTTTTCACCTCCTCCCTAATCTACATAGTTCATTCCATCCTTGGTCTCCCTCTCCTGTTCTTACCCACACACTTCCCTCTAATGTTAATTTTACAAGACCCTCCAGTCTTAAAACGTGGCCTATATCTATAGTCAACGTCCTCAATATTGTTCCCCCTTCCCCTATTCTTCTTATAGCTTCGTCTGATTTTCAGTATTCCTCTACAGCACCACAATTCAAAGGTTTATACTCTTTTCCTTTCTGAAACTCCTACCGTTCTCGTTTCGCACCCATATAACGCCACACTCCGTACAAACATTTTAAGCAACGATTTCCTAATATTCACAGTTATATTTCCCATAAATTACTCTTTTTCGCGAAAGCCTTCGTTTTTTGTGCTATCCTACTATTTATGTCTACTGCACTTTTACCATCCTTAGTTTTATGCTGCCCAAGTAGCTTAATTCCTTAACTTCCATCATAATATCCCTTCCCAATCTAACACCCTTTATTATTACACTGTTTGCCATACTACACTCCATTACCTTGGGTTTTCCCTCTATTAACCCCCATATTGAACTTTCTCCAAGATCGCGTTCATGTTATTTATTATGGTTTCCAAATCTTCTTCTGACTTTCCTAATACCACAATAGTATTATGGTCTGAATTCTTGTTTATATAACTGATTTACGTATTTCCTGATTCAATTTTTAAAGTTTCCTTCTATAGTAGCACTGTAAGTAAATTCTACATATATATTGCTTGTATTTTAAGTATTCGGCGTATTTATCTTCATCATATTTCAAGTATCCCAGTTCTCATGCCGCTTGGTATCAACTTTGTTTGTTGACCACGGCTTGAGGTTCTTACTCATAAGTGTAGAAACTTCTTGGGCCGCATTTAGTTACTGTGGTATGAGAAGGATGAGAACATATTTTTGACGTCCCATAATCGGCTTGCAAATCCCATTGTTCGTTGCTGCATTGCGGTCGGAATAGAGCAGAGTTGAGTGAGTGAGTGACTTGGCTGTTTCCGCTTCCGTCTTGTCAATGTTTAAAGCATTTCTGTGACGTGTCGCAATGGTCCGGAAATCACTTCTCCATCGAAGAGTCTCCTTCAGCCGATTGCCTGTGGATTTAGAAGGTAGGCACGTGTTGGAGCTGATAAAAAAGACTGCGCCGTGGAACGAGTTTCCCCGCGTAACAGCCCTGCGGTCCGGGTGCGGCCACTTCCGATTTCCATTAGTTTCGGGACACCGCAGCCGATGACGCAGCTCTTCAGAAGGAGCTTCTAACCGTGCCTCAAACATGGCGGGCACATCTAGTCCGGAAACTCCCACCCCATTACCACGTGCTCGGCTTTCTTTGTGACGCACGCACGTCGGTCGAATAGGATTATCTTTCCAAATTACAATCCATGCGTCTCGTGGACCCCGGAGCACATATGTCCTAATTCCAAAGCGCTTAAAAAGAGACATTTCGTCTATATAAGCTGAAAACTCTTAATGAGAAACAATTCCAAAAAATGACAACTAACAATACCGGACGTTTTCATGCAGATTGGCATCTTCATCTAACGCGATTACATATGGACTATAAATTAAAACAAACTACAAAAACCAAAATAAAATACGGAAAAGAACCAAAAAACTTAGATAAGATTGTCCATTGTCTTTCTAAATATTTGGTCCATTTTTATGTGAAACAATTCATAAATTAATCGTTTAGATAAAAGAGTTTCCCTGTCGAAAATAGTGGCGTCGTGAAAACCGAAACTGTGATTAAATATTCTGCTTACCGTAAGAGTTGTGTTTACAAGTTTATAACTTCAAATTAAACTTTTGTTTTTTTAATGTCACATATTGGTGAAAATGTCATTATTATCAAGATTAAAAATTAAAAGCTTTGTAATATTCCACGTGGTCACGTCGGTTGATGTGACAACAAACAAGAAGAAAGGCAGCCTGATGTGTCTGAGAATAAGGCAATAGTAAGCAACAAGGGCGTCACATTTTGAAATGACGCTAACAGTTCTAAAGTCGCTTTGTCTTTCGAAGATAGACTTGCAGAAATTCAGTTTAAACTAGTTTCGGAATATCCTCGTGACCATCTCTGGGACTTGGGTTTGTCTCCCCCCTTCCACGTTGCCGGTGTAAAACAGTGGAAGTGCGGGTTCAGTCTGAGATCAATCTGAGAAATGGAAAATCAGTCTTTGCTCTGGCCTCAAGCAGCTCAAGCTAAATAATCTATTTGTTTTAGCGTGGAATATTGATTCCGTACAAGTTCGCACGATACTCAGATTGAGAACCCCACGTACCGATTTTTATCTTAAATTCTCGATCGCCGAAGAAGAGACGACTACGGAATTTTCCAGAGTCCAACTCCCAAAAACACTCATCATTTCTTTTCCTCTGCTAAAACTTCAAACCTGATCATCGTCCTTAATTTCGTTTCTTCAATTCTTATATTCAAAATCCTTTTTCTTCGGCCTATTTAACAAAAACCACAATCGTATTTTTCTCTACCAGAAAATTACTCACCATATCGGTATAATTTTAGATGAAAGCCTTCCTCCAGAGGTTAAGAACAATAATAACTACAAAACATTCGTGAATCGGTGTAAAAAAATATTCTATTAAATGGTTTATTTTACTCTGTACAGGGTTTTCTCGATCGTTTCCTTAATTAATCTTCCTGAAAAACTGTTCTGTAACCTTTTTTCTGCTATTTTTCTTGATTAAGGTATTGTCTAGTGCTACAACGAAAGGTCAGATTCTTCGACATGCAGCTCCTTGAAGTGAAAACTCCATTTATTTTATGCGTGTGGATTGTGATTCTCAGTGTGTGTTTCTGCTCTCTAGTCTGTGTTGTGTTTCCAATGATTTCAACTATATCCTTTTTATTTTAGTTGTTTATTTTAAGATTATTTGTAGTTCATCATGTTACTTTATTTTTGTTCTTACAATTATTTCTTGCTTGGTGTAATGTGTGACGTATTCTATTTCCTCAACCGATGACTAATGGAGACTGCAATGAATATACATCAAGTACAATTAATTTTAATAAAGCTGGTAATGACAAACAGATGGATCCAGAAATAGACGGTTGAAACTTCAAAATAACAGAGAAATGTACGGCATTTTGAACCCGTTTTTCATTAAGTATTTTCTGTAACCGAAGTATTACATTACGTCTGGCAGCGTGCTCATGAAATTGCTGTTACGAAATTTTGGTCCCTTTAATAACTGCCGACGTAATTTCAGCATTATTGAAACAGCCCTATAGTTAAATTTTAGGACGACAACATTAACATTTACCGAACAGAATGTCAACGTGAAGTTTTAGTTACCTTTGCTTTATTACAGTTGTTTATCTGTTTGCGTTATTCCGCCCAGTTTTTAATTATTATTTTGTTAAGAAAATAGTATCTTAACCTGTCCAATATTAGACGAAATTTATTACGAATAATGTAAGGCAGTATAATGTGCTACAACTTCGCCCAACAACCAACCCACGGAAGCGTGTAAGCGAATTCTTGACGATGCTCCAGAATCCTTCCCGGATATTACGACGATGCTTTACCGTCTGGTGGCATTGCCTGTAAAACTATGCAGTTTGCAGGATTCTGAATATTTCACTAGGAATCCTCTTAGGTAGTGAGGGCAAGGCACTCACAACTACGGTACATTAGCATGTGCGGAAACCCAGGCACCTGCAATTAAACGTGTGTCTGTTTATAATATCAATTAACGTCTGATAAGAACATAAATACTATTCCCACAAAATTTCCTCTCTTCCTATGGGTTCCTCTTGATCTCCATCTTTTTTTTCACAAATTGTCTGTAGAAACTTAAAAAATTCTTGCCTTGAGAAACTTAATTTCAATCCTATATTATAGGTATGTCTATTTATTTTCCAATATCCCTTCCAATTAATTGTATGATTTACTGAATGTGTTTAATAATTATTGTTCCACTTATACATTCACTTTTGAGTTAGAAAAAGATTGTGGTTTGATTTTCATTGAAAATTACGTTTTCTGTCATAATAATAAATTCTCTTTTTATTTATCCCATAAACCTATATATTCTGGTAGAATAAAAAAATATTAAATCAATCATAAAAATGTAATGGTATTTAATCTTGTTGGCAAAGTTTTAATACTGTCTGATTTTCCTTATCATTCTAAGAATTTTAATCATGATAACAATAAAAAATGTGATGTTTATCTTTTTAAAAAATTAATTCTGTTATTTACTTTATTCACGATAAGGATTTTTTAGAGGACAGGAATATAATATCGAGTCATCTACAGAAGTCAGTCAGCAGTGATAAATCAAGAAAGGAGATAGAAAAGGAAGCAGTATGTCAGCAATGCTGTTTAACATATATATAGAACAGGTGATGAAGAAAGTTAAAATGAAACATAGAAGAAATATCATACTGCAAGGAGAAAAAATAAAAACCATACGGTTTTTCGATAATATTGTAGTATTAGGGGAATCAGAAGAAGACTTGGAAAACATAATAAATGGTATGAACGTAGCCCTGTCTATTACGTATTAAAAGTAACATAGTTATTAAATGCCAGTTTTTTGAGATTTCAGATGAGTGAGACCTTCAGGTTCAGTAAACAGTTTGATCTTTTCATCCATGCCGGGTCGGCAAACAGTTCAAATCTCTAGGAAGGTCCGTCTAGAGAAAATCCTATGAGTTTCATGTCCTCAAATGCATTTTAATGATCTAGCTATATTCGTCTTAAAAACAGAAGCGGTAGTTGTTTTTTTATCAGACAAAAACACTCCCGGGACTTCGGTTGACGTCACACGCCACAAATGACCTGATAACATCAATTCCGCGATAATTTATTTTCGTTCCGCTGTTGTATATTACTGGTTTCCTTTTCCAATAACATGTGGTCGATGTGGCCATCTGGCGCACCGATTCCTTCCGGATAAGTTTCCCTGTGTTAAGACTGTCTCAAGATGTGGGACAATCGTAACAGTAAATAAAATAAGTAAATATATTGCACACAAGACTGGATTATTATATTACAAAACTAGTAACTTTTTTCGTGCCTTAAAAAAATGAGTTTAGTGAATATTCATCCCTGCTGCGACTTTATAATACGGCCACGGAGTAAATGCGACAGATAAATATCAATCATGGAAGGGAGGAAGCGGAGCGATGGAGTCTGACTGAAACATTAATTAGGTCTCTGCAGTTTTGGAAGCAAATTAATGAAAATCCCTCAAGATCACATTTCGTATTTTTGTTTGCTTTTTTTTGTTTCGCATCCTCCGTGAACTTCAACAAACATTTCGTACAAAGATATGGAAATTGTAACATTAAATATAGAGAGATATTTTGTGTGTGAGATGGAAATTATTACGTAGAAAAGTTCAAAGAGGAGGGAGTTAATGCATATTTTATTTAATAAAATTGAATATTTGGAATCATTTATTACAAAATAAAAATCCTGGTATAAAGAAGAGACGTTTTGAAAAAAAGTAAATCAGCTATTATTACTTCGTCATATTTTTATTTTACATTCTGTAGTTTCCAGGGAACGAAGAGAATAACCCTAATGATTTTTTTTACTATTATGATAAGCGCTGGAGGATTATTGGACGACTGCCATTTTACATTTGGACAGACTCAGATTTTCTTTCCACACAATGAAACAAATTGTTTATAAGCTATAAACTTACAAGTAAACAGTTTTAAATAACATTTATTAAATCAAGTAGTGTATCTGACAATTAAATATACAATAAATGACTCTAATCAACCTCTTTGCGTTTTCTTAAATTTAAATATTAAACATTACAACGTTTCGTCTCTTATTTGAAACTTCTTCAGGTACTAAAAAGAAATTTATGATTTCGTACCAGAAGAAGTCTCAAATGAGAGACGAAACGTTGTAATGTTTAATATTCAAACTAATAAAAAACTGACAAAGAGGCTGCTGTTCTCTAAGTCTTTCGCCCAGATTTTTAGACTACTTCTGTTTAATAAATAACCAATTTCCAACCGAAGTTAATTTACAAATAAACGAATGAATTCAATCCAAAACCCACGTTTAAAACATCAAAAAAGGAGCATTTTAATTTTTTAAATACTCATTAAATATAATCGTGGAAATAAAATTTTTAATTAAGAATTTTGGATGCATCTTTTAACGTACTAATGTTAATAATTAAGCCATTATAATCAACTGTTCTATTTTATATTGAATATCGGGTCTATATACATACATTTATTGTATATTTAAATTTTATATTATGACGTGAATATAATATATTGGGGGCGAGTCGTGTTGAAAAGTTAAAATTTGAATTGGTATACATGGGACTTTCAAATAAAAAATAATTTAGTTGATATCTTTAACACAGCTTGTTTTGTTCCTTTTCAACATCAACCCGCCCTTACTGAAAACCCCTATATTCAGAAGATTACCGCGGAATATAACCTCGACAGCCAAAATTAAATACTCACTTCAAAAAATTAAAATTGCTCACTTTTAGACTGATTTAAAACTGAGGTTAGGATTGAGTTAAAAGAAATTAATAAAACTATAAATTAAATCGCTATTTTATATTACTTTAAAACATTTTATTCGAACTCAAAGGCATTTCAATACATTTCTGTAGTTTCATAAAGTTGTTTATGATGTTTCTACAAATTGCAAATGCCATGAGACACTTTGGCATTGTTTCATGTTTAAAGCGATTATATTATTCAATAAATATTTAAAATTGGATTAAGGCTGACGCATATCAATTTATAGTACATATTTTAAGTTACCCCTACTATATATATATTAATATGAATTACCTCCTTTATTTCCGTAGAATACATATACATCGCTTACTGTTTAAACATTGAGCGGTTTGGTACAAAATAAAAGAATTAAACATAATTCGATTGATTTCAGTCGTTTGAAAATATATTTTTTCAACACAAAGATAATTCAATATAAATATATAGTTTATCTGACAATATACATTAATTAGTTAAAACAGCCTCTTTGTCGGTATTTATTTTATTTAATTACGTTTCGTTTCTCTTTTGGGACTTCTTCAGGTATAAAAATTTAACTGTTCATGGAACTTCACTCCACAACTCCTTCGGTCGCAACTTCATATTTAAATATGTTTTCGTACTTTCATCAGGTTGTTTACATTTTATCCACGGCATCAGAATTTAGTCTACTACAATTTTCTCCTCCATAAAATTCACTGAAATGAGATGCTTTGCTTATTATACAATTTAATTTAAAATTAAAATATATCTGGAAAGAGAACAACATTTTTTTTGTCATTCGTGGTGGGAATAGAAAACAATATGATACAATATTCTTCTGTTTTAAAATGTTGTAATGAACAATACAGTGTAAAAATTATATTTAACATCCACTCTTGTTTTTCTTGGTATCAAAGTTTATTTAAAAAAATATTTTATACATTATATTGCTTGTTTATTCACCACTTATAAAATAAACATTAGCCCAGAAACAATGGACTATTGTGAAATAAGATAATGGTATTTGTGTGAATGGTTTATAGTTTTATTTATGTGATTATATTTTTTTATTATATTATATTGCTTGTTTATTCACCGCTTATAAAATAAACATTAGCCCAGAAACAATGGACTATTGTGAAATAAGATAATGGTATTTGTGTGTATAGTTTTATTTATGTAATTATATTTTCTTACGGGTTCCGAGAACAATATTTCAGACTTGTTCAATTTTTTTTGTAATTTTAAATGTTCTTTATCGGTTAAAAATTTGTAGATTGTATGTGTTGTCGCTAAAAACCCATAACAGTTGATTTTTTTATTCATATAAAAAACTTTTGTCGTATAGACTATCAGTTTGGAAAATAATGACTCGGTATATTAAATATTAAAATAAAAAATACAAAATTAAAATATAGTACATAAGATAGCAGATGATGCGACATGTAAGTTTAAGTAAAATAAAATAAAAATATGAACATTTGTTTATTTTGGATTTGTTTCATTTTGAAACTAAATTTTTAAATAAGTAAAATACCACATTAATGAATTTTATGAAGGCGAATATTTGTAGACTATATTCCGTAGCCGTAGAAACAATACGAACAACAAGCGTAGCCAAACGTCGTTGAGTTGAAGAAAAAAAACAGATTTTAATATACTGTAAATGGGTAATTTAAATTATCTTGATATAGTTTAAAGAATAAACATAAAGTAAAATATTTACTGGAAATTAAAATATATAAACTCTAGTCAACATTAAATTTTAAGTATTTAATTAATAAATTAACATGCTGAAATATCTCATGTATATCATTAGACCTTTCCCAGATTATCTAATAAGTATATTAAATCACTGTTAATGAATATTAAGTATTATATATTATATGTTAATAAATCAGGTACAAAATAAATCTCAGTAATCTCAGTGATATTTGAAACTATTACGAGTAAAAAGTGTATCCTCCCTCCCCCATTTAAATTATTTTATGCGTGATAGAAAAATTATTTGTCTATGTATGTTGATTAATATTCTTTATAAAACAGAATTGTTTATTATTTGGTATATATTGATGTGTGATGAGAAACTGTTACTGGTGTAACGGAGTTTCCACTTTAAAACTTCACCCTCAAGTCGACGCTCGGCCCCGCTATCCACCTGCTTGCTACGAGACTCGACTAAAATATGAGGTAACCTTGTCAGGTGCACCTTCACGACGTCGTTGGGTCACCCGATAATGGTTTGACAAGTGCGTCTGCTTCGTCTGCGGCAAAAGCAAGCCACAGCTAAATCGTTTACTCGTAGCTGTGCTCGTAAACGGAACAGCTTTTTACGGGGGAACTCTTACAATGTTACTCTGCTTCTGTAAGCTGTTAAGGAATAGTGTACAGACGTCTCAGGCACAAACACGACAAACGTTCCATCGCGTACGCCTACGACAAGGTAAATTATTTCCAATCACTAAACGAACTTAGTAAAGCCTACTCAACAGGGATCGTTTTCTTTAAGAAACACTCATCCATACATCATTAATACCAATTCTTTTAAATAGTTTATCAGACAGTTAAAAAATATAATAAATGTGTTAAATTAGCCGCTTTGTCAGTTTTTTTTAAATTTAAACATTAAGCATTACAACGTTTCGTCTCTCATACGAGCATCCTTCAGGTAAAAAATAAGCTGTAAATGGAACCTCACTCCGTGACTCCTTTGGACGACATGCAGGAAAAAGTTTGTTGTAAAGTTTAATATTTTTAAAAAACTGACAAAGAGGCTGGTTTAACTTATATAACAACTCTTTTTATTAGTCAAAGATTATCTCTATATAAATATTTCACAAAGTGTTCACATGGTTCAATTGAACAAAAATTGTTTCTCATCTCTGTTCAACTCCCTTAATAAAAACACGTAAAATCAATATAAACTACGAAAATTTATAGATTTAAAAAAAATGTTCTAACGTTTCTAATATTATTTCTTCGTAATATTAGTTCTGTAATAAGGAGAAACGATACATAAAACCAATAACATACAAAACCTTAAGAAAATAAGAATTAAAAAATATAAACCGATGCAAAATCTCAAGTACAAACGTTTTAATTATAACTTCTTAAATATTTCATGTAAACGAGTAAAAAAAAGTCTATATGTGCCAGATGAAATAAAAAATGTGTAAAATGCGGAAGTTGAGGCAATGTCTGTGGTTGGTTGAGTAGAATCTTTGAGAAAAAAAGAAGACCGGCGATTGGATATTTCTTTTTTTGTGATTCTTACAGTTTTAAGCAACGTCAACATAAATGATGGAGACTTACGTAAGTAATTTAATAAACTAATAAAAAATAAAGAAGCCATTAGGTTTTCCAGTTACGATATATATATATATATATATATATATATATATATATAGTATTGAGAAACGGCTGAAGAGAAATACTATTCCTCAATCGTATACGTCTTGATTTTCCATTCGTGGATAAAAGTTAACAGACTGACGTCACTAGCTGTGCACCAATCACGAGTTAGGGGCGTATACGTGCAGAATCTGACTCCCACCACTTCCATGTCTGTTCTATTATTTCATTAAACAAAATGTGGATTGCGATAAGTACTGTACATATTTTTTTTAAATTAAAACAAAACTTCCGTATGTTGTGTCTTATTTCGACACTTAAAAACGTTACAAATTAAAAAATAAATATAAATCATGAATAATATTTATCATTATTTCAGTCGCAATAGACAGCCTTGATCTATAAATATGTACGGGACTGTAGTTGCTAGTTTAAACGTAATAAAAATATATTCTCCTAATGTAGTCATTAGTCCTTACATACCTAATAAAAAATTATATTTTTAATATAAAATAGTGAAATCAAGTTCTTTTAAGTACTATATATTTTAAACGAATATTTTTAAAGAAATTAGTGTGTTATTTGTTATAAACATCATTCTGTGTATATAATGAATATGTATATAATTTTTATAATGTGAAAAATAAAGGTACAAATTGGAGAAGATACAGATATATACCGAAACGTTGTAATTATAAACAGACTTTTATAAAAGAAGATGTCCCTTATTGGTTCGTTTAATATAATAACAAAAACAATAAATATTATTATATAGATATTACTTGATTATACTCGATATTTAATAATATATTCATAAAACTTCTGTATTTTAGATTTTGCATCAGTAGTCAATATATTTTTTAATTTCTACTTTATCAGTATATGTAAATGGGAATATAAAATGAATGAGAACATAACTTATAAGAATGAGTTTCATGAAAAAAACTGGAGGCAATTCAATATATTAAATAAGGTTATAGGGACAATAAAAGCCATGAAAGTAGGGAAATATTTGTGAATTTTCAGATGAGTTTACTATCTATAATAACATAATTTTCCAAAATAATGTTATATGACTGAAAAAAATATACACATGATATTTGTTAAATCCATAGGTTTTATCAGTCACGCCAATTAATAAACCAAAAATAAATATATTAATTTTTATTTCAAATTTATTAAATTTTCGGCATATACATATGAAAAAAAAATATTTTGAACACTGCCGAAAGTTCCTGAAAAATTGAATAAATTTGAAATAAAAATTAATATATAGTTTTTGTTTAATAATTGGTGTGACTGGCAAAACCTAGGGATTTCACAAATATCATATAAATTAAAAATCAGCCATTAAAAAATTTAAAAAATTATTTGAAAAAAGTATTGTATTTCAATACATATTTTAAAATAGGACGCCAAAAGATCGTTTAACTTTAATTTAATAATTGCTGTACATTTCTTATTATTCCAAAGTGTTCCCTGATGAAATCCTCGAGTTTTGGGGGCAATTTGTAGGACCGTATCGAAGTGAAACCGTGTTTGTTGGCCTGCAAACAAATATAATGTCAAACCTCGCAAATCTGTGCTCTACTTCCTTTTGTTGGTAATGCGCTTTCAAGAGAGAAGATTCGCTACCTCGACCCACAATTCTCTGTCCTGTTTGTGACTGAATTCTCGGAACTCGTATCCTATCGCTTGCTCTACAAAGTCGAGTTTGTGGCTTCATTACTCCCGGAGGTAACATTTTCGTTATCATATGTGCAAACTACACGAGGAACTTGGGGCTGAGCGAGAGCCGGGTATTAACTCCGTATTTCAACTTAAAATAATTCTTGGAAATAATTATCGTTTGCTTAAAAGCCAAACGGTTATAGTGCAAAAACTTTCATCTGAGTAGTGAGGAGAATATTGCCCTGAGTTTCAAAGAAATATAGTAGGGAAATTTCAAACGAAATGGTTTTTAATTAAATAATTATTCTGACAATTAAATATATAATAAATGATTTAATTTGCCTCTTTGTCAGTATTTTTCTCATTTAAATATGAAATATTACGACGTTTCTTCTCTCATTTGAGACTTCTTCAGGTAAGAATTCAGCTGTACATTGAACCTCACTCCATGACTATTTCCTGAAGAATCCTCAAATGAGAGACGAAACTTTTTTTGGGGGGGGCGTTAATAGCCTTCATTAGGGTGATCCTGAAACAAGCAACTTCCCTTTAATAGCATAGGAAGGGAATTTAAAAGGGGGGATGTCGTAGGTAGAGCAAGGTAGTCAAGGGTTGACTAGGACCTCCGGGCTATGTTTACGGATCCTTCCCGGTGTTTCACCTAAAGAGATGCAGGGAAAACCCTAGAAAACCTGTATCGTGTAGGTCGGGCATTGGGCACGATTCACACGACCTTCCGAATGACGGGAGACGAGTTTGCTGTAGGGCCGCAGCATTCCCTTCTCCGTGTCTCCACCAGTTTCAGGAGGCAGTTGTCTGTCTGATCCAATGGGATCAGCGGACAACTCTTGCCTTATGCCCAAGGTGTTCGACCCCAGTACATATACCTCCCAAAATAGGTGAAGATGCCACGTCGTAATATTTCATATTTAAGTTATAAAAATACTGACAAAGACTAATTAAATCATTTATTTTATATTGAATTGTCAGAATAATTATTCAATATAAAGTTACTTAGATTTTAGAGAACACTTACGTCATATTTGTATCGTAAAATAAGTCGGAGTTGATGATTAAACGAAACTCTTGTAACACAGCACTGATCTCCAATCATTTTAAATTAAAAAGTATACATTATTTATTTCGTCGGAATTAATCATTCTCCCCTCCCCAATCCGAGTTATATTTTCATCCATTGGTTCATCTAATATTTTCTTCCCCTTCGTAGTCCTCTCTAGTTGACCTCATGCAGAAAGCCTTTCCTTCTAAACCCACATCCACCGCAGTTCGCTTTACTTCCTGAAACTGTTCTCAGTATTGATCCAACTCCTCGTTAATCACCATGTCTTTCCACTTAAGTTTTCCATTCCACTCCGGAAAAACATCTCAAGCCTCTCGACGTATATCTACTCCATTCCGGGAGCCCTAGATATTTTTAATAAAGCTACAATCATGGTCACTGCTATATGGATGGCGCTTATTACATGACGTCACAGAAAAGTTGTCAGAATCCACCATTTTACAGACCGTGGATGAATTTTCTTGCATTTTCCGTGACAACAGCACAATAATCATTCAAAAGTGGTCTTAATGCCTTAGCCGTTTTACATCTTTTGTTGATTATGCCTCGTTGGTACTCATAATAAATGACAATTGGAGTCCTAAACAGTTAAGTTCTTTGCCTCGTCAAAACATTCTAAACCATCAACTCATTGAGGGAATGTAAAAGTAAAAATATTTCACCGAGGTTGTTAGCTTATGTGTTCGGTTAATCCAAAGCTTTACGTTACTACCAAATTCTGTTCCACATTTCTCCTTAACTTCAGGAAAGAATTCACCAATTATTAATGGATTCAGACGTGTCCCGATTTTAAATAATATGTTCCGTCTGTTTTCTAAATTATACAAACATAAATTGAATGGCCATTTTACTGACTATTCAAGTAGTTTTATTCATCAAGAACTACGCTTCCTTCTTCATCAGATAAAAAGAAAATAAATTCCTTCAGTTCTTAAATTTATGAATGTGTGTAATAAAGATCCATATATATAATAAAGATCCAAATATGAAAATTTTTTCTTGATCTTTCCCAAAAATTCTTTGCCTTTTTTTTCGTTTTATTCAATGCTGACTTCATTCCTTTATATATTCACTATATCAGCTCCCGAACACCATGTCTAATTATTATAGTTACTGAACTAATTTTTTTATTTATAGTACCACACTTCTGCTCCGCATATAATTGATGCTCCTTTTTCCCTGAGGAAATCCGAAATTTGTGGACGAAACGTCGCTTGTAATTGAATAGTACAATTTAAATTATCTTTAAAGTTGTCTTTGTAATTTATGTTTATATATAAGTTAAATAAGGATATTTATAGTGATCTAAACTTTTAGTTTAATAAATTACGAAAGATAATAATCACCGAGTGTCAATTAAATTTGATTTGTTGCCTCATGTTAGCAACTTTAATAATAATTTAAAACATACTATTGTTGTTCTTAGGTGTATCACGGTCATGCAAGACATAATTAAGAAGCGTGGCTTATGTAACAGTAATAAAAAGGTCAAAAGTAAGTAATAGAAATATTTAATTTGAGAACGTTTCGTCTCCTAACTTTCGGGATCTCCTACGTTCATTCTACAAAAAAAATTACTTTATTTATAGTATTTTAATATGATTTTAATTTCGCAACCTCTGGCGAATTACAAGTAGGCCTCGTAAATTCAATAAGGGAAAATGAAATAGACTTATTCGTCCAGTTTTGCCGTAGTATTTTTTTTTATAATCGTCGAATTCATTTTATATTTCGCTCGTCGAGTCTCGTACAACATTATCGGAAAAAAGGAGTATGAGTAAAATCGTAGCAATTGCAGTCATGTAAAGAGTTCCGACAGTAAAGCAGAGGGTCAGACCTCCTCGATTCCGGTCAGTACCAGACGGCACTGCATGCGTCACGCTATAAATAACCATCTTTAAGCCGAATTAAGGATAATTGTAGCGACCTCCCTCCCATTTCGCAACCTCTGGCGATATCTTAATGTGCCAGCAGGAACTGGAGTAATGACGAATATGATTCATCGATTCCCCCCTTTCCATTTAACGATGAAGGCAATTATCCACAGAAGAGAACGCACAGCCTACGCCCCACGGAAACCTATGGAAACAGCTCCTTATCACGTAACATTTCCCCGTGAGATACCAGGCCCAATGCCACTAACAGTTTCACAGACATTCCAAGAAAACTGGTGTAACAAAATACACAATACTCATTTAAATCTCCCTTTTATATCATTAAAAATAAATCAACTTAAGGGACACGGTGACTTAAATTTCGGCCAAAATCTGAAAGAAATCTATTTTCTAATTTTTTTAATATTTATATGTCTATGAGCCTTACGGATCATATAGAAAAACTTTTAATTCGATTCCGTCATTTTTAAAGGCTCAGGAGCAACTTAAATGGATTTGATTCCAAAGTTATAAATGATTACTTTTTCAGAAAAATGGGTTTGTCTTAACTTTATATGATTTCTACTACCAAAATCCTGCTATGCGTCACAAATATAAAGATATTGTCTTCATTCTTTTTGTACATAACCTACAAGTTAATACCTTCAAATTTAAGTATTATTTTTTAATTAGTCACGTAGTTTTAAGTGAAACAAATTTTTAAATTGATGAACAGTGCAACATTATAATTGATAAAAATGACCATCATATTAATGTAAAAAAATGATTAAGCATATTCAAGTATGTAACAGAAGGAACATTTTAAAAACTGTCAAATTTTGAAAATAATTTTGAAAATATCTCAACAAAAAAGATGTTTACAGAAACTAAAAATTTACATTTCTACACATGCTTTTTTTGTTAACACACAGTTAAACTTTGAGCTCAGTTGCTTTTCGTTGACAGGAATTTCAAATTTCAGTCCCCGTGTCCCTTAAATTGCTAATATACAATCATAGCATATAACTGGTGAGGAGAGACCGTTGTGGAGGGAAATGACTCTTAGACCACATTTTAAAGGTATAAATTACTCCTTAAATTATTATTATTATTCGAGGGAAGTTTATGTGGTAGGAACACAAGAGGAACACCAAGATGAGGCTGGATGTTAAGATGAAAAATTATATTGATATGGAGAGCTGCAACGTACCAGTCCGTGGCTGACAACCACCATAACAACGTAACACTACATATTTTTTGGATATTGTTGTTTCAGGTACGTAATGTGCATTTCTAGTTACATATTCAGTGTGATTAAGCTTGCTCGGTAATTCAATCTGTCAAAGAGATGATTGCAGGTTGCATAACCTGCTGCAGGCCAATGCCCACCGATGTGGTGTATAGAGCTACAACGAACCAGCTTATAACAATATAAATAAATAAAAGCACAAAATGCTCAGAGAAATGAAACTAGACATTAAGCGAAAAGGTCCTTGCTTCTAACTAAAATCGATAAAACCATTTAATTAGTAATATAGATACGGAGTAGCACAAGATAAAAAAAATTAACTGAGGTGGAAAAATTACCTAAAATTCCACGGGGAATTGGTATCAACATTTATAATTTTTTAAATACACAATGTAAGTAAAATATGATTTGACCACAGTAAGACGGCGATATCAAAGGAATTTATTATTAATTATTTTTAAATTTGAATAAATAAAACAAAAACCATGGCATTCTTAGGAAACAATCCAATAAGAACAAAAATTGCAATAGCAGGAAAAACGCTCGAACAGTTATCCCATTTCCAATATTTAGGATGTGAAATGACATGAAGAGGATAAAGATATCACAAATATATTTTCAGAGGATAAGTGGGGCAATAAGAACGTTAAAAATAAGAAAAGAAACCCAAAGCAAGTCCCTAAAATGGTGGATAACAAAACAAAAAGAGATCAAACAAATAGATGCAGCTGAAATGATATTTCTGATTGCAGGGAAGGGGTGAAAGGAAGTAGGTGCTCAGACGATCACAGAGAAGTTAACAGAGTACAGAAATAGGTGGAGAAAGCATGTATTACGGATGCCAAAAAAACGGCAAAAGGAGTACTAGAAGACCAAGGTTGAGATGGTGAGGATAAGCCTGGAAAGCACCAGACGAAGACGAAAAATTTGTAATGTCGGACAGCAGTAAATAGTAATATTTAGGTCGGTTAAACAGATTTTTATATGATTTTTACGGATATTTTGGTAGTATTTAGTACAATTAGGTACAGTTGGAGACGAAAAATTATTCGTCTGTATTTTATGTGGTTCTACATTATTTTCTACGACTCAGTAAAAATAATTGTAATTGACTGCAAATTTATATGTGATACGATTTGAAATTAATTCATAGTCATTTCTTCGATTCAGTCTCATTTTAGTGGTGTTTATAACTTTTACTGAAAATTGATAGCGTTATGTATTTTTAAGAGTAATATACATTTAATAGTAGTTTATACCTTTTACTAAAAGTTGATAGGGTTATATACTTTTACTTAACATTTGATAAGGACTAACGTAATTCACTAATATATTATGATTTGCTTCAATCTGATTTATTCAAAAGGATTGTCGTTTAGTCCTTTCCCGGTTTAAGAAATGACGAACCTTTATCAACGAATGTAAAGGAATAATTCATTAGTTTTAAAAAAACAAAGATCAGAAGTATTTAAAAGACTACATTGGAAATATTATTATTCTGTAAGCATATATGTTAAGATTTGTTCAACGAAAGCTAATTTGTAGCTTTTAAAGATTAGTTTTATTCCAAATTTTTTTAAATTAAGTAGTAGCCTTTAAACGAGACATTCGGGAAGGTCCCTTTAGATATCTATTACTAACTTCTATCAAAATTAATAGTTAGACTGGGGAAGATGAACGATTCACTCTGCGAAGATTAAGATGAATGATGTACGTTTCTTGTGACAGTTTGTGACGAACGATATAATAAGTATCTCACGACGGTTTATGATCATTTTGCTAAGCTCGTGCTGTCACCATATGTCAATCAGTCTGAATAAAAGCTACACTGCTATTCCTCCATATGTCAGTCACATGAAAGCTTTGTGTGTCAGAGAGAATATTTTTGAGAGAAGCCATGTCAAGTTCCGATCCGAAAGCCAATATTTCACTATTCCATGTTCATGAACTTCACACCAGAATGGACATCTCTAGATGGAGATGTATGCCATTTTATAAACGGGCGACACAGTTAATATGTTGCAGGAGATTTTCCTCGGCTCTTATCGAAGAATGTTGAACTGAAATGAAATATCATCGGTTTTGACGCCGACGGATTTTCACAGACGTTTAATGTCCAATAAGTTAATTTTACGTTTTTAAAATTCCTTATTTAAAGAGTACACAAGGGCACCATTCATTTCGTTTAACATTAGTCAGTAATTTGCAAGAGTAATAACGAAATATTACAAATTAAATCATTGTTCTTAAATAATTTCCATAAAAGAATGGTACAATATATCAATTTAATTTAATTCCTTTTGCAAGAAATCATACATAAAATTTAAAGTAAACTAACCTAATGTTTCTAATAAATGTTCAATGTGTTCCTCTTTAGTTTCACGGCACACTTCCAACCTAAAATAAATTCTTCCGACATATTGGTTAACATGTTAGGAGGAATAGCAAATCATAAGGTAGTAGGGAAACGAAGGCACGAAGGAAAAACTGGTAGTAAACATAGTAATTTAGGGAAATGATCCCTTGTTTGTGGTTTTACGCCCTTAACATCGACCTCACCGGGCAACGTTCTCTCGTCTTCTCTAAAAGTATACGGTACGATAAATAACCAAAAAAAGAGATGCTTTTGTCACTCCGGAAAAGGCTTGAAACATAGTAGTCTGACTTTAAGTTTACAATTACTAAAACGGCAGCCATTAAGTTACATATATTAACTATTTTATTAATTTAAACACTTCGTTTCGTCTCGCTTTTGAGACTTCATTAGACAGTAATTCTTATGCTTCTTTTCGGCCGAGGGAGTAAAGAAATGAAGGACATAAATTGCTAAATTTTAATCCTGATGTAGTCTAAGAAGAGAGACGAAACGTCGTATTTATATTAACTAGAATTTTGAATAATTTTTATTCTAGGAACAAAAAGAGTTTAGGGACAAAATACAAGGGAAAAAATGCATCGTTTTAAAAATTTAACTCAAAACCTTTTAAAACAACCACAGATAAGTGTAAAACTTGGGGATCATGAGGATGGAAGTTGAAGAATCTTACTGTAACGGTTTAATGATCCTTTTAATCTAATATTTGGCCAAGTAACCAATAATTTCCATAAATTTACTCTGATGTTGCATTTGATTACTTCACCTCAGATAAAAGAATTATTTTCAGATGATTCCTTCTAATATAATTTTTAATTTTAGAACTAGTCGTTTTAAATTATATATTCATGGATATTTCAAGATCTATTCGCAATTTTAGGCTGCTTTTTGAAATTTCTGGAAATAATTCATTTACATTAAGCACTCACATGAATCACACTGTACTGTAATTAATTAGGAGTGAATTTCATACACAAAATATTTAATTAATTGTTATCCTTTTGCACAGCTTCCACTGATATTTATTTCTTTTCGGCTTTCGGCTAAATCTCAAATCATTCTGCCAATTTGAATTGTATATGAGATAACTGATTATGTAGTACGTAATTATTATATAATAATTATTTCAAATTTGAAGAACAATACCGATTGATTTCTAAGTGAAGAAATAAATAAGACTTTGAGACTGTGCAAATGGATTTTTTTACTAATAAATACTTTATCTTCGTATGGCGTTGAATAATTTATCGTTGATACCAGAAAAAATTATTACTGTAAACTACGGAAACGAAAATATAAACAACCGCATCGTTTGAAGTATTATCCCATTAATACTATATTTTGATTTTTTTTCTGATAACCTCGCACAACAAATATTTTTTCTCTTGATTTTATTATTCACTGAACGGTTCTCCCTGCCACCCTTCAACTCGACGTGATCACAAAGTTATGCGAAGCCTTCGAATTGATTTCAGATACGACGGACAACGAACTTATAAAATCCCAAGAGCTTCCAAACTTCTTCACACGCTCCAAGTATGTTATTGACTTATTTTTAACCCGAGGAGAATTTTACTCGGATATCGTTTTTATCTTAACCCGTGGCAGTACGTGATCACATTTAGACAAAATGACGTTACCCAAACACGATGCAGTCGAGGTATTTAGCTCGGAGGAGATTATCGATTCCCTCTTTACCTCCTTAATTGCTTCATTAAGACGCACGATACGACGATTTTGTGGGATCGGTCATTACAAATTTCAAATAATAAATGTTGGTGAAACATTCTTTCAATTGGACCAATTTAGTATATTTACAGAGTTCCAGTAATCATAATCACCACCTTTACCCAAATCTAAATATGTATATGACAAAAAACACGAGTTAAGCAATTAATCCAACAACAGTTTAAATTTAACGTCTATTACATACAATTAGTCTGGCAATAAACTACTTGTGAAAAGAGTTTAAGTGTTACGCGTTGCCTCGTATCTCGATCACTATTGTTGGACTTCATATGTGATCCCATTTTTATGGTTTGGTACTGTTGTGGAAGAAAACTCGGAGAAGGCATTAAAATATATGCCGAAACGAAGTTACTACAAATTAAATTTAAAAAATAATGTCTGTAAAATGTAATTAATTGTTCAATAACACAACGTTTCGTACTCAGTTTTGGGAAATTCTTACTAAAATTTGTTTGTATAATTAAAGTAGCAATATTTCGTAAAAAAAATTATGCTCTTGAAACATCCAGCCTCTTAATTATTTTGATAAAATAAATAAGGGAACATCACATTTTAATAATGTCTTTTACAATGAATTATTCATACTTTAAATTATCTAACATTTGTACGATTCTGTATACATAAAACATTTAAATTTTACTCGTTTACGTAATTATCAAACCTATGAAAGTTAAAAAAATTAAATCGCGGTAAAACAGGAGATAAACTTTATTAAAAAATAAATTTTGATGAGGACAAATAATGGAATTGTTAAAGTATTAAAATCAGACAGAATTTTTAAATGTCGTTACTTACGAACAGAGTGAATTTTTGGTAATTAAAAATTATATTTTATCTGAAAGAAACATACAAAAAAAGAATGGCCGAAATCCAGAAATAGAAAAATTTTAAAACGTTTCGTGCCCAACTTTCAGGACCTCTTCAGGTTAATGATTAAAACCTCATTAAATTTTCTTGTTCTGACTGAAACATATTTCATTAAGATTTTAATTCATGAACTGAAGAGGTCCCGAATTTTAAATTATTCTATTTCTGACCTTTGACCATTTTATGTAGTTTATTTACAATTTTTATAGACAAAACCCCGACCAGACGAAACCCCAAAGCGAGACGAAGAGAAGTATAATTTATTCACTTCCAGTTTCTTAATTTATAATAATTAAGAATCTGTTAATTTGAATAATTTACTTCTCAACGAAATATTGGCGCTTTAAATTCTTTTGTACACACTTTGCAGAGAAAATTCTGACCAGAGGAAGTCTGTAGAGCGATGTTGAAGGGTTTCGTATGTTGAATAAAACGTCTGTTTCTGAATTGGTCATTTTCTGTTATATATATATATATATATATATTCTTTTGAAAAACAGACGTTAAGTGAAACATTCCTTAGTCTGTTATTTTTATATTTTCTTTACAAAAAAATTGCGTCATCCATGATTTTATAAAACGAGATAAAAAACGCATAATATCGGTAATAAAAAAATCAGTCTTTTTTCGGCCGAATGGGGGTTTATGGTGATGACGTCATTACCTACATATCGTTTAATTTTTTTTTCAATTTACGTCCTCAGTTTATCAATGAATTATTTTATTAACCTTATACGTTACATTTCATCGTTAAATTCCTAACCTAATCAATGCTGGAAATGTCCGAAAATATGTGCTTTCATTCGTTTTTTAAGATGCTGTGAGTAACATTTGTTTGCATATAAGAACAAAAAGTCTTGTTAACACGGTCTGAACCCCGGTAAAAGAATGAAAACCGTCTGGGAGCGAAGAGGGTGGGGGTGGGGGGAATTTTCTGCTTTCTGTTCCTCCTTCCTGTCCCGCAGTATCTTTTCTCGCCCCCTTTTGTCTTCGTGTCTTCCCGACTGTCAAGAGTACACGTTATAAATCAGTCCCAAAAGGAGAAAGACTCGCTACTTGTTTGCTTGTTTTAACTTGGTTCTAAACTGCTGTGACGAGGGTATTAGGGACGACGGAGTGAGTTCTTACATCTGGAAACGTTGGTTTTTTTCCCCTCCCCCCCCCCCGCCCTCGTAATGTGGCCGATCATAAAGTAGGAATCTGTGACTGAATCGAACGATTCTAGAAATCACAGCTTCTCTTCATTCGGCAAAAGACCACTTTTTATAGCTCTGAAAGGGTCATTATTCAGCCTACGCGTTGGAATACTCCAAATCGCGTTTTATGGTTTAAATCCATCACTACTTAATTTTCTAATTATTTTTCTAACTAGTTTAATTACGTCGCTCACATAACAGTTTATCTGAAATGTCTAGTACGTGACTTGAGGCTGTGACATATGGTTTCCTAAAGCCTTCATAAAACAACATCATTACAGCAAATGTCACAACATTCCAGAAGACTTTAAGAAAACAGGTTTAGAAGGAAAAAAAGGCATACGTTCATTGCATTTGTACATTTATAAAAAGCTTTTGATAATGTGAACTGGAACACACTATGAAGTATTTTGAAGTCCATAGGAATGAAATATCAAACATGAAGGTTTGTACATAATACAGAAGACAGCAGTAATTATAATTGAAGATCATGGAGTGTGTGCAGAAAAGAAGAAAGGAGTAAGACAAGGATGCACTCTGTCGCCCATGCTGTTTAACGTATATATAGAACAGGCGATGAAGAAAGTTAAAATGAAATATGGAAAAGGAGCAGCACTGCAAGAAGGAAAAATAAAACCCTACGCTTTGCCGATGATATTGTAGTAGTCAGAAGAAGACTTGTAAGAAATAGCATGAACGTGGTCCTGGAGAAAGAGTTCAATACGAGGATTAATAAAGGGGAAATCAAGGTGATGGGATGTAGTATGGGAAAACGTGGAATAACAAAGGCTGTTAGGTTGGGATGGGGATATTTTGAAGTTAGTTAAGGAATTATGCTACTTGGACAGTATAATAACTAGGGTTGGTTGAAGAATAGTAGACGTAAAGAGTAGGATAGGCACAGGTAAGAGAAATTTACTTACGGGTTATATAAGTGTGCATATTAGGAAATCATTGCTAAAGATCATCTTATGGAGTTGGCGTTATATGGGGTCGAAACGTGGAAAAGAATAGAAGACTTTGAAATGTGGTGCTATAGAAGAAAGCTGAAAATTAGATTGGAGAAAAGAATATTTAACGAGGAAGTTCTAAGCAGAATAGAGGACGAGCGAACATTATGGATAACGTTGACTACGAGAACGGATAGATCAATAGACCATGTTTTGAGACATGAGGATCTTGTAGAATCATCATTATTAGAGGGAAGTGTGTGGGATAATAACAGCAGAGGGAGGCCAAGGATGGAATACACTTACGAGATTACTGACGATTTTGGATGTTGTAGTGAAGTAGACATGAAAAGGCTTGCGCACGATAGGTTAGCATGGAGGGTTTCATCAGACTACTCTTAGGACTGAATACTACAACAAAAGCACCTTCAGTGGATCGATAACACTGAGAAAGAACTAAAAAAATCTCCACTATCTCATGTATCGAAAACGGCGACGTGGTAAATAATACGATTTATCATTTTCGTCAATCACTGTAGCAATTAATTCCTTTAAAAATGACACGGTCACCTGGACACTTTTCATAAAGCTTCAGGAACCCCACAAATCTCGCCACATCTCAGATGATCCTCTTTAGCCAATCGATCCCAAGTCGCGCCAACTTAATCTTCCAATATCTTCTTGTGAAGATAATATTTATTCAGTCCAACTTTTTGGTCGCGCGCCTCAAGTTGGGAGAACATATCACAAAAATTGCGCCTCATTTGCATGGAAAACGACTGACTCGCAGTGGATTTTATCTGGAATATTTTTTTTCTCCAGAAGAATGGCCGAGACATCGAAACGTTTTCACGTGCTACTTTTATCAACTGTAAACTTGAAACTGTACTTAATTTCGTTGCAAATGAAACTGCTCAATGTCGATCAAGCCTCATCAGCGTTTGACATCAGTTAATCATATTTAATTAATCCAACTGCAGGCTCGGAAATTATACCGTCACTGATATTTCTGAACGGAGAATGTCGCTGAAATGACATGGCTCCAGCACATGACAACGTAAGCTGCCTGAAAGGTCATTCAGAAGTAATCCAGCGGAATGGTCTGTTCACTTCACTTTAACACGGATGAACGTTTTTCGACGAATCGAGACCGATTGGCTGGGAAATGTCTGTAGGTCCAGAGGGAAATATAGTTCTGGGAACTGTCGTCGTGACATGAAGCTGTAGAAGAAGAATACTTAGACCGTGCTCGCAACACTCTAGGAGTCCTGACCCACCAGATAAAAACGAACACTCTCATGGTAAATGTTCACACTGAAAGCAATTGCACACACAAGAATCCCACAGGAAAGAATACTGTTTTCGTGAAAGAAACAGGAGTTGATTTATTATCTGAATATAAAAAACCCTTGCACGAGTCCACCACATGATAAAAAAAATCTGCTAGGGTGTTTACCATCACAAGATTCTGGATGAGAATTTTTTTTGGTGGTGTATCATCATCACAAATGAATATCTTTGGTGAACGTGACAGAGTCTAACCACGTATTATAACGAAGGAATAAACGAGGGTAGCAGGTAAGGTGACATCACACACCCCCAGATAATTGGGGAAGTCCACGATTGCCGATGTTGCCGTTTTGATGACTCACCTAGCTGCACGTACATCTTGGGGCGGACGTTCTCCTGCCACGGGGACGCCCCCGCGGACGCTGCCGCCGCCAGCACCAGCAACAGCCACATGGCGCCGCCGCCCATCTCATCACTCCGCACTGCAACTGGCTTCACTGCGTCGCGGCGCCGGCGCACGCGTCCTTCTGCAACAACAGCGCCAGCGGCCGTTAGCATAACCTCCACCGACACACTAAACAGACTCATTTTATTTGTATAACAAATCAAAAAATAATAATACAAAGGAAATTATTACACAACGCAATTTACGTTAGTGGAACAGAAGTAGATTTCACAGCGAAATATACAACACCACTAAACTAGACACTGAAGAGATGTGTCGCTAAAAACCCGTTTGAAGTAAAACGGGACTATATATTTTTTAAAATGCACCTGAGAAAACTATTACGATATTAGATATTCAGTGTGGTAATGAAGGAAAGTAAATATATTCTACCGTACGCAAGGCCAACTTTACTGAAGGGTACTGAAGTAATCCATCTTAGCACCTAGGCTGTTAAAAGAAACTTTTAAAGATACGGACAGATATGCTAATTATATTTTTAAGAAACATATGGTTGAACAGAACATTTGGAACAATTAAACAATTTTTAAAAATATCCTTCAAGGCTGTTCAGGATAGTTGTGAAATCTACAAAACAGGAAGAATACTAGAAAATTTGAGTAAAATCGAAAAATACTGGCGCTGATAGATGCGAACAGCAAAGGACTATTAGTTTAGAATCTCATGCATGCAAAATATTAACGAAAATCGTATATAGGAAGATGGAACATCAAATACAATGCGAGTTAGGACAATATAAGTTCGGTTTTAGGAATAATGTAGGGACAAGAGAATGAATATTGATTTTGCGTCTAATTTTGGAAGGCAGGATAAGAAAAAACCGGCGTATGTTCATGGGAATTCTACATTTAAAAAAAGGGTTTGATAATGTAAACTGGAACTCACTATTAAGGATTTTGAAGAGCACAGGAATAAAATATCGAGAAAGGAGGCTTTTACATAACCTCTACAGAAGACAGGCAGCGGTAATTAGAGTAGAAGATTAAGAAAAGAGTAAGACAAGGATACACTCTATCGCCCATGCTGTTTAACTTATATATAGAACAGGCGATGAATAAAGTTAAAACTGAATATGGAAAAGTAATAATACTACAAGGAGCAGAAATAAAAACCCTACGCATTGCCGATGATATTGTAATATTAGGGGAGTCAGAAAAAGATTTGTAAGCCATAATAAACGGTATGAATGGGGTCCTGGAGAAAGGGTTCAATATGAGGATTAATAGAGAAAAAACAAAGGTACTGGAGTGTTGTATGGGAAACAGTGGAGTCACAAAGGCTGTTAGATTGGGAAGGGGATCTTTTGAAGAAAATCTGCTGCTTGGGAAGCGTAAGGGATGGTACAAGTATAGTAGGCATAAAGAGTGGGATATCACAGGAAAGGAAGACTTTCGCAAAAGAGAGAAATTTACTTACGAGTAATTTAAGTGTGAAATCGTTGCTAAAAATGTTCGTTTGGAGTGTGGCGTTATATGGGCGCGAAACGTGAACGGTAGGAGTTGCAGAAAGGAAAGGAATAGGAAGCCTTCGAAATGTGGTGTTATTGGAGAATGTTGAGAATCAAACGGGTGGATAGAGTGACTAACGATCAAGTTCTGAACAGAATAGGAGAAAAGCAAATAATACGTAGGACGTTGACCAAGAGAAGGGATAGATTAATAAGACATTTTTAAGAAATGAAGGTCTTGTAAAATTATCATTGGAAGAAAGTTTGTGAGGTCAGGACAGAAGAGGGATGGAATACACTACGTAGTTTGGGAGGATGTGGTGTTTATGAGAAAATGAAAAGGCTTGCGCAAGATAGGTTGCGTCAGACCACTCTTAGGACTGAATACTACTACGACAATCCTCTATGCCTCCCACTCCCTTTATAACATTCTGCAATATTCATATCCTACAAATATATGTATTATAACTAAGATTAATTAAAAATTCTAATTCTTTGCAAATTTTAAACAACTTTCTAATTTTTCCTTCGCGGAATTATGAATAGTACCGTAGAAAAATTCCTCCCGAAGGACGCTGGAGATTTAAGTCAAATATGAAAAAGATATCAGATAGCCCCACAGAACCCTGGGAAAGCAGACACACAACACCGAGGAAGAAGTGTGCATAACGAAAGGTGAGTAGGTAATACGAGATTTGAACAGTCGTTTTATCAGTTTTCTTTTTGTATATCTCTAGAGAAGATGTCACTTATAAGCACAAGATGTTATTGATGCGTAATCTACCACTCATGTAACGAACAATAATGTTGTAATTGCAAAGTGATATGTATTTAAATTTCATTTATGCTATAAACCGTGTCTGACTATTCTGATGCGAATTCACGAATCATTTTAATGACGTTATAAATATAGCACAGATACGGGAAGAGCGCAAGTGTATTTTAAAAAATTTCTAATCTGCCAACACAATGCGTATTACAACAATGAAATATACTATAACATTGTGGACTTCGAGTCTTGTCATCTTAAGGCTACTATTCTCAAAATTTTCAAAAAAATTAAAGTATAAGGATTGATTTTTCTCGATGATTAAAGAATTGGCGTCTTTTCTCTACCAGCTACAATTATTTAACATTGCCTGGCTATCGAAAATTTTTTAATAATTTAATTAACAGCCAATTATGGACAACAAAGACTTTATTTGATTCATATAACGTTATATCCACACGTTTCGGACTTTATCAAGTAATTTCTTCAGTATATTAAATTTTAAAGAATATACTTTGATAATAAATTATTTAGGCAAACCATATGTAAAAATTTATATGACTGCCTCCAGGGTTCATTTACAACCACCAATTTAATTTTTTCGAAGAACAGACGTTAAGTGCAATATTAGTTAAAATTAAATTGTCTTCTTGAATGTTGTCTTCATTGCCTTGCTCAATTTTTGGTGATAACAAAATACAGATATAATTGTAATTGTTAGAAGTAGCCTACTATCACATAGGCAATTGAGAAATTATTAATTACGAAATTAATAATGAGAATCAGCAAAAAAGAATATGCTAAGAAGTTGTCGCGTTGTCACAGCACGCAAAAAAACAGCCACAACACAGGTCTTTGGAATATTAGTCATAATATTGTAATTAGTATATCACGTCATGTACGTTACTGAGGAATTAGATAAAATAATATTATAAGACCAATTCAAAGAAAAACTAAAGTGTTTATTAATTATTATAACGTTTTGTCCTCACATTTCAGTTTCTATCAGGAAAATTTTTTCACGATTTTTCGACAAAAAATGGTAAAAAACTTTGGAAAATGCAATATTTCATTGAAATTACTAGCTCAAATTTCTATTCTCTTAATTTATTTAGATTAAAACAAATTGAAGTATGTAGTTAACCACTAATTTAGACAAGAAATAGAGGTTCTAGTATATTGCATCTTTTTATTCTGTGAAATGATGGTTTACTTTAATTCCATATTCTAATTAGTCTCTACAATAACGTTCTATTGCCAGTGTTTGACAACATCCCTATTTTTCCCTCTCTCACTTTCAGGGTCAACAGAAGACTTGCCTTCCGCTTCATTTTTTTTCAGAATCATTTAAACACCTATATGTAAAAATATTATCCTTAATATCGTAATTACTTAAAAAGATTCAATATTTCGTAAAAGGACGTGTACATTCTGATTGTTGAAAATAAAATAGTTGCGAGTAAAAACCTAAAATTCTGTGGTGTTGTGAAATAAAGATTGGGAAAAAAAATACCGTTCCTAAAGGAGATGGCAGAGTCAGGCAAGGGAATGATTAACAGGGAGGGGAAGAAAATAATGGCAGAGTTTCGGACGAGATCAACAAGAAGGGTCGTCATCAAATTTATAGGAATATCTAATTCTGACGCTAGAGACTGCATAAAACTCTATCTTCATTTACAATAAGGCGCCTAAAAAATGAAATAATTATCTGACATTATTTTTTAATAATGAAGTCAACATTAAAATAAAAATAAATTTTTCGTGCCATATTATGGTATAAATGAATTTTAAGTTCGTAGATCAAAGTAAAAATCTCCTGGGCGAGATACATTACCTTTTTATAATAAAAAATTAAGGATAAGGATTATTCGTATTTTCTGAAGAATTAGTTAATTAAGTTAGTTGGCACTGGTAAGTGTTTATTCTAGTTTCCTTTGACTGAATTCAAGTAATATATTTTGTAATCGGACGTGAATAGAATTCCACCTACTTTATATTTGAGTGTGGTATAATGGTATCTGGATGCTGTGTATAAAATGTTATCTACCCAGCCTGATATGGGATCTGCTGCTCGTTCATTAGTTGCACTCGCCCCGTTTTATTAAGCACAGATGGAAATTATCACGACTTCTAAAATGTGTTGGTGTACGTGCGAACACACAGTAACGCCGAAGGCTCCTGAAGGTGGGGAATGCCGAGTAACTTCTCTTCGCACTCGATACGACACGGAAACGCCTCCAGCGCACTTCCTTCAGACATTACCGTTCCAGAGACTGAGTTCAGAGCAGACACAATTATACCGATCACCCCCTTACTAACCCGTAAATTCATCCAATGAAATTATTATCGCTACTTTTCAATACCAGTGCACCATAATTATTCCTTCATTTAATGGAGTTCTTTTCAACTTTGAGCATACATTGGTACAAAGAACTGTTAAACTAAGGAGGCTTCCATTAAGATTTGTTTTTGTCATGCGCCATTATTCCACGATGATTAATTAGATCTTAATTTTTTTGCCATTAATTTTTCTTTAGAAAACTGGGATGTTCTAACTTACTAGAGAGAATGTCCTCTCAGATATGGTCAGTCTTAATTGCGGCCGACAACAGGTAACAGCAGCAGTCTAATAATAAATGAAAAGGCTAATGTCGGAATCAGACATAATGAAAACTCACGTACGGCATTCGTAATGTGAATTTAATTAAAATTTCGTTACATAATTTGAGTCAATAAACTTAGTAAAACATAGAATATTTTCCTTTGAAAGTTATAAGCCAATAATAAAAAAGTTAACTCTGCGGCAATGATTTGCTGCGTTCAAATTAAATCAATTGTAACATCTTTTTTTCTTGTAACCTCGTCTAGAAGTGGTATATATTAAAACTTAAAAATAAAATGTCAAAGACAGTATGATCCGGTAAGCATTTTTTAAATATAAGATTTACGTTACCTTGTATGTACCAAAACAAGGTTTACCAGAGTGTTTGTCACTCTTATACCCTTCCCCCCACCCCCAATTTTATTCATGTGATTTCTCCTATTATATTTTCGTTTAATCGATATCCGAAATCTCTCTTCGTTTGTTTCTTTTCTTTCTCCTCCCAATTTTATGATGTAAAACAAACCATTGGTTGCCTAGAGAGGTTACTGGAGGTTTCCTTCCGGCTTCTAACGCAGTTTTATACGACGTCCAGTGTAGGCATTCTGTCTTGTAAGCAGGTAAGCATCTGTACGACTACCCGCTACCTGCTCCTAGGACAGCGCTGCTACCTGCTGTCTACCGTCAATAAAAAAAACTGACCGCATTTGAGACCCAGCCGCGGTTACAAGTTGTTCGGATATTTTATTTAAAAGCAAACCGAATATGGTTTAATTTTTCGAGTCGACGAGAAGAATGTGTCACTTTAAGGGAGAAGGGTAATAATTAGTAATAATTTTGGCATTTAGAGTTCACTTCAAATATTTGAGCAGTAAACAAATTCTGCGGGGTGTTTCACTTTGGGTTGTGTTCGCTGAACTGTACCGATGCAGTGGGTATTACTAAGTTTCAAGAACCTTTCAATTTCATAGCCTCTTTGGCTGAGATTAGTAAAAAACACTCTCACTTCTTCGGTTCTTTTGAAACGTAAAGGAAGAAAATAAAGGAATTTGGAAGCAAAAATTATTCCAGAGGGAGGATAAATGTAAGTCCGTTCAAAACAGCAAAAACACGGGGATATATTTTCTATAAAGTCTATTAATTGGTCTCCAGCTCTCGACAGATATTTTTATACTCAAAAATTAATATATGATTATAATGAAAAATTAAGTATCATAGTCATAGTGACGATATCGGACCGCAATTTCCAAAAACGTTTATTTGAGAGCTTTGTGCTTGCTTGTCGACATTCGTATTGATTAATTAAATTGTTTTGAAGCTAATTATGTGGTGAGGTAAATTACAAACTGAAATCTAACGAGGGTTAATCTACGTACAAATATTCAGCTCTCGGAAATAATTTCAAATACTTAGGCAGCTACGTTACTGTCATTCCAACAATAAATTCTTGTGCATAATTTCAAAGGTCATTAACGCCATAACTAACCCAATTACTGACTGGCCCTCCGATTAATCAAGGCTCGTTCATCCAAAATCTTGGCAGGGAATTTGTATGAGGTTACGGGTATTATACCACCGAGGAACAAAGTTATCTGTGAGTGTCATTCACTTTGAAATCGTCATCATTTATTTAACCCGGCATGACGGATGTCGGTGCGTTAGTTTTGTTCCTCTTGTGAATTAACGCAGCATGCTAGTTAGCTTCTGTGTGAAATCCATTATCTCCCGGCGCAGTTCGGTATAATTTACCAGTCAATTCATTTTGATGTTGGATGTAATTTCAATTCCAATTTATGCTGTGTATGAGTTAGTTCGTTCCTGATTAACAAACCTAAATAAATACTGGGCAGAGCAGCAAAATAATTAGTAGCCAACAATAAATACCGTGTGCTTGCTTTGTTGAAATATGCAAAAACTTGCTTACAGAATAATTCTCGTAAGAGCCTGCTGCTTCCGGCGCTTTGATCACGTACGGGGAAAAAGGTTTAACCGCTTTAAAACTAATTTTTAGACCGTCTATTTCAGAAATATGTTCTCAAGGAAAGAACAAAATAGCAAAGACGGTTGTAGGAGAAATAATTCAAATAATTCATGACGAATGTAATAGAAACGTCCTAATACAATTGTCAGCCGGGTGCGTTGGCAAATCATCATGTAGGCTCAACTGATGGTGAGAACTATAAACGTGAGTTATGTGAGGTTTGTTGCGTTGTGGCTAAAACTGACGGGAACGGTGCTACAAGTCACACAGCGCTCGGAAAACTTCAAACTGCAGCACTGAAAAAGTATCGTATATAATATTTCAAGGACTGGGGATATTAAATTCATTCTCTAGAGCCCGTGAAAGTAGAGCTTTTTCTATGATAACCATGAAAAAGAAAACATGACATGAATAATGGGAGAGAAAGGAATCTGCTTGACTCCGTTCAATTAAACAAAGCAGAAGTATATTGAATGTTACTATTTTGTGAACTAAAATGTCCTCGTAGCTTTATAAATCAAGGACAATAACTTTACTACGAATGATTAAATAATTATTCTTAAAAATATATAAAATGATTTAACAAGCCTCTTTGAGAGTATTTTTATAATTTAAATATGAAATGACGTTTCATTTCTCATTTGAGACTTCTTCAGGTAAAAATTTAGTGTACATGGAAATTCACTCCATGACTCCTTTTTTTGGGTTAACAGAATACATGTTGGTGATCCTGAAGCAGGCAACTCCCGTTTAGTAGCATAGGAAGGGAATTGACTAGGACCCCCGGGCTATAGTTTAAGGAATTTACGGCACAAGTGCAGCTAAATTTTTACCTGAAGAAGTTTCAAATGAATGACGAAACATCATTTCATATTTAAATTATAAAAAAATACTTATAAATAGGCTAATTAAATCATTTACTGAGAAAGAATTTTATTTTCGTAATCATTTTAGGTTTTTAATCAATGTCAGTAATTTCAAAACTTCGTTAATAGTTTACTAACTAATTTCGTTAAACGTTTTAAAGTGGCTTTCAACCGAAATATGCTACTAGCATGACTGTAAACAAAACAAAAAATGATGTAGCATTTTCAGTAACAAAATCATATATTCGTTGATCAATATTTAATGTACTAAAAACAATAAAATTAAACAAAACAGCGTCTACTTTAGTTAACATACATTCAGTTCCCCATACAAATTATTTTTTTACGGACAGTTCTTACGTGGAGCTTCGGTTTAATACTTTTTGGAGAAACATTTTGTCTAATATAGATGATAATGGCATGTTAGAACCGCATGGTCGTTTCTAAAGTAAATAACGAAAAAAATAAATAACAGTTATTCATGAGTTGGTGAAATTATTGAGACTTATTAAAAACCAGTGAGGATCAGAGTTAAAATATAATTCAGTAACCCCTTTTGTGTGCAGTTCATTTCAGTTCACATTATAACAATTTTCATTCAGATGATTTAATTCAAATGTGCATTTAGTTGTTTGACCGTTTAATTTTAATGATAAATATATAATAATAATAACCCGTTGACGTTCACGGTTTTAGAAAGATATTTTATTTCGAACGTTAGCTTTCGGCAGCTTATTCTACCATATTCATCCCAATACACGGAACATTGATATACAAATAAATCAATTCGCTATTGGATACAATTCAATTTTTAAATTACTTCTATAAAAATATACAAGATGTAACCCGTTCAAAAGGATATAAATAAAACCTTTTCGTACCTATTGTACTTAAAAACCAATCAATTTTAACAGCCTTATATTTACAGCGTACTTGTTTACCATTTAAAATGTTTGTGTTGCTCAACACGTCGTCTGGTCTAAACTGGCGGAAAACATCGATATAAGGAAGTTAAGACAACATGCACTAACGATTAGTTTATCGTTAGTGTATGATAAACATAGATTAATTATTTAAGTATATAATGAAAAAGTTACATTGGTAATAAAATTATTTTATAAATAATATTTACAATAATGTTTTACGTAATAATATTGAAAATCATTTTACAATGACTTTAATTTATTGAAAGTCACAATGAAATAAGTTCCAATTTCACTTCCTTTATTTCTGGAATTTATAATTTATTTTCTATTAATAAAAATTTATTCCACGAATCTAAGCTTACTTTTAAAATTGTTCCTGTATAAAATACACGAATGAGAATTCGTGACTGTTATATTTTTTACATGACATGCTGTACTGGTTTTGGATTTGGCTTCTAATGATACTTTGTGATTATACATTCCGGTTTTAACACTTGTGGTGTGTCCAATGTATATTTTTACAGTTTTTGCATAGTATTTTATACTATATATTTAATTCTAATCTTAAAGAGAATTTTCAGATCCGTGATTACACTCTCCCTCCAAGATGTAATAAATGTGTCTTACGCCATTTAAGAATATTTTTCTCAAGAAACTAGAATGTTCTGTTTGTGCCTTTGAGTGTGTTGAAATGAATTTATAGTTTTTAGTGTTTAAAATATATAATTATGCATTCATTTTATTTGGCGCCCAAGGTGATGTCGAATGTAATTTTTTCCTCGGTTTTAATACAATTATTTCATTTAATTCAGTGTTGGAGCGCGATCTTCTTTAGTCATATATATATATATATATATATATATATATATATTCCGAATTTGGGAAGAACCATTCAGCCCACTTCACCGATGTTTTGGGAAAAACACCATGTCCGCTCAAAGCCCGACGTCGCCGAATCTCAAATAATTTTGAAAAAACAGGCAGTGCCAACTTTTCGAGGTTTCATTACCCGCTTCAACTGTCTCTCACGCCGCTTGTATTTGATTAGGTACCGCCAAATGCTTCATTTAATGATAACCGTTACAGTGTGTTTGTGTTTTTAGTGTAAGTGTGAGTAATTTTATACTGTGCCTCGTTTACTACAGTTACGTATTTAAGGATTTTTGTTAATTCATTGTTTATTTTATTTTAGTCTTAATCGAGGACTAATAGAAAAACAATAAATCTATTAATTTTAATGTTATTAATACTAAACACATTTGATTAAATAGCTAATGACACGTTTATGGGTTTTAAGCCATCTCAACATACTTTCTATGATGATAAATTTTAAAGATCGTTCATTAATTATGATGGCACAAGTATCAATCGATTCAGATTCATTTTTTCAGACATTAATCCTCCTTTTTCCAACATAGATCTGTCCGGTATTTGAAATATGGATATATATTAAAAAAATATGGTTTTTTCCTTACTAGCTCAACGTTTAATTTGAATAAATACTATTATTAATTCTTCAATTAAACTTTTTCCATTACGTATGTTACTTTAGGATTTTACGTTAACTAGAAGTATCTTCAATTGTATAAGGATTCCGTAAAAAGCTTTTAATATTGTGGGTGTTCATACTGGTGTGATTTAAGTCTTTCGAATATGTAAAAATATTATAATTAGTCCGAAATTGTGATAAAGATTTAAAGAAATTGCTTAGAACGTTTAATTTGTCTGATTTATTGTTAAATTCACGTACATATTTCATCTGCCCACGAGTGACATACAAAATTGACAGGTCATGAACGAGATGAGAGAAAATTAGGCCGCGGCTTCCTCGCCGCCTGATCTTCACCCCCTTAACTCCCTCACAGGGATCTGATTATCCTCCCAAGTAAATACTTCAAACGTTACGATCCCTCTTGCCCGAGCGAGATATGCGCTCTCTCTACCTGTCGTAACTTCGCCATTTGCGTGTTCCCCCAAGTTACTCCCCCTCCCTCCATATTTATGTCCTCAAGTAAATCCATCAGGCACTCTGGTAACCCCGCCTCCTTTCATAATCCTTTGAAGACGAGGCGGAGAAGTGAAATGAATAAAAATTCGGTTACGCTAGAACCCTTCACGAACAATAAAGTTTCGACGGTGGTTAGTAATGTATTGCCTGAATCAAGCGCCCCATTCATTTGTCGCAGTGAAGCTGGAAGATTACTTTCCCATTTCATCAACCTTCGTGTGGAGTTGCTTGAAAGACATTTGTCCCTCACAACGCAGTCCTAATTAAGGAAACGTCTAGTGAACGTATACAAATCTACACACTTTAAAAGAATGCAAAGCTTTCAGGACATTAGCATTGGGAATGAAAATGACGTCGCAGTTCATGTTACGTTGGACAAACCAAACGCTAATTAACAACTTTAAAAAATTTAAAATGCTGTCGAAGCATAAATATTGAAACAACCATAAAATTGATTGTCAACATTTTATATACTGAATGTAATATTATTTCTAGACCGATGAGCGAGATCAAATAAATTTAAAATTGACACAAATAATTAAAACAAAATTTGTGTTTCTTTACCAATATAAACTTTCTGTTCCACTTATTGTTAAAATTTTCCCATGGTTAAATTGTAATTTAACATTACGCATATACGTTATTGGTTTTATCTTTTATTTCGGCATCATACCTTGTGCGACAATCACGTCAAAATTTTTTAATTCATCATTCGGTAAAAAAAAATTTCAGGGTAGTAGTAAATAAAACCATTTACAGTCTTCAATAATTATTAATTTTCCGTCACAAAATAAGAATTTTTCAGTCTATATATTTGTCATATCCTTCCCTCTAACTGAAATTCATTTACAAGTCATTTTCCTTTACTACTACCTGTTTATTAAATTATTGAATTTGTCATTTTTATACTGCTCAAGTTGTTTCATTTCCACATCCTTCCTAATCTGATTAACGTGTTTCATCCTTGGCCTCCCTCTTCTGTTCTCACCTCACACACTTCGGTCTTATCCTAATTTTACAAGACGTGGCCTATTAATGTATCCCATCTCTTGGTCAACGTCCTTCATACTGTTCGCTCTCCCCTATTCTGCTTAGAACTTCCTCGTTAGTCATTCTATCCACCCATCTCATTTTTTTACAGCACCGCATTCCAAAGGCTTACCTTCTTTTCTTTCTGCAAATTCTACCGTCCACGTTTCGCTCCCATATAACGCCACATTTTTAGCAATGATTTCTTCGCCGTACGTAATGACTATCCCGGGAATCAATTAATTAAAAAAGTTACACTTGAGAACACTTGACCAAAAGATGTCTGTGGGAGCGCCAGAGGCAGTCATCAGAGGTAAAATCATTTCTTGGTTGGAAGCAGACGTGATGGAGGCTCCGTGCCACGTGCGCGTGAGAGTATTGCCACCTGAGACTGAGACGGTCCAGTTCAGTCAGAGCTCTGAGGTGCGCATCCAACCGGCTTTGAATTACGGTGCGAGGGTTAGTCAACTGGACCACAGAATCTGCAGTGACCCTTGTACAGCTTGTCCTGCGGTATTTGTCAGCGCAGATCCACGTATCGATTCGAGCCGCACCAATGTCGAATTCTGGTCACAGGACGACGTAGCAAAACCGCCAAATTCAATTACATGCAAAAGAAGAGAGAATACCAGTGCACTAATTGAAAGGTTTTCTTTTTTTGCCCATCGTGTTACGCTTCATTTGATGCTGTCCGTCTGATGCTCCACCAATCGACACATTCTGCAAATGGCTGCATTTAAACCTATTTACAACAACTGACGTCACGTATTAATATCTAGTCACACATATAAAAAAATTTATTCAAATACCAGAAACATGCATCACTAATTTAAAATTTAAACAACTCATCAAATTTTAAAATTCATATCTACGATGCGTTCAGACTTGCGCCATATTTTTTTTTAACTTAACAACTGTTTTAAGGCTAAATTATTCTTACATTTTCCTTTCGGGTGTACTATAAGCTGTTTTCTCAGTCTCATTATATGTTTTCCACCACTCGGTTTGCCATAAAATTGTTCAGAGTAACGTGAAACCAAGTTCTCCGCAACAGAATCCTGGAATTTCCCTTTACGATTCAACCCACTTTAATGTTAAATCCGATGCCTAGAACCGAAGTGCCTGTCGTGCTGCCTGTCTTAAATTTCCACCTTTGTATATCTATCCGACACAGTGTAGCTTCGGTTTCTCTCGGGACTGGTGTGGCCACTGCAAGTACACAATTTCAATTTTTTATTTCCGTTGTTACTCCTTCGGTACCGTAATAATGCCTCTCCTCACCCCACCCTCCCTCTCTCGGTTAATCTTCCTCGGTATGTGCAGAACGTTGTTTCGGGCCAACTAAATTGGATTTCACTACTGTTGGACTATCTGGAATTATTGTACAATATAGTTCATTCAGCAACGTTGAACTGAACTCAGTTACATATACTTTCATATGCAAACTTATCGACCTTGGAAACGACTTAAGCAACACTTGTCTCCTCCCTCCACTCCTACCAGACAACACCACTCACAGTAATAATTATTAAAATTACGCAAGCCTGCGCTGTTTTAATTTTTGATAAAGAGTAGCATAGCACAGCCAAGGAAGGCTTTCGCAAAGAAGAAAAATTTTCTTACGGCTAATTATAAGTACGAGTATTAGGATATCATTATTGAAAATGTTCCATATGGAGTGTGGCGTTATATGGGTGCAAATCGTGGACGATAGGAGTTGCAGACGGGAATAGAATCTTTTGGAATGTAGTGCTATAGAAGATTTTAAAAAATCAGGTGGGTAAATAAGGTAACTAACCAGCAAGTTCTAAGACGACTAGGGGAAAATAGAACAGCTTAGAGGACTTATTACCATAATCACAACACTGTATTTTACATACCTCTAAAGTAAGGATGAATAAAGAAGCGAAGTGGTTTCCAAAGTCAAGACGTACCTCATAACGATTAATTAAATAAATTAATATAAAAGTGGACCGAAATTTAATCTAATTTTGTGCAAATTTTAATTACAACGTAAGCGGTCACTGAAGCTGTAACCTTCCTCTTCAAATCCCTTAATTTTTTAGCTATAAAAATTCATATTATATACCGATAGAATTAATGTATAATAAGAAAAAACGTTACAAGTCTATTATTGGAAGTCTCATATAAGGTTTTTAAATTGAGTCCTGTGACGGCCATGTTGTTTTGCTGTCATCTCTCTAATGTTTTTTTTATTCAGTGAATTATGGCACGATTGAGCAGCACGATTCAGTTTTATTATCAAAATGATGGTCCGTTAGTGCAAACGTTGCGCGCGTTGCGCCCATTTTTCGGCAGACTGCGGTGGCTCTTCAAAGTTTGGCATTTATTATCACAATTATCTGAATAAGAAGTTCTCGGGATTTCACCCAGGTTACCTGAGGACGATAGCGGAGATAGCCTTCGAAACGTCGTATCTTATAATTGACATAACCCGGGTGAAAACCCGAGAACTTCTTATTCAGTGTATCCACCGGGAAAGCCTACATTCTCTAATCACAATTATCCTTTTAAAATTTTTCAAAAAATAATATCCTCACGTATAGAAAAAAAATAAAGTCACTTTTGGAGTCAAGATACATGGTAATAAATTTTTTAAAATTAAAAAACGTGGCACAAAGCCAGTTCTTCTAGTTTGTGTAATATGTTTCCACTTAGTTCTATAAAATATCACTTTACCTACGAGATTTTTATTTTAGGCTGTTGGTGTTACATTAATCGACTGAAAAGTTTCTTTTAAACGATTTTCTAAGTTTTCTGATGAACTTTCTCCGGATTGCTAAATTATTTTAAACTGATTCTATTTCAATTGGAAGTCTTTCCGAAAAGAGATATGAATAACTATGTAGCCTATTTTTTTAGGCAATTACCGTAAATTCGCAAGAAAAAACTGACGATAAAATATTGAGTTAAGTGAATATTAACCACGACCAACTTGCCTGGAAAGACGAATTTAATTAACACGAGACATAACAATAAAATTCAACATTAAGGCCTGTGTGTAACAGTGATAGCTCTTTGACGTAAGTCGGACAGCGATGCAACATTTAGATTCCAGTGCCCAGTTGTGTCAGATGTCAAAGCTTTATATGGTGCACCCCTCGACACTCGTGTCGCTGATATCCAGTGGCGAACTATCTAACAGTCCGCCGCAACCGTAGACCAAAACTATCCACTCACTCTGGGGCGGCACTCAACTTGGACAACACGCAACCAGAGAACTAAATTACGACTCCTCCTCACCAGCTTTCCTAAATTGGAATTGCATTTGATACCCTGAAATTCAGTAGTGGGCTTACAGGCTCTCTCAATTGATGCCGTCATCGAAACTGACTTGATGTCCCCTGAAGGAAGCGAAGAATGATGAATAAAATCATTCTGCAGCAACAACCCTGTTGTGAAAATCTGAGATTTAAATATTGAACTCATCTTCAAGCACGATTCAATTTCAATTTTAATGAGCCTTCATCACACATTTAAAGTTATTTAATTATGTAATAGTATTTAAATAAGGCCTAAAACAGACGAAAAATAAGTGAAACATAACAAACTATCATTTAAAAACTACATGTTTCGGTCCCTCTTCAGTTCAACCTGAAAAGCGTGGAGATCAGAACCGAAACATGTAGTTGTTTTTAAATTATAGTTTGTTATGTTACAATATTTTTTCCGTCTGTTTTTGGCCTTATTTAAATTTAATAAATAAATAATTTTAATTCCGAACGATTATAAAATTTGTTTTAAATTTATTTAATAATATTTAAAAATACCGCGACATTGAAATAGTTGAGTGAGATTTAATTTTATGCCATATAAAACAACTTGGGAACCAAATTTCTTTTGAACAGAAAGATAATTACTTAGATCAATTTTTATTAATGTAGTTTAATATAATAGCTGAAATTGAAATGTATAGTTAGTATTTTTAATGGGAAAAATGGGCATTAAATAAATTGATGCATATTTACTTATGATCGTATGGTTGTAATAAAATGGCATTAAGGCAGTCATAATTTCTAAATTTGTTCCTCCTGCTTTTTTAAATAAAGTTTTATGCATATAAATAAATTCAGACTATAATTGTCATTTGATTCAGTCCATGAAAAATTATTCATATTTTGATCTTTCAATCAATATTTGTATAATTACACACAATAAAAATGTGAGCATGTATTTTTATATATTTTAATCAAATATTTTTATAATTAATACTTCTTTTATCATTTATAATTTTTGTACTATTAATAAATCACAAACAATTACCAAAAGTCATAAATTGAAAATTGATTAGAATACGTTTCATTCCGTAACTTAAGGAACCACCTCAGTTCTTTAATTAAAATAATACAAAAATTTCTTATTGCTCACTCATTTCGACCCGAAAATTGCAGAAGCAACAAGAAATTATTGTATTATTTTAATTATTTGTATTGTATTATTCCAATTAATGACCATGACCACTCTTCGTGTTTTATCTATAATATTAAGCCAAGTAATATAATTAAACAATTGATGACCTTTTACAGACTTTTATTATTAAATTTAGTTGTAACGACGTTTCGGTATGTTTTTATGCTTTTTTCTGGTTTTCTGGTAATAATGGAGTGTGGGAAAGAAGTTGAAGTGTCACTTGTTGCCTCGGATCTCTACCTTTTTGACGGACTTCTGATGAAAGTTTTGTTATGTTTTTTGACATTGTTGTGGGAGGAAAAAACCCTGAAGAAGGTATAAAAACATGCCGAAACGTCGTTACAACTAAATTTAATAATAAAAGTCTGTAAAAGGTCATCAATTGTTTAATTATATATCAACAGATATAACATTTCAAATAATATAATTAATTTATTTATAATTCTTTGATGCTTTGCCTAATTTAGCATTCAATTGCTTTTTTAATTATTTTGGTTAATTTAATGTACAAATTTAATTGTAATTGTTTCTGTAGTTATAAATGGTAGTAATTTTTAATATATCCTTTACACGTCATTAAGATTCAGATTCGGCGACGAAACGTCGAAAGTTGGATAAAACCTCTTTATATAATTTCTGTATAAAAATAAACTACCGTTAAGTGAAATAGTAATAAAGGACGGTTGCATAAAATATGATACAAAATAGTGAAATGTATAGAAAAATATTGTAAAACAGGTATAATTTTTTTCAGTCAATAATTTCTTACTACGTCGTACAAATCAAAAGTTTGAACCACAAACCGACTGGTATATATTTATGCTTTGAGTCTTTACGTCTCTTTACAATATTATACACGTTATTTTATTAATAAAACATTCGATTCCATTAACAATCAAATAATTTATGAAAGTGTGTGCCGCTTGTGTAGAGTAGAATACAATTTGTTGCAAAGGTACTACGGTAAGGCGTTTCATTAACCTGTTGGAGCAATTGCTCGCCCAAATCTTGAAATAAAGTATTCGGCGAGTCTGTCTTCGTTAGAGCTGGGCTTTCAAGCAAGTGATCTCATTACCACAAATGACCTCCCCGCCCGTGATTGGCGTACAAGATGGCGGCTGTTCAGTCGGTCGGCCTCACGGCACTGCCCAGTTTAATCATTGGAAACAGGCCGTTTCCGAGGAACAGGAACGTTATTGCTCCAAACAAGGCCAATTACTGAAGTAGCAAGGCACACACGGGGCGATCGGGCCTCCGGATGTCCAACGATTACCCGATTGTGTCAGCTGTGCTCAAGCGACGCAAGACGGCGACGAAATCCTCATACGGCCCGACGGTGGTGGAAATTTCACATTACAAGATTAATCAAAACGTAGAAATGCAAATTTTTCGTAAATTTAACCCGTAAAAAATTTACTTCCAACTAGATCTATAAAAAAATCGTGATGTTTTCAACCAGAGGCCAACAAATCAAGCTCAATTATGCCGTACCTGCAACAGTCTTCCGGATACTTTAAAATCTAATTAATATAATTAATAACAGCTAATTTATTCACAGAAATAAATTAAATAATTAGATTTATAAATTTCTATCTATCAAAATTTTTAAACCACACAACGTTTGTAACTTCTTTACGTTATTAATTTTTTAACATCTAGATGTAGTGTATATATAAATATGCAAAATTCCTCCCAAAAATTCATAGTTAACAACAAAATAACGAAACGATATAATTACATAAATTTCTTGATAGATATGAAATTTGGGATGACATTGTACTGATAAATCACACTTAATACGGGTATTCAGTGTAAGTGAGATTGAAAGAGATTACGAACAGGGTAATAAAACTAAGTCATGGTGTTATACAGTTAGAATCTTGCATTGGGCCAGCTCATGTATTTACCCAACTATCGGTGGTAAGTGGAGTGATTGATCCTCCATCCAGCCGGCTCCGTAAGAAAAAAAATTGGGCAGTCATTTATTGTTTAATACCTATTTTAAATTTTAAACTTACTTCCATTATATCTAGTATTCTTAATTTAAAATAGATAAGCCCTGCGCGTATATATGTCAACAAATAGAAATGTTTTATTTTATCATTTATACCTGGATATTAAAAATTAATTAACAACAATGTAAAATCTGAGCGAAATCCTAAACGTCGAGATCAAAATATTGTGGGGTTTATTAAATTAATATTTATTAATAACTGTTTCTAACGTAATTGACCAGAATTGATTGAATTTTTTTCGGATTGTTTTTCCATTACGAAATTTTAGATATCCTTTAACATCACGGATTAAAAATTTTAAATTGTTTGAAATATTAAATTTAATAAGAATTTTTTAAATAACTAATACTGCATTATTATTTTTAGTCTGCCACAAGTCGCAACAATTGGAACAATTCACAGAAAAAAAAGGTTTGCTTTCTTAGTCCTGTGTACTTTTATGGAAACATAGGGACTCAGTTCTATTAAAATAATAGTTAACTTTTATATATATGTGGTAATTGCGTCTTTGTACTACAGAATTCGTTTGTACACGAACCAACAAACTTTATTTTAAGTATTACATGATTTTGCATAATAAAGTTACGGTAAAGAAATTAGAATCGTTTATTTCTCTATGGACGTAACTGAAACTAATCATGCCGTTATATGTTTCATAAATAGCTGTCGCGTGAATTTAAGCCTGGGGCATGAAATTTTCGATATTTTTAGTGACCTGTGATCTATAAAATATGTTACTTCTAGAATATTGGAGAGAATATTTGTTCGCATAAACTTCGACGTTGATCTCCGACGTCAGATCGATGGTAATGCAGTATCACATGATTTAAAACAACAACTAAAAAAATTTCATCACCCACTCCCAGTTACGTCCCCCTCTCGCGCCTTTTAAAATATTAAAAAGTATCGCATTCGACGAATCCGTGCTATGTAAAGCGTGAATGCCTATTGTTTTACTTAAACCCCCGCACTGAAAATTGGGGAGCGTAGTTCAATTTTGTTTGTGGAAGAAAAACATGTAAATTTTTTATAAACGTGTCAAGTTTTGATGCTTGTATACTCATTGTATACGAAGTTTCGCTGACCAAATTGATACAGAGAGAGATTGTTAGTGGTGCTTCTATATAACGGGACATGAAAATTAACAAACAGTTATTCGCTTTAGGAGGAGAATAGAAAGAATGGAAAAACTATTGAAAATGAGCATCTAAATACGTCCTGAAATTCATAGCGACGACAGAGAAAAAGAAATGAGAAACAAATTATTGAGGTGCAGAAGAAAAAAAATATCTGCCGGTGATCAATTATTTCGAAACACACACACATATATACATAAATGTGTGTGACTTGCCAGTTGGCGTCACATTAATGTATTAATATTTATTAATTTAAATCTGGTGTCTGACGAACTTCATTGCATAAAGTGAAGTGAAAGTCGCTGGTTGCAAAACTTTTGATCTTTGGTTTTCTTCTCTTGATACGTCTTGTCTTTGTCTGTTTTTACGTGAAATATTAATGTAAATATTCATCTAAAAAATAAACTTCACTTAATTAAAATATATTTCTGACAGTTCTGAACTAGTATTTAATTTGATGGAGTCAGAAAATTATTATTATTCGAAATCACGGTATAATTTAATCAAATTTTCGAGTAGTAGAATGATCTTCCTACCTTTCCATCATGGGTCTTAATGTACCGTAGAAGTTATGAATATTATGCAATTTTGCACCCTGGTGGCTTGTTTCTACTTCAACTCCTTCACTCCATTAAAGAAATAACAATTCACAATACAATGGTAATATTTTAAATGTTAAACGAAACGTTTATATGGATTAGTTCCCAGGACTTCGCAGGCTGAACTCGGTTTCTTAACTGAATAGGTTTCACTATTATATTTAATGAAGGGAAACTTAATTAAACAGCTAATTCACTCCACTGATTTTAGTAAATCATAAGGCCGTAAAATTTCAATAATTATTCATCATTATTTTACAAAATTACATTCAAAATTATTTATTGGTGAAAATCTATCGTGAATATTTTTCTTGTCATCTCAAATCGAGGTGAAATAATCTTTATCAGGTGGCATTACTCACAGGTTCCATACGTAATAAATTTCTTACTTCAAAGATTTCGTAAGTAAAGAGGCAGAAAATAATGGAAGACTTTGAATTACGGTATATCAGAAGATCGTTGACGGATAACGGAGTCACAAATCAGGAAGTGTTGATTCCGATTGGTGTAGATAAAACATTGTAGAGGACACTGACTAAGAAAACGGATATACCAATATGCCACATTCAGAAGAACGGAGAGCTTGTTTAGTTTTGTGTTGGGTGCCGAATGAGAGAAAAATAGACTAGAGTACGTTAAAGCAATTGCAGTGAATAACTTTTCAATAACTATGCCATAAATGTTGAAGTTTTCCTGGGTGCATTGTTTATATAAAGAACTCTCGGGTTTCTAAACGTATGACATTAACGTAGGGCGTCGTTTCGATGACTTGCTTTATTGAAGACTATTTATACAGGCCTGTGAGTTCCTTAAACCTCCTCCTCGTTTACGCATCACCTGGTCGCGTGAATCAAAGCCAGTGCGTAACTCACAACGCAATACATGCTCAGGCAGGGTTCCGCGCGGTAATTTCGAATTTTTGTTCGTTTTTCTTTGAATGACTTCCAATAAAATGCTACAAAAAAATCTTGTGTGTAATGATGCGGATTTCTGTTACCTTCGAATCGAAGTACTTATTTAACAGATTTTTTTATTACGCTTTTACCTGAAATGTGGTTCCACACATACGCATTGAATATAATTCTGCGGCAAAAACCTCTAACTCTTGCACACACACACCCCCTCTCCTTTCCCCGGAGAAACTATCGTTAGTAGAGAATAATCTGTTTCCGATTCAGCAAGAGGTTTATTTTTCGCTATATGTATTTGTGAGTGTGTCGTTGCTCGAGGTAATCCCCTCTGGCTGAGCTTCGTTCGTTCCGTTCTCTGGTAAATAATAAACACGGATTACAGTCGCGCCAGTTATTTTATTAGCTTGGCTCTGGATCAAACGACTGCACAAATCTATATCCCAGGTTAGCAATATTTGCACCGACAAGCTGGCAGCGTGTTCGCAAACATTTATCACTTGAGTGAAGTAACGAGCTTTCTTCGGTTGGCCGTAAGCGCTTCTGTGCTGTCGGAGGAAGGCTTTGGCGACGGAAACGTGATGCTATGAAGAAGATATTTAAGGTCTTTATCTTACAGTTACAAGAAACTTTTTGGGATCTTTGTCATTCTTCTTATTCTTTGTTGGCTCTGTGGCGTATTAAGGGTCTTGGCCTACCAGGACGACTGCGGACTGTCATTTTACATGACACATTACAAATTTGGAATGATTCGTGGTCATCGTATCGAACCTTCCCAATCTCCATGACCATGACGAGCCCATGTAAAGGTGGATGACGGAACTTCTAAGTGTTTAAGCGTGGGTATTCTGTCAATTTACAGGTTCATGACTAATTTAATTAAGGTGATCTGTGGAAAAACATATTACCTATGACATATTGAGGAAATTGCATAAACAAAAGAATAATCAATATATATCACTAACATGTGGAAAGACTGATAGTGGAACAGTTTACTAAAGTCTATACCGTCGGAGTTAAAATTAGGATACCTGGCACATTGCTGGTGAACCGCTGAAGTATTAAACCCGCGAGCGTCTGCACCCAATCACAACGGCAAATATTCCTTTTCCACTTGGGGACAGATGGGCATCGGAGCCCTAGACGTCAGGACTCAGGTCTTCATCAAGTTAACAGGAATGTTAAACTGTAAGCTTGGAATTTTGTTTAGCACAATTGTGAAGTAAATACATAAACAGAGTGTTTTTCGTTCATTTACATCTTGGTTGTTCGCTGCAATATCTGCCCCTTTTAGTTGTGTATAGTCCAAGGGAGATGGTATTTTATTTCAAGTTTAGATTTATTTAATAAAATGAAATGAAACACTTGACCGAACTTTAAAACATTTGTAAATTAAAATAAATCAAAGCTCCTTTCGTGATTTTTATTACCAAATTTTGGTTCCCTCAACATGAGGCTATTATATTAAATAAATTAAATGTTAAATTTTACTTTTCGCTAGCCTAGTCCGTATATTGCCGAGTCTCTATAGATAGCAAGTCAAGGTGATTGTCTGTGAGAGGGAAGCAGAACTGAATGAAGTAATTTCCTCAGTTTCCATCTGGTAGAAATTTTTAATCAATTGACGTTATATTTCATCTTCCCTAGAAGTGGAAATAAAAGTAGAGAAAGATGTTACAATGAGAGACGGACAATATCCTTGGCTGAGTGAGTCCGTCCATCCATTATTGATTCCGCCGTAGGGTGCTGCCCAGTTCTGTATTCCGACAAATTGGCCGTGCTTGACAAGGCCCGAAAATCAATGCCATTAGAGAGATTGCGTGGACAACATACGACTACCCCCGTACATGACGGACCCGTAGCAATTTTTAACACTTACAGGGCTTCTACACTCAATTTATCAGGTGGCTGTGAGGGTTATACCACCTTGAAACCTCGTACCTTAAAGGGAATACAAAGATAACAATAATTCCTCCATACGTCAAATTTTAATATTACCATCAGATTTAAATCTTTTCATCGTTTTACTAAAAGTTGGTAATTTGTTAAACTTAACATGGTCAAGATTACGGTTTGTAAATTTTCTCTCTTTTATATATTCTCTTCCCGGTGTTGCGGAATGATATCTTTATATGACCTAAAACATGCTGATATAAACTAATCGCACTACTGTAGATATTAATTTGCAATTTGGTGTATTTTACAGCTACCTAGTTTTAAAATTCTCATCAATAAAACTATAAGCGTTTCGTGTGAATTGTATACATTTAATGGAACTATATCGCTGCAAAATATTAATTTTTTACGTGTTACACATTAATAACCAACGAAATACTGTTAAGCAGGGCGTGAATAATATTAACAAATTATTTTATGTCTTATATTACGTTTTTTGGTGTGTATTCATCTCCGAGTTTACGTCTTAGCTTTAATTTCCAGTCTTTTTGTCTTCGCCGTTAGATTAAGGCGCTAAGCTGCGACAATTTTAGTTTTACTTTTTCTCTTCTCATTTTAAAGATTTTCTGCAATAAGGTCATATTATTATTATAATGAATTTTGTAATGGCATATAATTTGTAGAAAATTTACAGCCCTTATAAGTTTTGAGGAGGGTGTGGCAACGCGTCAGAAGAGTAATATGATGTTGGGGTAACAATGCGTCTGAGGACGACAATGAGAGAGATACGAGCGTGTTCAGCGTTTAGTAACGGCGACTGCGAGTGAGAGCGGCCGCTGTCAGTGCATTTAAGACGGTAGTGACTAAATAGTGAAAGGGTCGCTGTTTCTCTGAGTTAGACTGTGTGACCATCCTACAAATTTATGGTTTTTCAAAATGATAATAAGAAATTCAGGTGAAAGCTCCTAGATTGTCAATTAATAAGAATAAAAACTGAATTTTGGTTCTAAAAATTTGCGTATTATTGATAAATAAAAGGAAAATAATTCAGCTTAATTATTTAAAAAAGAATAATTTTCATTTGGCTATTAAACATCATATTTATGTTAACCAAATAATTCTGTTCAAATTCGTCCCAAATTTTACATCTTTACTTTCCCATACGTCATACTGTTTGACAGATAAATTTCATGCCTAACGTTTTGCATTAAGTAAGAGCAAAAATAGCCCAAATAAAAATTAAGAGGTAGTTTCCTTTTAAGGGTTGATTATGAAAAAGACCGATTATGAAGCAGAGAGTGAGAGAGTAAAGAAGGAAGACAAATAGACACTGCCACGTTTCAGTCACGAATTGAAGCCAATTAAAGGGCAAGACGCGCTCCGCCGCAGCAGGTGGCACGTGTAAGCACAACTTAAGATTTCAAGGGGTGTGATACTTCGCATACTGCGTGCGCTCTTTGATCGGAATCTCGACTCGTAATTAAGCAAGAAGAGGAGGGTAAGACCGCTTAGTAGTGGAGCTACATGCTTATCTGGATGGCGTTTCACGGGGGTTGGAAACGAGCCTCAATTTTCCCTCGTCAGCTCGCGCGGCGTCAAAGAGACTTAACACGACTATCTTTCCCTCGGCCTTCCTTCGCGGGAAAGAAGATGTGTACATATTCCGAGGTGACAAGAAAATCAAATTATAAGGACTTCCCAAGTTCGAGATGAGTGGAACTTCATCATGGAAATCTAACGAGAATATATCTATCTCTACATAAAAATTCGTGCGGAACAGGTGATATCTTTCTTCCAAAGGTTTCGAAATATTGATTTTATAAACAGATCTGATGACACATTCACTGCTAATGAATAATTAATTGTAATATAAGTACGTAAACACGTATAAAATGAGAAACGTCATGAAAATTAACCCCATTGTCATAATTATACTGTACCGCAATACAATTTAAATTTTCAAAAGTTCCCAAGTAACTACGAAAATAAAATCACAGTTTAATTTGAGAATGACCCATGAATAAAATGAACGAAATTTTATAATAGACTGTCACTGTACATAAAGAAATTGCAAGGCAAGAACTTTGAAACTGTATTTATAAAATAAGGTAATATATAAGCTACACGAGTGGTGATATTTAGCGGAAGTCGGGGCGGAACGGGACACTTATTGTTTAACAATTTTTGTAAACTCAATGGAAAAGAATAAATATATCAATATAACGTAAAAGAACGAATTAATAATTTTGATGTATTTTTAAAAAGAAATTTCTCGTTTTGCCCCGGGGGGCAGAACGGGATAGGATGTTTTGTATATAGAATTATTGCAATGAAATTTAATTTAAGAAAAATCTTAACGCCTGTTGTCTTTCTCATCCTTTTTGTAGCGTACGGTTGATCGCTTCATCGATTTTTGCTTCCGCAAAGAGATTTTTCTTGTAACTGCACTGTCTTTTTTCGGGAACTTTTCTTCTCAATCTGTTTTTCTGTGGGTACAGTATTCTGAAACGCATTTTGAGTCTGCCAGTGTTCCTTTTTTTCTTGAGGAACATATAATATTTTGCCTTGTACAGTAGTATCCCGTTCCGCCCCGCACGCTAGTCTCAGTTTAATGTTTTTGACCGAGCCTTAATATAAGTAGATTTAAACCTAATACGTAACTTATATGGAGCTAAAGACTACTATTTTACGAATATATACCTTTAAATAGTTAAAAGCAGGGAGTTTTGTAGATTACCTTCCTTGGACAGAGTGCAAAAAATTATAAATTCACAGATGTAAGAAGCCAAAACAGGAGTTGATTCACAAGACGCAGTCACGACTTGCTCAAGTCAGCTGCTAGGACTTCTTTCTTCACAATGTTCCACCCCTATTTACTAACCCCCAACACTATGCAGTTCCGGTCCGACTTCCCCTAATTGTAAACCTTTAAGCTGATGATTTAAATGTCTGATCTTTTTATTTTTATATTAACCCTGAAGTTTTCACAAATTGTAGGTATATATAATTTTATTTTATCTTAAGTCACGAAACCCTGTTTATCGTATTAAAACGTAGTGTTTGCTTTATTAGTAAAATTATGCGTCTCATAATTTGTTTATATATATATAGGTACTAAGCGGGTTCCTATTTGCTGAATATATATATATATATATATATGACCTATAAATATAGAATGCTGGAAATTGTTCTGTGCAACGAACTAAATTATTAAAATATTATATGTAGTTGGAAACTGTAGTATAAACGTTTCGACCAAAACCATATATGAGCTGTGCAATAAGAGGAACTATAGAATTATTTTTCGTCTGCTTATACAGGAAACAATCTACGTTTCACACAGGTACGTTTCCGTCACAGAACACTCAACCTGTTTTATATAAACAAGCCTAATCGACAGTGATCCATGGGAAGAACGAAGACAAAGATCTAAGAATATCTCTCACGAGATCCGATTCACTCCTACACTGAACTGGCTATGAATGGACCACTTAGTAGAACGTCACGTCGAGACATGATTAATGAAATAACAAGCTGATGTTGATGCGTATGAAATAGTCCTGATTGCCCTCACCCAGCTAAGTGCCATCACTTTTACATTCAGTACTTCTTTCTTTTTTTTTCAACTCGCCCTAAGTTAGAAAATTTCACTGCATATTCATTTATCAAAGGCCGTGTTCATCAAGAGGTTGCAGAAATGGACGACCACCTTTTTTTTGGTTAACAGGCTACATGCGTCTAGATTCAGAAAACCATTTAAAAAGCGCAAAATGTTAAACGACATTGAGAGCTATCCCAGCCCCGGAACATACATCACGCTACAGAAATGTTAATCCATTCCATAACTCTTAACAGCAACTTCCTTCTTCCTACATTCATGAAATTTATTGTAATAAATAACTCGCCAACCCTAAATTTAAATTGATGTCAATATTATTAATTTTCAGTAAAACGGGTACAAAGTAGCTTCTAAAAATAATTATGATACGACAAAATAATTCATATAAATGATTTTATAGGAATAATTAACGTCTGTGTATACAAAAAGTATAAAAAAATTAACGGTTCGTGTAACAGACATATAAACAAAATTTTAAGAAAAAAAATTTCGAACAAAAAGTTGACCTTCATATAAACAACCTCCGTTTACTAAACACTGACTGGAACTGATTCATTATTTTAATTTTGATATTGAAATAAAACTCTAAGCTTTGCCGATGATATTTTAGAAATAGCGGAGTCAGAAGAAGACTTGGAAACCATAATAAATGGCATGAACGCGGTCCTCGAGAAAGAGTTTAATATGAGGATTAATAAAAGAAAAGCCAAGGTAATAGAGTGGTGTAGTGGAATAACAAAGCGTGTTATATTGGGAAGGAATATTTTGAAACTTGTTAAGGAATTCTGCTACTTGAGAACTAGGGATGGTAAAAGTATAGTAGATACAAGGAGTAGGATAGCACAGGCAAGGTTGGCTTTGCGAAAAAGAGGAATTTACTTACGGGTAATGTAAGTGTGAATATTAGGAAATCATTGCTAAAGATGTTCGTATGGAGCGTGGCGTTATATGGGTGCGAAACGTGGGCGGTAGGAGTTTGCAGAAAGGAAAAGAATAGAAACCTTTGAAATGTGGTGCTATAGGAAAATGCCGAAAATCAGATGGGTGGATAGAATCACTAACGAGGAGATTATAAACAGAATAGGGGAAGAGCGGACACAATGGAAGACGTTGCCCAAGAGAAGGGATAGATAAATAGGCCGCGTTTTAAGACATGAGGGTCTTGTAAAATTAGCATTAGAGGGAAGTGTGTGAGGTATTAATAGCAGAGGGAGGCGAAGGTTGGAATACGTTAAGTAGATTAAAGAGGATGAAGGATGTGGAAGTTACGCGGAAATGACAAGGCTTGCGCAAGACAGGTTAGCATCGACGGTTGTATCAGACCAGTCTTCGGACTGAAGACCACAACAATACTATTCCTTTAGATAAAAATGTGAATTAAAAAATATATATGTCAGAAATGTTGTATTTTAAAAGCAACAAATTTACTGTAAATACTAAATGACACTTCACAACTTAATAAATTACATGATGGTTTGTAAAATTCTTAGTTTTTTTTTCTTTTGGTTATACACTTTGGGTTGGATAAATAATTTTCATTTATAAAATTATTACTTCATTACATCCACATAACCAAATTTAAAAGCTCAAATAAATATTTTATAACGTCGCATTGGCCTAGAATATAAGTTCTAATATGTTTGATACTTGAAACTGTCACGTTTCGACCTACCTGTAGGTCTTTGTCAAACACGAGATACAGATGAAGTGGAACATAACGGTCTACAGGCAGATGGTAACGTAATAGTTTCATGATTCAAACATAATTTTCAGTAACGCCACAAAAAAAATAATAATTCACCTAAAATTCAGGGGATTATAATTCTACGTGATTTTTTGACTACAGTTCAGAACAAAGGTTTTTTAAAAAAATTATTCGGGTGTTGCTCAAGGTACTGTATTAGGCTCTCCTCGTGAAGCTTGTTCATTAGCAATTCCCCTCAGAATCCCGAAGCTTGCTACATCCGCAACCTTCTCTAGTGTTATGCTAAATAATAAATTCCAACGTACACTCGACATTCCACACGCACAAATAATTTTAAAATACAAAATAATTCACAATCAAGATTTAGTAGTACGTATTCTTATACTATTGTGATAATCCATACAATAAACCATAATAGTGATTCAATAAACGTCTTTTCCAATAATTAAATAAAATAATAAACCATCTATACAATCAAAGTTGAAGGGAACATACATGGAACTTCATTAGGTAAAGGTTCATTTTGAAATTTTGATGAGGAAAGATGCCAGATGTATAAAAATCAAAAGCTTCAATCGAAGTTTTATCTGGTCGTTAATTTATTTCATTTAAAAAACAATCTTTTCAGATACCATTTTTAGTGGAAGATTAGACAAATAACTGTCGAAAATAACTGCTAAGTTTTTAAAAATAAATTAAACGTTATAAAGTACTTTTTCTGCTTCAACAAAGTGAATTATTTTGTGACGGTCTGAAAATGCTTATTTTAAATTAATATATAAAATATGTAGAAATATCAATAATAGTGATATAATATTTGAGGTTTTCATTTGGAAACTATATGATTTTTTTAAAAAAAGTTTCACAACTAATTTAATAATATTAAACATTACAATGTTTCGTCCCTCGTTTGAGACTTCTTCTGCTAAAAATTTAGATGTAAATGGAACCTCACTCCACGACTGCTTAGGCCGAAATGAAATTGTAATGAACTTTTCATTTCGGCCTCAGGAGTCATGGAGTGAGGTTCCATGTACAGCTAAATGTTTGACTGAAGAAGTGTGAGACGAAACGTTGTAATGTTTAATATTTAAATTTAAAAGAAAACTGAAAAAGAGGCTTATTTAACTCATTTATTATATATTTAATTTTTAGATAAACTATTTAATAATATTAGAATGTTTACAAAGTAAACACAAGGCATGTTAAAGGTGGACCGAATTATTAGCAAATGACAATGGGAATACAGCACAGCAGGACCTCCACTGGGGAACACGGAACACGTTTCGGATGTAGTTCCGGCTGCGGGATCCCCAGCCTACAAGCCATAGGCTTATGGAACACTATCAGCGTGTAGCTACAATCGTACCACAATTTAGCGCGGTTAAACTCACCTCTTAATCCTAGAGTCCTCAAAGCCTAATTTTATTGGTCGCCTAATCACAGTTAGAGTCCGCCAGAACTAAGATGTACTACACCGAAATCCAATTATGTTTTTTTGGGTCGGTTCACCTTGTTAAAACTTACTTGCAGTAATTTTCGTGATTTAAAAAAAATTCCCCGCGACGGTGGACAGTAAACACTCTCAAATGTAGTAGAACAAGTTTGATCGCTACGTAATTTCAGGCTAGGTACATCCAAGTATCCTACAGCCATAAAATAAACTCAACTCAGAGAACATTGTCGAATGAATACGAAAAATGTAAATCATATTTCAATATTTTTTAAGGGAAAAGAACGAATCTTCTGAGTCAACGTCCTCCCGTCAGGGAACAGTCGCTAGGACCTCACCGATGCTACGAGATTTGTTCGTTTTTTAGATAATGATAATTATCAAATGTTATTGCTGCAATTGTATTGTGAAGATGCTTCATTAGTTTTAGGCTTAACGTCGCAGCAACGATTGGCGACTTACAATTACACTTTCGTCAAGGTAAGTTACAGTAATTTCTCAAATTTATAGTGATATCTGCATGCCTCATGTCCTCCGCCACCCCCTTATCACATCAGGCAGCTTTGTAAATTAGACCATCAGGAAAAAAGATGACTTTACGTCTCCTAGCTGCCGCTTTTTACACATTTATACAATTCCAATCATATATATATATATATATATATTAAAACAAAAATAAATAATGAATTACATTTTATAAATTACACTGTTAATATTTGTCTGACAGAACACCTTTACATTGAACATTCATGTAGCAGAAAGGAAATCGAGCAAGTTTATGATGGCGGCTTCAGTTGTTGCTGCTTCCTTTTGATGCTACGACTAATAATTGTTATTATAGTTGTGTAAGTAATTCTAGAGATTCCACCCGGGTCAATATAGGCTTAGGCCTAGTGAATGCTATTATGGGGTCCGCGTCGCTTAAATAGCGTCGCATAGCGCGTGTTGAATCACAGGTGATATCTGCATGCCCCGTGTCCTCCGCCACCCGCACATTATTATAGCGTTGTGAACTAGAACCGCCAGAATAGAAAGTGACGCTACGTTTTAAAGATTATGAAAACAAGTTGGCGAAAGTTTGACGTCCCGAATTCGACAGCATAATAAACTCTGAAATTTAATTTGACATACGTTCGCGCATAACCTCATTTTCTTTGCAGTTTATTATTTAGTCAAATAACGTTTTTGCATGAAGAACGCCTTTTATAACGTTATTCCTTTCTTACTGGATATTAGCGTTCTGTGAGAACTTCTTTTGTATCAAAGCTTAACGCGGTTGTATTGCATTACACTGTAGTTAATGCGCCAATATTCTGGTGCTTATTTTTCCTAATTTATCGTCGACGTTTTCCCATTTGGCGCGTACTAACCACAAAGCCTTCACACGATTAGAGAATGATCAAAGGAAGGCAAGAAACGGTTTTTTTTTTTTGCAAGCTGCAACAACTGTTCCATCAGCAACACGTTAACCACGACGACGATGACGGAAAATAAAAATAACGTCAAAGAGCACACGAATGCATTACATCGCATTTTTTTACAAGGTCATTCCACTCTGGGAAGACATTTCGATTGCTTATTACTTTGTAAGACCACAAAGTTCTAATAAGTTTTAAAGTAAATCTAAATGATAATTAAGAACGGAAGCTCAAAGTTACTTTATTAGTTAGTTTTCAGCGGACATTACAGTCTCCTCCATCAACTAAAGTTAAATTAAACCTAGGAATATTAAAATAAATGAGAAGAACCACGAAATACTGAATTACAGTCTCCGCGTATAAAAAGAACATCCGACTAATTTAGTTGCAATTTCTCATTCGAATACTTAGTAATAAAGCTTTTTTTTCTATCAACCGTAGTGAAACATATTTTACATAGGTACAGAATGGTAAAAATAAAAGTCTATTAATAAGATCTGAAAGGAAATAACAATTTTGTGACCATGTACTGTTATCGCAATTAATAAATCAAATTTTCTTGTGTCCAAGACATTTACTATGTAATTGTACAAACCACTGGTACAAGTAATACAGAACTATTTTGAACAAAGTTCCGTATTGTTAATAAGATTTTTCCTGTATCCATATTATTACATCAGGATAAAATCGATTAGTTCAATACAAAAAATACCAAAAAAAGTTGTAAAAATAAAATAATGCGTCAATAGGCCATTATCTGTCACTCTTCACGACTTTTGCTACTGACACGTTCCAGCATTGATTTGTGTAATTACTATAAATTTAAAATTAAAGATTATTTCTGACGTGAACAAATGTTGACCCGATCCTCTCCAAAGTTAATACTCCGTACTGAAACGGTCATCAGCTCCTGCAATGCGTCAATGTTTCGTCGTCGGGACGCACGGCGCTGGCTCACGATGTTGCCAGATAGATGGAGGCGCGCAGCTATCGATTCAGGACCAGATGACGTCACGACGCTTCATCCGACAACGTCGCTGCTAACTGGGACACGTGGTTAGCAGTGGTGCACGTGGGCGGCAGTCAGGCCCCAACAGGCACCAAGAGAGGTGTGTCCCATCTACACGCATCTCCCCTTCTCTCCCAAACCTCTTCGGTCACCTTTGGACCACCCAGTCCTCTTTCGACCAGATTTAACTCCCGTTGTTATCAGAAATTTTTCGTGTCTCGCTTCTTTATCGTTCATAATAATATTTTAATCTTATTATTCCAAACTTACTTATTTCTACACTCCTTTCTGGCAGTCACAAATGCCGGTTCACTTATTTGCTTATTTATTTGCATACAGTAATCCAAAAATGGTTCAATTACATTCTAAGAAGCAAGCTTTGCGATAATTTAACGGAATGTGTGATGTCACATTAACTGCTACACAATTAAGTATCTAATTTCAAAAATTTACAATTAAAACAGTCCAAATACTTTTAAGGGTCATAAATTTTTTTTAATTTCCATAAATTTACAGATAAACAGCTCAGATCATCGTTTCAGACGTTTCGTTCACACGTCTCTACTTCATCAGAAGCAGATAAGAAGTAAAATTCCAACTGAATTAAACTACCAAGAACAAAAAAGTAAAAACATTTATACACTTTTGAAAAACAATATTTTGTCAAAAAATTATAGTTTTGGACTAAATATTTACTCCAAGTCTAAATTTAGAAGACGGGATAAGAAAAAACAGACCTACGTTCATGGCAATTGTAGATTTAGAACAAGCGTTTGATAATGTTAACTGGAACGAACTAGTAAGGACTTTGAAGAAGTCAGGAATAAAATATGGAGAAAGAATGCTTATATATAATTTCTACAAAACGCAGTCGGCAGTAATTCTAATTGAAGGTAAGAAAAAAAATACAGAAATCTAGAAAGGTGTAAGACAAGCGTACAATCTATCGCCCATAACTCTTTAACTTATATATACAACAGTTGATGAAGAAAGTTTAAAATAAATATAGAAAGGAAATCAAAACGCAAGGAGAAGAAATGAAAACCCTACGCTTTGCCGATGATATTGTAGTATTAGGGGAGTCAGTAGAAGACTTGGAAACTATAATAAATAATATGAACGTGATCCAGTAGGAAGAGTTCAATATGAGAATTAATAGCGGAAAAACCAAGGTAATGGAGTGCAGTTTTTCTTTCGCAAAAAGAGGAATTTACTTACGGATAATATATAAGTATGAATATTAGGAAACCATTATTTATAATGTTAGTATGGAATACGGCGTTATATGGGTGCGAAACGTGTACGATAGGAGTTGCAGTCAGAAAATAATAGAAGCTTTTTTAAATGGGGTGCTATAGGAGAAATAATATAGGTACATGGAGTAACTGTCCAGGATGTTATAAGCAGAATAAGAGAAGAGAGAACAATATGAAGGACTTTGACCAAGAGAAGGAAAAGATTAATACCCCACATTTTAAGACATGAGGATTTTGTAATATTCGCATAAGAGGGAAGTGACTGCGAAGAAGGATGTGGAAGAGCATGGAGAGTTGCATCAGACAAGCCTTAAGACTGAATACCACAATAACAACAAAATGGAATTTTTTAAAAAAACCTTTGTAATTACGTTTGTTCTATATTCTGATGCACTTAAGTACTGTTCTGTAAACCATTTCATGAAAACGACAGAACAGGTTAAAAGCTAAAATACATTAAAATCAGATTAGTCTTACAAAGAAGATAATATCATTACCGGGCTAAAGTTTCCATAGTTCAAATGTCACTTGGTATTTTACTTCACGAGTTACATTTATAAAGCCACGAGTTAAAAATAAAAAATATTTTCAGAACAAAAGCTACGTTCATATAATTCAAAGAGTTTGTTACCAGTAAAATAATATCGCCGAACTGGAATAAGTTCCACCTCCAGTGACTCTGAATAGAGAGCAAAGAAAATAAAAAATATATAGAGTTGGTTCGGAAATGAGCCATGTCACTCGATTGTCTGTAGAGCTCGTCGTCACTGGCGAGACCGTCCATTATTATTTAGTGAATGAACTCTGCGAGATTTGTGTTCCTCTCTCTCTCTCTTGAACCCTCGGTGTGTACTCTATGGGCGTGTGTGTTTTCCACGGGGGGGGGGGGGAAGGGGGGGGGTAGAACGGACCAAAGTTTGAATGCGGCGAAAATCCACCCACGTAGCGAATATTTCATAACTGGAACAAACTCCGTCACCAACAAAGCTCCGAACAAGGCTCGCTGTTTACACTTGTAATTGAATTAATTTTAAAACTGTAACCCTCGTCGCGTTACACAGAAAATTAATTTTAATACGCTCATTTTGGCCACGACTAATTTAATACGTCGACTGATATAAATATTTAAAAATATAATCCATTTAAAAAAAGAAACTAGCTCTTTTATTCCCATCCTACGAGCAATTTACCTCGGTTAGCTCTGAAAACTCACTTAAAACGCGATAAAAGAAATTTAACTCAAAGGTCAATATTGATATAAAATGTGTGAAGTTACTGAAATTATTTTACCCCCTGAGAGAGAGAATTATTGGGTCATCGTTTAAAGCCGTAAAAACCCAAATGTGTACTTTAATAGTTACTTTCTCTCAATAATCACACACCATTTCATTCCGAAATAGGAATGAATCAACAAGAGATTTTAAAAAACCCCTCCCCCACAAAATGATCTTGCAGAATCATGAAACCTACGACTTACTACACTTTTTCTTTCTCTCTAGCTGGTTTTTATGAAAGTAATAAAAAATTTCAATAACGAGTGACAGTATAATTAATTACAATCATGAGTCGATAAATGATAAATGAGTCTGATAGATGTGAACAGCGCAGAACAATTATTTTAGTATCTCATTCATGCAAATTAATAACGAAAATAGTATATAGGACGTTAGAACGACAAATAGAATGTCAGTTTGGTTTTCGGACGATTGTAGGGCAAGAGAAGCAATATTGACTTTGGGTCTAATTTTAGAACACTGTATAAGAAAAAACCGGCTTACGTTCTAGATTTAGATAAGCATTTGATAATGTGAACTGGAACACACTATTAAGGATTTTGAAGAGGACAGGACTAAAATATCGAGAAATAATGCTTATACATAACTTCTACAGAAGGCAGTCAGCAGTAATTAGAATTAAAGATAGAAAAAAAGAATGCAGGCTTTCCCCAATGCTGATTAACTTATACAAAAAACAGGCGATGAAGTCAGTTAAAGATAAATATGGAAGGAAATCGAAGTGCAAGGAGTAGAAATGAAAATAATAACGCTTTGCCGATGATATTGTAGTTGTAGGGGAGTCAGAAGAAGACTTGGAAACCATCAACGTGATCCAGTAGGAAGAGTTCTATATGAGAATTAAAAGAGGAAAAACCAAGGTATTGGAGTGTAGTATGGGAAACTGTTGAATAACAAAGGGTGTTAGATTGGGAAAGGATATTTGGCGAGAAGTTGAGGATTCCTGATACTTGGGAAGCTAAATAAGTAAAGATGTTAGAAGTATAGTAGACATAAAGAGTGGCATAGCACAGGCAAGGAAGGCTTTCATGATAAAAAGGAATTTACTTACGATTAATATAAGTGTGAATATTAGGAAATCGTTGCTAAAAATGTTCGTATGGAGTTTGGCGTTATATGTTTGCGAAAGATGGACGGTAGGAGTTGCAGAAAGAAAAATAATTGAAGTTTTTGAAATGTGGAGAATGTGAAAATCAGACGAGTGGATAGAATCACTAACGAGGAAGCTCTAAGAGCGAACAAATGGAAGACGTTAACCAAGAGAATGGATAGATTACTATGTAACGTTTTAAGACATGAGGGTTTTGAAAATTAGAATTAGAGGGAAGTGTGTGGGATAAGAACAGAAGAGGGAGGCCACAGATTGAATAAGCAGATTAGGAAGGATGTGGTAGTTACGCGGAAATGAATAGGCCTGCGCAAAATAGCTTAGTATTGATGGTTGCATAGACCAATCTTAGGACTGAATACTACAACAACAAATCTGTATAAATAAATCAATAATAATAATAAATTATGTCTTCAGTTTCAAGAAAGGTACCATAGCTGTCAAAATGGCAGTGCTTCATCTAGAACGGTTTCCGAAAAAGGAAACCTAAAACTCGCTGTCTTCACATTGGCTTCGAAGAAAAACCGAATAAACGCTTTAAAATTTTCTTATTCCGCTAAAATTTCTGTCAAACCAATGGCAAACATTAAAATGAGTAATCGACACAGAATAGAAAAAATCCAATTTAATTGAAAAATAAATTGGTATAATCGGTACCTGAGATTTCCGGTCAGCGAAAACTTTGTTTATTTAATTATTTAACGGTGATTGGACTTTCTTTCGAGATTCAGCTGTAAGTTATCTGTAGGTTGGTTGAATCGTTGATGAAGACCGTGGCCACGAATTTAATAGGGAAGTCAGTGATTTGTGCTCCGCGTCATCCGAACGTCCAAAGATAGTGGGAGCAATGCAATATTCTGATCCGTTAGTTGGTGCAGTAAATTATCACTGGAGTAGTGAAGTGCGCAGTGACGAAAGCTAAAAGGTGGAGAGTAACGCCATTACAAATTTCATGTCGACGCTCCGGTTACTAATGCGGGCTGCATGGTTGAAAATAATTGAAGACTCTTCGACGGATGGGAAACATCGACGGACGCCGCGAGCTGTGACGTACGTTCCTCAGAAGTGAGCGAGACCAGACGCGCGCAACTGACAGCCTAAATTAATCCCGACGAAGCACCAGCCAGACCCACTTTGATGCGCTGCTTTCTGCGAGCGACTGTTGCTGATCCCCGTCTCGTCAACGGATAAAGTGACACCGAGAGGAAAGGGAGGAAGAAAGCCGTACCCGGCTACCTCACGCACGAACTCAAAAGAAATCCTTTCTCCTCGCCAGACTCCATCCAGCGCGTCACGAATTTCAATCTGCAAGGAGTTGCAGTCCTCGAATCCCACGAGGGTGCGACAACACACACGGAGGAGAAAGGAGAAAACCGTGGACACAAGTTTTCGGTTTAGAAAAAAATATGATTTGCAACTTCAGTCACGCAGTTCACTTCTATTTTAATGAACAATAGTAATCGAGGAAAAAGAGATCAGGAAACATAAACACCAGTAATCTCGAGATATACAAAATGAAATAAGAGATTTACCAAATCCATTATCATTCTACATAATGAAGGCGACGTTCATGATTCAGAAACGTTGAGTTTATAAAAAAATATATTCGTTCAGCATATCGATAAATTAACTAAAAATGACGTAATAGTACAAGACTAACGAAAAGATAATAGTGGGAAACAAAACTCAGGAAAAAGGAAAATTAAATCACCACCATCACTGAAATGTTGGTCTCAAATTAATAACTGTGAAACACTTTCAGGCACGATTTTTAAAAAGGGGGTGAGTGAAAAAGGAGAGGTTAGTTTAACTTTGATCAGAATAATTTCCAGTTTTCTGTTGTGACAAAATAAATTAATTACAGCACACAAGACCTTTTTAAAAGTCAAATGATTTTTTTTATCTTTTCAGCAGTTATTGACCCTTTTGAAGGTGATAAGATGTATTTAAACATCACGCGATTATAAATTGGAGACGTTTTGTAATACTAAGACAACTGACGAAGTAAACGGAATTTTACTGTCACTTAACGGAACAAAAATATAATTCTGAATAAAACACTTAAAATAAAACCGGTCTATTATTGTAAATAAAATATCGATAAATATACAGGAAATTTTAATTAATGAACTGAAGAGGCTCCGAAAGTTGGGGACGAAACGTTTTAATTTAATTCAAATAACATTCTTCTATTTCTGATATTTGGCCATTATTTGTATTTTATTTACAAAAATAATTCTGTTGCGATTAATTTCAAGTAACGATTTGGTATAAATGCGTATTCCATTTTCTTTGGCATTCGAAGTAAATTTGATCCCCGACTTGGGCTAACTTTTAATCATTATGTATTTTCTAGGTAAAAATATGCCTAATTGTCCCTTTTTCAAGAAAATTAATAATCTGATAATTAAGTAATTAGCCTATCACGTTTTGACGTTCAAAATTTTGAAATTCATTCTGATGTTGGGAAAAATAGGAAGGGATGAGTAAGTTCAGCATAGATTCGTAACCCAGGCGCCAAGAATAAGAAGGAATGACGTGGTTGAATAAGTCCCAGCATAGGTTCGTAACCCAAACGCCAGAGCTCTGAATCGTGATATAATGTGCGAGCCAGTTCCGCGAGAGTGGAAAAGCTTCGGCGATCAGGTGTTTGTCTCTCTGGAGAAATAAGGAAAGGCTTGCTTGCACTACTTTCTTTTTCTCTCACTAACTCTCTCGCTGAAGCTCCATTTCTCCCGCGATGAAAAATGATTTCTGGACCGGCACCAAGGGCCGTAACACGAACGTCGAAGTTTTCATCAATACAATTCTAACAGAGAAAACCGTCAGAGAAAATAAAAGCGGGGAAACGTATCTACGAGAAACGTGTAAAAACACCACAGACTTTCAGAAGCAACAAAAAAAAGGAAGACGGATACCTTTAGCAGTGAACGATGAGATAAAAATATCTACGGAAGGTTTTGATGATCTAAATCCGCGGTTGGTGAAGCTTTTCCATGGCAACTCTATCCGTCAGTTTAGCCTGCTTTCATAATCTCATTATTTCAGATGACTAAACAGACAAACACTCTACGAAATATAATATTTAAAAAAATCAGCGTAGGCATAAAAAAGGTAAATACAATACTTGTACCTCTCTCTCTATATATAACTAATCTGTTTCGCACGCAAAAAGTAGGATGATAAATCGATAAATTTAATTAGTAGGCAATACATAAATATTTGCCTTTTTCTCACTCTGCTGTGCGGTTCGATTACTAAAATTAATATAATGTTATACGTATCACGCATGGTGGAACGTGTAGCGTAATTACTTGAAACTATTGGGCGTATCGTATCGCCGTTCAAAAATTTAGGTCAGCTGGTTAAATTCGCAGCATTTACATAAATTTTTAGAATCACCACAATGAGTACAGAAACCCATGTTTTATTTCGTTATGGCCTTTTTTTGGTTTCTAATTCTTCGAATGTTTTTTTTCTTCAAAATATAAAAATCTCACATCCTTTAGGGAGCTGAAACAGTACATACATTTGAAGGACCTGCTCTAAGAGGAAAACAAACATAAAGGGTGGCAAGGTAGAAGAAAAAGATCTTGATCTCGTATCAGGGCCAGCTTCGGTAACGCACCACCCCTTTATAAAGGAGGGTCTCCGGAGGATTAATCTAATACAGAAAAAAACAACAAAGAAAAGAAAGAGAGAGGACCGGGTTAGTTGTGACGGAACAAGAGTGGACGGGAGAGTCCTTAATGGAGCCAGAAAACAAACGGCACGAAGGGGGCGCTGGACTGTTGTTATTCTCTCTTTCTCCTGTTCTATCTCTCTGTTTCCCTGTCCGTGGATCAGAGGCGCGGACGAGAGCGATGTAAATTATCGAATTCGCCTACAAATCACCAGGTTGACAGTTTAATACAGGAGCGTGTCTCTGCCACCCTTTAATGTATTCCACCCCGTACGAGGGGGTGAGTGAGGTTGGATGGGGTTGGTGTGGAAAGAGGCGTCAAGACAACTTCTTCGCTGTGTTGGAAAAACAACTCACTACGCAGACACGACTAATTAAAATTGCAGATTTTCGTAAACTCGACTGCAGATGAAATGAATTCCATAAGCTCCAATTATCAAAACTTTCTACAATTATGTTACAAGTTTCTTCATTTCAAACATCTGATGGAGTGGGGTTGGGGTTATTCTGGATTCGATGACAAAAAACAACTTAATTTCATATTTCAAAGTGAGGAGAAAAGTCGTCGTATCACATCCTGCACTTAGTTGATGCAGACGACGTCACCAAGCGATGAGCCGCATCCTATAATTCGAAAGATATAGTCCTTATTAAATATGAAGTCTGCCGTCGTGTCCGCCTGGAGAGACGCAATGTTGCCAGACGAAACAAATGACATACCGAAAACAGTAGAACGACACCACGACTGAACTGCAACTATGCTTATCGAGAGCCCTTTATTTCAAGCGTTGAGATCGGTTGATTCAAGTCACATCCCTCGCAACTGTCTACAAACAGACTATTATTACAGCATTAATCGACGCCCGAAATGATCGTAACAAATCAAGATTAATGCGTAAGTCTAACTGTCGTTAACAAAGATCGATTTACATATAATAATGAACATCAATTTAACAAACACGCTTGCCAAGCAACTAAATCTAAATTAACAAAAAGAAACCCTGGCTAATACGAACAAATCTCAAACAATTTAACTGAAAAAAAAATCAAATAGAAAACAAACGAACGAAAGATCGAAGAAAAAAATCTGGCTAGGGGATATATAATCAGGGATAAAAATGAGATGAGACTCAAAAACTCGATTAATAACCTGTAACATTGCTTCGAAAAATCAAATGCATGATTGCCACGAGAATTCTCGATAATAAAATTCATTGTAATCAGAATTAAAGGTCGAGATTTTTTATAATACAATGTTCAATCACTTAAATAGTTAATACACAATAATAATAGTATGAATAATAAAGAAAATATTTACAAGAATCGTATGGGAAAATTATTAATTTGAGTTGCAAATAGACACAATATTCAATAAAGATAATTCAATTTCTGTTCAATAAATAAAAACACGTGTATCGTCATCGCTACAAAAGTTTCTAGTTTGACCGAAATATGGGTGAAGAAAGGGATCCATGAAGCAAAACCCTTCTTCTTACTGTGAATATATGCTTGATAAATACTGAGGAAATTCTCAATTTAACTTCCAAAATAATTTAGCTTACGACATGACAGCGGTTTGTGAATCTCTAACTGGATAATTTATAAAATACCCAACAAATTCACCCTCAAGGAGCCCGACAATTAATACATTTGAATGGTTTAAGACTGTATGGAAACACTTTTATTTTAGTTTGGAGAACAATAATTACATTAACACGTTGCGAAATAGGGAGTAATTATCAAAAATAAATCATCAGTGAAAAATGCAAGATTATTACATCATCCGATAAGAGAATTTTATTTACATAATTACAGTTTTTCATGTTCTTAGTTCAGAGATTCAATGAACACAGTAGTCTATAAAAGTATGGTTTTTTTAAATTATAGATAAGATCGAAGACAGACAAAAATAATAATTAATCAATTTAATTTAACATTGGCATGTTTTATTTGTCTGAATGTGGACCCTCATCAGATTGACAGTAAAGGGATAAAAACTTGCACATGAAAATAAAATCAGTAATAATAATTTCTATTGTTTGTTTAAAGGTTGGAAGTTAGTACCTGCTTAATTTATTTAATATAAAACCTATTATTTTGTAATATTGAAAATCATTAAGGAGAATATATTTGGTTGACGAGTAATAGAGATTTTGGGAGTGAAATGGTGTAGACAGACCCCCTACAGGGATGACGACATTATCGAACCTTGAGGAAACAAAGGTGATTCCAGGCAAGGATTGACCAAGCAGGTGTTCGTGGAACACTCAACAGTTCCGTGATGATTCAGGTACGTTCTGAGAAAACGATTCACCTGGTTCGATCGCCGGTGAGAAGGAGAAACGAGATCACAAAGCGAAACTTCGCATTGACCTCGCGAATACTTGCAGCTGCTCTTTGTGAGGACTTTTGGCTCAATGCAATATCAATTTGGGCTGATTGGATCTGGAACCAGGACTCGATAAGAGCTCACAACAGTTCAATTCATAAACAGATACTTGCAGTCAGTGAGACGCTGAAAGTATAGTCAACGCGTTAGTATCCAACGTCTGAATTTTGCTAACCTAACAAAAAAATAGTTATACCAATTTTAAAACATATTTCGTAAACGTAGCTAACCTTAACGCAAGAAAATACATTCCATTTCAACATATTTAGAATACAATATTCATACACTATTGTAAATCATCTTGAGATGTATTTATGAAATAAATAGCAATTTCAATGACAAGGAGTGAAGGACGTAAATTTGTAAGTCCTTAAACCATGTTTTTATAAATAAAAATTGTAGCATAGAACCCATATTTATTTTATTGTAATTTTATTTTTGTAGTATGCCGGATGAAGTCTGAAAATGGTGACGAAACGTATTTATAATACAAATTAATAAATTTATATTATGACTTATTTGCCTTTTTCTATTTATTGTAAACTTAAAGTCAGAAACCCATGTTTGAATACTAATTTATAATTTAAAACAGACAATAGTAAATATTTTACTTCAATTACCAATAATATTTCTTTCAAAATTATCAGTTAAAAAATTCAAATTTAATACTTATTTATTACAATTCTATGTTTTTCTACGTGAAATAAATTAACGACCGAATACAAAGCTCTTTCCTTAGGTAATCATAAATTTTGAAAAATGTTATGGAAAAAAAAAGATACCAAATGTATAATGAACCAAACCCTGACTGCCTAAAAGGGCAGCTTCAACAGAAATGGTGACAAAATGTCAATTCAACTAAATAAAAGGTGGTCGTTAATTTATTTCATGTAATTATAGAAAAAACAGACTTTAATTGGTTTACTATAAATACTAATTAATATTCTAGTGAGCTAAATCAAGTACCGGGGGCGAATTATGACATTTGGAGAAAAAATATACGGTTAAACCCAGTTTTGAACTTGAACTAATTTCAATATTTAAAATTGATATTTAATCCAACGTGTAAAATACAAAAATTAATTGCCTTAGAAAGAAAAAGTTTAATTTTTAACATTTATTTCAACTGTTACATTGGCATCGAAATTAATACAACATGAAAATCACTACGTTTCGGCCCTAATTCCATACTACATCAGGTGAACACAGTTAAAATATGAGACCTTAATTACCAAATTTTGCGATAAACATTTCTTCAACGATGTTATTTTTTCTGTCCTAATTTCACGGCATACAGTCACAAGATTTTCAATTAGGAGGTTCTAAAAAATTTATGTGGTGATGTCCCAAATAATGTACGAAACTTGGCGTTGTTAATTTTTTTCTTCAATTTGTATTAATTTCGATGCCACTGTAAACATTACAGTAAATATTTAGTATTATAAATATTCTGTCTGATGGACATTGGGTTTATTTTTCTAATTAAGTAATTTAATTTAATTTTTAGTCAGGAAGAATTTTGTTCTTCAATTTGTAACTCAAATAGATCTGCTATTTAATTCTATTAAGGCTATATATAAATTTATAATTTTAATACTGTATTCTCAGCTATGTTTTAAATTATTTTGTTGGTTAGCATTTCATACTTCCTAGTAATTATTTGTAATTTAAATTAATGATGTATCCTATTCTCTCAACAGAGAACTAATAGAATTAATGAAGCTTATCTATTTATTATGAGACATAAAATTAAATAACTGAGTTTCTGTTCCTGTTTAACCTAAATTGAAGATCCTGTCGAGTTGGAAAAATAACCTATATAATTCTGCATTCGTTAGTTTAAGTTATTAACTAAAAAATATCATGCGGAAAGTCTTACACAACAGTCCCTGATTATGTATTCATAATTATCCGATTGATGTGAGATTTGTTTTATTTCAAATTTTAATTGAAAGCTTATAAGCGCAATGTTACCCACGTCATAATGATAATAATAATGCTGTAGATACACGTACATTTTTTTTACAGAATATTTTTCGCTTAAGGGTAGGTTATGTAATTATGAACACAGAAATGCATAACATATAATCCCCCCTTTTTCAAAGTCACAATATTCGAGAATGGCTTTGACATATTCATTATTTATTTATCAGTATAATAATAATAACAATAATTAGGAGGAGAGAGAAAAAGAAAAATATTCATATTTTTGTTGTGTTTATTTTTTGACGGATTGACTACAAACGCGGAATACTGTCAAATGATAACAGGTGAAAATGTACCATATCTGTCAGTCGGTGCCAACTGATATCGGCACAGAGAGAGGGGGGGGGAAGAGAAATATGGATCAACGTTGTTATTCACGTGACAGTTGCTAATCTACTATTATTCGGGGAAAATAGCCTAATGCGACTTGTTTACGCAAGTTTGCAGGACGAACTACAAAAATAATTTCAAGCGATGGTCACCGTATCAGGTCAAAAATAAAATTATTTATCTAAGCAGCGAATTGACCACCAAAGATAGAAGCTTACAAATATTATCTCCAGTTTACTTTAAAGAACGATAGCCAAAAGAGGTAATCTATAAACCAGTAAATTAACTTATCATCATTACACGTCGTAATCTCTTGTCAACCTTGTGTGACGGATCTCTTTGACAGATAAAAAAAATCGTACTGAGCTCTTTGCGTACATTAATATCGGTGGCGATGTTGAAGTACTTGTGACATCTCAGTTGATGTCACTTAATTTATTAGAAACTTTGTTTAGTATACATTAGAATAACCTTTTTTGTCTTTGCTTTGTTTTCTGTGTGACGAACTTCCTTGCGAATGGAGAATGAAAGTCGCTGGTTGGAAACATTTTTTTTGATCTTTGTTTTGTTTTTTTGGATGTACCCGAATGTAAATTTACGTTTGTGAAATAAAATCTGGTTTATACAAAAATTGAGTATCATCTGCTTTAGAATTTAACTCACCAAGAGAATCCTGAGATTGGAATCGCATGCGTCACTCATACATGTGCCTTTAGACCTCAAAAAACTGATCAATTTCATCAGGGCCTCTCAAGACCACAATTAAAATCTTCTAAATTAACTGTCTTATATAAAATCGTTAAACATAATTGCTTTCCAAGTGGTTACATCTTTAAAAAGTATGTTCGAAATTAACAGAGCTTACTAATCTTTCTAAACAGAAACCGAAAGCACACTTTTTACTGGCACTATACTACCTGATAACAGACGATAAAGAAATTTAAAACTGAATATGGAAAAGGAATCGTACTGCAAGGAGAACAAATAAAAAAACTACGGTTTGCAGATGATATTGTGGTACTATGCGAGTCAGAAGAAGACTTGGAAGACATAATAAATTGCATGAACACGGTCCTGGAGGAAGAGTACTAAATGAGAATTAATAGAGGAAAAACCAAAGTAGTGGTGTGTAGTATGGGAAAGAGTGGAATAACAAATGGTCTTAAATTGGGAAGGGATTTTTGACGGAATTTATGGATTTCTGCTACCTGTGAAGCGTAATAATTAAGGATCATAGAAGTATAGTAGAGATAAAGAGTAGAATAGCAAAGGCAAGGAAGGCTTTCGAGAAAAAGAGGAATTTACTTACAGATAATATGAGTGTGAATATTAGGAAATAGTTGGCAAAAATGTTGGTATGGTGTGTGGCGTTATATGGGTGCCAAACGTAAACGGTAGGAGTTGCAAAAAGCAAAAGAATAGAAGCCTTTGAAATGTTGTGCTATAAGAGAATGCTGAAAATGAGATGGGTGGATAGAATAACTAACAACGGAGTCCTAAGCAGAACAAGGGAAAAGCGAACAATATAGAAGACCAAGAGAAGGTATATCTTTATAGGCCACGTTTTAAGAAATGAAGGTCTTGTAAAATTAGCATTAGGGGGAAGTGTGTGAGTTAACAATAGAATAGGGAGGCGAAGGATGGAATACGCTAAGTAAATTATAGTAGATATGAGAAAGTGAAAAGGCTTGCACAAGATAGGTTAGAATCATGGGTTAAAACAGAACAGCAAAACATACTATCTGAGATCAAGCACTGTACCGATTTTTTAAAGTTACGATTTTTATTTTCTCTCCTCTATTTATTTAGCGACCCACGTACCCCCCTCAATCTGTATATCTCTCCTGCCTCTTTCTCCACCCTTAATTGTTTCAAATCCTCAAAACCAGTATCACCTCTTTTCTCAGTTACAGAGGGAGGAAACACGAGAAATCAATCATTAGGCTGTTTGGCAAAGGATCAGATTACATCATAAAAACTCCCTCCCTCCCTCTTTAGGCTAAGAGCGAATCTCACCTCCAGGTTCTTTTTTCATGAATTTCCCCAAGATTTACATCAATAACGCGAATTTGTATTATAAATTTAGTGAATTTTTTCGCTGTATTATTTGTATAAATACAATAGTATAATAACTAAGAATGGGAGGGATAAAGAATACCTTTACTGGCTCGTTACAGTTATGCTAAAAAATAATATATTCCGTCTCGGAGTACAGTAAAAACATGGGAATCATATGTTAAGATAGTGAAGAAATGTCCAACTGATGCACGCGGTTCCAATATGGCGGCAGTTTTGTGGTGACCCACAATCTGAGGTAGCGGAAAGAGATTGTCCACGTAGCTTATGGGCAATTATTCCTCCTGGACGGAGAACAGAAAGCCTTTGTTGTTTAGTTGACTGAGTTACCGCTTCATACGAGCAAGCAAGGCTCTAACCGGCTCGACGAAACGTCTCGAACAACAAGCCCTATTTCCGGATTTTACATTGCGCGCGCCAGATGTCAAGGGAAGAAAAGAAAGACAAAAAAAACTTTCCTCTTTGAAGCTAAAAGCGGTTTCCTTTGTTTTACGAGTGGCATTTTCCCCGTGAGATAAAATATAACCTTCGCCCTTCTTTAACGTATGCGTTACCGAGAAATCTTTATTCCCAGAGAATCTAGTATTTTTGGTCCTTGACAATCCATTATATTCATTGATTTATAATTAAATGCGTTTAACAAAGCAAAAATACTGCATAAATAAATTATTTCTCAACTATTCTTCTACATCACCATCAAACTGTTTGCCATCGTCTGAACAAATTGGTTGCGAGCTCTGAAATCACCGTGCGTCTTGATAAATAGATATTTCACCACCAACAACAGCAAATTGTTCCCAATCTTCACCCGTTTAAGTGTTTTAACAGAACTGGTAAATAAATGAAAAAAATACAGCCAATGTTGTCAGAAAAAAACTCATTTCATATAACCATGACGTTTCGTCTACCTTTGTGAACCTCATCAGGTAATTTTTTTAACCATTTCAGCCGTAACCGTCGTTGGACGCATTCCACGACACAAAATTATCCACAACTGTAATAGTTTTGTCCGTTTAACTGAGCAAATCCTCAAAGGAAGACGAAACGTCATTATTATATATTAAATAAATATTAATTAAATTCTTGCTGACAAAACTGACTGAATTATTTATTACGAACTAGTAAATTTCAAAGGTTTTCAATTTCTTTTTCTCGTTACTCTTACCTTAGAGGCGTACATTTTATAATTAATTGTCTACTGTTTGAGGTAAACTAATCTGTTTGGATTTTCAAGTAAAGAAAAATTATTACAGAAGTTTTTTATTTTGGATTATCTTCAAACAAATGCAGTTAATGTCCCTCGTTTTCAAGTATAAAGAGGAATTTATCCTTGGAAAATAAAATCACTTAAGATAATTAAGTCTCGGTGTGTTTACTCATAAATTTTTCCTTGATTTCGGTTCAAAATTTCACTGTTTTTAAGCCACAGAAACATTTCCCAGAGGTGAAAAAATCAAGTATCAGACCTTTTGATGGGAGAGGCGTTTTTTGGGGGGGAGGGGGGCATTTCATCTGGGTTTTCAGCCGGTCTCCAAATGAAACGTGATCCTGAAAAACATCTTAATATTTATAACATTTATAATTCTTTATATTGTAACCAATAATTCAATTACGAATAATGCTGATAATGCCATTGTGTCGTGAACTGAGCCGCTTGAATATTTCAGTACCCATTGTTCAGTTTGAGAAATAAAAAAAACACTTCCTTAAAACTGTTTACAGAAACTCTGTACAACTGAATTAATATTTGAGAAATTTTAATGCAATGAAGTCTTTGATTACGTGAAGGTTGAAAACGCTGCTAAAATTAGGCGCAACGCGGCTAGTTTAAAATTTCAGAACGGATTAAACTTTGCTTTCCCTTGCATTAATCTCTCTCGCCTCCTTCTCTATCTCTCTCTCTTCCTTTCTCTCTCTCTCTCTCTCTCTCTCTCTCTCTCTCACACACACACACACACACACACAGAGACTATATATCTCTCTCTTCCTCTTGTCCTTTCAGTTTTAGAGCCAGATTAACTTTGCTTGTAAGCCATTACCAACTCCAGAACTTGCCGTGATTTTGTGTAAGCTGTAACAGATGAACGAGGATAGTGTATCGTTTTAAACTGCAATAAAAATATTTGCAAATGCATGCATATTAAATTTTATTTGTATAAATATATTTATAGGAAGCTTCTAAATTTTTTCATCATAACCTTTCCTAAATTTTCACTGTTCCTAGTTATAAACCTATAGGAAATTTCCAAAAAGTGTTCATTGTTTACAAAATTTTCTATCATTTTACATTTACCCATTTTTTTGTCCAGAACTGTTCAATTGCAGCAGAAATTAAGTATAATTGATCTCAAATCATTTACCTTTATACTGGCCATAAATAAAAATAAATGGTATTTAAATACATGAGTACACGAATAATTTGTTAGTAATTATTTTAAACTCTGAAAAGAGTTATGCACTTCACTTTGATTCATTTCACAAATTCTAATGCCTTGTGTAAAGTTCTCTTGGCTACTGCTTGGTCTCTATTTCCCTGCACCCCGATTTTTATTTTATTTGGAGATTAAATCCTTCCAATTCGTTCTCGTAAGCTCCATAAACCACACGATACCTCCTGCTTCTGTTCTCCCACGGGATCTACTCATCTGCATTTGATTTAAAGGAAAATAATTGCTCTCGTGGGCTTTTGTGTTCTCCTACAAAAGCCGTCGCAGGTTTTCGATTCTAATGTTTACTCATCCGGAGAAAGACTTATGCGTTGTTTTTTTTACCGTGACTACAGTCGTCATACGGGCGTATATATTTTATTATCAGAATGAAGGAAATCGATTGCGGTCCGTCCAAGGCTATCCTAAGTTTCGGTTATTATGCTATATCATCTGGGACACAGTCCTGCTTTTCTTTACATTCATTACAAAATTATACGTATGCACAGATTTATTTAATCTACGATTGGGCAGTTTGTCCAGTAGCAGACACATGCAGTTACAATTAATTTTTCAAAAAGTGAAACTAAAGTAAATAAATATAATTTATAAGGGTTCCAGCCAATTAAAATGTCCTAAAATATTTCACAATTTAATTAATTGCGTCATCATTAAGAGAAACAGGGACTGAAATATTAAAACAACATTTTCTAATTTTTTCTTATTAATATGCCTATAAAATCAGTAAACTGAAAAAATTAAATTGCCAAGTAAATTCCACTTTTTCGTGAAAGCCTTCCTTGCCTGTGGTATCCTACTCTTTATGTCTACTGCACTTCTACCACCCCTAGTTATTACGTTTCCCAAGTAGCAGAATTGGTTTTTCAGAAATTTTGATCGATATTTTCTAATAACTGAAGGGGTAGTGAAATAGAATCCAAGAAATAGAGTTAGAAAGTTTCTGTTTTTTATGTTTGCAGAAAATGGCGTATTAAAATTTAAGAGATTTCCTTTGTCTGAGATATTCCAATTATCGTACCATGAGCTAAATAAGTCAATTTTGGCGTTCGCATGAGTTTAGTAGTTTTGTTTGAAAGATGGTCAAGTAAATTAATCGCGCAGATGAATTTTCTAATAGTTGACTGATGATGATGGTGTCTGTTGCAACGCGTCCAAGTTAATGGGTTTGCGTGTGAAGATGATTTGTCAGAGCGATTCGGGTTCACAAGGGACAAATCTGCAATTTCCTCCTACAGTTAAATTACCTGTCTGCAACCACAGTAAGGAAGAGGTCCTCCTCCTCTGCGGAAGGAGTTCGTCCTGTCTTTGCGCCCTCTGGCTGCAACTGCTGCTGTTGGTGGTGGAAAATCGTTCCGAAAATTTCCGCGCGCGTCACACCGGGTGAATGACGCTGACTTAATTAATAAACTTTAGATTACGCAGGACTTTAAAGTTGAGGGCTTAAACTGTTAAGTTTCTGAAGGAAGTGTCGAGAAATGTGAGAGAGGTGCGGGGGAAGAACAAAGAAGGAAAAAGGAGGAGCGTCCCGCAAGTGGAAGAAAAATAATAATAATAACTGGAAGCATTAACTGCCGGATTCACAAGCCGTGAAAATAGTTTTTGTTTTCCTATCCTGTTGTTTTGAAATCAGTGTCGTTGCTGGGAAAGTAATTAGAGCTGGGACAAGACAGTTTTATGAATGTTTTTCTTTGGGGGAGAGGTAATGAGGAACTGTTGCTGTCATGTAAGCTCGCTTAATATCCGTTCTTCCTGTGTCCGACAATATTATGGCTGAATTGAAACACTGACAAGTCTCGGTCGCTGTAGCAACAACCTTTGTGAAGCCCGAGTTGGTAAACTGTTTCCATCAAAAGTCACTTCTAATTAAAATTATTTTTTGCAATGTTTAATCAAAGTGGCGTAAATAATTTGTTCTTTGGGAATGGATTTACGATGGCAGAGAGCGGTAATTAGTTTTTTTCATTGTTAGGCATAACTGACAATTGAGGTGTAAAGGTAAGGGTTCAAATCAATTTATTCACAGGGAATCGTTTCTTCATTGATGATACAAAAAATTGCTTAAAAAATGTACTCAACAGTACCACAAAATTTAAATAAAAATTTCGTGACGTGCCTCAGAATTTTTCTTAATACAATAAAAAAAATAACGACATTTCTTTACGTACTTGTACCTTCTTCAGGTATTCTTTTACCTTGTGGAGAAATAGTGAAGGGTACCGTGTTAGTCACTAAAACTAGTATCAAACAACAGTTACTATTTCAGTTATAAGTACATTTCTAAAAAAATGACGTTTTTATGATGAACACTGTTTCTCCACAGGACAGAAACCTGAAGGATGCCCAAGTATGTACCGAAACGTTCTTTTTGGTTGTATTAAAAAAATTTAGTCTGAATCAAGTCATGAAATTAAATATTATGTAAATCAGATGTGACTTTGGAAGTAATAACAGTAAATACGACCTCATTTAACAGACAAACCTTACAAAATGGAGTGAACTAATTAAGAAATTTACATATGACAATATTTCGATACGAGCTTTGCATTGAACTAAACTGACAAATTTGCAACAGAACATAGACCAGAAAGAACCAAAAATAAAAATAAGGCTTACTAAGATTATATGTGCCTCGTTTAGTATTAATGGTTTCGGGATGATTTTTAAATTGCAATATTTCCGAGATCAATCTTTTCTGAAAAGTTAGTTCTCGTGTCTAAAATATGAGTTCTTTGAGTAATTACCAGAAATTTTACAAATTAAAAATAATCCTGAAACTGTTAAGCTTGCACGAGAGCCGGATGTGGCCCGCGGGCCGGGGTTTGCCCACCGTTGTTCTAGGCTACAAGAAAAATGATTAGCTGCAAAATCTTGCGGAAGATGCAGATTTTCCAATAATTTTAGGCAACTTCGTGAGTTTGTGGATCAATGGGAAAAATATTATCGCGAGATACGTTTAAAAAGATTAACTTATCTCACTAGTATATTATAATGGAATACATATATAGGCCTTTAACAAACCACCAGTTTCTTTCGTCGTGTTACTTAATATTATAATCCATTTTGTTTTCAGTTCTGCCGTCGACCAGTCTCACGCATTTGCGTGTGTGATATATACAGGATGATTACCGTTGTTCATGCTAATCGAATCATCTGACCTTTTACGCGTTTTACACGTCTGTTACTGCGGCACGGTATTTCTCAAACTTAAAGAGATTACACGGAATTAAGACTTAATTGTGTGATAGCTAAAATAAGTGTGGCATTTTAGCACATTTTCCTTGTATTTAAATAAATGCCTTAATGTGTCAAATTTCAATAATTAAAATTTAATACCAAAAGATAACCCATTAAATCTATGTGTATTTTTAATGTTTCCTTATAAAATTTATTCTTCAATACCCGTTATTGTACCTATTTTCATGTAGTGTAAACTTCTCATATTTCATCCCGATTTAGTGTTAATGTATTTCTTGAAGTGTTTTCTCTTTCTATCAGGTGCATAAACATTTCAAAGGACAATAGTTTAATTAGATTAAGAGTAATATGTATATAGGAAAAGTTAGCAATGTATTAAATAAAAACAAAGAAAAATGGACATGAAATAAGAGGTCGTCTGACGTATCCGCGGGTAGGGAGGCATTGTTGCCACATACCAAACAGTGTTACACTACTCGCGAGAAACCTCGCGGTACAACGCCAATTATTTCAAGTGCTGTGATTGGTTCATTTAAGGTAGAAAGCCTCAATAATTTCTACGTTCTATCTTTTCTGTCAACAACCCCGCTAAGAGATTCTGAGGTACAAAAAGTCAGTTCCTCTACCAAATTTCAAACAGCTCTTTCTGTTTACAGCATTGAAGTTACACTTGATTTCTCTCCTGTTAAGAATAAGATAAATCAGTATAAGTTGGCAATCATTGGCATATTTTATGCTACATATTGATAGTTGAGCTAATAGAAATGAAACTTTACAGACATCACAGAAATAATAACATAAAATGAAAATCTTTCAAGTCTTCGTTTTCCATCACATCGCTTAATTTTCACCTCACTTTTCTGTATGTTCGATCGTATTTATAAATACTTTTGTATTGTTAAGTCTCTAGTGCCCTCGCTGGTAAAATTTCCCAGTCCCATGATCTTTCGTCCCTTTCCGTTATTGTAAAATTATTGTCGGTCGTATGTATCTTGAAATATAAGTACAATTTGAGTGTTAATGAAACATTTAATTAGTATTTTATATACTATTAATTAATCCTCTACCAAAGCTAAACTTTATAGACTTCTTTGGCCATGTTATTAATGAATTATGGAATGAGAATAATATGTTGAAGTTATCGAATACCTTACAGATACTATAGGGGTCTTAATTTTTATTAATATAGATGAGAGTCCCAAGGACACCAGAAATTATTTATGCAAGCGATGCGGGTTTACATGACATGTAGAACAGATGTCACTTGGTGTTGAAGAGCTGAACTCCAGGTCGGTCCACAATTCGAGGATTCGCTCGTCGCTTTCGGGCTTTGGTAAAAGCTTCGAAGCGGTATATGTCGACGCTACACAACAGTTTCTACAGTAACGAATTCAAACAGCCCTTGGTTGCATTAATCCAGATCACAGACGGTTCGCCTTTGCCAGCAGTGCGTACAATATGCGGGCAATTAGTGTGGCAGTCTGGTTGCCGTGCTAACAAGACCGTAAGCCTCTTGCTTGCGGAACAACGTCAACCAAACCAGGCGCAGCAGTCCGGGAAATTACGCCGGAACGAACGCTAACATTCCTTTTGAAGCAACTACCATCCGAAAGGCTTTTTGTTGACCTTGTCACGAAATGCTATCCAGTCAGGGCTGACCGCTAGCTGACACCATCGGTGGTCCGATGGACACAAAGTCCATCTCTGCAAATAAAAATTTTGGATCCCAACCTCAACAGGTAAGTATATTTTCAGTGACAGAAGTATGATGACTGTGCATCCGTTGCACAGAGTAATGTCCAGTGTGATGCTGTTTTCTGCCAATAAATTATTCACCCCAATCATTAATCCTCAACATGTATGAAAGAAATTTATGTAACCTCCCAGCTTATCTTTTTCAGCCCACCAGCTTCCGAAGAATAAAAAGACTGTTCCAAGTTATATATGAATTTCTTTTTCCAGCCAGTGAGATCGTACTTCATGTCTTTTTTTTAATTAATTGGCCCCCAGTATTTTAACGACAGCAATGGCTTTTTTAATTTATCTATAAGTCTTTCCTTGATAAATTTATAAAGTTATGTTATACGACCAGGTAGACCAAGCACTCGCCGAGAAAGATGATGGACAGGTCCTCGTCATTTACCGAAGGAGACGGAGTACAATATGCAGAGACGGTTTGTTTATATTTTTAATAGTGTGTTGAGAGTGGTTTAAGAGACAGAAAAAAACGTGCCCGTATCTTAGGGAGCTACAGACAACGAGAAGAAGCAGCCACAAAGTCGCTGACCAACGTAAATGTATTTTCATTGCATATTTACTAAATAGAGTAGATTCTTTGTGCAGTTGTTCTATAAACACCACAATTTTCTTCTAGAAGGAATGCTGGAGATAAACTAACCACATTTTCATAAAAACGGAAATAATTAATTTCTCAAAAATTTCTGGTCATCTATTGTATTATTAAATTTATATTTATATATAATTTTAAAAAAATTACAGCAAATACCACTACACTGATAATTAAATTAGATACAGACAGTTAAGATTTTAACGATTCCCTTGTTTTAGAAAGTATGATTTTTACTTATTCAATAAATCAATAATCCAAATACGACTGGTCTGATGCAACCCTCCGTGCTAACCCATCTTGCGCAAGTGTATTCCATCCTTTTCCTCCCTCTTCTTTTCTTACCCCAATATCCTTCCCTCTAATCCTAATTTTACAATACGTGGTTTATTAATCTACCCCTTTTCTTGGTCAGCGTCCTCCATATTGTTCGCTCTTGGCCTAGAACTTTCCCGTTAGTGATTCTATCCACCCATCTGATTTTCAGCATTTTCCTATAGCAACACATTTCAAAGGCTTCTATTATTTCCCTTTCTGTAACTACAACCGTCCATGTTTCGCACTCATATAACGCAACCCTCCGAACGAATATTTTTAGTAATGATTTCCTAATATTCACTCCTATATTACTCGTAAGCAAATTCCTCTTTTTCGCGAAAGCCTTCCTTGCCAGTGCTATCCTACTCTTTATGCCTACTAATACTTCTACCATTCTTAGTTATTACGCTTCCCAAGTAGCATAATTCCTTAACACCCTTCAAAATATCACTTCCCAATCCAACACCCTGTGTTATGCTACTGTTTCCCATGCTACATTCCATCACCTTGGTTTTCCCTCTATTAATCCACATGTTGCACTCTTCCTCCAGAACCACGTTCATGCCATGTATTATGTTTTCCTAGTCTAACTTAATTTTAAAAAATCCAGCATATAATATTGACATTTATTGAAGACATTTACAACGTTTCGTTCATATTTCTGAACTTCATCAGGTAAATTTTAAATGGATAAACCTATAGACGCTTGTAGATAATTTAACGTCGTGGTTCAACATTAAAAATTTACCTGTTGAAATCCACAAGCATGGAATATCTACATTCTTGGCTGGATTTTTTATTTATAATTTTTACTTTTTTCTTTACGAAAAAAGTTAATTATTGTGTTAGTTTCTAGCCACGCATTCCTCCCTTAAAATTGGGGAATCCTGAATTTGGGTGGTCGGGTCGGATGAATCATCCACTCTCGTTCCCTTAGGTTCGAACGATATGCGACTCTCCCTTTCCTCCCACGTGGTTCGCCTCTGTTTATTTCCCCGTTTGGCGCTCTTCGGCTTCGTGATATTGCTCCCTGGTTTCTCGTTACTGTCCTCTCGATCGATGCTAACGATTTTCATTCGTCATGTGTGCGCTGGGGGCGAAGTGGAGGGATGTGACGACGGCCTTTGTGTTCCCTGTCGGTCGGTGAAGACTGGGCCACGAGACTCGCCGTCTCACTTCTGGGTAAAGTAGCTTCGTTTTCCACAAATTGGGTCTCAATGTCTCCCACTTTTCCTTATTACACAGACGAACTGCCTCAGTAAGGGGTTTACTTACAAATAACCCCCAAATATTATAATGATCAGTTCTGAGTCTCATTCCTCGGGTTTGCCTTTAGGAAAAAAAAGTTGAGAGAAGGTGTCCTGTAGTGCAAAAAACATCAATTAGTTTCTGGAGAACCATAATAGATACAAATTGTATCTAAAAGAAAAACTTTCTCTGTTAATGCATCAGCTGATATTTCATCAACTGCCGACGTGAATTTAATCCGATTTAGCCGTGTTCAAATCATGCAATTTACCAGTAAGTTCACCACTATATATCATCCAGTATATCGCGTTTCCTCATTAACAGAAGTACCAAACTAATTTAACCAGCTTTAGTACAGTAAAGGTTAGTTACACAACTGATCTACTAACCATGATTTCTGGTTTAAGGACAATTATGGTTTTAGCATTCACAAAGAAATGAAATAATTACTAAATCAATTAAAGTTTGTTTTACCGTAAATTAAATGAAAAAAATTAACGACCAGATACAGACAAAAATTACATTTACTTGAATCGACGTTTCGTCACCCTTTTTGAGACTTTCTCGTGTAATGTTACTACAAAAATTAAACACAAAATTATTAAATTTTCAAATTGCTCTATCGAGTCGTTAATTTACATCGTTTAAGTAAAAATAATTATCTTTCATGTTATCACAATGGTGAGCGTTGGATGACTGAACTCAACACAGAGAAATAGACAGTGTAACTTCGTACCCTACAAATACTTCCAGAAGAAAAAACACACGCCGTGGGAAATTCGAGCAACCGGAGGCGCAGTCAGCTTAGTTCTCAACATGACAGTTGTAGAACACTGTGTAGAGTCAAGGAGGGAGGGGGAAAGAAGGTCTTCAATAGAAAAGCACTCCAACCATATTTCAAAACTAAAAAATTTAAATACTATCAATGTAATAAAAAACAAATAATCCAATAAGTTAGAAAAAGGTTTAATGTCAAATATACACTTCAATAGCTACACTGAAATTAACACGGAAGGGCAGGTTCCTCGTCATTCAGTTCCCTGAAGTTATTTAGTCTGATGTTTGTGCTTCTGTCGTGTGTCAAGATTTTTGCTTTATTCGCATGTGCCGTGTAACTCCATATTTAGTGATATTTAATTGTCTAAATAATTATTTTATTTAATGCTTGTTTATTTTGTATTGCTTACTATATGTTGTTATAATTTATGGAAACCATATGCAAGAGAAGCATTAAGTAACCCTACTTCCAAGTACTTCAATCACCTTACTAAGTAACACTAACGTAATTGTTATTATGCAAAACTGGTTTGAAGTGTGCTCTCTGCAATGTGGTTTCTTTGACAAAGCTAAAGCTTAGCGTTTTCGAGGTTTACCCGAGCGTTTCACGAAGAGCTTTACTCAGGTCGATTATATGGAGTGATTGCACTTTTTTATTCATGTTGAACAGGCAAATTTGTGTGTCCCGTTATTTAGTTATGTACACTTAACTTATAATTGTAATTGCCTTTAGCTTCTGATAATTATTTAGTAATTTTACGTAATGACGTATCCTCTATCGTCATTCCAGGACTAATGGAATTCATCACATCAAAATACAACCTAAAATATTTGTTTTCTTCTCCTGTAATTTTGGATTTAATCAGGTGAACATCAGAGAAGTAAACAAAAGATGAGACCTCAAAAATAAACTTTTGGCACAAAAATTATTAATGTGTTCACCTGATAAAGACTAAAATTAGGGAAGAAAAGTAAAGTTTTATTCTGTTTGTTTTTACATCGATGTCAAAGTAGCCACTAATCCAAAAGTTTGAAATTCAACCTGTTCTGATCTATTGGCCACTATATTTATTTATTCATATTTCAAATAATCATCGACGGATTGAAATCTTCTATTCCAGTTTCAAAATTTTAAAAATAAATGTAATTTTTTCGTACATATTTAATACGCACATTAAATATTTAACATAAAAAAATATTTTCTTACGGCGATTATTGTGTACAGAGAAAACGTATAAAATAGTCTTGGAGAAAAATAAAAGTTTCTTATATGAGCATAGAATGAATCCCAGGGAAAATCTGCACGTTCTTGAGATATCAAGAGCTCTTAAGAAGAAATATTTACATTTCACTGAGGTTTCCTCTTTATCCTTCTTCCTCGTATATGGGTAAAGATTAATTTTTTTCTTTTTAGTCATACTACAAGAGATCTACATATATTTCTGATACTACTGAATTATATTTTGTTTCTCGCTGTTTTTCGTTTCGTGTGACTTTAAATAGACATTTTAAAAAAATAATAAATTGATGTTATTGTTAATACGTCGGCTTTTACACGTATGTTACTCCGGGACATCTCGTGCTTGTCGAAAATTTGATTGATTTACGGTTGAAAGCATAAAAATTGAATTTTCCAGGTAATAAGGCAAAATACTAATCAGCACCAGATTAACGTTGTAATATTTTTGTCGCTCGGAAAAATTAATCGACTGACGCGATCGATGAAGCGACCACCACAGGGGCCCTTTGGCAATATTTATGGGATTTTAAAATAGTGAATTGAATAGGGGATGTCAATTAAATTTCCAGGAATCGTAAAATTTACGTTGAAATTTATTTTATAAAAAAAAATAGGCGCCGTCATCCAGAGCGCAAAAAAATATTTCAATTGCAATCAGTCACAGTTTAAAAGTATAATACGGAGCTTTGAGCTGTTCAGTCATGATCAACTGTAATTATAAGATTAGTCATTTATATCTCATACGTCATCGTTACAAATTCATCAAATGAGAAATGTCTTAGTTGTTTTGAGGACGAGATGATGTGGCGTTTTAAAATTTAAATTTGGAAATAGGGTAACTGAGAATATTCTAGAGCGTTCGTGTGATTGTGAAGGCTCTCAACTTCCTCTCAAACAGCCACCACAAAGAGCGGGGAGAATAAGCTGAAGAGAAAAGTATATCAGAGGGAGTCAATAGTAAAGAGAATTTATTCAGTTTTCCCCACACTCATCCAAAATTTAGCCGCAAGACGTCTTCATATCAGGTGCCAAGCGATGGGTGGCGAAGTTTTCCCGTGGAAATCTTCGCGTGAATTACGAGATCACAAGAAAAGTTCCCTGTGTACGGAACGGAAGGAGAGCAGAAGCTGTAAGGGGGGAAGAGAGAGAGGAAAAAAGAGTGTGTAAGGAGGCAGCTGACACAAAAGAACGTATCAAATTCTCAAGCGGTAGCGACGGAGTGGGAGGTAAGGTCGCGCACAGGCACGAGAATATTGGATGAAAGGAAGAACGTGGCCAAGGGGAAAAGAAGAAAAAAATCTAGAAAGCGAAGTGAAGCGCCGGAGATCAGTAATGTCCTCTGGGATAGACTGCTTATCACAGGTGCAACGGCGAGCATGTTAGCCTACACTACAGAGGCTGGCGAAGGGGGAAAAATGAGCGGCTGGCTGGAAAAGGGGGGCGAAAACAAAACAGCTGTCAGCTCATGGCGTTCTTCCAAGAACGTGGAAATTCTTTAAAACAAATTATTATCCCCAAATAACTAATAATAAAACACACGATTCTCTGAATTGGTTCATATACGAGTCATTCTAATAATCTCAGCTCCCTCAGTCCAGACCGAAACATAAAGTAAGGCGAAAAGAACGTAATAAAATAATTAAAATGATAAAACCCTTTTACCATCACAATAATATTTAATTATAAGGTTGAATTACATTAAAATGTGTCCTATTAAAACAGAAGCTTTCGGTAGTTTTCTACCATAGTCATCTGAAATAGTAAGAACTTATTTTACTGCATGTATGTATGTGCGTTTCATATAATATTGTGTTTTTTTTCACCAAGATGTAATTTAAAATATATATAATACTAACTGGTTGCTCGAGAAATCATTTACATTACTCCGCTACAGTATTTCATTCGACACTAATCTCCTGATGAACGGTTTTAGGGAAACCTTAGAACACCTTATAAATCGCAGTGTGTTTGCGCAATTTCGGGTATATAACTCAGAAGCCGGCTGCTTTAACCATGAATCGCGACAGAGGAATACCTGGGTAAGAGTACTCTCGCAGTTATTTTTCCCCAGATTGATTGCGGGCTTACCTCGGAGATACTTCGAACTCTCTTTGGTTTTTCAAGGTTCTCACATTCCGTGGGACCTCAATCTATTTTTGGAGGTGTATGTACCAAGGGCGAAGACCTTGTGCATACGGTAAGAGTTATCCGCTGTTCCCTTAAAACTTGTGTAGAACTCATCTCCTGACATTCGGAAGGGCCTGAGAATAGTACTCAACAGCCAGACCTACCTGATGCAGGTTTCCTATGGTTTTCCCGGCATCTCTTTTAGCTGAAACACCGGGTACGATCCTTAAATTACGGTCCGGGAGCCCTTGGCAACCTTATTCTACTTTCCACATTCCTCCTTTTCAGTTTCCTTCCTATTAAAGGGGAGTCCCCCCCAAAAAATAAAACCCTTACCATATGTCTTCTTCTTTCTACAGAATCCTCCAAAAAATCCGCTTGATTTTTCCTAATACTATCCAGGGATTGTCTAGCTCTGAATGTGGCCAGTCACTCATTAGCCATGCGCCTTCTTCTTTCTGTCGGATCCATCATTTAAAATTGGTTTAAAATCTACTGACTTAAAACTGCTAAGTTTAATTGAAGCGAACGGTTGATTGATTACACAAAGAGTACTTTTGTAGTAGCCATGAGTCTTCTTCAATATTTTACGGTTATAGAAGTATTCAGTTACTAAACGTAATCGTTATTATAGAAAACAGGTTTGAAGTGTATTATTTGCAACGTGGTTTCTTTGTCGAAGCTAAAGACGGGTGTTTCCGTGGTTAACCGAGCGTTACTTAGGGTTGTTATATATGGTGATTCTTATTTGCTATATACATACATAGGTGAGTTTCTCCAATCATTTTAACATTTTTAAAAGGTCACGGTAACTTCCAAATTTTATATAAAGGATAAAATTGCGAAGACTCCACAAGAACGACTAAAAATGATTTCTTTGAATAGAAAAATAATACAAATCGATTTTAATTACAAATTGTCAGAAAATTAATACGCAGGGTTTTTATTTCTTCTCCTTGCAGTATGATTCTTTATCGCCTATTTTACATATAAGTTAAACAGCATGGGCGACAGACTGGATCCTAGTCATATTTCTTTCATGATTTTTGCTTTATTTTCTTGATCTTCAATTCTGATTTATGCTGACTGCCTTCTGTAGGGGTTATGTACAAGCCTTCTTTCTCTATATGTTATTCCTGCCGTCTAAAATATCGTTAATAGTGTGTTCGAGTTTACATTATCAATCGCTTTTTAACTGCCATGAACGTAGGTCGGTTTTTCATATACTGTCTTCTAAAATTAGATATTATATATATATATATATATATATATATATCATCAAATTAATTATTCAAAGCTAGCTATAAGAAGTTGAAACGTAAATGAATTATGTTAATACAATGTACCATTCGAAGAAATGAGAAAATTGTGTCAATGCAGCAATAACAAATTTTATCAATTAAAAAAACTTGACATTATTATAAATTATTATGTTTTATGTTGGCATTTTACAAAATTATAAGAATTGTTAAGATTGGGGGGAGGTTGAAATGGTGATTCAACTCCAAAATTTAGTAATATTTAGTATACTGTGGCTTTTCTTGCAACAGCAAAAGCAAATAATAGAACCGTCTGAACTAACAATTTTTTTAACAGCGTCCATAATTGAAATACCGTCCACGTAATTGAGACAAGTGTCAACGGCATACATTTTTAATTTTTGTTTCCCAGCAAACACTCTCCTCTACCTTAATTTATGAAGCAAATACAGCACTTAACTAATTTATATTTGAATTAATTAATGACTTTTTTTAAAGAGCTGTCCCGTCGACATCATATTCCATGTTTCTACTTTAATTAGAAATCATTTTGAAAAATACTTTACTATATTAGGAACGTGGACTCTTAAGTTTTTGGTAATGGAAAAAATATTCAACAAGTCTCATGTTGGTATAAAAAGAAAATTTGAAATCGCGCCGGTTCATTTTACTCATTTTCATATCAGTAATTTATTTTTCACTTAGACTAACTAAATAAAAAATATTTTTGTTAAGTGACTGTGATAGGGGTTTTTACTATTAACAATTTCAAAAAATTCGAATTTCATACGAGAAATTAATTTTTTTATTATGCAATTTGACAATAGATGTAATAATAAATATGTAAAACTAGAAAATAATAGCTCTACTTTATTGGGAACAAATCATTGGAAAAACAGGCTGATAAATTGTTAATCTAAATTATAAAAATAAAACATAACCTCAGAAGTTTTTTCTTCCATGGACACGTTAAAATTAATGTCGAATTAAATGAGGAGGAAGTTTGAGAATTACGAGCTCGGTTCATCGTGTCACGTCATGTAGAATTTTTTTTCACTAGTGACAAGTTTTAAATCATTAAGCGATGCTGTCGTCACATGCGCTAACTGCTACAAATTTAGAAATATAATTTTTTCATTTCTCCCCGCTTTGAATTATTTATTCGTTGGGATTAGATTTAAGATAATCCACTATATGGTGGAAAGGAAACTTTACGAATTCATCTCAGCATGCAAAGGTCGCTGTAAATACTTGTCAATGTAAGTTTTAAAAATAAAATTGATTATTGGTCGGGATTAGTTTTAAGATATCCCACTATAGGGGAGGAAAATCTTTACGAATTCATCTCAGCATGCAAATGTTTCTATAAGTAATTGTCAATATATATATATTTTTAATAAAATGGGTAAATTAATTAACGAGGCCCATAACTTGATTGATACTGAACTCTATATTTATAGTTACTTATATTATAATATTACATGAGAAAAATTATTTCACCCTTGAAACGCTAAATGGTTACAAACTTTAAAATACAAAGACAGCGAAACAGTGCTTTCCCTTTGCTTGTTAACAAGTCTCTATTTTTCTTTTTCGCTTTTGGTCGATATCTAATCTTTTGGATAACCGACCAAAATATTTACTTTAGTTGACTTATCGCCGACCTCCTCCTTAGATTATTTGCTATGAGATGGCATAAACTTTGTTGTTGTTTTTTTTTTGCTTTCGCAGCCGTGAATTAATTGCCTCTTATATTATTTTTAAAAAATTGTAAAAAAAACTGCCTATCTTTTTTAACTATTGGAATGAAAAAATCATTATTTTTCTCATAAACTTGAAAATTGTTATAGTATATATATTTATAGAACAATTTTCCAAATATATATTCCAGAAAAAAGTTCTTGCCGGAGTATTTTGAAGCGACTTGAGAGCGGAGGAAATTTGCGTGCAATTAAATGGATATATTAAATAATTGGGTATGTACTTACATATTTTAGTGAGGAACCGAAGTCCGTCCGCACTGGTACAACTCCGAAATGGCCCTACCTTTTATAACATGACAGGCACGGCATGGGTTTTAGTGAATATACTGTCACAGAATTTGGCCGAGAACTTGCTAATCATCAATGAACACTGCCCAACGATTAGGCGACGCCGGCGGACCGAATCGCGATCTACCAGTCCCGAGGTCGAATCACTACAGAAAGCGGCACATTCTCTCAGCACGGCGATAAAACTTCGCACTTAAACAGCCGTTCTGTATTTCACGGCAATCGATGCCAAGAACTCTGGTGCGGATGTGACGTCATGTGTTGTGCTGCTGGGGACGTCATCTCGTGAGGAGTACGCGAACTACCCAAGAAGAGGCTGCAAGTTCTCTCTCTACCCTCAAGATTACGCCTAAGGTCAACAGTCAAACGGGGGAATAATGCTTTGTTTGTTTAGTTTTTGCTACTGTTTATCAAATCAATGTCACAATAAAGCATTAGAACAATCCGAAAGTAGACCGCAATTAAATCGTTCAGCGAGATGTTTCCCGTTCAAAATCGGACTTAACTAAAGTTGGCCAACGATTCAAAGGAGCGACAAAACTTTTTTATAATGTTGTCGCTAACAGACAACCTATGTAAACAAATTCTAATGGAACAACAGTTCAACTGAGCGACAAAGGTTTATCTTTTGAAGTCATTCAACTTAACGATTATGCAGTCGAACAACCTATGTAGACCTGCATGCGTTCAAATTTACAAAGTTAGCGACAAGATACATAATATTGATATTTAGCACCACATATATTATGGTTTTCAAGTCTTCTATTATGTTGAATATTCAATAATTCATTTAATAACCGACTGTGTTGTGAGTCATTTTCCTCCTGATAATGCTTTTGAAAAATTTAATAACTCCCTTCTTTTCTGAATGAAGAGACTATGCTTAAATTTCCTAAAATCACCACCTCTTTTTTCCTTTCTGTATCATTTACTTTGACATAGGCACCTCATTACTCATATATTTATATTCAAAATTTATTTTTCACTGGTGTGATTACTTGTGTAAATAGATTTATAGTGGTTGATAGCTGAAAGCTTATAAAAAAAAAGCAAAGGTTACAATTATTGGTGGTTTGGCATAAATATATGTGAAACACCCCCTCCTTTTATAATAAAAAATCCATTCCAGAAGAAGATAACGAGTTGAAAGCACACAAAGTGAACTATGCCAACAGCATATATTTTATGACATGATTTAAGATCATTTTTTATAATGATGTTATTGTAATTATTGTCACAACTGTTCCGGATTGCTAAATAGAACCTATGTCCATATTACTTTTACTCTCCAAACATTATTATTTTAGGTAGTAGCAAAAATTAGTTGCCGCTTTCAGAAGGCACCCTTCATATTCAAAGCTAAATTATTTTTTGTCAATTATGTACTTCAGTGTTTTTATTTTCATTTAATATTATGTGGTGCCAATAATTTATCTAATCTGATAAAACACAAGTTATAACAATTTGTGTTACTGGAATTAGTTTACCTTCACTCTGGGTATTTATAATCTACTTTCTAAGAGTCTGTTTTCCAACTACATTCTGTCATGTGATTATTTTGTCTTAATTATCTGTTACACTAATATGCTTTCTGAATGAACCCAAACTAGAGTGCTCAAACATTACATTTTTTCAGACTGAGTGGCCAAGCAAGGAAAATATGTAAATATGGTAAAATCAATTTTTTTTAAAAAGACTGTTTATACACACTTTGAGCAGTGTCAGAAACTGGCAGTTAATATGTATTCTATATAATACAAGTACTTCAAATCTTTTTAAAGCATTATGAAAAACCTACATTCCTTTGCATTTTTTACATGACATTGTTAATTAATAATTTATAATAACAAAAAATGCATAATTGATTATTTAACCATAATTACAATTTAAAACATTGAATTACAATTTGTGCTCACAATACCAAACTTTATATCTCACGGTTTGTTTCTTATGGCTTAAGATACCAAAATGTAATATATATTTTGTTCACTGGTTATAAAACTTTAAAAATAAATTGTATTGTTTTGAGGAAGAGGTATGAAATCTTATAAAAGAACAATACATTCTCAGATATATTTAACAATATAGTTTTTATAATATAACAATATAAAAATATATTTAGGTAACTAGTAAAATACATTGCACAATGTTACTTATATTTTTAAAAAAGGCACGATTTAAGAATTCCAACAATATAATTCACAGTTAAAAAATGGAATGTTGCGTTACTTAATAATTATTTACTCCAAAAGATAAAACAACATAGGCGACTAGTAAGCAACTGGAAGATCATCACATTTAAAAGTTCATATATGCACCTTCCAAGAGATTTTGGATGAACTGGATGAAACAGTAATAGTAAAACTACAGATCTATTTTAAGTAAACAGCATTCTAAATACATAAAAATTCTGTCAGTTAAGAATATTGTTAAAACATGCATTCATAATGCCTTCTGTATGTCATTACACAAGAATAATACAGATTAATAAAGTATCAAAATACAATAAAAATGGTATAAAAAAATTAAGATTCAGGTAACATTAATAATTGTATAAAGTCTTCAGACATGTTACTTAAAGTAGAAGGTGTTTCATGTTGAAAGGGACAAAAAGAATAGCATAGTACAAATTCTGTAATTGCTTTATTTACCTGAAGCAAACTACAATTATTCAAGTTTATCTAGCAAGGTGGTGCTCAAGCACATTCGTAAAAAAACATACATCAGGGTTTTGTTAAAGACAGTGTTTGTGCCTCAATTTCCCAAGGACTTACAGCAACAGATAACTGAAGTGCTTGAAACATTAACAAAGGATACTCTGGCACAAGTGTGGCTGGTACAGGAATACCATTTAGATATTTGCCATGTCACCGGAGGGGAAAACTTGGAACATCTATAGACACTTGGAAAATTTTAGTTTCAATGTAAATTTCATTTATCAAAATAAAATAATTAGAGCACGCACAGGTATACTTTATTTATGTTCCACTCAACATGAAACACCTTGTATATGGTAATATGTATCTATATAAATATATTGAAGTATACTTTACTAATACAATATCAATTCTCATATATATAAAAAATGCAGAAAGTTATTAAAAACCCAGGAATTAATATCATTAGTATATTTTAATATTAATTTGTTTTGAAATTTGAAAATTCTGTAGAAACAGTTAAGATTTGCTGTCTTGGCACTATGTCATCAGATTTGTCTTCCGAGATAAAATAATTAAAACTAATTAAAGAGAGCTGTTATGATCTTAAATTCAGTCACAGACAGCCCAGCTGTCATCACTTTGGTATCTGAATAGTTTGTGTGGTCTAATAATCTAATGTAAAACCATGTTTCCTTTTAAGTGTTCTAGATCCAGTAGCTGAAATAAAAAAGAAACAGTGTAACAATTAGTTTCACTTAAGGTATTCACTTAAGGTACTCTGGGCTATAAAGGTGAAACCATACTTTCTACAAAACAAACTTCTGCGTCTGCTCCTGATTTGATGAGATAATCAAGCCACACCTCTTGTTCAACTGAGAGGTGATCTCCAGGTCCTTTAACTTCCACAAATTTACACTGAAAATAAAAAATTAATAATTATAAAAAACAATTCAAGTTTTCATTCAGAAAAGAATAATAACTTCAATAAGAAATATATCATTTAATTAGTACGACATTTGATGACTGATAAAGAGAATGACATTATTGTATCATATTTAATTCTAAAAGAGAGAAAGTAAACTGTGCCAATTACAACTTTAGAAAGTCATCCTTCATTATATAATATACCTGACACAACACTAGATTAACAACAGCTATCACTTAGATATACTTCTTACATGCTGAGTAACAATCAAACTACTTTCAAATTTCACCCAGTTATTTGAAAATGAATCACAGTGTTTTTCAACATGCCTCAAATCTATCTCCCAGAGAAGTGACTTGTTGATGGTGTTACATGGGCCATAACTTCTATTTGTCTCTGAAAGATGTAAGTATTTTGTACGAACCCATTATAATGAAGAAAATTATGCTTTCAATTAAGTATATCTGTTTTATTCATTTCCTTCATTTTATCAAAGTTGTTATTTTCCTAGTTTATAACATATTCAGACGATCCTAATAAAGTTCACCATTTTGCTACTTTTTTGATTCAGCTTAAATAAAAGACTAAAAAAACCATCTTAATAATATGGCAAATTCCCTTTCAATCATGTAATATAAGTATCCAATAACCATCAAATAATCACCTGTAGCCATACAAACACAAATGACTAAGAACCACTTGCCTTTCTTTCCTCTGGAGACCACACCATGAGATCCGGAAAACCTTTCCGAACATATCGATACTCCTTTGTCAATCTCTCACACAGTTTCACCAAAACTCTAACACCCATACAACACAGAATATTCTGGAATGTGAAGATAATACAATCACTATAATTACATGTTTATTAATTTAACTAATGTAAATAAGTCGCAAAATTAAAAGTTCACACATTCAACGTACAGAATTATTTTATTATTGAACACAAAAAATGAATTAGGTCAGAAATAGAGTGGAAAATAATGAAGAACAGCAGAGATTTAAAGAGTTAATGCACATACTGGCACTACTTATAGAGGCAGAGGGTCTACCCTGTCACACCTATTTCAAGATTAATTTGTTGATATTAATGAATTGTTCTTATTTACATGTAAAAATACAATCTATTCAAAATAGTATATTCACTGTAAATTTTATATTTTGTATGACAACTACATGAATATCACAATAATTTTTTCTAATTAGAATAGCATTGATGAAACAATGCAAAAAAAAGTTGTTCAAATTGATCAAATTTAAATATAACCCTGTTGATTATACTGAATGTTAGATACCACTTCAGCGTGGGCAATTTAATATAACTTCCAGGGACAAGTACTATGCCCAATATCTGAACTTATTCCCTCTATACCTTATGCTACATGTTCTTCAATTCTTATGAAATTATAAATGTTGTTTCAAATTGGAAGTAAATATGGTCCAACTCCTTATTAATCAATAAATATTGTGTAACTGCAGGTGTTCATATTTTCTTGTCCAACCTCTGTATGTACTAATAAATTGTTCAACTTCCACACATAATAATAATAAAGAGTGTGATTTGCAATGAGAACAGTAAAACAACACATTCAAACTTTTCCCTCTCCTCTCTAATCTATCCCCTCCTAATATGCTCTGCAACATACTGTGCTTTCACTGCTCTCTACTTTTTCCAATATATTATATTTAAAATACAACATTGCATAACAATAAATTATATGTACGTCACTAATATTTCAAACTATAACTTTCTGTGTAATCCGGTTTAATTAGTACTTCATACAAATAGTAAGATCTTAGAAAGCAATGTTAAATCTTATTCCATCATCAGTTCTGAATTATATCAATACACAGCAGTAAAATATTATTATTATTATTATTATGAGCCCATAAAACTTATTCATAAAACTCACCACAACATCTGTTACATTTCTAAACCATTTCCAATCAACGAGGGACATTTTTCCTTCATGTTGCTCAAAGCGAGATGATACCAGAGCTGAAAGATGATCATCAGTCCACAGCAGCATGTCAGATAACCGTGTATCGATTAATTCTTTGCGATTAATGTAAAAGTCATTGGTGTTCAGATCCAAAGGAACCACTTGAAATGGGGACTGAAATACATCTGGTATTTTGACTTCATACAAGATGTCCCAAAACAACAGAGCCCACAGTGAAACTATAATTCTGCCCTCAGAATGCAAACCTACAAACAATAAATACCATTTTAAACTTTTGAAGGTGACACAAATGAAATGTTTATATGTGGAATAAGAGGCAACATGTGATAAGTTAGTGTGCAATAGGCCAATAAAATTATCTGACTCCAAAAAAAATGAGTTGACTGAAGAACTAGCAAATATCAAGAATACAGTGCTTCAGGCATTGAAATAACTAACTAAGAAATTTGAATTATTTTCTAACCCCCAAGTAAGACTTTTGAGGAAAATAAGAGGAAAGTTAAAACTTTATTACTTTTCAATATAATCAAACACAAACCTTTAGAAAATCCTAAATTTTTATAGTGAGCAACAGCAAACTCTTCAACAGAGGAGTACTGTACGTCATGAGTAACTTCATTCTCCAATACATATAGAACTTTATAGCCAGGTCTGTCACTGAAAAAACAACGTAAATAATAGAAATTTCTCAAATGAAAGTAATCTAACAAAGAATAATGATTCATACAATGTAAATTTTTAAGGTAAACTTATGCTTACCTGGGAACAGATTTTGCTTTAATAGTAGTGCTCCTTATCTCCAAGGAAGGTATTTCAATAGCATTTAACAACTTTTTCTTCATAACTTTTGACAAACCACCTGACTTTCTCTTGGCTATTAATAATCCTCTCCTAGCCAGAACAATTTTATTAATTGCAGTAACAACTGGACTACTCATTCCTTCCATAATTACTTTTGCAGCCTATTTGGTGAAAGGAAAACATTTATTGCACACAAAACAACCACTCTAATGTAATATGGTGCCAAAATAATAATTAACATGTTAACAGAATAGAATAATAATCATATTCCGTAGATCCTGTAAAGAAGCTAAGCTTCAAGGATGTGGAATGAGTCAGGGTGCACATTTATTACATTATTTTATTATATAAAAGATAAATATACTTATAACAAATTTTTGTAACCAAATAGAATTTTCCTGCTCAGGAAAGTCAAATAATTTTTATTTCTATAATCAGATTACTGAGGTAAGTATTTAAATGTCTTCAGTAATTATCTAGGAAGGGAAACCAGTAAATGAAGCAGCAGATTAGTGTATTGTATACAAATTAAATGACAATAATTGTACCTCCTCTGGGTTTTTCATATGATGATGCAGCAACAGAGATAACTCAATGTAATATTTTCCACGGTGATATGGATGATATACATCCTGATCAAGAAGCTTTCTCAGTATGTAAACAGCTTCAGGAATATCTTCTTTTTTCTTCTTTAGTGCTTCTATTCCAGAAAACATACAATAAGCATATGCTGATCCAGCAGAGTACCGTCGAAGAAAAAGTGGTAACTTCAGCATTTCTTCACTGAAACAATATGTAAGGTGTGAAAACCTCAATATTCATCTCTTTGGAATAGACTAAATTTAGTTTAAGTCTCCAATTATTATTCATATTTAAGTTGGAAAGCCAATTAAATTATTCATTACAAAATAACGAAACTTTTTTTGCTTTACAGTAATTGCTAGAGAAGTTTAATTTCCTTCAATAATAATATAATGATGATACATGTATATGTAGAATTAATGTTATGAGTCCATAACTACTATGATACTTGTGATTCAAATTATACAACTTGATTTAATACCTCAGAAGTTCATTTTTTAGTAAATCACAGAAGTTTTGCTTCACTTCTTTTAAAATACTAGTAACAGTGTCCCAATCTTTGTTCATTTTTGATTTAATCAATTCTGTCTCATAGGAAACAGCAGTCTCATACCTAGAACCAATTATTAAATGTATTCAGATGAATAGAAATCTTAAATTAGAATACTACACAATCAAATAAATTAAAAATTTATTAATACCACAGAAGATGATCCCTTGAAGGGAAAATTGGTATCTGCCTAATAATCTCATATGATGGATAAACAGTTGTTCCAACTTCAATGTTAAACTGGAGCATAATTTGTTCAGAAACAGACAGTTCTTCTGGTAACATCATGGATCCCACATTTGCTAATAGCAAGACCCTTGTGAAAAAATCTCTTGGAACTGGAGACAGTTTGATGCAATGACCCAGAATTTCTGATAATCTGAAACATTAACAAACACTTATAATAGAAAAGTTTTGTACAACTGGGTTTCAACTAAAAACAGCTTTATAACACAAATTGCATCTCTCTTAGTAACTGTGAAAATTAGTAGTAAAATTGGTCTCAGGATATTTTATACTTGAGATTTATAACCAATCACCTGTATAGATCTGATCACATGTGAGCACAGAATGTTAGTGACAATTAAAAAGTCTTCAGTCTTCCTTTGAAAAGAATTGTTGATTCAGTTTGCATACAGGACTGAACTTACAGGCAAATGATAGAAATATTAAAATTCTAAAGCACATAAATACTTTTAATGTATTTAATCAATGAAAATTGATGTTCTTTCTAACAATAATTACCTCTTTCTAATAGTTGCAGACCTATCACCTCCAACAGAACCCTGTTTTGTTTGTAATTTCTGCAAAGCCTCAATAAGTTCTGCTTTATTCTTTTTCCCAAGAGGGATATTTAAACTCTTGCAGAAAGTTTTCATTTCAGGTAGCTTGGCTAATTGCAATAAAACACCCAAATCTTCAGTTGTATAATCTGTAAAACAGGCAAAAATAACTGGAAATAATAATTTCAGCAGTGTAAAATAATATATTTATTCTTGGTATGATTCAGATACCACATGCTTACTACTGATAAGTTCAATTGACTTAAAACTATATTCTAGTTCAAATACAGTATATCCATATAAATCCTAACAATGTTATAGTTTCATTAAAATATTTACTTTATTGATTACTAAATGTATATAATGTAGTATTGAAATACTGTAAGTAATTATAACTTATATTCCAAACTATTTATTTAATAAGTTCAAAATGTACCTGTTGTTACAAATTCTGCAAACTCCAATAAATCAAACAGCTCTGGTATATTTGGAAGTTTGTAAGTGATATCAGAAACTCTATGCCATGTGAATTTACGGCAAAACATTCTAATATACAGCACTTTACAGTCCTCAGTTAACTTGAAGTATTGACGTAGCAGATGCCATTCATCATTTGATATTAGGATTTTATTGTGTTCATTCTCTAAAACCTGGGTAATTATTTTACGAAAATTTCTAATGTGGTAGTCACTCGTAGAAGTTCCCACGACTTGGTGGACCAGACTAAGGACTACTGATTCAGGATCTTGTCCTGATTTTGGTGAATTTCCTGATAACTTTTTGGGTGTGTTCAATGGAGTTATACCCTTTTTAGGTGCATAAAACTGAGTTGTATCTTTTTCAGTTGTGTTAAGTGGAGTTGTACCCTTTTTAGGTGTGTTAAAATGAGTACTATCTTTTTCAGGGGTGTTTAACTGAGTTATATCTGGTTCAAGGGAGGGAAATGCAGTTGTATCCTTTTTAGGTGTACTTAGTGGAGTTGTTTCTTTTTTAGGTGTGTTAAGCTGAGTTGCATCTTTTTCAATTGAGGTAAGTGTAGTTGTACATTTTTTGGGTGTGTTAAACTGAGTTGTATCTTTTTCAATGTATTGAGTTGTTTCTTTTCTAGGTGTGTTAAATGGAGTTGTACTCTCTTTGCTTTCTAATTTTTGTTTTACAATTGCCACTTTATCTCCTGTATCAGAATTTAAGGAAACCACAGAGCTATTTGAATCAGTTATCTCAGTGATTTTAATTGTATTTGTTACTCCCAAACACATGGCGTCAGATGGATACAGGTGGAGATCTAATTTTTTTTCTTGTATGTCAAGCACATTATCACTCTGATGATCTTCATCCTCTATAGTAACAATTTCTACTTCGTTTACATTTGTCTTTAATTCCCGGGAATTTTCAATTGGTAACATATTTTTTATTCCTTCACTATTATCGACAGAGATGCCCAAGATATGATTACACACATCTTGTGAAAATGATAACTTATTTGCATCAGGAAAAAGACACTTTCTGGGAGAAGAATTTCGAAAATAGGAGTCAATGCTGCGTTGCTTCATTTGACGAATGGGAGAAAATTTACTCAATCTCTTAGGAGACTTCCTCTCTTTCAACTTTTGCAAATCATTTCTTACTTGGGTATTAGCAGTTGCAAACTTTCTTGGATTTTTAAGAACATTTTGAGAAAATGAAGCCTTTTCATTACTGAAACTTCTTTTATTATTCCTAACTTCATGTGCGCATGTTGCTGAGTTACTCTCTTCAATGCGGGTAAAATTTGCATTACTAGTATAAATTGTGTTGCTGCTCTTATTCATTGAAAGTCTACCTACTGCATGACTTTTTGTTTTGCTCACACTTCCTATGGGATTTGCCGTAATAAATGAAAACCTATCATTCATTTGCTCTGCATGTCCATTTCTACTGACAGACTGGGTGTCATGAATTATCTTATCTTCATCTAAAATTTGAATGTCATCAGAAAGGAAGGGATTTGTTTTATCTTTCAATGTTTCACATTTTGACTCAGTTGATTTCAGTAGACTCTTACATTCCCTAGAATCGGTACATCTAGATTTATTACCATCAGTTTTTATACAATTATTTTTACTTTTCTTTGAATAGTTATTTTTATTATTTCCTTTTTGTGCCAAACTTTTATTTGAATTAAAAGGACTTCTTTTTTGGGGTGACCTAACTAATAAATCTTCATCTTCACTGTCAGTAGTACAATAGCTTTGCTCTATTAGATATTTCTTCACTGCTTGGGTCATTATAGTACATTTTATTTATTTTTCATTTGGAATCTCAATTGGTTTTCAAATTATCTGAAATAAAGCAATAATTAATGAAAAGTATTTTCACATAGTTCGCTATTGACAAATAGCATAAAGGATATTACCAATTAAATTGTTGAATTTTCAAATAAAAATATACTTAATAATGCTCTTTCAAAAACAGTGTCATATTTTGTACTTCCTAATTTTAAAATTTTTTGTCAATTTATTGATACATTCAAATATTAAGAAGTACTCAGAATTGGGATAAAGAGGAAAGTTATCCCCCAAACTTAATACGTCATGATTAAGCCTCTCCCAACTTTGTAATTAATTTATAGCCTTTATCTTTGACACTTTTGTAATATAGTGAAAGTTTTCCCTTCCTTTTATATAGATTTTTTAAAACCCATTAATTAAAATTTTGTAATAAAGTAGCAGTTTTCCCTTCCTTTCACAGCACCAATCACATGATGGGGATAACTCTCCACCAGTTCCCAGAATTGTTTTACAAATTTATAAACTGTGTTTGAATCAGTGATTTAATTTAACCAATTTAAAAAATCGGGTATTATAATCAGCCAATGGTACAAATATCTAACATTTTGGTCTTTTCAAATGAATTATATATATCATAATTTTTTTCTTCCTGGCAATATTTATAAGCCTATACATTACTATTATCACAAAGTGCAATTGTCACAACATTGAAAGCATTTGGAGCCAGCAGCCAGGAACTGGAATCTTTGACAACAAATTTCAATCAATTACACTTGTGAATGTTAACCTCCCAGGAGAGTAACATCACACACATTTTATTAATTTTATGAATTTAACGTAAAAAGGTTTTTTTGTTAATTAATATGAATGTAATTTAGAGCTCATCTACGTTAAGATAGTCGTGAAGGGCTGAAATAATCAATTTCAATATTTCCTGGGTTCAATTGGAACTAGAAATTGGAAAAGGGGCGATAAATTATCACATTTATTTATTATCCAGTATATACCTAATATTAAAAGCATATCAAAAATTTTCCAACATTCAATTGGGCTTACTTCTTCATATATATACCGATGAAACATGGTCAAGCCGCCTTTTATATTCATTTCCATTATCGCAATACTATCGAGCAGTCTAAAATATATCGACTAAAGAAATGCCATCTTGTCACCTTTTACTTATACATTTTATTTCAAGAAATATTAAAACATTCTACTACCTTATTAATTGTTAACCGTGAAATAAACATATTTAGTTCCCAAAATATTTTTGAGTTCGTGATTTTAACAAAAAATTAGCACGGGAGATTTAAAATGAATCTCTCAATCTTATCGATAAAGGTAGAGACACGATTATAAGCCATATAAATTATAATTATCTGTAATAGTATTAAGTTCATAACAACACGAAAGAATAATAAAAAATTTGAGATTACCTAATTAGGAATTTTCTCATCACAAATTCGATGACGGAATAAAATAGTTAATAGAAAGTAGTGTTAAATAATCACACACGTGTAAAAGTACTACATGAACGATTTACATTGTATTGTATACTCTAATAAATACAACTTCAGTATGATATGTAGCTTAACAGATTAATAGTTCTTTTCAATTTATTTGTGTTAAATACGTATGCGTAAATGCGCTATTGGAAACCATGATCATGCTCCTGGAGAATGAATTCAATTTGAGGATTAATAGAGGGAAACCAAGGTAATGAAGTGCAGTATGGGAAAAAGTGGAATAACAAAGGGTGTCAGATTGGGAAGGAATATTTTGAAGGAAGTTAAGGAATTCTGCTACTTGAGAAGCGTATTAACTAGGGATGGTAGGAGTGTAGTAGACATAAAGAGTAGGATAGCACAGACAAGGAAGGCCTTCACGGAAAGAAAGAATTTCCTTACGAGTAAGATGAATGTAGATATTAGGAAATCATTCGTATGTAGTGTGGCCTTATATGGGTGCGAAACGTGGACGGTAGGAGTTGCAGAAAGGAAAATAATAGAAGCCTTTGAAATGTGGTGCTGTAAGAGAACTCTTAAAATCAAAAAAGCTCTAAACAGAATAGGGGAAGAGCAAACAATATTCTCTTTGAAAATGGCAGACAATTCATGAGATTAATAAGATAAAGACGTAATTATCAACCCTTTCACGCTGTTGAAAGTCTTGGTAATTGAAACATCTATTTCTTACAGCGATTCTTTAGGATGCTGAATATACTTCTCATCTAAATACATAGCAGTGTTTCAATGTTTTTTTTTGTAAATTGTTACGAGTGACTTGGAAGAATCACAACGATTTGCAGTTTTAATGTGTTGTGACGATATGAATTTTGCAAATAATATCGAGCAAGTAATGATAAGATGGGCCATAGCGTTAAGAAAGTCTTTTTATGAAAGCTTGATTGTAGAAGGAGAAGATTTAGGAAAAGGAGCCTTGGCTACAAGGAGAAGAGCATGAAAACAACGGAAATAAGATATAGGAAAATAATGGCTATGGACAGACATGAATGGAGGCAGGTGATAAATAAAGTAGGACAGAACTGTAGTGTTGTCCTAGTAGAAGAATATGACAATTTATTTTATATAACTCAAGTGAGTTAATACATCTTGCGTTGAGACAAATCACGTCTACCCCAACCTAAGATGCCCTTGAGAAACAGATGTATTACTTGGTTATTATTATTTTTTTAAGTGTGTGACCGAAAAGAAGGGATATCCAATGTTTAGTTATATATATATAGATTTCAATTAATAAATACAAAAAGTGTATATACATATACTAGGTTTCAGTTAACAATTTTTTTTGTCCGTGTTGTGCTTTAGCCCACAATTTCGAATAACATAGAATGAGTTCCCGGTTTCAGTTATGTTGGGTGCACTTTTGGATCACTAAAGCCAAGGATGTTCCTGTGCAGAACTGTCTGCGTCACCAGACAATGATAAGATGAGGAGCAGGAAGCCGATTGTGCAGGTATACATTTTAAATAAGATAACAAAGTTAACGAAAAATATTTAAGCAAACAAAACTACAAGTAAACAATTTTTTAATTTTAAATAATATAAATATTTTTAAATAATATAAATTGTAATTATAAAAATTTACAAAATATACCTACAACTGATTTTGACTAAAATATCACACTATAAGTTAATTAAAAAAGAAATATTTTAACTGCAAACTGTAGCTGCAAAGCAGGAAAAGGATACTGCAAACATGAACGTTATCGAAGACTGGCAATCCCATGGTTTGGAGTTAACCATCTAAAACTCAACTCAAAAAAATATAAAAAAGGAGCCAGAATTAAAGAATGTATGTAAGGTCAAATTCGAAAATAATTTAATCCACTAAATGTTAGAGATTTCTCGAAAACATGTGTAATAATATGATTATAATCGAAAACCGTTGAAAAAAGTTATACTTTCTTCCGATCGGCTTCCTACTGAGGATTTCCAAAGCTGTATAATTTCAAATCTGGATTTTTTAATACTGTATGGGGGCCCTGAGGAACGCAGCAAATTTTTCCAAAACGTTTCCTCAAAGTTTTACTCATTATCAATCATTAGTTTCTTGATGTTAAAGAGTGGATACATTTCATTGTCAGTCAAGTAATTTTACTCAGAAGCTTTCGGCATTATATTGCCATATTCATCTGTTTGCTTACACTCGATTATCTTGTAAATAAAAGAAGAATGAAAACTGGGTATCTACTCTTTATCATCAATTTTTATTTAAAAAAACAGTCGTTATAGCATCAGTACTTGGTTATCATTAATTTCTTTCAAAATATCAAATGCAACGTATATTTCATACAATTACCAAAGCCGGTACCACCACTTTATTTACACAACTCTCCGCCACAGGTAGCAAGAGTCGCCGTTGGTCAGGCGTATAAACAAAACAATGTTTATCCGTCAGGCAAAGCGGCAATACCTCTTTGATGTATATATATTTTGTTCTCAGCTCGTCCCAGTGATGCCAACCCAGTCATGAAAGTACCAAGCACCTTCTAGAAAAAGTTCTTTTCTATATTATACATCAATTTGTCTATTTAAATATTGAATATCCCTCGTAAGACAGACTTTCATCTAAACGATAATGATGTATAAAATTAGATCACCATTAAAAATTCCGTCTTTTCCATTTATGAAGGATGATAGGAGCCAAGAAACTTTTAAATAATCTCTTTATCGAGATTGTGAAGGAAATGAGTTCGGAGAGAAATGTATGTTCAAAGGCTTTGAAAGATTCACTCTTGTCAGAGAGGTTACTTATTCGCCCGTCAGTGGGTTCACTCCGAAGATATTATTCTCTGTTAGCGATCTAACGGAGCGAATATCTCTCGATGGCGGTTGAACGTAATCTAAAAAAAAGAGAGAAAACAACCACGGGCGATAATTGCTCGCCCTCGCGGAGGGTGGTATATATCACAACCCCGGAATAACAAAGCGTCGCTTATTCAGACTAATGTCCGACGCCGGCGCTCATTACCATACGGGGCGACTAATCTTTGGCAGTAACTCTGTTCCGAGAGCCAAAGTTTTGCTCCGTCGGCAGTAAAACTCGCGCTTCTCGCTGATGAGATCAACGCTCACTCTGCAGTCCTATATTTCTTTCTTTCCTTTTTGTGGCTTCGCATATTAGCCGGCATTAGTCCGCATATATCAGAGAAGCGGGGCCGTCGGCGGCGGCGGCATCATCTTCGTGTCTCTCTACAATGGCGGGGATCCAGAGGGGAAAGTCTAACAACTATGTCCTCACACTAAAAGTCTGTTCATAGTCGAAACAGACGAATAACACTGAAACACTGGCATGGCAATAATAATATTTTATAAGGACACGAAATTTAAATAATGTGAATAAAGAACATCAATTTCTCTAACATCCTTACCAAAATTCAAAATGCAGTCAGTATATATTTAATGCTAGACTTGTCATCAGCAGAAAGGTCATCATGGAAGCTTAACGACCCTCCCTGATGTTTGGTAAAGCAAAAAGTAAAATATCACTAATGAAAATTCGAGGAATATAGATTATAAACATTTAAAATAAGCACTTATGACTAATTAAATTTATTGTTAGTGAAATTGTTTTTACAAAATTTCGAAGTTTAGCTTCAATTACATTGCAAAATATTTAAATATTACTTTCAAAATTATACCTTATTCCGAATCTTGTTGCTTATGGCCTATTTAATATATTTCTGGTTTAATTAAATATTTTTACATTTTTTTCGTGTAGGCTTTATCTAGTAATTCTAAGCAAATATAAACGTTTTTCTCTACTTAAAGAGAGAGAAAAATAAAGACGTGGGTTATGAAATCGTTGACCTGCGAAGCAGTTTTTTTGTAGCGTTGCCTTGCCGAAGTTATTTTATCTGTTCATTATTTTTATATTTTTTATATTTGCTCCATATAACTATACTTATTATTTTAAGCAATTAGTTTTTTTATCTGACATTGAAATAAATAATTCAACGAATTATAACAGCTCCTTTGTCACTATTTTATTTTATTTGAAAGATGAAAAATACTACGTTTCGTCTCTTCAGGTTTAAAAATTTGGCTGTTCACAGACCTCACTCCATGGCCGAAGTGCAAACTGACAAAGAGGCTGTTATAATTGATTTAACTTAGTTTTTTGTTTTATTTAAATAATAAATATGAACTTAATGTGAAAGAAGTATGAGCCGTTTTTATTATTATGGAATACTCTCGACTTTAATCGCATTGTGTTCAATCTTTGGTGCCAAGTTCCTTCTCTCCCACGAACAGCCCGACCGGTGGCGTGCTCTGGTGTACAAATCTGTTACTACTTCCGTAGACGTTTGTCGTATGTATTCTTCTTTACTGCGTGTTGGAATGTTGATGTCTTTCAGATTTGGTCCCCACTGTGAAATATGACGCGAGACAAAACTATTTACATTGTGAGTTTTGCGTCTGATGAGTAAAAAAATTACAAAGTCAATATGTAAAAATAATTATGGACTTGGTGAAACATGAAAATATATTCAGACGATATAGAGATATTTACTATGGTATTGTATACTCCCATATTAGTTATGGAATAGAAATTTGGGAAAGTGTTGCTTCTAAGTATATGGACAGGCTTCTAATCTTACAAAAAAGTTATTAGATTTATATTCGGTATAAAAAACCGATTCATGTAAACCAACATTTCGCTAAAATAAAATACTAACTATCAATTCTATATACATTTTCAAAACTATTTTGATGCCAAAGATATCGAAAAAACCTCCTATATAACTAATCCTTATAAAACTAGGGGAAATGCAGTCTATTTCAGAATGCATACTGATTTTTTTTAATTGAGCTTTTCCCATTTTTGAAGAGGATGTTATTTTATAATAAACTTTCAATTTATATAAAAGAACTGCAAGACAAGCCGCTTGAAAGAACTTGAAAGAGTATTTAGCAAAACAAAGTAGTAAATAAGTTAAAGGAATGGTGATACAATTGTAAAACTGTATACTGATTAATTAAAATTCTTTATTTTTTGTGTAATTATACAAATCTGAGTTTTTCCTATATTTAATTTATGTAATTGTATGGAAATAAAGTTTCTCTTATTCTTATTTATTTAGTTCAATTTCTAATACCGAATGCTACGTGATGGCTTTGTGTTATTTCTCAATATTCATATTTTATTCATTAAGATGAATATTTACCTTTCAAATTAATTATAATAAGGGATAAAAATTGTCAGACGTCCCATAGTCTGATGTGGATATAAACTTTTGAATAGTTGAAAGACTAGATGAAGTGATGGGCGATTGGAAAATAAAGCGTTTCAAAATTTTTTAAGAGTGTTTTTCTTTTAATTTTGTAGCTCCGAAATACGCGCAGCACTGGACCTCTGACGTTCATTCAGATCTCCCCTACTTCGATGACTTAACACACGGTATCTACAAATTACGCGCTTATTTAAAAGACTGTCTTAGTTTTTAAGATAAAAATATACAAGTTTCACTAATTTTTTTATTTATTTCTAATTCCGATAAAATATTACTTATTCTATGTCACTTCATATTCTTGAAACATTCTAAATAAAATTTTACTAGTAAATTGTGAAAAATATCCAAGTCATCGAGGTTGAATTGGAATTTTATGAAAATTAAATCCAACTTCACGTATTTAATAATGCAATCATAATCATTTAACCAGTTTCTATTCTACAAAATTGAATATCAATCCGTTGACATGAAACTGTTTGTTGTTATGTTGACGAAATATTTATTATGATTCAGTGATGTTTTTCTTTAGTTTTATGTAAGCTTGGATATTTCTCCTACGACGTATTCTTCTGTATTCCGCTTTTACATTTATTTATATGTTACACACTGAACAATGCTTTATTATATATACGGCTTTTCAATAAGGGTGGGTCGGCGTTGAAATGGAATAAAACAGGTTTTGAGAGACGTATGAACGTAATTCTTTTTTTATTTGAAAGGTACACGCAGCTCGTTTCATTCCATTCCAAAATCGCCCCACCCCTTCCCATACTGAAAGACCCTATGTATGTTTCTGTAGTATATGAACTATATTACTACTTGTGCTCTGTATTTCGTAAGATGACAACAAAGAAAAAACTATCAAAGATCTTTGCATAGTAAGTGAAGAAAGATAATCTTTAAGAGGATGGAGATTAGTATCATCTCTGTATGTGTCCTGTTAGCTAGAGATAAGAATTTTTTGCATGCTGAATGGAAAACTTTTACGAAGGAGAGAGAATTATTTGATTGGAGACGATTGAGTAGTAAGATTGTATTATTATTGATTCATAAATTGGCGAAAACTGTTGATTCGAAAACTTGTGTGTTGTGGAGTGGAAAAGTGGAATTTTGTTCAATATAAATATTAAAAAGGTATGTAAACATTACTCACTTGTAGATTTACTAAATTATTTGATTGCAAGCAAAACCACAAATTGGAACCCTGAGAGAAAGGGGAGAAATTTTGTTTACGTGCCTCTTCATGACGTATTATGACGTCATAAACGTTTCTCATAACATCTAGCCGGAAATGTTTAAAGTTAGAGTAATCTTGTTTAGGCATAGGTTTATCACTATTTATTATATTGCGTTTCCTTGTCAAGCTTAGATGTTTTTGTATATTTTAATATGCAATATGGACTTCAAATTATACGTCCATTCTACACCATTTGTCCTACGTTTTATATGAAGACTGACTAACAATTCTAAATTGTCAGGTTTACATAAATTCATTTCTTTGTGTTTCGTGGAAAATAAATTGATAGGCATTCGATCTTACCTCTCTGTTCACGTTCTGGATGTTTCCGACAGTCGGATTTGGGTGTTGCGAGAAACTCGACTGAAGTTGGAGATGAATTATTGAAAGCAGCTCAAGAAGTAAAAACACTGAGAGAAGAAGAAAGTTCATTGCGTCAAGAAAACTTGCAGTTGAAGGAGGAGATCCTCCGACTTCGTCACAGTATGGCCAATACATCACCAGCAACTTTACCTACTACTACAATGACAACATCTCCTCCTCTGATTTATATATTTGCAGCTATAGCTTTTGGTCTACTTGGTATAATTTTTGGTAAATTTTTGCTCTGAATGTGTAAAAGGCAGCATTGCAAGGCCGCATTATTGTGAGTCAGCCTTGTGTTAATCACTCTCCTTCCCCTCATTCCATATTTATATTTTAAAAATTTAAAACCAGAACTGCCTTACAAATGGCTTTATCAGCATAAAATTTTGTTGTGATTCTGAAATACTTCATCCTTGGTTTTTACATTTGAAGGGAGGAAGGAGCGTTTAGGATAAATTTTTTTGATAGGGATGTCACATTTTGGTGACACCCTTCATATGTCTATGTTAACTTTGAGTAGGCGACTCACATTGAATGGCTTACCAATGTTTGTACATACTATGTTGTATATCATTCTAGAAGATGAAAATCCAATAGTTGCACTGTTCAAAGCAAAATTAGAAAATTAAAAAAAAGTGCTGGGCGACCAACGTGTTAAGTACTTACAAATTTATTATATGTTCAATATTATAATTTTCTGTATATTTGTAAGATAAGGTATACTGTTTCCCCAATTAGGATTAATTAATGGAAATTATAAAAGTATTCTGATATCCCTGGCATGTCTGATGCACGTTGTATCACCTTATCACTTGATGCCTCGCAACAGGTGAAGAAGGTGAACCACGGCGGCGCTGGAGGATCTAAACCCTCAGGAAAGCTCAAGAACCTCAGTCCTCCTCCCAGGGTGGAAAAGAAGAGAGGCTACTACTAGGAAATGCAATCGATCGTCTTCCAGGCCATTTCATTCCATTAGGCAACGATTACCGGACCCCTTCTCTCTTTCCCCGAGGCTATTGAGTGCCAATCTCTTGCAGTATTGTGTTAACTCCGCCGGCTGATTAAACAGCCTCTTCTTGTTGACTGCAAAGTACTTCTCAAAGGCCCGAAGTAGTAGGAACAGTAATCATAGGCCATTTATAATATTAATCGTAACCCAGCGCCTCGATAACAGTTTAAAAATGTGTTGACCGATACATTAGTATCGAATTAATTCCTTTTACATGACCAAGTAACACCGGGCACTCATATAATAAGTACTAAAACAAAACTATTCTACAGTTTATGTTAATTTAATTTATTTAATTACATCTGGGTGCCCGGCGATGCCCGGGACATAAATTCTTGAATATAACAAATATTTAGTTAAGTTATGATGCTTTCTGTTTCTCGCGAACGTCGTCGTCGCCGCCGCCGCACGCATATAAGCAGACTACCTAAGGGCAAAATGTATCCCGCTCTATATGTCATAAGGAGAGGACGGATACAGATAGAGTCGCGGGAAACACCGTAAAAGTCATTGATCCCTGAAACTATTATTGGACTCAAGTATTTTGCACGTTTAAAAATCTGCGCCCCTTCCTCCCCCACACCTATGGATTATAGTTGTGAGTGATTCCTACAGTACTGATTTATGTCTTGCAAAGAACATGTGTGCAAAATTTGGTACAAATTACTCCACGCGTTTCGATTTGTATGTGGAACATACACATACGCTCGATATTTTACCTCTTTTTTCATATAATAAATTTCATTTATGAAACTAAGGCGGGTGATCCATCATTTAATGAACGCTTTATTTAAGTGACAATACATTTTATTTCCTTAGAAAAGATACAAAATTATTTATCTCTCGAGTGCGACGCACATTCTGCGCCATATAAAAGCGACGCGTTAAATTGTTTAAGATAAGATATAAGACTTCAACTTTGTGTGAAACGTCTGCATGGCTGAATGAAATTATTAATCATTTTAATAAAATTTATTTCAAAGTCTTACGACAAGTAATAAGTTACAATTATGGAGTTTTAAAGCTAATGCGGTTGAAACTGATCATCCTCCTTCCCAATTTTAAAGTTCGTCCTCCTGTCCGATTGTCCCTAATGACCTCGAAGATCCTCCGGTCAAAGAATTTATGGAATCCGAATTCTCTTTGGCATAACGGCAAATTGGCGATTTATGACGATAGCCCCTTCCCGGTCATAAGGGTGGGTGAGTGGAAGAGACGTATATATGACAGTGAATCACAAACGCAGTTTGTGTGAGAAACGTCCAGTAATGCCCATACATAAGCTCCCTTTCCCCTTCCTTCCAATCATGTCAATAAAAGTGAGAGTGGCCACTGGCATAGGTCAACGGATGCGGGAGGGAGCCACGATGCTTTAAATGTATCGAATTTGGAAGATGACTCAACTAGAAAGAGCATTTTTTTACATTACAGAAATACCACTAGAACAGAAACATTTTTTAAGAAAAAGAAGTGTGTTCATCATAAAAAAATATTTAAAACTCTACTTACCGTCTTTCTTAAATATTTTACCCTCCATGTCTGGAATCACTATAAAACCTCGTATCATCATAATATATTTTATTGTTTCAAGATTACCAAACGTTTATGAATTTTCGTTCTCACCTTGACGTGACTCTATTTCTCATCATTTACCATTATAAATTTCACTTACTATTTGTTCTACGTAGAGTACAACTCATAACTTACCCATAGAACGTGAAACAAACTTTCATTTTTTTTGTATGCAAATAATCAAAACATTTGTTCTTTTTTTAATCCAAATATCTCCGTCCGCTAAAATAATTAATTATATAAATTCTTCTTTAGTTTTCACACATATTAATAGTCGTTGTGCTTTTAAACGTTCCATACAGACATCCATTTCTCTATTCAATTTCAAGACTCGACAAAAACTTTAAACATTCTCTATTTTAATGTAATTTTAAATAACTGAAAATTTTCACTTATATCTTCTTCCACATCATCTCTGGTTTTCAGAAAAAAAACTATCTCCGTCATAAACATTAAAATTGTGAATATACTTGCAAAAAGTTAATTTAAAAAATATTAAAACCTTACAAAAAATAATTTAGTCTAATTTTGTTGACAATGTAAAAAAGAATATTAAAAATCGGTTAATGGACTATACCATATTTAACGAAGCGATCCTAAAATGTAATAACTAGGTTAGAATTATCCAAAAATCTGTATCCTCGATCTTCATTAATTTTTTGAAAGTTATGAAGCACTTAAAATGTTCTCAGTTATGTTAACAATTTAATTTGTTGTATTTTTACAGATTTGAGGATGGTCATTGTCGAAAGCTTTTAATTTTTTACTTAAGACGATGCAGTAAATTTAAATTGATTTAATAAACTTCTAATTATTTAAGTCCGACTGTACTGTTTTGAAACTTTTGAAAAATATATTTTTAATAATAAATTAGTTTTTTATTAAATTAACATAGAAAATCCATTAATAATTATTTAAAAAATAGACTAAAAACAGGCTGTGTTAGCAGGTACTCAAATTTAAAAAAATTCTTTAATGTTTGATAAATTCCCATCTGTTGTCAAGTTTATTTAACAGAAAATACGGGAGGTCCTGGGTTTGAGTCCTAGGTCCGGTCTTTCTTCTAAATTTAATTATACCTTCTTTATACGAGCTTCAATGAAGAATTTCTACTTCCTTCGGTTTCAGTTCCATGCACCTTTGACTCAGTGTCTATTGTGATTAGTGAAATGAACGAAAGCCTAGGAGTGGAAGGATGTTGAATCGGTCCTTGGGACGTCGACTCGGACTAGCTCAGTAGTCCTGGGTCTGATTGATATTTTTCCATTCTTACCTTTCTTCTAAATATAGCCATTCCTGAGGTAAAAGTATCGTTGTTTAAAAATTACGCAAGACCAGAGTTCCATTACCTGGTTAGTTTTAAGTGAAGTTCAATAAAATCCGCTCATTTAGGATTCGTTTAATTATTTTTTTAATTTAGGAAGTAATTTTCGGGTCACGATGACTGACCGAGGTTTCGTAATTTTCGCCGTTCGTGTCCGAGCAGCCCAAAGGGTCATGATGTGCTATATCAAAACCAACGACGCGGTAATCAGAATCGCGTTTTAGGTCCGCTGGGGTAGAGAAATTGCCCGGACAAGCAACCCCCCACCCCGTTGTCTTCCCGACGAAACAATCAGTGCTAATTTTTCGACTGACTCACCCCTGCTTCGCGAGAGCCATTACTCGGCCGGGCAAAGCTGGCGGAGGGAGAGAAAAAAGGAGAGAGAGAGAGAGACAGAGCCAACACCAGTACTGTTTTAACGGCACTTTAATTCAATCTTAGATAATGCAAAATTCATGCCGGCCATAATGCTGTCTCGCCGCATGATATACGGCCGCGCTTCCAGATTACACGACCGCACTGATTCATGGAAGCTCGCTTATTGCATCAGGCGCAATATGGCTGCCGGACAATTTGCCAGACAAGCGGCGGTCCTTCTTCGTGGCCCACGGATGTCACGGATATTTACGGCCTCAGCTTTCGACCCGCCAGAGATTCATTCGCGTATGACGCGACAGTTGACGTCTTCACCGTGGCGCAAGAACTAACACTCGTAATTTAATTTAATAAGACACGATTTCAAATAACAAAAGTATCCTCATTTACCTCATTTCCCTTTCTTTCTTCTACGTACTTTAGTTGACTTCAAATGTTCAGCTCAAAACATTATTTTCAAACAATGACTAAACACATTGAGAGGAATGTGTTTCCTATAAAATATTTAATTTTAGCAGAAAATTATAAATTAATCTGACATAGGGCAACTAACCAGGAAGTTCTAATCATAATAAGAGAAGAGAATAATATGGAGGACTTTGACCAAGAGAAGGGATAGATTAATAGGCAAAGTTTTGAGGGACGAGGGTCTTGTAAAATTAGCATTAGAGGGAAGAGTGAAGAGTGTGGGGTAAAAACAGAAGAGAAAAGGCAAGGATGGAATACGTAATCAGATTAGGGAGGAGGTGGCATTTCGTCATTTATGAAAAGGCTTTTGAAAAAATAGGTTAGATTGGAGAGTTGCATCTGGTCAGTCCAAGTACTGAATAGAACAACTAAAAAACTATAAAATAATTGTAGACCATTAAAGTGATGTCTTAAATTGTGATTGTCAAGTTACGTAAAATTATTACGTAATTTTTTAAAAAAATATTTTGAGAATAAAATGTTTTTGTCGCTTATGTAAAAATATGATATTCCCGTTGTCTTCGAATAAAAAAAATACCGAAATAGAATGCGAAAGTACAAGAGCCTAAAAGTTTGATGAGATCATCATAGAATTTTAATTAGAATTTTAAATTAAAAGTTGTTCTTTTTTCGTTATGACTCTATTCAAAATAGAAATGTAAAATAGAACTTTTTTTTAATTAAAGAGAAACTGTCACTTTAAAAAAAAATAGTTTTAAAAGAAGTTATAATTGAGCACAAGCAAAGTCACTGCATACAGCGCAGAAGCAAAGACGTTATCGAGAACTAGTGTTTAAGAAACTTTGGTTATTTTCGTTGATCTTTTTTTAATGAACATTGACGACAGCGTTTTTCTAAATCTGACAGTTAAAAATTACACTATTGAAGACTTCATTTTGGTAGAAATAATTAGAAGTGTGTGTACACTTTAAAATATTTAGATCCATGAAGGACAATCAGTTATATTGACTATCGGTTGGCGATAGAGTCTTTTCTGTTCGTCTCGGAATAGAAATTAAACGACGGAGAGGGAAAAGCTACACATTTGGTAATTCATTCTTTTAAATTTTTTATCATAGCTCAGGAAAACATTAACCTTTCTCATTGGCGGTTAAATTATTTCCACGGTTAACCTGGAAGTTGTTGACGAGCTGATGGCAAATATAAATAATTATATGGGTGGGTCGACGTAGAAAATTAGAAATGGAATAAAACAAGCTGTGTGTGAGGTATTGACGAAATTATTATTATTATTTGAAAGGGCATACCTTTCCAAAAAAACACGTCATACATAACTTGTTCTATATAGCCAACTTCCGTAAGCATTTTCTGTAATATATGGAAGCAGCCTGACACGTTAAAATTACAGGGTCATGATTAAACCACATCGTGAAAAGGAAAGATCTGGAGTGATTTATAATAAATTTTCTTATAAATATATAACATTTACAATTTTCTTAGTCAATTTTCGAGATGTGCAAGAGAGAGAATTTGTAAATATTCTAAGAACAATTAAGTTTATTACGAAGTAGATAAATAATGCTAATTGTAAATTCTTATAGCAGCTCAACAGCACAACTCACAATCATCAAAAACTTTCCGACATTACAATTTAGTCGTTTCCCGGAGTTCGCTTTCCCTTTCCGTTAAATCTGCAATTTCATTAATGACGGCAAAGACTCAAGATTGCGTAATAACGCGCAAAGTCTCTCCCTTCAAGAGCACTTAGTTTATGTGAAATTGCCGTTTGGGTTTCGCAACTTTACGGCGGCCACCTTCACGGAAACAGCTTCTTCCTACGACGATGCGTTAACGTCAATTTAGTTCATAATTAATTGCTGCAGCCCGGGGGAACGAGCTCAGGTGCGCGATAAAGCACTGTACTTTCTAATAAACTCTAATTAAGTGCCGTGTTAAAGGGCTCCGTCTATACGCGGAACAGTTAATTCTGTTTATGTATAGAAAGTGAATAATTCATTTAATTGAAGTTGGGACCTGAGAAAATTTCACACAATAAATAATTTACATTTAAATAACACGTCATTTTAAATTTGAGACTTTAATAACATAAAATACAATTATAAGTCACAAGCAATTACCTGAAAAGCGTTCTCTACTCAGGTTTATATAATTGATGAAATGCAAAGATTATAAGAGGTGATAAGGTCTAAGTAAACAAGGAATATGTATTCGTAAAACAATTCCGATTGAATTTCCACAGGATGAGCTATCAAGGAGATTGTAAACTCGTTACAAATATACCCAGATATATGTTATTAGTTTTAAATATTTATATTTCGTTTAAAAAAGTCAATGAAGGAAACGGTTATACTCTTAGTTTAAAATGGAAATGTCAACTAAGGAACAAATGCCATTTACGTTAGTCTAAAATTATATAAAGATAAATTAAGCGGCCATACTTGCTGACAATTTTTTTTAAAAATTCAAATACTACGTTTTGTCCTCAAATTTGGGGCATCATCAGGTACAAATAAATTTCTTCAGGTTTCTTATAATTTGAAGTATATAATTATACACTAATCTTGATTTAAAAAATAGAGGTCCATACATAATTATTTTTTGTGTTGTAACTGTCCATGGGTACAGGCCATAATTGGACCTCTATTTCCTTATTAATGAAATAATTCCAAATTTCAATATGGTGATGAAATTTATAAGTACCTAATGTTAACCCAAATTAGATACGGATGCGGTCAGTGACGACAAATATTTTATTTGGACTTCTACTTTTTCATTAAGATTTATCTTTATTTGCATACTTCAAGATTTTAAAAACCTGAAGAAATTGATTTAGACCTGATGAAGCCACCACATTTGAGGACGTAACGTAGTAACTGAATTCAACAAAAAATTATTTCATAAAGTGTTTAGGTTACTTATATTTCAAATTTTAATTAACAAAAAACTAGGACTAAGAGAGTTTCAAAGGTTCGTGGTTCGGAGGAATCCTGATTGATTTAATGGACGTATGATACTGCGAAATTTAATAACGTATTTTGCGAAATTACGTATATAATTGACTTATTCGCTTCTCCCAATTAATGGAATGAGGTCAAAATTTCCAGAGCATTCCAGAATAGAGGAACAGAAGAACCATGGTACTTGTGTTCCTCTATTCTGGTTGTGACTGTTTAGAGTGGATTTTCAACTCACATAATCTCGTTTAAGAGAAAGAGAGACTTGATCATTTATTGCAGGAGAATCCTCTTAGATGTTTGTTACCGCCAGACTTATAATTTTTTAATACCCCCACAATGTCTCTGGAATAAGGAGAGCTCATGATTATGTGCATGAAGTCACATTAACTCTCTTCGTTATTAAATGATTTTTTCCATATGATTTAATTATTTGTCTCTCCCCATGGTCTATTCCTTAGCTCCACTTTTGTTTCAGAGTATAATAATAATTCAATTTTGGTGGAATCTACGACCGCACCGGCGACGACGTTGTAGTTGTTGTTGTTACGCTATCGCTGGCGCGTCTTGCAGTAGCATAGCATCTCTGGGGTGAGTCAGCGAGGCAGGCGTATCCATCTCCCGTGACGGGAAATCACTACGGTTTGTGGCGGTGATTAGGCTGCCAGGGCAGGGCCTAATTAGGTTACGTTAAGAGATCTGGACATCTCGGGCCATTCATCTCGCCACGACGCCAGCCAGAGCAACCAGGGGAACTCAACTCTCACGACACAATTCTGCCAACGTAACAGTGACAGTGGTCGCGGTTCCACATATTAACTTATCTGTACTATAAAACATCACAAATGATGAAATATTTCTGTAACAAACACTGCTCTGTAATTCTTTTATTTATATTAATGACCTTTAACGCACAATTTATTTACAGCTGTTTGATCTCTCTTCTTGTTTATTGGTTTCAAAATGTAATAAGCTAGTTATCCTGATAAGATTTCCAGGCGACATAATTAAAAAATGTACACTCAGTGTATCGAAAACTTAAATTCAGTTAATTCGTCGGTCTATATGATGTTTTAACAAAATATATGTTATGATTAAAAGTTACACACTTCAACCCATACATAGTTTAATTCTAAACTGCCATTGCAAGGTATAATCTAATGCAAAAATAAAAAATTATATCCACTTATTTAAAAATATTAGATAAATATTTATCCAGAAGATCACTGTATTATATTTTGGACTTTATAAATATATCCCTCCTGGCGTCACGTCGAAACCCGCAAGACGAAGTTTCACTATCAATATCTTTGGCTTCTCTGGAAGACTAATAGAGTAGTTGCCAGGCCGATTACCTCGGCATATTAAATTTCCTTTTTCTATATAGATGAAATTAATTAATTGGAGGGTGATTATTTTATCGCATCTAACAATTCTGCGTCGGAATAAATTTTTCTCGCAACCGGACTGACTAGGCCATTTTTACGAATCCCTAAGTAAACCGTAATCAGAGGCTCTCCTTTAACAGGATTAGCGATGGTCAGGATAGCCATCAGTTGTTTAAAACAAATCTCAATTTTCGGAAATTTGACACCAAGAAAAACGAGAGTTCCCTTGGTCGTGGAATAAGCTATGTCACCCCCTAATCGGATTTTCTAACAGAATATCGAAATTTTGATTTATGTTTCTACAGCCGGTAGTTTTACTTATTTGAACATAGTACGATTTTTTTTTGGCACTGACATTAATTTTAACTGCTGTTTTATTTAATGTCACCCTGCTTTATTACTAAATTTATTTCTCAATTTAAAGAAGCAATTAATATTATATTTGGTGAAAAGTAAAGATAAAGTAACCTTTTCTCCAAAAAATATATTTTTTGTTTTATCCTATAGTCTTATACGAACGTAAAATTGATAGCTACCTATTAATTATTTGATATTTTCCACGAGTTTATTATTTTATGGTATTAGCTTTTTCAACTGATCTATCATAATATTTCCATTTACTTTTAAGAAGCACCTCCTTGAATCTATTCAAAACTAATCGGTTTTTTATCGCGTGCTAGGTCGGTTCACATCATTATTCACCGCCTTCTATTTCTGATATTCTATATTTTTCATATTTTTATCATGCATGGAATTTCAATTATTGTATCCACAGTACCATGTATTTTATATAAAAAATGTTTAACGTTGGCCTTTCTTGTGTTTCATTTTCAACAAATACTTTTAAATTATTTGAGTTTCCTGTCATGTGTCAATATATAATTTTAATTTCAAAATTATAAAAATAATTAGCCAAAATACAGACAGTTAATTTGAGTTCGTCGCTTGGTTCGTGTCTCTTAAGTTAATACGCAAAGATTAGGCTATGTTGTATTTATATTATCTTTACTTTATTGCTGTTGTTTTGGAAACTTCTTTTTGGAAAGTTTTCATAATTTTTAATTTTCTTGAGTTGCCTGTAATTTCTCGTAGTTAAATCTTCCCAATTCTTCTACGAGTTCTATTTTGATTCTGCTGTAAACAACAAAAAGAATAGCGGCAGATATAATGTTTTACCGAAACCGTTTGTTATACACACATTAATATAAAGTAATCATGAAGAAAATAAATAAATAAAAAGGCTGCTACAGACTAACTAGTCGAATTTGAAGTTATTTAAACTTTTGTAATGGAGTCATATAAAAAATAATTTATTGCAACTGAGATTAGGACATTTTGTATTCAGAAAATTACCAATATTGTGTTACTGGTCCATCTTAACGTTGAGGAAATTCCGTCTTCCTACCGGGCTGATGACGTATGGTGTCACGTGGAACAACGAAACCTGTGCGAGGGGACACGATTGTGAGTACCGGTCTATCGATTACCCAAATACGAGTTTGCATGTCAATTACTGAGGAAAAAAACCTCGCCCCCTCTGTTCGGCGTCCCTCTCCCACCCCCGTGCTCAATAAAAGCGGGTGCAGTATTTTGAATTTTAGAGCTGCTTATAAACAGATCCCTTCCTGGAGACAAAAGGTTGGACGAAAGGGGAGAGTGTCCTCAAACGCATGAATTGTAAATACTGAGTCGCGGCTATTAAAGTGTAGTGTTCGTGTCATAAACACAGCATTAATCTGGCGAAAGCGCGAGCGAGGCCCAGAGGAGCGCGGGGTGGGCCATCTGGCAGGGTCGATAGAAACCCGATTACCCGAGATCAGCTATGACGACCGTCGGGGGACACAGATGCCTCGCAACAACCTCCGTAGAGATCGAGCTCACGCCGTGATAATCCTAGTCCTCGGGCCTGAATTTCCATGATACTCGACATTCTCCAGACTACAAGTTTCTGCTTAGTGTTTAATTTATTCACAATTTAACTGCGGTTATTTTTTTCTGTGAACGTATTCAAAATATTACGCTTTAAATAAAATTCAGTCCTATGCAATCATTGTCATATTTGAAAGCACTTCAAGCAATATAAATAGCGTAAAATATATTTCCAGACTTATAAGCATCTATTAAAACCTTAAATCGTATTTAAAGAGTCTATAAAAATTATTGAACGAATAGTTCATAAATATAAGAACGCCACTGCTCATACCATTCTTTGAATAAGAGATTCCCAGCCACATAGGGGAAGTCGGGGTGGAACGGGGCACTTATTGTTTAACAATTTTTGTAAAATTACAGAAAAAGAAAAATTACTTCATAAAGGCATAAAACATTAGTTTATTCTATTATTTAGTTAATCTTGTATCAATATAACTTAAAACAACGATTTTTGATTTTTGGTGAATTTTTAAAAAGTACCCGTCCTGCCCCACCTCCCTGAGGCAGAGCGCAATAGGATGTTTTATAATTACAATTTATACAATATAGTTATATTCAAGCTAAGAAAAAATTACCGTATTTTTGTGTTTTCTTTCTTATACTTATTCTGAGTACGGTTGATTGCTTTATCAATTTTTCCCTTTCGCAAATCTATTTTATTCCAACTGCACAATCTTTGCTAGCATTTGTCCCGATCCTTTTCTTTCTCTACCTATTAGTTTTTGGTTTAGCGTTCTGTAACTCATTCTTATAACGTGAGTTTGTCAGTTTTTCCTTTTTTTTAAGAACACCATACCTTTTCCCTTTTACAGTAGTATCCCGTTCCGCCTCGCGCGCAAGTTCTAGTTCAAGGTTTTCACACCGAGCAGATTTAAACCGAATACGTAACTTATATGAAGATAAATAAATCTACTTTACGAATATATAAAGTTAAAGACTTAAAAGAGAGCTGTTCTATATCTGTCGAAATGCTGTAAAAATTGTAAATTCAGAGAAGTAAGACTTCAAAACGGTTCGTTCATAAGGCACAGTTAGAACTTGGTGCCAGGAATAACCATGCTCCACCCCTATTTACCATCAGCACTATCCAGTAAAAAAAGGGTATTCCATTCCACCCCTCTACCTACTTCCGCCCCGAGTTCCGCTAATAGGTTTTACAAGACTCCGTTCACTATTTTGTTCACACATTTTAAGCCATGTACCTCAATTAGGTTCCAGAAGAAGGATTTCTAACGGATACCTGAGGGGAAAAATTAAATTAGAGACACAATATAGGTACAATCATAATTTAACAGATCACGTTTAATGGACTTGCATAGTAAGTAACACACAATAAATATATATAATCTACTCTATGTGGTACACATTGCACGTTGTGTCATATTTAAATGTTTTCATCGACACTTTTTTGTATTCTCCTCCATAATGCCACAAATCAAGCCGTCTGGATCCCTCCTCAGCTTCGTCCTCAAGTGCGAAAATATTTTCCGTTAAAACACGAACACCACCATTTTTTCTCCCCTCAATTTACTTGTTATGTGTTAAACCAACGTGTTCGTAGTTTCTCAGCGCACTCGGCACAATGTTTATTTTTTTTACCTTTTCAGACTTGCAACGTAACATACACAGGCACAAACACTAGACAGTTCCTTTTCGTTGATTATTTGAGGTCCGAGTTGCGTATAAAGTCAATAAATTGCATTAATCCCTCCTTACGGTTTTCCTTTGAATAACTGAAAAAATTTAATGGGTAACCTACTTTCATTTCTATAAGGTTGGAGGACAGCCGTTATTTCTTTTAACGATACTTTTATAGCCATGGAACTTATGTCCGTTTACTTAAAATGCTTTTATGTTCAAGATATTAATTTTCAGTTATTCATAGCCTTCATTTTCTATTACTACAAGTGTAATAGCTTTCACGTTACACGTACACTTCGATTAAGCGTTAAATAAATCATTGTTAGAAACCACCTTCAAATTATATACTTCTTCGAATTAAATACCAGACTAAACTTAATTTGAGTATTTAGAAATTATATCCTGGCATGTTTCTACTTAATGAGTAAATTAACGATTCATTCAATCATAGCCGATAAGAATAAAAGGAGTTTTCTGTTACAAAGACAGGGTCTTATGGATTCAGCTGTCTATATTTCACCTGAGAAAACTAAGATATACTATAATGATCAATGGTTATCAGTCAATCATTTAAAATTTGGCCAAGATAATAATACTTTTGACACGATGAAGCCAATAGAATCTTTAGTCAAGGATCTGAGGTAAGTAACTTGTATAATTTAATTTATTTCCGTATCGGAATGTCGATGAGTCGATTTTGCTATCTGGATGACCGAATCCCTCCTTTGTAGAAGTACACGCCAAAATTGGAAACATAAGATAATTCTAAGCTCGCATAAAACCTTACAAATATTTACACTCGACGCCGCTTTAAGGATTCTAAATATTATGAATGCGTTTACCGTACGGAAGGTAAGAAAACGAAGCGAAAGATTAGAAAGAAAAGAACGTAACGGAGGACTGCCTAAGCACTGGAGTGTCTCGTAGCCCAACGTTGGGAGCTAAACGGCGTTGTGCCTGAGCCCTAGGGCCTCCGCATGTTTGCGTGCCTTGAGACGTAGGTCTGCTATGCTCGAGTTCTTGTGCTGGAGTCTGTCGTGATGGATGGCCGCCAGGGCTGCGAGGCCGAGTGGATAGTGTGTTGGCTGGGCGTACATCGCTGCGACGGCGTACTGAAACACATACACACAGGATTTTTCGTAAAACAAAAAATGAGCACCCAATTCGAGTATATGAAAATTTCTGGTACGTTGTCCTCAGAGCTGTTGGGTGTAACTTATCATTTATAAAGAATATACCTGTCATTTAATAAATATTAATTACAATATCTTATGTAAAGGTTAACTTAAATAACTATGCTCAATCCTTTTATGCTTCCAAATATCCTGTTACTGATAATAAAATAAATATTTACAGATTATATCTGCAGTGAAATACACCATTATTTGATTTCAATCCTCATGTGAGGCTGAGGCTAGCAAAAAAATCATCTAATTTCGTGTTAATTTGATTTTGGTTCTAAACTATTACAATGAATTATTTTCAGGCATAAATTTCTTGTTGAAATAGTTCGGTACTATATACTTTATGAGATGTATCAAAATTAACTATATACAAACAAAAACTAAATAATAATATTTTATACAACCGATATGTATAGTTAATTTCTTTAAACCCTCAAAGATAATCATGAAGTGGTAAACGACAAGACCAGCAGATAAGATGTTTTAATGAAACTGTTTCTTATATACTACTAAATATAAATGAATCATATTCCATGCAAATAAATAAAAATTGCGGTAACACATTAACTAGTTCATTTGAAGTTTTTTTAAGCTTTAGTAATTTTGATATTAACATTCCTGTAGATTCTTTACACAGGGTAAAATTGTCGAGTTGTATAATTTACTCGTACATAAAAAAGTAATTGTTGACAAGTTAAATTGGAAAATAGGAACAATTAAAGTCTTTGATAACCAATATATATGATAATTAGTGACCCGTAAGCACAAACTTTTGAAAAACTTTTTTAATATAAAACAGACGTTTCGACCAGCCATTGTTGTCCTTGTCAGTAAATTAAATCAACTAAAGAGCGTGCCTAAAAGATAATATTAACCAATACAATAATATATGGGGAAACGTCTACTTTATGTTTAAAAAAATTCAAAATTGAGTGTATTAATCTGTTTTATGGGTCGTTAATTCTTCATATTTAAATTGAAAAATTAATTTTCAGAAAATTACAAAATTCAAAATACATCCTTTCTTTGGAAGGGATGTATCAAACAATATTATAACATAGAAATTAAATTTAAAGTACATATTTGGTAATTTTTTTCTGTAAGAATGAAAAAGATTTTCTCAATGTCCTAATGTCTGTGTTCCTCCATGAAGTAACACTGGTCGTTTAGTGACTTTCTTCTAGATTATTAAATTAATTTTGTTAGAAATGTAGGAACACAGTAATGGTATGCCTAAGCACCCAAGTGTATTGTAACCCCACGTTGGGAGCAAAACGGCGACGTGTCTCAGTAAGGCCGTAGCACGTTTCCGTACCTTAAGGCATAGTGGTATTTGAAATCTTCTGGAGATATGTGAATCGTGCCCTGTTCCAAAGATTCTGTTACTATATTGTGACAAAATTACTCAACATATTTTTGCACATACAAATATTAACCACTTGATGATAATAGGGTATCGTTTTTTTGAGAACCTTCAGATAAATCTATAAAGTATGAACTTGGTCGCCCTACCTGGTGAGCAGCGGTGAGGAGGGCAGGGTCGAAGGTCGGAAGTGCAAGCGGAGGCAATCGGAGAGCCGGAACGCTGACGTAGGGTGCTCCTCGACAAGGTTCCAAGGGCGTCGCCACAGGAGGACTGCGTCGCGCCGACCCCAGGACCAGTCCTGCAGCTACGGAGAAAAAGGGACGTTGAAGAGCACAATATGTAAATGGCTACGGAGAATCGAGTCCAAACGTATTAATTGAATTATGACACATGTGAAGAGCAATTTTCATCAAGATAATAATTTTAAGTCCCACTCTATATTATGGATAATCCTCAACGGTTTCGGTTTTCTTTCCTTTGTCTTACAACATGTTTTTCTCGGTTTGATTGAATATTGCCAATATCTCTAAAGACAAAATTCGTTTGCTACAGTTATTCAAAACCAATCGGATACTTTTCTTCTGTTTTAAATTTTATATCCTCGGTTAAACATGAAATTTAAGTAGAAATTTCGACGAATTGTTTTTTAATAGATAACGAGATATCATCATAAAGCGTATTGCGGTTCAAATATTCGTTGACCGTTATAGAATTATAATTCATTAGAATTGATGTCATTATAAACTCTGTATTTTAAAATTCAGCTAATAATGCCCTACACCTTTTTTTCCCTAGTTTTCTCTTGTCTGTCATGTTTTGACGTATTAAACACATTTCCTAATTTACACACAAACGAAATGATTTTCGGTTATTATCTCTTTGTCGCCGTTCATTAGCCTTCCCGGCGTCGGCGCACCCTTGCTTCAAATTATGCCCAACATTTGGAGTGTTTGTGTTAACTTAAAA